>CM070693.1:23102426-24583251 GCA_036346265.1 Melocanna baccifera
AATCCGCCATGGAGCGCAGCCTCTCTAGCTCTGTCTCGCAGCCTCCGCCTCGCTCGGAAGATAAGTGCGGTGTCGATCGCCGGCCGTAGCCGCAGGGCGTCAATCTTCTGATGGCTATCCGCCAAAAGGGTGAGAAGTGCTCGAATCTCGCGCAGAGCGCTGCTGTAAGACTGCACCTGCGCCTCAGTCAAATCCACCTGGTGTGAAAGGCGAGGGTCATCAATCGGCTCTCCCAGCGGCTCTGGCTCAACACCTCCCATGCGTAGTATCGGGAAAAAACTTAATGGCGATGAGACCAAGGCATCCCCGTGTACATGCATCAGACGTGCTAGCCCAAAGAAGGCAGCATCTTGCACTGCATCGTGTAGGTGACTCCGGGGAAAGGTATATGGAGTGACGACAGGGATCATCTCGTTGTCCCCATCCCGGGCATAGATAAAAACGTGCACCTTCCAAGTCTCCCTGTCCTGGAATCTAGTGCACAGGCCGCGGAAGATCAGCGGGCGACGATAGCGAAGGTACTGCATCAACTGACGCAGTAACTCAGCGAAGCCTCCCTCAGTCTCTTGGTGTGAGAGAAGGTCCCAAGAAGTCGCAGCTGGGCTCGCCATCTACAATTTTAAATAAAGAGTTAGATGCAGGAAGAAATTTTAATGAATCAAAAAGAGGTTTTTGACCCTAGTTGCGGCCATTCTAGCTAAGGCTTCCTACAGTCGTAAGCTCTGATACCAGCCCTGTCGGACCCGGATTTTGAAATCCGAAATCCTCTGTGATATACCTGCATTATTCCCTGGATCAGTAGATAATGCTTCATAGTTACATTACTGGATCATCTCATACACGAGTCGTTTAATATTACAATAACTGGAGTGGGGTATCTCTAGACAGTAGGCCGTCAGGCCAAATAGTTCAATACATTCAAAGAGTTCATTTCAACCCAAAATACAGCAGAAGAACAACAAAAGCGGAAGGCACACTTTCCGACAGGCAGCGACTGGGGATTTTCCCAGGTGAATACAACTCTTAGCCGAGGCTACTAAGTGGAATTCACCTGGTATCTAGAATGGTCAGCTGGCCCAAGGGAAAAGAGACTACGAAGACTAAGTCTACTCGTCGCCATGGTCCTCTTCTTCACCTCCTTGGTCCTGATCTTCATAATACTCATAGTGTCCATGCTGCTCCAGCTCTGAAGGGGGGTGAAAGCGAGAGTGAGCACTTGCAACTGTGCCCCGCAAGCCAACACACAGAATGCAACAATATAACATGCATGGCTTGACAACGGATGGCTGGGGTTTATTTTAGTTGCGTAAGGCAAGCTCTTCAAATACATAGTTAAAATCCTATGACCTAGCAAATTTGTGATAATGCAAGAACTTGTTAAAATTGTGCAATAATATAATGTAGATGGTCCCATCCACCAGTTACATGGCTCCATCTGCCGATGCTAAGTTTCAAATTTCTGCGTTACGTCCACCCTAATTATTTACTGGAGTACCTCTCTCCAGGAAAATCTAACCAAGTAGAGTACATCTCCCTACTTAGTTTTTATCCCGCCCGAAAAATGGTTTTTGAAATAGAACTAACTTGAGAAAGTTCCCATGTATGCCCTTGACTGTGAGCATGGCTATTCGAATAGTTATTTTGACTCTGCAGAGTTTGTACATCTTTACCTACAAGAGATAGCCCAATTGTTATATTCCGCGCATTTCCTTGGATGTGCAGATCAACCGGGTTATCACATGACCTTTACAATGTATCTAGTAAAAGAATACACTCGCTAAGGGTTCCGTCTACAGGAAGGCCATTTAGGCACCAGCTAGACCCCCTCTTGCGCCCACCTCTATCCGGTGACACAACATCTCCAGAACGCGTTGCGTCCAGCGAGAAAATCGTGCTTTCCCCCGAAATGCATTCAGTTACTGGCGAGTACAAATTATTTGGTCATGCCTACACTTTGCCAGCTTGTGGTTGTACTGTTTTACATGGAGAGGTCAACACAGGATTAAATCCTTAATGTGTCCAGACAGTGCTTTCCACAACCCTATACTTTGTGCTACATCTGCACCAGCCACTCTTACAAACCGCCCAAACAGGTATGAAATTTTTGTAGGATATTGGAGAAGCATAAAATATCCTTTAATCAATCTACCAATCAGGTACCTCCCATGATTGCCCCAAAATGACTTAGTTGTTTTGAGAATGTATGTCAAGACATTCTAATGTCCTGAGATTGTACCGGACGAGCTTCGCAATTATTAATTATAGCTAAATCTTGAAATTGTTTTTGTACTATTTACTAGTGCGACAATGGTAAGGATAACAAGTTTCAAGGAAGGGTCTTAGCTATATAGTGCCAATAAACAAGTTGGGGTAAATAGCTAATAAAAACGGTAAACTATTGTACATAAAATATTGCATGCACTTTAGATAATTTTAAACAATATAACTGATTTAAACATGGGAATTCAACATGGTCAAAGTGTTGACTACTTTGGATTTTGTCTGGAAAATCGGGTTGATCTTGTGAGGCGTCGACGGCTTGATCGGGATTTTCCTCGAAATCTACTCGCGGACAAAACCGGAAAAAGCAAATAGGCAAAAGACAATAAATGCCAAAAATATAGATCAATTGAACTTCAAATTGAACCAAACTTAGATTGATAGCAAGGTCATGAATTTAGAAAATTTTAGAAACTAGTTTGACCCAAATCGGAGCTACGGTTAAAAAGTTATAGTCCTTCAAAGTTAGATTTTTGAGAAAAACCAAAAATTAAAAAGAGAGAGAGATTTACTCTCACTGACGTGTGGGTCCCATGGTTTTAATATTTTAAAAATTAGATTTTCTGATTTTTAATTGGATGAGTGTATGACATATGGGGCCCACAGGTTAATGAATTTCGAAAAAATCCAAAAACCTGCAGTGACCGACAAGTGGGGCCCGCGGCTCGGGTACTATTCAGTGGGGCCCGCGCGTCAGTGACTGGAGGCTTTAGAAATCGGTTAACTGTTTAATTAAAATCGGTAGGGTCCACATGTCATCCTCTCTGTTCTTTTTAATTAGCCGAGGGGCCCATGGGTCAGTGAATGATTAGCCATTTTAAAATATCATTAAGGGAAATCTTTAGCAGTTAATGACCCGGGTTAGTATTTAAACGGTCGGAACGGGCGCGGATTCGCCGAGGCGGTCGCGCGGCGACGCCGCCGCGGCGAAGGGAGACCGGAGCGGCGGTTGCCAACAGCAAAAAGGGGTCCGCAGCGGCTCGGCGAGGCACTGGCCAGGGCGGCGAGGACTCAGACGGCGTTGACCCGCGCTGGCGGCGAGCTTGGCGGCGGCGAAGCAGGGAAAAAGGGGTGACGGCTAAAACGTTGACGGAAACCCAATTGGAAGCGGTGAGAGCATCTAGGGAGCACCAGGAGCTCACCGAGACGCTCGGATGGTCTCAGGATGGCGCGGTGAGACCTGGCGACGGCGACGTGCGGCGGCGGAAAGAGGTGATCGGCGCGGAGGAAGATGAGTGGGGGAATCCTTGAATCGGCGTCGGGGATGGGCTCAGCAGGTCCGGGTGAAGCTCGGGTGAGGTGGAAATGAGCCCGGTTGGCCAGAGGCGACGACGGCATCGTGCAGCGGGAGTTGAAGAAGACGGGTCCACCGGCGAGCTGCGAAGCACCAGAGAACAATTAGCCACTAGGGAAGCACCAGATGAAGTCAAGGAACAAGGGTAGAGGGTCGCGAGGGCTTGCGGAGGTCCGAGGGGGTCTGGCGACGGCGGCGACCGAAAAGCTTCGGCGGCGGCGGTTCACCATGCGAAAAATGGCTCGGGACAGTGGGGAAAATGATGGAGGAGTGTGCTGCGAACTGCACAGAGGTGGAAGAGCGGCAATTTATGGCGCGCAATGGAGTGGGGAGCACTGCGAAGCATTCAATTGCCAATTGAAGTCGGGCGCGAGTGCGGGCTCTCGAGTGCACTACCGCGCGTAGGCGAGGAGGGGCGGGAGAAGTGACGCAGCGCGTCTCCTCGGCCTTCATTGCGCGGCGAGCGACCTGGTGAGGAATAATGGGCAACGTCCGCGCGAGTGCGCGTATGGGTAGGGCCTGGGCGCTGCCACGGAGGAAGAGCTACGGTGGGAGGGAAAGGAGGTAGCTCGGCGCAACGCTTCAATGCCGGAAGGAGCTCGAGTGCGGGGCAGCGATTGGCGACAGTGACCGGGGTACGGCGAAGCACTCTGGCCGGCGAAGCTAGGCAGGGGAGGAGCGGGTAGCTCAGCGCGAGGGCGCACGGAGCCGCGGAGGAGGCGCCACGGAGGAAGGCTAGAGCCCGAGGTAGGGGAGGGGAGGAAGTTGATGGCGTCGGCGCCTCTCAGCGCGCGCACGGGATGGGGGAAACCAGGGGCGCCCCGGGCGGTTTTTCGGGCGCCGCCGACAGAGAGAGAGAGAACTGAGGGAAGGGAGGAAGAAGGAGGTGGGAGGGGGCGCTCGGGTGGGCCAGTTGGGCCGATGGGCCTGGCTGGCCTGCCCAGAAGAGGGTTTTTGTTTTTAAAATTTTTCCAATTTGGGAAATCCCTTTAGAGATTTTTATAAGGATAAGGAAATTAATAATTTTTATAACTTTCAAAACCATAAATCTTTAAATAAAACCAGGAGAGAGCACAAAAATTTTCGGGGCTAAATTCCAAATGAAGATAAAGTACTTAAATAATTGGAATAATGAAAATGGGATGTTACACAATCCCTTTCAAATAAGAGCTCAAGTTGGCAATAGTGGCAAATATTGCAAGGTGATCATTGAAGGTAGGAGTTGTCACAATTTAGTTAGTAAAGTGCTTTGTACTAAGCTTGATTTGAGATACAAGAGGCATCCACATCCATATCAGATTCAATAGTTGATTGGTGAAGAATCAATGAATATTTTCTACACAATGCATGTTCCTTTTCAGATTGGAAACTATCAAGATACTATGGAGTGTGGTGTCCATGGAGGTTTCTCATTTACTGCTTGGGAGGCCATGGCAATATGATCATACCATGATTCGTCATAGTACGACAAATCAATACAAGTTCACATGAAATAACAAAGAGATTTTGCTGTAACCATTGACTCCTTCTCAAATTGACAATGATACTATGCAAAAGATTGAAATGCAAGTAGAGAGTGTGAAAGGAAGAGAGCAAAAGAGTGTAATTCCACAATCAGTGAGTGAGATCTACAAGCCAAAACTGAGTGAGCAGACCACAAGCCAAAACTAAGTGGAAAAAGGAAGAGTAAGGAGAGAATAAGTTTCTCCTGATAGCCAAAAAATCTGAGTTGAGAGAGATGAAAGATGATCCCAACTTGTTGCACATTGTGTTGCTGTACAAAGATGCATTGCTTTCTACAACGACTTAAACAACTCTTCGTAGTGCTATTTCTATTGTTTTGCAGGCTTTCGATGATGTGTTTCTGGAGGAGGTACTCGCTGTTTTACGACTAATTCGAGGGATAGAGCACCAAAATGATTTGATTCCAAGAGCATCCCTTCCCAATCATCCACCATGTCATACCAATCCCAATAAAACAAAGGAAATTCGAAAACAAATACGAAAGCTTCAAAACAAAGGGTACATATGTAAAAACTTAAGTCCTTATGTTGTTCCTATTATTCTTGTTCCTAAGAAAGATTATACATGACACATGTGTATTGACTGTAGAGCAATAAATAACATCACTATTAGATATCGACATCCTATTTCTAGGTTAGATGATATGCTAGATGAATTGAGTGGTGTTGTTATTTTCTCTAAAATTGATTTGCATAGTGGATATTATTATATTAGGATGAAGGAGGGTGATGAGTGGAAAATTGCCTTTAAAACAAAATTTGAATTGTATAAATAGTGTCGAGACCCGAATATGTAAATTCGGACTCTCTGTGTAAACTGCACTAGTCCAGGATCACGCTAGTGCACACAGTTAAATATAGATGTAATCACAACCATACACACGCTAAAATAAAGGGAAACCTCAAATAATAATAAATCTCAAAGGTACGACCTTATGGCCAAACTTACAATATTTCTAGCCGGAAGAGCTTTAAATCTAGCAACGGTAAATCCAAAATAAAGCGTTGCAGCCAATCGACATGCTCACAGGCTATCGAGTGGAGAACGAAGTCCTAATCCATGAAGTCGTTGAAGTACTCTCCCTCTAGAACCTTCTGCTGATAATACTCCTCCTCAACTGAGTGACATAGGCATAAAGCCGTGAGTACATTGGTACTCAACAAGTCGTTTGTAACAATGAATGTAATATAATACGCAAGGCTTACCAATGAAGTGCTGAAAGGTTAATTTGCATAAATGACATTTCAAGATAAATATGATAAATAGATTGAAAGTGAACTTTAATGAAAAATAATAATAATAAACAATCAATGGAATTGAAATAAACCACGTGTGGACATCCCATCCATAAGCTAAACTAATAGTGAACTACCTGTTCACTAACCAACCATAAACCACAAGTTTATCATAAAAACACTACCCCTCGTGTGAAATCACCGAGCATTGTCCATAACCGGGGACACGGCTATTCGAATAGTTTTACACTCTATAGAGATTGCACAGCTGTACCCACACGATGTAATTAACCTCAGCCTAAGAAAATCACAACAAGGCCTTTACAAAGTTCAATTCCAACTCAATCCCGCTCGCTAGGGTTTCGCATCACACCCCCCTTGCGCCACATGGAAATCAGCAACCATGTTCATCATAATGGCGAGATTGAAATTGAAACATCCCAAATTAATCAGTCAGGTCTATCCCATACTAGACATATGGTTTGAATGATAAAGCTCAGATCAATGATGCACAAAGTTAAGTTCTTAAGTCTACCCGGGCGAGACTGCCACATCTCACGAAGTGAACCTGCACTTCCCCCTTTACTGCACGATCACTCGTCCGAGTGAAAACCAAGTTTGTATAACCACGCCAATGACACACCAATGCCATGGCACAAATTTTAATAATTATGGCACCAACCACGGTTTCATATTTCATTAAGTCAAGTTTAATATTCACATGCGATGATAAACCCTTTCGTAAAATAAGTAAGGCTAAGCATTCTAATCGTACAACCCATGTGACATCTAGCATAGCGTTCTTCTCTTGTTCTTGCTTGTGCTGGCTGAGCCACACTTGAGGGGAAATTGGGTGTTTCTTCTTCCATATATCATTCTGTCTTTCCATAGGGAATTGAGAAATCGATAGGTCTTCACTTGGTCTATGGAGATAACACAGTGTGATTTGGTGAATTATAGAGTGCTAGTCCTTGTACTGGTAGCGAAGGATAACTACGATTCAGGAAGCCATACGTGAGTATCCTTGATCCTATGTCGAGAAGATCGGACACCCCGTATCACTATATATATGTTTTGAACCTTAGTTCATAACATGGTAAATACCATATAAAAGATGGCCAAGATGGCACAACTAAAGCGGAGAGGCTTTAAGAGAAAGGGAAGATCATGGACTGAGAAGAGGAATTTGGGGGAGAGACTAGAATAACTCTTTCTTTTTATTGCTTCCTTAGAATGGTGCGACTTCTCTCTTTATATAGATAAGATAGTATCTAAGGATAAGATAGTATCTATACTATTCAAATATGAATATATGCATCTAATCATTCCTAATATCAAGATATGCATATAACTATTCCTAATATGAAGATAGGTTGCTACTCCTTGTGTGCAACCCCTAATGGTTGTGGTCCCTGGCCCACATCCCTAACACTTCACCCTCCTTTCGTGATAGCTCGTTCTCGAGTTATCGTGGTGGCCATGGCAACAACCCTTGGAAGCCCCACTGAGACGAGCGGTTGTGACGCCTTGCACCAGTGCATAGTAGGCAGCCGACAGTGACTGACAACAAAGGCACATGATCCTTAGTGCTGCCCGATGTTGACGAAGGCACTGCCAACAAAGAGAGCGAGCGCAGGATGGTGTTCTTGACCTTTCTATCACAAGGTGCAATGAATGGATGAGAGACGTGACGGCATTGCAACCTCCCACACATAAACCCCCGCGTTCCGCACCTCCAAAGGCATGGTGTCAGTCACCCATGCAGAGAGGCTAGCTGCTGGACAGCGACCTTCTTCCTATGCGAGGGCACCCTTTGTACAATCACAGGCAACAAGGTTGAGAGAAGCGTTGTCAGTGGCAATGGAGGTGGCGACGGTGGTGTTGATGTAGATCATGTAGCAACAGCTGCCCGTGCCTTCTTCTCCTCCTTTTCCACAACTTGGCCACCATAGCCACGATGCCCACCAATGTGGCTTGCATGTTGGCAAGACTGGTGTTCATCTTGTCAAAGATGGCACTTATAGCTTTGATCACTTTGGCAGCAGAAATCATGGTGTTGCTCTGATACCAAGTTATTATGAATTTTAATTCATAACTGGGTAAATAACGTATAGAAGATAGCCAAGACGACACGACTGAAGGGGAGAGACTTTGGGAGAAATGAGAGATCATAGACTAGGAAGAAGAACTTATGGGAGAGACTATAATAACTCTTTTTTCTTATTGCTTCCTTATAATAGTGCGACTTCTCTCTTTATATAGATGAGGTTAGCCCCTAACAATATGAAAACTATCTTATCTAATGCAACCAATCACTAAGGATAAGATAAAATCTATATTATCTAAATATAAAGATATGTATCTAGTCATCTCTAATATGAAGATATACATCTAACTATTCTTAATATAAAGATATGTTGCTACTCTTTGTGTGCAGCCCCTAATGGGTTGTGTCCCCTAGCCTACGTCCCTAACAATATATCATTTACGACAAAATTTGAAGTTGATAATAGGAACTTGACCAGGGTCAAGAAAACTGAAATGCTGAATTTGACAATAATGCCATGCTTTTTCATTGTAAAAAATTTTTAAAGGATGCTTACCTTGATATAGAAAAAGATGTGCAAATCAGTATTCTACCGGATTAGTTTGACCCGACGATTAAACATTATCCACTGTGGTTTACACCCCTGTAACCTGGATACATTCATGTTTGCTTTAACAGCGACACGTATATGAACATCGATGACTGGAGGATGAGTAAAAACACCGGAGAGACGAGGCGAACAAGACAGGCACCAACGTTTTTTTTTTTTTTTGATATTGGTAAAGCGTGATTGCTCTTGGGCCCGAGACAAAACATGATGATGTCCATGTATATACGAGCAGGCTTGCTTGGATTCAAATGAAAGGTAGGTAGTCGTAGCGATGGAGCATCATCGGCTATGTTCAGAATGTAGCCAATTCCCGGATGCTCGGATAAAATCCACTTTGGATATTCTCTCCATGATTGAAACGTCGAGCCAATAACTTTATTCCCAAACAGAACCAAGTTTTCTTTAAAAAAAACTCTGACAAGTGGGGGCCTGTTTTGGGCAGGGTGAAAGAAAACTCGGTTACATTTAGACCGATCTCAGTCCGGGACAAACTAGCCATTCCTTCACATATCTCATACTGTAGCTTTTTTTTTAGTTCTCAAATCCAGTATTTAGAAGTGTTATTTGCTGCGCTACTTGAGCTCGGCAGGAAAACGCCACCATGACAGCAACTACCGAGCTAGAGGAGCTTGATAGGCTCGTGCTGAGCTCCCCTAGCTCGGCAAAAGGACATGCCAAGCCACTAATTAATCTGCTTTACACTAATTAAGCCTCCTTGCCACGGCCGACTTTCTCAGCATGTCCTTCTACCGAGCCCTCCTAATTCGGTAGGTAATACATATCACCTACCACTGCTCCTGTGATTGTGAACGAAACTAAAATTAATGATTTGTGCGTTAGAAGACCAGATTTTTCTTAAAAAAAAGCTGCTGCAGCATCATATGCATCATCGACACCAACCTAGCTATCAACATTAATTGTACCAGTAGACAAGGACTCCACGTTGCAGGTCAAATTGAAAGGAGCTACCAGAGCTACAGTTGTGTGCATTACGGCCGTCTTTTGCACTGGTACAATTCTAACACTAGGAAATTGCCCTTCTACTTGTGACGAACTCAGCCTAATAATGTCAGGAAGCTCGCTCGGCGGACTACAACTTACAGCGAACTCAGCAGTCTCTCAGCCGGCCGTCTGGCCAGCCATTATAGGATGGAAGCCTGCACTGCAATGCTGCGCATTGCATCGACCACGAACACGATCGACACTAGACAGGCAGCGACAGCGTACTTAGCTTTCGGGCGCGCGGATGGGTTTCCAAAAGGAGCGACGCGAGGCGAGCGGGGAAAAAAGGAAAGAGGAGTTAGCAGCGACGTCTCGGGTTTCGGTCGCAGCTGCTGAGCTGCACGGCACGACGACGATCGGTGGTGTGATGATGACGGCTTGGCCACCGCGTGCGCGCTCTGCCCAGCTTTTGTCTCTCTTTTCCTTCATTCTTATGTCGTAGCGTCGAATTTTGCCTTGCTTTTCCTCGGGAATCTCGTGCGTGCGTGCGAGCTGGTGTAATTCTTGGTTCACGTCCACAGCCACAAGGGAGGGAAGGTGAGCTAAGGCAGGGGAATATTTTTGACTTTTCCCACCTCAGCAGCTCGATGCCTTCCTTCACTGCATCTGAATGGCGGCCCCCTAGCTGTGATGTATCCAAGGTTGCTGTCATCGTCCCAAACTGTCAAATTCAGTCAAATCTCCTGCGCCAAGGTCGATGCCTGCCTTGGCTCCCCTGTGCAAACCCATGTACACATTTCGAGTGTAGTTACGTAAGTTAAATTCCATGTCCATTAATAGCAACAGTAGCATGAAGCCTAGATTACTTCCTAGCTAGGGGACGAAATGCTTTCATCCCTGAAATAAAATCAGCTCCTCACGATGAACTAGCTGACAGCGAAAAGTAGAATTTGAGTGATTACACTTCAACATGAGTCTTCGCGAATTAAAAAGGGTTAAGGTACTGTTGGGATTTTTACATAGTTTTTAATATTTATTGTGGTTATTATCAGTTTAACACAATGTGGAATTCTTTATATTATTAATGCAAGTGATAGAGAATAATTTTGTACGAAATTTAATTCGATGAATTAATACTCGAGGTGTCGAGAATGGCTGTACTAGAATTTGGTAGATATATTTATTGAGATCGAGTCTACTAGAATTTAATATATATGCATATGTTTAACTCGAGTGCAGCATAGGGCAGAATAGCTGGGTTTGTTTTGTAGAATCGGCTCTGCAGGCTGTTGACCGATATGATTCGATTGGAATTGATCTTTTAAGCAATCTGATCATGACGCGTGACTCACATATATGTGCTACGGACTAAAATATTTTAGACTCGTAAAACTGATATGTCTGATCATTATTAGTGACATGTTTCAGGAGTCTCATAGTGTACTAAAAATAGGTGGATTGCTTTGTAACACTTGGAAGTAGAGTTTATAAATAGATCCCTATCCTATAGCCTTAAGTGCAATTATGAGGGACATCACAGAAAAGAAAAAGAAATAATGGGTAGATCAGATAACCTCCATAAAATTAATCGAAGGCTTGGAAAAAATCCTAACATTGATATCATGGGCGGCATGCATAATGCATCTTGCTTCATCTCGCTTTGTCCTCGTCTCGCACGATGTACAGGAGGCACTGGAGGGCCGCGCATCGAAAAGCAGTTTCGTCAAGTATTAGCTCAGACGTCCGCGCGGGTCTGTGCTTTGCTTCAGATTGGTCACCGCCTACACGCACGTAGAAGAAAAGTCCAAGGCGCCACATCACCGTTCCACATGCGTGAAGAAAAATCTCTCTCCGTGAATCAATAGCCCAACGTCACTTTTTGGCAGTGAATCGATATCCACGGCCAGCAATTGCGTGATCTGACGTCCGCGAGAAAGTAATCTCCCATCGCATGCTTGCGAAAAGAACCGATAACACTTACTCTTACAATGATAACTAATAATATTTTTTTCTGAATTGTTTAGATCTTGTAAACTAGATAGCTCAAATTTTATGGTTTGAAAAAGAAAAAAATTATATTTTTGCTTTCTGCTGAAAACATAGTTTTTGTAATAGACAAAAACGAATTGAAAGAGACAGAAAAAAGGCCACTACTGAGGAAAAGAAAAATTATGTAGAAAAATATGAAAATTGGACTAGGGATTATAAAAAGGGCTCGTTTTTTATTGTGGGATCAATGGCTAATTCTTTAGCTGCTGTGTATGAAAGTGAACAGAATACTCAAAAAATAATGCGCAGTTTGGAATAAGATTTTGGTGAAGTTTCTCGTAGTAAAATGCTTAATCTTGTTAATCGCTTTCTCTCTACTAAGATGTATCATAGCACTTCAATTACTGAGCATCTCAATAAAATCTGTGTTTAGTATAGGAATTAAAAAAATGATGGTTATCCTTTTTCCTGAAGAAGTGCAAGTCATGGTTGTTCCAAACTCTTTGCCAAATTTATGAGAATATTTTAAAATATATTTCTATCATTCTAAGAAGATACTCAATATGCGCACTCTAAGGCATCATTTAATTATGGAAGAAGATAGAAAACTCTCTCAAGGAAAGGAAAGAAATACTCACAATTTTGAGTTACACCTTGAAGAGAAAAATGGTAATAATAGGAATTTGGCAGAAGAGGAAGCCTAATGGTAATTTGAGATAAAAACTTAACATGAAACATGATTAGGGTTATCGTGAAAATTATAACTCAGCTAAGGGGAATGATACGTACAAGGAATTCAAGTGTCATAAGTATGGTCGATATGGGTATTTCAAAGCTGACTGCAAGGAAAAGAAGAAGTAAAATGAGCAAAACAATCAAAACAATCAACCAGTTGAGAGTAAAGGCAATTGTTTGCCTGATGGTATGTCTGTTATTTTTGTATGCACTGAATCTTTATTTACTTTTAAATAGATATGTCTTTTTGGGCGCTAATGCTAAAGCTGATGTACTTGAAATTGGAAACTATATCATAAAACTTCCCAATGGAGGAAATTATTATTACAGGACATTTTGTATTCACCTAGCATGACAAGGAATTTAATCTCTATTACTCAGTTAGAATATATTGATTATGATATACTGTTTGGAAAAGGAAGAGTTAAATATTACTCGATGGGAAATTAGTGCACACTCGAATTCGTTATGAAGGTCTTCATTTTCTTGACGAACTATCAAATAATGGCAATATTGATTTCTTAGTTGGTAAAAGTAACTCCATAGTGAGGAATACTAATGATATGAATACAAGCTCATAATCTTATTTATGGCATTTACAACTTGGTCATATATCTAAAAATAAAATTAAGAGACTTATTAATTCTTAAAGTTTGCACTTTAAATGGAAGGATTTTGCTATTTGTGAGACATGTATAATGGGTAAGAAGACCCATTCGCCTTTTCCAAATGCGAAAAGATCTAATGACTTGGTTGCCATTATTCATTCTGATATTTATAGTGAGATGTCTACTCCTATTAGAGGTCAAAAGATTTATTTTATCACATTTATTGATGATTATTCTAGATATGGTTATGTGTATCTTCTTAAACATAAGTCGGAAGGATTTGATATATTCAAGACATTTAAAACTGAAGTGGAAAATCAGTTGAATAGAAAGATCAAAGTTTCGAGAACTGGTCATGGAGGAAAATACACTTTAGAAATGTTAAATGAATTTTGTAAAGTGCATATAATTATTTATCATTATACCATACCTTATACTCCACAATAGAATGGTATTACTGAACGGAGGAATAGAACACTTATAGATATGATTAGGTCTATGCTGGCTTATTCAGATTTTTCTTTGTCTTTTTGGGGTGAAGCTTTACACACTGCTGTTTATTTATTAAATTATTCACCATCTAAGTTTGTAACAATCACTCCTTATGAGTTGTGGACTGGTAGAAAACTATCACTTCGCCAATTAGTTGTTTAGGGTTGTAATGCACAAATTAGAGTGCTAAATCAAAACTGTATAAAATTGCAGCCTAAAAGCATGTTATAAATTTTTATTGGTTATTCTTTGGAATGAAAAAGGTACACATTTTATGATCTAGAAAAGTATAAACTGGTGAAAAGCAGGGATGAAATATTTTTAGATCAATACAGACCTCGTCGTGCTAAGCAGGCAAGGGTGGAATTATTGGCAACTCCACTAGAAACACAAACGAATACATCTGGTATTAATTCTCACACTAAAGGTGGTTCAACTCCTAAACGAAGTACAAATAAAAGTCGCAATACTAACGTATTTAGGAGAAGTGGGAGGAATTTAAGCACACCCCAATATCTAAATAATTGTGATATTCTTGGAGAAATTTACTCTAAAATTTTAGATTTAGTGGAAAAACCAAAGACTTATAAAGAAGCAATTAACTGCTCACAATCAAAACTATGGTGGAAGCAATGCGGGAAGAATTAAACTCGATGAAAAGGGGTAAAGTTTGGAAACTTGTTGATCTACCAACAACCATAAACCCATAGGTTGTAAATAAGGCTAGACCTATTACTAGAAGGCTTTACACAAAGGGAAGGTATTGCTTTATCAAAAGAATCATGGGGAAGAGCATTGAAAATAAATCAAATATGTACTACATTATGTCAAATGAACAATGGACTATTTATTATGTTTTTTGTTGGTCATAATCTTCAGCTGTTGAATTGTACTGATGCTTATTGGCAAGGGGATCCAGATGACTAAAAATCAACTTTGGCAGAAGATGTTATCTCTTGGTGCGGCAGGAAATAGCATATAGTTGCTCTTTCCTTCATAGAAGCTGAATATATTACTACATCTGAGGCAGCAAAGGAAGGTGTATGGCTAAGAAAATTTCTTGCATCACTTAAGGTCATGAAAAGTGCATCATAACTAATCACTTATTTCTTAGTAAAAGTAAACACATTGACAGAAGATCCACTGACTAAGCCAGTTACTCAGGAATTACTTTCTAAGCACGTCAAAGACATGGGACTTCAGTTTATTGATTGAAATATTTCAGCCAAGTGGAAGATGTTGGAAATTTTTATATGGCTTTCAACATTTATTATGGTTATTATCAGTTTAACTCAATGTGAAATTATTCGTATTATTGATACAAGTGATAGGAAATAATTTGATGCTGAATTTAACTTGAGGAATTAATACTCGAGGTGTCAAGGATTGTGTAGGTTGTTAACCCATATGATCATATTGGAATTGATCTCTTAAACAATCTGATCATGACTCACACATGTATGCTAGTGACTAAAATATTTTAGACCCAACAGGTATGACATAGCATGGTTCTCACACACATTTTTTGAGACATCACAGTCCTCTATTCAAGTACCAGTGACGAAGTAACCCCGTGCCTAGAAAGAACTCCATACCTAAAAGGCTAAAACAAGAAGTACACACTTGACACTTCTCATAACAAACATCGTGGATCTATCCAATTTGTTCTTTCTAATTATCTGGCAGGAAATCTAGGGTTGCATAACAATTGTTATAAAAATTATTTATAGTTTTATTAGGTTCGTACTACATGATTAATATATCAACATAGGAAAATTACATTCAAGCGCATTTATTTTTACAAGAATTATAGCAATCTCTAGGTCATGACAAAAAACTCTCACACCCTGTTTGGTTTCTAGGAAATGTTCTAAGAATCAAGGAATTGGAATTGAATATGTAACTATTTGGTTGCCACTAGAATTGGAATCCATGATTCCAAGGCCAATTCTAGCAGACAAGATATAACTGGAAGCAATTCCTTGCTTGCACCCAATCAATTGTCAGGAATCAAAACATCCATGCCCTCAACTAGTTCACTATGTTCTCATGCACGACCACTCAAGCCCTCGCACAGCCTCCCCTACACCACTCAGCTCCAATGACTTGCCACAGAGTTGGTGCCGCCGTGCAACTCTACTCCATTGTTTCTCCCCTCCTGACTCTTTCTCACCGTTTCTTGCCCAATGCTTTCCACCGCTCATCATGATACGCTCCCATTGTGGTTATTGACACCCTACTATTGATTTCTTGGCCTATAGCCCACCCAATATCAGGAATAGAGGAGCCTTCCAAAGGTAGTGTTAGTTGGGATTGCAGATGGATTGCGACAAGTTTTGGGGGAAGTGATGGGTCTCAAGTAGATGTCTCGGCCTTGTTGACAGTGATGGCTCAGCCTTGGCGCTAAGGTTGGTGCTAGATCCTGGATTCCAGTGAGTGTTTTTCTCTTGCTTCCTCCTCTAGCGCCGCCACAATCGAGTGCTCATGCACCTATCTTGCTTCTTCCCCCCTCTCTCTCCCCTCTATGTTGCACCACTGTCCATGCCTTTTGATGTTGAGACTTTCAAATCCAAATGGTACCTGTTGTGGCTACAGACCAAACAGAGAGAGAGAGATGTATGGTAGTGGAGAGTTGGGTGAGCAAATGTCCTCTTGGCCTTTCCCAAGGGCTGATATCATGTATATATATATGTGTGCGCGCGCAGGGAGCGTTTACACTCGTAGCCTTACATCGAGCCTCCTTCGGAGGGCATTCGTGTCATTACAAATGTCTTATTACTGCCTCACTCGATATCTACGCCTTCCCACAGGCTAGTTGGGTTAGGTGGGGGCCACCCTACAACAGGAGCCTCTCATGGTGAAGGGCTTCATAGGCCGAAGCCATGTTGCTGAGCCCTTTGTCCCCCTCTGTCCCCACAGCTTGTGATCTGCTGTAGATAAAAGGGGCAGCTGCGTAATACCGTCGCGTGTTGGTGAGGCATCAAAGTCATCTGCGGCCTTGGGGCCATCCCTCGCGGTGCCATGTTTGTCAGCGAGGCCATGCTGCGGAGCCGGAGGTGTCGGACGCGCGAGGAGTGGCGTCGAGACTCCGCTGGCGAGGCGGCAGCTTCTGCGCGATCGTGGTGGCGAGGTGAGTCCTCGCTAAGTCCGGAGGCGGCACGCGGAGTGCTGAAAAGACTGGGGCGGTCTGCTTCGATCATACGCACAATCCTGAGGGAGGGGTATACGCGGCGCCGGTTGGTTGGTGCGTTGTGGGATGTCAGCGGTTGCACGATTGTGAGCCCACGTCCGTTCCCTAGAAAGACGGGACACGTGGCGAGCCGGCCCGTGGACGGTTGCCCTTTCCAAACGTGGGAAGGCAAACCGACGGGGCTCTCGCCGGTTGCGTCCCCGATCGTGGGCAGGTGGAAGGTCTTCATAAAGCGCTATTCGCCGGCACGCGGACGCGTCTCTCGCGCGCGCACCTAGTCTGGTTCTTTTCGTGCTGTGTGAAATCCGCACGTCTCCAGCTCCTTCAACCCTCCGCTTGAGAAGAAGGATGGCGAGCCACGGATGTTCCGGTCGTCGGCCTAGCCACAGCGCGTCGTCGAGTCAGCGCGGTGTGACGCCACCGCCAGCGGAGTCCACCCTGGTGGCTCGGAAGCCGTCGCGAACCCGGAAGCGGTACGATGCCATGCGGAGCTCGCAAGGGCACTGCTCCGAGGTGCTGGGGCGGAGTCTTGCTACTAAGGAGACGATCGAGGCCCTTCTGTAACATCCTAAAATTTTGTCCCTTTATTGAAAATTTAATCTGGAGTTTATTGGATTTCCTGGAGTTATGTTAAAATCATGATTTGAGAAAAATTATAAACTTTATTGTATAAAAATCAAAAATAAATTTATTGCATTCCTAACAGCTAAAACAAATGTATTTCAGCTTTCTTAAGTCAAATATGAGATTATATTAATTTTTCTAGATTTTAGAAGGAATTAAAACCTTCCCTACAAAGTCAAATTGTGCCTTTGCAAATTATACTTGTTAAAATGAGTGGGGCATATTTTTATTAAGTCTAGAATAGCTCCAGATAGTTCCCAGAATTTTTCTGGATTTTTCAAAATTTATTTGGTATTTTTCTGAGTTTTCTAAAGCTTAATAGCATTTCGGAAAATCAAAAGAAAGAAATCCCAAAATCCTCCCGGCCGCAGTGTCAACCATCGGCGTCCCCTCCGCCCGCCGGATTCCCCTCACCGTCCGATCTAACTTAAACCTCTCCCACCTTCCCTCTCTCCGCGGCGACGCGTGTCGCGATCGGACCGCTCCACTCCCGCGCCGGATTTAATCCTCGCCGCCGCACCAACTTACCGCTTCACCGCTCCCCTCCGCCTCCTGCCGCCACGTGGTATTATCCGAGCCGCCCCTATTGCCGCACCTCATCTCGGCCGCCCTCCCACTTAAGCACCGACCGCCCCGATCTAATCTTCGTTGTCGGATCGAATCTCGCCGCCCCTTCACTTACCCTTCGCATCACGCCGCCGTCCCGATCTCTCCCCGTGCCACCCGTCAAGCATCCGACCGCCCCTCGCTCCTTCCTTTCTTTTCTCGCCGACGCGGGCCCCACTCGCCGGCCCGTCTCCCCGCCCCTTTCCTTTCTTCCTCGCGCGATCTCCGCTCGCCGCCGCCATTAGCCGCCGCAAACCAAGCTTTCAAAGCTTCGTTTCTTCCGATTGATGCCCCGCGCCAACGGCCGATCGCAATTGCACCCCACCGCGCCCATTGCGGGCATAATCACGCATAATCGCAGCCGCTACCACCGCCGCAATAAACCTCCCGCCGCTGCACTCGGCGAACTTCGCGCAGCCGTTACCCTCCTCCCCACCTATAAAAGAGGTACCCCGAGGTCTCTACTCACACCGCCACCCCGAGCCTCCGAGCGCTTAATCCAGCCCCGAGGGTCCCCTGCGCCGATTTCTCTCCGCTGCTCCAGCTACTCCGCGAGCGATTCCGCCGCTCAAGCCCTCGCCTCGCCAAGCATCCCGACCTTGCTGGTGCCCAGCGAACACCGGCGACCACCTCCCGGCACGCACCACCGGAGCTACTCCGCCGCCGTGAAGGCTTCCCGACCGCCGCCTCCGCCGGCTTCTCTCTCGCCATCTCGGCCTCGCGCAAGGTACCGGCGCACTCCCGCGTCCTCCTCGTCATTTTGGTACCCTCGGCCGCGCGCCGCCACCGAGCTCCGGCGACCATCGGACTCGAGCGCCGCCGCGCCAAAGCACGCCGCCGCCGTCGGGCCGAAGTTGGCGTGGCGTGGCAGCCAGTGGCGGCCGACGGCGCCACGCCGGCGCCACCCGCACGCCGCCACTCGCGCGTGCCGCCACGCCGACATAAAGCCGTGACGCGGCAGCCACGCGGCGACCACGCGGCAGCCCCGCGGCGCCACGCCATCGCCACCCGCTCCCCGCACGCCCGCTGCCACTCACCCTCCTCGGTCCATGGACTCGGTCCATGACACCGGCCCCACCTGTCACCTCGCGCCGAATATATTAATCCTAGGGCTGACGTCATAATCTATATTTTCCTTTAGAAAAATAATTCGTGCTGACGTCATAAATCCTTTTCGGTTTAAAAATAAATCCAGAAAATACCTTTTTTCTTTTATTTTGAATTCAAACTTTGGTAGGCTATAACTTTTGCATTTTAACTCCAAATTGACCCATTCAAATTTCTAAATTTTTCTAAAATCATGATCTATCCATTTCTGGAATAATTTTGAAATTTATTTAAATTTGATTTGAATATATTTTGTAATTCCAAGGTTTAAATTTAAATTAAAACTTCCAACTTCTTTTAAAAGCCTCATTTCCTTTTTTAAAAATTGTTGACCCACATCCAAAATTCAAAATTCTGTCTCCCAGTGTATTTTATAATTTTTGGAGGTTATTTGGATTGTGTTTGAATTTTTGTTTTGAATTTGCTTTGAATTGATTTTTCGTTAGATATTGACGATTCCGAGAGTTTGATTCGATTTAATCGCAGCAGACTACGATCAAGGCAAGTTACACCTTTGACCATGTTGAACCTAATATTTTAAATTATTTATATTGTTTTACTGTATATGCATGCGTATCTTTATCCAAATGTAATTCAAATTTGATTTGAATCTTAGATATACCCATGATCCTTTGTATATGGCCAATTTGAATCTTGAATTCATATACCTTGTCACCCTAGCTGAAAACTAGTTAGTACCATAGTATTGACTAGAGAATTTTATAGAAATGCTTAGCCTGGCTTAGTATAATTTTAGGTGGGATCAATCTTTCACATGAAATGACGGACTTTGAAAATAAAGACTTGACTTCGATGAGTCAAGGATGGTTTACGAAAATTGTTTAAAAATGAAAATAGAAACTTATGATTTGGACTTAGGCTAATGGTTAGGTGGTGGGTGCCGGTATGCCTCGTGTTCGATGACACCGGTTGATTATCGTGCACGGGGTATGTGGTTGAGCCTAAATCAACTTAAGGACCGCTTCGTGAATTATTTTACGGTCACTTCAGACTATCACAAGTCCGGTATGGGACGGACCGCTAAGTAATTTGTGAAGTTCCAACTATAATCTCGCTATAGGTGAATGTGAGCGCGCGAGGTGTGGGAAGTCTCACATGGCACAGAGGGGCTCCAACTCGTGGATTCGAGTTGTGGTGAAACCTTAGTGGCGCGTGATTATGTTGGCTATGAATCATCGAAATGACCTTGTCATGAACTCTCCGCCGCACACCTAAGGCAAGGTGTTGATCGCGTGGCTCAAGTGAGAGGGAATGTCTTGTGGGTAAAGTTGTACACCTCGCAGAGTAACAAACTATCCGATAGCCGTGTCCACGGTCATGGACATGCCGAGTAGAGTCTTCACAGCATTAGACTTGATTTTTCATAAAACTTGGTTTTGGCAAACAAACGTTGGATTTGGTAATGGTCCGTGGATTCCGTGGATAGGTTAGTGTAGGTTGGAGCCTACACTAACGATATTACTTGTTAAAAACAATGTTTCATATAATCGTATTTAAATTCAGCTTTTCAGACTTACATTATGGTATTTAAATTCAAGTATTGCTTTCCGCACACTACCCTATTAAGCTTCCTTTGAAATCCCTTATGCATGCATCAACTCGTTATATTTCCGGTGTAACTTGCGTAAGCATTTACTTGCTTACCTTGGGAGTACTTCACTCACCTTGCTAAATCTGCTGCCGACTTCGAGGGCGACTACGACGGTGAGGACTACTTCAATGAGTAGGATGCGCCTTACGCTCATTCGCTCGTGGAGGTCGGATGGGCTGTGCCGCCACCTTTATTTTCTTTCCGCTGCTTTGTTTACTTGGTTGGCTCGGTGTCTTATTGTAAGACTTGACCTTAAGGCCGTATTTTCGCTTAATAATATCTCGTGGTTATTTTTGCATGATATACATTATCGTTAAACCTGTGTGCACTAGCTTTTCCGGATAGTGCGATTTACATGAGGGGCTCTGAGTTGTTGTTCCGGTCCCGACAGTAAATGGTATCGAGCAACAATGACTCTAAGACGTGACCTTAGCAAGAGACCAGCTTTAAGGATATATTTTAATAAGAAATGCCCTTTTAAATTATCTCTCCTTTTCTCAAGTCTCTTTACCAAAACCGATTACTAACTCCTCTCCCTTCCAAATTTTAGATGGAGCAACCCACCGCGCCTCCCACGGAACCCTTGCCGACTCTTCACGACGATCAGACAACCTCATGCAAGAGCTCAACTTCCGCCTGCACTCTCTACCGTGGATACGTTGGCATGTATGGAGACGAGGAACGCTGGAGGGTGGAAGTGAAGATCTTCAAGGATTTCGAGCACACGGAGCCATTTACGTGTTCGACGCACCCTACCTCGAGCCACCTTCTTCGATGGAGTTCGTGATGCAGCCCGAGAGGCCATTCGCCACCGGAACATCTACGCCGAGACTTATCGCGACCGACTTCCGCTACTTCCCATGAAGACTCCCTTATGGGCTGCCGACTTCGCCTACAGAGTATGAGAGCAACCCCGCCTCATACGATTGGTGGAGTACACCAAGTCCATGGATCACATGTACCTGCATCACCTCGACGAGCCGCACACCGCACGCCAGAAGCTCCGCACGCGAAGAGGAACTTGCCGAGCTCCGTGCAGAAGATGCAGGCTCCACGGATTCCGGACCTTTTTCGAGGAGACTCGAGCGCAGCGCTAGTGTGTAAACAACCCCGAGTCTTAGAACGCTATCCGTGAGTCAGACCTTGTAAACAGCCACGAGACTATTATAATAAAATAAAAAGTTTTATTTGGCTCTTATCCGGTTTTTCCTTGCTCTTGTGTGTTGCTTTGGTGGGATTGTTACTAGAACCTTTCCTTTAGTTCTCTCTAAATCTGAAAGTCTCAATAGATGGTGAACACAAGAAGAAACTCCAACATGGACAACGCCAACCCCGGAGCGCAAGGGAGCCAGCCAGCTCCGATTCCACCACCCCCGCCAGCTGCAGGACCAGATTGGGCACAGTTGATGGCCAATCAAACCCAGTTGATCCAGCTCTTGGCTCAGACGATCAACAACCCTCAGGCTCATCATCAACCTGCCCAAATGCCTCCCAATCGCCTCTCGAGTTCCTAGGATCAAGCCACCCACCTTTGCCGCAGCGTCTTTGAACCGATGGACGCCGACGATCGCTCAGTCGATTGGCAAGAAGTCGACATTCGCAGTTGCATCGATCGGGAGCGAGTCCTGTTCGCCTCCCATCAGCTGAATGGGCCCGCATCTCAATGGTGGGACACTTTCACCGCTTCGCACGCCAACCCGCGGACGGTGACATGGATCGAGTTCGAGCAAAGCTTTCGCAAAGCTCATATCCCCACCGGCACCATGGCATTGAAGAAGAAGGAGTTCGATCTCGCGCCAAGGAAGTCGATCAATGAGTACATACGAAGTTTAACCAACCGCCCGCTATGCGCCAGAGGATGTGGCTTCCGGCGAAGCCAAGCAAGAAAGGTTCATGGAGGGCTCGAATGACAACATATCAAGACAATCGATATCGGGTGACTATACCGACTTCCACCGGCTAGTCAGTAAGGCCATCCGCCAGGAGGGCAAACACATGGAAATGGAGACCCGTAAGAAAATGATGGCGGACTAGAGGAACAACTCTGGAAGTTCTTTCAAGAATCGCAGCACTCTCCTCACTCAAACAAGTTCGCACCTGTGGCAAAGAACTTCAAGAACCATCCCAAAGAGTTCAAGTCCTCAACCACCGCTCGCTGCCAAAGCCAACCGCCAGCTAGTTCCCAAGCAACCGCACCAAAGAACCGGTGGCGGACACGTAAGAACAGTCCGCCGTCGACGGATTGACTCGCATTATCGCAGAAGGAACCGTGGCACTTTGCCAAGGCGTGCCCTAAGAAGATTCAAACGGCAGAACTTCGTGGAGCCTCGAAGTCGTAACTGGGCAGCAGGCCGCAGACCTTCATCAAAGGGCGAGTGAACCACGTGGATACGGAAGAGGCCCCAGCCGCACCGATGTCGTCGGGTATGTTTCTTGTCAATTCAGCACAAAGATCGCTTCTTTTCGATTCCGAGCATCGCATTCCTTTGTGTCAAAAACTTTTGTGGATAAGCATGGGTTGGGCGGGGTAACCCTTAGCAACCCTATGATAGTTCACTCCCGGGCGAAATGAGAGCAGGACCTTGTGCCCCAAAGTGGAATTGCTCATAGATGGGACCCGATTCTCGCCGATCTTTTGGTTTTGGAATCGCAAGGATTAGATGTCATTCTCGGATGAACTGTTAGCCAAGAATCGAGGTCGGATCGATTGTGCTACCAGATCCATCACCCTCACCAATGACCAAGGCATGAAAGTAATCTTCTCTCCCGCATTCAAGGCGTAAGAATGTGCCTCTTCCACCTCCAAGTCTTGGAGGAAGTGCCGATCGACGGAATACCTGATGTTTTTCCCGAGGAACTGCCAGGGATGCCACCAGATAGGGAGATCGAATTTGTGATTGACCTAGTCCCAGGCACCGCCCCGATTTCCAAAAGACCATATCGGATGCCTGCTAATGAGTTAGCGGAATTGAAGAATCAACTCAAGGAGTTAGAAGACAAAGGGTATATCCGACCCAGGGCCACGCCTTGGGGAGCACCCGTCCTGTTCGTCAAGAAGAAGGATGAGAGTCTGAGGCTATGTGTGGACTACAGAGCACTCAATGACGTCACCATCAAGAACAAATACCCCCTCCCCAGGATCGATGACCTGCTCGATCGCTTGAAAGGAGCCGTATCTTCTCCAAGATTGATCTGCGATCGATACCATCACCGGTGAAGATTCGTGAAGAAGACATTCCTAAGACTGCCTTCTCCACCAGATATGGGCATTATGAGTTCACGGTCATGTCATTTGGAGTGACCAATGCACCAGCTTACTTCATGAGCATGATGAACAAAGTGTGTTCATGAAATACTTGGACAAGTTCGTAGTAATCTTCATCGACGACATCCTCATCTACTCCAAGAATGAAGAAGAGCACGAGCAAGACCTCAAGATCACTCGAAAAGCTTAGAGAGCATCACTTTTCGCCAAATTCGTAAGTGTGAATTCGCTAAAAGAGGTTGCCTTCCTGACATATCGTAATGTACCAAGGAATCGCGAGATCCTTCCAAGGTAGAAGCAAGAATGGAGTGGAAGCCACCAAAGTCCATAATGTAAGTCGAGCTTTCTTGGACTTGCGGATTATTACCGCGGCTCATAGCGGATTCTCCGAGACAGCCAAGCCAATGACCCAATTGCTGAAAAAGGAAAAGAAGTTCGAATGGACGAAGGCTTGTAAGCGAGTTTCCAAACCCTTAAGAAGAGACTAGTCTCAAGATTCGTGCTCGCCTTGCCGACGTGCATAAAGGCTTCGAGGTTTTCGTGGACGCCTCGCCTAGGCTTAGGCCGTGTTTCGATGCAAGAAGGCAAAGTGGTAGTTTATGCATCGCGTCAACTCAAGCCTCATGAGTGCAATTATCCTACTCATGACTTGGAGTTAGCCGCAGAGTGCACGCCTTAAAAATCGGGCGCCACTATCTTATTGGTAACCGCTGTGAAGTATACACGACCATAAGAGTTTGAAGTATATCTTCACCTGTGCAGTAACTCAACCCGAGGCAGCAAGATGGTTGGAGTTGATAAAGAACTACGACATCGGTATACATTACCACCCCGAAAAGCGAATGTAGTAGCCGATGCCTTAAGCAGAAGTCTTATGCAAACATGGTGATATCGAAGAAGACCGCACCGACTTCAGGAGGGAGTCGCCTGCCTAAGTCTAAACCCAACGGGACCAAGCACCTCACCACACCGAAGTGCGACCCGCTTGCTCGATCAAATTAAGGAAGCTCAGATTGTGGACGAGGATATTCAAGAAATCAAGAAGAATATGAGAAGAGGCAAAGCACCAGATTCAAATAAGATGAACATGGCACGCGGTTTGGTTCGAGAACCGCATCTGTGTGCCGAATAATCGTAAAATCAAAACCCGATTCAAAGAGGCTCATGATACCCCATACTCAATCCACCTGTGTCGTACTCAAGATGTACCAGATCCGAGGGAAAGATATTGGTGGGTTAGTATGAAAAGGGAAATCGCAGAGTTCATTGAAGCTCGCGACACTGCCAACGAGTCAAAGCTGAACATCGAGGCCGGCGGGACTCTTGCAACCATTGCCGATTCCGAATGGAAGTGGGAAGAAATCGTATGGATTTCATAACCGACTCCCAAGGACACAATCGGGTTATGATTCAATTTGGGTAATCATAGACAGATTGACTAAAGTGGCTCACTTCATACCGCCAAGACCACTTATTCGGAAGCAAGTTGGTCGAGTCAGACATGTCTCGAATTGTGTGCCCGTATGGCGCACTCCAAGAAGATAGTGTCGATCGAGGTAGTCGCCACTTCTCGATTTTGGCAAAGGTTGCACGAAGAGTTGGGTAGTAAGCTCGGCCAGCATCGCTTACCATCCCCGCATGCACGGTCAAACGTAAAGAGTTAATCGATACTCGAGGATATGCTAAGAGCTTGTACGCTGGATTTCGGGAACAGCTTGGGACCGCTCAACGCCCTATGCGGAATTCTCGCATAATAACAACTACCAAGCCAGCCTGCAGATGGCACCCTTCGAAGCCTTGTATGGTCGAAAGTGTAGAACTCCCTTGCTTTGGGATCAGCAAGGTGAACCCCAAGAAACGGGACCAAACCTGCTGCAAGACGCAGAAGATCAAGTGAAGAAGATCGTGATGACTAAAGATAGCCCAATCTCGACGGAAGAGCTACGCGGATAACCGCTGCCGAGACCGACCTTTGAGGTCTGGGACTACGCCTATCTTAGAGTATCCCCACTCGCAGGTGTGAAAAGGTTTCAAGTTAGAGGGAAGCTAGCACCACGATATGTGGGCCCTTTTAAGATTCTAGACCGAAGAGGCGCAGTCGCATATCAGTTAGACTTGCCGCCAAACATGTCAGGGGTGCACAATGTCTTCCATGTCTCACAGTTAAAGAAGTGCCTCCGAGTACCCACAGAGCAAGCCGCACCGAAACCTTGGACCTCGTGATGACCTCACCTATCGAGCAACCAATCAAGATTCTCGAGACAGCAGAACGCCGCACTGTAAGGAAGACCATCGATTCTCGCAAAGTTCAGTGGAGCAACCACACCGAGAACGAAGCCACCTGGGAGCGAGAAGAAGATTTAAAGACCAGCCATCCCCATCTCTTTTGCTAACCGGTGCAAATCTCGAGGGCGAGATTTCCTTTAAGGGGGGTAGGTTTGTAACATCCCAAAATTTTGTCCCTTTATTGAAAATTTAATCTAGAGTTTATTGGATTTCCTGGAGTTATGTTAAAATCATGATTTGACAAAAATTATAAACTTTATTGTATAAAAGTCAAAAATAAATTTATTGCATTCCTAACAGCTAAAACAAATGTATTTCAGCTTCCTTAAGTCAAATATGAGATTATATTAATTTTTCTAGATTTTAGAAGGAATTAAAACCTTCCCTACAAAGTCAAATTGTGCCTTTGCAAATTATACTTGTTAAAATGAGTAGGGCATATTTTTATTAAGTCTAGAATAGCTCCAGATAGTTCCCAGAATTTTTCTGGATTTTTCAAAATTTATTTGGTATTTTTCTGAGTTTTCTAAAGCTTAATAGCATTTCGGAAAATCAAAAGAAAGAAATCCCAAAATCCTCCCGCCGCCAGTGTCAACCATCGGCGCCCTCCGCCCGCCGGATTTCTCACCGTCCGATCTAACTTAAACCTCTCCCGCCTTTCCTCTCTCGCGGCGACGCGTGTCGCGCGATCGGACCGCCCACTCGCGCCGGATTTAATCCTCGCCGCCGCACCAACTTACCGCTTCACCGCCTCTCCGCTCCCGCCGCCACGTGGTATTATCCGAGCCGCCCCTATTGCCGCACCTCATCTCGGCCGCCTCCCACTTAAGCACCGACCGCCCCGATCTAATCTTCGTTGTCGGATCGAATCTCGCCGCCCCTTCACTTACCTCTTCGCACGCGCCGCCGTCCCGATCTCTCCCCGTGCCACCCGTCAAGCATCCGACCGCCCCTCGCTCCTTCCTTTCTTTCTCTCTCACGACATGCGGCCCCACTCGCCGCCCGCCTCCCCGCCCCTTTCCTTTCTTCCTCGCGCGATCTCCGCCACGCCGCCATTGTTGCCGCAAATCGAAGCTTTTAAAGCTTCGGCTTCTTCCGACTGATGCCCGCGCCAACGGCCGATCGCAATTGCACCCCACCGCGCCCATTGCGGGCATAATCACGCATAATCGCAGCCGCTACCACCGCCGCAATAAACCTCCCGCCCGCTGCACTCCGGCGAACCGCGCACTGCATACTCCTCCCCCACCTATAAAAGAGGTACCCCGAGGTCCTCTACTCACACCGCCACCCCGAGCCTCCGAGCGCTTAATCCAGCCCCGAGGGTCCCCGCGCCGATTTCTCTCCGCGGCCCAGCTACTCCGGCGAGCGACCCGCCGCCAAGCCCCCTCGCCTCGCCGGCCTCCTCGACCTTGCTGGTGCCCAGCGAACACCGGCGACCACCTCCCGGCATGTGCACCACCGAGCTACTCCGCCGCCGTGAAGGCTTCTCCGACCGCCGCCTCTCCGCGGCTTCCCTCTCGGCCATCTCGGCCTCGCGCAAGGTACCGGCGCACTCCCGCGCCCTCTCGCCATTTTGGTACTCGCCGCGCGCGGCCACCGGAGCTCCGGCGACCATCGGCCCGAGCGCCGCCGCCGCGCCAGCCACGCCACCGTCGGGCCGAAGTTGGCGCGGCGTGGCAGCCGTGTGGCGGCGACGGCGCCACGCCCGCCGCCACCCGCACGCGCCACGCCGCGCGCGTGCCGCCACGCCGGCATAAAGCCGCGACGCGGCAGCCACGCGCGACCACGCGGCAGCCCCGCGGCGCCACGCCATCGCCACCCCGCCTCGCGCCGCTGCCACTCACCTCCCTCGGTCCATGGACTCGGTCCATGACACCGGCCCCACTGTCGCCTCGCCCGAATATATTAATCCTAGGGCTGACGTCATAATCTATATTTTCCTTTAGAAAATAATTCGTGCTGACGTCATAAATCCTTTTTGGTTTAAAAATAAATCCAGAAAATACCTTTTTTCTTTTATTTTGAATTCAAACTTTGGAAGGCTATAACTTTTGCATTTTAACTCCAAATTGACCCATTCAAATTTCTAAATTTTTCTAAAATCATGATCTATCCATTTCTGGAATAATTTTGAAATTTTGAAATTTATTTAAATTTTATTTGAATATATTTTTTAATTCCAAGGTTTAAATTTAAATTAAAACTTCCAACTTCTTTTAAAAGCCTCATTTCCTTTTTTAAAAATTGTTGACCCACATCCAAAATTCAAAATTCTGTCTCCCAGTGTATTTTATAATTTTTGAAGGTTATTTGCATTGTGTTTGAATTTTTGTTTTGAATTTGCTTTGAATTGATTTTTCGTTAGATATTGACGATTCCGGAGAGTTTGGATTCGACGAATCGCAGCAGGACTACGATCAAGGCAAGTTACACCTTTGACCATGTTGAACCTAATATTTTAAATTATTTACATTGTTTTACTATATATGCATGCGTATCTTTATCCAAATGTAATTCAAATTTGATTTGAATCTTAAATATACCCATGATCCTTTGTATATGGCCAATTTGAATCTTGAATTCATATACCTTGTCACCCTAGCTGAAAACTAGTTAGTACCATAGTATTGACTAGAGAATTTTATAGAAATGCTTAGCCTGGCTTAGTATAATTTTAGGTGGGATCAATCTTTCACATGAAATGACGGACTTTGAAAATAAAGACTTGACTTCGATGAGTCAAGGATGGTTTACGAAAATTGTTTAAAAATGAAAATAGAAACTTATGATTTGGACTTAGGCTAATGGTTAGGTGGTGGGTGTCAGATGCCTCGTGTTTGGTGACACCGGTTGATTATCGCACGGGGTATGTGGTTGAGCCTAAATCAACTTAAGGACCGCTTCGTGAATTATTTTACGGTCACTTCAGACTACCACAAGTCCGGTATGGGACGGACTCGCTAAGTAATTTGTGAAGTTCCAACTATAATCTCGCTATAGGTGAATGTGCGCGCGTAGGTTGTGGGAAGTCTCACATGGCACCAGAGGGGGCTCCAACTCATGGATTCGAGTTGTGGTGAAACCTTAGTGGCGGCGTGATTATGTTGGCTATGAATCATCTGAATGCCTTATCATGAACTCTCCGCCGCACACCTAAGGCAAGGTGTTGATCGCGTGGCTCAAGTGAGAGGGAATGTCTTGTGGGTAAAGTTGTACACCTCGCAGAGTAACAAACTATCCGATAGCCGTGTCCACGGCCATGGACATCTTGAGTAGAGTCTTCACAGCATTAGACTTGATTTTTCATAAAACTTGGTTTTGGCAAACAAACGTTGGATTTGGTAATGGTCCGTGGATTCTCGTGGATAGGTTAGTGTAGGTTGGAGCCTACACTAACGATATTACTTGTTAAAACAATGTTTCATATAATCGTATTTAAATTCAGCTTTTCGCATTTACATTATGGTATTTAAATTCAAGTATTGCTTTCCGCACACTACCCTATTAAGCTTCCTTTGAAATCCCTTATGCATGCATCAACTCGTTATATTTCTGGTGTAACTTGCGTAAGCATTTACTTGCTTACCTTGGGAGTACTTCAGACTCACCTTGCAAATCATGCCGACTTCGAGGGCGACTCACGACGGTGAGGACTACTTGCGAGTAGGATGCGCCTTATACCATTCGCTCGTGGAGGTCGGATGGGCTGTGCTGCCACCTTTATTTTCTTTCCGCTGTTTTGTTTACTTGGTTGGCCTGGTGCCTTATTGTAAGACTTGGCCTTAAGGCCGTATTTTCGTTTAATAATATCTCGTGGTTATTTTTGCATGATATACATTACTGTTAAACCTGTGTGCACTAGCTTTTCCTGGGATAGTGCGATTTACACAGAGGGGCTCGGAGTTGTTGTTCCGGGTCCCGACACCTTCTTTCAGAGAAGAAGATAGGGGAGGTCGCATGGGCTCACCTGCCTGCCCGCGATGAAGTGGAGCCTCACCCGGAGGAGTCGGAGGCGATTGTCTTCGCCGCATTTTTTGAGGTTGGGCTCCGGATGCCCTCGACGCTTTTCGTTAGCGAGCTCCTGGAAGCTTACGGATTGGAGTTGGTGCAGTTGACCCCGAACGCCATAGTTCGGTTGGCTGTGTTCGCCTGGGCGGTCTGGGTGGAAGGTGCTCATCCCCTTGCGAGCTTGTTTGCTCTTCTCCACGATGCGCACTGTCAACCGAAGAAGGTTGAAGGAGGTGCACTGTCTAATTTCGGCAGTGTCCACTTCATGGTGAGGTCAGGCTTCGCAAAGTTTGTTCCAGCTTTGGCAACGCGGGAGAAGTGGGAGCCCGGCTGGATGCGACAGTGGTTCTACTACCGCATGATGCCCACCAGCAACCTTCGGTGCCGGGGTTGACCGATAGCGTTCAACTGCTGTCCGGGGTTGGAGCCGAGGAGCGACGATCGTCGACAAGCGCGGAGACTCGCCGGCGTCACCCTCCGGTTTAACATGTGTGATCTTGGTGAGGAGTTCACTATGTATGGGGTGTCGCCTCTATCCGACCGGTGGAAATACGAACGGGGTGAGACCCGGCGAGATGGCGTCCACCTATCGGTGTCTTCGCTGCAGCAACCCCCCGGTCGTGGTAAGTACTTTGACCATATGCTGCGTATACATACGTAACTGTCTTATGAGTGGGACGGCACTTTGCGCGCAGTGCTCTCATTGGAAGAGGCGGAGCGCGTCGTCGAGGCCTTCCTGGGGCTGTACACGGCGAAGGAACACTCCTTGCGCGAAGCCGCGACCGAGCCTGCAAAGCTAGGAACACTCCCTAGGCCTCGCCGTACTAGAGCGCGTGGTGCCGGTGCGGAGTCCGCCCCGTCGCCGTGATGGTGCCGGCGATGCGGGGGCATCTCCCCGGCGGCGGAGGGCTCGCTCCAGGACCGCCGTCTCTAACCCGCCCGCCCGATTGTCGGCGGGCACCATTAGTTCGGGGGACGTGTCAGGTGGTGGTTCCGAGCATGCCAGCTCGGGGGGCACCCTGCCCCCAGCGAGGACTTAGGCGGTGGTGGGGCGGGCCCTGATAGCGACGCCGTCGAGGACGAGGTCGTGTTGCCTGTAGCGGCCGACGAGGACTTGCCTCCCGCGCCGCCGTCACTCAAGGCGACAGCCACGAACCTTCCGCCTGCCCCAGCTCCTACAGCGCCTGGAGCGGTGGAGGGCTCATCGTCATCGCCTGCTGTAGCCGTGATGGATTTGCCGCTCGCTCCAGTCCGCGCAGCTATCGGGCCGCGACGTGTGTCGCCTAATCCCTGGCGCGGCTAAGCGCCGCCGGTGGAGCGCACGCGCGCGGGCGATTTCATGTGGCGGGCTCAGTCGTCGAGGACCTAGTGTCCGATCGGGAAGCCACCCCACCCGAGGAGGGAACCATTGCTTCCTGGGCAGAGGCTGAGCCGACGTCTCCCCGCGTCCTGGCGGAGGGTGACGGAGGTAGGGTAATTCCCTATCTCCCCGTGACTTTGCGAGGCTCTCTCCGATTTGCTCGCTCATGCCGTCGTCAACATCAGGAGAGACAAGGTCTCCCGGGCGCGGCCAAGGATCGAGCAGCGGAGGTGTTCACGAAGCCGCCAGCCCAGTTGCGCAAAATGTGTCATGGGCGCCCGGCGCTGTCGCCGGGCCCCCGAGGTTTGCTGTGTCTGACTTCATCCCGCATCCGGAGATGCTTCACGTCCTTAATGGGGCCGTGGAGTATGGCGACAGCAGACTGGATCGACGGGCACTGTCGTCCCGCGGGTGGATCTTCTCGCCCTCGCGCTAAGTGCGTCGGAAATGAAGGTAAGTACCTGAGCCCGCAATTGAGGTCACTAGTGTGTCGAGACCCGAATATGCAAATTCGGTCTCTCTGTGTAAACTGCACTAGTCCAGGATCACGCTAGTGCACACAGTCAAACATAGATGTCATCACAGTCATACACACGACAATAATAAAGGAAAACTCGAATATCGATAAAATATCAAGGGTACGACCTTATGGCCAAGCTTACAATATGTCTAGCCTAAGGGCTTAACAAAATAGCAATGGAAATCCAAAATAAAGCGTAGCGACCAATCGACAAGCCACAAAGCTATCGAGTGGAGAACGGCCTAATCCATGAAGTCGTCGAGTACTCTCCTTCCGCACCTCCCGCCGTAGTACTCTCTCCTCAATCGAGCAACATAGGCGTAAAGCCGTGAGTACATTGGTACTCAAGAAGTCGCTTGTAACAATAAATGCAATATAATATGCAAGGCTTACCAAAGGAAGGTCGAAAGATTAATTTGCATAAAGGCATTTATTGATGAAATATATTAAATAACTTGAAAGCTAAAGTTAGCTAAAAAAAAGAATAATAGATAATCAAAGGAATCAACATGAACCACTTGTGAACACCAATTCACAAGTTTAAACCAACAAAGAACTACCCGCTCACTCCCAACATAAACCATCAAGTTATAAATGAAACATTAACCTCGTGGTGAAATCCCGAGCACCGCCCATGACCGAGGACGCGCTATTCGAATAGTTTTACACTCGCAGAGGTTGCACAACTGCACCTACATGATGTGATAATCCTCACGTTAAAGAAAATCACAACAAAGCCTTTACAAAGTTCGCTTTACAACTTAATCCGCCCGCTAGGGTTTCGTGATCACACCCTCTTGCGCCACATGGAAATCAGCAACCATGTTCATCTCAATGGCAAGATTACAGCTGAAACCTCCCAAATTAGTCACCAGTCCGTCCCATACCGCATGTGGTTTGCACAGTAAGGCTCGGATCAATGGCGCACAAAGTTAAGTCCTTAGTATTACCCGGGCGAGACTACCACATCCCTCGAAGTGCTCCAACACTTCCCCCCCTTTACTGCACGATCACTCGCCCGAGTGAAAACCAATTTTGTATAACCACACCAATGACGCACCAACGTCATGGCACAAATTTTAATTACTGTGGCACCAACCACGAATCTGCTGTGGCTCCAACCACGGTCCAATATCTCATTAAGTCAAATTAATAATTCACATGTGATGATGAAACCCTTTCGTAAATTAAGCAAGGCTAAGCAATTCTATCGTACCAACCCATGTGATAATTAATCTACAATCACTAGTATGTTTCCCAACCTATGGTGACAATGACATCAAGGTATTCCAAATTATCAAGGAGGGATGAGTTCAATTGGGACGATAACTACCAATACAAGGGTTTGAATAAAAATAGCGATGCAATGTAATTTAAAACAAAGTAATTAAATAATAGATTGCAAACTGGGTTCAACATGATCAAAGGACACGACTTGCCTTGGTTATGCTCAGTGAGGTACTCTTGATCTTCGGGCGTAGATCCTGCTCCTCCGGAATCCGAATCTAACGAGAGAGAAAGCGACCGGAAACACAAAAGCACATGAAATAACAAGCAAATTAACTCCAAAAACCTTGAAACCAGAACCAAAATCTAGAGCTCGATTTTAGATGAATTTAGAAAAAAGAACGGGATCAATCGGAGCTAGGACGGAGGAGAACGGGCTCTCGGAAAATCAATTTCAGAGAAAATCCCAGAAAATCGAAAAAGGGGGTGACGTGGCACACCGAGGAGCTGACACGTGGCGGGCTGCGGTTGCGACACGTGGCAAGCGGAGGAAGTGACACGTGGCACGCGCGGATGCTGCCACGTGGCAGGGTGACGGTTCTGACGACGTGGCACCCGTGCTTGTCTGGGCTGACGTGGCATTGCCACGTGGCGGGGTAGGGCTGACGTGGGCGAGCGCGGGCGCGGCGGCGGGGAATCGGACGGTGGGGAGGAGGACGCACGGCTAGATCTGGACCGTTGGATCGGATCTAAAGCGACGGTGAGGATTGGGCGGCCGGATCTGGTGGACGGCTCGGATTGCCGACACGTGGCGGCACGGCGAGCGCAGCTGCCGCGACGCGGCGCGGCGCGGACGGGGCGGGCGATCGAGGCGGGTTGCGGACGGACGCGTCTGCGTGGCGCGCGACCGAGGGGCGGAGCGGCGGGCGACGGCGTGGTGGCGAGGCGGCGAGACGACGCGCCGCGAAGTTTCGCTTGCGCGGGCACGACGACGGCGGGCGGGCGGGTCGGCCGGCCGAGGCGAAGCGCGGCGAGTCTAGCGAAGCGGGTCCGCGACGGCGGCGCTACCGCTGCCGAACGACGAAGACCGGCGACGATGGCGGCGAAGACTCCGCGCAGCGGGGTTCCGAACGGCGGCGCGAGGCAAAGGAGGCGGCGGCGCACGGCGAAGACAGCGGCGAGAAGACGGCGGCGCACGGGACGAGGGAGGCTGCGAGGCGGCTGCGCTTTTAAACACGGACGCCGAGGAAGACCGGCTCGGTCACGGCGCGGAGATGGCGGTGGCGGCGAGAGTTTCCATCGGAGACGACGCACGAGGGATCGCCACGTGTCCCGGGACGGCATCGGACGGCTGGCAGCGAGTCCAGACGCGGACCGCGCGGGCGAGATGCTGACGCGATCGCGGACGGCCGAGATCCAACGCGGGCGATCGGACGGCGCGGAGCGGAGGGAGCTAGGGTTTGCGGGCGACGCGTGCGAGCGAGCGACGGCGGACAGCGCGGATGCACGCCGCATGGCAAGGCGCCCGATCGGGCGGCGGGGAGAGAGCGGGCGCGCGCGCATCCGCGGGATGCTGACGCGTGGCGCAGGCGACGATCGGGCGGCGGGGTGCGCGCGGGAGCGGGTTGGGCTGGGCTGGGCTGAGCGGGAGGGGCCGAGGGAGGCGGATGGGTGACACGTGGGAGGGCAACAGATCGGACGGCGGCGGATTTTCTTTCCCCGATTTCTTTTTCCCGAAAATCAACTAAAAGAAAAGAAGCTCTAGAAAATAGCAAATAAATCCCAAAAATTCACCAAAAATACCAGAGAATTCCTTGAGACCTGAAGAACATAAATCAAATATTTTCAACTTATGTTAATGTTTATTTTACTCAGATTAAATCATTTCAAAGTTCTAAAATTCATTTGAAGCTCAATTTAATTTCAGAAAATTCCAGAAAATTTCTTGTAACTTAAGGAACTTAATTAAAAATATTTTCAGCTAATTTTGAAGTTTAATTTATTCATATGAAATTATTTAAAACTTTTGAAAATTCCATTTAAGCTTTATTTAAATTCAGGAAAATTCTAGAAATTTATTTTTAAATTCAAGGTTTTAAAAATCCCCAAAAATCAGGATGTTACATAGTGAGCGTACAAACACTCATGTTGTTTCGCTGTTAGACGGTTGCCATCAGCCGAGTGCTGGAGGAGGCTCGCATCTGCGAGCGGAGAATGTTGGAGGACCAGCTTCGTGCTGCCGACGGGGTTCACGCCGCCAAGGACGCACGTATCTGTATATTGGAGGAGAAAATCCACATGGTGGCAACGGCGCAGCGTGCCGCCGAAGAGGCCCAGTGCGCCGCGACAGAGGAGCGCACCGGCTTGCTTGAGCGAATCCGGGCGCTGGAGGAAGAGAGAGCCCAGCTGACGACGGTGTTGCAGGAGAAGAACCGGATTCTGGGCGACGCGTCTGCGGCGGCGTGGAGGGCCATGGCGTCGCTGGAGGGGGCCCTCCGAGACCTTTTCGTCGTCGTGCCGGACGTTACCCATAACACCGCGGATGTGGCACAGTCGTTGGCACGGATTGAGGAGGGCTCGAGCTTGGTGCTCCGCGGTGCCAAAGCCTTCGGTGATCACTGCGGCTTCGCCAGTGCCTGCCTCGCCTTTGCTGCGCTCCACGTCGGGGGGTGTGAGCACATGAACGAGCTGGTCGCTCCCAACCTGAGTGTGCCGACCGGAGCCGGGGTATGTCCGGCGCAGTCCACGCCACCATGCCCGCCGTGCAAAGCTTCTACAAGCGGATCTAGGGCTACCTTGGAGAGGAGGTGGCCATGGCTTTGTTGCGGCGGACGTTACACCGGGAAGGTAATTTCCTTCAGTGGTTGGAGAAGGCTCATCAGCACAACGAAGACGACGCGGCCCCTTAGGCGTGGTGCCAGGACCTGGTGGTTGTGATGTAACTTTTTGCTTTTGTTGCTATTTTCTCTTATGAAAGAAAGAACCGTTGCGCCGAGTACTCCATTGCTGCACGCTACTTGTACAGTTAATTGTTAATATGACGGAGGCTGGCGCCTTCCGGTCGTCTTCGCTTGTGCTGACAGTAATAGCCCCTTGGGAGCGAAGAGTGGTGGCGACGGGGCTGGCACCTAGTCGAAGTAGACGTGCGAGCGCTCCGCCCTCCTACCCTTCGAAGTGGTGGCAGCGGAGCTGGTGCCTAGTCGAAGTAGAAGCGTGAGCGCTCCGTCCCCTACCCTTCGAAGCGGTAGTAGCGAGTGGCGCCAGTCGGCGTAGACGACGAGCGCCCGCCCCCCAAGCGGTGGTAGCGAGCCGACTCCTAATCGGTAGACACGCGAGCGCCCGCCCCTACCATTCGGCGGTGGCGCGGAGCCGGTGCCTAGTCGGTAGACGCGCGAGCGCCCGCCCCTACCCTTCGAGCGGTGGGCAGAGCCGCGCGTCTAGTCAAAGACGCGCGAGCGCCCGCCCCTACCCCAAGTGGTGGCAGCAGAGCCGACGCCTAGTCGGGGTAGATGCGTGAGCGCCTATCCCTTACCCTTCAAGCGGTGGCGCGGCCGGGCGCCAGCCGGCGAGACGCGCGAGCGCCACGCACCCTACCCTTCGGCGGTGGCGCGAGCCGGGCGCCTAGTCGGGCGAAGCGCGAGCGCCCATCCCCTACCCTTCAAAGTGGTGGCGCAGAGCCGACGTCAGTCGGCGACACGCGAGCGCTCCATCCCCTACCCTTCGGTGGCGGTGGCGCAGCGCGCGCCGCCGGCACACGCGGCGAAGCGCCCGCCCCTACCCTTCGGCGGTGGCGCGAGCTGGCGCTTAGTCGGCGCAGACGACGAGTGCTCCGGCCCACTAACCTTCGAATCGGTGGCAGCGGAGCTGGCGTCTAGGAGAAGTTGACGCGCGAGCGCCCGCCCCTACCCTTGAGCGGCGGCTGAGCCGGGCGATAGTCGGCGTAGACGCGCGAGTGCTCCGCCCCTACCTTTCGGCGGTGGCGCGAGCTGGTGCCTAGTCCAAGTAGATGCGCGAGCGCCCGCCCCTACCCTTGAAGTGGTGGCGGCGAGCCGACGCCTAGTCGGGCAGACGCGCGAGCGCCCGTCCCCTACCCTTCAAAGCGGTGGCGCTGGCCGCGCCTAGCCGAAGGAGACGCGGCGAGCGCCCGTCCCTACCCTTCGAAGCGGTGGCGCGGGCTGGCGCTAATCGGCAGACGACGAGCGCCCGTCACCTACCCTTCAAGCGGTGGCGCGAAGGCGGGCGATAGTCGGCGTAGACGAGCGAGTGCTCCGCCCCTACCCTTCAAAGTGGTGGCGGCGAGCTGGTGCCTAGTCTGGGTAGACGCGCGAGCGCCCGCCCCTACCCTTCGGTGGTGGCGCCTGCCGACGCCTAGTTGAAGTGACACGCGAGCTCCGCCCCTACCCTTCAAGCGGTGGCGCGGCCGGCGCCAGCCGGAGAGGCGGCGAGCGCTCCGCCCCTACCCTTCGGCGGTGGCAACGAGTGGCGCCTAATCGGCAGACGACGAGCTCTGTCCCCTACACTTCAAGCGGTGGCAGCGAGCTAGCGCCAGTCGAAGTAGACACGCGAGCGCTCCGTCCCCTACCCTTCAAGCGGTGGCGCGAGGTGGCGCCTAGTCGGCGAGACGACGAGCGCTCCGCCCCTACCTTCAAGCGGTGGCAGCAGAGCCGGGCGCTTAGTTGAAGTAGACGCACGAGTGCTCCGTCCCCTACCCTTCGAATCGGTGGCAGCGGAGCTGGCGTCTAGGAGAAGTTGACGCGCGAGCGCTCCGTCCCCTACCCTTCGGAAGCGGGCGCGAGCCGCACCAGGCGGCAGACGCGCGAGGGCTCCGCCCCTACCCTTCGGCGGTGGCAGCGGCCGCACCTAGCCGGCGAGACGGCGAGCGCCCGCCCCTACCCTTCAAGCGGTGGCGGCGAGCCGGCGCCTAGTCGAAAGACGCGGCGAGCGCTCGCCCTTACCCGTCGAGCGGTGATGCCGAGCCTGGCGCCAGCCGGCAGACGCGCGAGCGCTCCGTCCCCTACCCTTTGAAGCGGTGGCAGCAGAGCTTGCGCCTAGCCGAAGTAGATGCACGAGCGCTCCGTCCCTTACCCTTCGAAGCGGTGGCTGCGGAGCTGACACCTAGTCGAAGTAGACGCACGAGACATCCGCGTCAGTTTGTACTCTGGAGCATGCGTGGGACTATCAACCACGACTTAGTTAGGCTCCAGAGAGTATGCCAACGCGCGCGCGGGACGTCCGCGTCTTATTTAGACTCAGTAGAGTGCGTAGGAAAAATATCTACGTCTAGTTTGTACTCCGGGGCATGCGTGGGACTATCATCCACGACTTAGTTAGGCTCCGGAGAGTACGCCAACGAGTGCACGGGACATCCGCGTCTTGTTTAGACTCAGTAGAGTGCGCAGAGAAAACATCCGCATCTTATTTATACTCCGTAGAGTGCGTGCGGAGGTGGACTTTAACACTACATCTTATTTATACTCTGTGGAGTGCGTGCGGAGGCGGATCTCGATGCTACGTCTTATTTATATTCCGTAGAGTGCGTGCGGAGGCAGACCTCGACGCTACGTCTTATTTATACTCCGTAGAGTGCGTGCGAAGGCTGATCTCGACGCTACGTCTTATTTATATTCCGTAGAGTGTGTGCGGAGGCGGACCTCCGTGCAGTGCATGTGCGGAGGTGGATCTCCGTGGAGTGTGTGTGCGGAGGTGAGTCTCTGTGCGGTGCGTGTGCGGAGGTGAGTCTCCGTGGGGTGCGTGGGAACATCGACCACATCTTTATACTCCGGAGAGTACGCGTGGTAGTGGCACCGATGCGTGCGCGGAATCCCGCGTCTTGTTTATACTCAATAGAGTGCGCAGGGGAAACGTTCGTGTCTTTTGGCGACATGTTGGGTGGCCTTGACGCGCTCTCCGTCGAGGAGGTCCAGGGACAACTGGCGCTCTTCGTCTGGTGCCTGGGCGAGGACCCTTCGTGAGCTGGCTTTGATCTCTTCGGGCGTCATTGCCTCATCGCCGAAGAGGAGTTTGAACGGCGTGAATCCCATCGGGCGTGTCGCTGTTGTGCGAAGTGACGAGAGGACGCTGTGGAGCTCATTGGGCCATTTGCCCTTTGGTAGTCCGACAAGGCGCTTTTTAACCCCGACGGAGATGGCACCGTTCGCCCGCTCGACCGCTCCATTGGACTGTAGATGCCCAACCGAAGCGTGATGCCCATGTCATCGCAGAACTCCCTGAACAAAGCAGAATCGAACTTTAGGCCATTGTCGGCGGTGATCTCCTTGGGCACTCCGAAGCGGCATATGATGTTCTGTCAAAGGAAGCGCTGCATGGCTGTCGAGGTGATCTTGGCTAGCGCCACAGCCTCTGGCCACCTGGAAAAATATTCCAAAGTGACCATTATAAAGCGCAAATCTCTTGGGGCTCGGGGTAGAGGTCCCACAACGTCAATGCCCCACCGTGCCAACGGCCATACGGGGGGGATGGGGTTGAGGCCGGTCGGAGGTATGTGAATGTCCTGTCCCATCCATTGGCAGCCTTGACATCGGCGCACGAGGTCTTGGGCGTTAGCAACGGCGGTTGGCCAGTAGAAGCCCTGCCTGAACGCCTTGTCGACGAGCGACCTTGGCGCCAAATGCGAGCCGCAAAGCCCCACGTGGATTTCCGCGAGGAGGTGCTGTCCCTCTTCGCGCAAGAGGAACCGTAGGAGCGGTGCGCAGACCCCTTTTTTGTAGAGCACTCCATCGAGTATCTGGAAGGATCTGGTACGGTATTGTAGGCGTCGGAGCTCGACAGGGTCATCAGGCTCGGCGATGCCCTGTAAGAAGGCGTGAACAGGCTCACGCTAGTCGCTTTGATGGTTGATCTGGTGGGCTAGGGCCGCGTCGCGATTGTCCTACGCGATGGCCGCCGCATGCAGGACCTCGTAGAATGCGCCTTCGGGAGCGGGGAGCTGCTGGCTGGCGGCTGTTGCAAGGATGTCCTCTTGCTCATTTTCTGCTCGAGGGATGGCCTTGACCGTGACGCCCAGGAAATGCCGCTCTTTGGCTCACACGGCTGCCAAGTACTTGGCGAGGTTGGGGTCCTTGGCCTGGTATGACTTGTCTACTTGCCTCGCTACCAGCCGTGAGTCCGTGCGGACGAGAACCCGCTGTAACATCCCAATTTTTGCTTTTATTTTGAAGAAATAGTTTTAAATTAATAATTTCCAATTTTCTGGAATTTTCTGAAGTTAAAGTTTCTGTTGAAAAGAAAATTTAATATCCAAATAAGTTGGAAATATTTTTCATATGTTTAAAACATTATCAGTGAGTTATGTGAATTTTTCTGGAATTTTGGAATTTATTTGGTATTTTTTCGAGTATTTTAAAGTCTCCTAATGATTTCGAAATATATATAAAAGATTTAAATATCAAATCTCCCTCGGGTGACACTTGTCACGCATCCGAACCCTTCCTCCCGGCCCGAGCTCATCCCGCCGTCTCACCTCATCCGCTTCCCCCTCTCTCGCGGCGCCACGTGTCGCGCATCCGACGGCGGCCGGCCATCCCGGCTAACACTCAAAGGATAAATCAACCTTATAGGGTAGGTTGATCCTCCCGCCCGATCGTTACCGCCGCCGCTCTCTTTCCTCCCCGCTCCTCGGCGCGTTCGAGCCCGCTCGCGCGAGGTTGAGTTTCTTTTTCGATTTGCGCCGACAAGTGGGCCCCACTGTCATAGACCGGTCTTGTGGACTCACCGCCGCGAGTCCCACTGTCAAAGCCGCTCGTTCCGACGCGTGTCGTCATCGTGACCGTTCGTGATTGCCGTATTAAATCGCGCCGCCCGTTGCCACTTAGTACACCCCATCGGCTCGGATCTAACTGTGTTGTCGGATTGAATCTCGATCGTTCCTTTCACTTACCCCTTCGCGTGATCCAGCGGCCCTGATCTCTTCCTTATGCCACACGTCACTAATCCAACCGTCGCTGATTTCCTTCTCTTTTTCTTCTCTCAGCGCGCGCGGGCCCGCCTGTCAGTCCTCCGCCCCGATTATCTTCCTTCTTCCTCGCGCGATCACCGCTGCGCCGCTTATTGATTAGAAAACCGAAGCTTTGAAAGCCGGTTTCTTCGATTTATTCCCCACATCATTGCGCATTCAAATTAACGCGTCTCCCGCACCCCTCGAGGCATAATCACTCTTAATTGCGGCCGTTATCACCGTCGCATTCATCTCCTCCGCGATTACAAGTCCGCGAACTTCGCGCGATCGTTACACCCTCCCGCCTATAAAACCCGCACCCTGAGGTCCCTCTACCGCTGCCGCCCATCCCTCACCTCTCGAACGAATCACCCGAGCGCCAGAGCCCTCCCTACGCCCGATTTCTTCCCCGCGGCTTCAAATACTCCGGCGAGCAATTCCGGCCGCCTCGGGCTTCCTCATTCCTCGCCGACACCTTCCCGACGTTGCTGGTGCCAAGGCGAGTTCCGGCGACCTCTTCCCCGAGCTGCTGCGCCACCGGATCACCTCCGCCGCCGTGAGGTTCCTCTCCGACCGCCGCCCCTTCTCGCCGATTCTTCCCTCCGGTCACCCTCGGTCTCCGCGTAAGGTACCAATGCATTCCCCGCATCCTCCTCTTCATTTCGGTACCCTTGGCCGGCGTCGCCGATCACCGGAGCTTCGGCGACCCTAGGTCCCCGTGCGCCACCACCGGCCGCCAGCCCCGTCAGCCGTCGGGCTGAGGTGGCAGCAGGCGTGGCGGCCAGATCGGCGCCACGTCAGCGCCACCCGAGCGCCTCCCCGCCACCTTGCGCGTGCGCGGCCACGTCGGCAAAAGTGGCGTGGCGACCGCGCGGCGACCACGCGTCGACCACGTGTGTGCCACGTTGCCGCGGCCTCCCGCAGATAATCCTTAAGAGGATTACCTACCCATTATGGGTAGGCGGTGCCTCCCGCTCACTTGGCTAGCGCCGCTCTCTTCCCCTCCCACTCCTTGGCGCGTTCGAGCCCGCTCCGCTACCGAGGTTGAGTTTTCTCCGTTTTAATTCGCAGATCGACAGTAGGCCCCACCCGTCGCGACACCCTCTGCGCTAGCCGCGACAAGTGGGTCCCGAGTCCAGTGGGTTCCATATGTCGAGACTCATTTTAAAAGAAATTTCTGACCAGTGGACCCCACATGTCGAGATTTCGAATTTCTGGATTTATTCAAATCTGAGATTTTCAAATAGCCATATCTTTCTCATTTTAGCTCCAAATTGGTCCATTCAAATTTCTAAATTCATCTAAAATTTCAATCTTTCATCTGGTATATTTATTTTTAATTTTTGAATTTTTATTTTATTTTATTTATTTGGAATTCTCGATTTACGTGTAGAGACCGATTTGTCAGAGCAATCTCAAGAACAAGTTGGGGAAGATTTCAACCGGACACAGGAAGGCAAGTCTCCTTTGACCATTTTGCTCCTATGTTTTGGCAAGTTTCCTTTGATCAACTTGCTCCAATGTTTTATAAAATGATTAGGTATTTATTTTAAAGTTATTGCATGCTTATGTTATATCAAGTGATAATTTGATTTTAGAAAATTTAGTTAAATATCCAATTTGTTATACCTTCCATTGAAAATTGTTTACCTTGTACCATTGTCAACTTAGGATATCCCTTTGACTCAATAATAAGTTAGTGTTATAATTGTTGAATGTTTAAAAACTAGCAAATGCTTAGCATAGCAAATAAACATATTAATGTTCAAATAAGTAGCATGTTTATCAAATATTATGATGAATGATTTGTTTGAACATTGGTAATGGATGTTACCATTGTTAAATGTTTTGTTTGAACATTGGTAATGGAGGTTACCGTTGTTAAGTATTTTGTTTGAAAAGTGGTAATGGATGTTACCTTTGTTAATTTGAAAATCAAAGGGAAAAGTTGACAAGGGTGGATGGAAGGTTTGGTGGTGCGATTAGCACGAGAATTGTTGGGTTTGTGAATGAGCCACCCCAGTCGATTAAGGACCGGCGCTTGTGTTTGTCCAAACTGAGCAAAACAGTACAACCACAAGTCTATATGGGTGCGACCTAGCTAACTACCCTATAATAGTGTAGTTTAGATATCACCGGTGGTGTATTGAGTGCCGTGGTGTATGGTTACTCATAGTGAGGGACGGGGTTTCTTGTACTCATATGGCGCAAGAGGGGCTCCAACTCGTGGATTCGAGTTGTGGTGAAACCTTAGCGGGTGGTATTTAAACTATTTGGAGTAGGCGAAAGGCTTTGTGATAATTTATCGGGTCTCATGCCAAAGGAAGCGTGTTGACTATTAAGATAATTTATCTCTTGTGGGTAAAGTGTACAACCTCTGCAGAGTTAAAACTATTCGAATAGCCGTGCCCACGGTCAAGGGAAGCAAAGAATGCATACACATGGTAGGAGTTTTGGTTTTGATTTCAAAACAAAATGATTTGGAAAAACTTCGGGAGTAGTATAACTCTCGTGATGTTGGATCGGGGTGTAACTGAGGTTTTGAAAATTGGCGTGATGGCCCGAGATATTAGTGTTGGTAGTTTAACCTTCACTAAAGTACTCATCCAATTTCGATTATTGAAAACATGTTGTTTACAAAATGGCTTTTAAAGTAATTGTGTAGATTTGAGATAAAATGCTGATTTTTGCAAATAAACCATATAGCTTTCCTTTGTGAAACCTTACATCTATGCATTTTTCCCAAGACTTGCGGAGTACATTTTTGTACTCACCTGTTGCTCTATAAATATAAAAGCAGAGAATGGAGAAGATCAAGCTGGAGAGTATGACTTCTGCGCCGAATGTGGATGCGGTGGATTATTCCCGGATGCCTAGGATTCGCTTCCCCAGTCAATTGCCTGTGGCAGATTGATGGGTCTATCAAGTTATCTTTTGCTTCATTGTGTTTATTTTTGCTTGTGGTTACGTGAACCTTAGTAAGGCAATGGCCTTTGTAAAACTTCGATACTATTGTAATAAAGCGTTGTTGGCAATATATCATCTTTTCTTTTGAACTGTGTGTACTAGCATTGATCTCAGGACTAGTACAAGAATAATACACGAAGTGGGAGTTTCTACTCCGGGTCTCACAGAAGTGGTATCAGAGCCATCTTGACTGTAGGACGAGCCATAGGTTTTGGGAAGCTTTAAGGATTTATATTTAATAAAAATTTATGTACAAAAATATAAGTTTCTTTTGCTTCTACTCTTTACTTACTTAGTATCTTGTTCTTGTCCTACCCTCATTATTTAAAAATCTTTCTTGATCTCTCCTTATTTTCAAACTTATAGATGGCGGGTTCTTCGTCGTCTTGACCCGTGGGATCACCATTCTCATGGCGAGTGAGGAGCTTTGCGACTCTTCTCGACGATTAATGCAGCATCGAAATATAATCAACACCCATTTTCAGAGGGCGGAACACTAGAGTGATGACTATGGATTCATGGACCATGGAAGTATTCATCTATGCTCCGGATGGGCAGCTTAACCCGTCTCTGCGCAGATTGAGCACCCTCGGACCCTTTATGCATGACGCTATCCAAGATGCAGCCAAGATGGCGATAGCGAGTTGTGCAGAGGCACAAAGGGAGTTCTGACGATCGCCCATACGCTTCTTTCCGACTACGAGCAGGACAAACTCACCCCGAGGCTTTCGGATCGTGGTGGGCGACCCACGCTGTCTCATCAGTGCGATTCACCCAAGCATCGACCGCGACTTACGCGAGCTCGGCGAGAGATAGGACTTCTCGGATGCTTCGGCGTCGAGTTACGACCACTCCGACACTCTCCGAGCACGGTGTTGCAGAGTCGACCGCCACGCCCGCGGCATGACGGCGAGGACAGCTGCGAGGCAGAGGCGGGCGTCTTGAGCCGCCACCACTACACCGACTCCACGGCTCTGTTGTTGCTCGGTCGAACTCCGAGGACCTCGCACTAGGCTCACGGCAAGAAAGAGTGTGCGGCGCCCGATCCGCTACGACCTCGACATCAGCGGATCCGCCGAGGACGCGCGGCATTCCGTTCGAGATCACTTACTTTCAGCCAGAGCCGATCACGGTCGCGTTCGCGAACAAGCGCCGTGATTATGGGCGAGAGTCACTCGTCGGACTCAGAGGAGGATCCCGAGGAGGAGCCGAGGAGCGTATCATCATTGAGGATAATTAGATGTTAGATAGACTACCCTTTTTGATCGTTTATCGATACTAGAACGCTTTTATAATGATATGATGTTATAAAATGGATTGTACCAAGCCTTGTGCGTTTGTGGTACAACCATTTCAAAAGTTAATTTGAATTTCAAAAGTTGGGTTTTCTCAATCTGTTGTGTTAATCTTGTGTGTTGTTTTGGGATGATAAACCGCCTGTCTCTCATCTATGCTTTTCCTCTTTTCAGTACTTTTCTTGATGGAGCTTGGATGGTGAACACGAGAAGCAACATCAACAACCACCAATACCAACAACAATGAGGCCCCAATTCCACCTCCGCCACCCAAGCACCCAATATGGAACAAATGATGGCCATGCAACTACAACTTCTTGAGCTTTGGCCCAAAATCAAGTCAATCAAGCTCAGCAAGTACTGTGCACCCACCGATCTAAGCTCGGGAATTCATGAGGACCCGACCTCCGACCTTCGCAGATCTGCCGATCCGTTGGAGGCGGATGATTGGATTAAGGAAGTGGAAAGGAAGCTGAATTTAGCTCAATGTGCTGAACATGAGAAGGTTATATATGCTGCTCATCAACTCCAAGGAGTTCTTTGCCAACCGTGGGACAATTCTCGCACCGCACACCGGGATGCTCGGAACATTGGTTGGGCGAATTTTTGGAAGCCTTCCGTAATGCTCATATTCCTATGAGTATTATGGAAATGAAGAGAAAGGAGTTCCATCATCTCTGAGGAAACACGAGCGTTTCCGCTTATTTAAGCAAATTTATTCAGCTATCTAGATATGCCCCGGAAGATGTGGCGATCGATGCCGCAAAGATTTGGAGGTTTATGGGAGGATAGACCCCAACCTCAAGGTTCAATTAGTCTCCAATGACTACCCTACTTTTCAGCATCTAGTGAATAAAGCTTTATTGCAAGAAGATGCTCAACGCCAACTCTTCGACTCCGGAAGAGGAAGTTCCAAGCTCAAGAGATCATGCGGCGGTTCACGATTCACGCCACCACAAGTACAACCGACCTCCGGTACATAATCATACGAGGATACCAATTTCGCACCTCGTCCTTTACCTCAAGCTCCTAGAGCGGAAATGCAGCCCAAGCGCATCAAAGCAAATGTAGCTGCAGGAGTGCAATGCTACAATTGCAAGAATATGGGACACTATGCCAAGAATCGCCCACGAAGCGTCAGCGGTAACCCGGTTCGTTTCAATCTTGACCCTACACCAGCAAGAGCTCCAACTAATGGTCAGGGCGTGGAAGCCCTCAAACTCCCAAGACTCCACAAAACATGAATCGAGGGCGTATCAACCATGTTACCGCAGAGGCGTGGAAGATGCACGGATGTAGTTACGGGTAAGTTTCTAGTAAACTCGCATCACCAGCAATTATATTATTTGATTACGGAGCTACACATTCTTTCGTAACAAAGGCTTTTGTTGAAAAGAATAATTGGAAAATTTGTTTGCTAAGGGACCTTATGATAGTCCAACTCGGAAAAGAATTGAGGACTAATTTGGTTAGCCCTAGTGCAACCATAATTATAAATGGAGTAAAGTTCCTAGCGAACCTTATTATAATAGACTCGATGGCATAGATATAATACTTGGTATGGATTGGTTGATCAAGTATAAAGGGCAGATAGATTGTGCAAATCGTGCCATTATCCTTACCAATTCGATGGAATTGAGATAAGACATGAGGCGATTATGCACTCAAAGAAAGACGATATGTTAACCGACCTAAAAGGAAAAAGTTTGGAAGATGTGGCGATAGTTCGCGAGTACCGGATGTTTTTCCCGAGGATTTGCCAGATTACCACCGATCGAGAAGTTGAATTCGTTATAAACACGGTGCCAGTGCGGCTCAATATCAAAAGACCTTATCGGATGTCGGTAGATGATTTAGCGAAGTCAAGAGACAGATCCAAGAATTGTATGAGAAAGGATTCATCGGACCAAGTTCTTCACCTTGGGAGCGGTGCTTCTAGTAAAGAAGAAGGATGGTAGTCAACGGATGTGCGTTGATTATCGAGCTTTAAATGAAGTCACTATAAAGAATAAGTATCCTTTACCGGATCGATGATTTGTTTGACCAACTCATAGGATCAAGTGTCTTTTCCAAGATTGATCTTGGTCGAGGATATCATCGATTGAAGATTAGACACGAAGATATACCAAAGACGACCTTCGCCACAAGATATGGATTATATGAGTATACGGTGATGTCTTTTGGTCCGACAAATGCACCGCATATTTCATGAACTTGATGAATAAAGTCTTTATGGATTATTTAGATAAGTTTGTTGTTGTTTTCATAGATGACATTCTTATCTATTCAAAGAATAACAAAGAACATGAAGGTCATCTAAGGATAGTGTTGCAAAGACTCGTGAACACCGATTATATGCTAAATTTAGCAAATGTGCATTTTGGTTAAAGGAAATTGAATTTCGGGACATGTGATCTCAGCAGAAGGAGTATCTGTAGATCCTGGAAAAGTTAAGGATGTATTAAATTGGACTCCACCCAAGACAGTAACCGAGATCCGAAGTTTTCTGGGATTAGCCGGTTATTATCGTCGATTTATTGAAGGTTTTTCCAAAATTGCGGACCTTTAACCCATTTGTTAAAGAAGGAGAAGAAATTTGAATGGAGTAAATCACGTGAGGATAGCTTTCAAGAATTAAAGAAAAGGTTAACTTCAGCCGGTTCATGTTTACGATATTCGAAAAGATTTTGAGATATTTTGTGATGCTTCAAAACAAGGTCTTGGTTGTGTGTTAATGCAAGAAGGAAGGGTGGTAGCTTACGCATCAAGGCAGTTAAGACCGCATGAAGAAAATTATCCCACTCATGACTTAGAACTAGCTGCTGTTGTGCATGCACTAAAGTTATGGAGGCATTATTTAATTAGTAATCGGTGTGAGATATATACAGATCATAAAAGTTTAAAGTATATATTCACCCAGCCTGATCTTAATATGAGACAAAGAAGATGGCTCGAATTGATAAAGGATTATGATGTGGGAATACACTATCATCCAGGAAAAGCTAATGTAGTAGCCGATGCTTTGAGTCGAAAGAGTCATATGAATCATCTGTCAATTTCAGATAAGCAGTTAACCCTCCATGAGGAATTCCAAAGATTAAATTTGGAAATAGTTAACGAAGGTATTCTGTCTGCATTGAAGGTTCATCCTACCTTGGAAGATCAAATCAAGGCAGCCCAACGAGAGGATGAATATGTTAAAGAAATTAAAGAGAATATGAAGAAAGGTAAATCGCTTGGATTTTCAGAAGATGAAGAAGGGACTCTTTGGTTTGGAAAGAGAATACTAGTACCCGAGAACAAGGAAATTAAAGGATTAATCTTAAAAGAAGCTCATGAATCAGGATATTCAATTCATCCTGGAAGTACAAAAATGTATCAGGATTTAAAGGAAAGTTACTGGTGGAACAATATGAAAAGGGAAATTGCAGAATATGTAGCCTTGTGTGATATATGTCAAAGAGTTAAAGCGAGCATCAAAGGCCTGCTGGTCTTTTGCAACCTCTGCATATACCTGAATGGAAATGGGAGGAAATTGGAATGGATTTCATAACAGGACTACCAAGGACCAAGTTAGGTTATGACTCAATTTGGGTTATAGTTGACCGTTTAACAAAAGTCGCTCATTTTATACCAGTAAAGACTACATATTCGGGAGATAGATTGGCAGAGCTTTATATGTCAAAAATTGTGTGTTTGCATGGAGTTCCAAAGAGGATAGTGTCAGATAGAGGAACACAATTTACCTCAAGATTTTGGCGAAACTTCATGAAGTTTTGGGCACCAATTTAAATTTGAGATCGCTTATCATCCTCAAGCAGATGGTCGACATGTAACGGTAAATCAGATATTGGAAGATATCTTCGAGAGCATGTGCTTTAGCCAATAAAGCCGCTTGGGATAAAAGTTTGCCCTATGCGGAATTCTCATATAATAATAGTTATCAATCTAGTCTGAAGATGTCTCCGTTTGAAGCCTTGTATGGCAGAAAATGTAGAACACCGTTATATTGGTCAGAGACCGGAGAGAGTCAAGTATTCGGACCAGACGTCTTAAAGTTAGCGGAAGATCAAGTTCGCTTAATCCGAGACCGATTGAAAAGCAGCATGCACTGGATAAAAGAGTTATGCGGATAATCGTCGAAGAATGTTGGAATTTACGACGATCATGTGTATCTGAAAGTGTCACCTATGAAAGGGATGCGTCGATTCAAAGTCAGTGGTAAGCTTGCCCCAAGGTATATTGGACCATTTCTAATTATAGCAAGAAGAGGTGAAGTCGCTTATCAGCTAGAACTTCCTCCTCAGTTGTCAGGTGTACATGATGTATTTCATGTATCACAGTTGAAAAAGTGTTTGAGAGTACCAGAGGAGTTGATACCTTTTGAGGATGTTGATTTAAAAGAGGACTTGACATATTCAGAATTTCCTGTCAAGATTTTGGAAGAGGCAGAGCGCTGCACAAGAAACAAGACTATCAAATTCTGTAAAGTGCAATGGAGCAACCGTCCAGAGTCAGAAGCAACCTGGGAACGAGAAGAGGATCTTGACGAGTTTCTAATCTATTTCTCAGTTCATCCGAATCTCTGGTTGAGATTCCTTCTAAGGGGGTAGGTTTGTAACATCCCAATTTTTGCTTTTATTTTGAAGAAATAGTTTTAAATTAATAATTTCCAATTTTCTCGAATTTTCGAAGTTAAAGTTTCATTGAAAAGAAAATTTAATATCCAAATAAGTTGGAAATATTTTTCATATGTTTAAAACATTATCGATGAGTTATGTGAATTTTTCTGGAATTTTTGGAATTTATTTGGTATTTTTCTGAGTATTTTAAAGTCTCTAATGATTTCGAAATATATATAAAAGATTTAAATATCAAATCTCCTCGGTGACACTTGTCACGCATCCGAACCCTTCCTCCCGGCCCGAGCTCATCCCGCGTCTCGCCTCATCCCGCTTCCCCTCTCTCGCGGCGCCACGTGTCGCGCATCCGACGGCGGCCGGCCATCCCCGGCTAACACTCAAAAGGATAAATCAACCTTATAGGGTAGGTTGATCCTCCCGCCCGATCGTTACCGCCGCGCTCTCTTTCCTCCCCGCTCCTCGGCGCGTTCGAGCCCGCTCGCGCGAGTTGAGTTTCTTTTTCGATTTGCGCCGACAAGTAGGCCCCACTGTCATAGACCGGTCTTGTGGACTCACCGCCGCAGTCCCACTGTCAAAGCCGCTCGTTCCCGACGCGCGTGTCGTCATCGTGACCGTTCGTGATTGCCGTATTAAATCGCAGCCGCCGCTGCCACTTAGTACACCCCATCGGCTCAGATCTAACCTGTGTTGTCGGATTGAATCTCGATCGTTCCCTTTCACTTACCCTTCGCCCGTGATCCAGCGGCCCCGATCTCTTCCTTATGCCACACGTCACTAATCCAACCGTCGCCGATTTCCTTCTCTTTTCTTCTCTCTCGACGCGCGGGCCCGCCTCGCGAGTCCTCCGCCCCGATTATCTTCCTTCTTCCTCGCGCGATCACCGCCTTGCTGCCGCCATTGATTAGAAAACGAAGCTTTGAAAGCCGGTTTCTTGCCGATTTATTCCCCCACATCATTGCGCATTCAAATTAACGTCTCCCCGCACCCCTCTGAGGCATAATCACTCTTAATTGCGGCCGTTATCACCGTCGCATTCATCTCCTCCAAGCGATTACAAGTCCGGCGAACTTGCGCGATCGTTACACCCTCCCCGCCTATAAAACCCGCACTCGAGGTCCTCTACCGCTGCCGCCCATCCTCACCTCTCGAGCGAATCACCGGCGCGAGCCCTCCCTACGCCCGATTTCTTCCCGCGGCTTCAAATACTCCGCGAGCAATTCCGGCGCCTCGGGCTTCCTCATTCCTCGCCGACACCTTCCGAGCGTTGCTGGTGCCAAGGCGAGTTCGGCGACCTCTTCCCGAAGCCGCCGCGCCACGGATCACCTCCGCCGCCGTGAGGTTCCTCTCCGACCGCCGCCCCTTCGCCGATTCTTCCTCCGGTCACCCTCGGTCTCGCGTAAGGTACCAATGCATTCCCGCATCCTCCTCTTCATTTGGTACCCTTGGCGGCGTCGCCGTCACGAACTCGGCGACCCTAGGTCCCCGTGGCGCCACCACCGGCGCCCACCCGTCCACCGTCGGCCGAGGTGGCAGCAGCGTGGCGGCGGATCGGCGCCACGTCGGCGCCACCGAGCGCCTCCCCGCCACCTTGCGCGTGCGCGGCCACGTCGGCAAAAAGCAGTGACGTGGCAGCCACGCGGCGACCACGCGTCAGCCACGTGTGTGCCACGTTGCTTCGCCGGCCTCCCCGCAGATAATCCTTAAGAGGATTACCTACCCATTATGGGTAGGCAGTGCCTCCCCGCTCACTTGGCTAGCGCCGCTCTCTTCCCCCTCCCACTCCTTCGGCGCGCGTTCGAGCCCGCCCGTGGCGAGGTTGAGTTTTCTCCGTTTTAATTCGCACTGACAGGTAGGCCCCACCCGTCAGCGACACCCCTCTGCGCTAGCCGCTGACAAGTGGGTCCCGAGTCCAGTGGGTTCCATATGTCAGAGACTCATTTTAAAAGAAATTTCTGACCGATGGACCCCACATGTCGAGATTTGAATTTCTGGATTTATTCAAATCTGAGATTTTCAAATAGCCATATCTTTCTCATTTTAGCTCCAAATTGGTCCATTCAAATTTCTAAATTCATCTAAAATTTCAATCTTTCATCTGGTATATTTATTTTTAATTTTTGAATTTTTATTTTATTTTATTTATTTGGAATTCTCGATTTACGTGTAGAGACCGATTTGTCCGAGCAATCTCAAGAACAAGTTGGGGAAGATTTCAACCAGACACAGGAAGGCAAGTCTCCTTTGACCATTTTGCTCCTATGTTTTGGCAAGTTTCCTTTGATCAACTTGCTCCAATGTTTTATAAAATGATTAGGTATTTATTTTAAAGTTATTGCATGCTTATGTTATATCAAGTGATAATTTGATTTTAGAAAATTTAGTTAAATATCCAATTTGTTATACCTTCCATTGAAAATTGTTTACCTTGTACCATTGTCAACTTAGGATATCCCTTTGACTCAATAATAAGTTAGTGTTATAATTGTTGAATGTTTAAAAACTAGCAAATGCTTAGCATAGCAAATAAACATATTAATGTTCAAATAAGTAGCATGTTTATCAAATATTATGATGAATGATTTGTTTGAACATTGGTAATGGATGTTACCATTGTTAAATGTTTTGTTTGAACATTGGTAATGGAGGTTACCGTTGTTAAGTATTTTGTTTGAAAAGTGGTAATGGATGTTACCATTGTTAATTTGAAAATCAAAGGGAAAAGTTGACAAGGGTGGATGGAAGGTTTGGCTGGTGCAGTTAGCACGAGAATTGTTGGGTTTGTGAATGAGCCACCCTGGTCGATTAAGGACCGACGCTTGTGTTTGTCCAAACTGAGCAAAACAGTACAACCACAAGTCTATATGGGTACGACCTAGCTAACTACCCTATAATAGTGTAGTTTAGATATCACCAGTGGTGTATTGAGTGCCAGGGTGTACTGGTTACTCATAGTGAGGGACAGGGTTTACTGTACTCATATGGCGCAAGAGGGGGCTCCAACTCGTGGATTCGAGTTGTGGTGAAACCTTAGCGGGTGGTATTTAAACTATATTGGAGTAGGCGAAAGGCTTTGTGATAATTTATCTGGGTCTCATGCCAAAGGAAGCGTGTTGACTATTAAGATAATTTATCTCTTGTGGGTAAAGTGTACAACCTCTGCAGAGTTAAAACTATTCGAATAGCCGTGCCCACGGTCAAGGGCGGGCAAAGAATGCATACACATGGTAGGAGTTTTGGTTTTGATTTCAAAACAAAATGATTTGGAAAAACTCGGGAGTAGTATAACTCTCGTGATGTTGGATCGGGGTGTAACCTGAGGTTTTGAAAATTGGCCGTGATGGCCCGAGATATTAGTGTTGGTAGTTTAACCTTCACTAAAGTACTCATCCAATTTCGATTATTGAAAACATGTTGTTTACAAAATGGCTTTTAAAGTAATTGTGTAGATTTGAGATAAAATGCTGATTTTTGCAAATAAACCATATAGCTTTCCTTTGTGAAACCTTACATCTATGCATTTTCCCAAGACTTATGAGTACATTTTGTACTCACTGTTGCTCTATAAATATAAAAGAGAGAATGGAGAAGATCTGCCGAGAGTATGACTTGCGCGAATGTGGATGCGGTGGATTATTCCGGATGCCTAGGATTCGCTTCCCGATCAATTGCCCGTGGCGCATTGATGGGTCTATCAAGTTATCTTTGCTTCCATTGTGTTTATTTTTGCTTGTGGTTCTGTGAACCTTAGTAAGGCAATGGCCTTTGTAAAACTTCAGATACTATTGTAATAAAGCGTTGTTGGCAATATATCATCTTTTCTGTTTGAACTGTGTGTACTAGCATTGATCTCTGGGACTAGTACAGTAATACACAGGGGGTCTGGGAGTTTCTACTCCGGGTCTCACACCCGCCGCGCGCCCAGAGCTTTGAGCTTCGCTAGGCCGAAGAGTATCGCCTCGTATTCCACGATGTTGTTGGTGGCGGGAAATGCGAGGTGCGCCGATTATAACAGGCGGTGTCGCTCCGGCGTAGTGACCAGTGCACCCACGCCCGCGCCGGAGATGCAGGAGGCTCCGTCAGTGTCGAGCGTCCACACCGGGTCCTCTGGTTGCTGGGCGTGCTGGGCCGAGGGGGTCCACTCCGCGAGGAAGTCCGCAAGGATTTGGGACTTGATTGCTGTGCTTGAAGCATATGTTAGGGAAAAAGGGGCGAGTTCGGCTGCCCACTTACCAATGCATCCCGTAGCCTCTTTATTGTGTAACATCTCCGCTAGAGGGAACGAGGACGGCACGGTGATTGGATGGGCCAGGAAGTAGTGTTGAAGCTTTCTCGAGGCTATGACCAGCGCGTAAGCCAACTTCTCAAGCTCCGTGTACCGCGTCTTGGCACCTTGGAGGGCTTCGGAGACGAAGTAGACTGGGCGTTGATGAACGCCGTCCTTGTTCTCGAGGTAAAGTAAGAGGGGAGCCTCTGGTGCCGGGGCGACCAGAGTGGGTAGGCTTGCAAGGTGCTTCTTGAGGTCGTCGAAGGCGCTGGCGCAATCGTCGTCCCAACGAAACCCGTCACAACCGCGCAGGGTTTTGAAAAAGGCAGGCCTAGCTCCACTGCCTTGGACAAAAAGCGACTCAGCGCAGCCATACGGCCAGCGAGTCTTTGGACTTCCCTTGTCGTTTTGGGCGGCTCCATGGCGAGGATCGCGTTGACCTTGTCAGGGTTGGCTTGGATACCGCGCCTCGACACTAGGAAGCCCAAGAGCTTGCCCGCCCACACACCAAATACGCACTTATCCGGGTTGAGCTTGATGCCCGCCTTTCGGAGATTGTCGAAAGTCTCTTGGAGATCTTGGCCGTGGGCGGCCAATTGCTTAGTTTTGACGACTATGTCGTTGACGTAAGCCTCTATATTCCTCCCCAGTTGGGAGGTCAATGCTAGCGCAATGAGGTGGGTGAAGGTTGCACCGGCATTCTTCAGACCAAAGGGCATTCTGACAAAGCAGTATGTCCCTATCGGAGTGATGAAGCTGGTCTTGTCTTCGTCATCCTTGGCCATGTAGATTTGATGATAGCCGGAGTAAGCATCCAAGAAGCTCATGAGTTCGCAGCAGGCAGTGGCGTCGACCAGTTGGTCCACGCGTGGGAGAGGGTAGTCATCATTTGGGCACGCCTTGTTGAGAGCAGTGAAGTCGATGGACATGCGCCAGGCACCATTAGCTTTCTTCACCAACACCGGTTTGGCCAGCCAATCTGGGTGTTGGACTTCGCGGATGACTCCAGCCTACAGGAGCTTCACTATTTCTACCTTGGCTGCCTGCTGCCGGTCAACGGACATATGCCGAAGCCTTTGCCTGACCGGCTTAGCATCCTGGCGGACCGCTAGGTTGTGCTCGATGAGGGAGCGGTCCACGCCCTTGATGTCCTCTAGGGACCACGCGAAGACATCTGCGTTGTTCTGGAGAACCTGGAGTAGCTCTTGCTCCATCTCCGGGAGGAAGCCTTCGCCGATGGAGACGACTCGGCCGTCGGCCTGGAGGGGTACCCTCTTGACTCCACCCTCCGGTCGAGGCTTAGGGGTCCACCCCGGGGCGGATGGTGTGTCCGCCTTGCGCTTACCTGTGAGGGCGTGCACCCTACGGCGGGGACTTGTAAGCTCCGTGCGTCGGGCAAGGTCCTGGTTGCCGAAGATAGTGATGACGCCCCGCGGGCCTAGGAGCTTTAGGCACAGGAAGCCATGATGCGAGACCACCCCAAAGGAGATGAGGATAGGATGGTCCAGAATGGCATTGTATGGACTTGGGGTGTTCGCGACATCGAAGATGATGCCCTCGGTCCTGACGTTATCGCCCTGATGAAAGGATACTTGGAGATATACCTGGCCCAATGTACTTAGCGATTGGCCCCCAAAGCCGTGCAACGGGGTCCTCGATGGCTGCAGTCGACAGCGAGGGACTCCCATGCGGTCGAGGGCCTCCGCGTAAAGCACATTCGCCGAACTACCTCCATCAACGAGGACGCGCCGGACGTCACATCCTGCAATATCGGCTCGGATGAGCAGAGGGTCTTGGTGTGGAAACTCCACGCCCCGGGCATCGGTAGGCACGAAGGTGACTTCGCCCTGAATTACTCCCGTCCTTAGCTGCTGCGAGGCTCCCGACGACGAACCTCCGGAGATGACGTTGGCGATCTACTGCGGCTGCTGCGGACGGGTCCCTGGTGCAACGGCCTTCAGGGTCTGCGGGCTCCAAGCCTCTTGCATGGCCCGCACGGTTTCGCGGAGATCCGCCAGCTCCTACTGGAGCGTATGGAGGGCCACCAGCAGGGAGCTCTGCACTACCGGCGTAGTCAAAGCGGGAGGCACACCCGATCGCGCTAGCCTGACAGCCGCGACCACTACCCGTGTAGCCGAGTTACCCGCCACATCGGTGTGGTGGATTCCCGCGTTGTTGACTCGATCCACAGTACTGGCAGGGCCACTTGGCGTTCCTGTACTGCCGACGTTATCTCCCTGCTCCGCCCGGTTGGTGCTGTGGTAGCTGGCGGGGTCGATCGCTATGCCGGCGATGATGGAGATGGAGTCGACCGCTACGTCGGTGATGGCTGGGTTGGAGTCGATGTCGGCGATGGCGGGGTTGGAGTCGACGTCAGCGATGGCGGGGTTGGAGTCGACCGCTGCGTCGGTGATGGCGGGGTTGGAGTCGACGTCGACGATGGTGGGGTTGGAGTCGACCGCTGCGTCGGTGATGGCAGGGTTGGAGTCGACGTCGGCGATGGTGGGGTTGGAGTCGACGTCGGCGATGGCGGGGTTAGAGTTGACCGCTGCATCGGTGATGGCAGGGTTGGAGTCGACCTCTGCGTCGGGAGCGTTGTCGTTCACTTCCACGACCGCCGATGCCGATGCCTCGGTGCTAACGCTGACGCGAGGCCTCGCCGCGACCCCTTTTCTCCTCTTCGCCGCCGATGATGTTGGTGCCATCCTTCTCGAGATCTTGAGGCTTGCTTCCGTCGTCCCCACGGATGGCGCCAACTGTTGTGGCTATAGACCAAACAGAGAGAGAGGTATGGTAGTGGAGAGTTAGGTGAGCAAATGTCCTCTTCGCCTTTCCCAAGGGCTGATATCATGTATATATATATATGTGCGCCGCGCAGGGAGTGTTTACACTCGTAGCCTTACATCGAGCCTCCTTCGGAGGGCATTCATGTCATTACACATGTCTTATTACTGCCTCACTCGATATCTACGCCTTCCCACAGGCTAGTTGGGTTAGGTGGGGGCCACCCCCTACAACAGTACCCAAACGTAAAAAAATTGAATTGAAATTTCTAGAATCAAATAGAAGTTGGGTTAAAGTTTGTAATTAGAAGTTTAGTTGAAAATTTGGAACACTAATTAGAAGTTTGTAATTCAAGGTTAAAGTTTTTGGAATATCTAGTTGAAAGTTCCAATTTTTGAGTTGAAGGTTTTGAATTTGATTGAACGTTTAGTTATGTTGGGTTGAAAGCTTCTAAAGTGGAAGATTGTTTTGATTTTTGTAGGTAGATGTGTGCTAGGGTGCCAGAAGGTACGGAGGGGAGGCAGCTGTTGGGGTGGGGAGAGGCGTATGTGGGTATAGCAAAATGACCGCACTACAAAATAGTTTCGTTTCTTTCTTCTCCACTAGTGTACCTGTCCTACCATCACCACCTCCATGTCCTACTTTTTGGCTCCTTCACCTACAATATCACCTCTTTATCTACCTATGTAACTTCACCTTTGGTTTGTGCCCACATAATAACAAAACATGATGAGGGAGAGGATGAGCAATGTGATTATTAGACATCCATTGCTGTGGTCTTAAGAATCGACGGCCATGTCATGCAGTAGAGGTAGGTTTAAGTCCTGATACACAATGATGAAGGAAACCACGAAGAAAAGAAAAGAAACATACTCCAGTTTATTTATCATGACATGTGAGTTTCATAAGATTTCATCCAAAGTAGTATAGGCAAAATAATAGGGTACATCGAAGTGGAATTCACCAAACATTCAAGTGAAAAATCCATATACCCCATATAAGTTAGTAATGTCATACACTCATACTGCCCTCATATATATATATATATATATATATATATATATATATATATATATATATATATATACACACACATATATTTATTTACATATTTGGTCCCCTTATAAGTGTATTTCTGTCTATAATTCCTGAACATCATTTTTCCCTAACCCAGCATCATAGCAATCCACATGGGTAGATAGACATTGAATTTTCTTTACCAAGATCAGTAGGGGGCCTCCCCTACTATGTATATATAAATATACATAGTAATGGGTTAAAATTATGTACATCATAAATAAAAGAAATGAAAATGATTACAACACCTAAGGGAAAAGACAAATAAGGACTTTAATCAAGCCAATCGAAAAGAATTTTTCTATGATCTTTGTTAACTCGATGCACATGTAGAGTGACCTTATTCTTGAAAAGATTCTTCCAATTTTATATACTCGATGTAATATTGACAAAAATTATTCCATTCTTTTGCTTTCAAATCTACCACAGAGTGATGATGAAATTTTCTATATAAAATGTTGAATTGAAAGGGCACTCTTGATTTCTCTATTTTTAATTGGATATCATCCATGGCATCCCAAATTATTCCAATTATATTGCAGCAAGCGAGACTAAAGTTGCACTTAAATAATAGATGATTTATCGTTTCCACCTCTCTATTTGAAATAAGACACAATATATGTGAGACCCACTTCTCGGTTACGTTGGAAGTGTATTTCGTTTGGTTTGAATGTTGAGTTTGAAAAGAGTTGAAAAATATTGAAGCCTCTTTGTTTTTGGTATGAGTAGATCATCCTTTAGGAAAGGATCATACGGTCGGTTTGGCTAATCTGATTGGAACGGATCATTCCTTAGGTGAGATGCATTGAAAATCTCGTACATAATAGATCATCCTTCTAAACAGATGATCAAACAAACCATTGGAACAGGGAGGTGTTTAGTTGAGTCTTGTACCTAACGGATCATCCTTTTGGATCGGATGATCAAATGGACCATTGAAATAGAGAGGTGTGCATTTGAGTCTTGTACCTAATGGATCATCCTTTTGAAATGGATGATCAAATGGATCATTGGGATAGACAGCACATTTTTGAGCATTTTTGAGGAATTTAAGTTGTGGCTTGAGTTGATGCTTTTGGGGACTTTGCATATGGTTTGCATGATGCATGTTTTAACTAACGTAAGTTAAGTTATGAAGAACTTAAGCCCAGACATGGTTTCTTGGTCTCTTATGTGCAGGTAGTTTGGAGTCAACTATGGTCAATGACGAGGAGGACCAGGATTTGGTTGAAGAATTAAGGTTCAAAATGATCATGGATGCTAGGTGAGATGGTTGAGCTCAAGCAAAATGTATAGTGGACAAGAATGTGCAAAGCAAGGTTCGAGCGACGGGTTGCACTGAGTGGCTTGGTTGATGCAAGTTCCGTGGCAATCTAGTAGGAACTAGAATAGAAGAGCTTGCCGACATAAGACAATCTATTGGTGAACTTACATGTGTCAAGCATGAAGATTGCTTGCAAGTGAAGGATGTGACTAGGTCAAGGTAAAGGTATTTTGGATGCCAAATACTGGGAGAAGTGAAGAGCCTAAACCACGGAGCTTGGGAAGGGTAGTTTAGGCCATGGAGAAGTTGAGGAGATCAAGAGACTAAGACTTAATAGATTCGAGTTTATATGCTTTGAAAACCGTGCATGTATATGTTAAATCAGACCCATTTGTGTGTGGGCTTATTGGGTGCCTATTTTGGATTAGGATCCATATTGAGTGGATGAATCTGAGCCATTCATGTGTGGTAGGTAGGATGAGTGTTGTGAAAGTACTTGTCTCCTCTATATAAGGGAAGTATGGAGAGGGATAGTTCTCATCTCTTTAAGCATTGAGTGAGTAGTTTCTGATAGGTGTGAGGAAGCATTGTATGTGTGCTACCCTTGGGGCTTTATCCTCCTAAGGGAGTGGCTATAAAGCCTTCATCTCTAAGTAGCAATAGATCCATCATCTTTGTGCAAGAAGTTGTGTTCTCGATTTAAGATGCCACTTTTGTGATTTGTGGTGTTTTTGCCCTCTCTTCTTCTTTTAGATGTCAAATCCCATCCAACTAAGCACTCTTCATAGCATCTCCTTGAATTTGTCTAGTTTTGGTTTTGTTTCGGGTAAATCTTGGTATATCTTTTCTCATGGAGTTTTGGTATGAGTCGTGCTATTCTTGGACTTCCTAGGATGTGTGGGAAGTGATCCAAGATCATCTTAACCATATGTCATCCATGAGAAAGTTTTAATCTCAAGTTTGGTGTTGTACTCGTTTTTCTAGTTCTTGATTAGGGTTTGTTAGATCTGCTAGCCCCCTTCCATCAAGTTTTGATTTTGATTTTGCTTTTTGGGTGCTATGATGGGAAAAACATGTATGCTTGATCCAAAGTTGATTAAACACTCAGGCACCAAGTTTGGTTTGCGCTGTGTTCTTTAGGTCCAATTAGATCATCCTTTCCAACCGAATCATCTTTTTTGTTTGGATTATCCTTTCCAATCGGATCATCCTTTTGGCAGTTTTTAGCAAGAGTTGGCTTGTTTTTGCTTGGTTTCTTGTGGTGTTCCTTTGGGTGTGTATAGGTTCTGATCTTCGTAGCTTGTTGTAGCTATTGGAGTGAAAGAACATTGGGATACGAAAAACTTTTGGCTCTCATGCACCCCTCTTTGTTAGCCATACATGATCCTACAATATAGATTATCCTCCATGTTATATAATGCCATCTATTCAGCAAATTCTTTGTATTTAGTCTGTCCATAAGTAGTAGCATGAGAAGTCAAAGGAAGAGACAAAAATGACAGGAGACAGGAAATAGACTTGGCTAAATGGGCCGAGCCAATTGTACTGGTTCGAGGCATAGTATTGTTGGGCTAGCCCAAGCATGGCACGGTAGAAATAGTAAATAGGCCATGCCAGCCTGGCCTGACCAAGCATGCCGTGCTTGGGCCGACACCTTGGTACAGCGGGCTAGGCCAGCAAGCATGCACAGTACCGTGCCAAGGCATAGCCTAGCCGAGCATGGCAAGCCATTTACCCCAACCCTCCTAGGAGGCCAGATCTGCTCAAAAGAGTACAATAACTCTCTTATGGTAGTGTAGTAAAATTGCTTGCAGATGGCAGTAAAATTACTTATGTTAGGATTAGTGCACTCTTTTGAGCATGGACAGATGACTTAGTAGTAAATTTATTTGCGATTGTGAGTAAAATTAGTTGTGACTGACAATAAAAATAGTTGCAACTGGTAGTACAATTACTTATGATTTGTAGTAAAATTACTTACGACTGGCAGTAAAATTATTTATGACTAGCAGTAAAATTATTGCTATTGCTAGTAAAATTACTTGTGATCCGTTGGACTAAGTGTGCCCAAGCTGGCCTGGCACAACCTGACCCCTCTTCGTGTCGATCGTAGGTCGAAGGGTAGGCACATGGGCCGACACGGTAACTTATTCGGTCAATTGTGATGGGTCTAATCGGGCCATGCCGGGCAAATCATTTGGCTAGGTCTAATAGGAAACATGAATAAACCATTCACTCATAGAGGTGTTAACAAACCAAATTAAAATGTAGAGGAAATTGAGAAAGCTAGTAACTTGTACAGGGTTTACAGATTTTGCCCAAACTTTCTATGTTTAAAGCAAAACCTAGGATTTTCTATAACTTAGGTTAATTTCATGTGACAGCTTTAACTGGCCCTAGCTACTTGGTACGCACTATGGTGGTGCATAGAGCTATAATTAATGGTGTGTTGGAAGAAGATACGATACAGGGGAAGAATTTTGAAATGCTTCTGGTCGTCCTTGGATGTAGTATTTTTCTATCGTGCATAGTGCTACTGTCATAACTTTTACCCTTTACCAAAGTTGAAGACCCAAACGAAAGCTAGGATAAGAGGAGATACAAAAAGATTCCAAACAACTTCTAATTTTGACTTTTAGAAGCTGATTTTTAAATGAAGTGGCTTTTCAAAGTGGTTTCTATAAGTCATTTGTAGGAGTTACTGTAGGAATCGCTTTGAACAAAGTGACTTCTCAACGTGAGTATCACTTACCCGCTCAATCTCTCTTGTAATTAGCTAAATGCCACAACAAAAAACCAAAAGCCATAACACTTTTGAATAGGGCCTACCTCAGGCAACCAATAAGAGTTAGAAGAACCCCCAATAACAACAACACTCTCCCCTCGTCGATCCCATCAAAAGCACACACTTTCTCCTCATTCACCATCCAAATTAACTAGCGCTCGTAGTCTCCTATAGGCCTGTTCATTTGGTATTTTCAGTAAATACGGTTCAATACATAAGGTATATATATGGTAAATATGGTATTTTCTGTAAATATGGTTCAGTATCTGTAAATCCCATTTTATTTCACTATGGTATCAGTAAATACCATATTTACCTAAGTTGACGTGAATTGCGAATGATATAGCAAGTCTACAACTTAAAGTCACAAATTTCTATGCTTGACAGTACTAGGCATGAGACATGAGAAAGTATAGGTGGACTTCATATTGGTTGTGTTGTCTTCAGAGAAAACTTGTCCTAACTTGACCATTAGCACATTGTCTTGTAATTTATAGGTAAAGAGGCTAATTCATTATGTACATCTCTATTTTTGCATTCTTCATGCGTTAGAGAATAATTTGAAATCTTTGCCCTTGGAGCATCCAACTTTAGAGTTCTAATGAAGGCAACACAAGGTGGTTTCAAAAAATAGTCACAGCTGAACTTGAGATCTTTAAAGGGTGAGTTCTTTCTGGCTTACAGTTTTTGAACCTAACATGAGCGCGTGAATGAATAAATCAAATGTTGATAAGCTGTTTTAAAAAGACTATCTCAATAAGCCGCTTTGAAATGGTGATGGAGAAGCCATCCCACTTATTTGTTTGAGAGAAACCATGAGCTGAAAAGAACTGGACCAAAGAAGAGCAGCCTTAGTTCCTATCTAGAAGTTGGTACTAAGCACCATGTCACTAGCCACCAACAGCCACAACAGGAGAGTGCCTATAACTATAGAAGGCTTGAAGCAAAGTATCAAGCAATCAAGGCAGCAATCAACAAGATTCAACAATTCAAAGTCCAACAAATGAAAACAATAATCCAACATAGTCCATACTTCTTACCACATACCATAGTTCTAGTTGAAATGTTCAAGGTCCAATAGTCCAAACAGCAACTAAGCAGTAACAAAAGATTACTTGATGCCTACCTATTTGGCAGCAGTCCAATTTCCAAACAATAACAAAAGACACACCTTTATTCTTCAACCATCAAGCTCAATCTAAGGAGAAGACACTTGCTATTGGAATAACATCATAACTTGGCCTTCAATTTCAATACCTACATGACACAAAAAAGTATAATATGTTGAAGCAATTTGCATCACTCATAAATAGAAATATTATGTCTAGATTATAGCAACTTCTTCAAATTTAGCCAAATCCTTTAGATTGTGGCTTCAATGTTGATGCGCTTTGAATGACGCAACCAATCTTGTGTACATATCAAGCATTGGAGTGTTAACGGAGTCAAGATGTTTCTAAAATCATCGAGAATATGACCACTAGTACTAAAAGCTAATTCAAAAGCAATTGTTGATATGGGGATTGCTAATATATCATAAGCCCTCTATGAAAGGATAGGAAAATCAGGTGAGTTACATTTCCACTAGGAGATAATGTCAAAATCTTTAACATCATCTTCTACATTTTTAGCAAGATACTTCTCTAGTTCAGATTTACCACCACCTCCACTAGTAAGTTTCATTCTCATATTGTATAAACACCTCATAATATTTGTAGATGTACTAGTCGATTGCTCAATAACACTAGTTGATTTCTCATTACCACTACAACGTTTAGCACCTTGTCTTCCTACTTGAGAGTACACATTATTGTATTCTCCAAAAAATCAAAAGAGTACCTTTTCTACCTTCTCCCATATCTTAAGGCCTTTAATCTGGCCATACATCTAGTTAATTTGCCACTGAACAAAACCAGATTGCTTGGTCTTTGCATAAACATTAAAACAAAAACAAAAGTAACATTAGTTAATGACCAAGAATAGAAGCCATATCTTGATAAAATACATAAAAAAAGAAAAAAAGAATCTTGTACCTAGGATCAAGAATAGCAACATTAAAAATTAAGTTGTTCATCTTCTCAGGAGGAGGGGTCCTAAAGTTCAAACTTTTCAAATGGCTTCTCAAAACCCATAGCGGTCTCTAATATCATCCACACCCAACTGTACCTTATAGGAGGGGTCCTGAAATTCAAGCCTTTCAAATAGCTTCTCAAAACCTATGGCGGTCTTTAATATAAGATATGTCGAGTTCCATGTAGTACACGTATCAAGAGATGTCAAACCTTTTTCTTCTACCTTGCTGATTTTGCACACACTTTTAAAGCTATTCATTCTTGCAGTAGAGCTTCTCAATATATTTGATAGCATTACGTATGGATATGGAAAATAGAAGGAGCCACTGTTTTCAACCCATTTTGAACCACAAGATTAATAATATGAACTACTCATCTCATGTGAAGTTGACAACCTTTCGTGAAAGTACCACCCCGATTTTTCAAAACACTCCTCTTGTAGCTTATAGTACCATCATTTGAACTAGTATTATCTATGATAATAGCGCACACATTCTCAATGCCGCACTCAAGCAAGCATTTATATAGTTCTTTCCCAATATATTCCCCTTTGTGGCTATCTACCAAGCAGAAGTTAAGTGTTTTTTTTGTTAAGTTGCCAATTGATATGATGTAATGGGCAGTTAGAACATGTAATTTTGAAAGATTGAAGAAGTCTATGTGTCAGTTGTAAGACTAACAGTTTGATGAGAGTCCTTAAAAAACTTTTTAGCTTTGCTTTCTCGACTTCATAATGGCGGAGAATATCTCTATACATTGTTGTCCTAGATAGCGCACTGAACCGAGGCAAGCTTTGGACATAAAGTCAATAAAACCTTCGTGTTCTAAAGAATGAAAGGAAGCTCATCTATGATTATCATGCGAGTGAACTCTCCCCTAAGATCTTCAACATTTTATTGCCAAGGAACTACACAACTACTATGGCCATCTGCACTAGGTTGGAAGCTTAATTGAGTTTGATTGTTGCTCCTATCAGGATATTTTTTACAAAGATTTTGCATAAGAGACTAGAGAGGAGATACTATTCTTTTGTGAATTGTAGGCAAGGATTTGAGATAAATAATTGCATGTAGCCTCATTTTGGCCATCTAGTAGTCCTGTGTAATAATTTCGTATCTCTGATCTGGGATTCATTTGTTTTTTCCATCTTGACTTCGACTAGGTCTAATAGCTTCATCACTACTCACATCCAGTAAACCAACAACAAGAATACTTCGTATACCATCACACTTAGACACCTAAAATACCAAAAAAAAAGAAGAGAGAAGAACAAGCAATGAAACATTCACAATAAATTAGCAATTAGCATTTGGAAATGAAACATAGAGAAGGAAATTACATTGCACAATCCTATTGACTCGGTTGTAGGTAGAAATCACAAATTCTCACTTAGCCACTTACCAGGGCAAACCCCAAACCTATAAATCTGCTAAAAACAAATAAGTGCATCAATATAATGCACCATTAATTTGGCTATACTGTTGCTATCTATCGGCTAGAACTAGAGGTGAAGGGCTGGATCTGGATGGGAATCGATGGAGGGATTGGAGGCATCCTGTGCTACTGGTCTGCGGGAGTGTGGGCTATGGTTGACTGGCAAGGGCGTCGGTTGGGCGGTATGGGCAGATGACGAAGGCAACACGCGAACACAGGCTTGCAGCGGAGCTTAGTGCGTTGGTCGGAGCTGTCCTGCTCGGCTCCTCGGACTCGGGGGCTCTCCTAGGGACTGCGCAGGACTCCAAAGAGAGAGGGTTAGAGGGGTGGGTGGTCTGGTCTCTTTGTCTCTAACTCTAGTGGGCTGTATCGTATAGATCATGGAGGACAGGAGGAGGATGGGCTGTGCTCGTACTAGTATGTTTGGTTTTTCGGTTTTTCGGTTTTTCTGATTTTCAGCCCGTTTTTGCCCAAAAATGAACCCCAAAGAAACCTGATTTTTGCATCTTGTACAACATACCTAATACTGGTCAAACCGAGTTGACCGATATGGTTCATTTTTTCATACGGTTTTTTTTGGTTTGGTGGTAAAATAGTGGTGCACAGCCCGTCTCCTACAACTAGCACTACCAATTACATGGACTAAAATAACGGAACAGTGGTAGTAGATTCTTTGTTGCTTCCTTTCGCATGTCACAACACACCACACCAGCATTTGGAGTAGTAGTTGTAGTAGTATGCACCAACTACTATACTCACTCCCCTTGTAGTTCTGTAGTAGTTGCTGAGTTGCACCCCCGACAGACACCATATGTTGGCTCCTGGTGCAGGTGGTTTAGGTTTTGAGGGACACACTGTTCAGGTTTGTTAGCCTCCACCATCAGCACCAAGCGCAGGCAGCTTCTTCCTCGCCGGACCAGCACCAGTGCCAGCAGCAGCAACAGTCGCCCTACAGCTCCCGCTCCTCGCGCAGCACCACCTCCACCTCCACCGGCGCCCGCTCCTCCTCCCACCACACCAACAACAATCGCTCCTAACACTCCTCCCAGGCCCAGCATTCCCACTACAACAGCAGCAACAATAATAGCAGCAACAGCGACTGTTACTACCACCACCACCACGGTGGCGGCGGCGGAGGCAGAGGCGGTGGCCACTACTTGGAGCACCAGGTGGGCGCCGCGCCGTACCTAGAATAATGCTGCAACGACCACCACTTTTACATGGATGAAGACTCCCCGCCCTCCTCCCGCGCCCCGCCGGCGCCGCCTCCCACGCAGCCGCCGCCTTCGTCCACTTCGGCGCCCGCGCCCATGCCGCCCCCGTCGACATCGTCCACCGGCGGGCACAGGCTGTTCGAGGCGGCCGCCTTCTCCTTCCCGCCGGTCGATCTTAACATCGACTTCGGCTCCCCGGCCTCGTCGTTGGGTGCTGGCGGGGGCGCCGCGTCGTCGTCGGGGGGCCGTGGCGCCGGGAGGTGGGCGGCGCAGCTGCTGCTGGAGTGCGCTCGCGCGGTGGCCGCGCACGACAGCCAGCGGGTGCAGCAGCTCATGTGGATGCTGAACGAGTTGGCGTCGCCGTACGGCGACGTCGACCAGAAGCTGGCGTCCTACTTCCTGCAGGGGCTCTTCGCGCGGCTCACCTCCTCCGGGCCGCGCACGCTGCGGACGCTCGCGGCGGCGTCCGACCGGAACACGTCGTTCGAGTCCACGCGCCGCACGGTGCTCAAGTTTCTGGAGCTCAGCCCGTGGACGTCATTCGGGCACGTCGCCGCAAACGGGGCCATACTGGAGTCGTTCCTGGAGGCGGCGGCGGCGGGTGCCTCGTCGTCGCAGCCGCAGCGCCTGCACATCCTGGACCTGAGCAACACGTTCTGCACGCAGTGGCCGACGCTGCTCGAGGCGCTGGCCACGCGGTCGTCGGACGACACGCCGCACCTGTCCATCACCACCGTTGTGCCCACCGCAGCGCCGTCCGCGGCCGCACAGCGCGTGATGCGGGAGATCGGGCAGCGCCTCGAGAAGTTCGCCCGGCTGATGGCCGTGCCGTTCCGCTTCCGCGCCGTGCACCACGCGGGGGACCTTGCCGAGCTGGACCTCGACGGGCTCGACCTCCGTGATGGCGGCGCCACGACCGCGCTTGCCGTGAACTGCGTCAACGCCCTTCGCGGCGTCGCACCGGGTGGCGCGCGGCGGCGTGACGCGTTCGTCGCGTCGCTCCGTCTGCTGGAGCCGCGCGTGGTCACGGTAGTCGAGGAGGAGGCCGACCTGGTGCCGTCCGAGTCGGACGCGTCGGCCGAGGAAGGCGACACGGAGGCGGCGTTCATGAAGGTGTTCAGCGAGGGCCTCCGGTTCTTCTCGGCGTACATGGACTCGCTCGAAGAGAGCTTCCCGAAGACAAGCAATGAGAGGCTGGCATTGGAGAGGGCAGTCGGCCGTGCCATCGTAGACCTTGTGTCCTGCCCGGCATCGGAATCGACCGAGCGGCGGGAGACCGGGGCGTCGTGGGCTCGGCGCATGCGGTCAGCCGGGTTCTCTCCGGTGGCATTCAGCGAGGACGTCGCCGACGACGTGCGGTCGTTGCTGCGGCGATACCGGGATGGTTGGTTGATGCGGGAGGCCGGCACGGAAGACGCCGCCGCGGCCGGAGTGTTCCTTGCATGGAAGGAACAGCCCGTCGTCTGGGCAAGCGCGTGGAGGCCATGACACCAAGTTCGAAGTTCGATCGGCAAATGAACGCCGAAGCCATTGCTAGGTGCATGCATGCATGTATTGTTTCGCACGTACGAATGGGAGGCAGGAGTTGTACATTTTCTTAATTTTTCACTTGGACCATCGCACGTGTGTACGTAGGGTTTTCCAACAGCGTTCGTACCCGGGAGAAGGTAAAGATCAGATGGTTGGCTACTAGAAACCTGGGAGGAATTGACGTTGTTGCGGTGCGTGAGAGATCAATGTGTAGGTTCATTCATTGCTCCTTAGATTTTTGTGTCAATTGATCAACAAGTCATTGGTATCATGACTTCTTGACTAGATCTGTTGCTTCGTTTATTCCTGTAATATTTCAAAAGAAAAAAGTAGGGGATGTTTTGGGTTGAAACTGATATTTCAAAAGAAAAAAGTAGGGGATGTTTTGGGTTGAACCTGTCCAACCTTCACTACTGCAGGAAAGGTCATTACAAACGATTCAAAAACCTTATCATAAATGGTTTTATGAGCCATATGAGTTTATGGCTCAATAATAACATGAGGTCATCACAGAAATTTTTGAACTATTTATGATGCATACTATCACAGACGGTTATTAACTCATAATCGTCTGTAATAGTTGACTATCACAGATAGTTTTAGTCAAAATTATATGTGATATCTCATGAATCACAGACGGTTCAACTAAAAACCGTTTGTAATATTTTAATAAAAATATCGTAGACGATTTTTAGTTGAAAACGTCTGTGATTCATGAGATATCACAGACAGTTTCAATTAAAAATTATCTATGATAGTCAACTATCATAAATGGTTATAAGATAATAACCGTTTGTAAAATTCTTTTTTATTCCTAAATCTATTTTGGTTTGTTGGCCAATCTTAGAAAATACTAGCTATACCCTCTGAAACAAACAGAAACACAACATATATACATCAAATTCACATTCATTTAAGAAACAAGAGCATCCATTTCATAAATCAATTAACTCAAATGAAATAAATTAACCATCTATGAACAAATACACACACATACAATTAAGCTTAATGTTTTCTCAATCAATCAATTCATTTTATATTATGGAACTTCCCATCTTTGTTTATGACCTGAGACAGTAAGAAGTACGCACATTATTCTCTAATTTTTTGGAGCTCGACTTGTGCCAACGATGTTGTAGCAATGGACGCTACCTGTCAGCAGGAAAATCAATGTTGTGTATACATATAGATTGATAAGTATGAAATAATAATTATTGTAAGATTGAAAAACCTGATGATTATTGGTCTTCGTGGAACTGAGTAGTTTCTTGTTGTGGCAAATATAGAATCTGTAGGTATTGCTCGGTGTTGCTCGGCAGCTGCTGGTAGCACCACAAAAATAGAATTTATTAGTTCGAGAGACATTACTACGAAGTGTTATATAGAATTAATGTGTACTAGTGAATATCAAAAAATCTAGATTGTGTCGCAGAGCGTTGATCCCTCCCTTGAATTTCCGTATAGTAGCAACATACTCGACAAATGACCTACATGATTCTAAAAAGTTAGACTTAGTCATTGCAAACGAAGGAAAAACTACAATAGAGCTATCTATGAAGGAAATGTGTTTACCTGTCTATTAATTATTGGACAACTGTGAAGCCAGTTTTGGACCTCTTTAGGGAATCAAGGTATATTACGTTATTCTATTTTAGTATAATTACAATTAGAATCTAGTGGAACTTACACAGGTATGTCGTCATAGTCATTAAACCTAAGTCGTGTTGTTTATAAAGTATAAATCAACAAGTATAGCCACTAGTGTAGCACTTACTCCTAGTTGTAGGGTATAAGTATGAATTCCTTCTTATGGTGGGGCCACCAATGCCGTCGTCATGTAACACTGGACGAAGGATGCATCCTCATTAATGGCATGCAAAAAGACCTAAGTGTGGGTTGAAGAAATCTACTGATGATTTCCTTGATCTAGCTTCAGTCACTATGTATCTATATATATAAAAGAAAGGAGTTACATATGATATTTATTAGTGTTACATGAACGTAGACCGTGATTATACCCACTTACAGTGTCTATCATCGAATGAGTAAGACGTTGAGGGCGCTGAGTTTGAAAAGAAAGAACAAGTCTTCAAAGGTCACCGTGAACACACAGTCATGAATATTATGATTAAGATGATAATTGACCAAGAATGAGATGTAAATGCATATGATCCACCATGCACTTGTCGCATCGGTGCAGGTAACTCTGGCAGACTTGGCACTATTGCAAGTGGCTCCTGCGGACTTGGCACCGGTGCAGGTAGTTGCAGTGGACTTGGCACTAGTGCAGAGAACTACTATGGACTTGGCACCGATGTAGGAGCCTCTAGGTAGATGTCTTTTTTTGGACCACTGGATGAATGTTCTAATGGCTTGCCCTAGAGCCAAGTGTGCTTCAATCTACGCTCAGTTGTTTAAACATCTTGAGATTTATCGCAGTCAATACATGGACAATGCATATATTCCACCTCCTTATTCAAAATATCGTTCTCGACAGCTCTTATAAAAACAGATACACCATTAATGTACTCTTCACTCACACGGTTCCAGTGTACATCTAGCTTCGGTTCTATATTACGCATATAACAATTTAGTATTAAATGTTGAATTAATTAATTAGTATACTAGATATATATGATCTAAAGTATATATATAGCAAGAATAATTAATTAAATTGAATTAAGTCTAAATAGACTATAAATTGGCTAAACCCTAAACCATGCTAAATGTAAATAATCTTCTTGATCTCTACATCAAGCTAGATCTAAACCATCTTCAATTCTCCCTTTACCAAAAGTTGGATCTAAAATATAATACAATTAGAAACAAATTACCTTTCACCAAATATAATACAATATAAGTCAAAGAACAAATGGATCTACAATCTTTGCCAATCCGCGGTCTCCTTTCACCAAATGGCCTCAAAGCCCCACCTCCTCAAAGCATGCAACTGCCTATGAGAACATATCTACAATTTAAGATAGATCTATCGACGGGTCTGTGCAATTAATAGGTGGAACTATCACAGATAGTTTTTAGTACAAACCGTTTGTGATAACTTCATTATCACAGATGGTTTGTAATAAAAACTGTCTGTGAAGTATCACAAACAGTTCTTTAAACCTAAACCGTCGATAGATGATTTTTATCACTGGCATCAACATAGACAATCTTTAAACCTAAACCATCTGTGATTGCATTTAACACTGATGGTTTTGGTCAACCATCTATAATGAGACGTCTAATATAAGCCTTTTTATAGTAGTGCTTGGCCCAACTGGGCCACATGTCTATAAGATGGGGGGAGGCGGGTAGGAGTGTTGTTTCCCAAGCCAGATCCCCAACATTGTTGCTGCCACCACCCTAGGTTGTTTCCACCGCACTCGCTCCATGCCTACGCCATCGCTCCATGCCGCTCTGCTCAGCACTATGCCGCTCCTGCAACGTCACTGCTGGCCTTGCCCATGCACTGCCATAATGCGTGGACATATCTCGCACCGTGCCATCCTCTACCATGCATTATGTCCGTGCCACTCATCTTGCACCAAGCTCACCACCGATGTCTTGCCATGCGTCACCGTTGCTCCATGCTGCCGCCTCTCTCTCATGTCACCACTGCCAGTTAGCACGCTCCACTGTTATCGCCGCTCTCCTTTTGTAGCCTTTGGATGTTCGTTAGTGTCTATGGGATGATATTACTATAGATTCCGTAGTCGGCTTACCTTGTACCTAGTAAGAAAATGATGCGATTTGGGAGTGGTGGACCACTTCAGCAAGTCCACACACTTCATTCTGATTCATACGACAAACATAGCAAGTCATTTGGCACAAATTTATGTCAAGGAGATAGTGAGGTTGCATGGTGTGCTTAAGTCTATTGTTTCAGATTGAGATGCTTATATAGTGCTTTGGGTACAAAACTTAATTTTAGTATTGCTTTTCACTACAAATAGATGGGCAGTTTGAGTGCACAATTCAAACACTAGAGGATATGCTGAGGCCTTGTGCTCTATCTTGGAAGGGTAGTTGGGAGGATCAATTGGCACGCGTGGAGTTTGCCTACAACAATAGCTACCACTCAAGTGTTCGAGCAGCATCATTCTAAATTATGTATGAGCAGAAGTATAGATCACCACTTTGCTAGGATGCCATTAAGGTAAAGGCAGGGTTGGTCTGAATTGGGTCCAACAGATAGTGGAATGAGTGGCGGAGATCAAACAGAATCTACTAGCATCTCAGAGTAGGTAGAAAAGCTATGTGGATGTCAGGAAGTGAGAATTAGAATTTGATGTGGATGATCAGGTGCTTCTAAGAGTGTCTCCCACTAAAGGCATCATGTGATTTAGTAACAAAGGAAAGTTTAGCCTGAGGTATATTGAGCTATTTCTGATTTTGGTGTGAATTAGAAAGTTGGCCTATCGCTTGGACCTTCCTGAGTCCATGCTTGAAGTGAACAACATGTTTCATGTTTCCATGTTGAAAAAATATTTGAGGGATTCAATGCGTGAGATTTCGTTAGAACGTGGACCATCAAGCTAGACCTCACCTTCGAGTCTTGTCCAGTGTGAATTCTAGAGGAATCAGAGCTCATGTTAAGGCATAAGACGCTAAAGTATGTCAAGGTACTTTGGTTGTATCAAATCGAGTGTGAAGCAATTTGGGAATTAGAGTCTTGCATGTGCGAGAAGTATCCATAGTTATTCTTTTCAGGTATGTGTTAGAGTTGTTTTTTTATTCAATTTTGATTGAGAGTTAGAATTCAGAATCAAATTCTGTTAAGGGGGTAGAATACAATATTCCAAAAGAAAAAGGTGGGATGTTTTGGGCTGAACTGGCCTAGCCTTGGCCCCACTGGGCCACATGTCTATAAAAGGGTAAGGAAAGGGGGTTGTTGCCCTAGCCATCTTCCTACCACTGCCACCACCTCAGGTCATCGCCGCACCTGCCCCCATCCCTGAGCCGTCATCCCTGGTCACTCCGACAACATTGCCATTGGCCTTACCCGTGCGCCACCGTAGTGCACTAACGCTACCCCCACCATGCCTTCCAGTACCGCACACTGCATGCTGCTCTACTCCTCTTGCGCTGAGCTTGTCATCGCCCCCCTGCCATGCGTCGTCGTTGCCCCAATCTGCATTCTCTCCCACGCCGCTACTGCAAGCTAGCAAGCTCCACCACCATCGCCACTCTCCTTTTCTCCCCCACCATTGGCTGCCACATTTGCACCAGTGGATGAGAGGGAAGGGGGAAGAAGGAGAAGGAAGAAAGAACGGGGTCCGGCTAAAGGGAAGTAAGAAGAGAGAGAAGGGAGAAGGAGGAGGTAGGAGGCATGGCCAAGAAGGAAGCAAAGAAGGAAGAGGAAGGAAGCAGGATGTGGAAGGGGAAAGAAGAGGAAGAAGCACCAGCTAAAGAAGAGAGAGGGAGAAAGAGAGCGCAATAGAGAGCAAGAAGGAAGAGAAAAAGGCATCAGCCAACCTCGTCAACCTTTTCTCTCACACTTTCAGTGAAGGCTCAAGATCGATGCCACCTATGCATCGTCGATGAGGTTAAATAGACAAGAGCATGGTAGAATAGTAGGCAATAGTTGCCTTAACTTGATGATTAAATGTTTACCATCCTATTATGTTTACTTGTGATGAATTCATGATGATGATGGCTAAGTGACTAAGATGGAGAATGACAAATAATGATGAAACTCATACATTGCCCTAAGTGTATATTCATGTCAAGAAATAGATCCACTTCGGTGGACAAGAAAGACGTATTTCACTAGGTACCTCCACAGGATTGAGGGACCACCACAGGAAGGAGAGAATGAGAGGATGGTATATTGTTGGGTGTCCACTTAGTTATACCTATATAAGCTATAGAAAAGAGCAGAGATGTGCGTGTCCATTTGCATTGCTTTAACGATAATGAAGAGTTACTGCATAATAAAGAATTAATGAATTTGAAAGAGTTAATGGATAATGAACGGTTAAAGAAATATGGTCTAAGATAACAATATGTGTAAGTTGCTATTTATTATTTAACTATGTGCTTACTAAGTCTTGGATTCACCCTTGTTTTGTTGATGATTTTAGGTGAACAAGGTGATGGCATGCATTGATTGGGAGTAGTATTTTGTTGCACCATTCATTGAATAAAAACTTAGTTATCACCTTAGAACTCATAACTAGACTTTTGATAATTTAGCTTGACCATTTGCTTAGGAGTTGTTAATGTTATGTGTGGGACAAGATTGATCTCTTTTGCTAAGAGTAGAGAATGAAATATGGTTGCGAATATTAAGATTGTTATTCATCTGATAATGTTTATTGCTTATGCATGTTTTATATTGTTCGTCGTTCACACAATGTAGATGCTCTCGGGTGTTCTTGAGCACGAGGTCCTAAGTTTTCTTAAGCGTGTGCTCCCAAGCTTCAGTGTGACATGTCTATTCTCATTCATAGAACAAGTTGTCTTTAATGTAGGTTGTTAAACATCTGTTGATTATTCTTTCTAGGTAATATAATCAGGAGAAGTGCTGCCAAAATTTAGTAGTGATAGTTATAAATTACAATCATAATGAGTAGTGGTAGCATTTTGGATTCAGACGCTGGATCGAGGTGTTACTGTTCCTTCCTCCATTGGTTTGTATTTCTTTTTACAGGTGAATGTCGATTACGTGCTTGCATGATTCTTGTCATGTCGTTAATTTGGACCCATGCATGCAATTCCTAGCAGCTAGCACACTAGATAGCTTATGGTTTGATCTGATATGTTTGGCTGGTGAGATGCTGCTTCGTGAGTCTTGACAAGATCTGCAAGGAAAGGACAGGCGTTCGCACGTCCTACTTCTAGTTTTCAAACATCTTATCGTGTACAAAGATATTTATAAAATACGTTAAAAACTATGAACTCTCTTACAATTTTTTCATATGATTCACATTGGAGTATCTTATAATTAGTACACGAGTATATCCAAAGTAATAAAGGAGTATTTTAAATTTGTTTAGATGGTATATTAGAGGTGGGTGTAATTACACCCGAGTGTAAAAGATATTTTTCCTATATATATATATATATATATATATATATATATAATGTAGAAGTATTATTTTGCAATGCATGTTGTTGTCATGTTTTTACAGTACTGTATGTTTTCATTCTCTATACATGCAACACAAGCGACCTATATATATGAGTTACGAGATAAAACAAGAATAGCAGAACATCAATACGATGCCTTTTTTTGCGACAGATACACACTACTATAGAAACACTATTACTAGACACGATATTACAGACAGTTTTATGAAACTATCTGTGATGTATATTATTATAGACGATTTTAATTTAGAGACCGTATGTGTTGTTGCCGTTGGTAAAAACCGTCTGTGAAGATTTAATATCACAGACGGTTTATTGAACTGTTTGTAATAATACAAATATCACAGACAGTTTTTAGTTTGAACCCCCTGTGATAATCTGTGAATTATCACATATGATTTTTATTAAAAATCATCTATAATAATCAATTCACCACATACGGTTTGTATTAAAAACTATCTGTGATAATCCGCCTATATTAATTGTGCCGCTCAGAACCGTGACCTCTGTCTTGAATTTCAGATTTAGGCCAATGCTGCACCTAGAGGTAAGGCTTTCAGGCCATTTAATTTGGTGGAAAGAGGCTAGCTATTTGGCAGGAGAGATTGAAGATTTATGAAGTTCTTACTTGCCCTAGATATTGTTAGTAACGAAATTTGTTTTTCGTTACATCAAAATTTAGATCTAACTTTCGGTGACTATTATTGAAGATGGTTTGCATCTATTGGCCATACATGATCAGTTTCCCTCATGTGGGAGGCCAAATTTATTAGTTATAATTGGTTCCCCGCTGGTAAAATAGCTATTGTGTTAATATTAAGCTAGCAATTTTCTAGTATTCGATGTTGTTGGTTATAATTTGTCAAAATTGTTGGTTATAATTGGTTTCCCGCTGGGAGGTACGTGGCTTGAAGGAAGGGACTAACGCATTGCGACATGCTCGAAATTTTTTGGTATTCACTAGTACACATTAATTCTATATAATACTTGGTAGTAATGTCTCTCGAATTAATAAATTCTATTTTTGCAATACAACCAGCAGCCGCCGGGCAACACTTGTGGATTCTATATTTGCAGCCATATGCAACTACTAATCGATTCCTCGAAGATCACTGATCCTAAGGTTTGTCAATCTTGCAATAATTATTTCATACTTATCAAGTTATATATGTGTGCACGACATTGATATTCCAATCGATAGGGTGCATCCATCCCAACAACTGCACTGGAACAGACCGACCTTGCACAAATTTGAGGAGAGTGTGTATTCTTTCTGGTGTCTAAAGTCATAAAATCAGATGAAGAGTTCCACAACGTAGAATGATTTTATTTGGGATAAGATTGACCTTAATTGTACATGTGTATTTCGTAATGGATATTTTATTTTATTTTAATTAATTGATTTGTGAAATAGATGTTTTGTTTTTGAAATGAATTGAGATGTAAATTAGATGTATACATGTGTTGATATGCTTGTTTCAAAGGGCATGGCTAGCAATTCCTGAGGCTAGCTAATAAACAGAAATAGTTTTAGGAAAAGAAAAGAATATCACAGATGATTTTTAACTACAAACCGTCTGTAATAGTGATTATCATAGACGGTTCGTAGTTAAAACCGTCTGTAATATTTAACTATCATAGACGGTTTTTAAAAAAACCAGTCTGTGATAATCAACTATCACAGACGGTTTGTAGTTAAAAACTGTCTATGATATTTATATCTTAGACGGTTCAAAAGTCGTCTGTGATGACATCATATCATTACTTACCTATTAATTCAGACAGCTCATGAAACCGTCCGTGATGATATTTTTCAACTATCTGTGATAACGTTTTCTGTAGTAGTGACAATGCAATTAGGTCAAACAAGATTATGTTTTGCTTCATATGAACATCGATCAGTGATTCAAATTAAGAACACCACTAGGTCGACAAAAGAATACGAACATAAAGAAATATGTATATATAAAGTGATTGGAGCCAGTAGACTGGTATAAAGTTGAGCATGACAAATGCAGCATTGTTGCTTTGCCATAAACTGACAGGTCGATATATACTTCTACTTAAAACAGCTAGTTGTCTGCTGCCTATTTTGTTCGAGCCATTGGATCTTGCGTATTTGTTCTGTATATGTTGAGGATCTTTGAATAAATTGGAACGGATATACTGGCAGCCTTGCTTAAAGGATTTGTTGCTAAGTAGTCTTAGTTAATTAGGAAATTTTGATGCTTCATATATATAGTATACAATACACAAGATCAAGAGTTTTGCAAGCGTCTAATTAAAGTAGGGAATTAATGACATTAAATAGCATCATTGTTGAACATAATATGCCGAACAATAAGCTAAAAAGGAGATCGCAAGAGGATGCCCATATATCAGAGGATTAGGTGGTGCAATTGTTGGGCTTGAGGGTATATCGGTAATTTACGAATTTTGCTGCCTTATTTGTAAATTTGTCCTGATGGGACCCATTTGTCATTTGGAGAAAGAGAGGTGGAAGCTTATCCTTTTAGGCCATGTTCATATTGGCTTCTAAAATCTGCTTTTCTACTATAAATAGTTTTTCTATAGTATCTAGTTTTCAAACGGAGTATTTTTTCAAGTTGAGGTCTACTAATCGATTATAGTACATATTTCAGTGACTTTATTTATATCTTCTAAAATTATACATGAGTGTCTCCCTCTACAATCTATTACTATTTATGAGTCAATCAAAAGCCTATATGAATGGGCCCTTAGATGAACGGATTGGAACGTGGGTGAAGACTCGTTCGCGATCCATTTTTCCTATCCCCTCTCTCATGATTTCATCAGGCCGATCCTCAGCGGTGCCACCATGATTTGTCTATTTAGTCAAAATTTTCCTTGGGGCTTTAATATGACAGAAAATTCACTTTTAGATCACATCTTCCATTCTCTCTTTGGTTGGCTATTTCTCACTAATTTTGGTTGATCTAGGATTGGCTACTCCTATCGAGATTTGGTCGGTATCAAGGGTTTGGGCTCCATATCCTCTTTGCAGCAACCTGTGGCCTAATTCTTCGAACCACAAAGGAAAGTAGAGGAGATCCACAGCTTGTCCGAGCCAAAGCGTGTGCTAGTTCCCATGCGGTGGTGCAGCGACCTTGGTCCAATCCTTAGGCCGAGTGTGGAGATTGTGGTTTCGTGTGAATCTATGTTGCGGTGGTTTCGACCCTGCACTTGGCTAGTGCTCGGTGGTGAGCTTTCTTGTGCGGCAACACTTGAACCTCAGCTCAACGGTGGGTGTGCTCCTACTCATGTTGGACTATTGGTTTGATTATTGTGGTTGTTTAAATTTTCCGGCTTGTTGGATAGATTGGATTGATTGGTCTCAAGTAATTAATCTGACCATTCGGGATGGTTAAGTAAGAAGGTGTTGGAATATTGCCTTAATAATATTAACCTTTAATATGTCCTTTATTTACATATTTGATGAGTATGTACAATTGTTAAATTCATTTAACTTCTGCCATGCTAAATTGCTGAAACATGTATAAGAAATAAATGAAAGTTGATGTATTGACTTGTGGAATCTTGTCTTAGAAAGCTTATATTATTGAAGCTTAAAGTTATTTCATTCTAATTTCTAAACGTAAGGCGGAATGTTGCATCTCTGCAAATAATTATTTTTGTGATTGCAAAACAGAGATAGGATCATGAATGCTACCATGACAAAAAATAATAATCAATTATTTACAATAATGGCAAGAGTACAATTAATTTGTGCTAAATTAGAGTTGAGCATCAGTAAGAGTTAAATGTATGAAATCTAATAAGAGATTTATATTAGCATGTTTTGTGAGGTTGTCATATTCTAGTATCATCTCGTTAAAGAGTTTTGTTTCAATATTGTGGCTTGTGCACTATGCTTTTCCTAGATTAAGTAGTTGGAATCTTATTTAGATAATAAGAACATGATGAAGCGATTTATGGTGTTCCTTTTGGAAAAAATATGAAGGGGTAAGAGAACATAATGATTCTTGTTAAGAGTGTTTTGTCTTGTTGTTAGTACAATTGGCAGTATGTGGTTATGATGATAATGCTGAGGGTCTATAAATAAAGGAATTTGATAGTTCCGTTACACTAATTGAATTAAAAGATTTGAGATTTGTGGTTAGGATCTTTTGGATTTCCCGACTTATGTGGTAGTTGGAATTATTTTGAGTAAAGTGGCGTGTTGAATGATTTTATTGGTTTTTAACTAAATCATGTGTTGTGGTTTTCAAACCTCTTTTTGTTGGAATTGGTACGGGATGCTGTAATCAAAGAAAATTGTTTCTTGTGAAAAGAAAGAGTGTAGTAGTAGTATTTGAGGTGTAGGTGATCTCATCTTTTGTTTTCCAACCTCATTGTTATTTATTTTTCCCTTGGTCTTGTGACTCCTGCGAATGGTAGCAGCTTCCTATGTGCTGAAGTTTATTTCTATTTGCTCTGTAATTTCAAAAGTAATAAAATCTTTTCTTTATTTTCTATGTGTTTTAAAGAAATTGCTGTTAATGAGATCTTGATTTAAAGTTTCTGGCGACAAAATTCAATTAAGGGAAACAAGATTCGCAACAATAAAAAAATCAAGTCTTCAGTCAAAATCCAAATTCACGAAAATTCCTTGCAAGTCCTAAATTCAATTTTTGAAGACTAGGAACTTAAACATCAGGACTCAAGTTAAAGAGAAAATTTAATATGTTAAAGTTCTTCTCACCTAAATTATCTGAGCCAAGAAAAAGATTTTTGCAAAATTCCCAAAATTACCAAGATGTCCTTTGTGACCCTGGCCCACCTCATCTCTAACTTCCGGCCCACTTGGCCCTTTCGGCCGCCTCCATCTTCCTTCCTCTCCCGAACTCCCCATTCCTCCTTTCTCTTCCCCTCCTCCCCTCCATCTCTGCAGCTGCTCGCCATGCCAGGCTCAGCCTCGACCCGGCCCCTTTTCTTCGCCTCAGCTTGCGCTGCGCCCGTACACATAGCACCACCCCCCTCCACCGGCCTAGCACCAGTGTTACTCCCCCCCCCAAAGTGCTACCATTGATGGAGCGATTTATGAGCTCAACGGCCAACTGTCCTCTCCGGCTACTTAAGCTCTGGCCCTCCGCTCTTCTCCCCATCGCTCCGCCCCTCCCATTCTGTCTGTCGTCAGAACCACCCCGAATTAAGCTCTGCCTGCCACAGAGAACTACGAGCCACCGTGCCTTTCCGGTGAGTCCCTCCGCCGGTGGTCCACACCATGAAGTGCTCACTAACCTCCTTTACCCTTCCCCTCATTTAATCAGAATTCCTTGCTCCCAGGCCCTACATCAGATCAGACATCGCCCCCACCGCCGCCATCTTCCCCACAGCTAATATCCCTTCGATTCCTCGTGGAGGGAGCAGCCCCTCGGCACTTTGAAGCTTCCCCAACTGTCAGCTGATGCTCTTCCCCGCTGGAACAGTCCTTCCGCGTGAGCCTTCTCGCGCCGCCCGTAGCCTCCAACATCGGCTCACCTCGCCCTCTCTCCGGCCAAGCCACCACCTCAGGTGAGTTTCATCTAACCCTCTCCTACTTGGGCACGGCCCAATTTCCGCTCCCTCCTCCCCGGTCGCTGTCGCGCCCAAGCGTCATCGCTGTGTCCGCCAAGGAATGCCCCCGAGCTGCGTTGCCCTGTTTAGAGCCGTGCTACCACCGTCTCTTGCTCACCTGATCTTCGGAGGTTTCGTTTTAGTCGCCGCCGGTGCTTCTCTCCGATCACCCTCATCGTCAACACCAGCCACCCAGCGCGCCACCAAACTCCCCGCCCAGCTTTGTTCTTTCTCTCAGCCGAGCGCCTTTTCTACCCTCTCCCTCCTGTTTTGGTCCGGCTCTTACTCCCTGTTCCCATGATAGGTGGGTCCCCTTGGGAATGTTATCTATCTAAAATTGGTCCCTTGCAATCTTCCATGCATGGGTAGTCTTTGAAATTCAAATCCTAAGATTATACCATAAAGCAATTAAATAAAGCATGTTTGGTGAATAATTTTGGAAATAAGAATGTGATTATACTCATGCAAATCAAATGAAAAAGTATCTTTGTGTGAAAATTTATTGAGGCAAAAATCACACATGGCCATCTTTCCAACTTGTCAAGAAATTAGCATAGTCTTACTAAATTTTAATGCTAAAGTTCAAAGGGACAATGATAATCAACGAATGCTATAAACTAAGCACATTGAGAAAGTAGTCCTAAAAATAATTGTCGGACAAGAATTCACAAGATAATTACTCTGGATTTAAATAATGCCAGAAAGCTAAAAAAACTCCAAGCCTACCAAGAGACCCAAGTGGTCTATGGTATCCCTACCCCAGACCCATATCCTTATAATCACAGCAAGTTTATTAACTCGGCCACATTCTGACACATAAATTGCCCCTCACTAAAATTAGGCAGACTCCCTCCTAAATAACGATTAAAATAATAATAAGTAAATTTCCAATACTCACTTATGAAATACAAGAGATTTAAATTTCTTTCGGGCTAATAAATTCTCAAACCTAATCAGGGGACCGTAAATATTTATCCTAAATAAATTGGCTCCCAGGGTGATATTAAGTTCTTAATATTCGTCCTAAATCCTAATCCAGCGAGAAGGAGCATAAAATGATAACTCTGGTGCAAGTAATACTCTTAACTAAAGAATCTTGCTAAACACAATTTTGCATCCAAAGTAATCATCCGACCATTACCTCATCTAATGATTGACAATAATTGATAAAATGTTGCTTTATCAAAACAACCCCGTTAATTCGTGACTCACATTTTCAGTAAATGGCAACCATCAGTCTTTTCTAAAAAGTTGTCAATCATCAAACTAATTAACCTACTCCTAACCCTAACCAAACGAATAGCCGACACCATATTATAGCTAAACCATAAAATATATGGATACAAGTACTTGACAATTATATTCTCGGGGAATCTATCTAAGTTGATTATAAGTCATGCTTAAATCATGGAATTTCCTTGATAAATATCAATTAATATAAAGGAAGTTATAAATTAAAGGATCAAGCCATAGCATTCCTCACTCGGCTATATCTAGCCACTTTCCATAAACAACAGAAGAATCCTACGAGTAATCCTTCATTTACAATTCTTCCTAATTCTAAAATTTTCCCTGACGGTAAAGCTATCCAGTCACCTCCTTTCTTTGCTCAATACCATCAACTCAATGCCTACTTCACACTATCCCCAACCATCTCTTTTTGCTCTCGAAATATAACAATATCGAATAAGCTCATTTAAATTGAACTGGACTCTTGCTGCTTTTTGGATTTATCTGGGTTTTTTTGTTCGTTTGCTGCATATTAGAAGCTGCAGTCTCAAAAGGCGACAAGCTCCAACAGAATCAAAGTGCAAGTAGGAGAAAAGCCCAGAGATTCAATACGACTGCCTAATTATGTCGGCTTTGAGCTAAACCAAGGCCACGGTATATAAGCAAGGTAAGTCATCACTTTGATCATGTTGATCCTACCTTTTTCTGAAAATTATGTTCTTTTAAATTATCAACAGTGCATGCTTAATTTATTATACAAATTTATGTCAAACATAAGGTAGTTACTTGCCTACATGATATTACAAATATTATTATTACAATACTCCTTACCGCTCGATTTAACTGATCTCTTGTCACCCTAGATATTAATGATATCATTATTAGCTAAGTCATACTTAATGCCAAGCAAGTCTAAGTCCAGGGCATTAAATTGTGCTGCCCATTACTCTTCAAACATGCAGAAATTATTTTGGGCAGTCATTAGATGTAGATGACTGATAATTTGGTACAACCTATCTTATGCTTCTCAAAACTCTAAAACTTGCTTACCTGTTTGGGCAGTTGGTAAGAGTGGATGGTGTGTAGCACGAGAACTTGTGGATTGTGGTAGGCACCACCCGGACAAATTACGGACTTAATCCTGTGTTGACCTCTTCATGTAAAACAGTAAAACTACAAGCCGGTAAAGTGTAGGCTTGGCTAAATAATTTACTAAACCCCCGAAGTCATCTCACAGGTAGTGGAAAGAAGGGAACTTGCAGAAGGACAGCGAAGGTTCGGCCTGAAAGGGACACTGAGTGGAGGGTGAGGTTTTCTAGATAGGGTGGCGTTGCGGAGAGTGGAGTCTGAACTGCGCCAGCTGCTATGAAGGGACATCCCGCATAACCTATGGAAGCAACCCCATAGGGGTGAGATGCTAAGGGGGGCAAGGTATTGTAAAGGCTTCGTGAGGATCTCTCGATCTACGTGACTAAGGAATCATGCAGGTCTGTCGGGCTGATTGTCTCTTGTGGATAAAGATATATAAACTCTGCATAGTCTAAACTATTCGAATAGCCGTGCCCACGGTCAAGGGCGGACATGGGAACATCCTCGAGTTAGTTCTATTTCAAAAACCTTTTTTGGGTGGGAAAAAAATCTATCAGAGAGAGGTACTCTGACTTTAACTTTTCTAGGAGAGACGTACTCCAGCGGTAATAAAAGCTAGCATTGGTAGAGATAACCATGCACTGTAAAAGGTGGATGTAACCTGCGCTACTATTAATAATGCATTCTCATAATCACTTTACAAAAATCTGTTTTGGTTAAAATTGCTAAGTCTTAGGAGATTTTCTATTTTTTATACTCTGAAAGCGATGCTTTAGCAACTAAAAGAACCTCAAGCCTTCCTTTCATAGCCCGGCATGTATTATTATTGCATTCTGTGTGGTGGCTTGTTGAGTACGATTGTACTCACTCTTGCTTAATTACTATTATCCAGTCAGACAGGAAAAAGGAGAAGAGGCCCCGCAATGCTTAAAGGGTCGATAGATCTGGTATCCTAGAAGGCCAAGAACTAGGTCGTGAAACCCCAGTTGGCTGTCTATGGGCAAGTCCTGAGGGTTCCACTTGTGTGAAAGTTTTCGCATTAATAAGTATTTCCCACAATTACTACCAACAATAATAAACATTAGCAATTAAGTCTCGTTTGCTTACTTCATAACCGCAACTACCACTACTACCAATATCAGTAAAGCATTAACATATATTCCTCATCAACCTTACTATTTTCCACAACCACATTCACTAACAATAGTTACCACAAAAGAAAAATCTCATGTTACAACCGCAATCCCTACCATACCACAAAGGGGAGTGAACCCTACTCCACGACCACAGCCATATTCCTCATAGCACAAATGACTCTCATGAGCCAATTCCACATAAAAAACTAAGAAGTTGCATATGTATGCAAATAATTTATCCACAACAAATTGCATAAGTATGCAAATGATCCATCCACAATGAAAGTGCATATGAATGCATATGATCCACTACACCCTTACCCAACAAGGTAAGAGTGTGCATCGTACTACGGTAATATACGATGCTGTACTGGTACGGTCGCGGCTATGTGCGGTGACATCCACGATGCAAATGACATGTCATGATATGTATAATATGATATACATGATTCATAAGAATTTAACTACAAAGATCAGCAATATATTCATCAAGAATACTACCTCATAACCCACATATGATTCATTTAGAACAATACCACATAACCCCGCAATTGACCCATCAAGAGCATAAATAATTGATTCATAAAAAAATACTACTACATAGACCACAATATATTCATAAAGAATACTACCACATAGATCACAATATCTTCGTAAAGAATACTACCCCATAACCATATTTGTTTCATTAAGTGTAATATCACATAAACACAATCTGATTCTTCAAGAAAATAAACAATCGATTCATAAAAATGCTACCACATAGACCACATTTACAGAAGCTAGATTTTGACATCCTCTACAACTTTCATGTTAACCAAATTTGTAGTACAAATCGTCTTGATACTCTAATCTACACGAACAGACGATCTGCTCGAATCAGCCTACGCGCAAACAGCAATTTAACGCTAATCGGTTGATTCCCCCACTAGGTCACCTCTAATCCTGAGCCATAAATCCTAAATACATCCAAAACATAAGAGAATTGAGGTGAGAAAAATTACCTAGCTTGATCCCACGAGATCCCTCTTTTTCTTCTTCCTTTTCCCCTTCCTCTCCTTCCCTTCTTCATCTCTTCTTCTTCTTCTTCTTCTTTCTTCTTTTGCTTCCTTTCTTTTCAACCATGGCAGTCATGGGGAGAGAGAGAGTAGGGAGGGGCGGCCACAAGGGGGTGGGGGTGGCCATGGGGTGGGAGGGGAGTTGGCTAGGGTTCAGGGGAAGAAAAGGGGGTGGCTTGGGCCTATTTGGGGCTGGCTAGCCCACCCTTCTAGGCAGCCCAACGGCCCCAACCTTTGGTTTTAATTAATTAATTTTTTTCTCACTTTAGACAATTTTGTAATTTTTTCCGCCTCCCACGATTCATCGAAAAACGACGAAACTCCGTGATTCTGCTAAAAACTCTCAGGAACGCTGTAAAGACGTTCAGGGCATTACATTCTCCCCTCCTAAAAAGGGTCCGTCCTCGAATCTAACTCCTCAACTCATGAGATAAAAGAACAACAAGGGAGAAAGCAACCAAAAGGAAACAACAACTACGAGTATTCTCCTGCTTCGAAGAGCTCAGGTTTTTCTTCCGCATCTGATCTTCAAGCTCCCACGTCGCCTCCCGCTCAGACTGATTTGTCCAGAGAGCCTTCACATACTTGAGGGCCCTCTTCCTCATGATCAACTCTGACGAGTCCACGATACGAGCTAGTCAACACCGAGTACCCGCAACTCTTTTGCCGGCTCTGAACGGCCAATAGGTCCTTCCATTTTCGTAAAATTCCCCTGCAATAACTATTAAACCACTTTCTAAATCCATCCTCCTTCTTAAAACACTTTCCTCTATTAAATTTAATCGGACTAACATATTTTACCCCTTCAAAAGAATTTGACCGCGAATTCCACTCACATCATTTTACTCGAAGAACGACCGAAATCTTTCACGAACAAAACCCAACTGAAGATAAAGGATTTTCAAGCAACCCATTTACAACCAACTTTCCTTTAAAGGAGCATGATTCAAAATCAAAGGATTTATCATGAAACCTTTTCCACTCTCCAAGTAGACTATTGGAGAAAAAAATACCATATAAGCCAAGTGTGAAGATCACTCGATAGACCAAAATAATCATTTCTTTTCCCAACTGGAAAAGACTACGCCTCAATATAAAATAACTCAATTTATAGATGACCTCTGCCATAAACACACAGCCTAAACAAGTATCAAGAGAGCATTTCACTACTTGAGATAACAATAATTTCGCAATCCCTTTCTTTTAAGAATTTAACATCCTTGAACCAAGGATTTCCAAATAATCGTCCAACACATCAATTCATTTATCTTAAGTTGGCATTTGCAACAATCTAGAAACCAATTGTGTTGAAAAGATGGCTTCATCATCCGATTCCATTAAATCAAAAGTTTTTGATGGTGCTAACTTTAAGCATTGGCAATCTAATACAAAGGTTTTGTTGATTGACCTCAAATTGTTTTTTGTCATCTCTAATCCCCCATTCTTCCCTTGGAAGGCGAGGCTAAGGTCTTCTTCTTTTGCGGCTTCTAAAAGCCGCTTTTGGCTTTTGCTACAGTAACTAACTTTTAAACGAAGTATTTTTTAAGATGGGGTCTACAAGTTAATTGTAGTACACATTAAAAACTAATATCTGTACCATCAAAAATCACAAGCGAGTATCTTTCTTTCCGCAATCTCTGTCGTAAACAGCCAAAAAGCCATCAGCCGCAGCCAAAAAGAATAGGCCCTAAATCTCATTGGGAGGTTGGGAAACCATTTAGCTTTGGCTCGCTTGTTGGTCGTCTTTTTAAATTGGCTTTTTGATATCTATGTGAATTTCAAAGAGGATAAACAATTATGGGACAAACTGGATGAAAAATAGTAAGAAGGGGATAATAGGAATGAATCCTTTCACTACAGATTACTTGAATTACAAGATGGTAGAGGGACGGTCAATGATAGAGTGGCTCCATGAACTACAACTCCATATACGTGATTTAAATCAGTATGACTATCTCTTGCTAGAATGATTGCAAGTAAATATCATCTTGGTCAAGTTACCGCCCTTGTGGTGGGACTTTGTGACCACTAGCGGACACATTAAGGAGCGACTAACAATCAATGAACTGTTGGGAGCCACTAATGTGGTGATGGGAATACTGATGTACAAGCCTATCAAGTTGAAGTCAAGAACTCCAAAGGCAATAGAAAGAAAGTCAAGAATTATCATAGAACAAACCCAAGACCCAACCAATGAAGAAAAAGGAGACCTTTATCTATTATGTGTGCGGTAAGGTTGGCCATAAAGTCAGCAAGTGCCACAACCACAAGGGCAAGTGATTTTTTCCAGATAAGCACAAGGGCTAGGCTGAAGCCAATGTGGTTCTAGCCAATACTAGTTCAGATGGGTATGTACCGTAGGCCTTTATGGCAAGTTTATCAATTGATTGGTGGATTGATATAGGTGCTACTAGACACATGTCTTAATCATTCATGCTTCTCTTCATTTTTGGGTAAAGGTGGTGGCTCCATCCTAATAGGCAATGGTGCCACTACTACAGTACGTGGATTGGATAGGTTTGTCTGAAGCTTACTTTCAGCAAGACTCTCATTCTTAGAGATGTACTGTATGCACCTGCAATGTTGTGCAATCTCCTCAACGGGTCCGTATTGTGTAGGCAAGGAATAAATCTTTTTTCTGAGTCAAATAAGGTCGTGTTGAGCAAATTTGGTAATTATGCGGGGAAAGGCCATGATAGCGGAGACATGTTCCTCTTATCTATTCTTGATTTTAATAATTCAAACATTTGTAATGCTATTCATTGTAATAAAGTTCATGATGTTTGGCACATTTATGTCTTGTTAATTTTGTAGTCATAGCATAGTTAAAACAAAATGAGTTTAATTCCAAATTATAATTATGAGAAAGGCTCTATGTGTAAAGTGTGTGTGTGCAAGAAAAATAGCATCGAAAACCTTTTCATAGTGTTGAGAGCCGAGACACTTCTCCAATTGAGTTGATCCATTCTGATCTTTATGAGATGAATGGCATATTAACTAAAGGGGGCAAGTATTATTTATTTCCTCTCATTGATGATATGACCAAGTGTTGTTATATTTACTTAAGTTGAAAGATGAAGCGCTAGAATATTTTAAAATATACAAGGCTAAGGTGGAAAATCAACTATAAAAGAAAATCAAACAATTAAAATTAGACTGAGGTGGTGAATATATTTCTAATGAATTCTCTTAATTTTGTGAAGAATGTGGAATAATTCATGAATTTACTCCAGCATATTCACCTCAATCAAATGCAGTTGTCGAACGAAAAAACCGAACTTTTTGTGATTTGGTGAATGCCATGTTACAGAGTTCAGGTATATCGGACTTATGGTAGGGTAAGATAGTTCTCATAACTAATTATGTTCTACATAGGATTCCCCCTGCAATCACGAGGAGACATCATATGAAGGTGGAAGGGGAGAAAACCGAATATGTCCTTTCGTCGGACTTGGGGTTGCCTTGAAAAAGTGCATGTACCATTATCGAAGAAAATAAAACATGGCCATAAGGCTGTTGATTGTATTTTTCTAGGATATGTGCATTATAGCATAGTGTATATATTTCTAGTGGTCAAATTTGAGGTTAGCGATATGCTACAAACTTCCTTATGGAATCTCATGATGCAACTTTCTTTTTAAAATGTGTTCTCTATGAGAGCAAATAAAGTTATTATCCCTAATGGTTCATGTGAACACTCCATTCTTTCTAATGTGAATGACACCACTCCTGAATTGGAGTTGAGGAGGAGCAATATGCAGAGGACTAAAAAGTCTTTGGGTGATGACTATATCACTTATCTCATGGATGATGAATCGTGTAACCTTTCATAGGCATACGTATCCTCAGATGCAGAGTACTAGAAGGAAGCAGCCTGTAGCAAGATGGATTCCATCCTTTCTAGTGGAGCTTGGGAGATTACTGATCTTCCAAGTGGATGCAAATCAGTGGGATACAAAATAGATCTTCAAGAGAAAGCGTAGTTCCAATGGTACCATTGAAAAGTACAAGGCTCACTTAGTGGCTAAGGGTTTCACATAAAAAGAGGGTGAAGATAATTTTGATACATACTCTCCTATAGCTTTATTACCCATAATTCGAGTGCTTTTAGAATGAACTACCGCATATAAACTCCTAGTAAGTCAAATAGATATAAAGATCACTTTCCTAAATGGCAAGTTGGATGAGGAGATTCATATACAACAGCCTCATGGTTTTGTGGTTGAAGGGAAAGAAAAGAAAGTATGTTGTTTGATTAAATCCATGTATGGTCTAAAGAAAGCTCCTAAGTAATGGCATAAGAAATTTGATAGTATGTTGACTTCAGTCGACTTTTGTGTAGATGAAGCCGATATGTGCGTATACTATTGATTTAATGGAAGTGAAGGTTTCATCATTTGTCTTTACATGGATGACATATTATTGTTTGGGACCAACATGGATGTAATTAATAAAACTAAGTCTTTCCTATCTCAGAACTTTGATATAAAAGACCTAGGTGAGGCTGATGTTATCTTAAACATTAATCTATTAAAGGGTAAGAATGTGATTACTTTAATACAGTCCCATTATGCGGAAAAGATCCTGAACTGCTTTGGATTCATGGATGCCAAGCCTGTGGTCAGACCCTATGATCCAAAATGCTAAGTTACACAAAAACACTATGCATGGTCTAAGTTACACAAAAACACTATGCATGGTAAAGACCAGCTTAAATATTCCCAAATTATTGGTTCTTTAATGTACTTAACTAGTGCAACAAGGTCTAACATCTCATATGTTGTAAGCAGATTGAGCCAGTATACAACCAATCTAGGAGATGTGTTAGACCATATTGATAGGTAATGAATATAGTGCTGATGAATAATTGACATTTGGGTTGCGTTGAAATTTGCGATTATGAAAGTTTTGGTCGATGCACTATTGCAAAACTAGAAATTGTTAGAATATTTAGGTTAAGTAGTCTGACCGCCATGTATTGGGTGGTTTGATCGGCGTTACTAGTCTTAGACTTCGACCACTCGTCACGCGTCTGCTCGGCAGCAGTAAACTCTCATTATATGGCCATTTTGACTACTCGACACTTGACCGCTCAGCAGTCATAAACTCTTACGAGTAGTAGACTTCGACCACATCCACGTAGTTGTAAGCTTCAACCATGGTGAGTAGTTGGAGGTTTTGAGCATGGTCAGTAGTCGTAAACTTCGATCACGATCGGTAGTCGGAGGCTTCAACCACGGACGGTAATCGTAGGTTCGACCATGGTCGGTAGTCATAAGCTTCGACCATGATTGGTAGTCGGATTCTTCGACCATGATCGTTAGTCGAAGGCTTCGACCACGGTAGGTAGTTCTAATCTCGAGTGCTATAGTTATTTGTAATCTTTGAGTACCCCGAGCACTCATGATCTTCAAGTACTCGTATTCGGCCAGCGGTTTGACTGGCATGTGCATGGTGGTTAGACCAATTTGTCTGGGTGGTCTTAGGTGGATTTTTAGAAAGCATGTAAATTGAGATTTTGGATGATTTGGTTCATGTTTATTGATGGTTAAGGGTGTGTTATGCGTGTGTGGATTGATATTGGTCAAGTTAGAGAGAACATGTGTTGGGAAAATGTTCTTTGGTCTTTATAGTACAGGTTGAGCATGGAGACGATCATAGTCAATGATGAGAAGAACTAGGACTAGGATAGAGAGATCTAAGGTTCAGGCAATCGGTGACGTCATGAGGTAGTCGGGCTCACGTTGGGGCACATGGAGATTAAAGGTGGATGAAATGTGAAGGAGTTATGGAAGGTGTCTATAATTGGAAGGTTTAGATATTTTGGAAAACTCAAGTTTAGAAGGGTTTCAGGTCCCTTGATTTTTAGAATCAGATAAATTTTGTGCCCATGGTGGATACAGACATGTTTCAGGCTCTAGCACATAAAAGGAGGGAGAGGTTAAGGCTTAACCATGACTTTTGGAGAGGAAATTTTAGGAATTTTCGTGCTAGACTTTGAGGGGTGCCGTTAGGGCACTTTATAGCCATAGAACATCATAATCTAGTAGTAGTAATGTAAATAAACTTTTGATTCAATCCATGGAGGAATATTGCATCTATCCTTAGGTTTTTGCTTCATTTTGTGGAATCAAGTGTTTTCATGATCCATGGCATTTTGATTTGATTCTTTTTGAGTAATAGGTTGTAACTAGGCCTAGAAACAGATCTACAAAGTTTCGTTGGAAATCTCCTAGTCATTTGAAAGTTATTGCAATTTTAGGGTTTGATCTAGTTTTTTATTATCTCATGTTGCGATCTAAATTTTTTTTGTATCAAACTGTTAATTCTTGCAATTTCTTGCTGGAATAGATTCTAGGCATCCTTAGCATCATGTGTGTCAAATTTGAGATCAATTGGAGTTGATTTGTATAAATTAGATTGATTTTTGTTTGCGTCGGTCTTGCTATTTTTAGATGGTGAATAGTGTTAGGAGGTCAGACCATCAACTCTCAAGCGGTCAGACACTCTCTACACAGGTCAGACCGCCCTCATCATTACAGTTTGATTAGCCAGAAGCTTTAGTTTTCAATTTGTATTGCTATTTTGTTTAGGGTCTGCTTCTTTGGTTTCCTGTAGATATAATCTATAGTTTAGGTTGTTTTCCCTTCTAGTATTAAATTGGCTTAGGTTCCAAAAAGCGGAGGTAATCATTCACCCTCTGATTGCAGTATTCGATCCTACAAGACGATTATTGGGTAGAACTAGAAAAGGTGCTTAGGTACCCAAAGGAAACCAAGAATTTGGGGATACATTATTCTGGCCATCTGATAGTTCTTGAAGGATTCAATGACTCTAACTGGATTAGTGACTCAGATGATATGAAGGTTATGAGTGTCTATGTATTCACTCTAGCAAGTGGGGCTATCGTATGGAAGTATCTAAATAGACTATTCTTGCATAGTCCACCATGGAGGATGAGCTAGTAGCACTTGACTCAGCGATAGTAGAGGCAGAATGGCTCAAAAATCTCCTTTTTGGTTATTTTGGCCTACTATGATAACCAATTTCAGCTATTTTGGCCTACTATGATAACCAAACCATTTTGGTTAAAGTAAAGAGCAAAAAGGATAGCATGACTCAAGTTAGTACCATATGCTAGAGAAATAACTATAATCACTGCAAAAGACATCTAGTCTAAAAGAAAATTGAGCGGATCCTTTTACTAAAGGAGTGGTGCGAAAGGTCATTCTTGCAACAGCCAAGGGAATGAGGCTTATACCCATTTGATGGTCTTTAAAGTTGGCAACCTATCCTAGAAGAATGGAGATCACATGAAATAGGCTCCAGAAGAACAAACTATGAAAAGATAGGAAGTACACCAAAGGGCCCTATTAGCTGCAGTACTCTAACTATACGATAGGTTGAGCAATAGTTCTTAATTAATTTGATGCCTCATATGGCAAACGAGAACAAACCTATAGAATTCCCTAGAGAATTCATCGACGTGAGTACGATGTGGGGTCATGATCAAAGGATGTTTGGGTATGCTTTCTTAAGAACTCATGAGAAAGATACGGAAACATGACCGTAACATCCCAACCAGAGAGGGAAAGGCAAGCTGCCAGTACAGAGCAAAAACTCTCACACCAAGGAATAGGTTTAAGGCAAAGTCCTCCTCTGTCTATGAGGAGTTGTAGCTCTTGTTTCAAGACTTTAAGTTCAAACTCGCAAGGTACTCGTTGTTCAAAAACTATATATCAAACAAGACTTTGAACCAACATCAAAATTGGTAAATTGGTGGGAATTGTTGGGCTTGAAGCTAGATCTGTAATTTATGAATTTTGCTAAGATTATTTGTAAATTTGGCCCAGTGGGATCCATTTTTCAAATGGAGAAATAGAGAGAGACATGGAGGCTTATTCATTCAGCTGAACGGATTGGAATGTGGGTGAGGACTCATTCCTAATTTATAACAACCCAAATTCTAGGAAGTTCAAAAATAAGTAAAATTTTAAATTTTTTGCTTACATCTTATTTTCTTGGCTTTTGATTGGAGTTTCTTTGGAAAATAACTTGTAAACATAAATTTTTGAAAAATAAATATACAATTGATACAATCCAAATTAAATTAAAAAACAAATATAAAAAGATGATTCATAAAGTGGCATAGGAGAATTCACAGTAAAAACCATTTCATAAACTCAAAAATGAGCTCATGGTGCTAGAAATAAAAGTTGGAATATTTTTTTTAGCTCACTTCTAAAATTTTCCAAATGAAAATATTGACTTTTCAATAAAATAGTAACCTTCAAAGAATGTTAGAGTAAGATTTAAAGAAGATAAAATATTGGAAAAATTACACAAGACTCTGTAATGATTTGGGAGACTAAATAAAACTTTTATAATTTTTGGAGCCCATTTTTTGTGTCTAATAATTCACCCAATGTCTCAGAGTAAAATGGAAATGCAAAAAATCCAACTCTCTCTCACCCTCTCTCACAGCCATGTGGGGCCCAGCTCCAGGGTGCTTCTTCCATCTCTTGCCAACCACCTAGAAACCATGGCAGTGCTGAGCCCCCAGGCTGTGATGCCTCCGTTCACCGTTTCCCCACTCTAACGCCTACCCACCGACCCGTCTCATCACCGTGCAGTGTCTCCACCCCTTGTCCTCTACTACGCGTCGCATTCATGGGAGAGAACCTAGGCCACACCGTTGCCCAGAGCTCGTTAAAGCTCACAAGCTATTTCCAGTCATCTCGTGCCTACAAAGCCCCAGTAATCGTGTCACTATTTCCCTCACCTCACATCCATTTCATTTTCATGAGAAATCGAGCTTCTCCTTCCTTGTTTCGCCTGGAATGCGCCTTCGTCCATAGCTTAGGTGTGCACACCTACTACCGTACCTCACCGCGGCCCAAGCCTTTGCGGTGAGCCTTCCCCTCGACACCCATGTCATTTTGCACTGACTAGTCCCTAGTTCTAAACTCTTCACTTAATTGGAGTTCCATCTAGCGGAGCATCAGATTTGTGCCATCTTCTTCAACTCTAGCCACTATCATCATCTCTATTGATTCGAGATTTTTGATGAGCCTTAGCTTGATTCCTCTCTTTCACACCATCTCATGCACTCAAGTGAGCTAATGCATCTCTTCATGTAAGCTTTCTCCCAGCCGAGTTCGCTATCGCCATGCACACTGTTGCCGTCACTGCAGCTCACTGCCATCCAGTCACCTTGAACCTTCCCCACCGTTGCCATCCCCACTGCCATGATTGAGGCAAGTTGTGAAGCTTTTGCACTACTCATTTTGACTCGAAGTGAAGGCATTGCCATCGTCGCTGAAGCTCTGCCCAGCATCGTTGCTTCACTCCAGTGAGCTCCAAGCTCCGCCATCACCACCCAAAGAACCGCCATGATCCCATCTTTCCATTCTTGAGGTCGCTCGTGCCCCTCTGCCACTCCCTTGCTGTTGGCGAGCTCAGCACTGAGCTCTGCCATGGTGCTTAGTTCACTCTCTCTATGACCAGTAGGGTCCACAAGTTATAAGGTTTGAATCTAAATGAAAGTGATTAAAAAGTTAATTAAGTTAATTAGGAAACTAATGAATGTATGGCATTTGGGGTCCACATGCATATATTCTAACTAAAATGATGTTTTAAATATGTGAGAATGACATGTAGGACCCACATATAAGAGAAGAAATTAGCACTAATGACTAGTTTAAAATTGATGAATCTATGACAGGTGGGCCCAGCCAAAATCAATTAAGTACTTTTTAGTTAAATTGAAATTTAAAATATAAGTCACTAACACATGAGACCCACTTAGTAATTTAATAAATAAAACATCATTTATAACATGTGAGACCGACATGCATGGCCCACATGTAACAAAGTTTAGAAAAATAAATAAAATAGGAAAAGTCGCTTTTAGTTTTGTGGGAGTTCGCTTTCTTTGTTGGAAAGCATATTTCTAGAAAATACGCCTTTGATGTCATCACACTACTACAGAGAAAGTTATACTGAACGCCTCATCACAGATGGTTCTACAGAAGCCATTAGTGTTAAGCTACATTGTAGTTATCTTAGATGGTTTTATTAGCATGACCGTCTATGTTGCAACCGATAGTAAGAACTATTAGTGATGGTATGGATAGCATTTCCTAAAACTAGCCGAAAAATAAAAAAAAATTTAGGTATACAACCATCACATATAGTTTCTAACACAAAACATCTATGATATGTAAACCATCATAAACTTTTTTGTATTAGCCATCTGTAATATGTCACATATCACATACAGTTATTTTAAAAAACTTCTGTGTTATAACTTATCACAGATGGTTTTTTGTATTACCCATCTGTGATAATATTCTTCTATATATATAGACACTTAGGGCAAAAACCTAACTCCATACTCTTGCGCACACTTAGCTTTTCCTCAACACACCCACGCATGTAACATTCCAAAATTTAGAAACTATGAATACTGTGTAAACTATGATTTTTATTGGTTTTGGTGGAGGTTCCATTAAATAAAAGGAATGTATAAAAAATATATATATATAATGTTAAAGCAACAAGAAAGAGTGTGTTTATAAAAGAAAGTTTTAAATAAAAATATGAATATGAAAAGATGATTCACATCTTTGCTGAAAGATTCATAAAAGTTAATTAGCATTTTGTGTAAAAAATTTTCAAATCTCCAAACTTCCAAAAAGCCTCCCCAAAAGTAATCTAAATTTAAAAAGGAGATTTTCAAAATGTGGAAAATATAAGAAGAAAAATTATAATACTAAATTGGAAGCCTTAAAATATTGTGCATGAAATATATGCAAAAATATACACACACATATACCCAAAATTAATCATAGAAATCCAAAACAAAAAAGAAAATCAAACAAAAATAAAACAAAAGAGAGAGGAGGGAGCCCAACCGGCCCGGCCTAAGGCGAGCGGCCAGCGCCCCCCTCCTTCTCTCTCGCTGCAGCCTCCCTCTGCCCGCTCCTCCCCCGATTTTGCACTACGGCCGCCCCACCTCAGCTCTCCCTTCGGACCGGCAGATGCCCCTGTGCCTTCTTCGCCCCATGCCGCTGCCAACCCACCTGTAGCACGCTACCTGCTCCCTATGCTCTCCCGTGCGCATGTACGGCCAGTCGCCGCGCCATTTGTCTCGTCGGCCACAGTCGCCAGTCCCTTCTCCCGTGATACTGTGACGCTCTCACCCGTGCCATCGGCAATTACGCGCTCTCCTGCACATGTCTTATTACCTCGCTAAGTCTGTCTCAGCTACGCTACAGCATCACCGCCGTCTGCGTCACCGCCATGGCTGCTGCAACTGCTCCTATGCGGACAGCTCAATCGGCCGGCTATAAAAGCCCGCCAAGTCCTCCGATCAGCTTCCCACACTCCACTCTCACTCTCACTGCAAGTAATTGAGTTGCTGTGCGCTGTAGCTCGCCGGTGTCTTCTTCCCCGATTTCGGCCATCGGGTTGGCCGCCAATTGACTGTACCCCAAGCCAATTCCTTCAGCCAAGAGCCTCCTCAACACACGGCAACACCATCCCAAGCATCGGCCAAAGTTCATCATGGACGAGCTACCACCTCACCGAGCACCCTCATCGGAGCACTACTGCTGCACGCGGATAGCCCTAGCCTTCCCCGAGCCTCACTGACCTCGGATTCGGCACTATGACCACTCCAAGGTGCTCCACCGCCGCTGACAATGGCTCCAACCAAATTGGCCGGCGAGACCTCGCACAGAGGTGGGCGCAAGCACGTAGAATCCATTTGGCTTATGTTACCGATCGGCCGCCGCCCCTACCGCCAGCGATTAGCCTCGCCATCGTCGGGAGGAAGACGATGCACTGTTCATCGAAAAAATCTAATTAGCGCTGTGATTAATTAGTGTTAATGATTGTTAGTTAAGTTAGTTAGTCTCTGACATGTGGGCCGTGATTAATTAAACCGGTACCCGGTCCCACCCGTCAGTGTCAGATAAATAAATAATCCCCGTGGGCCCCACCTGTCAACGAAACCCGAGGGTCGATTAATAACTCCTGGTGGACCCCACGTGTCAGTCACTGGTGAGTTAAGAAATTTACAACCCCAGTGGGCCCCATGTGTCAGTCGCTGAAAATTTAAAGAATTAATAAAAGCCAGTGGGTCCCACCTGTTAGTGTAAGTAAAAGAAAAATATTATAATCAGTGGACCCCACCTGTCAATCTCACATACTCTCTCTCCTCAGTATTAATTAATAATTTTTTATATTTATTTTTGGATTAATTCAGCTAAAAACTTCAAAAATGCATAACTAATTCATTTTAACTCCAAATAAAGTGAGAAAAATTGCCAAATTCATCTAAATTCACCCTCTTTCAAATGGAACCAAAATCATGAATTTTTTAGCTTGTTTGAATTTTTGATGAGAATTTATTTGGTTATGTTAATTCTTTTTATTTGTTTTTAAATTTTCGTTCGACGTAAAATTAGCGTACGAAGCTCAAGAGGAGGAATCCGAGGCAGACGCAAGTCAAGAACAACAAGACCAAGGAATTTGTGACCCAGGTGAATCAATACTTTGATCATTTTGAATACCCATTTTGCAAATTATTTAGATTCAAATTAATAAACTGCATGCTGTTATTTTATGTACAATATTATGTCTGTTTTAATGCTCTAGCTAAGTGCCTTTATGTAAGTACTAATATTATACCTATTAGTACTTTAATCAGTGAACCTTGCATATACCCTTAGGAAAAATTATTATGTTAATCTTCCGAAAATAAAATACATATATGCATAGGGCTTAGCTTGGCTTAGATCTTAGGGGTGTTAAGACACCCCAACACCACATGCAAATACAAAGAACAAGTTTGGGGAGAGTTGTAGTTGAGAATGGTCGTGTATTTTAAAAATGAACATTATTTTATGCCCCCAAAATTCTCTGCTGCTTATATGTTTGGGCAGATGGTTCGAGGGTATGGTGCATTGGAGTGCACGAGTGTGTGGGTTGTGGTAGAACTGCCAAGACAACATAAGGACCGAATAGGGTCATGATCTCTCATTGTAAAACCGTAAAGCCACAAGTCTGCAAAGTGCAACTTGGCTGAGTAAATCTATCGAATCTCGAACTCATCTCACAGGTAGGGAGGGGAGAAGTGTGGTAATGCAAGGGCTTGTTGTGGCTAGAGGGACACCGAGGGGAGGGTGACTTATTTATCTGTCTTACTAGCGCTATGGGGAGTGGAACCTAGAGACGCTAGTAATAGTGAGTAACATCCTGTGTAACGTATGGGACCCACCGCAAGTGAGAGCAGCACATAGGGTGAGATGAGAATAAGAGGCTAGGTAGTTTTGAAAGGTTACTATGATGATCTACTCAACTGTATGACTAAGGAATCATATGGGGTAACGAGCGAATTATCTCTTGTGGTGAAAGTGTCACACTCTGCAGAGTCAAAACTATTCGAATAGCCGTGCCCACGGTCAAGGGCGGACATGGGAACATAACCTGCATATAGTTCTGTTTCAAAAATTACGTTTAAAAGGGATGGGACTTGGAAGAAAAATGAAGGACGATGGACTGTCCTGGCTATGTGTTGCCCTGGGTGTCGTCTCAGTGATAATAGTAAGCGGCTATAACACAGAAAGTGAATATATGGTACATGTGACATGTAAAGGTGGATGTAATCTGTACCAATACTACCATCACATGCCTTTTTCAAATACTATGAATTTAGTCCAAATGGCTATGTCTTAGGAAGTTTTTATGTATCTTACGTCTTTTAAAAGCAAATTTTCAGCAACTAAAATAACCTGAGCCTATCCTTTGTCAAGCCAAGCATGTTAAATTTTTGCAAACTGTGTATTGGCTCGCGGAGCACGGTGGTTAGTGTGCTCACCCCCGCATCACCATTCCAGAAGCAGGAGGACAAGACCATTATACCTACGAGGAGGCCCCAAACCAGGGAGCTGACGACTGCAACTAGGGCGGATTTCTAAATGCTTAGTCCTAAGTATGTAGACTTGCTGTAAGGGTGTGCACCAATATTACCTAGGGTTAGGTAATATAGATGCACACATTTACCCCCAGTCGCCTGCTTGTGGCTATTGGCCCTACCGTTGTTTTTTTCGCTGCTATACTTTTGATCTGTGAGTATTTGGCCTGGGAGGCCCATTATGTAAAATAGTCATCCGATGTAGCATATTTTTAAACTCTGATGTAAATATATTATGGTGTTATGAATATCATGCGATGTATGAGATGACAACAACAATGTACTATGAGTACTATCTACTAATCCAGGGAATAGTGCAGTGGAATCATAGATAATTCTGGATTTCCTGTAATATTTCATTCATTTTGTCCTTTTGGAGAGGGGTTTTTCGAAAAAATTTCAGCAACTTGAGCCTGGGCTGTGGCCCAAGAGGGGGAGGCACCCCTCCCCCAAACCCTAGATCCCTCCCCCTGCCTTGCAGCCGGGCCTAGCTCCCCTCCCCTGCGCCTCCCTCCCCCTGTGCGCCTCCCTCCCTCCAGCGCCCCTCCCTCCAGCGCCCTACTCCCTACAGGCGCCGCCCCTCCTCCCTGCAGGCGCTCCCCCTCCCTCCTGTGCCCCTCCCTCCAGCGCCCCTCTCCCTTGCGCCCTCCCTCCCCTGCGCCCTCTCCCCTACTGCTTCCCTGCCGTGCTCATCAAGAGGAAGGGAAGAGGAAAGGAGAGAAAGAAAGGGGAAGAAAGGGGAAAGGAAGAGGAAGGGAAGAGGAAGAGGGAAGGAATTCGTGGGGGATTTGTGGTGTTCTTCGTCGTCAAGGGTAATCCCTGTCCTTCTCCCAAATAGATGCATATTTTACTTAGGGTAGATTTGTCGGTAATCTGAACTGCTAGGACAGGTTTCATTGAAACGCTGTTTTGGGTTAGTTCTGTGAAGATTCAGGTCTGGGCCTCTCCTAGAGAGTTGTAGTGGTCATCGTTATCTTTCTATGAAGTACTAGAACGTGTCGATCCGACCTTTGTAGCAAAAGTTATGATTTCTTGTAGGACTGTTCTGTAGATCGACAATTTTCTCTCAGTTTTCGGTAGATTGGTTTTAGCGAATAGAAAACGGTAGAATCAGAGGTTCTACCTATTATGAAAGTTGTAGATAATTGTTCCAGCTTTCCAGGAAGGTCAAGAAATTATTTTTTGGACACTCGGGCTGGAAGTTATGGTCGTTTTAGTGTGCTGTCCAGAGAACCCGACGTGAACGTTGATGTTTTAGAAAACTGGGTGTTGCGGGTAGAAGATGGCCGAATCAAGGAGGCTCCCCAAATAGGTTTAGTTAGATAATTTAATTATCTTTCGAGAACGTCAAAGAACATCCCATTCGGACTCCTGTGCCAATAGATACGAATTTTTGAAGTTGGCTGTCCGCAGAGGTGGGCGAGGTGACCGGTAGGATTTGGGAGTTGGAACCGAGATAGACAAATTTTCTAAATTGTGTTCATTTCTATCTGGGGCAAGCGTCCTCTACTAGTATCTTAGCGGATATTACAATGATGATTCAGGTGGAGGACGGATCCCAGAGGCGGCACCTTCTGCACGTGCTCCGTTTTCTCGCGGTTAAGGCAAGTATAAAGATATAACTTGAATATATGCGTGCTCATGGTTATAATACAGATGATTTGTTGCTGTTTATGGATGTTTGCAAATTACCTTGTCATGAGAATATTGGATGCATAAACTATGTGAATGCAAGATTTACTTGTTGAGACATTCACGCATATGCATCATGTTGACTTATTGAAGTCTTGGTCATAAAGTGACTAAGCGCCGAGGTCCCCGTCATGTTGAGGACATGACGGGCTAAAGGTCCCCATACCCGTGAAGTATGGGCAATTGGTCCCTGTACCATGTGGTACAGGCATGGGTGTGCATCGACGGATGCACACTTTGCATTACCGGTAAAATGCAAAAGAGAAAGGGATAAAGAGATTTTGACCATCTTGCATAGCATAAACTGTTCATAGGGTTGGTGGTTAGATTGTTTGAAGTGTTGTTTATAACTGTGTTATCGATTATACTTGCTGAGTCAATGGACTCATTCTTGCTGTTGTTGTGATTTCTTTTAGGTACCATCTTGAAAGTGGCATGCATGGGGAAGGAACCGAATAGCTTTGTTGCACCTTACACAAACTACCCACCGTAGGAGAGTAAAGAAGCTAAAAGTTAATTGCCCGAGTTACCTAAGTTTTAAAGGATCCTTGGTTGCCAGTTTTGAATTGTAATAAAAGATTAGGACTCCCTTATGTTATTTCCCTTCGTTACTTAATGGTTATACTTGTGGATGACTTGGAAGTCTTTTACCTTACTGTTTTTATAATACTCTTGATGTCATTTACTTCTACTATCTACACTTGTTGCAACCTCTGTCTGGAACAACAATACAGGGGAGGTTCTGTCGAAATTTTAGTGCCTAGCATAGTTAAATTTCTATTGTTTTATTTCAAGTCAAGTGGCATTCCGGGTCATTGTTTGACCGGGGTGCTACAGTTGGTATCAGAGCGGGTTGTAGGCCCGTGGTTAATGAGATATTAAACTTGACACACTAAGCACTGTAGGTGGGAACGGGGTTTACATTGCATCTATGTTTCTGTTGATTATCATAATTGATCATTTACTTAACGTTTGATTTTGCAATTGGTTGTGTCATAGAGATGGCAAGGGGTAGAGGCCGTGGCCGTGGTCGTGGTCGGCAAGGTGCCGGACGAGGCCCGGCTGTGCCCCCACCTGAAGTCCAGAACTCTGTAGCCGGGGAGGCCAGTTCTGTGGGATCAGAGGAAGAGGTTGCTTCGGCGGTTCAGGGGAACCAGACTCCATCAGCTGCACCTATTGCTGCGCCTGTGGCGGCACCTGCGGCAGCACCGGCGATGGGTGTTATGGGACTGCACCAGTGGAATGCCCTGAGGTTGGACACCTTCGATGGTTTGGGCACGCCAGTTGATGCTGCTAACTGGCTGCGGCACATAGAGAGGCACTTGGGAGTGTTGGGTTTGACTCGGTCAGAGGGTTGAAGATGTGGCCTTTCGGTGAAGGGCAAGCGGATATCTGGTGGGAAGGAATCCTGTCAGCCAGGACCGCTGCCCAAGGACCGGCAACTTGGGAAGAATTTGTGGAGCAATTTAGGAAGAGGTTTTACCCTGCTTCATTTGTGGAAAGAATGGAAGTGACTTTGAGCGATTACCGGCAGGGCAAGATGTCAGTGTCAGAGTATGAAGTGGGTTTCAATAATTTAATCCGCTTTGTTCCATTTGTGGCTACCAATGAAGTGGAGAAAGCTAAGAGGTTTCGAAGAGGGCTCAGGCAGGAGTTTCGCCAAGTGTTGGGGGCCTTGGAGCTCCGTGATTTTGGTTCCTTGGTGGAGCAAGCTAGGGGCATGGAGCTAGAGATGCAGCTTGGGGAGGGACTGCAAGGTACAGGAGGTATGGTGGCTTCTGAGAGCGTGGAGGGCAGTCAAAAGAAGAGTTTTGGAGGAGGTAGTGGGTCATCGCTGAAGCCAGTTCCCAAGAGGTTCAAAGGCCCACAAAAATCATTCAAGTCCAAGTTCACCAAGCCCCAGGCATCCTCTACCTTTTGATCTTCAGCAAATACTCCTATGATGCGTTCGGTTCCGGGGCAGGTAATGAAATGCTTCAAGTGTGGAGAGGGTCATCGTGCTGCAGAGTGCTCTTGGACTGGAGCATGTCGCCATTGTGGTCAGGAGGGCCACAAGGCTTTGGTTTGTAAGCGGAACCCTGCTAGCATCATTAAGTGAGAATCGGTCCAAGCACCATCTTCAGCGTCAGCGGCATCTTCTCGAGGGTCAGTGCAGATGCTAGCAGCCGCTCCTACTCAGCCTTGGGTGCCGCCTCCGCCTCACTACCCTTTTCCTGGAGGGATGCCACCAGGGTACTCTTGGCCGCCTCCCCCCGCGGCATTGTTTCCAACTGTGGCCCCATCAGCACCTCCTGCAGCGGCAACACCGCCATACCCAGGTGTTGGGGCACCAACCACCCAGTCCCGGCCCCTACGCGTGCGTGCCGATGGCGAGTCGGTGGGTCGTCGATCCGTGACAGTACGCTTTTGGTGGATTCAGCGGAGGCTTTGGTTTTGTTTGACTCTGGGGCTACTTTTTCCTTTGCATCTTTAGAATTTGCTAGCCAGGCAAATTTGGGTATGCAGCAAATAGCTCAGTTTGTTCTAGTTAATTCGCCTGGGAGGGTTCTTTCCAGTTCCACAGTTTGTCCGAGTTGTGTGCTCTCTATAGATGGGGAGAGTTTCATCGCTAACTTGATGGTTATGAGGATGGAGCCATTTGATGTTATTTTGGGAATGGATTGGTTGCATAGTTACCGTGCGGTCATATCATGCTTTTGGAAATAGTAACTCTGCAAGCACCGTCGGGCCAAGAAATAGTTTTCCAGGGTAGTGCCCCCTCCTTTTCACCTTCTGTGCTGGCTAGTTTGTACCCTGGTAGTAGTGCAGCAAAGAGTGGATTTCTCTTGTCTCTAGTAGAAAAGTCGAATTCCTCCTTGGTGGCAGAGAGTATTCCAGTGGTTCGGGAATTCTTGGATGTATTCCCAGCAGAGTTGCCAGGGATGCCTCCACCGCGTCCAGTGGAGTTCAAGATTGACCTTGTGCCAGGTGCTCGACCAGTTTCTATGACCCCGTACTGTTTGGCCTGTCCGTTTCAGGAAGAACTAAAGAAGCAGTTGGATGATTTGAGAGCGAAGGACCTTATTTGACCTAGTGTGTCCCCGTGGGGAGTTTCGGTGCTATTTACTAAGAAGAAGGATGGAAGTTGGCACATGTGCATTGATTACCGTGCCCTCAACCAGCTGACCATCAAGAATAAGTATCCTTTACCCCGCATTGAAGATCTGTTTGATCAGTTGAGAGGGGCTAAGGTATTCTCAAAGATTGATCTCCAGTCGGGATACAATCAGATTCCTATCCGAGAGGAGGATATTGAAAAGACGGCATTCTCCACAAGGTATGGGCATTTTGAATTTAAAGTTATGTCTTTTGGACTAACGAATGCCCCTGTCGTTTTCATGGAGACAATGAACAGGACATTGCATGAGTATCTGGATGACTTCGTAGTTGTCTTTATTGACGATATTTTGATTTACTCAAAGACTGAAGCGGATCATGGACGACATTTGAGGCTGGTATTGGAAACATTAAGGGAGCATAAGTTCTTTGCTAAGTTAAAAAAATGTGAGTTCTGGGTGTCTCAAGTGGGATTCTTGGGGCATATCATCAGTGATAAGGGGGTATCAGTTGATCCAAGTAAAGTTTCCTCAGTGGTAGAGTGGGAAAGGCCGACTAGTGTTAAAGAGGTGAGAAGCTTCCTTGGGATGGCAGGTTATTATCGGCGATTTGTACAAGATTTCTCCATCATTGCCAAGCCCTTATCAAGGCTCACCCAGAAGGATGTGAGGTTTCAGTGGGATGATGATTGTGAGCGTAGCTTTTAGATTTTGAAGGAAAGGCTGGTGACCGCTCCTGTTCTTACTGTTCCAGAACCAAGGAAGAGTTTCACGGTCTTCTCCGATGCTTCACGAGTTGGACTGGGAGGTGTTCTCATGCAAGATGGGAAGGTTATAGCTTACGCATCGAGGCAACTGAAGAAGCATGAGCAGAATTATCTAACCCATGATCTAGAGTTGGCCGCCGTTGTGTTTGCATTGAAACTTTGGAGGCAAGTATAAAGATATAACTTGAATATATGTGTGCTCATGGTTATAATACAGATGATTTGTTGCTGTTTATGGATGTTTGCAAATTACCTTGTCATGAGAATATTGGATGCATAAACTATGTGAATGCAAGATTTACTTGTTGAGACATTCACGCATATGCATCATGTTGACTTATTGAAGTCTTGGTCATAAAGTGACTAAGCGCCGAGGTCCCCGTCATGTTGAGGACATGACGGGCTAAAGGTCCCCATACCCGTGGAGTATGGGCAATTGGTCCCTGTACCATGTGGTACAGGCATGGGTGTGCATCGACGGATGCACACTTTGCATTACCGGTAAAATGCAAAAGAGAAAGGGATAAAGAGATTTTGACCATCTTGCATAGCATAAACTGTTCATAGGGTTGGTGGTTGGATTGTTTGAAGTGTTGTTTATAACTGTGTTATCGATTATACTTGCTGAGTCAATGGACTCATTCTTACTGTTGTTGTGATTTCTTTTAGGTACCATCTTGAAAGCGGCATGCATGGGGAAGGAACCGAATAGCTTTGTTGCACCTTACACGAACTACCCACCATAGGAGAGTAAAGAAGCTAAAAGTTTATTGCCCGAGTTACCTAAGTTTTAAAGGATCCTTGGTTGCCAGTTTTGAATTGTAATAAAAGATTAGGACTCCCTTATGTTATTTCCCTTCGTTACTTAATGGTTATACTTGTGGATGACTTGGAAGTCTTTTACCTTACTGTTTTTATAATACTCTTGATGTCATTTACTTCTACTATCTACACTTGTTGCAACCTCTGTCTGGAACAACAATACAGGGGAGGTTCTGTCGAAATTTTAGTCCCTAGCATAGTTAAATTTCTATTGTTTTATTTCAAGTCGAGTGGCATTCCGGGTCATTATTTGACCAAGGTGCTACATTTCCAATCCGGGTCTGACAACGCCTTCTCAGCATCCTTCGTCGTTGGATTCATAGCCACTATGAGCCCCGATCTACTCCTTTAGCCCTACATCTCTAGCTCCTCTTCCTCCACTCCCTCCCCTATGGCCAATTTGAACTGCATATGAGTACTCTTACAGCTTTGTACAGTTCTCATCAGAGGCATCCATACAACGCTACAATTTTGCATGATAAGCCATCCATTCTTGCTATTCCTCTTCCCTTTGTGTCTGCGCCCTGTTGCAAGAAACAAAAAGCTTTGTGTGTTTGTCCAATTTGTGTCACAGTGATGATATATCGGCATCAGATGTGATCAAATATTGAAGATTTGTTTTCAAATTGTCTTCTTTATGGCTCCTTGGATAAAGCAAGTATGGTTCCTTGGATAAAGCAACTCGATAAAATCTTTATGGGTTAGTTTGGTAAGTGCAAATTACTCCTAGCATTGTCCCATGAATTATCTTGTGATTGTTGTGATTTTAGACAACAGAGCTATGTTACAATCTCTGTGAGCATGTTGTTACCAAGTGATTCTTCTACCTGCTTATTACTGTTCTAACTGCTTATTACTGTTCTCCATACCATGTTGTTACAATATGGGGTATGCAAAACACACCCCTAGCTAGCCAGTCTATAGACTATAGTAGTGTATGCAGTGAAGGAGTATTAATCTAGCTTAATTAGAAGCTCAGCTCATCCAAACATGCGTAGGTTACATCCTTACACATATATGCATAATTAGTAGACTAATTTAGTTAGTCTATTAATTACGTTAGTTCACTAAGCTTGGAATCTACAATATATGCTTGTGAAAATTAAGAATATATGTGGTAGCCACCTAATCCCTTGTTTCTTTGGAAAATGATGTTCGTTGAAAATTCTGTTATAGCTTGTTTGATAATGTAAAAAATACTGAGGTTTTTGGACACTATATAATAACAATGTGTATCGTACTTAGTAGTGACAGTGGTGATGGAAATAATGTACTTTGAAATGTGGAATTAGCACATCTGCCCAACAAATTAGCATATATATATATATATATATATATATATATATATATATATATATATATATATGCTTCATGTGCTATTATCCTATACATTATTATAGAGTATCTTCTTGTTAGTACTTTAGTAAAAGATAATTTCATGTTTGTCACAAATAGTCTTTGGATCAATCGTGTGGCCTTATTATGATAATAGAGCGCAGCTGACACCTAAGAGCGATAAAATTTTATCTATGATATTCAGTTTGTGTTTTATATACGCAATACTAAAATGCAATTTGAACGCTTCATAAATAGCAACAAAGTGAGATGGCGTTTACACATTGTTTAGCCTTAGTTTCGCCAAATGCATCTGATGACCAGACCAAAGGAGCTACTAAGCAAGAGGGCCGAGGCACATCACAAATTCCTGAAAGCTGAATGACCATCATAGAGGTCAGTCCAGTTGGGGCCCCTCTACATCCCAAGAAAGCAGTAGTTGCATTCCAAACCACCTGTAGGATAGTTGCTAGGCAATGGGTCCCCATCACCACACCGAGCTAAAAGCCTATGACGAGTGAAGAGAAAGGCCAACTTTGGGAGGAAGTCTCAGGGTCCATCAAGATCAGAGAAGAAGTCTAGGGCATCATGCAATAACATGCATTCCTAGAGATAGGCAAGGCATGGAAGAATTTCAAGAGCACACTTATCAGAAAGTATGTGAACCGGGATGGGACGCCATTCATGAAATATCCTTTTCTCCATCTGGATATATGGATACCTTTGTGGGCATGAAGATGACCTCCAAATTCTATCAAGAAAGCGCAGCACACAAGGCAATATAGGCCCATAACACTTACCCCCACAGTCTCGGCACCACTTAGTATGCAGATAAAATCCTACAATACAGGAAGGAGAATGAGGAGGTAATCCTGTCAGAGGCCTCCCCACCATTTGTCAGGATCACAGACAAGTGTGTCCAAAACTGGTTAAGAGCGAGGGCATCTACCACATCTTCGGGCACCATATCTTTCAAGAATCTAGTAGACAAGGAAGTGTCACGATGCTTTGTAAGGTATCAAACTACCTAGTTAGTAATATGTTCATAACATCATAGGAATTGAAATAACATATTGGCCTCTTGCAAGAAACGTTGACTGTCGAATCCTCCCAAGGAAACTTCTAGGCTGTCAAGGAGAGGGACATATTATCCCCTAGAGGCAAGGATTCCCAGATGACTCTGACTCATATGAGAGCCAAAAGAGATCGAAGGCCAAGCATGAGGAGTGCATAAAAAAGGAGATTCGTGTAGAATTTTTGAGAAGCTAGCACATTTGTAGGAAAGCTAGAGCAAGTGTTAAGCCAGTCGCAGGCCATCCCTGTTCTTGTTGAAGCCAGTCTACATCATTATTGGAGTAGTTGCGCCTCGACACACCAATATAACCAAAGCGATGCACGATTTCCAATTGATGAAATCCAGGTAATGTATATCTCTACAATGCTCCAAAGATAGACCTGTAAGACGTCTTAGCTAGTTATGTATCATTTTATAGGATCCCATGCCCTGCAAGCTCTAAGTGAGGCTGGGCAGGTCCATTCCTATTGAGGCAGGGCGGGGGATGGCATTCCTATGCCAAGAAGGGTCAGTTCTGCATGGTGCTCAACTAACGTAGGGTTACACCAAGGTCTAGATGGATATGGTACTTGTCCATTTCATAGTTGTCCCACTGGAGAAGCCCCCTAACGAAGATAACATAATACTAGAGGATGTCGTGCACACTTTTGTCCAGTGGCCCAAGAGGGACATCGCCCTAGACCCTACAGTGTTGTGATCACACATGACCATGCCTCTCTAATAGAACCCTCAATGACTCTATCTCAACCTCCACTTCAAAAAGTCATCGTATCGGCTCCTGTGGAGACGATGCAGAAGAAACAAGAAAAGCGTGTCAAGTCATCTCCCGGGAAGATGTATCATAGGTAAGGCACTAAGGCCAAATTGAAGAAGATTAAGGCACCTCACGAGCCCTAGATGATCTCCCTCGGAATGCTGTTGGTCCCCGACGCACTATTACCCCACCTTAGAATGGGTTGGGCGAGTTTGCATGCCTAGTACATGCGGAGGACCAATGAGCGGAGTACAAACTGGCCTACTGGATTCATCGTCAAATGCATAAACAAGCATTTCCTCCATAACCCAGGCTTCTTTGTCATGGGCTTCGATGACTTATCCAAACTATTCAATTTTGACACCCTCGATTCCTCACTTCTATGATGCTTGATACTGTAAGTATGTACAATCAAATTCTACATTCATGTAATACCGATAAATATCATAACTTATTCCTTATGTATAGATATATGATGCAAGAAGCCCGACAATTACGAGAACTGGTGGGTTTCCTTGATCCATAGTTGATCTTCGAGCAATACATCACCCAGGACACATCCTACATCAATAATTACATAACGACGGGATTGCTTGCTCAAGACAATAAGGACTACATACTTGTGCCTTACAACTAGAGGTAAGTGCTTCACTAGTTGGTATACAAATTTCATTTGTACTTTGTACGCAACACGAACTAAGGTTTAATGACTATAGCGACATACATGAATAGGTGGCATTGGATCCTTATAGTCATTGTGCCAAAGTGAAACAAAGTAATATACCATGATTACCTACTCAAGAACGACCATGACTTTACCCTTATGTAATAAAAAATCGATAGATATGCTCATTTCCTCCATAAATAACTTTATTGTAATCTTCTCTTTATTTGCAATGAATAAGGATAACTTTTTGGAATCACATAGGTCGTTCAGTGCCAATGTGCTAGGGGAGGGAGGCACAAATAATCGAGCATCACACTACAGCACAGGACGCGATTTTTGGTATTAACACAATAATCTTATATTACACTTCATAATAATACCTCCTGAACTGACTATTCTTATATATGTAATTCTATTTTTGCAGTGCTATAAGCATCTATAAGGCAACCTATGTGTATTCTACGTCTGCCACCATATGCAAGAAATCATGAGTTCTAAGATGAATAATCTAGAGGTTTATCAATCTCATAATAAATATTTTTTAATCATCAATTTAAATATATATACTTACTACTTTACTCCTCTTAGCAACAAGACATGACAATCAAATTAAGTACATTCTATTTGAACGAACTCTCGGACATTCGAGGATGGCCCTCCACCTCCTTGATGACGAATGTCATTGACTCAAAAGGAGAGTTTCATTTTGGCGACATTGATTAATACATGTTCAAATATTTAATTCAATTGTAATTCAATTGTAACTCTTGTGACAATACATGAACATTCTTTTGTAATTGATTTTAAGTTATAATTCACTTTGAGTTGTAATTCACTTATATGTCATTTATCTATAATCTGCTTGCTTGTTTTCAAAGTGCATAGCTAACATTTTCTAAAGCTAGCTGAAAAATAGAATTTTTTTAGCTATACAAAGAACTATGACAGACGATTTCTAACACATATTGTCTATGATATGTAGACAATCAAAGATGGTTTTTTGTATTAGCAATCTGTGATATGTCGGATATCACAGATGATTATTTTGAAAAATCGTCTATGTTGTGACTTATCACAAATAGTTTGTGAGCTGTTTGTGATAACCACCAGTTATCACTAACGCAATAAATCAGAATATTCAGAAACCATCTCTAATGAGGGTTACGAACCGTCTGTCATAACCCCATGTGTGGTAGTGTCACTTTTATTCTTTTTAAGGATGTATAAATTGAATAAAATTCAAATGGTCATAACTTTTGCATATAAGCCCAACATTAAATGATTTTTGTCTCTAAGTTTTTTATAAATCATGCGCTATCTCAATATGCAAAAATATTCGAATGTGGTCTCTATTTAAATTTATTTAGCTCTCATTTACACTTATTTGATTTTACCGATTAGATACCGTCACGTTGGAAATCTACGAGAGCACTTCCAATTTTTTTTTGAGCAACCAAAGCAAGGCAATCACCCTTTTTGACCATGTCGATCTTAATATTTTAATTATTGTATGTTGTTTGCAAAACTATTATGCACGTGTGTATTTTTTTGGATAAAATCGCTATATTGTGGGTGTGGTAGTTATATCCACTTGTATACATTGATCCTCCTTGCAAATTTGATATCCCCACTGTTGTAGCCCTTAGGTCATGCTTTAGACAGTAGCTAATGTCACTTTGGAAATAATGCATTCATGTATATGGTCTAGATTCTTAGATATGCACTAGTTTTCACGAAGTTTGAATATTCATAAAAACTTGCACGTGGATATGAGTGATTTTCAAATGTTAAACCAGAGGAGGAACCTTTATTAGTTTGGTATAAAAATAAAATAAAAAAAGCCTAGTTTTGGACACATGCAAGTTATATGATAAACTAAAAATGTGATAGTGTATCTTGCATATAGATAAAGGGATATTTTTTGCTGGTCAATTAAGGACCAAACTCTAGTGCCTCACATCTAAGTTGCACCATACAATTACATGTGCTATATGAGCTCTGGCTTTAGATGACTAAGTTATGTACAACTAGCCTTGCATTTTGGTAGGCCGAAGTAGTGAGGGCATACTGGGTAGGATGCTTGTAGGGGCTCACTTCACCAAGGTGTTGGAACCAAAGCTTGCTAATATAATGGTGAATGCTCACTTGGGGATGGATCTAAGTGAAGATTTATCATTCATTGGGTTTGGCAAAGTTAGAACTAGACGAAGTAAAGGCTCCATGATAATCACTTCGTCGTATGCCTAAGGAGGCTTGTAGTTGCCGATAGTGAATTTGATTATCTTGTGTGGGTAAAGTTTTATAACCACTTAAGAACATTAAAATACTTAAATAGCCATACTCGCAGTCATGATGCTTGGGTGCAGCTACAATGGGTCAAGCTTTCATTTTTAACAAAACGGTTTCGTTGTAAATGATGGGATAGAATGTCGTGACGTTTGTGCCATGTCTATGGCTAATTTTTTTTATCATTGTTTGCTACTAAGGAGAGCTGTGATTTACTCATATTAAATTTATATAATGGTTATTTCATTACATCAATTGCTCTTAATTTCCGTTGTAAATTACTACTTATCGATATTGCAAATGCAAACTTGCTTCATGCTGAAAATAACTTGATAGCCTTCCACATATATAATGTTGTGATACACTACAAGTCTTGCTGGTACGCAATGTACTCAACCTTGCTAAAATTATTATTTTGAGAATGAGGAAGAAGTCATGCACAATGATGCTTATTTTGCTCCTAGTACCAGGGAAAATAGTGAAGGGTCATTCTAGGGCCTAATTCTTGTTGGTTGCCTGTGGGGTATGGTGGCATACTGCTTGAGGCTTTTAGTTTACTTGTTTTCTTCTTCAATCTTACTCTTGATACTTATATTTATTTGGTTGGTCGACCCTTATGTTGTTAACTTATTATGCATCGCTTATATATTCGACCCTTTGTCATAAATTAAATGTATGTGATGTGTATGAATGTGATCTCAATGTTATGACTATGTACTAGGCACTAATCATGGTACTAGTATGGAACACATGTGAGGATTTCAGTTATTCATTGCCTGGGGTCCCGACAACATTGGTATCAGAGCCATACTTACTATTGGTTAAGCCATAAGGTAGAATGGCCATTAGATTACGGAGTTAATTTTTAAATACAACTAAGTTAAATCATAAAAATAGAAGTAAGGTTAGCATGATTTTCTATGTTCTTACCCATCTTAGCTCTCTCATCTTATCTAAATCCTTCTTCTGTTTTTCTACTTATCTTATCTCGAATAGCTTCTGTTTTAAAGAAAGGTATACCTTTTGAAAATAAAATTTTTACACAACATTTTGATCTTTAAAACAGAACCAAAATGTTTTGAAAATGTTCCTAAAACACTATGGTAGAAGTCTTTTCAAAAATCCTTTTTAAAATATTGGAAAAGCCATTTGAAAGTAGCATTTGCAATAGTTTAATTGCTCTTTTTGCAATGATTTTCATAACTAAATGATTTTCAGAACTATGCTGTGAGCTAAAAAAATGTGTATTTTGCAATTGATTTAAAACCATCTATCCTCATCCCTTGCTATCATTTTGAATAAAAAAATCCCTCCCCCGCTATTTCTATCCACTTACCTCTCTTCAAAAATTTAGTTCAGTAAGCACGAGAGGAGGAGATTGGAATCTTGTGTTAAGTTGGTAATAGGTTGCTATTTATTATTACATGAATGTAATTTGCTACTTATATTTGGTATGGTTGCTTGGTTTATGTTTAAGCAAGGATTATGCAAACCATGTAAAACTTCACCCTCATGTTAACGTTTCATGTATGTTGTCCTAATGTCACCAATTTTCATGTATCTTAGTTTTAGATGAAGTAATTTAGCATGGGATGCCATTAATTACTGACCCACTTAGGTTATGCTCATTCCATCTTGTCTTTCATGCAAATTGATAAATTTGTGTTGTATGGTCAGGATGTCAGTAACCCGCCTCCATGAATCAAATCATGGCGAGTGGTGAGGCATCTGCTTCTTGACAACCACGAGGCAGGGCAACCAATCTTTCACAACCCAATTCGCTGCACTCGTCCTCCAGTGCACCCAACTCACAGCAAACCGATGCTCCTCAGGGTGCACCGCAAGTTGAAAATTAGTGGGTGGAAGTGGAAGTGCTACCCTAGCCGCCCATGATGGCATATGTGCTCACCATGATTGAGAAAGGGTGACAGACCAACACCCTCTTGCTACAACAACTCATCCAAAACACTGCCAACCTCGGCACTATAGCTACAGGAGGTGGAGTTGCCGCACAGCCCCAACTAAAGTTGGGTGAGTTCTTGCAAACTCAACCATCCACCTTGACATTTGCGGCAGATCCATTGGATGCTAACGATTAGCTTTTCTCTATCGAGAGCAAACTAACAATCACTCAGTGCAATGACAGAGAGAAGGTGCTTAACACATCCTATCAACTCTAGGGTACCGCATCTGCTTGTTGGAAGAATTACCAAACTATACTCCTAGAAGGCCATGTCCTCACTTGGGCCACCTTCAAGGAATCCTTCAGTAAAGCTCACATTCCCACAGGTCTTATGGAGATCAACTATTAGCTTTTCTCTATCGAGAGCAAGCTAACAATCACTCAATGCAATGATGGAGAGAAGGTGCTTAACACATCCTATCAACTCTAGGGTACCGCATCTGCTTGGTGGAAGAATTACCAAACCATACTCCTAGAAGGCCATGTCCTCACTTGGGCCACCTTCAAGGAATCCTTCAGTAAGGCTCACATTCCCACAGGTCTTATGGAGATCAAGAAGTGATAGTTCTATGAACTCCGATAAGAGAACATGCCCGTGATGGAGTTCTTTCACCACTTCAACTAATTCACATGGTATGTCGCCTATGAGATACCTAACAAGAGGAGGAGGGTCACTCTTTGTTAGGAGCACCTTAATGAAGAAATAAAGTGGTCCCTCTCTGACCACAATATTATCGACTTTGAAACAGTGATGGATAAGGTGATCGGAGGGGAGGATAGCACTCGAGCGATCGTGGGGAGCCACAAGCGCAAGTGGATGGTACAAAAATTAGCAAGCAACAGCTAGCCAAAACTGCGCATCTAGCAACCGTCAAAGCTCCTCGCCCATAGCAAGTTGTGGTTCAGCCATAAAGCTACATAGGACAGCCATCCGGAGGGCAAAATACGGCTGCTGCCATTACTTTCTTTAATTACAGCGAGCGCGGACATTATGCAAATGATTGCCAGCAAAAGAAGCCCCCAGCACCTCATCATCAACGTCAAAATTTCTAGTTGTGTCCCCAAGGCCTCGCACGAGGTCAAGGAGGACAACAAGCTCTCAAGCTGGCTCAAGCTTCGAGTACGGTCGACTCAACCATACAACCGTTAAGGAGGCTATGGAAGCACCCGATGTGCTGTTAGGTACATTCTTTGTGTACTCAACACATACATTGGTCTTATTTTATTTTGGAGCCTCTCATTCATTTATATCCAAGAAGATTACCATGCAACAAAACATAAAAACCATACTTCTAGACATCATGCTAGTTCATTCACCCAGGTCGGTTATAAAAGCAAAATATGGTTTGCTTGGGAGTTAAAATGATAATCAATGAAGTAGAATTCTAATCCAACATTATCATGATAGATACACCTAGGTTAGATGTAATCCTTGAGATGGATTAGTTGTCCTATCACAAAGGGTTCAATTGTGCCAACCATACCATTTCTCTTGTCAATTCTGGCAGAGAGCAAGTTGTTTTCTCCTCTACTCATGCCGTGTCCTCGTGCTAGCCCACTCTCAATTTTATCTTTGTTCCAGTGCTTATTCAAGTGCCCATGGTGTGTGAGTATCCCGACGTGTTTTCAGATGAATTGCCAAGAATGTTGTTGGATAGTGACATGGAATTTGTCATTGATTTGCAGGCCTGGATAGCACCTATTTCCAAAAGACCGTATTGTGTGCCCTTAGATAAGTTGGTTGAATTGAAGCAATAACTCAAGAAGTAGCTGGACAAAGGATTTATCCGTCCTAGCTCATCACTATGAGGAAGCCCCGTGCTATTCATGAAGAAGAAAGACGATAGTCTAAAAATGTGTGTCGACTATTGGTCCTTAAATGTAGTCACAATCAAGAACAAATATCCTCTATCATGAATCGATGATTTATTTGATCAAATAAATGGTGCATGTGTCTTCTCCAAGATTGATTTGAGGCTAGGTTATTTTCAACTCAAGATTAAGTAGGAGGATATTTCGAAGACTACATTCACCACCTGTTATGATTTGTATGAATACACCGTAATGTCATCGAATTTACCCATGCTCCCACAAGTTTCATGAATCATATTAATAACATTTTTATATAGTATTTGGATAAGTCTGTAGTAGTCTTTATCAATGATATTCTTATCTATTATAAGAATGCAGAAGAACATGAGCAATACTTGTGTATGGTGCTCGAGAAACTAGGGAACATCAACTACACATAAAGTTCAACAAGTGCGAATTTTGGCTAAAGAAAGTTGGCTTCCTAGGCCATATTCTTTTCAAAGGAGGTGTTTTTGTGGATCCTAGAAAAGTATGTGACATGCTAGTTTGGAGTCAACTCCGCACCATTCCTGAAGTCCGGAGTTTTCTTTGTCTAGCCGAATATTATCGCCATTTCATCAAGAACTTCACCAGAATTTCAAGACCAATGACATAACTTTTGAAGAAGAAGAAGAAATTTGAATGGTCAACAGCCGACGAGAAGGGCTTTCAAGAATTGAAAAAGAGGCTCACAATGGCCCTAGTACTCATATTGCCCGATATACACAAAAGCTTTATTGTGTATTGCGATGCATCTTGTCACAGCCTCGGTTGTGTGTTGATGCAAGAGAGCAAAATTGTGACCTATGCCTCATGTCAATTACGACCTCATGAGGTGAGTTATCTAACTCATAACTTGGAATTCGCAGCCATAGTTTATGCCCTCAAGACTTAGAGACAGTACCTCATCAGTAATCTGTGTGAACTTTATATTGATCATAAAAGTTTGAAGTATTTCTTCACGCAACCAGAACTGAATCTAAGGCAAAGAAGGTGGCTTGAATTGATCAAAGACTATGATCTTGGCATCTTACCACCCCAATAAAGCCAACATTGTAGCCGATGCTCTCAGCCAAAAGGTTCATTGCATCGAGCATCGATCAAAACAAGTCAAATAGTGTTGTATGAAAAGTTTTGGAGGTTCAACCTAGAGGAGGTTGAGGATGGTTTCCTTGCTACTCTAGTGCTGCAACCTACCCTCGAATCTCAAATCAAAGCTGCTCAACTCAAAGATCAAGCGATCGCTAAAATCAAATGTGATTTGCAAAACGGTGAAAAATCAGAGTTCACCAAAAATGTGAGCGAAATGGTTATTTGTGGACAGCAGTTGTATGTCCCAAATAACAAATAAATCAAGGAGCTAATCCCAAAGAAGCTCATGATTCACCGCTCCATTTATCCTGGGAGTACGAAGATGTATCAGGATCTCCAAGAATGATTTTGGTGGCCCGGTGTGAAGAAAGATATCGCCGCACACATTGTCATTTGTGATGTGTGCCAAAGAATCAAGGAGGATTACCAGCAACTAGTGGGATTGCTCTTGCCTTTGAAGGTTCTAGAATGGAAGAGAGATGACATCGGCATGGATTTCATTACCAGCTTCCTAAAAACCCAAAATGGGCATAACATGGTATGGGTTATTGTTGACCGCTTGACTAAAGTGGCTCATTTCATTCTAGTAGGCACCACATATCATGGAGCTAAGCTCTTTTGAGCTCTACATGAGCAATATTGTCCATTTGCAAGGTGTGCTCAAGGCAATAACTTCCGATCGAGGTCCCCAATTTATCTCATGATTTTGGGAAAGCTTGCATGAGCTTGTGGGAACTGAGCTATTCTTTAGCATGGCATTCCACCCACAAACTGGAGGCCAAAATGAGAGGACAAATCATATTTTGGAAGATATGTTGAGATCTTGTGTACTATCCTACAGCATGAATTGGGAGAAATGCTTGGCGTTTGCCAAGTTTTCTTACAACAATAGCTTCCAATCAAGCCTCCAAATATCTTCGTTCAAAGCACTTTATGGAAGAAAGTATAGAACACCTGTGTTTCCAGTCTGAGGTTGATGAGAAGCAATTCTTTGGACTGGCTATTCTCTTTTTCCTTCCCTCACAGTTGGCCGACTCCCCCTTTTCTTTTTCCTTGTCACCTTAGTTGGCTCTTCCTCCTCCCACAGTAGTCCCCACCCCCTCCACCATCCTTCCTCGGTGGTGCTCGCCGGCGATAGCCCATCGAGGGACGGTGGTGTCGCATCGGTTCAGGGAGGCTGTGGGCTGCGGCAACCTAGGGAGGCACGTCGTGGGTGGCCACAATGACGTTGACCGCTAGGGCATTGGTAGTGGTGGGCCAGCACGTGGAGATGGGGTGATGGTGGCAAGGGTGACAACCGCGCAGAGGGTGGAGGCGACGACACGCGCAGTAGCAAGGGAGGCGGTGGTGGCACAATGCACGGGACTAGGCGATGATGCGGCAGTAGCAACAAGGGGGACACGGTTGGGATGGGGACGAGGAGAAGAAATTAGACTTGGCCTCCTCCTCCTCCTGGCTTCTCTTTTATGACAGTGGCTTGGGCAAGCTAGGCTAAAGTCAACCCAGGTATTACAATACAATTGATACAATCCAAATTGAATTAAAAAATTGAATCTGAAGAGAAGATCCAAAAAGTGGCATAGGATAATTCCTAGAAAAAACCATTTCAAAATCTCAAAAATAAGCTCATGGTGCTAGAAATAAAAGTTGGAACATTTCTAAGCTAATTGCTAAAATTTTCCAAATGAAAATATTGACTTTTCTAATAAAACAATGACCTTCAAAGAATTTTTTAGACAAATTTAAAGCAGACAAAATCTTGGAAAAATTACACAAGACTCTGCATTGTGTTTCAAGAGCTCCAGTGCACACGCCTGCCACTGTGCCCACTACAGCTTGAGCCTTTAGGTGAGCCTTCCCCTCGACACTCATGTCGTTTTGTGCCAACTGGTCCTAGATCTAAACCCCTCACTTAATTGGAGTTTCATCCACTGGATCGAATCTATGCCATCTTGTTCAACTCTGGCAACCATCATCATCTCCATTGATTTGAGCTTTTTGGTGAGTCTTAGCCCGATTCCCCTCTTTCACACCATCTCCTACACTCAAGTGAGCTAGTACGCTTGATTTGTAGCCTTTCTCCTAGCCTAGGTCATTATCACTGTGCACGCTGTCGACGCTACCGTAGCTCACCACCATCCAGTCACCTCAAACATTTCCTCATGTTGCCATTCCGACTACCGTGACCAAGGCAAGCTGATGAAACTTTTGCACTACTCATTTTGACCCGAAGTGAAGGCATTGTTGTCATCACTAAAGCTCTACACAGCGCCACTGACCAGCTCCGGCGAGCTCCAAGGTCCATCACCACCACCCAAAGAACAGCCTTGAGCCCCCTCATTCCATTCTCAAGGTCACCCGCGCCCCTCCGCCACTCCCTCGCTACCGGTAAGCTTGGCACTAAGCTCTGGCATGGTGTTCAGTTCACTATCTCTCTGAGCAGTTGGGTCCACAAATCAAAAGGTTTAAATCTAAGTGAAAGTGATTAACAAGTTTATTAAGTTAATCAAAAAACTAATGTGTGTATGACATTTGGGGCTCACATGCGTGTGTTAATGATGTTTTAAATATCTGAGGATGACATGTAGGCCCACATGTAAGCGAAGAAATTAGCACTAATGACCGGTGTAAGGTTGACGAGTCTATGACAGGTGGGCCCAGCCAAACTCAATTAAGTAGTTTTAATTAACTGAAATTTGAAATAAATATATGTCACTTGCACATAGGACTCACTCAGTAATTTAATAAACAAAATGTGATTTATAACATGTGAGACTGACCAGCATGGCCCACAGGTAAGGAATTTTAGAAAAAATACATCATTGACGTCATCAATTTTATTCTTTTTCAAGATTTATAAACCAAATAAAATTTGAATGACCATAACTTTTGCATATGAACTTCAAATTAAATCATTTTTATTTATAAATTTTGTAAAATCATGTTCTATCTAAATATGCAAAAAAACATTTGAATTTTTTCTTTGTTTGAATTTATTTGGTGCTTATTTATGCTCATTTGATTTTACTGATTAGATATTGTTACGCCAAAAATCTACAAGAGCACTTCGGAACAATTCTCTGAGTAGCCAGAGCAAGACAAGCACTCCCACTGACCATGTTAATCCTAATATTTCAATTACTACATTTTGTTTTCTAAACTATTATGCATGCATATATGTTTTGGATAAAATAACTATATTTGTGGGTATGGTAGTTATATCCGTTTGTATGCATTGATCCTCCTTGCAAATTTGACATTCCCACTGTTGTAGCCCTTAGGTCATGGTTAGGACAGAAGATAATGTCACTTTGGGTACAATATATTCACGTATATGGTCTAGATGTTTAGCTACGCAATAGTTTTAACTAAGTTTGAATATTCAAAAAAACATGCACATGCATATGGGTGATTTTGAAATGTTGGACTAGAGGAGGAATCTATGTTAGTTTGGTATAAAAATAAAATAAAAAACCTAGTTTTGGATACGGGTGAGTTATATGATAAACTGAAAAATATGAGAGGGTATCTCGTATATAGATAGGGGGAGATTCTTGCCCATGTCAATTAAGGGCCGAACTTTATTGCCGCACATCTAAGTCACACCATATAAGCACATGTACCATATGGGCTCTGGCTTTAGATAACTAGTTATCTAGGACTAGCCTTGCATTTTGGTAGGCCGAAGTAGTGAGGGCATAATGGGTAGGATAACCATAGGGGTTCCCTTCACCAAGGTGTTGGGACCAAAGGTTCCTAATACAATACATAGGGGATGGACCTAAATGAGGGTTTGTCATTCATTGGGCTGGTGCAAGATTAGGACTAGATGAAGTAAAAGCTTTATGATAATCACTTCGTCAGACATCTAAGCAAGCGTGCAGTTGCTGATAGTGAATTTGATTATCTCATGTGAGTAAAGTTGTACAACCTCTCGAGAGTCTTAAACTATTTAAATAGCCGTACTCACGGTCATAAGCATACTTGGGTGTAGTCACATTGGTCTAGCTTTCATTTTTGACAAAATGATTTCGTTGGAAATGACGGGATAGAATATTGTGACGTATGTGCCAAGTCTTTGTTTCAGTTTTGATTGCTGTTTGCAGTCGAGGAGGGTTGTGATTTACTCATATTAAAGTTATATAATTGTTATTTCATTACATGTCAATTGTTCTTTAAATTTTTGTTGCAAATTAGTACTTATCGATATTGCAAATACAAACTTGCTTCATGCTGAAAATAACTTGTAGCATAAATAGAGCCTTATATTTATGCTACAAGTTATTTTCATCATGAAGCAAGTTTGTATTTACAATATCAATAAGTACTATATATATCACGATGCACTACATGTCTTGTTGAGTACAAATGTACTCAACCTTGCTTAAATTATTGTTTAGAGATTGAGAAAAAAGTCATGACGCTTATTTTGCTCTCAGTACCAGGGAATACAGTAATGTGTTTCTAGGGCCTAACTGACATCATGCCGGTTGCTTGTGGGGTGGGTGGCATACCACCGAATGTTTTTGGTTTACATGTATTTCGCTGTAATCTTACTCTTGGTACTTATATTTATTTGGTCGATTAGCCCTTATATTGTAAACTTATTTTCCGTCGCTTATATATTCGACCCTTTGTCATAAATTAAATGTATACGATGTGTATGGATGCGATCTCATTGTTGTGACTATGTCTACTAACCACTGATCATGGGAATAGTATGGAACACATACGATGATTTTGGGTATTCAACGCCCAAGGTCCGACAGTATTGGTATCAGAGCCATACTGGCTGTACGTTAAGTCCTAGATAGAATGGCTATTAGATTAAGGATTTAATATTCAAATACAACTAATTTAAATCATAAAAATATAGGTAAGGTTAGCAAGAATTCCTATGTTCTTACCCCTCTTAGCTCTCTCATCTTATCTTGTTTCAAATAACTCGTGTTTTAAAGAAAGGTATAACTTTGGAAAAAAAAGTTTTACACAACATTTTGATCTTTAAAACAAAACCAAGATATTTTGAAAATCTTCCTAAAACACTACGGCAAACGGCTTTTCAAAAATCCTTTTAAAATATTGCAAAAGCCATTTGAAAGTAGTGTTTGCAATAGTTTAAGTGCTCTTTTTGCAATGATTCGGCCGGGTATGGAGATTGTGGTTCGGTGTGAATCTATGTTATGGTGGTTTCGACCACGCACTTGGGCGACACTTGGTGGTGAGCTTTCTTGTGCGGCAACCTTGAACCTTGGCTCCACTGTGGGTGTGCTCCTACTCATGGAGAGGGCATCATATCTCTGTTAACCAGGCCGGTATACCATGGCACAGCGGTGGCAATTAGTTTTCTGGGTTAACGTCCTCAATGACTTTCTTTGCCCTGTAGACTTCTTGGCGGCTTTGAGTGCTGCCACTGCAATGAGTTATTCAGTTTTGGTTAACTGCTAATTCAGCTATCATTCTCAGTGTGCTATACTAGTGTGTTAATTTTGTTCTTGATTTATCCACACTAGTATTGGGTGACTATGAATGAAATTTGTGGGGATTAAACTGCTCGATGAAGATAAATCGGTCTATATGAGATTTAGTGACAATCTATAGAGAATTCTGCTAATTCCTGTGTTGTTTAGTAGCTTCTAGTTGTTTTTGTACATACCGTAGCTTTAATCATATCAGTTTACTTGTTGCCATTGTACATTGCTTACTGTTGGTATTCTGTTAGTGTAGTTCCTCATAGTTGCACTCTGTTGAATTAATTGGTGGCTTGCATGATTATTTATATATTCTAAGCTATTAATGATTAATGTGGTAAGTAATAGAACTCGTGAATACCGTAATATCTTGTGATTATCACTAAAATCATCTATTAATTTGGACCGTGTAGTGGCGAGGAGGCATTGTTCTTTTACAAGTACAGCCCGACATCTGAGACCAAATAAATCAAATAACAATTTGAGCTTTAAGCTAATTGTTTAATTTTGAATTGAACATCTATTGGTATGGTTTCTTTCCGGATGATTTGAGGTTAGATAATTGTTCACTAATTTTTTTATTGTTGCTCATATCACTCTATCTCAATTGGAATCACATATAATTGTTCGCATGTAATTCTGGAATTTTGCTAAATGTATTGCTTAAACCGCAGTCATTGCAACAACGATGATGTCACAATGGAAAACTTAAGAGAAACATTATTTTGCAAATCTCCATTGTCCTTTATTTTCGTGCGCACACTAGTTGCGAATATAATAGCATGTTTTGAATCTTGCGTATCTATTATTACTGCTTGAAAGTGTGCTTTGCAACCAGATCTGCAAATAATTAAAGAAGCTTCGAAGTTTCTGTTGACGATTTAAAGGCTAAAAATGGTCGAGTGCAACATCTGATTATTAGGAATTGGTCATTAGTCCAAATCAACCATTGTGGTTTTGCGAAAAATGCTGGCAATTAGCTGTCAATTAATCTTGGAGTTGCAAGATATTCGCTTGATCAATTTTTTTTAAAACATTCTAGCATAATGCTGTAGACTATAGAAAGTTGAATTTCTTTTCTCAGGTCAGAATACCGTGATTTGTTAATTTTATGTCAAAATTAATGCAAAACTAAACAGATTTATGATGAATCATCAATAAAAAAGTTCGAAGTTGGAGTAGAAGAATTATATGGTCATAATGCCTAAACCAGGCAATTTTCTTCACGTAAAACAATAAAAATTGCAGCTATGCATGTTATTCCAAAATAAACTATCAAGTACTAAAAAATTATGAAAAACAGATTGGATAATACGCACACACTAAACCATTGGTAAACACTGTTTCGTTAGGATCTACAAATTCATTACCCTAAATGGTTAAAGAGCCCAATAGCACTCAACAAAATACTGGTTACTAGCTAGCTAGTTAAAAGTGTTGATCAATTCATTACCCATGCATGCATATATGCATGGTAATTAAAGAATTGCTACTAGAAAGGTATCAAGAAAATCCCATGCAAGTGCTGAATGAAGACACAGGGTTTTTCCATAGGTGCATGAGAAGGCAAAAGTCCCATCCCCATAGGGACAATTGGTGGAACAAAAAAGGTACTCCAATATGCTCTCTCCATAAGGAAGGCACCCAAATGTATAATACGCAAGTGAGAAACAGGAAAGGGGTACATATCCTACACACTCAAATTTAAGATGCAACGCTAACTAAAAAAGTCACAGAAAATTCCGAGAAAATGTCTACATATACCTCGAATCATACTTTAACTATGCATAACATTACAAGTTCAGATTCATTATATGTTAGCGGTAACAAAAAATAAAAAAATCTAACAAATGTTAAGAGTACAAATTTATCAAAATCTTCTCTTTTTTGCTGCTCTTAACATATAATGAATTCAAACTTAAAATTTTATACATATATGGCCAATAAACCATAGAATACATGTAAAAGTTTTTTCGGATTTTTTGTGATATTTTTTAGTTGGGTTGTATCATGAGTATACTTTAAATTTAAGTATATAGTGCACTCAAGCTTTAAGTGTATATGATATATTGGTCTAAGTTATTGTGCCCTGCCACTCTGCTAGCGATGGGCAGGCAAGGCAAGCACGGGGGTGGGGGGCACAGAGGGAATCCTAGGACGCGTGCTGCTGGAATCTAACAAACGATGGTGGCCTTCCTTTGGACGACTCCGCCTTTGCTACCTTGGCTAACGCTGATTGCGCGCGAGTGGCCTGCACTGCGTGCCCACCACCTCTGCAGTGGGCCCCACCAAAATCTTTTGACCTTTCCCCCGCCAAAGCATTACGCCGGCCCGGCCATTCGAGCCGTCCAGTCGACTCCGCCGATCCACCGCAAATATATCGATCCCCACTCTCCACTGTACTTACAGTCCGTTCCGTTGCATTATAACTATGATTGTGTAAACGTAATGGCAATTGTTCGGTCACATAACCCATGGTATATTTCATGATACGGGCTGTCAATTTCTCTGTCAACCAAAAAAACCTTAAATGTCAGTTTATTTGTCGTCTATTAGATCACGATCCAACATCCACATCTCTCCCTCAATACATACATATAAACACATCCCTAACCCTAACTCACTCTCCCACCCCCACCTGCTACTGCCCCCACTCCCTCCTTGCATGCAGCCTCCCACAATCTCGCCAGCGTCCGCGAGACCTACCGACAAGCTCCTCCCCCACTGCTACTACCACCCACCTCCAACTCCTCTACCCCGCCTCCCTGCCTCCCCTTCTCACCACCAACACCGCCTTTCTTCCTCCTCTCTAGCGATATCCCCCTCGTCGCCCTTCTTCCTCATCTCCAACAGCTATGACTACCGGATCCACCACCCGCCTCCCACCGCCTCTTAACCACTTGGGATTTCATCACCCCCACCGACATCCACCACCTCGCTGCTCCGCCGAGCTGCTGCTGCCTCTTCCTCCCTCTGAAGCTTAGGGCTCTAGTGCATAATAGAAAATAAAATGTAAAAATTTTGTGAACTGTTGCGAAGAATGGTACTCAAACTCTAGACCTTATGAAAATATTTCTCTTGAATTGTCGCATTAGCCACTTCAACCTCACGACCTCACATATTTAGTTGTGTCTTCTAATATTTATATGCAATCCTTTTAACACATATCAACCAACGAAAAGACACCTCTGGAGTTAAAAGCATCTCAAAAAATTTCTTTACACAAGAGAAAAAAAACTTTAGGCCAATCAGAGAACGTCTTTACATGATAAAATTCTTCATGTATTTCTAAAACGTCTCAAAATCATCTTAATACCATTTTAGAGTACAAAATTTTAGGGTGATTTTTAAAGTGTCTTTAAATAGCGCCTTTAGACTATAGAATTCTTGGTTTTAGAGATAAATTGAAAGCTTGTATGGACTTTTCGTCCCTAGAAAAGTGCTTGTACATGGTTTTTCTTGTAGTAATAGTCAATAGACCACGTACTGCGGCCACGAAATCTCGGTGCTGATAACTGACAAGGGGATTTGATTCTAAATGGCCACTTGGTGGAGTGGAAGCATATGGAGGTGCTTATCCGGTCTTGTGCTCAACAAGATCGAGGATTAGCTTTCGCGTAGATTAGTGCGGGTAAAAGGAGTCTAAAAAGATGATGCTGACATATTATCACTAACGAAAAGGCTGCAACCTGGTTCGAATATTGGGGCATTGCTGGGCCCGCCATGGCACGTCGAATATATTGAAAAGCTCACCTCTTGGCAGCTTTTATATATATATATATATATATATATATATATATATATATATATATATATATATATATATATATCGTTGATTCTCCAATACTAGTGCAAGGGACTCTCTTTAATCTGCCAAAACACGCTCGCATTGATTTCGCCGACCACCAAGCAAAGATCTATCGTGCACCTCTATATGTTTTTGCCTGGCTAAATCTATTATGCAGTGCATGCATGGCACATCTTTCCATTAAACATGATGAGGAGTCGATCTTCTTTGTATAAGATATTGTGGAACCCACTAGCACTTATGTTGTTGCTTGGCTAGATATTTGGTGTGACCTTTCAAACGCATCTTCACTTTAGACTTGTATAGATCTGGTATGAGCCTACGTATAATTATATAAAATAGTAGTAATTATATATCTCGAAGGATAATAATTAAAGACCCAATAAAATTAGAGTTCATCTGGCAATATTTAATGTGGTTCAATAATTCTTTCCAGTCAAATAATATTTTTAACTGAAAAGTGTAAGATATGAGCATATCCGCAGCATCCCCCTTTCTTCAAGAAAAGTCGTCCTCAGCTTTTGATATCCTGAAATTATACTAAACAAAGAATGCAATGTGTATACATAGTATATATATTTATCATCAACATTTCTTCTACTTAGCACATCATAAACATCTGAAGGTGTAGTAAACAAAAAAGAACAACACATATGCACGGTATATGTATAAATCAATTGTTGTGTCATTCTCATTATTTTGCACAACCCAATTAGTATAACAATGACCAAAAGATGTATGCATTGCAATATTGTGTTTCACATCATATGTATAAATTGCAATATTGTCTTTCATATCATTCTCTATCCTATAAGAAAAAGTCGTCCTCGACTTTTCTAAGGACATAGGCAAGATATCAAAAGTTAAAACTCAATCAAATTGTTTAAACATAGGGAAGAAAATTTTTAGTGACTTCCATGCTTCAACTACGCTACTCTGATTAATTACACATGATCGTACATCAAAGGATGAACAAGTAAGCTTATAAAATCTTCCTAAATAGTAAGCATTATTATCGAAACTCATTTTTTGTGATCATGATATGGCATAAAAGATTATTTATCCAAAACATGCATTTTTAATTCAGCATGCTTATCACATGTAATGCATATTCGGTAAACATAAAACTTGTCATCTACGTCATAATTTTCAATCAAATTGAACTTATATGTATAAGTATAGATACTAGTGATTTTAAATATGAAATTTCAGCAACATTATTAATCACAATAGATAGCTCTTTAGCATCATCCAATATGATGTAATATAAAGAAACTCTAGAAGATATCCTAGTAAGAACTTTCTTATAAATAATTAATTCCACATTATGTAAATTGAGCAAAGAAATTTCAAAACATAAATTTTCTGATTGATCACTTCAATTCTCATAATTACTCACCTGTTCATAATTAAACTTAGCACCAATATTGTTACCTTTATCGTTATCTTCAGATGATGTAGGTGCTGGGGTTTAAAACTATTATGATGTATCCACGGGGTAACAAGTGCTTCATCCCCTCCCGTGGTTACCTTCTCATCATTTGTCTTCAATGATGTCGATTATTGAACGTTCAACTCTTCATCTTTAATGTCAACCAACAGAATGTGAGAAACAACATTAGAAGTAAATATTAATATGTTAGTTTTAAATTTAACCTCACTTTGTCTATCTTCTACTTCTCTCTTTTCTTTTGATGTCTCTCTCACACTCTCAATTTGAAAGCTCTCAACTTCACATATGGTGGAATCACACAGCTCACTCATTTTATCAATCTCATTCAATTTGGCTATGTGGCTCTCCTCCACACATGGGCTTTGATACATCTCAAGTGTTGTATTTGGCATTGGCGCAACACTAAATGCCTTCTTGATCAAAGGATAAATCCCATGCTCAGTCATCTTCTCATGTGTCACATTAGTAGAGGCATAAGAACTTAAGTATGGACTTGGATGGGACCGTAGTGTACACTTTTTGAAAAGTCTCTTCTCCTCTTCAATAGCACAATTCACAAGATTTTGCATATCACTAAAATATTTGTGTTGAAGTGTAGCGGCAATCTTAGAATTTAAATCTCCTTTGAAGTATGCCTTCTCTTTTAATACACTAGTGACACTGGCACGATATAATGCTTCTTGTAGCTCAAAATAATATTCTTAAACAGTATTACTCTCTTATGTGATACTCTCCAGATGGCAAATCAATTTCCACGCATAATAGGATGGCACAAATTCTCTTCTCATTAATCTTCAAATTCTCTAGTGGCACACATCACCTCTTGGTCTTTGGAAAGCTTCTGAAATATAAACACTTTCTCCATTCGTCATTCCCACTTAAGATACTCCTCTGGGTCTTTATTTTCATAAAAAGGAATAAAGATATTTTCTTCTTGTTGTAGACGAAGTACCTGTACATATCATTCACGATGTTCGTGTGTAACACTTTCATTTGATAATTGAATTCAATGCGGCGATCTAACATATCCGTTTTGAGTTGTCCCTCCATTGCGGCTGTGCCAGCTGCAAATTCTTATTTCATTACACTTCTCATTGCTTGATGTTAGAAACGTCACCACAGCTATCTTTTCCACCTGACATGGTTAGTGGCATAAGAAAATATAAATACCACAATATATATATATAATACATGGAGTGAATTGAAACCAAAAGAAACTTACAATTGGTAGTGGCTACAACAATAAGTGATGATTAAGCGGACTTAAAAGTGATTCACAATTGCACGGTAAAAGATATTTAGTGGAGCTTAGTTAGAAAGTATTTATCCTACACAATCTGAATTTCACAATGTTATAAAATTAAGTAATAATCCAAGCTAGATAATATTGTCTAGATGTTGATCCAATAGATATAAGTGAAGTATATGAACGTATACGCAATGAGTAATGTGACTCAATGCAAATAAAGAAATGAGCTAAAAGACACAATCGAGAAATAATAGCTTATTTTGCACTAAGTACTAGGAGAAACTTTAACCAATTGCAATAATATGACAACAAGGGCACGTGATTGCTCAAAAATTAAATATTCTAACTGAATTTATAGTATAAAACACTCACCCAAGTTTGGCCTTTTTCTCACTTTTTTCTCTCTGTTTTTTTGCTCTTTTTTTAGCTACCCTACAACTGACTCAAATAGATTCAAATTCTGATGAGGTATGTAAGTCACAAATTTTTTATAAAAGGTAGGGGTATAAAGGTAATTAAAAGAACGAGTGATGCATGAACTCACAAAAAAAATTTAGCTGAAAAAATACTAGTCTCAAGTATTCAAAGAATGCTCAGTGAAGATTCAAATAGCAGTTGGCACCCTCTGGAAAGGTTTTTTTTAATTTGGACGGTACAATCATATCGCTATGTACATCGGACGGCCGATCAGCCTTCCCTCCTTTGGATGGTCCGAACGTCACCGCGCGCTCCGGATGGTCCGATCAGCTTCGAATGATCAGATTTGTCATGCCCCCTTTGGATGGTCCGAACTTCCACCGATCTCTCTAAGTGGTCCGATTGGCTTCGAACGGTCCGATCTGTAGCAAGCGCGTCAGTCCATCTGAATGTCCTTGCACGGGCTTCAGATGGCCCGATTGGGATCAGACAATCTAAACACTAAGCGGGGTTCGGATGGTCCAAACCATTCACAATGATTACGGCTGGCCGATCAGGATCGGATGGTGCGAGTGCTAGCAGGTGCATCAGATGGTCCAAACATCTCGCACGGATTTCAGATGGCTCGATCAAGATCAAACAGTCTGAAACATGTCACTCAGAGTTTTGGACAGGACGAACGCTCCAGCCTAGGGTTTTTGCTGGCGCTCAAATTCGTGGCGACTAGGGTTTCATACGGTAATGAAGTTTTTTTTGGATGCTAATTGAAAGATCAACTAGCGGATTTTTAAGGAATTAAATATGCAAATATTAAGCTACGCAAAAGACACGATGATCAGCACATAAATAAAATTCCTAATAGATTAAAACCTAATCAATCTCACATGAAATAACAGATTAATCCAAGGTTTGGATCTATTGTTTTCTTGTGAGGCAATTTTCGACAATAATGGACTATAGGATAGCAAATAATGAACAAAAATTTAAAGGGATAAGATCCTACTGAGTAAATCATGTTCTGATACCAAGATGATACAGGGTTGCCCGATCTTCTCGACGGAGAATTGGATACTCACAGAAATTTTGATGAATCGTAGTGATCCTCCAATGTTAGTGCAAAGGACGAATATTTTTTAATTTGCCAAAACACATTCACATTGATTTCGCCAACCACCAAGCGAAGATCTATCATGCACCAAATTTTCAGCAGGAAGGCTGAATGATGTTGATTGAAGAACACTCTTAATTCCCTATAGAATTTCGGTAGTAATGATGAACTCGAACAAACTTTAGTAGATTGATTTTTTTATTAAAATATGATCTACCTACAAGAGATATGCGGCCATGTATATATAGCCCACATCTATGACTTCACATGTATGGGCCTAAGGCCAACTAAATTTGATACGGTCTAACCAACCAGAACTAACTCAGACTCTAACTCAAAACGAAAGACACAACTGGATTCATATAATCAAACGTGGCTAAACTACTAGCGAATGACTTCACACAGCCGAGTACACATGTGAACAAACCATGTAGACATGAATAAGACCAAGCCATAACTACTTGCATGCATGCAATCCATGCATGGCACAACAAATCTCTCCATTAAATGTGATGAGGAGTCCATCTTCTTTGTATAAGATATTGTGGAAACCCACTAGCACTTATGTTGTTGCTTGGCTAGATCTTTTGTGTGACCTTGCAAACGCATATTCACTTTAGGATTGTATAGATAGTATGAGCCTGAATATAATTATATAAAATAGTAGTAGCTCTGTATCTCCAACAATAATAATTAAAGACCTAATAAAATTAAAGTTCACTTGGCAATATTTAATGTGGCTTAATAATTCTTTTCAGTCAAATAATATTTTTAATTGAAAAGTATAAGATATGAGCATATCTGCATCAATATATATATATATATATATATATATATATATATATATATATATATATATATATATATATATATACACTCTAGGTGTAGTTACTCTATATGTCGTATCTCACAACATAGAAAGTATCTCGCATAACTAAGAGTGTGTACATGTAGCTAGGGGTGCAAATGGATCGGATACGGACGGATACTGCTCATTCCGTATCCGTTTCCATATTTTTTGTCGGAGTCGGAATCGGACACGGATAGTGCCGGATACGAATACGAGTACGGATATTCTCGGTCACGAATACGGAGCGAATACAGAACGCTCCGAATACGGTTAGTCTCGGTCACGAATATTTAGTCGGATAATATGCGTAAACAAAAATCATATATATCACATGTGTAAGGATGAATCACCATAGTACATATCCATAATGGAACTACATTAGTAACTTAACAAGTAAATTTCACATGATAAAATAGACAAGTTAAGTAACCAGTAAATTCTAGTTAGCAAAGTAGCATGTAAATGATAGAGACTAGTTAAACAAATAATAGCTAACTAGCTACATATAACCCTAAAGGTAGTCTGAGCCCTAAAAGCTACGATTACAAGACTTATATAACCCCTTGGGATGTCCATATGATCCCCAAACCGAATACAACTCAACCCTATACTGTTTTAGACTCGAACTCACACAAAAAGAAAACTAGATTTTAAAGCCATCACATTATTTTGGTCATAGCAGATGATTTATGATGTATTTGAAGATGAGACCTTATCCATTGCATATGTCTTGAAATAAGCTTTCCAACGAGTACAAGAACACTCAAATCGGACTCCGCTTGTGAAAGTTATGGTCTTTTTAGTAAGTGCATGTTGGGCTGTCCCGATCCGAATCCGAATCCGAATTTAGTTCTGAGTTGAATCCGAATTTGAATCCGGTAACTATCCGAAAAAATATCCGGTAACTATCCGAAAAAATATCCGGATAGTTCCGTATCCGTCGGATAATGTTTGTTCCGAATCCGTTTCCGTATCCGGCAAAAAAATATCCGAATCCGTATCCGTATCCGGCAAAACATCCGGATATCCGAAAATTTGCTCTGAATTCTATCCGAATTAAAATGGACGGATGGACGGTCGGAAAATATCCGCTCCGTTTGCACCCCTACATGTAGCATACGAGTATATAAAACCATCGATGTGGTATGTACATTTTTTGGAGGTGATATGTATAATTTTTTATACCCATGAGAGGGCGTCACCGCAACATGCATGCATCCCTCCAGCCTCCATGGTATGAATCCATCTAGGTCAATTTTAGTTTGGCTGCAAACGTACTTCCTTTGTTATGTTTGATATGTGCTTGCGGGCAGCATGCCTTGGATGCACGTATATCTATGTTCTTGCACTACTTTGCTGGTGTTCGTGAGGCGACGACGAGGTCTAGAAGACGGTGAGGCCAGTGGACCACGTAACGGCGCCGTGGCACCGTGCCATCGTGTGCATGCCCATCCCCATGTGGATCAATTTTTGTAACATCCCAATTTTGGCTCTAACTTTCTTGTTTGTGCCCAATTTAAAAGTTTTGATATTTTCACAGTTTCATCTGGGAGTTATTGGATTTTATTTTTGCTAAAATTTTCTTCCTCTTATCTTTCAAAAAAAACCCTGAGCAGCCCAGCCAGGCCCAATGGCCCAGCCGACCTGCCTGCCTCCCCTCTCTCTTCTCTCCCCCCTCCCTTCCTCCTTCTCTCTGACATCATGCCCATCACTTTCCCCACCCCCGCCACCCTCCTCCTCCCTACTCCGGCCGAGACTTCCCCGTGGCGCCGCCGCAGCCATCCCGTACCAGTTCACCGAGTTAGATGCCTCCTCCCCCTCCCTAGCCTCATCGCCCGGACGCTCCACCGTACTCCCCTATCGTCATCGTCACTCAGCTTCTACAAAGCTCGCCGTCGAATCCAAGCTGCCACCCCGAGGCGACGCCTTGAATTCTTCCCCGCAATTGAAGCTCCTGCACCGGCCTCGCCCATCCTCGCTCATAGCTCCGCGTTGAGGCAACACCGCCGTCTGCCGTACCAGTGCCCATTGCCTCAGCGCCACCCCGCCACTGTTGGGCATTCAAGTCTGCGTGCTCTCGCGCACGCCTCACCTCCGCCCCTCCCGCCTAGCTGCCATAGATGCAATCGAGCGTGCCACCCTCGGCCTCCTCTGCTTTAAATTGAGCCAACGCTCCCCACTCACCATTCCCAGTATAAATTTGTAGCTATTCCTCCATTTCCAGCTCACCCCTCGCACAATCGCCTCAACTGGCGCATAAGCTCGCTGTCGCACAGAGCGTCCTCGGCGATCTTTGACGCCAGCCACCCCGAGAACCCCACAAGCCTTCGTGAACCCTCTGCTATATTTATTGAACCCGTTTGAAGCTTCTATGAAGTCTAATTGGGCTCTTCTTTCTCGTAGCTCGCCGGCCTGGCTTTCTTCTTCAACTCCGGCTGCCCCTCCTCCCCAACGAATTCAATCATCGCAGGCCGATTCCGTTCGTCGGCAGCCTCATCTCGGTTGGGTGAAGCTAAATCCGGCATCAATTCAGGATTATACCGGCTCCTTCTCCCCCGCACCGAGCACCCTTCTCCGCCATCCACGGTCGCCTTCGCCAGCCCACTTCAGGCCATCCCGAGCTCATCTGCCCCTTTCGGTGAGCTACTGCCAATCCCTAGATGCTTCCCTAGCTTTTAAGTGAATTTTCGTTGCCATCTCCACTGTCACCCCTTCTGCCCTGGTCCTGCCGTCGCCGAGGTCGTCGCTAGCGATACCTAGGCCAAATGAGGCCGTGCCACTTCACCAAGGGGTGCGCTTGAGCCTTATAGGACCGTTTTTTGAATGCTCCCGTGAGGCCACGCCCTTCCTCGCCGCCAGTAGGCCGCGCCACCGCGCCACCGAGACCGCCCCTATTCTGACATCATTAAGAACCAAATCCTGCATTAATGGCTAATCAAAATGATTAGTTAATACTAATGACTCGTTGGCAGGTAGGCCCCGTAATGGTTTAACCGTTATGTGCTGCTGACAATCGGGCCCCACCTCAATTAAAAATCTATTAAACTCGGATTTAAGAAATTGTCACACTGACTAGTAGACCCCACTTTACTGTTGAGCCATACGAAGGCCCACATGTAAGTCTCTACAATTTTTGGATTTTTCGAAAACTTAAATAAAATCAGTGGGCCCCACAGGTCATGCTCTCAGTAATTAAAACCCAGGATTTAAAATAAAATTTTAATTAAAACCGGTGGGACCCACAAGTCAAAGAAAGAGAACTCTCTCTACTCTTTTTAGTTTTGGGAATTTTCCTGAAAATAAACTTTAGAAAGCTCGTTCTTCTTCACCATAACTCCGATTTGAGTGGAACTTGTTTCTAAAATTTTCTAAATTCAAGATCTTTCTGTTAGTCTAAATTTTGTTCAATTTGGAAGTCATTTGAAATTTTATTTGAATATTTATTGCTCTCTTACCTTTGGTTCTCTTTCTGGTCTTCTCGTGCGAATAGAATACGAGGACGCACCCGAACAACATTTCGACGCCTCTCCAGATCCTCAAGACCTCCCTACTTCAAACCCAGGCGAGTCAACACTTTGAACATCTTGAACCCTGATTTATTCACCTATGTTGTTTTAAGATATTCAACATGCATGCATTATTTTATGTGCACTAGTTTACTACTTTTTCATTAGTTAAATATCCAAGTTGTTATACTAGCGGTATCTAGCTATCCCTTCCCTTGACAATTGATATCCTTTACCATTGTCGCCCTAGTTCTTACTAATAGTACTATTACCAGCTAAATTACACAAAACGCTATATATGCAAGTCTAGCTAAGCCTCAGGATACTAGGTTGTCCTATTCATCCTTTCTCAAAAACACAAAAGTCTTTTTGGGCAATCATGGGATGTACATGACTGATAATTTGGTACAAGCATATCTTATGCTTCTCAAAACCCTAAAAATGTGCTTCACTATCTGGGCGGGTGGTAAGGAAGGATGGTGTGGATGTAACACGAGAACTTGTGGTTGCAGTAGACACCGCCTGGATAAATTAAGGACTTAATCTTGTGTTGAACTCTTCATGTAAAACAATACAAATCACAAGCTGGCAAAGTGTAGGCATGACGACTTAATGTAAAGACCTACTTAAACTTCATTATTGTAATAATAATATCTCATGTATGAAATGATCCAGTTATGTATCTGTGAGCACTATCTACTGATCCAGGGAATAGTGCGGCATAAATCACAGAGGATTCGGATTGGCAAAATTTGGGTCCGACAATTTTACAGAGTACTTGTGTGCTCAATCAAATACTTGTGGATCAATTTACAAAGCATAGCAGTGCTGCTTGTGAATTTTCTTAATGATTTGTATCTTTACACAAGGCCCATAAGTTGGTACTTTGTTTTCTTCCTCTGTAAACTTTATAATTTCAGGAAAAGTCAATAATTAAGTCAGTCAAGTTTGGCTTTTGATTCATTGAGCACTGATGTGGACCAAATACATTGAGCAACATATTATCATTTCCTGGTTATATACTTCTTTTATTGCCATCTGTATGTACCCTCATTTCCTTGTGAATATGATCTCATTTTCCTCTTTGGGTATGTATACCATTTATTTATAAATATACTTCTTTTCACATATATATACTCTCATTTATGAAACACCTATACACTCCTTTTTGTATATACTCCTTTTATTCTACGAGATACTATCATGCAAATGTTACATACTTCCTATACAACTACTTTTAGCATAAAGTACACTCCCGTGTGCAAACGTCACATACTCCCATACAGCTACATACTCCTTTGACCGTACATATACTCCCATGCAGACATGACATACTACCATGCATGCGCAAACTCCCGTTTTATGCTCCTAGTTCTTTCGTCAGGCCATTAATGGCCACATAGGAAGTCATTCTCCTACAAACAAACAAAAAATGACTTATGAATGGTGTGGTTAGTGGTCAGGGGAGTATACATACTTCATGTGCAGGCTAGCTAGTAGCCAAGCATACCTACACCATTCAATGGAGAATAGGTCAAAAGCACCATGGAAGCCAACCACATACTCTCTACGAAAGGTGGCATGTATATCTACACTGACGTGCTAAAGCCCTTGGCGCCGTCTTATACACGATAGGTGGTATATGCAAGCACAATTATCCCGAGAAACTAGCAAGACGTTCGGCAATTATCTTTTTTTTCTAGAAGATAATTATGCGGTACTGGGTAAATGTGGTATGTTAGTGGGTTTGTCAGGAACGATTAGTGGTGATATCTAATCCAATAACCCGATCAAGTAGTGGTATTCCGAAGCAGATAGGCGGTAGATATAATTGGAGTAACTACTCCCAGTAGTAGAAAAAAGGTTTCCAATATGTATATATATCTCTATATATGTATATAGATATGTATGTATGTATGTATGTATGTATGTATGTATGTATGTATGTATGTATGTATGTATGTATGTATGTATGTATGTATGTATGTATGTATGTATGTATGTATGTATGTATATGTATGTATATGTATGTATGTATGTATGTATATATGTATATCACTACTATAGAAATCATCATCTGTATGTATGTATATATGTATATCACTACTATAGAAATCATCATCACAGACGGCTCAAAAACGTCATCATAGACGGTTTTGTGAACCATCTGAATTTATGGGTCAGTGATAATCGAAGGTTATCACAGACGGTTTGTGATCCGTCTGTGATAAATACAACACAGACGGTTTGTAACTAAAATCATCTGTGAAAAACACTATCACAGACAGTTCTAACTAAAAATCATCTGTCATACTCACACATCATAAACGGTTTTAGCTACCAACCGTCTGTAATGGGCGTGTATCACAGACGGTTAGTATATAGAACCGTCTATGATACTTTCCTATCACAAATGGTTGGTAAATAAAACTGTCTGTGATGTATGAGTATCACAGACGGTTTTTGTTTCGAACCGTCTATGATAGTGTTCTTTACAGATGGTTTATATTACAAACTGTCTATGATAGTTCATTCTATACCTAAATTTTTTCTATTTTTCAGTTAGCCTCAGGAAATGTTAGCTATGCCTTTTGAAAACAAGCAAATACAATAGCAAATATAGTAGAGAACATTCTATTTTTATTACAATCCATCATAACAATATTACAAAATTACAATCCACTATTATAATATCACAAGAAACATAGCAGAGAACATTCTATTTCTATTACAAACCAAGCAACAAAGAAAAAAGAAAATAGAAGAAACAGAGATCCTAATAGAAACTAAACCACACCGATGAGGCCTCTACGCCTAGACCCTCTTGTCCCTAATGCAGCGCGCGAGCTGGATGTCCTTGACACCCACCATCGCAAGCGCCGACTTAAGCGCATGAAGTCAGGGTCAGGGTCGAGAAGGAGTACGGTGAGGAGCCTGGAGAGATTTTGAGCGCATGAAAGGTAGGGGATGGATTCGGGTGAGTATTTATTGGGGAGGGAGAGATGGGAGCTACGATCCGTGGAGTGTGGGTTGGTCGGTTTTTATTAGCTATAATTGGGTTAGGGAGGATTGACGGGCCTAGTGGTAGAGACGAAATTATTACAGACAGTTTGGACCATAAACCATCTATGAAATATAATTATCACAGACGGTTTGAACCACGAACTGTTTATGATAAAGACTATATATATATATATATATATATATATATATATATATATATATATATACATATATGTATATATATATATATATACATATACATATATGTATATATATATATACATATACATATATGTATATGTATATATATATATACATATATATATGTATATATATATATATATGTATATCAATACAATATAAACAACTGGTCTCAAAATATGAAATAGTAAAGTTCTATATGGCTTATATATACTATATACTCATTTGAAAGGTTTCGATGAGATCTACAACTTTGCAGTTGAGACGAACCCCAAATTTTGAAGGAAAGATCGAAAATTTTGGCAAAAACAGAAATAAAAAACTTGCAATACGAAGTTAAGGCTAACGATGGCCGATTTTGGGGGTCTTATAGGGCGACTGACGCAAGCGGGTCATTTTGTTTTGATCGAGCTTGTCGTTAGATTTCCAACAAGTACAAGAACGTCGAAAACGAACACCGTATGCAAAAGTTATACTCATTTTACTAAAGGTATGTTGGAACAGAATTCTACTCGAACTCAGGCGGGAGATTATGAAATTTTAGAGGATTACGAGGCGGGAAACATATCACATATGGTTTAGGGTTTGTATTACAAATGGTTTGTATTACAAACCATCTGTGAAGTATCATAGACAGTTCTTACCAAGAACCGTCTGTGATATTGCCAATATCACAGACGGTTCTCACCATAAATCGTCTGTAATTGCATTTAACACTAATGGTTTTTGTGAACCGTCTGTGATGAGGCATCTAATGTAAACTTTTTTATAGTAGTGTATGTATATATTTATTATATATAATTATTATTCTGCGCACAAGTATAAAGTGTGCGCTGTAAAGTTACTACCATTTGTCAGTGAAGTTACTATTAAATACATGTAAAGTTGCTGTCAGTACACAACTGTATAGTAACTATACATACATTTAATAGTAACTTCCCTCACACATGATAGTAACTTTCCGTACTCCTGGGAGTACATACTCCCACTTCTACTATGCTACTTAAATGAATATTTTATATTTTTTTTATCACTTTTGATATACTTAAATACTAATCCGAAGATACTTCAATGCGATTTAGTTGAAAATGTTTTATTGGAGGCTTTTTATTTTTTGCTATATACACTTTTCCATGTATAAAACGAGTTCACACACAAATTATGCTATAAAAAGTGGACTTTGATGAACTTTTTTATAGTACTCACTTTGGAGTATCTTATAATCATTGTTAGATTATGTTCAAATACATAAAGTGGTATAACAACACTATTAAAGAGATATATTAGAAGTGGGAGTACGTATTCCCAAGAGTATGGAACTATTTTCTTTTTCTATATACATATACATATACATACACATATACATAAAAACACACATACATATACATACACATGCATATATATTTTTTAGAGGTATCTTTCCTCACAGCCGATGATAACTTTCCGAGGTATAAAACTGCGTGCGGAATACACGCGCACACAGAATAGCGCTAGTGTGTATATATATATATATGTATATGTAGGTATATGTGTGTGTGTGTGTGTGTGTATATATATGTATGTATGTATGTATATGATTTTGTACTCCGGGGAGTACGTCTTCACACTTGTTATATACAGCTTGAATGAATAAGGTAACTATACATGTATCCTTTTGAGTATATTTTAATAATGATTATGAGATACTTGAAAGTGAGTAATGTCCCAATTGGCATGAAAAATTGCTGTGCAAAATGAAAATAGCGATCAGAGATCAGTGAAGCTTAACGGTGCTGTAACTGCATGGTGGGTAAAATATCCAATTCTCATTCTCTAACAACGAAGTACACCCATCGGAACGGGGAATGGAGGGGCCTAGTAAATGGAACTGGGATAAGGTTGAGATATATATAAATCCTCTTGTAGACTAAATGCTCCAAACAAATGAATGATATCTAGGGATAAATCAGTTGCCAAGATGGCTTCATTTTGTAAAACAACTCCCATTAATTAATAACGAATTTGAACCACTGAAGAATGAGCCTCAGTTGCATGTCCATGGAGAAGTATATTGAATTTATATAGTTGCATGGGTATATATGTATATCTTGTCAATAAACAGTTAAGTTTTTAGCAATTAATTTCTGCTACTGAAGTCATTTACCGACTACTTTTCAGTTCTATATTGATAACGATAATTAATAGCTTGCTATAAATTGGAAGCTTCGGAAATGGTGTATTTTCTTTAGGGCATCTCCAATGGTGCTGAGTCAGCTAGCTATTTGCATGTACACATCAGCATATATCCTATGTGGAGGAAAGAGAGTATGCAAAATACAAACAGCTAGCTACTATTTCGTCTCTAGTCTATAACGCAAAACGAGGCAGGTTCTATAAATGACTGTATGTGTATGTAAACATCAAATAGCTATCCTTATAGATAGTCCTTTGGAATGTTAGCTTTTAGTGTGTACTCTATAGATAATATGGAATCCTTATAGATAGTATTTAGCTAGGACCATTGGAGATGCCCTTAGACTTGTAGCAATACACATATGCACAAAGGTTCTCCTTTATGTGCATAATATTATATCTCTTCATGGCTGACGGATCGTTCTTTGCACAACTTGCATTCTTCTGTCACTAAGTTGAACTAAGAATGAACAGGCGGAGGATATTTTTGTGGTTGGTAGATGATCCTAAGTAGGGGTGAAAACGGATTAGATAGTGTTCAAAGTATATTCGTATCTATTTTTTCTTGGATTTGAATAAGAATTGGATAAACAATGAATACGAATATGGACTGGAAAAATATCAATACGAATTTGGATCAAATTATACTCAAAATTGAATCAGGTCATGTTCTTTTCAGTTTTTTGCTTTTGGCTTCTGCTACAGTACCTAACTTTCAAACGGAGTATTTTTTTAAGACGGGATCTACAGGTTAATTGTAGTACACGTTAAAAACCTAATATCTGTACCATCAAAAATCGCAAGCGAGTATCTCTCTTTCCGCAATCTCTGTCGTAAAACAGCCAAAAAGCCATCAGCCACAGCCAAAAGCCATCAGCGGCAGCCAAAAAAAAACAGGCTCTCAGATTCGACTATTTTTCATATTTTAATAATTACCCATGGCCTTTACACCAGCGATGACAATCAATAACCATAGCAGGTCACGATTCACAATTGTAGCAGATCATTCCAGTTCCTTTCCCAGTAGATCTATGGGGAGTTAGCCCACCCACTGGGATCTTAACCTATCAAGGGGGGCCTACCAGCGCGCGTAGTGCGATCTGATTGGGTAGTGTCTATGGTTGCATGGACCAATGTACGTACACCATGCTGAGTCAGCGCATGCATTGCATGGTGGCCTCAGGAACAACGCACATTCAGGGTGGCAGACACGGAAGGCGACGAGAGTGACATGATGCTACCACTGCTTGCTTGCTACTCGTGCTGGGGCCATGCCGGGGCATGCCCAACTACGGTTGACTGTGGGCTAGCTATGTTGTACTAGTGTGTAGCCTGTGTTACTAAGTCGAATGTTATTCAGATATCTAGATCCGAATCAACGTCAGCCTATACCAGATTTGCATCCACATCTGGGATTTTTGCCACTTCAGCATCCACATTTGAATTTGTTTTGCATTCGAATCCGGATATTAGGTATCTGGATTCGACAAATTTGGATTTGGTAGCTGGATAATCTGACTGAATCCGGATTTATTTTCACTCCTAATTCTAAGAGATTTACTGTACAAACAAAAAAAACATGAGAGAGAGAGAGAGGCTTTTGGGGTTCCATCGTCCCACTAGCTAGCAAAAGCAATGCGATGACTGGTTGGTGCCCAGGTGGGCTAGCGCTTGGACCAGAGATAGTGGGAGGTCCTTTTTAGGTTAGAGGTGAAGGTCAGGCCGTCATCCATGCATGGGGAGGAGATACATACATTCCATGGTCCTCTCCTTTTTCAGCCCCACCATGCGCTTTGGGGTTATTAGCTAGCCTCCATTTTTTTGTGCAATGTTACTGTTTGTTTTGGTGTCATGTGTGACCCACACACCATGTATATATGCATGCATGCAGTGGTTTGCAATAGCTGCCGCATGCACAGGGGCGAATCCAAGGGGGGATTTGTTAGACTCGAGTCTACCCTCTATCGTGGCGTCGGTAAACCCCTCACCTCCCCGGCTCCCCCCTTTCCCGCCGGCGAATCCATAGGTGTTGCATTGCGCTCAAACTGAACAGAGCAGGAACTACAAAAGAATAGATGAAGTGAAGCAGCCAGTTTTGGGCCTTTGCTGAAGCCCATAAGGCCCAAGTGTGGTCTCACATCCACCCCACCTGCCCACCCCACGTCCCCACCCAGTAGGCCAAATCAATCATAGGTGAAGCAAACCACAAGAGGAGGAATTTCACGGTGCGCACCTGAGCAGCCGAAGACTCAAGGAAAGGAGAAACCCTAGCCCCTAAGCGGTGGCTGGCAGTAGGCCAGCAATGGCGCAATGCGATGAGGAGGGGAGGGGTCAAGGGGGCGTCAGGCGTGAAGAGGTGCAACTGGGGCAGTGGCGCGATGAGCCGAGGAAGTCAGGGTGGTGGCACAATGCTCCGACGTTGGACGATCAAGGAGGGGGAGGACTAGAGGAGCTGAGGAGATGGCTGGCCGGGGAGCCGCGGAGTGCGGATTTGGCCATATGGGGCAGCCAGCAGCAAGTAGCCGAGCAGGAAGCACCAAAGTAGCAGTCTTGATTTTGGGGCTTTGCTAGTTTGCTTTGGTAATTTGTTACTATTCTCTAGTATCTTCGGTGGCCTCTCCGGTGAGGTAATTGGTCATGCTAGGGATCTTTGAGCTTTCAGGGTGATGAGGCAGTTCTTTGACGTGGCTAGAGCAAGAAGATGGATGACACGGTCCTGCGACAATGGCGCGGACCATGGGCTCATCGTGCCCAACGCCGGTGAGGATCCCGGCCAAGGGAGAGTTGATGGCGTGATTTGCTTGGTGGGGAGTGGCTTGAGGAGGTCAGGCACCGTGTACCTATGTTGCCCAGATATCCCGATACGGATATGGATATGCGACACCATGATTCGCTATTTTCTCAAAACATCGACACCGTGAAGAGAAGCCTGTTTAGATGCCGGAAGCATATGTACGTAACTGTTATATAGTTGATTCTCAATAGACATTAGAATAATGAGCTCAAATAAGTTTTTCAAATTGTTTAGGTAAGAGTAAATAGTCGATTGTATACATGATCAGAATATGCTCTTAGCGGTCAGTACCCATTAGTTCCTAAAATAAACCTAATCGTAGCAGGAACTGGTTTGCGTGAAAAACTCTCAACTGAATTAACGTTTACAATTCGGCTTGGAGAGCCTCGAAGAAGGGAAGGTAGAAGCAACATTGCCGGTAATGATGGCACAAGATGCTTCACTTGCATGTGTTCTTCGTATCCATCGTTTGAAAAACGCTGAGGCTCTATAGGGAAGGGAAAGAGTTAGTTATCTATAATATAATTTAAATAGTTTATGGCTAAATCCTATGGAGAAATATGGTGCAAATGGTGATCTAGAGGTGGAATAATGTGTTGGAGGCGTTCTTCCCCACTAGGAGGTGGTGGTGTCCCCCTATGCCAATCTGATGCAGTTTGTTGCTTCAATCCCTTAGCGACATAGTATATAAGGTATCAGGAAGCCTCCGTGCAGAATTGACTGGTGGGATCACTGCCACCATGGTCTGTTTGACTAGACGAACCGTTAAAGGGTCGATACAGTGGTATGGTCAGTCACAACTGTACCCTAGGTCATATTCTCCTCTGGACACTCCAAAAGTGACATGATTTCTTCTATTGTGCTTATCTTGATTCCTGATTTCTTAAAATATCTTCCAAAAGTGTGAGATACTCATTGATTACTTCCGGATTGCATCGGTACCTGACATCTAAGGGATTTCTACATAGACTCGACTTTATTTGATTATTAAAACATAAAAAGGTAAAAACAGTAACAAATATGCAAAATAACAATAATAAATATGTGCAAAATGCATGCATCAACGTCCCAATCCTAGATCTTTGCTTGTCTCTGAGAAAACTTTAAGCTCATAAACAAGATCCTCATGTTTATGTAGCTTAATTTGAAATTATGATTACGAGCAATGCAGCAAAATGAATTCTTTCTATGATCAATGAAAATCCTTCATTCAACATCCCTTATTTAGTTAGGGGCTGCTCATTTTAGCTTTTTTCAGCTTTAGCTTATAACTTCTGCTTTTTTTTACTATTCAGTAATTTTGTCTTTTTCTGTTTTTTAGATATTTTAGGTCTTTTTGTATTTTTCTTTTTCTTTTTTTCTTATTCATTTGCATTGTCCGTGATGGGCTAATATGGTTTTTCTATTTTTACATTTTTTTTAAATTTAATTATGTCCAATAAACCAACTTAGCTACAGTAAAAAAATAAAACAGTTACAGTGAAATTTCAGCCAGAAACCATTGCTATTCCAAATGCCCCCTTAATTTGATTTGCGAGAGACCATACATTCACAACCAGAAAACAAAAAAAACAATTAAGGTCTAAATTATAAGCCTAACATGTGAGCCTCCCTAGTATTTCCCATCCTACAATACTAAAGAGGGAAATGGAAGGATTGAGTATGAGAGTCAATGATGTGACCACGCCACATACTCGTACAACCAAAACTCCCAAGAATAAACAAATGGTGAATTCGTTTCTTCAGTTTCAATTTATCTTAATTAAGAATATGATGCTATCTAAAGATGAAAATGTATTTTTGTCTAGCTGTAAAAGGAGGATTGCGTCAACACTATGCGCTCGTGGTTGGGGTCCACCTAAAAGGAAGCCGACCAATATATCAAGACCAAGTCAACGCCTTCCCCAACTCTTGTTCAAGGTCACCACGTCACTTTTGGATCAATTCAAGCAAGAGTTCAAGTGGGACATATTTTGGAATTCAATTCGACCTCCGGATCAATTCGGAGTCAGCCTGACAGGTCGGACTTCAAATGTGCATAACTTTTGCATAAAAACTCCTTTTGAGGTGTGCAAGTACAGCAAAGAAAGAAGAGCTCGTCCACTTTCCAATGGATTTGGCCCCACCTCCAAATTCGTTCTGTGCGCATTGGAATCATCAAAACAATCCAACGCTGAGTCAGCCTAACAGGACCAACTTTAAATGCTCATAGATTTCGCATCAAGAGTCCAAATAGAATGTGTGAGTATAGCATGGAAAGCTTATTTCGTCCTCTTTCCAACGGATCGGGCTCCATCCCAAAATTCCTTTTGTGCGCGACGCAATCAACAAAACAATCTTCGGTTTTGGAAACAGAGATAGAATTAACTATGATTTGAATACTTTCCATGTGTTAAGAACTTTCCATATGTAAGGACCTGCGTGTCCCTATAAATAGATGCTCAATTGGCCATGTAACTCAGGCTTGTTTAGATTAGTTTTCCACCGTGAAACTTCGTCGTGTGTTCTTGTGTCGACTAGACCAACAACTGCGATTGCAGGCCTCAACCCCTTTGTGTTTCTCAGTTATATTTGCAATAAGATTGCTCTTTCACTTATTCTTGCTTGTTCTTCGATTGCTTGTAGGAATTGAACTTCGTGTTCAGGTCAACCGCGTTCTTGGCACGATTGATAGCGACTAGGGTGTGGTGTAGCGATTGCAGGACGGACTTGGTCGTCTCGGTCAAGTTGGCTCTTCGTCAACGTCATATCAAATCGAATTTATCCTTCTCATCGGAAGATCGGGCCACCCCCTCATCAGTCAAGTTATTATCATTTTATTTATTTATTTATTTATTTTCCAGCTCCTTTCACTAGGACACAAGGACGTCCCATGGTGTTGATGCATGTGCTCATAGTCAGAATGTACTTCCAAATGGAGCATTAATCTGTCGGCCAGAGGAGCAACGATGGGGTTATTTTCAAAATTTAAACTTTAAGCTTTTAGTATAGTGATTTGCCTTCCACTCATGGTTTAGTTGTGGATTCACCAAGTAAGCTCATCACTGGATCAACTCCAGACCCATATCCTCCTTGCCGCCGTCACCTCAGAACTGTGGGCGATCCAAAAACAATGAGGTTGAAGCAGATTTGGGGGTAAAATAAAGTCTCTTATTTGTTTCGATACTTTAAATGACAATTTCTGATGTATGTATATTGTATTTAGGATAGTTTAGCTGTGTCAGATTTACAGTTTAGATGTCAATATATCGGTTAGCCTATTTAGCAACAAGAATTAACTGTACTGTGAAGCCCAACATGAAGTTTTCAAGCTAGATTGCAGTGCTTAGTTTGATTTGGCTGGTTGCCGAAAAAGGTACTCTACATATGAGTGCCTTCTAACTATAATATTCTAAAATAATTCTCTTGAGGATTTGTATGTAAATAGCAAAAAAAGATACGTAAAAAATATGATGCTTAGATTTTTAGTGGAGGGATTAGTTTCTTGGAACAAGTTGTATGGAGGAGTTGGAGTTTTAAGTCAATCTTACCGTGATAAAAGGGGATGTGGGTAAGAGAAGGACAAAAAAAACCCGACCCTAACCACTTTTTCCTTTTTTTCCCATACTCGCCGCACGGCAATTCTCTTGCCACGTGCAGCCAGTACTGCGCTGCGCTGTTCGCCATCATGTGAAAGATGCCAACATGGCCGCTTGCCATTCGCTCGTGTGCGTGAGTGCACCTCGGATGCCGCTCGGTGCGTCAGTTGCCTGCGAGTTCGCCTGCCCGAGCACAGCAAACTAAGGGTGCAAACGGGTCGGGTTTTTCCCGACCGATCTGGTATCGAATTCGGTTGGTAGCGAATTCGGTAAACCGTTTTGATATCCGGTCGGATTCATATTCGGATTTTTGTATTCGGATTCGGTAGCGAATTCGGTTTAGATCATATCCGACCGAATCGCTTCGGTATTCGGTTATTCGGATACTATCCGAATCATATCCGAATAGGTATCCGACTGTTCGCAGTTCGCACTCGGTAGTGACCCACTGACCCCGCACAGCCGGCCCAGCCGGCCCATCACCCTGCGTGATGCGCCCCCCGTATGGCCGCCCATCACTCCATCAGGCCATCACCCATGACTCCCACCCCCAGCCGCCACTTCCTACGCCCTCCTCTCCCCCGCCGCTGCCCCCCGCCCCCCTCCACCCTTCCTCCCCCCCGTCCGACCGTCCCCTTCCTCTCCCCCGCCGCCTCTCCTCGCCCCCCCGGCGCCGCCCTCCTCTCCCCGCCGCCCCGCCTCCCTCCACCCCTCCTCCCCCCCGTCCGGCCGTCCCCTTCCTCTCCCCCGCCGCCTCTCCTCGCCCCCCCGGCGCCGCCCCTCCTCGGCCCTCCACCGCCGCCCCTACCTGCGCCCAGCCCTCCTCTACTCCCCTACTACTCTATTCGGCCAGCCCCCTCTTCTCCTACTCCTGGCCACCAGAAGCCGCTGCCGCTCACCAGAAGCCGCCGCCGGCGTCCGGTCACCATAAGCCGCCGCCGCTCGACCTCTTCCCCCCGGCCGAGGCCACCTCCGCGCCCAGCTTGCTACAACGTTGGCAGCAGCAACCTTTGGTATATCTTTTAAAACCTTCCTTCTTGCTAGAGATGTTGCTCCAGTTGTGTGTTTACGACATTGGCAGCAGCAACCTTCGAGGCCCGTGTTGCTCCAGTTGTGTGTTTACTTTGGGCTTCGGTGATTCGCGTGGAGCTTTGTGTGAATTTTGGCTCAATAATCTGACCAAATTCGTTAGTCATTAGTTGGTTGTTTTCCCAATTGTGTAGAAGATGGAATTCGTTAGATTGAATTCTAGGTACTCACATAAAGAAATTGTTCATGTAACCATGTTGTGATGTTGATAACTAGGATGCTATTCCAAATACATGCGTCTCCGTTAATCATGTAAAAAAGTAACTACCAATTGTTCTTATTAGTCTCTATATAGCTCTTATATCTGTTGATTGATGCTTGCAGATTGATTAGCTCTTCTCTATTGTGATTTGCAGCATATCTGCAGTTGTGAATTGTTATGGCATCTGTAAGTGCAAGTGTAAGTGATAGTGTGGGTGTAGTTGCATGTCGTGAGGCACCGTCCATTGGAAGTGGCACGCAAGAGAATGCAGTACAACATGAGGATGTTGAACCTAGTGCAAAGAGGCAAAAGAAGAGTACATCAATTGTTTGAGATGAGTACACTAGGAGTACAAAGACTGTTGAAGAGAATGGTGTGAAGGTTGTTCAACATTGGGCACAATGCAACCATTGCAAGTACAGTGCAAGATGTGAGACTACCAATGGCACAACATGCTTTTGGAATCATTTGAAGAAAAAACATAACCTCCGCCCAGGCCAACAGCAGCTCAAAGTAGAAAAAAATCATAAAGACAATATCACTGTTATTGAACCGTACAGGTATGATCAAGAAGCTAGCTTGAGAAAATTTTATTTGGCGATAATCATGCATGAGTACCCTTTCAATATTGTTGAGCATGAATATTTTATTGACTTCATCAAATCCCTACGCCCTAATTTTCCAATCAAGAGCCGCACCACTGTTAGGAAAGAGCTAATGGACCTCTTTTTAGAAGAAAAGAAGAAATTGTATGAGTATTTTAAAACCATTGAGTGTCGCTTTAGCACAACTATGGACATGTGGACATCAAATCAGAATAAAGGATATATGTGTGTCACTGTGCATTGGATTGATGATGATTGGCAAATTCAGAAAAGAATTATCAAATTCATGCATGTAAAAGGACGACATACCGGTGCTAAATTGTCTGAAGAATTTACTAATTGTGTCATGAGATGGTATATTGAAAAGAAAATATTTTCTTTATCTTTGGACAATGCATCTGCAAATGAAGTCTGTGTTAGAGATGTCATTGCTGAGCTCGGAAAGCAAAGTCCACTAGTGTGTGATGGTTTATTTTTCCATGTGAGATGTGCCAATCATATTCTAAATCTTGTTGCTAGAGATGGCTTGCAAGAAATTGCATCTACAATTCAGAACATTAGATCATTTATATTAGCAGTCAAAGGCTCTCCATTGCAGTGGGAAGAATTCCAGAAGTGTGCAACAGAATGTGGGTTAAAAACATCGATGGGTCTCTCATTGGATGTTGTTACAAGGTGAAATTCCACATATACCATGTTGAGGGATGCCCTGTATTATAGGAGTGCTTTTGAGAGGCTTTTGTGCTTGGAACGCCGCAGGTATGAGCATATTGCTCCTTCCAGTTATGAATGGGATAAAGCTCTAACACTTTGCAAATGCTTGAAGAAATTCTATGATGTTACCGAGCTATTCTCTGGTACTTTATATCCAACTGCAAATTTGTTTTACCAAAGTTTTTGTGATATTAAGATGTTGATATCTGAATGGTGTGCTAGCACTGATACCACTATTAAAGAGATGGCACAATCTATGAGTGTTAAGTTTGAAAAGTACTGGAAGAAGTCCAATCTTGCTCTAGCTGTGGCAAGCTTTCTGGATCCTAGGTTCAAGAAAAGAATAGTGGAATATTACATGAAAAAGTTTTATGGTGAGCTATTGTCTAAAGTTAAACTTGAAAAATTCATGAATCTTGTGAAGCAAATGTATGAAGTATATGTTTCTGTTGCATCTACTGTCCCAAAGAATAGTACTACATCTGCTCCTAGTGAAGAACCAGAAGATCTTTTTATGGACAATGAAAATGAGGAATTGCATAACTTCTTATATGACACTCAAGATGGCACTAGTCAAGATGAGCCAAATGACTTGGAAAAATACATGGCAGAACAACCACTAAAACTTTCAAAATCTAACAATCATAAATTTGATATTTTATCGTGGTGGAAGAACCAGGAATATGAATATCCTATTCTCTCACAAGTTGCTCGTGATGTGTTGGCCATTCAAGTGTCAACAGTTGCTTCAGAATCTGCTTTCAGTGCTGGTGGCCGAGTCATTGATCCATTTTGTAGTCGCCTCGAGCCTGAGATGGTAGAAGCATTGATCTGTACCAAAGATTGGATAGCTGCATCTAGAAAAGGTGATAATTTTAATAGTTTGTTATCTTTTAGTTTGAATAAAGTTGTGTTTTTTTTCTAATGTACCTTAGTTTCTAATGTACATTTTTCAGATTCTAAGAATAAGATTGCATCTATCACTGCTGATCTGGAGGTTGTTGAGACACTTGTTACTAATATGTTCATTCAGGTATTGCACTCTTGTTTTTGTAAATGTTTTTCATCTTTTTCGTTACAAAATTGCTTCTAACTTAGTTTAACATATTAATTGGCTAATTGTAGGAAGAAGAAATAGCAAGTGATGATGAGCCATAGAGCGTGAAGGCACTTTCAGCGTTCAGTTGTTGTCTGCTTGAGGCTATAAGCCTATACTATTGTTATTTTGTGTTTCTATTATGGCAAGATAAACTTATGTTATGTATGGTACTCTGTACTCGTAATCTCGTATGAACATTTATGTTCCTATTATTTCTATCACGCCATCATCTATATATGTTGTTGAATTGTTTTTATTCATGTTTTATGTAGTGTACTTTTAGAACGGTACTTGCTTCAGCTTTGCCAATCATCCGTATTATTATCCGCCTATATTATCCGTTTCCGAACCGAATCCGTTATATATCTGTCTCATGGTACCGTATTTGAAACTCCGAATATTCCGAATTCGTATTCGTATCCGGTCATACCATATCCGACTCCGAATCCGGGAAAAAAATGTGGGTTAGGATACGGTTTATGCAATATCCGACTGTATCTGATCCGTTTGCACCCTTACAGCAAACACCCATCTCACCGCACGAAGTGCACGCCAGTGCACGCATGAGCTGCGGGTCGCCTCGGGTGCCGCACGATCTTCGTGCATCAAACTGGAGGAAGCACGGAGGGAAACCTGAGGGAAACAAGAGGGAAGAATTGGAGAGGCAAAGATTCAGAGGGGAAGAGAAGGAAAAAAGAGATATCATAATTTTGGTTTTGTATATGGGGTAACGATCTGATTTTTTCTCTCTATGTATTAATTTTATTAGAGATTAGAGTTGAGATTAGAGAGGAAAGTAGCAAGTGTTCATCAGGAGATCGATTAGTAGATCGGTTAATTTGCTATATTGCTCTACTGTGATTTTGGATACCATATGCACAATGTTATCTACTAGGTAGTTGTAGAGGGTGTTGCTAGCTTTCTACAGAATATTCAATCATACTGATTATATGGTTAAATTTTCAGTTAAGATTTTTGTAAGTTTGTTGTCTGGGGAATTCGAGTCAATTGGCAGCACTGGAATGAATAGAACATTACAAATAGTAAATGGAGTAATTAGGGTATTTGGTTTGCATGAAAAGTGTAGGTAATTTCTTAAGGATTCCAGAGAATCCAAGAACATGAATTTCAGAAAGGTAAAATAGAAGTTATAAATTTTTGAAGACAGTATAGAATCGATTGCTGCTAGACGCAATCGTGGAAAATTATTAGTTTGACTGATTAGATGGTAGAAATGAATTTTTGGCATAAATATAAAGTGGTATATAATTTTCTATAGTTTCTAAAAATATCATGGTTTACTACAGTTGCCTCAGTAGTTAACCATGATAGGTATGAAAATTTCAGTCTGCTGTTGTAACATCCCATTTTTATTATTCCAATTATTTAAGTACTTTATCTTCATTTGGATTTTAGCCCCGAAAATTTTGTGTTCTTCTCTGGTTTTATTTAAAGATTTATGATTTTTGGAAGTTCACAAAATATTATTTTCTTGTCTCTGTAAAAATCTTCAAAAGATTTACCAAAATCAGAAAAAGCTTAAAAAGGGAAAACCCCTCTCGGGCAGGCCGAACCGACCCACTAGGCCCAGCCGGCCCACCCGAGCACCCTCTCCCTCCTTCTTCCTCCTCTCTCCCTGCCTCTCTCTCTGTCGGCGGTAAACCACCCGAGCGCCCCCGGTTTTCCCGTCCCACGCGCGCGATGAGCAACGCCGACACCACTCCTCGCCTCTCTCCACATCTCGGGCTCTAATCTCCCCCGTGGCATTTTCTCTATGGCTCCGTGCGCCCCTGCGCCGGGCTACTCACCCCTCCCTCGCCTAGCTTCGCTGGCAAGAGCACCTCGCCGTACCGGGCCGTCATCGCCCGTCGTCCTTCCGCCTCGAGCTCCCTCCGGCATTGAAGCATTGCGCCGGGCTACTCCCCTTTCCCCCGTCGTAGCTTCTCCCCCGTGGCAGCGCCCGGACTTCCCCGTACGCGCACTCGCGCGGACGTTGTCCATTACTCCTCACACGACGTCGCCCACCGCGCAATGAAGGTCGAGGAGACACGCTGCGTCACTTCCCCCGCCCCTCCTCACCTACGCGCGGTAGTGCACTCGAGAGCCCGCACTCGCGCCCGACTTCAATTGGCAATTGAATGCTTCACAGCGCTCCCCACTCAATTGCGCGCTATATGTTGTTGCGCTTCCCCTCTCCGCAGCTCGCAATACACTCCTTCACCGCTCTCCCCACTCTCCTGAGCCAATATTCTGCGTTGTGAACCGCCGCTGCCACAGTTTTCAGCCGCCGTCAACGCCAGCCGCCGCCGGGCACCTGCAAGCTCCTGCGACCCTCTACTCTTGCTCATTGATCCTTTCTGGTGCTCCCATAGCATTTAATTGGACTCCTTTGCCCCGCAGCTCGCCGGCGGCGCCATCTTCTTCAACTCCAGCCGCTTGACACCGTCGCCACCTCCGGCCACCCGAGCTCAATTCAACCCCACCCGATCTTCACCCGGACCTGCTGAGCTCATTCCCGGCACCGGTTTGAGGAATCCCCCGCTCATCTTTCTCCGCACCGATCACCTCCTTCCGCCACCGCACGTCGCCGTAGCCAGGCCTCACCGCTCCACCCTGAGCTCATATGAGCATTTCGGTGAGCTCCTAGTGCTCCCTAGATGCTCTCACTGCCTCCAATTGGGTTTTCGTCAATGTTTTAGCCGCCGCCCCTTTTTCCCTGTTCCGCCGCTGCCAAACTCACCGCCGGCGCGAGTCCTCGCCGCCCTGGCTGATGCCTCACCGAGCCGCTGCGGACTCCCTTTTGCTATTTGCAGCAGCCGCCCCGGTCTCCCCTCGCCGCCGGCAAAGTCGCCGCGCCGCCGCCCTCTCGACCGAAGCCGACGCCCCTGTTTCAATCGGTTTAATCAAGTGAATTTTCATTAACTGCTAATGATCTTTCCTAATGTCGGTTAAAAATACTTAATCGTTTCACTGACCCGTGGGCCCCTCGGCTATTTAAAAATAATTGAGAGGATGACATGTGGACCCTACCTATTTTGATTAAACAGTTAACCGGTTTTTAAAAAAGCCTCCAGTCACTAACGAGCGGGCCCCACTGAACAGTACCCGAGCCGCGGGCCCCACTTGTCGGTCACTGTAGGTTTAAGGATTTTCCCGAAATTCATTAACCCGTGGGCCCCATGTGTCATACACTCATACAATTAAAAACCAGAAAATCTAATTTTTTTAAATATTAAATCCGTGGGACCCACACGTCAGTGAGAGTAAATCTCTCTCTCTTTTCAATTTTCGGTTTTTCTCAAAAATCTAACTTTGAAAGGCTATAACTTTTTAACCATAACTCCGATTTGGGTGAAACTTGTTTCTAAAATTTTCTAAATTCATGACCTTGCTGTCAATCTAAGTTTGGTTCAATTTGAAGTTCAATTGATCTATGTTTTTGGTATTTATTGTCTTTTACCTATTTGCTTTTTCCGGTTTTGTCCGCGAGTAGATTTTGAGGAAAATCCCGATCAAGCCGTCGATGCCTCACAAGATCTACCCGATTTTCCAGCACAAAATCCAGGCGAGTCAACACTTTGACCATGTTGAATTCCCATGTTTAAATCAGTTATATTGTTTAAAATTATCTGAATTGCATGCAATATTTTATGTATAATATTTTACCATTTTTATTAGCTATTTACCCCAACTTGTTTATTGGCACTATATAGCAAAGACCCTTCCTTGAACCTTGTTATCCGTACCATTGTCACACTAGTAAATAGTAACGAAAACAATTTCAAGATTAAGCTATAATTATTAATTGCGAAGCTCGTCCGATACAATCCTAGGACATTAGAATGTCCTGACATACATTCTCAAACAACTAAGACATTTTGGGCAATTATGGAAGGTACCTGATTGGTAGATTGATTAAAAGATATTTTATGCTTCTCCAAAATCCCACAAAATTTCATACCTGTCTGGGCGGATAGTAGGAGTGGTTGGTGGATGTAACTTGGGCTGTGGACGCCGTCTGGACTAATTAAGGACTTCATCCTGTGATGACCTCTCCATGTAAAACAATACAACCACAAGCTGGCAAAGTGTAGGCATGACCAAATAATTTGTACTCGCCAGTAACTGAATGCATTTTGGGGGAAAGCACGATTTTCTCGCTGGACACAACGCATCCTGGAGATGTCGTGTCACCGGATAGAGGTGGGCGCAAGAGGGGGTCTAGCTAGCGCCTAAATGGCCTTCCTGTAGACGGAAACCTTAGCGAGTGTATTCTTTTACTAGATACATTGTAACGGTCATGTGATGATCCGGTTGATCTGCACATCTAAGGAATTATGCGGAATATAACAATTGGGTTATCTCTTGTGGGTAAAGATGTACAAACTCTGCAGAGTCAAAATAACTATTCGAATAGCCGAGCTCACGGTTAAGAGCGAACATGGGAACATCCTCGAGTTAGTTCTATTTCAAAAACCATTTTTCAGGCGGGATAAAAACTAAGTAGGGAGATGTACTCTACTTGGTTAGATTTTCCTGCAGAGTGGTACTCCAGTAAATAATTAGGGTGGACGTAACCCAGTAATTTGAAACTTAGCATCGGCACAATTTTAACAAGTTCTTGCATTACCACAAATCTGCTAAGTCATAGGATTTTAACTAGGTATTTAAAAAGCTTGCCTTATGCAACTAAAATAAACCCCAGCCATTTGTTGATAAGCCAAGCATGCTATGTCATTGCATTCTGTGTGTTGGCTTGCGGGGCACAGTTGCAAGTGCTCACTCTCGCTCTCACCCCCCTTCAGAACTGGAGCAGCATGGACACTATGAGTATTATGAAGACCAGGACCAAGGAGGTGAAGAAGAGGACCATGGCGACGAGTAGACTGTCTTAGCAGTCGCTTTTCCCTCGGGCCAGCTGACCATACTAGATACCAGGTGAATCCCACTTAGTAGCCTCGGCTAAGAGTTGCATTCACCTGGGAAAATCCCCAGTCGCTGCCTGTCGGGAAGTGTGCCTTCCGCTTTTGTTGTTCTTCCGCTGTATTTTGGGTTGAAATGAACTCCTTGAATGTAATGAACTATTTGGCCTGACGGCCTATTGTCTGGAGGTACTCCACTCTAGTTATTGTAATATTAAAGGACTCGTGTATGAGATAATCCAGCGATGTAACTGTGAAGCATTATCTACTGATCCAGGGAATAATGCAGGTAAATCACAGAGGATTCCGGATTTCCAAATCCGGGTCCGACAGCTGTCCAGAAAATGATAGATCATCTTCTGGGTTAAAAACGGGGGGTTGGATGATTTAATCTGGGCATGTGATGAACTAGAAAGTTGTAGAAAATTTTGTGTAGATTCCATAATATGGCTTGGGGGTCAAAAATTATGTTGCTTTTGGTACTGGGACAGCATGGGTGATTGTTCGGTAAAGGGTGAGATTTGTGGATTTGGGAAGCATGTATGAGCATTGTCGTTTAATTAATGTCTTGTATCACTATGGTTTGTATTGAGATAGGGTATTTAATGTAGGAGGAGTAGCATCAAGGTTGGTGTCATCGCAACTAGAAAATGCAAGTACATGGTAGAATGATTGTTTTGTTAAATGAATGCTTGCCATGATTATTCATATGGCTATACCTATTTTATGACATTGATCGATATGGTAGAACGATGATTATACCAAATGTTTGATGCTGAAAATGAACTAAAGAAAGATATAACCATCGCTTGTCATGTTGAGTATTTATGATGGAAAGATGTGACCCACAGGAGTGGGACGAGGTCCCCATATGTAAAGGATGGGCTTGTGGTCACTATATAAAAAAGGGTGGGCTTCAAGTCTCCACATAAAAAGGGCGGGCTTGAGTAGATATCGATGTGTGTGACACTTCGCTATACTAGTATAAACAAAAGTTGAGTTGAGACATATGTATTATATTCCTGAAAATGAGAGAGAAGATATGAGACATAAGAATGGAAATTGATGAGAATGGATATATAAAATTAAACTAATGGTGAATGGACAAGAAATGTTAATTATGTTGCTACTTTGTTTATTATTCTATTGTGTACTTACTAAGTCGTGGATTTACCCTTACTTTATTGTTGTTTTTAGGTGAACGTTGAAGGCAATATGCATGGGTAGAAGTAGAATATGTGATTGTGCACTTTTGTAGCTTTTCACTCCACCTAGCGATCTACCACTTTATCATAAATAATTTAGCAGTGTCCATACAAATATTAGTTGATAAATGGTTTGCTTTAGCTCTTTTGGTTCATAATATTGCTACTTGATGCATTTATTGGTTTAGTTTTATAATTGTTTCATCATACTGATTATTTGGTTTATCTTAAATTCAATTTGTTGATTACTATGTTGCTAAAATTTCTATTTATGATTGCATATCATGATTATTCTTGAAGCCTAGTTGTTAGTAATGTGTAATTACTGGTTAAATTTGGTAGTTGTAGTAGTTGTGTGTAAAATTTCGGGCTTTTGTTAAGCTGGGGTGTTACAACTTGACTTAATATAATTAATACTTATGACTTACTTGTTTAATCAACTAGAATTTGACATAGGTTTGGTAAGTTGATGAAGATAATAACACTAATAATAAAATAACTTTGAAACTTGACTTAGTATAATTATTTGACTTAAAAAAATAAAAAATTGATACACTGGTGCATAATAGGATGGGATTGGGTCAGACATTGCATATATGCATCCGTTAACTTGTATAATTGTTAATGAGTATTGAGTTATTGCTTAAATGAGTATGGTATGATTGATACTGTTGTGCTTGAGCTGAGTTTTAGTTGTTCTTTCTGGTGATCAATTATGGCGAGGGATAGAGGCCGTGACCATGGTCGTGGGTGTGGTCCAATGGTGCCACTACCCACAGTTGAGGAGGTCACGTCAGCTATTCAGCCAGCTACTGGTGTTCAGGCAGTGTGAGCTACCTTGTTCTAGGACCTTCAGAGGGAGGTCTAAGCACTTCATCAGCAGGTGTAGGCAGCTCCTCTTGCTGCACCTGTTGTTGTCCCTATTATTGCATTGGCTTCACCGAAGGCTAGGATGAGCCTTTGTTAGAGAAGGCCCTCTATTTGGACAATTTCAAAGGAGTGGGCACCCCGATCCAAACAGCAGATTGGCTTCGCTTCATGAAGAGGCAGTTTGGAGTTCTAGAGATGACGTCACAGCAGAAGGCATGCTTTGTGGACTTTCAACTGAAGGGTCAGACAGACATTTTGATGAGGACATCATTTCCATGCATATAACCAACATTCCTCATAATAGATCTAAACCTATGCACTTACAAGGTCCAATCATAAGAGTTCGCACACATCAATTGAACTCTCATGTAACTTCATTTCTAGGAGTGCATTTTATTTCTAATAAGAATATGCTTTTACCTAATGCATATAATGTTCTTTTAATTAGGAACATAGGAGTTGATCATGAAGGAAAGTATGTGCAATTCAATTCAGCCTTTGGAGACAATACCGACTTTAAAAGAGCATAATTTTTGCATACAAACTCCATTTGATCTCCACAAGTACTTGATTGAAAGTTTATCTCATACTCTTTTGAACAGATCAAGTCTCAACTCCAAATTCCTTCTGAGCACGTTGCAATTGCCAAAACAGTTAGGTACTATTGCTAAGTCCACTTGGGCCCATGGGCCTTGTAACCCTAGGCAGCCTATACTGCTCACGGGGTTACTATTCATGTATGAACAGTACCACCACCCCCTTCCATCTCCTCTTTCTCCTATAAATAGAGTCCACCACCCTTAGGGTTTGGTAGATTTCATTTGCTTAGTTTCTTCCTTGTGAAAACTTTTGTTCTTTGCTTCTGTTGACTAGACCAATTGTAAAGAACATTTGCAGAATGCCAGCTTTTGAAATCAATTATGTATTTGCAATTAGATTGCTTGTTACTCCGTTCTTGCTTTTTTTATTGCCTGCTTTTACCTAGTTTAGCCTAGATTAAGAGAGTTGATCATCATCCAATCGGAATTTATCCTTCTTATCAAAAGATCGGGACAACAAAAGTTCATCAAGTGATATCAGAGCTTCCGTTGTTTGGTGAGAAATCCGTACCCACAGTTGTAGATTCATTTTTTGCATCCTAGAGTCCAAAACAATACAAAAAAATTCACCCCAGAATAATATTCGTGCCTTGCATTGTTCTTTTTAGTTTTTGCATCCTTGAATTGTAGATTGCATTGTCGTGTCTAAGTTGCTGGTCCTTGTCTAGATTGGTTCTAGTGTGAGTAATTTCACTTCCACCTTGCTGTCACCACTCCTTACCACCACTAGAACCTTGCTACCGCAAACCTGTCTAAGTCGCTAGTTTGGTTTCGGCCACAAACCCTAGAGCCGATTGTTTTTGGGTCCATCCAAGAAAAGAAAAAAAACAAGAAAAAGAAGGGAAAAGAAAAAGAGAGAGAAAAAAAGGAAGAGTTGGTTTTGGGTTCAAGAAAAAAAGAGAGAAAATGAGAAAGGAAGGTATCCACCTTCCCAAAATTTGAAAAGCGCATAAACTTTTGCCAAAACTAGTGAAAATTGGTGGAGCCCTTCTACACATAGCCACAAGATCTCACAAAAAATTTGAGCAAGTTTATCCTATGGGATTGAAAGATATAGCAGCTTCAATTTGAACCCGAGTCGGTTTTCTGTTCGAGTATGATTCCAATACACTTTCAGTAAAATGGGCATACCTTTTGCATATCATTTTCAATATTCTTCTACTCATTAGAAAAATAACAATGAGACTGATCCAAGAAAAACTAACATGCATGTGTTTGTCCTCTAAGAACCCTAAATCGGCCATTTTTAGCCCCGAATTAGCGCGCAAGTTTTTGGTTTATGTTTTTGCCAATTCTTTCGGTCTTCCCATTGGAATTTGGGATTCACCTCAATTTCAAAGTTGTAGATTTCATTGAAACCTTTCAAACAAGCATATATAAGCCATATAAACTTTTGCTATTTCATTCTTTAAGACTAGCTATTGTTTACTACTTAAACTATAGGGCTGTTTACATTGCATGTTATACTTTTTTTGTGCTCTACATTGTGTGAACAATCTTATGTGCCCTAGACATAAGTTTGAGTAGTTGGCTAGCATGTCTCCTAACACCTGGTGTGGGATTTTCCTTTACTTCCATCCGATCACATTGATCTTTGCGTGTGCACTTGTTCTTTGCATTCTCCCTTTAGCTTGCTTTAGATAGTTCCAAGTTCTAGTCTAGGACTAGCAAACTATGAATAGTAGTTTGAACTAAATTTTAACCTTTTAATTTCTAAATTTGAATTTTTCTTTTCCTTTGCTACATATATTTTTCCTGTCCAAGCTCCACTAATCGAACAGGTACTGTACCCCCGCAATCACTGTGCTCATCACTGGTGTCATGCTTATCATGAACAGTTACCGGTTGCACCACCTATTTGCTTTCGTAAGAATTTGCAACAGCTTGAACGTGTGTGATTTGTAACCTCTAGAGCCTAGTAGTTGATAGGGATTTTTCTTGTTGATACTAACAATGGCAGGTTTCGTGTCACAAGGGGAGAATAATAGGTCCAATGTTGAGGAGAATGCACCTCTCACACCTCGCACGGAAGGAATCGTGCAACACTTTAAATGCTTACTGAGTCAACAATCAAAGTGTCTTGAGGAGACTCTAGATCGTCTTGAGGGGCTCTAGATCACACCAATACTGATCTTGCTATGATTGCTACACATGTGGAATAGCTAGAGAGAGCGCCACCCCGAGTTGTTACCCCTGCTTCTGCCGGCATTGCACCATTGCGTCGTAACCCATCCGTTGCTCACTCATGTGCCGATGAGGTAGAAGATGAACAAAGCCCATACATTGCTGATACGGAGTGCAAGGGTGGTTTCAATCCCAACAATAATCGTGATCATTGGCAACCACATGTCAATCGACAAGGTATAAGAAGAGACCCATCACGTGAGGTATGTGATCATAATGATGCACTTGGTAAAATTAAATTCACTATGCCTCCTTTTGCTAGTAAATATGATCCTGATACTTATTTCACATGGGAGTTAGCCGTAGACCAAAAATATGCATGCCATAAATTTTCTAGAAATAAAGCGGTTAGGGCTGCTACTAGTGAGTTCACTGATTTTTGCATCTATTTGGTGGAATGAATTGTACCATAATGAACGACACATACCTAGAACTTGGAATGCTTTGAAAAGAGTCATGAGAGCTAGATTTGCACCTTCATACTTTTCACATGACATGTTAAATAAATTGTAATACTTAAAACAAGGCAATAAATTAGTAGATGAATACTATCAAGAATTATAAATTGGTCTATTGCGTTGTGGTTTAAAAGAAACTGAAGAAGCTAAAATGGCTAGAATTTTCAAATGGCTTAATCGGGAAATTTAGGACATACTTGACTATAAGGAATACAATTCTATCACTCGTTTGTTTTATTTTGCTTACAAAGTTGAAAGGGAAGTACAGGAGTACACATGAGAACAAGGAGTCATTTTGGGCCTCTTCTTCCTCCAAACAAGTGTCTAGACAGTAAGGGCGCCCCTTCTATTTACACCAAGTTGAGGGCACTCTACTTCTATTTTCACACCCTCACGTGCATTCGAAGTAAGCAAGGCTATAACCATTTAAGCTCCCAAGAAATCTGCTCCTACAAAGAGTGTATCCTTAGTTCTTCCACTAGATGTGCATGGGACATCCAATATCACAAGTGCATAGGGTTCGAGCACTTCATGTGTGATTGCCCATGTCAGCGAGCTCTTATTGTGAGAGAAGATTATGAGTACACTTCCGCTAGTGATATTGATGAAGAGCATGCATTGCTTGTAACTGACCCCGTAGGTGAGCAAGATGAATCTGAACATGACAAAGAATGTTTTGGAGCTGAAGCAAGTGATAAGTTTTTGAGTATAATGGTGAAGTGTGTCCTTAGTGCTCAAATGGAGTGGGTTGAACAGAATCAACATCATAATCTGTTTCAAACAAAATTTGTGATCAATGAGCGTTCTTATCGAATGATTATTGATGGAGGAAGTTGCAACAATTTGACTAGCATTGATATGGTTAAGAAGCTTGCCTTGACAACACAATAGCACCCTCGTCCTTACTACATTCCATAGCATTGATATGGTTGAGAAGTTTGCCTTGACAACACAATAGCACTCTCGTTCTTACTACATTCAATGGTTTAATTCATGTGGTAAGTTGAAGGTAACTCTCATTATGAGAGTTAATTTTTCTATTAGTTCATATCATGATTATTCTGATTGCAATGTCACGCCTATGCAAGCATGTTCATTACTATTAGGTAGACCATGACAATATGATAAGGATATTGTGCATTATGGTAGGACTAATCAATATACTCTCATGTCTAAAGGAAAAATAATAATTTTGCTACCCATGCCTCCAGAGGCAATTTTAAAATATGAATTCTAAAGAGCTCATAGAGACAAGGAGAGTAACAAAAGTAAAAAATCAGATTGTAACTAAAGAACTTACACCGCATAAGAAGAAGGAACCTAGTGCTAAGAGTGGTGAAACTAAATTGAAAGGTTCTGTTTTGTTAGCTACAAAGTCTGATATTAGTTAGGTGGAAGCTAGGCATTCTGTTTGCTATGCTTTAGTGTGTAAAGTAGCATTATTTTTATTTGAAGATATGCCTCCTTCTTTGCCTGTTGCTGTTGCTAACCTTTTACAGGAGTATAGCGATATATTTCCATGTGAGGTACCACCGGGGTTGCCTTCAATTAGGGGCATTGAACATCAGATTAACTTGATCCCAGGAGCTTCTCTACCCAATTGTGTGCCATACCGAACCAACCTAGAGAAGATTAAGGAGATTGAGTGTCAAGTGCAAGACTTGCTTAACAAAGGGTACATACATGAGAGCCTTAGTTCATGTGTTGTTCCTGTACTTTTGGTTCCAAACAAAGATGGATCGTAGTGTATGTGTGTTGATTATGGAGCTATCAATAATGGGCCTATTCTTTTTTTGGCTTTTGGTTAAAATTTTTGAATTTTTACCTGTTTGCGACAGATATTATAGAGATACTCACTTACGATTTTGGCTGGTATAGATGTTAGGCTTTTAACATATACTATAATTAACTTTTAGACCCCATCTTGAAATAATACTCCGTTAGGTACTGTAGCAAAAGTCAAAAGCCGTAAAGAACAGGCCCAATATTTTCATTAGATATCGTCATCCTATTTGTAGGCTAGATGGCATGCTTGATGAATTAAGTGGTGCAACTGTATTTTCTAAAGTTGACTTGCGTAGTGGATACCACCAAATTGATATGAAATTAGGAGATGAATGAAAAATAGTGTTCAAAACTAAGTTCAGTTTATATGAGTCGTTAGTGATGTCTTTCGGTTTAACTAATGCATCTAGTACTTTTATGAGATTGATGAATAAAGTTTTGCGTGCTTTCATTGAAAAATTTGTGATGGTATATTTTGATGACATATTGATTTATAGCAAGTCACTTGAGGAACATCTTAATCATTTACATATTATTTTTAATGCCCTATGTGATGCATGTTTATTTGGTAACCTTGAGAAGTGCACCTTTTGCACCGATCGAGTAGTTTCTTGGTTGTGTTGCTACTCTATAGGGCCTTGAAGTTGATCAAGCCAAGATGGAGGCTATACATAGTTGGCCAACTCCTAACACAATCACACAAGTGCAAAGTTTACATGGATTTGATGGATTTTATCGATGCTTCATCAAGGATTTCAGCACCATTGCCGCACCATTGAATGAGCTCACCAAGAAGGGTGCTTCTTTCCATTAGGGCCCTACCAAGAACAATCATTCAACCTTCTAAAAGAGAAGCTCATAAATGCACCGCTTCTCCAACTTTCTGATTTTGGTAAGACTTTTGAGTTTGAATGTGATGTTAGTGGAATTGGACATGGAGGTACGATAATAAAATAAGGTAAACATGTTGCTTATTTTAGTGAAAAATTAAGTGAACCTAGTTTGAACTATTCTACTTATAATAAGAAATTATTTGCTTTAATTTGAACTTTAGAAACATGATAACATTATTTATAGCCTAAGGAGTTTATTATACATTCTGATCATGAATCTTTAAAGCACATTCATAGTCAAGTTAAACTAAATCATAGACATGATAAATGGGTAGAGTTCATTGAATTGTTCCCATATATTATCAAACCAAGAAAGGGAAAGTGAATGGTATAGATGATGCTTTGTCTAGGCCTTATACCATGTGATCTTGATTGTAAAATTTTTGGTTTGAAAACAATTAAAGAATTTTATGCTCAAGATGATTCTTTTACAGATGCCATGATGCATTATACAGATGGAAAGAGCTGAAATAATTTTTTGTTAACTATTGGATTCTTGTTTAGAGTTAACACGCTATGCATCTAGCTAGTTTTGTTTGTTTTTTATTGTTACAGGAGGTGCATGGCGGAGGACTGATGGGACACTTCGGTGTCAAGAAGACAGATGACATTCTAGCTAAGCATTTGTATTAACCTCGAATGAGGCACATGTTGAGCTCTATGTGTCTCACTGCACTACATGTAATAAAACTAAGTCCCAACTTAATCCACATGGCTTATATATACCTCTTCTTGTGCCTAGTGTTCCTTGGGAGGATATTTCAATGGACTTTGTTTTACGACTACCTAGAACAAAGAAGGGAGCAATAGAGTTTTTGTTATTATGGATAGATTTCCTAAATTGGCGCATTTTATACCTTGTCATAAGAGCAATGATGCTACAAATGTTGCTGATTTATTTTTTAGAGAGATCGTTCAACTACATAGAGTGCCCAATACCATTGTTTTAGATCAGGATTGAAGTTTTTGAGTCACTTTTAGTGCACCTTTGGGTGAAATTGGGGACCAAGTTGCTATTTTCTATGCAGTACTATGGTGGAGATGGCAGTGGCATGGGGCGAAGAGGCACGTCAGTGACCATCGATCTGAAGGGGAGCTCGGTGGTGGGGCCGCGGCAGTGCGCTTCCAGGGAGAGGGCCAAGCGGGTGTGGGCGCTCTGGCACGTGCGCGCAAGGGAGAAGGGGGGAGAAGGCCTAGGCCGTTGGGCCGGCTGGATCCTCCCCCTCTCTTTCTTCTTTTTTTTATTTTCATTTTCATTTTTGCTTTGAATTATATTGCTATTTTTGCACATAAGTGTGTATACCTTCACATATATTTTATGCCTAATTTTCCAAGGTGTCCACTTTAGTATTATTACTTTCTTTTTCATATTTTACATGTCTCTTCTTTAGACTTTCTTGCTATTTCATTTTTGGGAATTTTTGGGAAATGTTTGGATCATCTTTTCAGATTCGCATTTTGGTTTAATATTTTCTCCCATTAAATATATTATTTCTTTTTAGAGTTCCCTTGTTTTATTTTATGCTTTAGTACTGTATTATTTCTTATTCTTTTTCTGGAACCTCAATCAAAAACCATGAAAATCCACAAAATTAAAGTAACTAGAAATGCAAAATTCAGAACATGTCCAAAATATATACATTTTCCAGAAATTCAAATTTTCCCCTTAAAAGGAATCTCGACCCCGAGATTTGACCTAATCCGAAAACAGGTAGGGGTAATCCTTTCACAAATGGTCTTCATGTTCCCAAATGGCTTCCTTCTTGGTGTGGTGGTTCCATTGTACCCTGCACATCCGAATGGTCTGATTTCTTATTTTCTTTTCTACCACGTCGAGGATTTTGATGGGACGCTCCTATTAAGTCAAGTCCTTCTCGATCTCGATTCTTTTAAAGGAGTTTGGTCTTCTGGCACTCAAAGGCATTTCTTGAGTTGGGATACATGAAAAACATCATGTATATCTGCTAGATTTGTAGGTAGCTCTAACTGGTATGCTACCGCTCCTTTCTTGGCCCTGATTGAGAATGGTCCAACATAACGTGGGGCATGCTTGCCTTTGATTTTGAACCTTCTAACTCCTCTTAGGGGTAATACCTTCAGGTACACATAGTTTCGTATCTCAAATTGTAATGGTCTTCGTCTCTTGTCCGCATAACTCTTTTGTCTGGATTGAGCGGCTTGCAATCGATCCCTAATTAGGCGAACTTTTTCTTCTGCTTGTTGCAGGGTTTCTGGTCCGAAGATAGAGTTTTCCCCTACCTTCGACCAATGCAGAGGGGTCCGGCATTTTCTTCCATATAGGGCCTCAAATAGGGACATCTTCAGACTGGTTTGATGACTATTACTATAGGAAAATTCAGCATAGGGCAAACATTTGTCCCAATCCATGGTAAAATCTAGGGCACAGGCGCAAAGCATATCTTCCAGTATCTAATCACCTTTTTTTGTTTGCCCATCTGTCTAGGGGTGATAGGCAGTACTAAAATCAAGATGGGTGTCGAGGGCTTTATGAAGGCTAGCCCGGAAGTACGAGGTAAACTGAGAACCTTGTTCTGAGACTATCCTCTTTGGCACACCGTGCAGACACACGATACAAGACATATATAATTATGCCAGCTTGTCTCTTTATAGGTGGTTTTGATGGGAATGAAGTGGGTGACTTTGGTTAGTCTATCCACTATGACCCATATGGAGTCATATCCTGTCTTGGTTCAGGGTAACCCTGTGATAAAATCCATCCCTACTTCTTCCCACTTCCATTGACGTACTTGTAATAGCTGCAATAATCTTGCTAGCCGCTGATGTTCAGCCTTTACTCTTTGACACACATCGCAGCAGGCAACATACTCAGCAATGTTCCTTTTCATTCGTGGCCACCAGTACCACTGCTTCATGTCTTGATACATCTTAGTGCTCCCCGGGTGAAGGGAATATGCAGAATTATGTGCTTCTCTCAGTATCAAGTTCTTAAGGCCCTCTTGGTAGGGGACGAAAAGGCGTGTCCCATATCTCAAAACTCCTTGTTGATCTTCATTCATTTTCGAAGCCTTTCCCTTGGCCATTTGGCTCTTCATTTTCAATGCTATTGAGTTCTCCTTTTGGGCAGCTATAATTAGTTCTTCTATACTTGGTTGGATCTCCATGGCTGCTATAGTGCCTTGCTCTATTATATCTAGGTTGAGGGCCACTAGCTCTTTATGAAGTTCAAGTTGCTATTCTTTAACCATGAGGTTACTGCAATAAGCCTTGCAACTTAGGGCATCTGCTACCATGTTTGCTTTACCAGGGTGGTAGTGAATGCCTAGGTCGTAGTCCTTAATCAACTCCAACCATCTTCTCTGCCTTAAGTTGAGGTCCGACTGTGTAAAGAAGTACTTAAAACTCTTATGATCGGTATATATATCATAGTGGTTACCGATCAAGTAGTATCGCCAGATCTTCAAGACATGAATCACTGAGGCTAATTCCAAGTCATGGGTTGGATAGTTCACTTCATGTGGGCGAAGTTGTCTTGATGCATACGCCACAACTTTACCTCCTTGCATTAGTACACACCCAAGGCCTTGATGGGAGGCATCACAATATACCTCGAAGTCCTTACGTATGTCCGGCAGGACTAGGACAGGACAGGGGTGGAGGTTAGTTTCTTCTTGAGCTCCTGAAAGTTTTCTTCACAAGCCTTGGTCAATTTAAACTTCTCCTCTTTTTTGAGTAATTGGGTTAGTGGTTTGACAATCTGAGAGAACCCTTCTATGAACCTTCTATAATATCCAGCTAGCCCAAGGAAACTCCTTACTTCTGTGATAGTAGTAAGCTGTTTTCATTCTACCACGACTTTTATCTTGGCTGGGTCAACGGACACTCCTCCAGCAGATACTATGTGGCCTAGAAAGCTAATATCACTTAGCCAAAACTCGCACTTACTGTATTTGGCATATAACTGATGTTCTTTTAGCTTTTCTAGTACCAGTCGTAGGTGTTCAGCATGTTCTTCAACGTCCTTAGAGTAGACAAGAATGTCGTCAATGAACACCACTATGAATTTGTCCAGGTACTCTATAAAAACTTTCATGAGATTCATGAAATAAGTTGGGGCATTGGTCAGGCCAAACAACATGACTGTAAACTCATACAGTCCATATCTTGTGTGAAGGCTGTTTTTGGAATATCTTTGGCTCTAATCTTTAGCTGATGGTAGCCTGATCTCAAATCAATTTTGGAGAACATGGCATCTCCTCTTAGTTGGTCAAATAGGTCATCGATCCTAAGGAGATGGTACTTCTTCTTGATGGTCACTTCATTCAGGGACTGATAGTCCACATACATTCGGACGGTGCCATCCTTCTTCTTGAGAAATAGCACCGAAGATCCCCAAGGAGAGAAATTGGGCCTGATGAAACCCTTTTCCTGCAATACCTGGAGTTGCTTCTTGAGTTCCTGTAACTCATCAACAGTCATCCTATAAGGTCATTTAGCAATTAGGACAGCTCTAGGCTTCAAATTAATGACGAACTCAAGGTCTTTATTTGGTGGTATGCCTGGTAATTCCTCTAGGAATACTTCAGGATAATCCTGTACTACCAGCATTCCTTCTAGAGGTATGTCTTCGAAATGATTAACCGCTCGCCCCCAGCGATACGGTCGGTCCACTTTGACTGCTATGGTTAGCCCTGGGCACTTGCTCAAGCTTACTTTCCTGGTGGCATAGTCTATTACTCCCTAGTGTTTTGCTAACCAATCCATTTCTAATATAATATCCAAGGTCTGTGAGTACAATACTATTAGATCTTTACTCCCGGGCATACTAGGGTGGCAGTAATGATTCCAGCAGGTGAGCTATATACCACTGCCTTCTTTAATGGGTACGTAAGTAATCCTAGCTTATCCACATACCCTCTTGCTATGCACGAATGTGAAGCCCTAGAATCAAAAAGAACATGCGCCAGGATAGTCTTGACAGAAAACATACTCATTAAGACTCCGATGGCTTCCTGGGCTTCCTCAGCGGTGATGTGGTTGATCCGGTCATGGTTGAGAGTGGGAGCTGTCCTGTTGGGTTGAGAGGTCTGATATCCCTTGCTCGGTGCTGATGCTTGGCCACGAACGGGAGTGGTTCCTAAGTTAAACTACACCAGCATGGTGTTCCTATTTTGGCATCGAATGTCGAAGTGTCCTTTCTCCCCACAGCTGAAATAGCTATAGTTTACCACAGGATTTGTTCCGGTGGATTGGCCATTGTGTAGGGGGATCTGAGGAGTACTGCCACTGGTACAGGGTGCCGTAGTGGAAGCTTGTTGCCTGGTATATGAGGGGTTGTTGAAGAACTTTTGAATGAACTTTCCCTAGGGTCTTTGCACCACTTATTTGCACTTGTGGCTAGCTTCCAGGTTCTTCCTTTCATTCTCCAGAATGTGGATCTTATTCACCAGCTGGTGGAAACAGGTGATGTCTTGTATAATCAGTTGCACACACAACTCCTCATTCATTCCCTCAAAGAACCGATCAATCTTTTCCTCTTCATCCGCCACATCTTTGAGAGCATAGCGGGCAAGCTGATTGAATCTGGTGAGGTACTCGCTGACAAACATGTTTCCTTGTTTTAGGGTGTGGAACTCATTCTTCTTCATCCTCATCACTCCTGCCGGGACAAAGTTGGCCTTGAAAGCTGTCTTGAACTCCGCCCATGTTATGACTGAATGGGCATGCCGAGCTCGAGGAGCTTGGTGGGCTTGGTTGGGTCCTTCGGGCTCTTGACCCATAGCTGTCCCTTGTCCTTCCACTTCTCCCTCGAAGTCGTCTCCAGTCAGTATATCCTCTTGGCCACTGCTGCCCCCTCGAGCTGATGGGTGGCAAAGATTACCCGATCTTCATTGGTACACTTAGCCAGCTGGAGTTTCCTCTCAGTATCTCACAGCCAGTCTTCGTCTTCGAGGGGCTCATCCGCCGAAGAGAAGATCAAGGGTCGTGTTCTTAAGAAGTCACCCAGCTTGGTGCTATGGCCGCCGACATTATCTTGCTGACCGGTGTAGATGGCCTACAGAAGCTGAGTTTGTTGTGTCATGACCTGAGCCAAAGTGGGGTGTTCTAGCGGGGGTAGAGATGGAGGATTAACTTCTAGACCTCGGCCTCTGCCTCGGCCCATGTGCGGGGTCTCCTGACTAGCCTCAACCTCGGCATGTAGGCCCAGGTGACGCTAGCCTGGGCTCGTATCACTCATTGGGTTGCCATCTGTAGATACCAACTACACTTTAAACACATGCACTAAGTATGCGGGGTTTTGTCCCAACCAATTCATGCAAAAACCATCAAAATAAGATAAACGGTAAATCAAATTACAATACAAGGCCTACATTTGGCCACAATACATTCATAGTTTTTAAAGTTCATACAGCTCAACACTCACATAACACTTAGGCTGTGTCGAGCATTTAGTTATAACAACGTACTAAGTCTTAATACACTTCTTGCTACTACAGAGGTTCGTGCTCGCCACACCACACTAAGCACTAGACTAAAGCGTCTACTCCTCCATGAAGACGGCTCTCGGGCAAGAAGGGCTATAGTCCGGCGACTGGGAGCGAGAGCGGCTACCGCTAAAGTCCAAAGAGTCTGAATGTGAGCGGACGTGGCTATGGTCACAGCGGGGCCCTCCAAGAGTAACAGTCGCCCTCGGACCAGGGGGTCGCATGCTCTTACCAGCAGTAAGCCTGGTGCGGGGCCCATTAACCCGTGGCTGAGGTGGAGCAAAACTGGGGTGCCAATGGGGGATGCAATGGGAGCTGGAGCAAGGATCTCCGTGACAACGGCAGTCCACTGAAGCTCGGTAAGGGCAGCAGTCTTCTCCTTCTCTACCTCTGTAAGTGCCTTCTCACACTTGGCAAGCTGCTCCCATAGTGCCTTCTCGCGACTGTAGCTGGTAAGCAGAAGTTGGCGAAGGTCGGTGATCTCCTCGAGTGCTGCAACATAAGTGGCTCCCATGGCCCTGGTGAGGTGAACCTGGTGGGAGAGCATGGGGTTGTCCTCTGTCTGCGGAAGGAAGGTCTCGTTGTGGATCGCACCCTCCTGGCAGGACATGTAGTAGAAGAATGGAGACGTCAGCAGCGCAGGTCCGTGGATGTCGGATAGCCGGGCGGCTAAGCGAACGGCATCCTGAAGAGCAGTAGATGCAGTGCTCCTCCGATGCAGACTTCTGAAAACATGTAGTGGCGTAGTCTCGTCCAAGGCATAAAGAAAGATCTCCATAATCCAAGACTCCCTAGGTCCCTCCATGGTCTTGCGTCCTCTGTAAATAGGCTGATCCTTATATCCCAAGTAGTACAGCAGCTTGCGCAGGATATAGGTAAATTCCCCCTCGCTCTGTCCATGTGTGAAGTAGTCCCAAGCACCCTCTGCAGCTCCAGCTATCTATACATTAAGGCACTAATGTTAGTATCTCTTTTAAAACAAAAGAAGGGAGACGAGATCAGATCTAAGAGGGACAAGAAAGGAAGTAATACGCTATATTTTTCTGAAACCCCCTTTTTATAGATTTGTAAAATTAAGTCCTTAGATCTTTACCTAGTAGTCTTCCTAAAGTATTGTCCTACAGTCGTATGCTCTGATACCAGTGCTGTTGGACCCGGATTTGAAATCCAAAATCCTCTGTGATTCCATCGTACTACTCTCTGGATCAGTAGATAGTGCTCACGGTACATTGATGTATCAACTCATACATCGCATGACATTCACAAAGCCATAATATTATACATCAGAGTTTGAAATACGCCACGTCGGGTGACAGTTTTACATAACGGGCCACCATGGCCAAATACTTACAGTTCAAAAGGATAGCAGTGGAAAAGCGAACAAAAGCAGGACCAATAGCCACAAGCAAACGACTGAGGGGTAATTGTGTGCAGACTATATTGCCTAACCCTAGGAAATATAGGTGCACACCCTTCCATCAAGTCTACTTGCTTAGCACTAAACATTTTAAAATTCGCCCTAATTGCAGTCATCCGCTCCATTGCTCGGTGCATCATCATAGGCGTAGTGGTCTTGACATCCTACTTCTGGTTATGATGATACGAGGGTGAGCTCACAATCCACTATGCTCCGTGAGCCAATACACAGTATGCAATTAATTAAATTGCATGGCTTTCCAAGGAAGGGCTCAGATTGTTTTGTTTTACCTGAAATTGCTTTTTAAATATAATACATAAGAAATTCCCTAAGACCAAAATCATAGCGTTTGAAAAGGTGATGTAATGATAGTAGTGGCATAGATTCCATCCACCGTTACATGTCAGCTGCACCATATAATAATTTTCCAGCGTTATAGCCGCTTACATTATCGCTGGGACGACACCTAGGGTAACACAAATCCAGAGCTATCCATCGCCCTCCATTTTTCCTTCCAAGTCCCTTCCCATAAAAATTATTTTTGAAATAGAACTATATCTGAGTTAGGTTCCCATGTCCACCCTTGACTGTGGACGCGACTATTCGAATAGTTTTAACTCTGCAGAGTGTGTACACTTTCACCACAAGAGACAATACGCTCATTGCCCCAACATGATTCCTTAGTCATACAGTTGAGTAGATCATCATAATAACCTTTCAAACTATCTGACCTCTTATTCTCATCTCACCCTATAGGCTACTCCCACTTGCGGTGGGTCACATACGTTGCGCTGGATGTTAATCACTATTACTAGCGCCTCCAGGCTCCACTCCCCATAGCGCTAGTAAGACAGAAAAACAATTCACCCTCCTCCCAGTGTCCCTTTAGCCACAACAAGCCCTGGCATTACCACACTTCTCTCCCCAACCTGTGAGATGAGTCCAACGTTCGATAGATTTACTCAGTCAAGTTGCACTTTGCAGACTTGTGGCTGTACTGTTTTACAATGGGAGGTCCTGACCAGATTCGGTCCTCAAGGTTATTTGGGCGATTCTACCATATTCCACACTATCATGCATTTACCGCACCATGCCCCCCAACCATCCTCCCAGATGTGTCCTCAAGGTTATTTGGGCGATTCTACCATATTCCACACTATCATGCATTTACCGCACCATGCCCCCCAACCATCCTCCCAGATGTGTAAGCAAGTTGGGGTATTTGGGGTATAAAATAATGATTCTGACGAAAATACATGACCATTTCTGTTTACATATTCCCAAAGTTGCTCTTTGTAATTGCATATGAGGGTTGGGGTATTTTAGCAACCCCGGGTAGCTAAGCAATGCTAAACTGTACGCATATATGTAAATTTTATTTTTGAAATATTATCCTTGTAAATTTTCCTAGGGAGATAACAAGGTTCACTGTTTAATGTGCCAGGATGGTATAATCAATACAACCAAATAAATTCTCACCAAAAATTCAAACAAGCTCAAAAATTTATGATTTTGATTCCATTAGATAGAGGATGAATTTAGCAATTTTTTCACTTTATTTGGAGTTAAAATGAATTAGTTATGAATATTCGAAGTTCTCAGCTCAAATAAAATAAAAAAATTATTAATTAATCCGAGGAGAGAGAAAGTGCATGAGACTGATAGGTGGGGCTCACTGGTTATATTATTTTTCTTTTACTCTCTCTGACAGGTGAGACCCACTGGCTTTATTAATTTCTTAGCTTTTCAAACGCTGACATGTGGGGCCCACTGAGAGTTAATATCTCTCCCTCGGTTTCACTAACAAGTGGGGCCACAGGAATTTAATACTTTGTGTGACGCTGACAGGTGACACCGAATAACGGTTTAATGAAAACAGGGCCCGCTCGACAGTGACTAATTAAACTTAACTAACGTCATTAGCATTAATTAATCTCAGTGCAAATTGAATGGCACGGATGAATAGTGTCATCCCCAACCTCCCGACGACCGCGAAGCTCATCGCCGGCGGAGGAGGCAGTGGCCAGACGTGAGCATAAGCAAAATGGAATGCTCGTGCCTGCGCCCACCACTGGCCGAGGTCTCGCTGGCCAATTTGGCTAGAGCTAAATTAAACGCTGCTGAAGCATCTAGGAGGTGTCACTAGTCTACCTCTAGGGTCGGCGGAGCTCGGGGAGGGCTGAGGAGACTTGTCGGTGTGCGACGGCGGTGATTTGAGGAGGGCTCATGGCGAGGGGTTGGCTCGGGCGATGGGAGCTTTGGCTGAGAGTCGGGGTGGCTTCGCCAAACTCTAGAGATGCTCTGGCCGAATGGAATTGGATGGAGGTAGCTTCAATCGGCGACGAGTTCGATGGCCGGAGTTAAGGGACAAGAGGTCGCCATCGAGCTATGAGACACGGGAGTTCTATTGCTTTCAGTGGGAGGGAGAGGAGAGTGTGGGGAGTTGGTTGAAGGTCTCGGCGGGCTTTTATAGCCAATGGAATGCGCTGTCCGCATGGGGGTGGGTGCGGCGGCCATGGCGATGACGGTGGAGACGGCGTGGCTACAGTGCAGCTGTCCCAGGGTCGCAATGTGAGCAGACTGGCGACAAGAGAGTGTGCAAGGAAAGGCAAGAGCACTGGCGAGGATGTCACGACGACGTGGAGATGGCTGAGTTGACGCGGCAGCGTGGGCTCACCCGCCTGGTCGTGCTCGAAGGGGGATGAGGGAGTTGGTGGCGGTACTATGGTGGAGATGGCAGCAGCATGGGTCGAAGAGGCACGCCGGTGACCATCGGTCCAAACGGGAGCTCGGTGGTGGGGCTGCGGTAGAGCGCTTCCGGGGGAGAGGGCCGAGCGGGTGCGGGCACTCTGGCGCGTGCACGCGAGGGAGAAGGGGGGAGAAGGAGGAGAAAGGGGGAGAAGGCCTGGGCCGTTGGGTCGGCTGGATCCTCCCCTCTCTTTCTTCTTTTTATTTTATTTTATTTTCATTTTCATTTTTGCTTTGAATTCTATTGCTATTTTTGCGCATAAGTGTGTATACCTTCACATATATTTTATGCCTAATTTTCCAAGGTGTCCACTTCAGTATTATTACTTTATTTTTCATATTTTACATGTCTCTTCTTTAGATTGTCTTGCTATTTCATTTTTGGGAATTTTTGGGAAATGTTTGGATTATCTTTTCATATTTGCATTTGGGTTTAATATTTTCTCCCATTAAATATATTCTTTCTTTTTAGAGTTCCCTTGTTTATTTTATACTTTAACACTGTATTATTTCTTATTCTTTTTCTGGAACCTCAGTCAAAAACCATAAAAATCCACAAAAATTAAAGTAATCAGAAATGCAAAATTCAGAACATGTCCAAAATATATACATTTTCCAGAAATACAAATTTTAGGACATTACAGTGAGGAAGGCGAATCAAAACTTAGAATTAATCTCTATTGTAGTTTCGTGCTGAAAGTTTCTCAGCAAATCACTGTTCTGTTCTATGCAACGAGCTCAATTTAGCCTAAGTTTTATTGTCTGCTCTTACCCAGATTGTGCAGTTGATGCTTACCTAATCTATGGATAAATTCTTGATGGAGGTTTGATGTTGGACATAATGCAAGCAAGCTCAAAATGTGGAATGGAAAATTTGCTTTTCCATTCAAAGCTTCCATTTTGTGGTGTTAATATGTTATTGAATCTACTTGGTTCGTAGATGTAAACTTTTGATACGCCACTTCTCTGACAATTTCTTTTGTCGATGTGTATGGATGCAAGGAAATTTTATTTGGACATGGATTGCATGTTGATGACTTGATGGAAAAATGTACGAACGTTTGTTGTGAATGCTAACCTGGAAGTATAATATAATTGGAAATTCTGCATCAAAGCTTTTATTGATGCTTTTTTTTGTATGGTTTTATTGTATGTTAATGAATTAATGGAAAAATGTACGAACATTTGTTGTGAATGCTAACCTCGAAGTATAATATAATTGGAATTTTACATTGCTCAAGCTTTTGCTGAACACTTACCGTAATTAACATTTTCATTTATTTTTGGTTTATGCTTAGCAAGATAAAGGCTCCACTCATTTCGACTTGAGCTTCTGGCTTATTTTTCACTATTCATAAATTTCATCTTTTTCTGGCTTTTTGGTTTTTTTAGCTTTTTTGCCGGTTCTTTTTTTCCCGTATTCATTTGCATTGTCCGTGATAGACTAACCTGTTTTTTTTCTATTTTTAAATTTTTAAAAATTAATTATGTCAAATAAGCCACTACCAGCTATAGTATAACTTCAGCCAACTACAGTGCAATTTCAGCTATAAGCCACCATATTTCAGCCCAACTGAGCAGCCTTAAAGAGATGAAGATAATAACTAGTTCAGCTATAAGTTAGATAAACAGAGTAATTATCCCAAAGGCACATACACAATGGGTCAAATCAATAGTTTGTATGTTCGTTGTGAGTCTATTTGACCGAGAACGGTTACTAGAGAGGGTGAATAGAAGCCAACCTGATTAAAAACTTTTCCAAATCTTTTCCAGGATAGGGCAAAGTTCTTCACACCAATGGATATGAGAAGCTATGAAAATCAGAGGCCAATCACTCACAATGAAAGATCCAAGAAAAACAGAGCCAAATGAGGCTTAAGCCTTTTAGTCGGTCAGATTGCCAACTAGTGTCCATCTGGGTTGGTCTGACTACTACAAAGCTAGTCCGACTAATCTGGTCCAGTCTGACTGCAACAACGGTGGTCTAACTGCTCCATCCAGGCATAACAGGTTTTCAACATTATTTCAAATCCAAGAATCAACGAAACTTTTGATACATAGCTCCAAAAAACATGAAACTTTGTATACACCTTCTCTAGGATATCAAGAACATCTTACATGCATGGATTGATAATATCAATACCAAAGTTTCTACCTTTATCCAAAGCAAGGAATATTGCACCAAAACTGGGCAAAAGAGGGAAACCCCAAGTTACTCTTGCTTGTGAGTTCTTGATGATATATATAATTTTTTATGGGTTCCCATATATCATAGCAAGGTAGATTATAGTACGAACTCAAACCAAAATGCCCACAAGGATAAAACCCCAAAATCACACCTTCTTGAGATAAACTTGAGCAAATACAAGTGCTTAGATGGATGGATGAGATAAACACAAGAACTTGCAAATGCAAGTGCTTAGATGGATGAGATCTAGTCTTAAAAAGACATCTTCATCACTTAAATGTCCTTGACACATAGTAAGATCAAGAGAGAACACCAAAAACCAAGCCAAATCAAAATTTCAACACTTAAGCATAAAAGAGAAAGATTTGAAAGAATTTTGATCTCTGTTGATACTTAAAGATAAATATTTACAGCTACTCCCTAACCAAACACAAACCCTAAGAATGATAAAAAGCTCAACTATAAGAGTCACTCACATCTCCCACAAGGCTCCCTCCAACCCTAACTCACCTCTACTTAGCATGGATGTCTTAACCCTAACCCACCCCTTTCCACACTTTTGTAGTGCAGGCACACAAAACCCTAATTAGCCCCATGTGTTGGGTTTTATCCACTTACATGTGCTAACCCGTTAACCCAACACCATCCTGGGTTTTACAATTACACATACACGCTTCTCAAAGTGCACACACCCATTAACCCATTAGTGAATTGACAGTTGATCCACTTCACATTTTCAATACATCGTTGACCTAAACCACTTAGGCCAATGCCACGGTTTCACGCACCACCACTTTTTCGGTATTGGATAATTTACCAAAATGCCCCACTACCATCACATATTTATAGTACATCTTTGACCTAAACCCATTAGACCAACACCATAATTTCACACATCACCACTTTTCCTATATTGGGCAATTTACCAAAATGTCCCTTTATTGCCTTCCATGAAGTTTTCTGCTTTCTTTGCCATGAAGCATCGTCCATACTGCATCATCTTTTATATGGCCCTAATGACTTATTGCCAAGCCTCTCAAATGTCTAGATCTCATTGAACCATCCTCACTTGCAAACGGACCCCAAGTCACTTGGCGCACTACACACTTCACCTTCACCATGACGGCACTCGGCTTCCATGATTGTGCAGGACATGAGTTCCTCCTTAAGCCTAATCTGGACCTCAGCTCTTCCCTAAGCATAGTCTTGGTCCACCTTGTCATTGCCCATCATGTACACCACTAGTAGCTCCCAATTTGGCTCCTTCACTTCTCAGCTTGTAACCACCCCACAAGCCTTAGTCATCCTCCAGTGGCTCCCTGATCCTATGGGACCTCAGCTCTTCCTGAGCCTTGTTCAAACCTTAGCTTCTCCCTGAGCTTAGTCCAGATCATAGACCTCATTGCCCTCGCCTAGTCCCTTACCGTCCGTCTCACCATAACCTAGCTCTAGAGTCCTACAACCAACAATAACAATCAAACCGTCATATAGCACCGCACGATACAAAATCATCAATTGAACCAATTGATGAGCCAAGAAACCTTACCTTCCAAAGCTTCCATCCCCGAAAGCATCACTAAAAAACATGACGTGCATCTCCAATGCATCATGATCTTTGTTCAAACTTCACATTTCATAGGTTTTGTCCATCTTTTGCCTTGCTTGAGCCTAACTATCCCACACAACTACCTTGACCATTCTAGACCTCGATTAATTCCAACCTAGCCTTGGTCACTTGTTGTTGACCATAATAGCTTCCAAGTGTCCCTGCAACCATTTCTAGGCATAAGTTCTTTATAACTTGACCTACATTAGTTCATAAATACACCATGCAACATGTAAGCACCTAATTGATCCTAACCCCCTACGACCAAACCTTAAACCCTTGTGCATACATCTAGCACAAAGACACCACACAAAGTCTCAGGACCAAATTTTCGAATCGGAACCCTAGGACCAAACCTTAAACCCTTGTGCACACATCTAGCACAAAGACACCACACAAAGTCTCGGGACCAAATTTTCAAATATGAACCCTCTGTGTATTACCACACTAGTCCTAGATCAAAACTGGTACACATAGTTAAACAGTGATGATTACATAACAAATAATGCTTTATTACAATAAAAGGGAGTACATGCCTTATGGCCACTTTATTACAACTGAGGTTACAAGACCTCTCGAACTTACAAAATACAGTGAAAGTAGAATAAAACTCTGGCGATGGCCCATCAATATGCCATAGGCAATTGACTAGAGAAGAGCAACCTAGTACTCTGGGAAGCCTTCATCGAATCCACACACGAAGTAGTCACAATCTCCTTCTTGAGCTTCGTATTCTCTGAGAGTTGTTTTGAGTGTAGCATTTGAGTACATAAAGTACTCCACAAGTCTTGGAAAAAATACAGTATATCTAAGGCTTTACAAAGGAAGGATAATATGGTTCTTTTGCACAAAGCAACATTGTTTTTCAATTACCATTATATATTTTTAAAGGCATTAATTTAACAAAGTAATTGCAATAGCTTAAACTAAATAAATTTTCTAGTGAATGTTCCAACCACTAACACTAGTAGATAGGCTCTAGCTACCAAGGTTCAAGACTATGGGCTCCATCTACCTGCACTGGCCCCATCTACCAGGACACACTCCCGAGAGTTCCATCCACCCCCGACTTCCCAAGACTTTTACTTTAAAAATGAAAACCAAATATCTACCTTGTGAAAGTGCACATCGTCCACCCTTGACCGTGGGTACATCTATTCGAATAGTTTTATACTCTACAGAGCTTGTACAACTTTACCCATAAGAGATAAGTCATCTTAATAGCCAACATGCTTTCTTAGGTCCCGCCCTTGACTGTGGGCACATCTATTCGAATAGTTTTATACTTTACAAAGGTTGTACAGCTTTACTCATAACAGATAAGTCATCTTAATAGCCAACATGCTTTCTTAGCTAAGAGAGCCAGATAATTTATCACAAAACCTTTATCTTACTCCAATCTAGCTAGACACCATCCGCTAAGGTTTCAGCGCTGAATAGTTAAATCCACCTAAGTCAGAAGCCCCCTCTTGCACCATATGAGTACAGTAAATCCCTGTGTCTCACTGTGAGTAACTCTAGTAACCGTGGTACCCACTTACCACTGGTGATATTTAAACTAAATCTTTGTGAGTTACTCAGTTAAATCATACCCATTTAGACTTGTGGTTGTACGGTAGTGCTCAGTTTGAACAATCACAAGCGTCAGTCTTTAATTGGCTAGGGCAGTTCAATCACAATACAAGTTCTCGTACTAAATCCACACCAACCCAATCTTACTATTCGCCCAAGTCTAAAATTAGTTTGCACCATTTTATTTTATAAAGCAATGACATCACTTATTGCCAAACAATTGATAAAAATAATTATTTAGAGATTTGATAACATTATTCCTACATATAGGGTTATAATGACCGAATAGCTTATCTAAGCAGTTAATACCATTCTAAAATTATCAAATAACATTATAATGTCAATATTGAGACAAGGGAAGCCTTGGGTGACAAAGGTACATGATTGTTAACGTCAAATGAGGGCATAACAAATATCAGATTAATTATTATCCTTAAAACAGAAGTTATCATTTTATGTAACATAGCAATACATTTAAATTTGAAATATTAAAATGGTTTTGTTAAACATAGGTACAAGATGATCAAAGGTACTAGACCAGATCATTGCATTAAACTCTATGGATTAATTGTTATCCTTAAGGTAGAATATGCACTCCCCTTCTTATATCCATGCTTGTCACCCTATCGGTAACTGGATTATGCACACCTCCTATCTACTCTGTGCGGGCCGAAATTACAACACTAGATCATAATATTAGGATGTCTCCCAATACTGTCATTAAGGATAGAACAAAGATAGGGCAAGAACAGTAAAATAAATGAAGTTACCAAAACCTAATTCATGCTAGATCACCATCTACCTAAGACCTAATCAATCACTCATGCATAGACGATACAGGACAAGATAAACAAGGAAAACAATGAATTAAAGTAAATATGATGTTCATGGAATACATAAATAGTAGAAAATGAGATAAACATAGAGATGGAGCTGGACGATAATGGTCGTGGTTGTTGCTGACGAAGGAGGAGGCGAGCATGCGGCCTAGGGCCGGCCACGCACTGGTATGGGGCGGCACCCCTATCTTCTTCCTCTTGCTTGGATCATGTGTGGAGGTGATGGAAATGTGTTCTTGGATGTGCTAGGACCAACTATGGATGATGTCAGCATGCGTGGCACATGCATGGGCATCCTCCCCTTATATAGCGACGTGCAGGCCTTTGATTCCTTCCTAAACTCATCCCAATCCAATCCCAAGGTTGTTGGGGCTTTGCTACCTGCAAATTATTTTCCTAAGTGCTAAGAAACCTTCCAAAACAACACATATTTGAATAGGCTTAAAAACATGTCAATTGAGACTCCTCCTATCTCGTCTCGAGCAAAATTCGGGTTACAGTATGGTCATACCTAACCATACTGCTCTAGTCATGCCTGGGTGGTTGCTTGCACGGTCTTTCTTCTAGAGGCCATGACTTCCTCATTGAAGCTCAATTAAGGTGATCCAATAGTCAAAATCCTAGCTCTCGATGAGATCTACAACTTACTAGTTATGGAATTTTCAATTTGAGGCCACATAGTTTCCCAACATTGCATTCCAAAGTCAGGACAACAATTTCAGCACCTATTATTGCTTCGGTTTCACCCAACTTGATTTCTTTCATCGTTCTTCATCCTTGGGAGTTCCAAAACACATCTAATCTGCATGAAAACAAATAAAGATTAATTAAACATGGTTTATAATGAATTGTGCAACATTACAAGTTTTACACAAAAATAGCAATTAAAGCATACACGGAAGAGCATAAATAAGGCATTTTATATTGAAAACATGGTAATCAATCCGACGTGTTTGGATGCATCAACTATACAAAGATCTTTTCTATATCCTGTAGGATTGCACTAGAGTATTCCTGTACAATTTCTATGTTTTTCATATTTCGATGTCTTTCATTTTTCACTATGTAGCAAAGGAACTTAGAAATGAGTTTTTTTATAAGGACACGACTAGCGAGTGCGTGCACACTCGTTTGTCTTACCCGATGACACCCCTTCATGCTACTATCTTCTACACCTCTGAGCGGGTCATCTTCCTCACCCCTGGTGTCCATCTCCACCACCGTCCCCACCCCATCAGCCCGCCAAAAGCCGTCGTCCCCGGTGCCTCTGCCACTCACCGAGCTCTCACCTCCACCACTCGCTGCCACTTCTTGTGGCAAGTGGTGCCTCACTGCACCACTGCCACTCCCTGCACGATGCCGCCTCATTCTCGACCTACCCTAATTCATCAACACCATTGTTGTTGTGCCATCCTCCACTACCTATTTCCCTCCATTGAGCCTGCGACCAGCAACACCACCGCCACCTTGCTGCACCGCCACCGTCCCCACCAACCACCGGGACACCACCACCCACATCTCCCTCGAAGGACATGGTCCCAACGAACCCCTTTCTAACCCCTGATGAACCCTAACCCCACCACTAACCGCCGCCGCCTCGCCAATGATGCACCCTGTCGTCGCCTAAGGAGAGTGGGCACGCGTTAAGACTAAATAATGCATGCACACTATTTAAAATTTTCCTTTTATAATATTTGATCAACGGTACACAAACTGAAATAGGCTTCATTTCACTACATTATTCTTATTATGATGTGAATTATGAGTATTACAACTGGTTTACCGCTTGTTAACTGAGATGTCATGGGATGAACTTCCAAAATATCAAAAAAAACAAACCTAACACACCAAACTATAATTAGTGGGATTTGAGTCAGGGGTAGGCCCAATGCGGACCCCAACCATCGTGCCCATGGGAACTGAAGCGGAGGAGGAGCACCCAACCATGCATTACCAAGAGTGCAGCTAGCGCATGGTTGAGCAGCTTCTTGAAGAGGTGTAGATGGATGATGATTGGGAGGGATGACGAGCTCGATGGGTGGTGGTACTGGCACTTCCTGCTTTGAGGCTCCGGAGGAGGATGAGAAGGAAGATGGTCACCAACAGCCAATGGAGTCGAGCGTCGGTAGCAGCGCGTCGGAGAACTCGTTGTGTGAGATGTCAAGCACCTAGAGCCACGCAAAGTTGCCGACGTTATTGGGGAGCTCACTGTGGATGGCGTTGCATGTAGGTTGAGCCACCGCAGCAATGCCCCTACCTCCCACTGGTCATTGGAGAGGGCAGTGAGGCAGTTTCCGCTGAGGTCCAGAGAGTGCAATCTCGTGAGATTCCCCACCGTGTCCTCTGGGATTGCCCCCAATAGCCCCATCCCAGCGGCCATGAATACCACTACCCGCCCTTCACCATCGTAGGACACCCCAGACCAAGAACACACCATGCTGCCCGCCAATGGAGCCATGTGGCTCATCTTGGTGAAGAACTTCGAGACGAAGTAGGCGTCTATGTTGGGCTCCTACACAGTAGGCCACGGCCAAGAACAAGAGGATGGAGGTGTGGACACCACAACCATAGCTTCCAACATAGCCAGCTATAGACGCAATAGCATTTTTCTATCTCTCATCGGCAATACAGCAAGCTACCATGAGCCAGTAACTCGGCATTCAGTAAACTAGTGGCAAAGTCCCATTAGCCCTCCCTAAACTTTGATCCTATGTCTGCCACTTATTTGAATTATGACTTTTAGCTATAAAATAAAGGTGTCATATTGGCTAGACTAGAGCGCTTACCATTTTTTCATTTACCATACTCATTTTGTTGCATGGAAATCATTTTCGTTTGATCTGGACAGATGACCTATTTTGGTCTAGGCTATGTTCTATTTGGGTTAAAATAACCAAGTTAGCCAACCTTAACCTAGGTAGTGATGCGAGTGTTGGTCTTGATCTTCTGGTGATAGACAACTAATGATTTGTGAGGATGACTTTGATGATAATGGCTACCAACTGAACGTGTCTGGGATGCCAAGCAATTGCTAAACCACACTCCAAATGGTTATTAATTGTGCCAAGAATGCAGCTAACCTGATCATGAAGATCGATTCATGCGACACAACCGTAGAACGAAGCAAGAACAAGGTAAAAGCAATCTAAAAACAGGAATTAAAGCACTAAAATAGTTGTGAGGTTCAAAACACATTTTCATAGGTCTAACTAACATTAGAGAAGATGTGGATGTTGCACATAGGGGCTAACAAGCAAAAACTAAACCTAAACCCCAAAAGTGGCATCCCTTGCACTATTTGAGGGGCTAGGTACATGGGGAGCATGTCCATGAGGGAGGGGAAATATCCCACTAGAACTCTCTAGTTGGGCTCAAATTGATACAAGACCTAGGGCCTAGGAACTGATTTAGAATTGTTGTATGGATTACGATGTGCTCAGGTGGATTTTTAAGGTGAGACCAGAACCACTAGAAAGAGGACATCATAATATTTCCAACATGTTCAAGATCACCTTATTTAGATTTCGTATGTATCTTCTGTGCTCATTTGAACTCAGCACTATCTCCAGAGGCCGTAATGGATTCTAGAATATGCCTAGTTTTTATTCTTGGTTGTCTTAGCCTCAAAGTAACATGGTGACCTCTAATATTCATCTCAAACTTGTCCGTGACTCCATATGCCTATCCTTGATTCTTTCCTATGTTCCTAAGTACAATCACATCACATGCATCAAGCAGCAACCCATTCTCAGAAGCTGAACCTAGGAACGAGCTCACCTTATAATTGAATTATCATACATGTGCCCTAGTTATGGGACCATATCCATGCTAGCAAGGTTGTTGCAACTCACTCCATCAATAATTACATAGCATGAGCGATTGTTAATGATGAACTTGGATTGGAACAAATTGTGGTATTGATTCTGTTTAGCACGCTCTATCTATACACTAAGTACGCACTGAACAACAATGCTCATGTACTTAGAAATCTTCTTTCCCAATTGTTCTCCCTCTTTAGACTCAGTGTCATGTTTCTCATCTACATGGTCATTTGTAAGCAAAGTATATTCATCCTCAATATCACTAGCTGAAGAATACTCACCATTGTCCCTTATGATGAGAACTCACTGATTTTGACAATCACACATGAAATGTCTAAAACCCTTGCAACGATGACATTGCACATCTCTAGTACATCTTGTAGAAGCTACCAAAGAAGCGCTCTTTGTTGGAGTTTGCACCATGGTAGATTTGCGTGTTTCTAGCGCTCGTGAAGGTGTGGAAGTAGTGGAAGGAGCTACAGAGCGTCCATATGGTGGCAGGGGTGGCTCACAGCTGGTGGTAGTAGATGGCACCCTACTCATGCCCTGGTTCGGACTAGAGGAAGAAGAATCACCTGCAAAATGTCTTCTTGACCTAGCTCTTTCTAGCACTTCTCTTTCAACTTTACAAGCAAGATGGAGCAAATGAGTGATGTTATTATAGTCCTTATAATCAAGTATATTGTGAATTTTATGGTTAAACCCTCATAGAAATCTAGCCATTTTAGCATCTTCAGTTTCTGCTAATCCACAATGTAAAAGACCAATTTACAATTTTTGATAATATTCCTCTACAGTTTTATTGCCTTATCTCAAATGTTGCAAATTATTAAGCATGTCACAACTATAGTAAGAAGGGACAAATCTAATCCTCATAATGCGTTTCAGATCATTCCATGTTCTATTAGCATTGGGATGTTGTTTACAAGCCTCATTCCACCAAATGGATGCAAAATCAGTAAACTCGCTAGTAGCAGCCCTAACACATTTATTTTTAGAAAAAACATAGCATGCAAATTTTTGCTCAACTGCTAACTCCCAATCAAGGTATGCATTAAGATCATACTTACCAGTGAAGGAAGGCATAGTTAACTTAATCTTTGCAATGGAATCAGCACGTACCTCTTGTTGCAGTATTCCCATACCTTGTCAGTTGTGTCGCAATCAATGATGATCACGATCATTGTTGGGGTTGAATCCATCACTCTCAGTGTCAGGAACATAGGAGTTCCTTTCTTCTTGTTCGACCTCATCGGCCCAAGATGGCACGCGAGGTGGCGAACGACATGCAATATGGTCATCTCCTTTGGCCCTCAGTGGCCATAGCAACAACAGGGGCAACAACTAGGGGTGACCGCCTCTCAAGTTAGTCAACTTGAGTCACAAGCTCCTGGAATGTGAGTTAGAGCATGTCAATCACATCGAGTGTGCGATCAATGTGCACTCGAACTTCCCGCTCAAAGTGTTGTCGTATTGCCTTCGTGCGAGGCAAGTGCGGTGGTGTCATCTCACTGTGCTGTTGTGAACCAGAACCTACCATGTTAGTAGTAATGAGAAACTCACAAATAAATATTAGTTCTTATCAACTACTATGTATGGTGGAGTTAATCAAGTCACTCAACATTCGAGCTCTTGTCAAGCTCTTGCAATGATCTTACCAGTGCAAAGCAAGTGGTGCAACCGGTGGCTGGATTGTGACAACTTTCACCTAAGTGATGTGTAAAACGATTGCAAGGCTAGCACCTATTCGGTTAGTAGTAGGTGTAGCTTGGAAGGTTAAATATGTAGCAATAGAGAACAATTAGTTAGTTTCAGAAATTACACAGAATTGAATTATATCTTGTATCTAGCATTTAGCCTATGTTGCTAATCAAACAAAGATAGTTGAAGGCCAAATCAAGTGTACAATAAAGGTATACAAGTGATAGACGCAAGATAATTCAAAAGAATGCAATATGGAATTGAAAAGCACAAGGATTGATCCAAATTTGAAAACTGAAGATTTCTGTCCACTAGAATGTTAGTATTTTGACTATAACTTTTTGTTACATGCCTCTTTTTAATGATTCTTTTTTCATTTGTTTTCGTATGCATTTTTCTACAATTTTTCTTTGGGGCCACATTTTAAAAACTAACCAAAAATTTTGCACAAAAATCACAACTACTGACTATTGCAGATTCAAACCAGAAATTTGGGTCAACTTTCACCACATATATCTTTTAACTGCCTTACTAGAATGAAGCAAAATTTCACAAGCAGATGGATAATGAAGTTATGAATATAATGGAAGTGTTTTCACTCAAAAAGGATAACGTAAACAAAAATTAAGGTATTTTTTGTGGCGACCGCAGAAAGGGGAGTCCTAAAAATTAAAAATTAGGGTTTAGTGTGTTCTAAATGGTTTTGGACTTGGGATTATTGTTTTTGGAGATAATGGGACCAAGGATATAATCAGCAACTAGACAAAGCTAAAATAGACGCAAATTCAATTTATCAAACTAAAACTAACCGATTGAAAGACACAAATAAGGTTTGGACGGCAAAAATTAACTCTTTTGTAGGGCAATTTTCTAGTTATAGGTATAAAAATAAATCTAGAACTGAAATCTCACCGGACAACCTGACTCTGATACCACTTGATGTGAGGGATGGTCCCAATATTTCAGTGAGAGGTAACTAACGATTTGTGAAGAATAACTTTGACAATGATGGCTACCAACCAAATGTGTCTAGGATGCTAAGCAATCGCTAAACTACACTCTAAATGATTATCAACCGTGCCAAGTATGCGGCTGACCTGATCACGAAGATCGATTCCTACAATGCAGCTGTAGAACGAAGCAACAACAATGAAAAGCAATTTGAATTGTAAATATGAATTAAAGCATTAAAAATAGTTGTGAGGTTTAGAAACATATTTCCGTAGGCCTACTCGACACTAGAGAAGATGTGGATGTTGCACATAGGGGCTAACAAGCAAAAACTAAAACTAAGCCCTAAAAGTGGCATCTGTGGCCCTATTTGAGGGGCTAAGGACATGGGGAGCATATCCATAAGGGAGGAGGAACATCCCACTACAACTCTCCACTTGGGCCCAAGTTTAGAACTGATTCAAACTTGTCTTGTGGATTGCGATACACTCAAGTAGAGTTTTGAGGTGGGACTAGAACGATTGAAAAGAGGACATCATAAGCTTTGCAACAAGTCTAAAATCACTTTATTTGGACTCCGTATGCATTTTTTATACTTATTTGAAGTCAACGTTATCTCTGTAGGCCGTACTGAATTATAGAACATACCCAGCTTTCACCTTAGTTGTCTTAGCCTTAAAGTAACGTGGTGACCTTCAATGTTTAACCGAAGTATGTCCATGACTCCATGCGCCTCTTCTTGGTCCTTGCCCATGTTTCTAAATACAATCACATCATATGCATCAGGCAATAACCCATTCTTAGAAGCTAAATTAAATAATCTAGAAACGAGCTTACGTAATAATTAAATTGCCATACATAGGCCCTAGTCATGGGACCATGTGTATCAGTATAGCAGTTGGTGGAGTGTTGTATGTCTAAAGAAGTGATGTCCTCATCAGCTAAGATAGCTTAATATAGTTTGTGTGTTTGGCAACTAATCTATTTAGTTTAATATACCATTTGGCTAAATTCGGTGGCTTGGTTGAGTTAGCAGTAAAAAAACAAAACTTAGAAGGTTAGTTGTGGTGGGTTAGCTTATTCCACCTTTGTGGAGTGTTAATCCTGGTTAAGGGGTTAAAAGGCTTAGACCGAGTTACGTTAATCCTTCCTAACCCGCAAGTGTTTAGCGGGTTACACCCTAACTCCCCTCTTAAGGCCGAACCAAGCATAGTCTTAGATGCCACGGGAACAAGTTACTTTGTAGATATCCTTGAGGTGTTTGGGTGCGGGGCATGATCTCGAGGATCAAGAATAACATTTTTCATGCAACTGCAAAGCGGATAAAAAAAGGTCACGAATTATACTGCAAAATAAACATCGAAAAGATAAAAATTACTATTCACTCAAATAGATCTCACCTTTCGTTTTCTACTTAAACAAATTGATCGAACACATTTCCTTCAAATAAAAATATGACGAAGAAATGAGACTTTACGACGTTATGATGTCACGCAAGGGATTGTTATGTTCAATGTGCTCATCGCCTCCTCATGATTTCGCTCTCGCAATCCAAAGGCTAAAAAACATAAAGATGGCGTACCCCGAAAACAACGGTCACGAATCATGATTCCTTGAATAAACAAAAGGTAGAAAACAACGGTCATGATCAGACTGCTGAGGAAAAAGGCAATCCGGCATATACTCAACTAAATCAATGTTTTTTTCTCCTTTTGGCCTAGTTAATTTTATTTTAATAAAAAGCGATTATAAAAAAATTGCCATCTCCCTCTCAAAAAAATCCATCTTGAAAAAAATCTGATTATGCTGTAGTTATGATCATATTGCCAACAAACAAAAATATCAAAGTAGAAGAACGGGATATAGCACCCGTCTCCCCCTTTATTGATATCTCATGAATGTGTACATGAGTAGTCCCTAGCCCTTCTTATACAGGAGATTGAGATATACTCTCAATAGAATAAGTAATATAGGACTAAACTCGACAGCTATACCACATGAGTATTATTGGACGTTAATCTCTATTAAGCCTAGTTTAGGTAAATTATCCACAGACGGGCCTAATGGACCGATATTATACTCTCTTCATTCTTTTTTACTTAATATTTTAAATCTTTTACAGTATCTAAAGAGTGACTTTAACTATTACTTTTTATAACTTTATATTAAAATAAACTAATAATATTATAATATTATAAGCCTATTTTTTACGATAAATCTAATAATGTAATTTTTGTATAACCAATCTAGATTGTTTTAAATTTATTGGTAGTTAATCTTTAAAAAGTTTGATGATACGAATTTTAAAGTTAAGTAGAAAAGAACGCGGAAGTAACCGATTAAACATGCTCCAGGTCCACCAAGCACATTTTTTCGAAGGACCGATCATCAGCACTGCTCCACTTCGGCCCCGACAAGCCACAGAGCACCCAACCCGCAGGCCGAAGAGCACCCAACCCGACAATCGCCCACTCCAGCCGAAGAAAACCAGTCAGTCGGAGATTATTTGTCCACCCTTCCCGGTCCATGCCGGGCATCAAGCACTGCAATTCAGCTTTCAGCAGATGACACTGCTAACATCATTCGAAACAGACCTAAAACTATTTCCAGTCAGTCAGGATAAGGCGGTCGCTGCGCAGGTGCGAATGCAAGAACTAACACAAGTCAGCTTTATCTAGATCGTTACAGTAGCTGCACCATATGTACAAAAGGTTTATACGGAAAGCCCTCGTGATTTTACAAGCCTAATAGCAATGACTTGAGGTATATTTTACGAGGTTCATTCCCTGAACATAAGTATCAGCGACAATTAATGCCTTAAGCATAGAAAAGAGAGCTGTATGACAGATTGCATTTGCACAAGCGCACAAAAAAGGTGGGCTTGGTGACAAATCTTTGGTAAGGGTTCTGTTTTGAACTTGGATCACCTGTCAAGATCCCTCTGGTCAGCCTTCTCTTGACCCTTATCCTTTGGTAATGAAGCAGCCTCTACTGTGTCCTGCTCAGTTTCAGATAGTGATAGATGAGGGTTCATTCCTTCTTCTATAGGCAATGTCCTCTTGGAGCCCTCAAGAGCTACGCCCAGAACAATGTTATCATCAAAGGCAGGTCTAGATTCTTTCTTTGGACTAGCCAGAGAAACTGAACCATCTTGTCGTTCTGTGGCCTCAGATCCTTGAGTCTTCCCTTTGCCAGCCTTAGAAGTTGACGTGACAGGATCCATATTTTCTGTCCACAGAGTTGAGGGAGATGGTGTTGTTGATGCCACATGATCATTTTTGCTATTCTTCATCCGACCATCTTCTGGTACCATTTTTTTTTGTTCCTGCTTTTCAGAGTTGCTTAAACTAGCACTATCAGGTGAAGCTGCCTTGGTCTCAACCGATGTGCTTGTCTTGGCTTGCTGCTCTTCACGTGATGATGCCGGTCGAGGTTTAGGCTTGTCATCACTGATCCTTCCAGAGGTATCAATCAGAAGAGGACGGCCACGTACACGACTATACATCTCCTCTCCAAAAGGAATGTTATCAATGTCTGCATTGCCGTATGCTTTCTGAACTGTTCGAATTTGGGTAGCAAGCCTTGCCCTGTGATGACCAACTATTGTAAGAAGATCCAACATAACAGCTTCCTGTCGAAAATCGGAACATAAAAAGATTTTGTCAATTATTTTGCAATGCCACAGGGCATCAGCATCAATTGTTTAAAGTGCTATCTAAAATCCTGATGAAATAATCCTACATAAATACATGGTATGCAAAAATGGCATTCTAGGCTACTCCAATGAAATTTCATCTAAAAAGAAATAGAAAGAACTCTTACGTAGTTTCCTTATGGAAGCTCAAGTCTCAACAATGATAAACACAATGGCATGCATGGAGTTCGTGCAATCTCATACATTTGCTTCTAATTCAAGGCTCAAGATTCAAACACTAACACATGCTATTTGCTCCAATTAGTGTAGCTACAATGTTTTTTATGCCCACTTCATTTATTTATTTTTTTCAGGTTGGATTTGCTTTGCTTCTTATGTCAGATGGCAAATGCACAAGCCAACACCACCATAATGGAAACTCCATACTAAAATACTCCCTCCATTTAAAAATATAAGGAATATATTTTCCGATCTTGTTTCAAATATCGCCTGTAACAGCAGAACGATCTCCATGACACACCCCCCCTAGGGTTGCCACAATGTCTCCCCACAGCCGCACGCCGAAGTTCACCCCGGACTCGGTGGCCACCTCACTGGTCGCGCCACCCCAAGCGCCGGCCACTCTTCCCATTTCCCAGGTGCCGTCCTCCCCCACGGTTGGACGCTCGAAGCTGGAGTGATGGAAGGAAGTCTCCCCTCCCGCCTCTCCTGTTATCTCCCGGCACGCTTCGATCCCTTCCTACCGTGACATTGTGATGGCGTCCCCGAGGTCGGCCAGCAAGGTATCGGCGGTGCCTGAGCGACAGGCTACGGTCCCTGTCGGCCGCGTTGAACTGCCCCACAACCGGGAGTCGCCTTGAGGGTCGATCGAGGAAGGCTGGCAAGAGGTGGTTGGTCGCCGCCGTTCTCGGAGAAGACCTCGTCACCCATCTTGCGACTCTCGACGTCCGGTTCCGGCAGACCTTCGCGGAAAATGTTTCAACTGCTTCTCTGCATCGCATCGCGCTGCGGAGTGTCGTCGCCGGGTGCGTTGCTTTCGATGCATGGGCCTTGGTCACCGTTCTTTTGCCTGCCCCGGAGCTCCCCCGTCGCAGGGACGCATCTCAGTCTGGAGACGTCTCTCCCCGATTATGGAAGCTGCCTCGTCCTCGTCTCCGACGGCGGCCTTGATTCCTTCGTCTGGGCCAGCGGATGGTGGTGTCGGCTCTGCCGGACGGCTTCGGCAGCGTCGCAAGCGCCAGCGTCGCTCCACTGGACGTTCGGGACGCGTCCTCGGGTTAGCTGTTGCCGAAGCCGTGAAGTCCCTCCGCCATGCGCTCTCCGTCACCTCCTTTGGCCAGGCAGTGTCCATCATCGGCCAGGTCGCGACTGTCATCGGCCAGGCCGTGGCAAGGCTTCGACATCTGAGGTCCTCTTCTCCGCCGTGTTCCCGAAGCGGATCGCCATCACCCATCTTCTGGCGCCATCATCAGGGCCTTGGAGGACGGGAACTGTCTTGATGATGAAGACCTCCAGTCGGCACAGCATGCAGTCCCAAGATCACCTTTTGCTAACCCAGCTCCTCTCGAGGTGGCCCCAACTGCGTTGGGAATTGCCTCAGAGACCGCTCGGTCGCCCTCCCCTGCGCCTGCATTTATTGCTGCTGCTGGCACCGCTCTGGACCTGGCGTGCGCTGGAGCCTCAAGTGTGGCTTCGGAGCTGGTGCGTTCGGATTCGGCTATTAGGCCAGATTCTGCTGGGCTGGCCACTAGTCTGGGTCCTTGGCCCACTCCGACCGGCAGCAATGCTACTCCAGAGGGAGGCGCCCGGATAATTTCACAAGTGTACTCCAGGCGTCGTCTCCAGCGGCAGCACTCCAACCAGAATATTTCAACGCCGGCAAAATCCTTCCTTGCCAAGGTCACCCAAGCCACTGATGGCCTACTTCCTTTGCCGGTCATCCAAAAACGGCGGAGCTTTCAGCTCCCGTCGGACTTTGTCTTACGCCGAAGCAGTAGGCTGAATAAAGGAGGGGCGGCTTCGATGACTGCCACTCAAACACAAGCAATTTTGATACACCAATTAGGACTGGTAACAAATCATGAAATCATAGGCGAGCAAGAGTTGGAAAGGTATAGCCGTGTTTTCCACAAGCCCCTCACTCAAGCTCATCTCGCGGCTCTGGCGGCTCTTTTTTGGTTGGCAGCCTCTTTCGCCAGGGGAAGCACCACGCGATGTTGCCATTTTTCCATGTGTGACCAAGGGTGAATTGTGATCGGTGGAAGTGCTCAGAAAGGTCGTTGGTGTTGCTCTAAATCAATGGTGTCAAATTTTCTCGTTTGGAATGTAAGAGGCCTCAACTGCAAGGCAAAGCGGGACAACATCAGATGCTTGGTGAACTCTACTCGGCCTGATGTGGTGTGTCTTCAGGAAACTAAGATGGAGTCTATCACTGATCGTTTGATCATGTCAATGCTGGGAAGTGAGTTTGATCAATCTGTGGTGCTGGCTGCATGTGGAACTAGGGGGTGTTGCTGGCATGGAAAGGCAGTGTTTACTGTGCTTTAGCATCTCGAGTTGATAATTATTCAGTTTCAGTACAGTTTGTTTCTCATGAGGGGCTGCCTTAGTGGTTCACAGGAGTTTATGGCCCTCAAGCTGATGATCAAAAGATGCAATTTCTGCAGGAGCTACGTGACTTTCGGCAAGTCTGTCAAGGTCTGTGGGCAGTTGGAGGGGATTTTAATCTCATATATATGGCGGAGGACAAGAATAACAATAATGTGAACAGAGCAATGATGGGACGTTTCCGCCGGTTGTTGGAGGACTTGGAGCTGAAGGAAATCTCTCTTATTGGCCGTAAGTTTACATGGTCGAATGAGCGGGAAGTTCCCACTTTGGTCCGGTTGGATCGGGTCTTCATGACATCTGATTGGGAACAATTGTTTCCTAACTGCGTCCTTAAGAGTTCGGCTTCTTTGAGCTCAGACCACTGCCTATTAATCCTTGGTTTGAAGGCTAATGTTCAGGGAAAACGGCGCTTTCACTTTGAAAGCTTTTGGCCAAAGCTTGAGGGGTTCTTGTAGGAGGTGCAAACCAGTGGTAGCTTCTTGCCCACGCAAATCCTTTCCTTGAAGTTGGGAAGACTTGCAAGGGACCTGCAATCTTGGAGCCAAAAGAGAATAGGAAATGTTAAGCTGCAGCTCCAGTTTGCCACGGAAATCTTACACTGACTTGAAATTGCTCTAGATGCTTGAGGGTTGTCCAGCGAGGAAGGTTGGCTGCGGCGGCAGTTGAAACGGCACGCACTCGGTTTAGCATCTCTAGAGCGCACAATTGCTCGCTTACGCTCCAGGTTGGTTTGGTTGAAAGAGCGTGATGCAAATTCTTCTTTTTTTCATCAACAAGCTAGGTACAGAAAGAGAAAGAACTTCATGGCAAAAATCAAAGTGGGAGATAAACTTGTTACCGAGCATGAAGACAAACAGCAAGCTGCTTATGAGTTCTACTCAAACTTACTTGGCGCCGTGACTCAAAGACAATGCTCTTTGAACCTGTAGTCTTTCTACCAAGAAGCTCATGATCTGTGAGCTCTTGATCAGTGTTTCTCGAAGGAAGAGGTGTGGGTAGCAATTAAATCACTTCCTTCAGATAAGGCCCCGGGCCCGGATGGATACACTGGTCGTTTCTTCAAAACCTGTTGGAGTATAGTGAAGGTAGATCTTATGGCTGCTCTAAACAGGTTGTTACAGGGTAATGTCAGTAATTTGTTCCTTAACTCGGCGTACATCATTTTGCTTCCAAAGGCACCAGAAGTGTTGGAAATCAAGGACTATAGACCTATAAGCTTGGTTCATAGTTTTGCAAAGCTTGTCACCAAAATCCTAGCCAATAAGTTGGCTCCAAAACTCAAGGACATGCTGTCACCAAATCAGAGTGCTTTTGTCCAAGGAAGATGTATCCATGATAATTTTATTCTGGTCCAGCAAACAGCTAAAGTACTGCATAGACAAAGGGAACCAAGAGTTCTTCTCAAATTGGATAATTCAAAAGTCTTCGATTCGGTGTTATGGTCTTTCTTGCTGCAAGTGTTAAGCCATTTGGGTTTTGGTCCAATTTGGTGTAACTTATTATCCAAGCTCCTGAGGTCTTCAACAATTCGGGTGTTGGTAAATGTTGTGCTGGGAGAGCTAATTCAACATCAGCGGGGGCTTCGGCAAGGCGATCCTTTATCCCCGATGCTTTTCATCTTAGTCATGAATGTGCTTAACTCACTAATTAATAAGGCAAGTGAGAATGGTCTTTTACAGCCCCTTCTTTCTTGAGGGTCTAGTCAGCGGGTCTGTTTATATGCTGATGATGTGGCTCTTTTCTTGTGGCTTGTTTGGAGGGGTTTGAGCTGATCAAAGAGATCCTTCGGGTTTCTGGAGAAGCGTCGGGGTTGATCACCAATTTAAGCAAGTGCTTAGTGACCCTAATCCGATGCCACCAACAGGACATGGAGATAGTACAAGGATCCATTCCTTGCAAAGTTCAAAAATTCCCTTGCAAATATCTTGGACTCCTATTGTCAATCAAGAAACTCCTCAAATTTGGTTTTTATATGATAATTGACAAGATTGCTGATAAGCTACCTGGATGGAAAGCTGCCATAATGCACCCAGCTGGCCAAGCCACTCTTATTCGAGCGGTGCTCTCGACAATTCCTATTTATCCACTCTTTGCACTAGAATTTCCTAAATGGGCAATTAAAGCAATTGACAAGATACATATTGCTTTTCTATGGAAGGGTCGTAGAAAAGTAAATGGAGGACATTGCCTTGTCTCTTGGGACCGGGTCAAGAGACCAATTGAGCTTGGCGGATTGGGAATTCTTGATTTGGAAATCCTCAGATAGGCACTGCGCATGAGGTGGCTGTGGCTCAAAAAGACCCAACCTGATCGCCCATAGGCGGCTTTGGACATTCAGGTGCACCCCAATTCAGCAGCTATGTTCTCCATATTGATCACCTTTATCGTGGGAGATGGCAGAATGACCCTCTTTTGAAGTGATAAATGGCTACATGGCAAATCCTTAATAAACCTTGTCCCCTATCTTTATGCGCATGTGCCAAAGAGAATTGTCAGTCGACAGTCGGTCCAAGAAGCTTTAACAGATGATACTTGGGTTCATGATATTAGAGGCAGTGTACCTACTGCAGTCCTAGAGGAGTTTCTTGGCCTTTGGGATGCAATAGCCCGAGCGAGGCTCACCCCTGGTGTGGAGGATCAGCATGTGTGGAAGCCATCCTTCTCGGGCAAGTTCTCAACTAAAACAGCTTACCGCCGTTTTTTTGTGGGGGCTGTGGAATTTGAACCATGGAAGGAGATCTGGAGAACATGGGCTCCTCGTTGCAAATTCTTTTTGTGGATAGCTTCACTCAATCGCTGTTGGACCGCTGATCGTTTGACCCGTCGTGGTCTTCCTCACCCTGAGTGTTGCCCACTGTGTAATCAAGTAGATGAAAATATTCAGCACTTACTCACTTCTTGCGTCTTCACAAGAAGTGTTTCGTTTTCAGTGCTTTCACTGGTGGGCTTGCCGCAGATAACTCCAAGTCCAGATGATTTGGTCCTTACCGTGTGGTGGCGTCAAGCCTTGCACCAAGTTCCTAAACAGCAGCGCAAGGGCTTTAATTTTTTGGTCGTGTTGGTGACACGGTGGATATGGAAGCATAGGAATGGATGCATTTTCGACGGTGCCTCACCTAATGTCAGCATTGTCTTGCAAGACATTAGAGATGAGGCCAAGTTATGGTGCTTGGCGGGGGCCAGAAGCCTTAGTACCATATGGCCTTAGGTGCTGCGTTTGTTTTTTGGTCGTTAGGCGGTCCTCTAGTTTTGACTTTTTGTTTTTAACCTCGCCTATTTGGTGAGAGTTTGTACGAGTCTTCTTAGACTCCTTTCTTCTTCTTAATATAATGACACGTAGTTCTCCTGCGCGTTCGAGAAAAAAAATCTTGTTTCAAATTGTTAGGTGTGCATGCGATTTTAATGATCCATTCTCTGTTTTGCCCTCAACTAGTTATCTTTCCTCCCTCTTCAACATTTATGAGTAAACCTTCACACAAACTATTCTCTCTTATTTACAAGATACTAACACAGGGTCATTTCAATCTACCATTCTCGTGATGTTATAACCTCATTAATCTCCGTGCCTAGTCAAAATACACCCTATCAAAAGAAATGGCAGTACTTTGTTGTTACAGGTAATTCTGACATAGTGACATTGTTATGAACTTTAGTTCATAAGGGGTAAACACCGTCGAGAGAATGACCAAGAGGTGTCGGCGTAGTGGGAGAGGGAGAGACTATAGATGGGAATGACTTCGTTATTTTTTGTTTGACCCCAATAGTATGCGGTAGTCCCCCTTATATAGATAGACTCCTCCTAACAGATAGAATCTAATTTTAATCATATCTTTAATTAATAGAAACTAATATCATATCTCTAATAGATAGAAACTAATCTCTAACTTATTAATAATGAACCAGTTGGGGCCAAGGCCTAGCCTACGCCCACGACACTGAATAGGTTAAAGTGTGCTACCCCTGTACAACTGGTCCTACGGTCCTACCTAAACCAAGCAATTATTAATTACTGAAAACACTACAAGCTAGAAACTAATATTCCTGACAGAACATATATATGTCAGCATGCATCATAATGCCATACAAAATATGCACCCATGTTTTATTGCAAGCAGAATATGTAGCAACAGATAGACACATACCTGGACATTAAGATATTCCTCAAAATGCGATGTCTTCACAAAACAGGATATGTAAATCTACAGGACAGCACAACAAAAAGATACAAACTTTAGATAATCAGTAGTTTGGGACCAATGTGATTTTTTTTTGTAAGGGGGACCAATGAGAAATTGAAAAGCAATTGAATGGAAGGTGGTACAATATTTGAAGAATATACACAAATAGATGCATGAGCATGACACTATAATCTTGACAGCAGTTGGATGGGGGAAAAAGTAAGTAATGACTGATTGTGCAGTAGTATTCAAATCAAAAGATATAATTAGCCAATGTAAGAACCTACCATAAGAGCTTGAGTTTTTGGATCAATTTTCTCAAAAAATACTCTCCTATGCAGCTTCTGTTGTTCTATATGAGGATTTTTTGCTAACACTTTCCTCATGTCTGCAACAATTATCTGCCAAAGAAAAACAGAGGACAGTGTTAAAGATAGTTCTTAATACACTGGGAAAAAGTTGAAGAGAGATACATAATGTGTAAGATAAGTGGTTCTTACACCAATTTTTCCAGCATCCATGTGGCTTATAGCAAGATAGGTCTTAATACGCCAATGGGTCCTCTGAGTGTTATTCCTCAATATAGAAACTGTGAACTTATGATTAGGAATGTATATAGCTTCTCTATCATCACCTCTAATGATTGTTGGAGACCACCAGCCAACATGCTGAAAATCAAATTAGTTTATGTTAGTGTAACGATAATCTTGTACTAGGGTATGACTCATATCAGTACATATAAATAAAATAATGTATTATGGTACAAATTGTTAAGGATAGAATAGAATTGTGTCATTTGTTTCCTTATATGTCTCGGTTTTCTTATCCGTATATAGCATATTCCCCTGTAATATCTCCTTGTTACTCCCTATATATATTGCCCATTGGATCTCTTCAATATACACACAATATTCATAACATAGTATCAGAGATTAGGTTAAAACCATAACACAAATAACTTCATACTAGATGGCTGTTGCAGCATATTCGCACTAAATGACAGATAATTGAAGATAATTTCAAACAAAGCATGCAAATTACTGACCTCAACTATACCAGAGACTTCAACACCATCTATCTTTGCATTGATCCATTCATTCACTACAAATGGGCGCGTGGCATTGATCATAACACTTGAGAGGAAGTTAATAAAAATCTGCAACAAATTATTATAGCTATTAGTACTATAGCACAAAATAATACTACAAATAAAAGGTTGTCTAGTACCTCACGACCAGCAAGCGTAAGCAATACTGTTCCAAAACCTCCAGCAGTTATCCACTTCTGGGTATTGAAACCCAGCAACTCCATAAAGAGAGAAACAGCAGCAATCCAAATACCAGTATAAACAGCTTTCATGGTAAAATCAAACCCCATCTGTGAGAAACAAACTTGTATAAGTGATACTTCAGCATGAACAAAAAATGAGGAAAAAATATTAAGCTATAAGTACAGGTAACATTAAGAACCAGAAGAATATCTTGATTTAAGCACTAATTTCTAGTCTTAGTAAGATAAGTAAAAAATTTAGTTTCAGTATTTCACTAAGAAAGGCAATAATAACAAGAAAGTCCAAATGCAATGGTTACAACAGGAAAACCAGGGAAAAAAACCTTTCCCATCAAACTGTTTGTTATGAAACTTGGTTCATAAGGGGTAAATACAGTACAGAAGATGGTCGGGACGGCACGGCTGAATGGGGGAAGCTTTAGGACAAAGGGGAGATCATGGACTGAGGGAAAGAACTTAGGGGAGAGACTAGAATAACTCTTTCTTCTTATTACTTGATTAAAATGGTGTGGCTTCTCTTTATATTGATAAGGTTAGCCTATAACAATATGCAAACTATCTTATCTAATACAACCAATTACCAAAGATAAGATAATATCTATACTATCCAAATATGAAGATATGAATCTAAGCATTCCTAATACGATAATATGCATCTAATTATTTCTAATATGAAGATATGCTGCTGCCCCTCCTTGTGTGCAGCCCCTAATGGATCATGGCCCCCTTGGCCCATGTCCCTAACACTGCTACACAACCTCCATCTCTCCCCTCCCACCTCCCATACAAAGTCATCAAAAAGGTTAAAAAAGCTGAAGAAAACTGGAGACAATCCCTTCTCCCAACAAACACACATCCTTATCACTTGTCAATCCTTAACAACCCCTGCAAATCTGCATCATATCTTATATCATTAAAATTGAAATCAGTCTTTTAGGGTATACACAACAATGTACAGAACTCTAAACTAGTCATGCAGAAATGAAGCAGTCCCATCATATTTTACTTCGTTCAATTGTTTGAATTGGGTTGGTTTGGCCCAGCATTTTGGAAGATTTAGTCCAAATATTAAGATCCAAACATATTAGAAGTGTTTCTTTGCAAAGAGTAGAATTCAGATCCTAAACCCTAATTTGGAGCTCAACTGAAGTGACAGGAACCACAGAACATACAGAGAGGTGATTTCCCCCCAAGATCAGTTTGTGCATCACTTATTCTAATGTATCTTAGTATACTAAACAGAAGAAAATTGCAGGCACAAAATCCAGTTGACAGAACTATGATAGGTACTCATGTAATAATGTAATCGTTATGCTATAAGCAAATTAATCTTACATTTCTTGTATCATTGGGACTCCGCATGTCCACTAGGAATTTCTGTACCTGCTGAATCAAGCTACAAAGAAGATAAATTCTGTTAGTAGTAGACGAAAAGGAAAAAAAAATAAACAAAAGAAACCAACTGAACAGTACAAAACAAGGGAAGATGACTATAAAAAACATCTCAATAATGTTGCTCTGCACCATTTCTATGGCACTACAAGGACCTTGGTTGTCTAATATTTCAAATATCTGATTCCACCTACAGCGAGCAAAGTTCATTCAAGCGAAGAAAATGATCCCAAAGAATCGTATTCTTGCTTGAAAAACTATGTTGCAATGCTACCACATACAGACATTAGAATGTGCCAGATACGTCCAGCACTTCTAATACACCCCTTATCTTTTCCTATAGCACTAACTAGTGCCACTATACATCTGTTGCCATCAAATATAACAAAGTCATTCTCATCTATAGTCTCATCTTCTTCCTCAAAGCTGTTCACCGTCCGACCATCCGGTATTTACTCCCTATGAACTAAGATTCATAACAATTTGGTATCAGAGCCAACACCATGACTTCTGCTGCCGAGTTAACAGGTGACAAGATCTTCGCTAGCTATGAAGAAATCATCGCTGGACTCAAGAATATAGAAAAGGCACGAGCAGCTGTTGTTGTGCAATCTGTGGCGGCACAAGGGGCAAGAGCAATGGTAGCCGTGCCACAACAACGTCGCTGCTACTGCTGCTCCTTCATCCGGTAAAGCCAGCGCTGTGTATTCAAGCGACACTGGCATGACATCTTCCAAGGTCGACGTACCGGATACAAGCTACACTTCGTAAGTATGGAGCCGTTACTTGAAGATCCAATCCAATCAAACCAATCAACCTCGATTCCCACTGAATCCTCCTCCATGGTCGCCACCCCCCTCCTCGGCCCTCCATCCATGGCGCTCGCTCGGTGCCTAGTGCAGCCGAGGGCGCCCCTGCTTCCCACTTCTTCCTCGACCTCCGCGAACGCCGCTTTCAACCCTGCCTTCAAGGGTTCCCTCAAGCCGCACAAGACACTCATGGAGAACTCCGCCACCTACGACAACTCCAACAACCCCTGCATCAACTTCCTCTTCCACGTCGTCCTCGACACGCCACCCGACCGCATGTGCCAACTCCTCACCACCGCCTAGGCCCACGACGCGCTCACCACCCTCAAGCTCGTCTGCAACACCAGCACCAGCGCATGCGACGTCGCCGCTCATCGCGGTCAAATCCATGCTCAGCAACATCCAGCCGACTCCTCGCCAGGCAGGCCATCATCGCCGCTGCACCTCTTCAGGTTGTCGCCGGATTGCAGGCCCTCACCGCCCTCGCCATCCTAGCCGTCACAACCATCTCCGTCGTCTCCACCATGGGTACGCTGGCGCCCAGCCACATCGCTGCCACCAGCGTCACGGCACCTTCCTTAGCCATGGCCCTCGTCACCTCCGCCGACCTCCAGCCCCCACGATCCTAGCTCCGCACTGGGCCCAAGTAACCCCACTCCCCTCCGGTCACTCGCCGCTCAAGCGCCCCCTCGCTGAGCACCTCCGCTACGGGGTCACCAACCTTAACAAGCCATTGAACCCATCCTCCCACGAGGTGGACGCCTCGCCCCTCCATGCCGAGAAGACGGGCCGCTCGACCCCATGGTTACCGGCAACTTCATCGTCTGCGTTGACCGTGCAACGCGCCTCGTCAAGTCGCAGCAGGGCACGGGTAAGGACAACATCTACGTCGCCCGCCTCCACGCTGCTATGCCAGACACAGCGCGTGGCCCGCGCGCTAGAGGCGCTTACCGGCGCCGTGTTCCGGCGCCAACCGCTCATCTCCGCGGTCAAGCGCAAGGACAAGGTCAAGCAGTTGGAAAGCTATGAGATGCACTGAGAACACCCAGCTGCTCCGTATAAAGGGATCCAAGGCGACATTTCCCAGCTTCTGCACCATCACTTAGCATTTGTAGACGAGGTTTACCTACAACCATATTGCGCAGCGTAAGTACATAATGCCTGAGGCAACTGTCATCGATAAGGACCTCCTAGGACTGCAACCATGGCGACTGCCTAGCAGCTCGAGGACGAGCTGTATGTCTAGGAGAGGTGTAATGTCATAGGCCTTGGGCCCACCCGGATCATTATTAGGAAGTAGAGATTAATTTCTATTTGAGTTAGAGATTAGTTTCAAACTATTAGAGATATAATATTAGTTTCTATTTGTTAGAGATATTATTAAGATTAGATTCTGTCTGCTAGAAGGAGCCTATCTATATAAAGGGGCTGCCGTATGCTATTGGGACCAAGCAAGAAATAACAAAGTCATTCTCATCTATAGTCTCATTCCCCAAAGCCGTTTACCCCCTATGAACTAAGGTTCATAACATGTCTTTAAAAAAATACTGTCACCATGTTTATCATATTGTACCAGTATCATGTATTGCCATTCAAAATATCTAGTCAGTAAGTCTACGATTTGATTTTCCACTTGCTGATTGACAAAATTAAAGTTGAATAGCCTAAATTCTAGGATCCCGTAAGTGCTTTTCGATTTGACTCAGTCAGCAAACAAGTTTACATAAAATAGCTAGAAACGCTGCTGTCATTACCCGTTAGCAACTTGCATGATTGGACCAATAAAGATATAACATGCAAACAATCAGTGAAGTTTTTCATTGAGAATGTAGCATGTGCACCTTGTCAAAATATATGCAATAGCCAGGACAGTTGACAATGATCTCACAAAAGCTACAAGGCGCATTTTAACTGCTTGGCTTGCTGCTGAAGGCAACACAACTGGATCCAGACCCCTGTAGGACATTGTGTGAACAAAGAGAAAAACAAATAACAAAAGAAACTCAGCAACAGGCCTAAGCATTCTGAATATGCAATATCAATCAGGTAGGATTGCCACTGCAAGAAAACATCATTACACTCTGCTGTAGCTATACCTGCAGATAAGTGTTGCTCCTGTCCAGAGAAGTAAAGGTTGAAGGTAGGAGCTAGAAATTAAGTACGTAGGGCTCTTTTTCCAGTTGCCTCCATGCTGCCAGGTACATTACGAAGGTTGTGATATTGTTAGCTAGTTATAAAAATAAAAGTAGAAAATATGGTTGTGTAACAGAAGCATACATCAAAACGGTTTCTAATGTCCCTCATTAGAGGCAAGAAACCCCATAGAGCAAAGACAATTATTCCAATTGCAGGGACCACAAGTGCAGTAGCAGGATTTGCAAGTAAAGTGTCGCATGATCTGCCAAGGAATAAATAAATAAATATTAAAAAAGAGCCAATTCAAGCATGACCAAATTTCCATATAGAGGGATATAGCAATGACCTCAAGAAAGGAAAAAAAATCAGGATAATAAACAGTCAAATGAAATTGGCTAAGAATGTAGACAGTGAGTATCATCAATCATAAAAGTAAGTTCCATTTAAGATTAGCTAACCAAACCATCTTGGCTAACATGTGGGTAGATTAATTCATATGTTAAGTTAATAAATGATTTTAAACAAAATGGCCCACTACATAGTTGCTATTGTATCTCAAGGCATCCAATTAATATCCTAGCTTCTTTAGGTGGGTTCTTTTAGACTGTAATTTATGACTTTTGGCTTATAGCTTTTGAATAATGACTGTTCACAAAGGAGACAGTCGTATGTGATTTTGACCAGTACAGCTGAAGTCGGTACAATGTCTACTACAATCAACTTATAAACTCCGTCTTGAAAAGATACACTGCCGAACCCAACCATTATCTTATCTTCAACATGTTAATGAAGACCGTTGCACTTGCAACAAGAGAAGCAGGTGAACACCCTACTGAACACATCTGTTGTTATCCACCTGTAACGGGCAGGCCGCAGCCTGCTACTGTTCACATGAGCACAGGTGCTGCTTATCTCTTTGTTAGGACTTAGGAGTATCTTATCTGTTAGTTAGGAATATCTATGTATTAGTTCTTCTATCTTCATTATATTGTTAGGGCTGGCTCTATATATAAGGGCTATGCAAGAAATAATAATAGTTCTTAGTCTTTGCCCCTTTTCCCCTGCCCTTGTGGTGCGGCTGCCGTCATGGCGCTGTCATGCCATTTGGGTTCAGGGACGCCTCGATCAGGCTCTAGGGGCATTACCCCATCATGTATCAGCGTACATGACACCACCAGTGGTACATACTTTAGACTAACTGTTAGAAGTTCTGATTTACAAAACATTTACTACCAAATGCCATTTACAGTCAAGCAGAAAATGAATGATCTAGATTAGTGTGTGCTGACAAGTTAAAACCAATCAGTGCCAGGGATTAAATTTTCACATTGAAAAAAATCGGACCCCATAGAAATTTCAGGAAAATTTCTTCTGGAATTTTTTAATTGAAATTTCAATTTTTTGGATGGAATAACCGAAAAGCTAAAAATTTGCTGCGTTGAGGATTCAAACACATGACCTGTTGCCTTCCAAGCCCGCTGCCTAACCACTACATTAAACGCAGATTTGTGACATAGTTACGAATGTGATCTTTTATTCTATAGTTCAAATTTTGAAATATTGAATTTTTTGTCCAGTATTGAAATCTACAGGACCCACCAGTACATCTGGTAACCAGTTACCATTGTTAATCGCCCAGTAGAAATTCCCCTGGTCGGCGTAATCATCGAAGCAAACTATCTAAGCATTCCAGAAACTTCATAGATAAATGATGCTAAAGGGGAACTACCTAGTCAATGCTAACGATGTGCTCTTGACAAGAGGAATTTCCTGCAAAGGAACTGGCAAGGCAAAAGATCTAACACCCAAGGCTCTATATCTAGAAGGCACATAAAGCATGGGCCTGTAGTTCCTCTCCATTATGTTATGACCCCAGCAATCTTGCCCCTGCAAAGAAAACAAAAGGTATTCATTCTAGGGATACAAATCAATGTGCTTTTTAAGGACTACGGTACTGGCTCAAATTAACAATTATCTATATTATGAGAGAACAATAATATAATTCAATAAATGGAGGGTCAAATAACCTACCTGATATTATGGATCTATATCTTAGAACATATGGCAACATTCAAAATTTCAAATTTTATTGGATGAAAGTAATACAGATACACAGAACTACACATTCTATAGCCAACAGAATAAACTTTAGACATGGAATACATATATATATAGAAGTATTTATTTCTAAAAAATAGCTCCTCTGTTCCTAAATGTATATTTTTGGTTTCACAATCTCCAAGGTACACATTTGAACACTGATTTGTGTTACAAAATATTAATAACACACTATTAAATATAACATTATGGAAGTATGTTTATGCAAATCTACAAGTGTCATTTTCATGTAGCCAATCTAGGTATATTAATAACTGAGAATTTTTGTGCCCCTACAGGCAAGCCCTTGACTAAAAAGTGCATAAAGCCAATTTAGAAAATACTGAGCCAACATGTCCTAAAATAGCATATATTTCAGAATGTAAAGAGTATGATTTTGTTAAAGAACATCGTCACTTAATCAACCTACGCAATTGCTGCCATCACTGACAAGTACTGACAAGTTATCAGTTGTCCATCAGTTATTTCTCATTTATCAACATAATGACAAATATGATGTAATATAGTACATGAGTACATGACCTATTGTTCAAAACACATGTACATGAACTTTTAGTTTTCAATGGCATCTTCCATTCAAATACAGCAACATAATTCTTTAAGACTATTTCCCAGAGTATGATCTATGATTTGTGAAACTCTGTGTGTGTTATAGATAACTCAAAACCAAATACACTTATTTGAAATTTGATTCCGATCTACATCCTTTGGCAAGAACATGCAGCAACAAAATACTTAAAAATCTAGTACCATTCATGACTTCACTTGCTCAGCATTGACAGAAAAACTAACAGCAACTTTACAATCTTTGTCTAATATATTACTAAAAGTTCAAGTAGTGAGATATCTGGATAGTCAACCCAGTGTTGCCTGTTGTGTCTATGTGAAAGAGAAATGGACAGTAATGGCTCATTCTTTTTTACATAAATTTGTACAGCCTCCTATCAAGAAAGAAATGTTTGCTTCTGCTAAATTAACATGTACTAACTTACACAAGGTACAAAAACAGAATGATACTTCACACCTCCAAAATAAAAACAAAAATGAAAAAGAATACACCAATAGTTAAAAGTCTTCTAATAAATCATGATAATAGAAGCAATGAAGCATCACTACACCCTTTCTAAAAATGATATTAGAATGAATGAAATTTGCTGTTACATTAGCAAGACTGAAAGGAAGAAATCAAGAACCATACATAAGCAACTAAAGGCAACGAAGTGGATGGCAAGGGGAGAGAACTTCGCATCTCCATGCTCTGTTGAAAACAGACATTCAGGAAACAAAAATAGAAAATATTAAGAATTACAAGCACAGCAGGGAGTAACCTGTACCCTAAATTTGCTGGTTTGGCTAAATCTGTTGGTAGCAGTCACTCCTTGGAACAGCTGGGATGTCACTCCGACGGCCATCTCAAGCAGAATTCAAATGGAATGCAAAATATTCACATCCACTGAACAAGCTTCTATCAGTGCCTCATGTGTTTTCTGTGCTAGTCTACTCCCCTGAAACACAAAAAAAAGTATATGAGGTGTGTGTTTTGCAATTGGCTTATGATGGAGGTTCCATATTTGATACAATTATGTGTGATTTTAGTACAAATTTGAAGAATGGAGGAAGTAAAATAAAAAAATATGGTTGTTACAAACTTACAATAGAGAGAAAGAAATTTAATTTCTAGCACTGCATTTGTGCAAAATTTATAGGTAATAAACTAACAATATGGAAGGCTAGCTCTCAGAAAAGATTCTTTCAAAAATGTAATATGAGATTAGTGCTTGTTTTTCTAAATGTACAAAACACCACAAGAGTAGCTAGACATTTGATTGACTGCCTAGCATGGCCCAATGCAAGTCCTACCTGAGTCCAACCCAAACCACAGCCAAAACCTAGCCAGAGGCCAACCTGGCCCAAGCCCAGCCCTAGAACTACAGAAATCCAAGTCAACCCATGCCAAGTACAGCCCAAAAAACCAAATTATTTCAACAGTATGCTAGAAGTACCTTGTTAATCAGATTCTACTAATTGGCTGATGTATTGCAAATTTGAGCTCCTTTGACACCCTACTTTAAACAAGTATTTATACCACAGGAAAAATAAAAACCTGAAGTATTTGAGCTCACTTTATTATAGTTATAGTACAATGGAAATTGTAACTTCAATACCACTAAGGCCATGTTACTTTGGTGGCAATGGTTGGACATGGCCAGTTGGAAATGGGATCGGAGGTCCTTGTGTCTGATAATCCCATGAAACTATCAGTATTACAGCAATGTGAGATCCAAAACATAATTGTAGCAATCTTACCCTAGCTAGCCCTATCGTATGCTGCCAAATTTTGGCAATACCCTAGTTATTTAGTTAAGGTTTGCCTTGCCTCACGGATCACTCACACCCTAGAGAATCTTGGCAAATATATTGTTCATAGCCAAATAACAGTCCTTGTAGTCAACCAAACACACCCTTTGCCACCCATTAGCTATCTATTGCATCCTCAAACAACTGACATTTGAAACCAAAAATGGAAATGGGCTCATCACAAATTGAGTAGCAAATCCCATCCCCATCCTCCAATTGAACCAATTCCAATCCCAAATCCTCATTCCTAGGAATAAGCTGTTGGACATCAGCTACATATGTAACATAGATAACAGGTACTACAGTACTACCATACACTATGTTTTTTTCGAGAACATGCAAAAGCTTTGGGCGTCATTCATTAAAACGGGAAAGAAGACAAGACGGTTATAGAAATACAACCACAAAGTTTAACAACATGGTGTTAATAAGCAATCATCGCCAAACTACCATACACTATCACAGCATATGTCGCAAGATCAGCATATCTGTCAAGACAAACAGGAAGCGAACCACCCAAAGGCCGGAGCACCCTATCCTTGCCGCACCAAAACCAAGGGCTCCGCTTCCATCAATATATGCAATAAATAATTAGTACAGGGCATTTCCATCCGGACGCTACGCTTCACATACAGCAAGCAATTCTATCCGACTAAGAAAAACCGCAGGAGGAGTTGCGTACGTGACACGGCGCAAGACATGCCAATAACCCGGGAGGCGCAGGCGCAATTACCTGGGGCTCGGCGGCGGGAAGACGGCGCTGGCTCGGGAAGGGCGGGGGTTGACGGCGGCAACTCTCCAGCGGCGACGGCGGGCGGTGGCTGGGGAACGGGAGGTGGGGATCGGACCGGAGGAGGGAGGCGGTTGGGTGGGCCCCGCCCCGCGCGCCGGAGGCGAGCTTGGCAGGAGCCGGTGGGATTGGGAGGAGCTGGGGGATGGAAATCGGACAGGAAGCGAGGGGAGAAGAAAGAGGGAGAGGGGAAAGAAGGTTACGTGGTGGGTGCGGCGAAGGGGGAGGACATGGGGAAGAAGGCGAAGGCGATAACGCCCTCCACGCGCCGCCGCCGCACACACGGAGGAGGACGACGACGCCGCGAGAGCGATGGGCGCAGCGCCGAAACCACGCACGTGTAGCCTTATCGGCCTCGGGAGTTTTGTTTCCGCTTCCCTTTTTCTTTTTCTTTTTTTCCCCTTCACGCCGTGCTTGATTGACTGACTCGTTGTTTTCGACGAGTGCGAGATTTTTCTTTCACCTTTTCCCTTTTTTCTAACCGATAAATCGAATCATGCCCTTTTTTTTGCTTTGATCTTTCATTTTTTGGTTTCTAAAAAATTAAATAAATAGAAAAATTTTAAAATAAATTTACTAAACAACCTTTTAAACTCAAAACCGTATACACCATCCATATTAATACTTTTACCTTCATTTCTGTCACAAAAAATACAACTAAAAACTATCACTCGTAACAAAAAAAAAATAGAACCATGCATTCCGCCTGCACGCAATTGATAGTTTGCCAGCCTCCTAGTCTAGAACAGTACCGTAAGGCCTAGAATTACTGGCCTCGGCTGGGCCGAAATGGAATTTAATTGGTTATCTCCTGCTTTTATCTCGAAACCAGCTGGGTAACTCCTGCCGTACCATTGTGCTACAATCTCCGTCCAACAGGAAAAAAAATACTTGCATGCCGCTATTTTGTATTAACAACACTCAAGCTCCATGTATACACAAATTGTGGTCACTTTGGGTCGAAGCAATAATATAGGTCCTATTTGTATTAATTTCTACATTTGACTTTTACTTAAAAAAGCAAAAAATTAATACAAACATCTAACTTCTCGAAATGGTTTCTTCATTTCTTTTATTACCGTCTCGCTCTAGAGATAAGGTATGGGGTCATAGGTATATCACACACCTCTCACTCCCGTCATGCGGATATATATCTACCTCACTTTTTTCACCACTCACCCCACTTCTTCTAAAAGCTACTTATTTCGGCTACTACTATTTATTTTTAGCTAAAAACTATAAACCACAGCTAAAAGCCATTTTTTTTACTATAGCCACATTACAATGAAGGTCTTTAGGTGTAAAGAAGGTGTGTAGAGAAGATTGCACCCCACACTCTAGTATACAATTTATCATTTTTTTTATTACTGTAACGGTATATTGTTAGGGGAGGGTCCTCGTGCTACCTAGGGCTTACGACCACCTCTCGTGCTACCCGGTCCCATGACCACCTAAGAGCAACAGTACACATTGGAAGGTCTACTCCAAGCCAAATTCACAAGTCAACCTCGGTGAGATCGGTGAGGCCAACCTCGGCGAGATCCACGAGACCAATCTCGGCAAGGTTCGCGAGACCAACCACAGAAGGGTTCGGAACCGACCTCAGAGGAGGTCTAGGGCTAACCCCGGAGGAGTCGAAAGTCAGCCACAAACCGACTTCGAAGTCCCAGACGTGGCAGAACCCACATAGGGCAAATGAAAGTAGATACCACATAGCTTCACTTGCCTCCCTCTCCCCTTTTATAAATATGACCTCTTGTAATGGGAGAAGGGAGGCTATTGGTAACCCTAGATTCTCATATTGAATACACTTCGTGTGCTTCTCCTTAAGTCCCTCCTTATCCTTGGTGGTCTTCACATCCAACTGAGGGGTACTTCTAAGTTTACTATCCGGCCTTATATCAACAACAGTTGGCGTAATCCGTAGGGATTTGGGCAAGAAGCTATGTAACCTAAAAAGATGGCACGAAAGGTCGTTCGGCGGGTCCGTGCCATCCCGGAGGCCCTCCTGACTCCACCCTGGACTCTACTCTGAACTCTGCCATGAACTCCGTCCATGCGAAAGTCCTTCGAACTCCACCCCAGACTCCATCCATGTGAAGGTCCTCCGAACTACATCTGTGCAAAGGTCCTTTGAACTTCACCTCAGACTCTATCGCGCGAAGGTCCTCCGAACTCTGTCCTCATGAAGGTCCACGTAGAGGTCCTTCAAACTCCACTCCAGACTCCGTTCATGCAAAGGTCCTCCGAACTCTGCCCCTGACTTCGTTCGCACGGAGGTCCTCCAAACTCCATCTGCGCAGAGGTCCTCTAGACTCTGCCCTGAAGTCCATCGATGTGAAGGTCCTCTGAACTTTGTCCTAAACTCCATCTACGTGGAGGCTCTCTGAACTCTACCCTAGATGCCCTCTGGGTCTGGACCACCTCGCACTCTAGACCACTCTTCACCCTAGACACCCTCTGGGCTCAGACCACCTCGCTACCTCGGACTTTGCCAATGTTGTCTCACGGGCATTGTTGTTGGCTCGCGGACTTCGCTCGAAGTGGCATGAGGACTCGGAGCTCCAGACCCTCTTCGGGAGTTTCTCACTCGGAGGCTCAAACCCCCTTTGGGGTTCCACTACAAGGTAGCCCAGATCCCCTCTAGGTCTGGCCTTGCTCTGTGTCATGACCCCCTCCGAGTGCCCTCGTTCCATACCTAGACCCCTCCGGGTCATGTGTCTCGACCTCTACTAGACACTTAACATACCTCGATGACTTAGCCTAAGCGTGGTTCAACTTGGGCTCAACGGCTTTACCTCGATAAGACTTCGCTTTGCCTCAATGGCATCTCCTCGATTAGGGGCTCCCAAAAGCTTGATGGATTCACCTCGATGAGCTCCAACACACCTCAATGGCTTAGCCTCAGTGTGGTTCAACTCAGCTTTGATGACTTTGCCTTGGCCAGACTTCACTTCGCCTCAACGAAGTCTCCTCCACCATGGGCAACCAATAGCCCTATTGTAACATCCTATTTTTCAGATTTTATTTGAAACTTTTAAAAGAAAAATCATCATTTGAATTTTTTGGATTTAATACAAGCTTAATGTGAATTTTTAATAATTAAAAGGATTTAATATGACTAAAATAAATATTAACATTTGCTAGAAGTATTTTATTTGGTTCCTTGTGCTTTAAGGAATATTCTGGAATGTTTTGTATTTTTTGGATTTATTTGCCATTTTTGGAGCTTAAAAGGTATTATTTGAATTTTTAAAATTAGAAAATCCTAGAAAATCAATTCCCATCGACCATTAATCCTCAGCTGCCCGATCTTCTACCCCACCACGTGTCACAAATCAGCAGGAGGGCGCACTGTTCACTGTCGTCTTCGAGGGGGACTCCGCCGTCGCTGTAACATCCTGTTTTTCTGCTATTTTTGAAGCCAAGATTTTAAAAATGAATTTTCTGGATTTTTCTGAATTTAATTCAAGCTTCAAATGAATTTTTAGAATTTTAAATGATTTAATATGATTAAAATAAATATTAACACAAGTTAAAAATATTTTATTTGGATTTTTCAGGTCTCAAGGAATTTTCTGGTATTTTTGGTGAATTTTTGGGATTTATTTGCTATTTTCTAGAGCCTCTGGAAGTTTATTTGAATTTCTGAAATAAAAAGAAATCGGGGAAATAACCCCAGCCGCCCGATCGCTCATGGTGCCACGCGTCAGCCATCCGCCACGCCCGCGCCGCCGTCGTACCCCTTCCCGCCTTCCCTTGCTCCGTGCCGTCCGATCCGCTGCCCCGCCACCTGGTTTGAATCCGTCCGCTCTCTCTCGCGCGCGCGCGCCCGCGCCGCCCCGCGCCCGCCGTTGGATCACGACACCGGCCACGTGTCGCGCTGCTGGTGCCCACGCCCACTCGCGCCCTCGCCGTTCGCTCGCCGTCTGATCGGAACGCCCCACGCCGTGGTTTCATCACAGCCGCCCGTTCCCCGCGCGCGCTACCCTAACACTAACCCTAACCCGATCGCGCCCCGCCGTCCGATCTCCCCCACGTGTAATCTGGACCGTCCAAACCTTGTGCCGTTGCCGCCCCACGCCGTAACCGATTCGAGCTCCTTGGTTCGCGTGATAAAACCCGCCGCCTCACCTCGGTTCGCGTGCATGCTTCGCCAAACCCTCGCGCCGCCGCCTTCGCTCGCCCTCACGCCCGCGCCGTCGCCGGAGCCCTCCGTCGTCGCCCGAAGTGTCTTCGCCGCCACCGGAGCCGTCGCCGCTCTTCCCGCTGCCGTCCCCGTCGCCGGTGAGTCGCCTCGCCGCCCCCACCGCCGAGTCGCCCCGCGTCGCCCGACCCGCGCCGCTCCCCTCACCCCGGCCGCAAGACGCGTTCGCGGCGCCTCGCGCGCGCGCCGCCACGCGTCGGCGATCCGCGCCCGCCTCCGCACCGTCGGATCTAGCCGCGCGCCCGCTCCCGCGCCACGCGCAATGCTTCGCGAGTCGCGCCGCCACGCGTCGCCCATCGCTTGCTTCCCTCCCCCGCGCCGTCGCATCCCCACCGTCCGCCCGGATTGGAGCCGCGAAGCACTAGCTCGCGCCACGCGTCGCGACCGCGACCGTCCGATCTCGCTGCCGCCGCCGCGCCCGAGCCCGCCAGCTAAGCCCTAGCCACGTGGCAGCACCAGCGCGTGCCACGTCAGCCCTAGTCCACGTCAGCCGCCACGTGGCATGCCACATCAGCAAAATTACGCCTCCCGAGCCACGTGGCAGCCACGTCAACTGCCATGTCACCCTGAGCGTACTGTTACGTGGACCGGGTCTACGGTGGACTCGGTATTCCATGGACCGGGTTCACAGCACAGTACGATTTCCGTTTTTCCGATTTAATGCTAGGGTTTATTTTTCGAGAGCCCGTTCTCCTCCGTCCTAGCTCCGATTGACCCCGTTCTTTTTTCTAAATTCATCTAAAATTGAGCTCTAGCTTTTTGTTCTAGTTTCATGAATTTTGGAGTTCATTTGCTTATCATTTTTTGTGTTTCTCTTGTTTCGGTCGTTTTCTCTCTCGTTAGATTCGGATTCCGGAGGAGCAGGTTCTACGCCCGAAGACCAGGAGTACCTCACTGAGCATAACGAAGTCAAGTCGTGTCCATTAATCATGTTGAACCTAGTTTGCAATCTATTATTTATTTATTTTGTTTTAAATTACATTGCATCGCTATTTTTATTCAAGCCTTGTATCTGGTAGTTATCATCCCAATTGAGTTTATCCCTCTTTGATAATTTGGAATGTCATGATACCCTTGTCACCATAGGTTGGGAAACATACTAGTGATGCTAGTTTATTCGTCACATGGGTTGGTACGATTAGACTGCTTAGCCTTGCTTCACTTTACAAATAGTCTCATCATCACATGTTAACTATTAATTTGACTTAATGATATATGGAACTGTGGTTGGTGCCACGTTTATTAAAATTTGTGCCACGTCATTGGTGTGTCGTTGGCTTGGTTATACAAATTGGTTTTACGCTCGGGCGAGTGATCATGCAGTAAAGGGGGAGGTGCAGATGCACTTCAGGGGATGTGGTAGCCTCGCCCGGGCAATGTTAAGGACTTAACTTTGTGCGTCATTGATCTGAGCTTAATCGTGCAAACCACATGTCTAGTATGGGATAGACCTGACTAATTAATTTGTAATATTTCAATTCAATTCTGCCATTTTGATGGACATGGTTGCTGATTTCCATGTGGCGCAAGGGGGTGTGATACGAAACTCTAGCGGGCAGGATTGGGTTGAGGTAGAGCATTGTAAAGGCCGTGTTGTGATTTTCTGAGATCGAGGCTAATCACATCATGTGGGTACAGTTGTGCAACCTCTGCAGAGTGTAAAATTATTCGAATAGCCGCGTCCTCGGTCATGGACAATGCTCGATGATTTCACACGAGGGGTAGTGTTTTCATTTATAACTTGGTGGTTTATGTTGGAGGTGGACAGGTAGTTCACTGTTAGTTTAGCTTGTGAATTAGTGTTCACAAGTGGTTCATGTTTATTATTTTGATTATTTTATTGTTATTGTTTTCCTTTAAATTACGCTTTCAATCTATTTATTATATTGTGAAATACCTTTCATGCAAATTAATCTTTCAGCCTTCTTTTGGTAAGCCTTGCATACTATATTGCATTCATTTATTACAAACGACTTGCTGAGTACCAATGTACTCACGGCTTTACGCCTATGTTGCTCAATTGAGGGTGAGAAATACTATCAGCAGGAGGTTCCAGAAGGAGAGTACTACGACGACTTCACGGATTAGGCTTTGTTTTTCACTCGATAGCCTGTGGGCTTGTCGATTGGCCGCTACGCTTTATTTTGGAGTTCCGCTGCTATTTTATTAAGCCCTTCCGACTAGAGATATTGTAAGCTTGGCCATAAGGTCGTACCTTGAGATTTATCGGTATTTGAGTTTTCCTTTATTATTACCGTGTGTATGGTTGTGATTACATCTATGTTTGACTGTGTGCACTAGCGTGATCCTGGACTAGTGCAGTTTACACAGAGAGTCCGAATTTGCATATTCGGGTCTCAACAGTCGCCCGTTTTTGGCACGATCTCGGCATCTGTACCGTGCACGATGCAATCACCACAATGTCCATGCATATAAAGGCCATGCGCTGTCACCTTCATTGCTGTCGTGATCGTCTTCATCGTTAGTAGTCGTCACTTTTGTCTTCGCCACTGACCTCATTGTAGCGCTGCCAGATTCGCCTTCGCCTCCAACGCTGTTGGTTGCCGTGTCCTCCCCGACATCATCATCTTCGTTCTGCCGATGAGTCCCCGTCGACCAATCCCCATTCATCAACCCACTTCGGCCACCACATCGCCCTACCATGCCACCCCAGTCTGCATGCCCACCGCTGCCCCACGTGACTGTTCGCCCGTCCAAAGCACCGCCCCAGTCCATATGCCGTTGATGCCAGTAGGCTGACGTCACCCCGCACTCGCACCGACCGTCGCTTCGCCTTCTCCTTAGATTGAGTCCATCATGCTCCAAGCCGTCGATAGCTAGGCCCCACCAATCAATGTCTACTATTCTATAAATCCGTGAGTCAAGCCTAGCCGAGTCAATGTCTACACCAGCAGCCTCGTAGGCCCTAGATCCGACGTGTTTGCCACGTGTCGTGCCCCGTCAGTGCCACACTAGCACCCAAGCCATCCCATGTGCCATGTTAGTTGCCACGTGTCATTCCATGTCATCTGCCACGTCAGCCTAATAGCCAGCTATCAGCCACGTGTCAGTGCCACGTTAGCCCTAGTGCACACATCAGCTATCACATCACCACCATGTTATCCTTAGCTGCCACGTCAGCTAGCCTATCACTACTTCACTATTTCATGAGCTGGGTTCACCGTAGACTAGCCTTCCTGTGAGCTGAGTCCACAGCATAGTAGCATTTTCTATTTTTCAGTATTTTTCTTAAATTAAATTTTTGAGAGCTCATTCTCCTCCATCTTAACTCCGATTGAACCGATTCTTTTTTCTTAAATTCATCTAAAATCAAGCTCTACCTTTTGGTTCTAGTTTTATCTTTTGTGGAGTATATTTGTGTTTTATTTGATTTATTTTATGCTTTATTGTGTTTTCTCTCTTGTTAGATCGTATCTTCGATGGAGCTGAAACAGGATTTGAATATCCAGAGCAATTAAATGAGCAAGGCTAAGACAAGTTATGTCCTTTAATCATGTTGAACCTATTTTTTAAAACTACTATTTATTATTTTGTTTTAAAATATCATGCATTGATATTTTATTACAAACTCTTGTACTTGGTAGTTATTGTCCAATTTGATTAATACCCACTTGATAATTTGAATGCCATGATTCCATTATCACCATAGGATCAGTAATTATTTAGTGATGCAATACTAGTTATCGCATGGGTTGTATGTTTAGTATACTTAGCCTTGCTTATGGTTATGTTGGGTTCATCACACATGTGATCAGTTAATTAATTTGACTTAATGAGATATGAAATCGTGATTGTAGCCACAGTTATAAAATTTGTATGCCATAATGTGGTTGTAACCAATACCCTAGCTTATTTTATGTACCTGATGAACAACGTGTTCATAGAATATTTGGACAAGTTTGTCGTGTGTTCAATGACAATATTCTGATTTAATCCAAGGATAAGAAAGAGCATGAAGAGCTTTTGAGGCTAGAGTTGTAGAAGCTCAGAGAGCACAAGCTGTATGTTAAATTCAGCAAGTGTGAGTTTTGGATGAAGAAAGTTGCTTTCTTAGGCCACATCATGTCAGCAGGATGAGTTGCAGTTGACCTTGGAAAAGCGAAGGATGTGCTTGATTGAAAGTCACTATCATTAGTGACACAAATCAGAAGTTTTCTTGGAATGGCTGATTACTACCATCATTTCATTGAAGGATTTTCCAGTATGGCAAGACCGCTTACACAATTGCTAAAGAAAAAAAGAAATTTACTTGGATACCGAAATACGAGAAGAGTTTTCAGAAGCTAAAGAAGTGTTTGACTACAGCTCTAGTGCTAGCATTGCCAAACATTAACAAGGATTTTGAGATCTATTGTGATGCTTCTCGCAAAGGTTTGGGATGTGTGTTGATACAAGACAAAAGTGTAGTAGCTTATGCTTCACGATAGTTGAGGCCTCATGAGAAGAATTATTCTACACATGATTTGGAGCTAGCAGCTGTAGTGCATGTCCTAAAATTTTGTCATCATTATCTCATGGGTAATTATTGTGAAATTTACTTGGATCACAAGAGTTTGAAGTATATTTTCACCCAAGCCAATTCTTAATCTCAGGCAAAGTTTATAATGTTGGGATTTATTATCATCCAGAAAAAGACAATGTGGTAGTAGATGTGTTGAACAGAAATGTTTATTGCAATACAATGATGAGCAAGGATAATTTGTCAGCTTTACATGAGAAATTCCAGAAGCTTAGCCTGGATTTGATTGAGAAAGAATTCTTAACCACAATAGAGTTACGGTCAACTTTGGGTGGTCAGATTCGTCAAGTTCAAGTAGAGAATGAAAATATTCAGCGGATCAAGACTAATATGAGTAAGGGTAAAGCGTCATATTTTACTAAGGATGATGTAACACTCCAGGACTCACATTATCCTGGGATGCCACTAAACCACTCCACAACTAACCAGATTACAAGGTAAAATAAACTGGCAACATCTCCTAAAACATGATAAGCTAAGCGAAAGCATAACAAAACAAGGATAATGGAAAACTATTAATTAAGGAACAATCATTAATATTTTTAACCAAATAAAGTGAACCACAGTTTAGCATTATTCATTAAAAGTGACCAACAGTAAGGAAAAAAGATAAATAACTAGAGACTCCTCATATTCATTACAGCATAAATCATGAAATGGTGTGTAATAGTGTTGTGTCGCTCTACCCTTCCCATGCATGCTCAAGGATCAGCTAGAAAGGAAAAAATAAGAGTAAGATAAAAATCTCAGCAAGTAAACTATTTAATAAGCTAATTAAACTACAATAGTTTAAGTATCAACAATTATTTACCACAATGATCGCATTTATTGTCTTAACCACAATTACCACTAATAACCATAAAACATTAACAATTAAGTCTCATTTGCGTACTTCATAACCGCAACCACCACTATACCAACATCAGTAAAGCATTAACATATTTTTCTCACTAACCATATTATTTCCCACAATCACAGCTGCTACAACAGTTACCACAAGAGAAATACCTCATGCCACAACCACAACCCCTACCATACCATAAGGAGGTGAACCCTACTCTACGACTATAACCACATTCCTCATATCACAAGTGACCCTCATAGGCCAATTTCACATAAAAAGCTAAGAAACTGCATAAGTATACAAATAATTCATCCACAACACATTGCATAAGTATGCAAATAATTCATCCACAATGAAAATACATATGAATGCATGTGATCCACTCCACCCTTACCCAACAAGGTAAGAGTGTGTATTGTACTACGGCAATGTACGATGCTATACCGGTACGGTCGCGGCTATATGCGGCGACATCTATGATGTAAATGACACGTCATGATATGTATGATATGATATACATGATTCATAAGAATTTAGCCACAAAGATTAGTAATATATTCATTAAGAATACTACCTCATAACCCACATATAATTCATTAAAAACAATACCACATAATCCCACAATTACTCATCAAGAGAATAAACAATTGATTCATAAAACTACTACCACATAAACCACAATATATTCATGAAGAATACTACCGCGTAGACCACACTATCTTTGTAAAGAATACCACCCCATAACCTCATTTGTTTCATTAAGTGTAATACCACATAAACCACATCCGATTCTTAAGAAAATAAACAATCGATTCATAAAAATGCTACCACATAGACCACAATATTGAAAGTATGTAGCAATGGCAAAATATCTCTAATTAAAAGAATTATCTAATGTGAATGTAGTAAAATTAACGAGTTAAACGGTAGCATCATCTGCTACGTTTACTTACCTCTACCGAAGAAGCGAAGCACTCAAACCCAGTCAGGAGCGAAACCACCTGTCCAAAAACCATCCCTCAACACTGGACTATAGCAAGGTATCCATAAGTTAAAGGAAATAAAATGCCCTAAGCCGAAACCCGACAATACCTTCTCAGCTCGTCGATCCTACGCCCAACCCACTGCAACAGTGTTGCTTCTTTTTTTTCGTATCTTTAAATCTACTAGGGCAAGCATAGCAAATGATGATATTTCTGGAAACTACAGAGAAAATCATACAACTTTCAAGTTGACACCCTATTTTTATTCTGCTGCTATAGGGGTGTAAAATATCACAGAAAACACAGGATAGACCCTACTTCGGCGATCTGGCCAGCAAGTTTCTAACGAATTCCACCTTCTGTATAGTGCTCTAAAATTCATGATTTTCTACGGAAGCTAGTTTACTAGATTTCCTACAACTTTCGTTATTACGGGCAAAATCATAAAATTCATTTACCCCTCTGAAATTACACCTGAACAACAACCAGTTTCTGACTACTCCTCTGCTACACAGCAGAGTTCCCATCTCTGCTGCGCCCAAACCCCACAACTAAAAAATCTAAACAAATTACAAAAGCTAGGTTTCGACATCGTCTACAACTTTCATGTTGACCAAATCTACAGGAAAAATCATTTTGATACTCTAATCTTGTCGAACAGACGGGCTGCTCGAATTAATCTACGCGCAGACAACAAATTAACGCTAATCGGTTAATTCCCCCACTAGGTCACCTCTAATCCCGAGCCATAAACCCTAAACATAACCAAAATAAAGGAGAATTGAGGTGAGGAATTTACCTAGGGGATCCCGTATGATCACCCCTTCTTTCCCCTTCTTCTTCCTCTTCTCTTCCCTTCTTCTTCTCCCTTCTCTTCCTCCTCTTCTCCCCTTCTCTTCTTTGGTCTCTCCTTTGCAACAAGCAGCAGGGCAGCAATGGAGGGGGAAGGTGGAGACGCAAGGGACCAGGGGGTGGCAGCCAGGGGGAAAAGGGGGAGAAGTGCGGCCAAAGGGGATTATATAGGGGCGGCTAGGGTTTTGGGTAGGGGCGGCTTGGGCTAGGTTGGGGGAGGCTTGGGCTGGGTTGGGGGTGAGAAACCCAGCCTTCCTCTCTACACAGCCCACCAACTCCCTTTTTTTCTTTTTAATTAATTTCGCAGCCCCGAACCCGTCGTCGCGATTCACCGAAGAACCGAGAAAACCCGCAATTCCGCTAAATGCTCCCAAGACTCCACGTTTCCGCTAAATACCATTACAGATAATCAAGGTACCTTGTGGTTTAAGGAGTGTTTGTGTGTGCCAAAGAAAAAGAAGTTAACGGAATTGTTGCTCAAGAAAGTTCATAAGTCGTACTTTATCCATCTAGGTAGTATCAAAATGCATCAGGGTATCAGGGACAAATATTGGTGGTCAAGTATGAAACGAGAGATAGCAGAGTATGTTGCACTTTGTGATGTGTGTCAAAGGGTGAAAGTTGAGCATCAGAGGCCAACAGGTTTGCTACAACTGCTGAGGATTACCGAGTAGAAATGGAAAAAAGTTGGCATGGACATTATTACAGATTTACCAAAGATCAAGGATAGTTTTGATTCTATCTAGGTAATAGTGGATCGTTCGATAAAGGTTACTCATTTTATTCCAGTCAAGACAACCAATACGAAGGCAAGTTGGCAAAGCTGTACATGTGAAGAATTGTGAGTCTCAATGGAATGCCTAAGAAAATAGTATCGGATCATGGATCGCAGTTTACTTCACAATTTTAGGAATGTTTTCATGAAGCAATGGGTACTCATTTGAATTTCAATACAGTCTATCATCCCCAGACCAATGGTCAGACGAAAAGTGTGAATCAGATTATCGAGGATATGCTAATAGCCCGTGTGTTAGATCATGGAGGCAAGTAGGACAGTTGTTTGCTTTTCACTGAGTTCTTTTTTTTAACAACATTTACTAGGCTAGTCTGCACATGACGCCATTTGAAGCTTTGATGGTAGAAAATGTAGGACCCCTCTCAATTGGAAAGAGATGGGAGAGAGCCAAGTCTTTGGGCCAGATTGTCTAAAGGAAGCTAAGGAGAAAGTTCAGTTAATCCAGAAGAGGTTAAGAACTTGCTTAGGATAGACAGAAAAGTTATGTGGATACCCATCGATGAGAGTTGAACATTGAGTTAGGTGATTATGTATATCTTAGAGTTCGATCTAACGAGAGAGAAAATAAAATAAAACATAAAATAAAATAAAATTCAAATAAACTCTAAAAACTTTAAAACTAGAACCAAAATGTAGAACTCAAATTTAGATGAATTTAGGAAAAAGAATCGGTTCAATTGGAGCTAGGACGGAGGAAATTACTAGAAAATAGAAAATTCTACTGTGTTTGTAGACTTGGCTGATGGAAAGGCTAATCTACGGTAAACCCAACTCATGAAACAATGAACTGGTGATGGGCTGGCAGATGTGGCAGCTAAGGATGAAGTGGCGATGAAGTGGTAGCTAACGTGTGCACTAGGGCTGACATGGCACTGTCATGTGGCTGATAGCTAGCTATTAGGGCTGACATGGCAGATGAAGTGGCATGACATGTGGCAGTTGTTGTGCACATGGGATGGCTTGGGTGCTAACGTGGCATTGACGTGGCACAACACATAGTGAACAAGTTGGATCTAGGGCCTACGTGGCTACTGGTGTGGACGCTGACTCGGCTAGGGCTAACTAATGGGTCTACGGAATAGTAGACGCTGGCTGGTGGGCCTGGCTGTCGGTGGCTTGATGCATGACAGACTCAATCTATGGAGAAGGCGAAGCAACGACTAGCGTGAGTGCAGGGTGACATCAGCTTGCTGGTGTCAGCGGCGTGTGGACCGGGGTGGCACTTCGGATGTGCGAACGGTCACGTAGGGCGGCAACGGGCACGTCGATTGGAGGGGCATAGCAAGGCAATGCGATGGCCCCCCGTAGAAATGACAAATCTTATCCTCTGTTTCCTCAACAACCCCACAACGCCCATACCCTTTTGAAGCTCAGCATAATAGTCCTGAACAAAACTATCACCTTGTTCTAAGCGCTGTAATTTTTTTCTCAAATCACATTTATATGAGGGAGGAACAAAACGATTACGCATAGCTTCTTTTAACCGCTCCCGTGTATCAGGTTGTAAGCGCATGGTACCCAGTTCATTCCACCAGATAATAGCAAAGTCCTTAAACTCACTAATAGCTTGTCTAACTCTATGTTGTTCAGGAACCAAGTGAGAATTAAACTTTTGCTCTACCATCATCTCCCAATCAAGATATATTTCAGCATCATAAAGGCCAGAAAAAGATGGGATGGTAAACTTGACTTTAGCAAAAGGGTCATCGTTACCATGACGGTTCTGGTTATTACCTCCCATACCATGTCTGTTTTGCTGAAGACGCCGACGTAGTCATGCATCTTGTGTCTCCGTTGATCAATGTTGCCAACCGCATCATGCACTGTGTCATCATCATGATGATGGCCGTCATTAATAGGTGGCAGGCGGGCCTCCAATGTGTCCATCCAACCAGTGAGGTCAGCCATCCGCCGCTCCACCCGCTCAATGCCTTCTGTGGTGTTCAACTGGGCAATGGCGGTGACGATGGTGTCCATTCGCGCGCTGAGATCAGTGAATGAAGCATTTTGTTTGTCGAGCGCAGCTTGTAGCTGGCCGTGACTAACACACTCATTGAAATCGACCGGTGTCCCGTCCCTTTCGTTTCCTGTCATGGTTAGTGGAACACAGGGAAAACAAAAGGATTATCCCTATCAACTACAAAGGAGGACAGTGGGAACCCGCAAAGGAAGTGGCTTACCAAGCTCTTACAAGTGTTCTTACCATCGCAAACAGGAGGTGGTACAACCGGTGGCTGGTTCGTGATACCTGGAGAGTGTGATCCGGCATTGCAAGGGTAAAAAACTGTGCTATCTGGAAGTAGGTATATGGAGCTTGGAAGGCCAAATATGTTAGTGGAACGCAAATCAAGAACAGATAGTAATCTTGAATAAATGTCCAAAGCACTGGTCCTAGTTGCTGGCCTAAATGTGTCCTATATCAGTTATGATATGATGAACAAGGAGTCAAGACCAGAATAGTAAAGCAAAGACAACAACAAAGATGGTCAGACAAAGACAACACAAAACAAATGAAGCTCTGTCACCTAAAACTGTGCTCTCTTTTTTTAGACACGGAGTGCTCTCAGCACTATAAGCCCAGGTGCCGAAATTTTTTCTTTTTTGTTTCTTTTTTCTGTTATTTTTTTCACAAAGAAGAGCACAGAAATAGGAACCACACAAAGTTTCACCTCAATCTAATGTAAGGTGTGGCCTACAGAAAATGATGAATGTGCTGTAAATTCGGTGATTAAAGTTCGGAGCTCGAGTACTGCACTTTCCAGGCCGAATTTGAGCAAAATAAATTCGCCGAACCCGACAAAGTCGGGGAGTTTCGGATGCAAAATTTAATTTCACCCAATTTCAAAAAAAAATCACCTAATTTCGAGTCCGTATGAGAAAGTTACGGTCGTTTGAAGGAGGGCCTCCGAGTTATGGTTGTTGTGGAGGCCGAAACGAAATCGGGTGGAGGGAGGAAATTGGTGGAAATTGGGGGCGGAAGCTTGGGAAAAGGTGGGGGATGGTGCGGGGTGATCTGCTGGGTGATCACGAGACGCGATGGATGACTCAAAAATAGAGGGTGGGATATGGGTGAGAAAAACAAAAGTTGACGGCTAGGGTTTGTATGAGAGGTAGCGAAAGCAAGACAACCCGAAACAAAACACGATCTAAACCAGCAACACAACTCGACTAAGGACACAAACTCAACACTACGAACTCTGAAATCAAATTGTGCAAAAGACTAAACGAGATCTGGGACAGGGAACAACCTATGACTACAATTTTTTTGTAGGGCTTTTTCTTAGACTCTAGGATGAAACCAAAAACAACAAAGGTAGGGTAAACTCGAACCTAAAGGAACATCCGAAGCTCTGATTACCACTTGATGGGAACGGGGTCCCGATCTTCCAACAGGTTCTGGATATGTTCGATTTGGTGGAGGCGCGACATAAATCGATTCGGCTTCCGAACAACAAGTTCCGAACCCCGCAATCGCAGCACCACGTCTCCTCAGGTTATCAACCGTGCACAGCCCGGTTGACCTCGCCAAGAAGGCTAATCCTCACCTGTGAATCGAAGAACACAAGCAGGAACAAGGAAGAATACAACGGAATTGCAGATGTATTGATTTAGCACTCGAAAGTTAGGGTCTCACAAACCGATGAACGATGAAACTGTTCAAGACAGAATTAATCTAAGCAAAAACCCAAACCCTAATAGTGGGGGTGGTGGCTGGATATAGAGGAGTGAGGGGCGTGCAAAACCCCTGTACGCGCTCTAATGGGCTCCAACACGATACAAAGCCGAACGGCCCAAAAGACGGTGGCGCAGCACCCTGACAGATTCTGAATGTTCACTTGTTTCGACATTCCTGTTAACTCAGAAGGAATTTTGACATGGGACCAAAGCCATTGGAAAGATCTCCTTCTCAGCTTTCCATACATATGTAGAACGTCTAAAACGGAGCCCGGATGCGATCTGGGCGTCCGTTTTAGTGCGGCCTGGTCCTGGACACCGAATTGGATTCGAAGTCGGCTTGAGTTGGGCCTCCAACATGATTCGACCGCACTTGCTGGAGTTGTGCGCCTTGTAGCCCTTCTCCAAGTACTTCCAGGTCCTCTCCATGGTTCCTAATCATAATTAAATCATTAGGTAGCAATCGATTCTCAAGTGAACAAAAAAGTACTTAGGAACGAGCTTACCTGTAAATTCAATTATTGGGCGCGAGTTCTAGTGATTGGTCCTTGAATGTCAAGTGGAGGAGTGTTGTGTGTATCCGAAGAAGTGATGTCCTCATCACGGAGAGGGTAGGTGAATGATGGTTGGTCGGTAGGGACTCACTAGCAGAATGACGACAACGGCGTAGGGGAGGACGCGGCAACCAACGACATCGGAGATGAAGGCGAACTTGACGACGCTACAATGAGGTCAGCGGCGAAGACAAAGGTAATGGCTGTCGGCGATGAAGACGACGACGACGGTTGCGAAGGCGATGGTGCACAGGCGAGCGGATCATGGTGAAGGCGACGGCTCGAGGACACAAAAAATGAGGAAGGGCACGGACTTTATATGCAGAGACGTCCAGGCGATCGCATTGAGCACAACACAGACGTTGAGACTAGGCCAAAAACAGGCGGCGACAGAGTACCCCTCAGAGACGATGATGAATAGTGTGCCCTCTTATCGATTTGTGACATGTAGCGGGGCAAAAGATTGGACGGCTAAGATGAGATGGCATGGATGAATAGTGAACTCAGGCCCTAGATGCTTGACACGTGTCCCTATGGCCAGATCCAATGGTTAAAGCGAACTTAGGCTAGATGGCCGACGTGTGGCTAGGGATAGATCGGGTGGTTGAGGATTAGTGGCCAAAGGGAATTGGTTTTCTAGGATTTTCTAATTTTAGAAATTTAAATAAAACCTTTTGAGATCTAGAAAATAGCAAAAAATCCAAAAACATTCTAGAAAATTTCTTGAAGCACAAGGAACCCAAATAAAATACTTGCAGTAAATGTGAATGATTATTTTATTCATATTAAATCCTTTTAATTATTACAAATTCACTTTAAGCTTGTATTAAATCTAGAAAAATCTAAATTATGAATTTTCTTTTAAAAACTTCAAATAAAATATGAAAAATATGATGTTACAAACCCCCCTTAAATGGAATCTCAACCGTGAGATTCTGGCTCACTAAGAGAATAGGTTTGAAAACTCCGCTCTGATATCCTCCTCGCGCACTTTGGTGGCTTCCTTCTCGGAATGGTTGCTTCACTGAATTTTGCAAAAACGGATGACCTTGCTCAGGTCACATGCTTGGGCACTTCCAAGATTTTGACAAGGTGCTCTTTGTATGACAGATCCTCCTGAAGATCGACAGATTCCACTAACACTGTTTTCTCTAGCATTCACAAACACTTCTTTAGCTGAGACATATAAACGACGTCATGTATCTCACTGAAGGTCGCTGGTAGCTCCAACTGATAGGCAACCTCTCCTCTACGCTTTAGTATCTTGAACGAACAAACATACCTAGGTGCAAACGTTTCTTTCAATTGAAATCTTTTAACACCTTTGAAGCAAGATTTGAAGATCCAGAGCAATTAACTGAACAAGGCTAAGGCAAGTCTTATCCTATGATCATGTTGAACTTAGTTTTGAAAACTACTATTTATTATTTTGTTTTAAATTATTATGTATTGCTATTTTATTGCAAACTCTTGCACTTAGTAGTTATTATCCAATTTGATTAATCCCTCACTTAATAATTTGAATGTCATGATTTCATTATCACCATAGTATAGGTATTTATTTAGTGATGCAATACTAGTTATCATATGGGTTGTACGTTTAATATCCTTAGCCATGCTTATAGTTTCGTTGGATTTATCATCACATATGATCAATTAATTAATTTAACTTAATGAGTTTTTAAATCATGGTCATAGCCACAGTTATAAAATTTGTGTGCCATGATATTAGTGTGTCATTGGTGTTAGTCATACAAAATTGGTTTCCACTTGGGTGAGAGATCGTGCAGTAAAGGGGGAAGTATGGATTTACTTCAAGAGATATAGATGTCTCACTTAGGTAATGTCTAAGGACTTAACTTTGTATGTCATTGATCCAAGCCTTATCGTGCAATCACATGTCTACTATAGGATAGATCTACCTGACTAATTTGTGATATTTTAATTTCAATTTCGCCAATATGATGAACATGTGCTGATTTCTATAAGACACAAGAGGGGGCCAGGTTGGTGAAACCTTAGCGAGCAAAATTGAGTTGAGGTAGAGTATTGTAAAAGCCTTGTTGTGATTTTCTTTAGCGCGAGGATGATCACATCGTGTGGGTAAAGTTGTACAACCTATGTAGAGTATAAAACTATTCGAATAGTTGTGTCCTCGGTTATGAACAATGCTCGACGATTTCACACGAAGGTTAGTTGTTTTATAGCAACTTGGTTAGGATAACTTTAGAAAAGTGAATGGCTAATTCACTGGTGGTTCAATTCGTAAATGGTTAGTTCACGAGTGGTTCATTATGAATTATTCAATTTCTTTGATTAGATACTGTTATCATTTTATTTAAAGTTCACTTTCAATCTATTTATTGTATTTACCTTCAATTCTTGCTTTCTGCAAAATAACCTTTCAGCTATCTTTTGGTTGGTCCTGCATATTATATTGTATTTTTGTTACAAACAACTTACTAAGTACCTATGTACTCACAGCTTTATGCCTACTATTGCTCAATTGTGGAGGAGGAACCATATCAGTAGGAGATACTAGATGGAGGATACTTCGATGACTTCATAAATTAGGACTTCGCTCCCCATCGATTACCTGTGGGCATATCAAACAGCTACTAAGCTAGTTTCTTAATCCCTTTAGGCTATTACTTGTAAGTTTGACCATAAGGTCGTACTATGATAATTATGAATATTTAAGTTTGTTCCTTTATTAATCGTGCATATGGTCGATATTTCATCTATGTTTACACTGTGTACACTAGCGTGATCCTAGACAAGTGCAGTATATATAGAAAGTCTATATTTGCATATTCGGTTCTCAACATCAATGGATTCACCTTGACGAGTTTTAACATGTCTCAATAGCTTAGCCTTAGTGTGGTTCGACTCAGCCTTGACAGCTTTGCCTCAGTCAAATATCGCTTCACCTCGACAGTGTCTCCTCAATTACGGGCTCCCCCTAGCTCAATGGAGTCACCTCAGTGAGCCCCAACACATCTCGATGGCTCAGTGTGGTTCAGCTCACCCTCAACAGCTTTGCCTCGGCTGAATAATGCTTCGCTTGTTGTCATCTCCTCGACTAGTAGCCCCCTAGCTCGATAAATTCACCTCGGTGAGCTCCAACTCGCCTTGATGGCTTGGCCTTGATATGGTTCGACTCGGCCTCGATGGCTTTGCCTTGGCCGAACATCACTTCACATCGATAGCATCTCCTCAACTAGGGGATCCCTATAGCTCGATAGACTCACCTTAGTGAGCTCCAATATGCCTCAGTGGCTTTACCTCTGTGTGATTCAACTCAGCCTCAACGGCTTTGCCTTGACCAAATATCGCTTCGCCTCAACAATGTATCCTCGACTAGGGTCTCCTCCTAGCTCGATGGATTCACCTCAGTGAACTCCAACACACCTTGATGGCTTGGCCTCAGCTTGGACACACACAAACCCTCTAGGGTCTAGTTTACGACAACTCACCCTCTAGGTTTGAGTTGCCTAACACTCACCCTCCGGGGTCGGTTCTGTGATAACTCACCTTTCGGGGTCGAGTCGCCTTACACCCACCCTCTAGGGTCACGTTGATGACCGCTCACCCTTCGGGGTCGAGTCTTTACTAACTTACACCCAACCCCTGGGATCGGGTTGACAATCGCTCATTCTCTAGGTGGAGTTTTCACCATCTTAAACCCACCCCCTACCCCCTGGGGTCGGGTCAATGACTACTCACCCTTCAGGGTCGAGTCTTCACTGCTTTACACCCACCCCTAGGGTCGGGTCAACAACCGCTCACCCTCTAAGGTCGAGTCTTCACCATCTTACACTCACCCCTAGGGTCAGGTCGACGACCACTCACCCTTCGGGGTCGTGTCTTCACCACTTTACACCCATCCCTAGGGTCAGGTCGACGACTACTGTCAAGATCCGAATATGCAAATCTGGACTGTCTGTGTATACCGCACTAGTCCAGAATTACGCTAGTACACACAGTGTAAACATAGATAAAATATCAACCATATACACGATTAATAAAGGAAAAGACTCAAATATTATTAATTATTAGAGTACGACCTTATGTCCAAACTTATAATTAATTAGCTTGAAGGGCGTAAGAAACTAGTAGTGAAAAACAGAAATAAGTATAGTAGTCATTCGACATGCCACAGGCAATCGAATGGGAAGCGAAGTCTTAATCCACGAAGCCGTCGAAATATCCTCTTTCTGGTACCTCCTGCTAATATGGTTCCTACTCTTCAACTGAGCAACAGTAGACATAAAGCCATGAGTACATTGGTATATAGTAAATCATTTGTAACAAAAATGCAATATAATATAAAAAGCTTACCAATGGACGGCGGAAATGTTATTTTGGAGAAAGAAATAATTTAAAGTAATACAATAAATAGATTGAAAGCGAATTTTAAATAAAATGATAATAAGTAACTAATTAAAGAAATTGAAAGAACTACAAGTGAAGTAACTGTCTACCCAATAAACCACACCTGCACTAACCATTCACGTAATGAACTACCATTGAACTAACCATTCACTTTCTAAAGTTGCCCCCAATAAATTTTTATGAAATATCTACCATTCGTGTGAAATCATCGAGTATTGTCCGTAACTAGGCACACGGCTATTCGAATAGTCTTACACTCTGCAGAGATTGTACAACTATACCTACATGATGTGATCATCCTCATATTAACAAAGTGACAACAAGATCTTCACAATGCTTAACCTCAACTCAATCCCGCCCGCTAAGGTTTCGCATCACACCCACTTACACCTCTTGGAAATCAGCAACCATGTTCATCATAATGGCAAGATTAAAATTAAATATTATAAATCACACAGTAAGGCTCAGATCAATGGCGCATAAAGTTAAATCCTTAAACATTATCCAGGCAAGACTTACACATCTCTCGAAGTGAATCCACACTTTTCTTTTACTACATGATCACTCGTCTAAGTGAAAACTGTAATAGCCCAGCTGTTTATTTTTAAAAAAACATTTAATTTAATTTAAAATAAAATATTTACTTTTGGTTGTTTAAGTTTATTTGCCTGATTTTCTGCTTTTAAAAAGGGTTTTACGTGAGAAAAGTAATTTAAGTAAATAAAAAAAATAATAAAAATAAAAATTTAAAATAAATAATAATGAGTTAGTTTAAAACAAAAATCAAAGTTATTTGGTTTCTTGAAATTTTAAAATTTTTAGCTAACTTAATTTTCTGCTAAAAAAAGAGAAGAAAAGAGCCTTTCTGTTAAATAAAAAAAATATTTTATAACGAAAAATATGAAAATTTGAGTTGGAATTTTTTTATAAGTTCCAAATAGCTTTAGAAACTTCCATGAATTTTTCTAAGATTTTTTAGGCTTTATTTATTATTTATTGTATTATTTTAAAGCTAGAAAGGAAAAACATTTTTAAAAATTGAAATAAACGTTAAAAAATTCCGAAATTATTTTTTTTAATCTTTTCAGGTTCCCAGGATCTTTAAAACATTTTCTTGAAATTTTCCCGAATTTTCTTTTTCTTTTTTTCCTTTTCTCTCTTTTCTGTCTCCTCCCTAATCCTCCTTTCCTTCAACCTCCAGAGCGCGTACGTGCGCACGCGAGCAGCCATTAGAGCATTCTTGGAGCTTTGATAACTCAAGATTTACTCAACGGTTTCTCACAAAATAAATTGCAATCAATTTCCCTCATCAAACTCCTTCAATTCCCTACCGTTTCCCCTCTCATTGATGCCTATTTTCGCGGGATTTAAGTCATGCCATTCAAAGACATGGATGGTTGATCTCCCTCCTTAGACCTCCTCAACCCCTATAAAAGGGAGCTCCGTGAGCCTCTCCTCATCATCACTCAACCCCGAAAATCTCAAATCCTCACTCCTCTTCTTTTGGGCGCAAGCGAAGTTTTAGTTTTGTGTTCCAAGCGCCGTTCTCTGGCTTATTGCACCTCGTTCGGTGGAGCCCCGCCGTGTTTGACCACACCGTTGGCTTCGTCTCGTCGCGTTCTACGCGGTGCTCACCTCGCTTTCGCCGGAACTTCGCCGGAGCATCGTCGGTACCGTGGGCCAAATCGGGTCCGCGTTCCTCGCGTCGCCACCGGTCAACCGTGCATGCCCGATCAAAACCAAGGTGAGCATCACGATCCCCACGCTCTACTCTTCGATTCGCCGCAACTCTCGCATGTTAATTCCTCTCCGTTTGCCCGGAACGCCGATGTCAGCCTGTAGGCTGCATAAAGTCTTGTCCACCACGTTTCGCTAGTCCGTTGACCGAGCTGTCTGCGGCGTTGAGTTCATCTCGACGCGTTCTACGCCGTGCTCCTCTCCGTTTGTCCAAAAACCTTCCATAAATATTCGCGTCCGACACCTTGCCATGGCCGTAAATTGCACTTCGTGTCCCCGCCTGTCCGGAAATGCTTTCAACAATCCGTTCACGTCAAAACGTGCCAAACCATCCCAGGAGGTTACGTTTCAGACGGTTTTAGATTCGCCGCACCGAGCGCGAAGATATTGAGTTTTTCCTATTTCGGTACCGACGTCGTTCAAATGACGATTGCGTCGCCTCCAGTGAGTCTTCGGCATAGCCGATATTTTTCCTAGCTTCGCCTCGCCGCGTTCTAGGGCATGCTAACCTTACTTCTCCATATTCCCTGCCCAAAAAATATTCTTCTCCCCACACCCTATGTCATTGTCGCCGTACACGTCGTCATCGTGCTCCGTTTGACGTGCTGTCACTTCCTACATGTGCCTCGGGTCATTAGCAACCCATTGGTTTCACCTCCTGTGCCTTTTCTCACCGACAACATGGCCAAAAACAGTGAACAGCGCTGCTGCCCGTTACTGTTCATGCGGGAATATTCCTTCGGAATATTTCCTGATTTTTCTTTTTCCAGAATTTTCTGATCCGCCAATCTTCCAACCGCTCGTTCTCCTTCGTCCGAACTCCGAATCAAGTGATTCAAGTTTGTAAATTCATCTAACTTCATAATCTATTTTTCAGTATATATTTCATAATTTTTGAATTTTCTTGACCGCCCTTGGTTGAGTCTCCTCACCGTAGGAACACCGTCGCCACCGCCGCCCGAGTTGTGCCACTGCTTCACCTCACCGTCAACCACCTTCCAACTATTTCTGGTATTGCACGAGAGCACCAATGCACTCCTCGCAATCCCCTCTCTTTTTCCTTCACCTCGCCACCCCTCCGCCAAGCAATCCCGCCGCCGGAGTGTCTCTTCCGCCGAGGCCGACGCCACCACCGCCAAATCTTCGATGGGACCGCGCGCATCTCCTTCACCCTTTCTCCCGAGCCAAAGCATGACCGGAGTGCCCCACCACTGGTAACCTTCCTCAGACTCGCGTGAACCTTTGACGCCCCTTCTCCGAGCAAGCCGTCGTCGGAGAGTCTCTGTCGCCGATAATCATACCCCGCCTCTGCTACACCCTCGCCGCCAGCCAACTCTATGTAACCCAAATCTTGTGCCAAGGTAAAATAGGACCCATGCTCTTCTCCCTCTTTTGTACATCTCACCGGTCTTCGCCGCCGTTGGATCGCCCAGATCTTGCTACGCGAAGCCGTCCGACTTCTCCCAGCCATCCAAATCTTAGACTCCGACGTTCGAAGGTTCTTTAGACTCCGCCGTCCAAAGGTTCTTTAGAATCCGACCATTTGGAAGCTTCTTAGACTCCAATTTTGGCTTTGACCTTCGGAGACTTCGAATCTAGCCTTTGACCTTCGACCTCGAAGACTTAGACTTCGATCTTGGATCTCGGAGCCTTCAACTTTGACCTCCGTCTTCGAACCGACCATGGTTGTTTGACTATTTAAACCTCTCCACCCTCCGACCTCTCTGAACCCTTCAATCTCTCCGCCCACTCGAAACCATCCGATTCTTTCGACCACATTGCATAAATCCAATTCTTTCGATCACTGTACAGTTCTGACCAGGTCTTCGACCAAATTTTTGACTTCGACTTTGACTGTATCCATACTTGGAGTCTTTGTCTTTGGCTTAGATCTCCGCATCTTCAACCATTGATTCGACTATGGTCTTGACCATGTCTTCGACTACACCTTCGATCACGGCTTCGACCCCACACAAATATTATAGCTTCCGGCCACTTTTCCTTCACAAAGAAAAGAATTCCAATAATTCCTTTTATTCATTTCTTTAGAATTAAAACTTCCAGAAGTTATCCTCCTTCGCCCTAACTCTGATTGGAACCATTCAAATTCCTAAACTCATATTCTATCTCCCAGCATTTATTTTATAATTTTTGGATTTTATTTGGGTTTTATTTGAGTTTAGTTGTTCTGGTTTTCCGCGTGTAGACTACAACTATTCCGGAGAGTTCGACTTCGACGCTTCGCAACACCAAGACTTCAAACACGGCAAGTTACACCTTTGATCATGTTGCTCCTAGTAATTTAAATTATTTATGTTGATTTTAAATTATTATGCATGCGTACTTTTATTCAAACCTAGTTTAAATTTGATTTAAATTCTAGTTATACCCAAATCCTTTGTGTATGGACAAATTTGATATTGAACTTCCTTATGCCTTGTCACCTTAGATGAAAACCTAGTTGGTGCAATAGTATTGACTAGAAGTTTTATAGAATTACTTAGCCATGCTTAAAATGATTTAAGTGGGAATACTTATTTCACTTAAAAACAATGATTTTGTAAACTCTATTCTTGACTTCGGTGAGTCAAAAAGGTACATAAATGTTTCAAATCAATATAAAAAAACTTGATTTGGACCTAGGCTAATGGTTAGGTGGTGGGTGCTGGCATGCATTGTTGTTCGGTGATACAACGTTGATTGTTAGGCACAAGGGGTATGTGGTTTAAGCCTAAGTCAAGTTAAAGACCGGTCTGTAAGCTACTGTTGCAAAGCCATATCGTACTACCACAAGTCTGGTATGGGACAGACCTGACTAAGTAATTTGTGAAGTTTCAAACATAGTTTCGCTATAGACTGAATGTGAGCGTTGCGTAGGCCGCGAGAAGTCTCACATGGCACAAGAAGGGGCTCCAACTTGTGAATTCAAGTTGTGGTGAAACCTTAGTGGCGGCGTAACTATTTTGGCTACGGAACATTGTAACAGCTTTATCATGATCTCCTCGCCGCACACCAAAGGAAGTGTGATTATCCGGTGGCAATATGGGATGATCATATCTTGTGAGTAAAGCTGTACAATCTCTACAGAGTGTATAACCTATCCTAGATAGTAAAATTTTTACTTTTTAGTCCAAAATTTGAAAGTTTCTTACAAATAGACCTCTACAAAAAAGATTTGCAAAAATAGACCCTTTGCTCGGCGCCAAAGCACATGGTGCCGAGGATACATATAAAAGGTATACGAATGTTTCAAACGAAAAATATAAAACTTGGTTTTGACCTAGGCTAATGGTTAGGTGGTGGGTGCTGGCATGCATTGTTGTTCGGTGACATAATGTTGATTGCTAGGCACAAGGGGATATGTGGTTTGAGCCTAAGTCAAGTTAAGGATCGGTCTGTGAGCTACTGTTGCAAAGTCATATCGTACTACCACAAGACTGGTATGGGACAGTTCTAGCTGACTAATTTGTGAGGTCCTAACTTTGGTGTCGTTATAGGTTGAATATGAGCGTGGCGTAGGCCATGAGAAGTCTCACACGGCACAAGAGTGGGCTCCAACTTGTGGATTCAAGTTGTGGTGAAACCTTAGTGGCGGTGTGACCAGGTTGAAGACTTAGCATTGTAAAGGCCTTGTTATGATTTTCTCAGTCGCACGCCTACGGAAGCGTGTAGTGGCCGACAATATGAGATAATCATATCTTGTGGGTAAAGCTGTACAACCTCTGCAGAGTGTATAATCTATCCTGGATAGCTGTGCCCACGGTCATGGGCAAGCCGAGTAAAGTTTTTCATGGATTAGACTTTGGTTTTTAAAATGATTTCTGGAAAGGCCTATGGATGGATGGAATCCATGTGATATTAAAAATCATTTGGACGGATGGAATCCGTATGGGATCTTTTGGAAAAGATGGTCCGGGTGGGATGCCCATGGTTAGGTTAGTGTAGATCGGAGCCTACACTAACGATAATACTTTAGTTAAAATATTGTTTCATATGATGTATTAAAAATTCAGCTTTTGCACTTATGCTATTGTATTTAAATTCAGTACTGTTTTTCGCACAAATAATCTTATTAGGCCTTCCTTTGTTATCCCTATGCATGCATTTACTCTGTTAAAACTCCTGGTATAACTTGCGTAAGTATTTTATGTGCTTATCTTGGGAGTACTTTATGTGCTCACCTTGCTAAAATCTGTTGCCAAAGGATGACGTCAACAACTTCGGTGAGGATGGTGATGACTAGGCCGCGTCTTACGCTATTCGCTTTGTGGCGGGCGGGATGAAATTCTTTGCTTCATTGGTTTTCTTCCGCTGTTTATATCTATTTTTAGTTTATGAACCATTGATGTAACCCTTGGCTATCAGGCCCATATTTAGTTAATGAATAAATGTCATTGTGCGTGATATGAATCTTTGTTATCCACTGTATGCACTAGCTTGATTCTGGACTAGTGCGATTTACACAGGGGATCCTGGAGTCATTGCTCTGGGGTCCGACAAAAACCAAGTTTGTATCACCAACACCAATGACACACCAATGTTATGGTACACAAATTTTATAATTGTGGTTACAACCACGAGTCAATATCTCATTAAGTCAAATTAATAAATTGATTACATGCGATGATGAACCTAACATAACTATAATCATGGCTAAGCAAATTGATGTACAACCCATGTGATAACTATTATGGCATCACTAAATAATTTCTTATCTTATAGTGATAATGAAATTATGACATTCAAATTATCAAGGTGGAATTAATCAAGTTGGATAATAACTACCAGATACAAAAGTTTGCATTAAAATAGTATGCATGATAATTTAAAATAAAATAAATAAATAATAGATTTGAAAACTAGGTTCAATATGATTAAAGAATATGACTTGCCTTGGCTTTGCTCAATTATGAATTCTTGATCTTCTGGGGGTGCTCCTGCTCCTTCGAAGACGCGATCTAACGAGAAAGAAAATAAACAGGACACAAAATAAATTCAAATAAAATGCAAATAAACTCAAAAAACTTTAAAATAAGAAGCAAGTATAGAGCTCAATTTTAGATGAATTTATGAAAAATAATAGGGTTAGTCGGAGTTAGGATGAAGGAGAACGGGCTCTTGAAAACTTAAATCTCAAGAAAATACTAGAAATTAAAATATTCTACTGTGCTGTGGACTCGGTGCGTAGAAAGGCTGGTCTACGGTATACTTGACTCATGAAATAGTGTGCATACCACTGGGTGTGCTGACGTGGCAGGCTAGAGCTGACGTGGTAGACACATGGCCAACACATAGCTGACAGGTGGCAAGGTAGGGCTGATGTGGTATGCCGACGTGGCCTGACACGGGGCGTTGACGTGTCACCAGATGACTTAGTCTTACTGATGTGGCACTGACGTGGCTAACACATGGCAGCCACGTAGACTCTAGGGCTGACGCGGCATTGATGTGGACAATGACTCAGCTTGTCTGGTTCGATAGTTCCCGGAATAGTAGCGGTTGGTAAGTGAGGCCCGACATGTAGTAGGTCTACGAAGAAGTTGAAGCGATGGCCAGCGTGGGTGTAGGCTGGCATGGGTGGGCGCGCGGCGTGAGGTGTCACTTCGGCGCGTGAAGTGGCGCTGCGCGGCGAGGCAGTTGGAGTTCGGCCAGTGAGCGAGCACGGTGGATGAACTTGACGAGGCTGGCGGTGGAGCTCACCGGCGGCAATAGTGCTCAATGGACGACAGTGAAGAAGAAGTCGCCTGCTGCCGGAGATGAAGATGGAGGCAACGACGCGAGCGAACTTCGACGCAGACGAGAGGTGTGACGGTGGTGGCTGAGGCATTGTGGGACGAGGAACCCGAGGGCTCGGTTGCGCTATTAAAGGCACGGACACTGAGGAGTTCGGGATAGGCATAGTGTAGTATCCCACATGGCCATGGCGTGAATGCCGAGGTGAGACCGAGACAGACACGACAACGATGGCGGAGTCCTCCCCGAAGACGACGATGAACAGTGCTTGAACCATTGGATGGATGACACATGTCCCCTAGACAATTGAACGGCTGTTGCTTAAGACACATATGAATAGTGCTTGATTGCCCTGATGCTTGGCACGGGGCCTCAAGCAGACACCAACGACCGACACAGTGCTTGGCTAGATGGCCGACACGTAGTGGATGGAAGATCAGACGGCTAAAGCCTATTAGGCTGGGATGAACAGTAATTGGGCTTAGCCCAATACTATTTAGGATTTTTGGGGATTTCCTATTTTTTTAGAAATTCAAGTAAAATCAAAAGAGCTCTAGAAAATAGCAAATAAATCTAAAAAATTCACAAAAAATTCCAAAAAATTTCTTGAGACTCAAGGAACCTAAATAAAATATTTTTAAAACATATTTATATTTATTTTAGTCATATTAAATCCTTTCAATTATTAAAAATTCAATTTAAGCTTGTATTGAATCTAGAAAAATTTTACAACTGCTCTAAAAAGCTCTAAAAAAGGCTCTAAAAATCAGGATATTAATTCCAATTTTATTTTTAAAGTCTTCCAAAAGGCTCTAAAAATCAGGATATTACAACTGCTCACCCTTCGGGTCGAGTCTTCACTAGCTTACACCCACCCCTAGGGTTAGGTCGACAACCGCTCGCCCTCTGGGGTCGAGTTTTCACCGCTTTACACCCACCCCCAGGGTCAGGTCAACGACCGCTCACACTCCGGGGTCGAGTATTCACCACCTTTCACCCACCTTTCGGGTCGGGTCAACGATAGCTCACACCTCCGGGGTCGACTCTTCACCACCTAATACCCCCCTCTGGGGTCGAGCTTGCGAGAACTCACCCTCTGGGGTTGAATCACCTAATACTCCCTCTCTGGGGTCAGCTTACTCCCCCTTTGGGTTGAGCTTGTGACAACTCGCCCTCCAGGGTCAAATAGCCGAACACTCCCCCTCTGGGGTTCAGCTTGTGACAACTCGCTCTTAGTGGTCGAGTCACCTAACACTCCCCTCTAGGGTTGAGCTTGCGACAACTTGCCCTCTGAAGTCAAGTCACCTAACATTCCCCCTATGGTCAAGCTACTCGTGAGCTTCATCTAGAGCACGAAGTTTTTTTCGATAGAAAACGGCGACGTTCTTGCCTCTCCAAGCAAAGTAGCCGCTTATGAGTTTCATCTTGAGCACCAAGTTTTATCTGATGGGAAATGGCAATGTTCGCGCCCCCCCAAGCAAAGTAGCCACTCACAAGCTTCATCTTGAGCATTGAGTTTTCTTCTGATGGGAGACAGTGACATTCTTGCCTCCCCAAGCAAAGTGCCATTTATGAGCTTCGTCCCAAGGGCCATGTTTTTTTTCAATGGGAAACGGTGACATTCTCACCTCCCCAAACGAAGTGCTGCTCGGAAGCTTCATCCCGAGTGCCAAATTTTTTTTGGTGAAATACAGTGACATTCTCGCTTTCCCAAGTGAAGTAGTTGCTCGCGAGCTTTGTTCCGAGCACCAATTTTTTCCTATGGGAGACATCGACTTTTTTGCCTCCCAAAATGAGGTGTCACAAATGAGCTTCATCTCGAGCGCCAGGTTTTTTTTCCAACGAGATATGGCAACGTTCTCACCTCCCCAAGTGAAGTGCCACTCATGAGCTTCGTCCCGAGTGTTAAGTTTTTTTTATGAGAGACAACAACGTTATTGGGCCTATTCTTTTTAGCTTCTCAAAACGGATTTTGGCTTTTGCTATAGTACCTAACTTTCAAACGGAGTATTTTTTTAAGATAGAGTCTACAAGTTAATTATAGTACATGTTAAAAGCCCAACATCTGTACCATCTAAAATCGCAAGTAAGTATTTCTCTCTCCGTAATCTCTATCGCAAACAGCTAAAATTCAAAAATTTCAGCCAAAAGCCATAAGCCACAGCCAAAAAGAACAGGCCCATTGCCTCCCAAGTGAAGTAGCCACTCACGAGCTTCATCTCGAGCATCAAGTTTTTTTTCGATGGAGGGCGGGGTAGTGGGATAACCCTAGTAAAGAGCAGTAAGCGAGCTTTATTATGATATTAGGCAAGCAACAGCGGTGCAAGCTATGTGAAAGGAACAAGGGTTGTTATAGCCCCTTTTACATTCTTGCTAGAGTAGACTAGGCGGTCGTAGGATAAACTTTGGGTATCTCGACTTCACATTGTAGGATCAAGGATGACCGACTAGAGGGGGTAAATAGGAGGTAATAAAATTTTTGCAAGATAATTATAATCTAACAAAATTTAAGCACAATTTAAAACTTCACAATTCTAGTAACCCTAAGGCACCTTAAAACCATAAATTCACAAGATTCTAAACTAATCAATTGCACAAAATAGAATGAACAATGACAAGTAGAATCACACAAACAATAACAAGGTGACACACGATCTTTTACCGTGGTGATCGAAAATTTACTGGTTTTTCCTAATCTATGTTGAGGTTAGCCCAAACAAATTGGACCGGCTCCACGAATTAAGCCTTCCACCTCGAATCAATTAGTGGTTGTCCTTTCTCCCCTCCGGAGATGGTGGACACCGAACCACTCACAAATCCACGTCGGCTCTTTTCACAAGCTTCTTGAAGAGATCACCTCGCACATCTCCACCAAGCCGTCTATGTGCTGGCAAGCACCAAGAGGAATGAATCGTTGCTTTGCTTGACGGCAATCAAGTGCCAAGGATCAACCTAAAATGATTATACACTTTATTTTGGCCAAAAACACCTCAAAATGAATGCACACTAAGATAGGAGGTGAAAAGTGAATGCTCAAAGCTCAAATATGTTAAATGCAAGTTCAGCTTCATGTCCTTGAGCTAGTAGAGGGGTATTTATACCCTCACCAACTAAAACTAGCCATTACAAAAAATAATCCTAAAAAATCAGGGAAATCAGAACTATTGGCGTGTAATTTGTGGTACTACCGCAATGTACGGCAGCACATAGTAACAACTTTGTCAGAACGTCAGAACTAGCCGTTAAAAGTTAGTGCGGTACTACCGCCATTGTAAATGGGTAATTCTGATAATCGGTAGTTCCGCTTTATCAGAGCGGTACTGCCGCACTGCGGTAGTTCCACGATGTATTTTTTGGTACTTCCAATTTTGGCAAGCCTAAGTTTCCAAGAGGGTGCTCTCTGGAAAAAATGCACTGCTGGATTTGCCCGGTACTTCCGAAGATCGGTAGTTCTAATTTTTGGTGTGGTATTACCGTACTGCGGTAGTTCTACTGTGTAAATTTCGGTACTAACAATTTCAACAAGCCCAAGTCTCAAAGTGGGTGCTCTCTGGAAAAAACGTACCGCTCAGCATCCCGGTACTACTGAGATCTGGTAGTTTTGCAGTTTATACGTCGGTACTACTGGACTCCGATAGTTCTGCAATATGCATGCCAGTATTTCTGATTTTTCTGACAGTGCATAGTTAGTTTTCAAACTTAATTTTAAGTGCAGACATGATCCTAGATTGATCCAAATAGCACAAGAACATGCTATCAAGTTACTTTCTATGATCCCTCTTAATAATACGGCGACTATCCTATAATCTGGTCTCCTAACCTTTCTCTTAAGACCGGTAAACTATAAAAAAGGGATCCTATACTACTTGTACCTTTGTTTGTGAGCAATATTGATTTTCTTTTCGTCCTTTAGTATGTATCTTGCTTTTGACATGCGCGCACTTTTGAAACTTAACTTATGCAATCCTCAACAAACATATTAGTGTCATATTCACAAATAGTCATTAATTACCAAAACCATTTTTAGGGGCCTAGATGCTTTCACACTCACACCAGTCGACACAAGAGCCAGCATTACTCCTCGTGTGAAGATAAGTCCCATCATAGGACACAAAGAGTCTATCCCTAGGCATTCTGCATGGTGACACAATAAATTCAAGCTCTATTAAGTTTATTTAGGTGATAATGGTAAATACAATTGTGAAACTAACTCATTTATTAACACGTCTTGAGGGATAGAATACAACCAAACACCTAAGTCTTTCATAATCTTACATGATACATGATTCTACTGCTATTCTACCATGATTCTACTATGATTCTATATGATTCTATGACTAGGATCGTGATTCTACCACGATTCTATCAGGTACGTCTCAAGATGTGATTTTAAGTCGGATTGGCTTTGTGAGATTGTAGAATCATACGATTCTACGACTAGAATCGCGATTTTAACAACCTTCATGATATTATCTAATCTTATTTGGATATAATTAATGACAAATGAAATTATAAGACTAACTTATTCATGTATTATGATATTGCTTAGTCTCGTTGGGATGACATGGTGAAAATCATAGAGGTATGCATTCGATATCACATTCTTATATCTTATTGCATTTCTTGGATCCAAAATAGAGATTGAACCCCACCAAAAGTCTACGATGAATTTGTACATATGTTTTTAAATATATTCTTGTATGTATACATTTAGAGTGAGTTCATTCTATATTTTGTGGTTTCAATAGTATTAATATTTTTCATATTAAGGATCTTGACTTTGAAATGTATCCCTTGAGTATATAAAAAGTATATAAAATTTTTGTAGTTTATATATACTCATGATTGATTTAAACTCAATCATTTGCAATCGGGTTGTCATCTAGTTCCTTTATTGTGTGTTAATGGTTGGATGATTAATAACAACTAGATGTAGCTTTATTAGCTATTAATCTCAAAAATAAATACTCACATTTAAATGAGTTAATTGTTTAAAAAGCTTATTCTAAAGTATACAATTATTCTGTACATATTGTATACTCGCAAATTAATCTTTATCTTATTATTTGTTGAGATTATCATGAATTACCAAAAAAGAAATATTGTAGAATCTAGTCTATCTATTATGAGTTAACGGTGAAGTTTTAATAATTAATAGAAATTGATTTGTGGACTAACATTTTTCATAAATTGGATGAATTTGTTATGTTTCATAAATGAAGATGAATTGGGATGACTTCATGTGCTGAAGATCATCAAATCAAGATACGGGATGGAAGATAGCTTCATGAGTTGAAGGCCATCAAGAAGAGGAGATGATTATAAGTTGATCAAGATCTCATAGAGAAGTTGATCAAGATTCCCAAGAGGAGATGAACATGAGTTGATCATTAAGTCAAGAGAAGACCCATTATGTGTTGATGGAGTTTAAGTGAAGGATGCATCATGGGTTGATGCATATCAAGACAATGACCTAGACTTGAAGTGAAAATGTGCGTCATCATGTATTAAGGGGATGCTAAAGGTAAAGATATGACTAGCTAGGGCTAAGAATATATTCCTAGTCTTTTACCAGTCTTGGTTTCTGGTTGGAAGACTGGATTGCTAGTATAGATTACCATACTATTAACAAGAGTCATGTCAGTAACTTGAGTCTCATCATGTATTGATAGCTCAAATCTCACTTGCTCTACCTTTACGTGACATGATGCTTATATTTCCAAATGTGTTTTGTAAATAGTTAAGGTTCATGTGTTGAATCCTTATAGCATGGGACTATACAATGCAAATGTATTTTGTAAGTATTTAAAGTCCATATTTTCTAATCCTTGTGACATGAGACTTATATTTGTGAATGTGTTTTGTAAATGGTTGAAGCTCATATATAATTCTTGTATAATGTGAGTTAGGTCTATAAATGTGTTTTGCAAATGTGTTGATTCCATGTACCTATCCTTGTGTCATGATTCTGTAAGTGTGCAAATATGTTTTGCAACTTGGTGGAAATCATCGTTTGATCACTGTGTGCATGATACTATAAGTTACAAATATATTTTGCAAAATTTGTTAAACTATATGCATTTTTTTAGAAAAATCAGTACTACCACTATGAGTCTTGTGGAACTGCCGCTGGGCAGATCCACCAACTTGTAATCCACTGTACTACCATGTCAGTGGTCAGAGACCAGTGTGGTCAAAGACCTATGTGGTTAAACCAGACAATGTGGTTGAGGTCAGATCGAACTGCGGGAGTACCAGCTTATGTGGTATGGTAAGACCGGAGTTGCAGTACTACCGGGCATTTGTTGCTGGTATATTTTTTCCAGAGAGACACCTTTTTGGAAGTCTTCTCCTTACTTGAAAAATGGTAGTTCCGCAGTATGGAGCAGTGGTACCAGACCATGGTCGACAGTAGTACTGAAATTACTGAGTAACGGCTAGTTTTCTAACAATTACGAGGGGAGCAGTAGTACCGGCCATATATTGGCAGTACTACCATATTTCCCAGTTTTTACTCCAATTGCTAGTTTCTTTGTGTAGGTTATAAATACTCCCTTGTGCCTAATTAGAGATAAATCTTTGGTACTCCATTTTACTCTCTTGAGCTAGTGTGAGTTTCTCCTCTCAATTTTGTATGTGTTACACCTTGTGAGCAAGGAGAGAGATCTCTTGTTGCATGTGTTACATCTAGAGATGGATTTTGTATCCACTTGAGCTTGTACATTCGTTGCACGTAGTGAGAGTCAAGCAAAGGGCTTGACTTGTTACTCTTAGAAGTTGCTGACTCCTAAACGACGTTGGAGGCGTCGTACGTGGTGATCTTTTCAAAGAAGGTTGTAAAGGTTTGAGCTCACCTACCCGGAGTGGGTAAGAGCTACCACTAATAGAATTGTGGTGCTTGTCTTAATTTGTGGAGCAAGTCCTATTCATTTGGGTTTACCTCTAATAGAATTGTGGTGCTTGTCTTAATTTGTGGAGCAAGTCCTATTCATTTGGGTTTACCTCAATGTAGACTAAGAGAGACCGGTAAGTCTTCGAACATTACGGTAAAATATCGTGTGTCAATTGTGGTTTGTTCTCATGTGCTCAATCTACATTAAAGCAATTTACATTTATAGAGTTAAATTGATTACTTGTCGTCCTAGGATTGCATACCTTTGGCTTAGACTTAGTTGTTGGTGCACTTAGTGAGATTAGTTTATTTAAGCTTTAATTGTATAAAATCGAATTAATTTATACTTCCGCATTATAAACTTTGTTTTGACCAAAGGAATTTCAAAACTGCCTATTCATTCCCCCTCTAGTCGGTCTGCTCGATCCACAAGTGATATCAGAGTTTGGTCTCTCATTTATTAGGCTTAACCACCTAAAAAGTTATAGGATGACGAACAGTAATATAGTGCACCTAGATAAAATACCTCTATTTGATGACACAAATTATTATAATTGAAAATTTTGCATGATATGTTATTTTAAGGCCATGAGCCCTAATATTTGGTGGATGATAGATGTGGACTTTTCTACTCTATTGGATCCTCTTGCTCCAACAATTAAGGAAGAGAAATACTTACATCTCGATGCTCAAGTATCTAATGCACTATTTAGTGTTTTGAGTGTAAAGGTGTTCAATACAATATGCAATCTCAAGTGCGCTCATGAGATGTGGACTAAAATTCATGATAATTATGAAATTTTCACTTCAACCAATGAGGATTGCATACAAGAGTGGATGTCGAGAGAAGAATGCTCAACCTCTAGCTTCGACAATGAAAAATCTACAAATTCCTCCACATCACCTCAATACTTCATGACAAAAGGTAATAAGAAGGTAAATAATAATAATGAACCTTCATATGATGAGTTGATGGATATGCTAGAAGATCTTAATGAATATATTGGGAAGGTGAAGGCTAAGTATAAGATTTTGAGCAAAGAGCATAACTCTCTTCAAAATGATTATAATATGCTAAAAGCAATATTCTAAGTCTAAGATAGATATAGGCATTATATGTAATTTATTAAATAATTTGCCATGTGGAGCTCCTAACTCTTGCATTTCATCTAAGGTTAGCACATCCACCTCTTGTGATGATTTGCTTGATATGCCTTGTTGCTCCAAAATAGATGCTTCTATTTTCTTTATATCTTGCCATACTAACCTTGTAGAGAAAAACAAAAGGCTCAAGACATAAGTCACTAAATTAGAAAATGACTTGCAAAGAAGCTACAAAGGGAAGGCATCTCTTGATAAACTTTTGAGAAATCAAAGAATGGCAAATGATAAGAGAGGTATTGAAGTGTCGTGGTTGCAACACGAAAAATGCCCCAACAAGATAGATGATAAGATAATGTCATAAAAAATGAGACAAGCCGGCAATAAACAAGTTGTCAAGACAAGAAAGGGAATCAAAGACATAACTTGCTATAATTGCCACAAGAAGCGACACTATACCTCTATGTGTTTAAAGAAGATGGTGGGCAAGCAAGTATCATCATCAAAGAGTCAAAATGGAAATAAGCAAGACAAGAAGACAAAGGATGGAAAAAATTTTCAAACTTGCTACAATTGTTGGGAAAAGAGACATTTTAATAAGGATTATTCCAAAGGTATCACTCCTAAGCCATCATTTTATAATGAACATTATTTGCTTAGGAATGATAGAAATGGTAATGTGTTTACTAGGAATGTTAGTTCACAAAAATTTATTATTAGGGTCATTTGGGTGTCCAAATCTATTATGATTAACATTCATGGACCCAACCAAGTTGTGGGTACCAAAATACGCAAAAATATTTAATAGGTACTTGCAGAGGCATTATAGACTTGGCTCATTCATGAAGAGGTGAATTCCACCATGTGCAAAATTGGAGCCAAATTTGAGGATGGTCTTGCCACATCATGAACTGAAGTCATCTCGGTAACAGATACTTACATTGAAGTATTTAGCCCCTAGCCTTGTGTAGGTTGGATTACATAAAAATCTTTAAAAAGGGGTGCTCTTGCTCTTGTCCTAAAAAGTTCATTATTGTAATTATGAGTAAGATGGTTGTGGCACATTAAGGGTGCGTGCTAAATCATAATCCTGTATATTACATCCCTAAGTATGCCTAAATTGATTAAGTGCTAGTATTGATTTTTAAATTTAAGCTATTTAGCCAAAAGTTAAAATTTTAAAATTATTAGTATATCTTTGAAAAACTAGTTGAAAAATGTATATAAATGCATTTCAATGGTTTTGGCTTACATGAGGTCACCTTCATGAGGTCGCACTCCACCGAAGTGAATGTCTACCTCTTTGTCAAAGGGTCATCCTCAAGGGCCAAATCAAGGTTAGCAGGCACTACACGCGTGACAACGTTGATCTGGAACTTAAACATAGGCTTCGACAAGGCAAAGTCCTTGATGGTAACGTGCCCCGAACCAGCAGAGGGGTGCCCGAGCCTATGCCCTAGGGTGTGCCGTAGTCCCCGACGTGCCTGTAGAGGCGGTGCACACTAATCAACCTTGACAGCCACATCGTCCATGCCCTGGCTCACCTGCAAGGATGAGTCGACTGGCAGGGGCCACGACGAGCGAACTTGTGAGAAGGGGGTGGAGGGCATGGAGCCTGTCACTGTCTCTTCGGTGCCTCCCTCATAGGCATCTTCTGGACCGAAGGTTGAGGCAGCGCCTAGGGAGGACACAGGAGATCTCAAAGAACCTAGTAGGGGGAGGCCAGTCATGAGTCCCTTCCCCCTACCACGACGATGAGAGGTGCCCACGGTGCCAGAAGGCCCTGCTCGAGGTGAACCCCATGGGCTACTGCGCCCCACTGACTCAAGTGTTGGAGATGAGTCCTCCAAGACCTCTTGAGGGCACTTTGCCCCCCACCTGGACCCACCATTCTCACCGAAGGGGGATGGATAGGCATAGGCACGTCGAGCTTCTCGCACACACAGTTGTGGTGATCCCCCATGATCAAGTCCTCTAGTACATTGCACTCTGCCCTCATCTCGCGCCCAAGTACGACCACCCCAACCTTTTCCTCCTACGGGAGTGTCAAGCCTGCATGTCCAAGTAGGGATAAGAAGAGGGCCGAGGACCAAGCAAACATAGCATTGCATGGGGCATAGAAACTCACACTAGGACTTGGCAAAGCCCCAGAAGGCACAGATGCTCCTAGGCACCTCACGCTCTGCAAAGGTCAAGTTCCAGCCTTGGAAGAGGGGAGAAATCCTCAACATGTAGCACTCCTCGAAAAGATCATGCATGCTGAACTTCGTAGCAAGTCCTTGCAGAAGGTGCAGTGGGCTATACACGTCGCGTTCAGGGAAGGTGAGAAGTGTAGTGAGCGGTCTACCAATGGCTTCTTCCCCATGTTATCTAGGCCTGATCCCTGAGCGGGGTAGTAAAACTACAGATCTCTCCACGAGTCCCACTTGGCCTTGTAGGCCTTAGTGGAAAATTCAAACTTTTATGGACTATCTTGGAACTGAAAAGCTATCACCTTGTACAAGAAGTACACGTTCTTGTACACATACATCGTCATGAGCGTGGTATAGTGGAGAAAGCAGAAGAGCTCAGCCGAGGGACGCTTCATCCCCAAGCTCCACATCGCCCACTCGTACACTAAGAGGTGGATGAATGAGCCTAGGTTGATGTGGGAGACCTCAAGATCGAATGTGTCAAATACATCCTTTAGCAGCCCAACTAGAAGGATGCAGAGGGCAGCTTCAAACTAGGCGGTGAAGACGATGAGCATCCCCGGTCCCGGGTCGAAGTGGACCTCGTTAGGCTTGGGCAAGACAGCCAAGTCGGCGCTCTCAATCTTTTCCTCCTCCAATTGCTTCAGAAGACCCCTCTTCATGCTGAAGGGGCCCAAGTGATGAGAGAACCAGATAACCTTCTTGGGGTCCCCTCCCACTCGCCCGCCGCTTTTGCCTTCACAACATCCTTCTGGGAGGCGAAGGCCCCTCCCTTCTTGCTAGAGGAGCCGATGGGTGCCACAGCTTTTTTTCACAATCATGATGCAATGGGTCAGCTCGGATGAGTGAGGTATGGAGCCATGCCAAATGGTGGAGTCCCAGAATAGAGCTCGGCGACCCATGACATGTGACGACTTGGAGGGAACTCAATGGAACAAAGCAAAAATTTGGATCGAAGTGGAGTGAGGATCCAGGATGAAGTTTGGAGGTCCGAGGCAACCTCGACACCTCGTGGGAGCAATCTGGGGTAGCAAGAAAGTGTTCCCCAAGGGAGGCCTAGGTCCCTAAAGGAAAACCCCTCGAAAGCGGTGCGAGGTGGTAAGAAGAGGCCCCCTGGAGGGGATTGGGCCCTCAAGGTGGTTGGGGCATCATCGATCGGTACGGATATTGAGCGGAACTACTCAAGACTCGGGCAATGGCTAGGAAGACCCTAGGGGGAGCCCTAAGCGGCGTAAAAGAAAAAACCCGAGGGTCCTGGGTGGTGGCTCGAAATACACAAAGGGGGAGCCCCCGGCGGTGTAGTATGAAGACCCTGGGGGAGCCCAGGGTGATGATGAAGGAAAAACCATGGGCGGTCTTGGGTGGCTGCTCGAAAGACCCTGGGGGGAGCACCAGGCGACGTAGAATAGGGATCCCGGGGGTTCTAGGCGGTGGAGTGGAGGACCTCAGGAGGTCCTAGGCAACGTCCCAGAAGACCCCAGCAGGGGCCCCGGGTGTCGTACAAGGAAGACCCGGGGGTGGCAGCAAGGAGAGACCCTAGGGGAGCCCCGGGTGGCAGCGAAGAGTGCCGAACGTCGCCCAGGAAGCAGTCCAGGTGAGCTCGGGGCTGAGTCCAAGGGTCTCCTGTGGAGCACCTGCACGAAGGCTGAGGAGACTCGAGCCGCCTGGAGAAAACCAAAGGAGTTAAAAGAGAATTTGGGGGAGGTGCTAGAAGGACTAATGGGAGCCAGCCAACCTGGGGATATATAGGTCGAATGTGGTCCACCGTGGACAATGTCAGTCTAGCCCCTAGGGCCATGTGGTTGATTGGCTCATAGCACAGTGTGCTCTTGGTCCATGGAACAATAACCAGCCAGCCTACGCACCATACTCCGAGGTGGCCCCCCCGAGTAAGCAGCCTCATAGGGATATGTGCTGCCACCAAATTTGGCCCAAGCCGTGTCGACATGGGGTGTGTAATATTTCCACAAAGGAATGCACACTTTTGGAAGAGCATGGACCCACCTTGGCAACCCGACGTCGGCGAGTTCAAGTTGACCCCAATGGCCAACAGATGATGAACTACCACCTTGAGCCCGCTCCGATGCTAAGGTAACTTAATGTCCTACCAACTCATTGTAGGCTACTAGAGGAATAGTTCTCCCGAGCCCTCTCATCGACACCTTCTATAGGTTAGTGCGTCGGTCTAGACAGGTGATTGAGGATCGCCTGGATCGGTGAGAGGATACTGTTGGGGAGGGTCTCTGCACTACCTCGGGCCCACAACCACCTTATAGAGACAGCACCCTGTTGGAAGGTCTACCCTGAGCTAAGTCCACAAGTTAACCTCGGCAAGGTCCGCGAGCCAACCTCGGTGAGATCCATGAGACCAACGTCGAAGGAGTCCAGGCTAACCCCGGGGAGGCCCAGGGCCAATCACAAACAGAATCCGAAGTCAGCCACAAATCGACCCCGGAGTCCCGAACGTGGTGGGACCCACGAGAGCAAATGACGCAGATACCCCTAGAAATAAGCTAGGTACATAGGGCAAACTTATAACTTCACTAGCTTCCCTCTTTTGCTCTATAAATAGGGCCTCTTTAATGGGAGATGGGGGCCATTAACCCTAAACACACATATTAAATACACTTGGACATTCGTGTGCTTCTCTTTGAGTCCCTCCGCATCCTCGACGGTCTCCGCATCTAACCGGGAATGCTTCTAAGTTTACTATCTGGTCTCATATCAATAACATACATGTTCTTCTATTACAGGAGGAGCATCGACCCGTTTAAAATGCATGAATCAAAAAGTGCGCAAACAAGAAAGTATAGGAGTTGGAGTGACACATCTTGATCCTAGCCAGTGGCTGATCTGGGCCTTGGGCTAGGTGGGCAGCCCAAGGCCCAGGTCAAAGGCCCATTAAAATTCCTTTGACAAGGCCTATCATCTTTGGTAGCAATGGCAGATTCGGCTCAAAAATAGCTGGCCCAACCCGAGACTTGGGCCGTGGCTAGCTCCATCCCTGATCCTACTTAAATCCTTGGGAGTTCTAAAGTGTACACAGTTCTGAAGTGAAAAAGAGACAAAGAAAACTGTCCAACCTCACGTTACTTTCTCTTAAAATTCTGATGCCTGTTCTTTTTGGCTGTGGCTTTTGGTTTTTAGCTGAAATTTTTAAATTTTAGCTGTTTGCGACAGAGATTACGGATAGAGAGATACTCATTTGCGATTTTGGATGGTACAGATGTTGGACTTTTACCGTGTACTATAATTAACTTGTAGACTCTATCTTAAAAAAATACTCTGTTTGAAAGTTAGGTACTGTAACAAAAGCCAAAAGCCGTTTTGAGAAGCTGAAAAGAACAGACCCGTACGTATTAAGCTATTCGATATGAATTTTGTAGGAATTAAGGAGCCCATTCCATTGTTGCAAAGGGCCACGTATGAAAATTTTCAATAGGATTCAATTCCTACACTCATTACTATTCAATTCCTACAAATTCCCTCCAAAAAAATCCTTCATTCCAAAGCCGGATTTGATTGTATGTATGCTACGTGAAAAACTAGGCAAAAGCTATTTCCCTGTTTTATCTTTATTTTCTATATACAAAACAAATCCCCATGTTTTTCACGTTTAATTTGAGCAAGCGAGAAGATGCAATGCAACAGAAAGGACAAACCAAGACCAAATCGCTTGTTATAGCGTTAAGCCACGTTGATGCACGAAAGGAACGTGTTTCAATAATCAAGAGGATATGATGCTCTCCTATTGTAACATCCTGTTTTTCTGCTATTTTTAAAGCCAGTAATTTAAAAATGAATTTTCTGGAATTTTCTGAAATTAAATCAAGCTTCAAATGAATTTTTAGAATTTTAAATGATTTAATATGATTAAAATAAACATTAACATAAGCTGAAAATATTTTATTTGGATTCTTCAGGTTTCAAGGAATTTTCTGGTATTTTGGTGAATTTTTTGGATTTATTTGCTATTTTCTAGAGCTCCTAGTATTTTATTTGTTTTTCTGGAAAAGAAAAAGAAAAGGAAAAATTCCCCGCCGCCCGATCTTCTCTCTCCTCCATGCGGCGGCCATCCGCCCGCTCCCCGCGCCGCCGCCGTACCTCCCCTTCCTGCGCGCGCCCGCGTCCCGCTCGCCCGTCCGATGCCCTCGCCCGCCTTGCCACGCGGCAGCATACGCGCGCGCCCCACGCGTCCCGCCCGCACTCCGCCCGCGCCGTCCGATTCGCCCCGCGCCCGCATCCGACCGCCCGTGCCAGCGCGCGCCGCGTCCTAACCCTGACCCTAATCACCTCGCGCCCGCTCCATTCCCCGCCGTTGGATCGCCCGCGTTTCATCCTGGCTGTCCGCGCCAAACCGAGTTCGCGTCCGCGCCGCCCCATTCACGGATCGGATCGCCTCGGTTCGCATGCCTTTTAAAAACCACCGTCCTCGGTTCGCGTGCCACCGCATCGCTGCCGCCCTCGCCGCCGCTTCCTCGCCTCGCATCGCCGCTCGGAGCCGCATCGCCGCCAACACCGGAGTCCCCGCCGTCGTCTGCGCTGTCGCCCGCGCCGTCTCCGTCGCCGCCGTCCCCGCTGCCACCGATGAGACTCCGCGCCGACCCCAACTCCCGCGTCGCCTCCCTCGTCGCCGCTCCTCGCACGGACGCCCCGCAAGCGCGCCTCGGCCGCAAGGCGCCCGCTGCGCGCACCGCCGCGCAAGACGCGCGGCGGCGACGCCGCGGCTGCGCGCCAGGCACGCGTCGGCCATCGCCCGGCTCCCGCCTCCGCGCCGCTCGATCTCGACCGTCCAATCAGATCCAAAACCGGCCGCCCAGATCTTGCCGCGTGGACACCTCCGCGACCATCGGATCCCGCCGCCCGCGCCTGAGCCGCCCACGTCAGCCCTAGCCGACGTGGCGAGCCCCATAAGCACCCCTGCCACCTGGCAGCCACGTGTCGCCACCACAGCAGCGCCACGTCAGCGGGGTGACAAGTGGCAGCACGAGCAGCTGCCACGTCAACCCTAGCCGCCGCGTCAGCAGCCCCCACCCCCGCGTGCACTGTTCCATGCGCCAGGTCCACCGTGGACCAGTTCTACTGTGGACCGGGTTCACAGCACAGTGTACTTTTTCTTTTTCCCGATTAAACTGTAGGGTTTATTTTCCGAGAGCCCGTTCTCCTCCGTCCTAGCTCCGATTGACCCCATTCTTTTTTCTAAATTCATATAAAATCGAGCTCTAGCTTTTGGTTCTAGTTTTGTGAATTTTGGAGTTCATTTGCTTATCATTTTATGTGTTTTCTTTATTTCGGTCGTTTTCTCTCTCGTTAGATTTGGATTCCGGAGGAGCAGGTTCTACCCCCGAAGACCAGGAGTACCTCGCTGAGCATAACCAAGGCAAGTCATGTCCTTTGATCATGTTGAACCCAGTTTCCAATCTATTATTTATTTACTTTGTTTTAAATTACGTTACATCGCTATTTTTATTCAAACCCTTGTATTGGTAGTTATCGCCCCAGTTGAATTTATTCTTCCTTGATACTTTGGAATGTGATGATACCATTGTCACCATAGGTTGGGGAACATACTAGTGATGTTAGATTATTTGTCACACGGGTTGGTACGATAGAATTGCTTAGCTTGCTTATATTTACGAACGGCTTCATCATCTCATGTGAATTATTAATTTGACTTAATGGTATATGGAACAGTGGTTGGTGCCACGTTTATTAAAATTTGTGCCACGTCATTGGTGTGTCGTTGGCTTGGTTATACAAATTTTGGTTTTGCACTCGGGCGAGTGATCGTGCAGTAAAGGGGGAAGTGCAGGTGTACTTTGGGGGATGTGGTAGTCTCGCCCGGATAATGTTAAGGACTTAACTTTGTGCGCCATTGATCTGAGCTTAATCGTGCAAACCACATGTCTAGTATGGGATAGATCTGGCTGATTAATTTGTAATATTTCAATTCAATTCTGCCAATGTGATGGACATGGTTGCTGATTTCCATGTGGCGCAAGGGGGGGTACGATGCGAAACCCTAGCGGGCAGGATTGGGTTGAGGTAGAGCATTGTAAAGGCCGTGTTGTGATTTCCTGAGATCGAGGCTAATCACATCATGTGGGTACAGTTGTGCAACCTCTGCAGAGTGTAAAACTATTCGAATAGCCGCGTCCTTGGTCATGGACAATGCTCGGTGATTTCATACGAGGGGTAGTGTTTTCATTTATCACTTGGTGGTTTATGTTGGAGGTGGACAGGTAGTTCACTGTTGGTTTAGCTTGTGAGTTGGTGCTCACAAGTGGTTCATAGTTATTTCCTTTGATTATTTATTATTTCTGGTTTTCGGTTAAATTTCGTTTTCAATCTATTTATCATATTTAATGTGAAATGCCTTTATGCAAATTAACCTTTCAGCCTTCCATTGGTATGCCTTGCATATTATATTGCATTCATTTGTTACAAACGACTTGCTGAGTACCAATGTACTCACGACTTTACGCCTATGTTGCTCAGTTGAGGGAGAGGAGTACTATCAGCAGGAGGTTCCAGAAGGAGAGTACTACGATGACTTCACGGATTAGGCTTCGTTCTCCAATCGATAGCCTGTGGGCTTGTCGATTGGTCGCTACGCTTTATTTTGGATTTTCACTGCTATTTTGTTAAGCCCTTCCGGTTAGAGATATTGTAAGCTTGGCCATAAGGTCGTACCTTTGAGATTTTATCGATATTCGAGTTTTCCTTTATTATTATCGTGTGTATGACTGTGATTACATCTATGTTTGACTGTGTGCACTAGCGTGATCTTGGACTAGTGCAGAATATACAAAGAGACCGAATTTGCATATTCGGGTCTCGACACCTGTCCTGTCCACAATGTAGTGTTTCCCACGAATACCGGACGCGACCCTCTCTTGCCCACAGTCCACACACCCCCAATTATTCTAGAGAAAATGGAGATGATATCAAATTAATATAGTTCAAACTTTAGTAAATTCTACGAAAAAATTGCATGCAAACTGATAGGGAAACACCACCAAAGTACCGAACTATCAAATCAACATCATTACTGTTAGATATATATATTATATAGCTGTATACTTAACCTATTATATATATATATTTTTTGGTCCATTGGTCTCATGATGAATACAAGCTCTATTTATAACATGGTATCAGAGCCAAACATAGATTTTTCAAGCTGCCACTAATTCCTCTCTCAAGCTGCCATCGCATGTCTTGTATAGTCGGCGTCGTCGATGGCTCTTTCCACTGATGGATCTTGGGAGTCGCAACTGGATCGGGCCGCCTCGTCGACCTACAACCATCATCTGGATCTGGTTCTTCTACTAGATCTCGTGATCCGGCAGCCCCGTGATGTTCACCCGGCGCTACCTCTGGATGTGATCGGTGATGAGTCCACTGGCGTCAACTCCCCAGATCAATCCATCGAGGTCGGCCCTGGTCGTCAACGTGTCATCCACCAAGGTTGGCCGCTGTCTCCGCCGACGCCGGAGCTGGGGTCACCAGAGCTGTGGTCACCGGGGTCGTTGGAGCTACGTTGCCGGGGTCTTCGCCCACCAGATCGCTTCGCTCTCTCCTTTTGGTCGGTTCACACTGAACCAATTGAAAGTGGTCAGCTTCTTTTGTTGATTGGCTGAGAAAAAAAGAAAGAAAATAAAAAAGAAAAGAAAGAAAAAAATATCTTCTTTTGCAGGCACTGTTCCTGTTCCTCGTTGCTCGGTGATCTTCGATAGTCTCAATTTTTGGGACTGGTTTCAACACATGCATCTCCACATGTGTGGTCAGCACCATTGAGAGTTTCTTACCGGCGAGTTGCCTTATCCGTCTTGCCTTACTCCATCTGTTGAGTCTGTACTCCCGAAGAATGCTTCCGAAAATGCTTGTACAATGGCATCTGAGGTTTTTGAAGATGTCATGGAGACTTTTCAAATTTAATATGCTGCTTACAAAACATAGATCGATGAGGATGCTCATGCTTCTGCTATTCTGATTGTCAACTTAGAGGTGCACCTTACTGGTGATGTTGTTAGTTTGGCTTCCACACAGGTGATGTGGATGCATCTGCGCATCTGCTATAAGCCATCTGGTGATTCGTTGTACCTTACTATTGTACGTCAGAAGCAGTCGTTGCAATAGGGAGATGCCATTGTGGATGAGTTTTATGCTCAGCTGTCCGCGGTATGGCATTAGATTGACTCTTTGGCGGCCAAATGTTTGTTGCACCTGTCGGTGCTGTCAACGTCAATAGTCCCACCTAGAGCTTCGCCGCATCTGTGACTTCTTAACATGTCTCCGGTCATAGTTTGAGCAAACTCTACTCAGTTGCTGGCTCGTCACCCTCGTGTGACTCTGTTGGAGGCCCTTACGACTATTCGTACTGAGGAGATTCACCACTGTGGTATTGGTCTACTGTCGTCATCGTCGTTTTCTTCGGTTTTAGCAACTTCTCTAGCTTCTACACCTGCTGTGTCACCGGTTACTCCTTCAGTAGTTGCGCCTCCACCAATGACAACTGCTGTTGGTAGGGGACTCCAGTGCACCTATTGCAATAAGGATGGATATGTGGAGCAGTTTTGCTACAAGAAGAAGAAGGATTTTCGTCGTGGTGTTCATCCTCCGAGGGGCACTGGATGTTCCTCCTCTTAGTAAAGTCATGGTGCCTCTAACACTCACCAGTTTCTAACAATGCTAGGTCGCAAGATTGCTTTTGCATCGTCAGGTACTACTGGTTCTACTGCTCAGTCTTCTGGTGAGAGACCTCCTTCTATTTCTTCTTTCTTAGGTATATCACCTTGGATTCTTGATTCTGGTGTTTCTTTTCATATGACATCTGATTCTACCACTCTCACTTTCATTAGTTCTTTAGTTTCTCCTATCACTGTTCAAATTCATCTTTTCATGTTCTTGATGTTTTTCATGTTCCAAAACTAACCATACAGCTCATATTTGTCAGCCAGCTCACTGATTATGGTTGTCGTGTTATTCTCGATTCTGATTCTTGTTGTATTCAGGATCGCCGCACGGGGACTCTGGTTGATACTAGCCCTCGCCGTTGTGACACACGACGACTCTGGGAGCTTGACTACTTTCACCTTCCTTCCGCTGCCCCTATCAGTATTGTCGTCTCCACTATTGCCTTCGCATCTGCTGCAGCTTCCACCGTATCTTTTGCTCAGTGGCATCATCGTTTAGGATAACTTTGTGGGTCACGTATGTCTACGTTACTTCGTCATGGTCTTTTATGGTCTATGTCTGGTGATAGCTCCTTTCGTCAGAATTCTCAATTGTCAGAATTGTAAGTTTGGTAAATAGCTTCAACTCCCCTATCTTTTTAGCGAGCCAGTGTCTCAACGTCCTTTTGATCTTGTTCATTCTGATGTATGGGGACAGCTCCTTTTGTCTCAAAAGAAGGTCATCGATATTATATCATTTTTATTGATGATTTTTCTTGGCATATATGGATATACTTTATGTTATCTCGTAGTGAGGTTCTATCCATCTACAAGACTTTTACCACTATGGTTCGTACATAGTTCGACTCTTCTATTCGCGTTTTTCACGCTGATTCCGCTGAGGAGTACTTGTCGGAAGTTCTTCGTGTTTTTTGTGCTGAGTAGGCACTCTCTCGGTTTTTTTGTCTTGGTGCTCATGATCAGAATGGTGTGGCTTAACGCAAGCATCACCATCTTCTAGAGACAGTTCATGCTCTTATGCTTGCTTCTGCTATTCCACCATACTTTTGGGCCGATGTTGTTTCCAGTGCCACTCTTCTGATCAACATTCAGCCGTCCTCTGCTCTTCAAGGTAGGATTCCAGTTGAGCGTCTATGTGGCAAGACTTCTGATTATTTCAGTCTTCGCCTCATTCGGTGTGTGTCCTATATTCTTCTTACATCTCGTGAGCGCACCAAGCTGACCGCTTAGTCTGTTGAGTGTGTTTTTCTGGGCTATAGAGCTGAGCACAAGGGATATCGTTGTTGGGACCCTATTGGTCGACGGGTGTGAATTTCTCGGGATGTTACTTTTTATAACAGCCCAGCTATTTATTTCAAAATATTTGATTTAATTTAAAATAAAACATTTACTTTTGGTTTTTTAAGTTTTTAAAATTTTAATTGCCAGATTTTCTACTTTAAAGAAAGGATATTTTTATGAAAAGTAATTTAAGTAAAAAAAATAATAGTAAAAATAAAATAAATAATAAATAAGTTAGTTTAAAATAAAAATCAAAGTTATTTGGTTTTTTAAAATTTTAAAATTTTCGCTAACCTAATTTTTCCTTTAAAGAAAAGAGCCTCTCTGTTAAACAAAAAAATATTTTATAAAGCAAAATATTTAAATTTTAGTTGAAAATATTTTTATAAGTTCAAAATAGTTTTAGAAACTTCTATGAATTTTTCTAAGATTTTTAGGCTTTATTTGTAATTTATTGTATTATTTTAAGCTAGAAAAGGAAAAATATTTTTAAAAATTAAAATATACCTCAATTAATCCCAAAATTATTTTATTTAATCTTTTCAGGTTCCAAGGATCTTTATAAAAAATTTTGAAATTTTTTGAAATTTTTTCCTTTTTTTCTTTTCTCTCTTTTCTCTCTCCTCTCTTTCTTCTTCCAACCATTACGTCCAGACCAGAGCATGAGTGCGGCAATGGCAGCCATGGGCGCCTCTTCAACCTCTCCAAAACTCATGATTTCCTCAATCATTTTTCGTGAAATAAATTACATTCACTCTCCCTTATCAAGACTCCTTCATTCCCTACCGTTTCCCCTCTCCTTTATGAGCATTTTTGCGAGAATTAAATCATGTCATTTAAACACACGGTCCTTTGATCTCTCTCCTCGGTCTACCCCGCCCCTATAAAAGAGAGCACCGTGAGTCACTCCTCATCCTCACTCAACCCCGAAAATCTAAAGTCCCCACTCCCTCTCTATTGGCCGCAATCAAAGTTTTTGTTTCATCGTTCAAGCACCGTTCTCCGGCTTATTGTATCATCTACAGTGGAACCCCGCCACTTTTGACCACACCGTTGGCTTCGCCTCGTTGTGTTCTACGCAGTGCTCACCTCGCCTTCACCGGAACTTCGTCGGACCATCGTCACCACTGTGGGCCAAATTGGGTCGCCGTTTCTCGCGTCGCCACCGACTGACCGTGCATGTCCGACCAAAACCAAGATGAGCATCATGTTCCCCACATTCTAATCTTCGTTTCGATGCAACTCGCACAAGTTATCTCCTCTCCGTTTGCTCGGAACGTCGATGTCAGCCTGTCGGCTACATAAAGTCTTGTCCACCGCATTTCGCTAGTCTGTTGGCCGAGCCATCTGCGCTGTTAAGTTCGTCCCAACGTCTTCTACGATGTGCTCCCCTCTGTTTGTCCAAAAGCATTCCCCAAATTTTCGCACCCGACACCAAGCCATGGCAGCAAATGGCACTTCACATCCCCGTCTATCCGGGAATGTTTTCAATAATCTGTTCACATCCAAACGTGCCAAACCATCCCAGGTGGTTACCTGTCTGACGGTTTTGGATTCGCCTCACCGAGCAAAAAGATATTGAGTTTTTCGTTTTTCGGTACCGTCGTCGTTCAAACGACGATTGCGTCACCTCCGGTGAATTTTTGGCTTAGCCGATAATTTTTCTACCCTCTCCTTGCTGCATTCTAGGCCGTGATCACCTTACGTCTTCATGCCCCATGTCCGAAAATTATTCTTATCTTCAACCATATGTCGTTGTCGCCGTTCGTGTCGTCACCACGCTCCGTTTGACGTGCTGTCACTTCTTATATGTTCCTCAGATCCTTAACAACCCATTTTGCTACTTGGCTTCACCTCCCGTACCTTTTCTCACCGGCGCCACGGCCAAAAACAGTGAAAGGGCTGCTGGCCATTACTGTTCACGCAAGAATATTCCTGATTTTTCTTTTTCCAGAATTTTCTGATCCACCAATTTTTCAATCGCTCGTTCTCTTCTGTCCGGACTCTGAATCAAGTAATTCAAGTTTCTAAATTCATCTAAATTCATAATCTATCTTTCAATATATATTTTGTAATTTTTGGATTTTTTTCGACTGGCTATTGGCTAAGTCTCCTCACCGGAACACCATCGCTATCGCCGCTCGAGTTGCGCCACCGCTTTACCTCGCCGCCAACCACCTTCCAGCCACTTGTGGTAATGCACAAGAGCACCAATACACTTCTCACAGTCCACTCTCTCTTTTGCGCCCTCGCCAACCCCCGCCGTGCCCCGCACCGCTAGCGAGCCCACGAGCTTCGTGCATCGCACCGCTATCTATGGGCTCAGCTCCACTGTTTCCCTCACCCAATTGCCCTGGTTTTTCTCATAAACCTGTCGCACCGAGTGACTTCTACCTTCTTCGTCTGTGGAGCTCCGATGAGGAATTGCCGGTGCCTCGGACCTCCTTGCGCCTCGCCGATGCCACCGATAATCGTACCTACCTCCGCTACACCCTCGCCGCCAGCCAACTTCGTGCAGCCCGAACCTTGCGCCAAGGTAAAACCGGACTCATACTCTTCTCCCTCTTTTGTACATCTCACTGGTCTTCGCCGCCGTTGGATCGCTCGAATCTTGTCACATGAAACCGTCCGACTTCTCCCAACCATTTGATTCTTAGACTCCGACGTCCGAAGGCCCATAATACTCTGCTATCTGGAGGCTCTTTAGACTCCGTCATCCGGAGGCTCTTTAGACTCCGCTGTTCGGAGGCTTCTTAGACTCTGACTGCTCGGAGCCTTTAACTTCGACCTTCGAAGACTCCAATTTTGACTTTGACCTTCGGAGACTTCGGCTCTAGCCTTCGACTTTCGACCTCGAAGACTTCGACTTCGGCCTTCGATCTTAGAGCCTTCAACTTTGATCTCCGTCTTCGAACCCACAATGGCTGTTGGACCGTTTTAACCTCCGCACCCTCCGACCTCTCTGAACTCTCCGATCTCTCTGACCACTCGACTCTGACTACCCTTGGTTCTCGACTGTTATAGTGTTCTTCGACCACTGTACAGTTCCAACCGGGTCTTCGACCGAATCTTCGACTTTGATTTCACTCATACTTAGAGTCTCTGTCTCTATCTTTGACTGTGACCCAATTGGACCCATTCAAATTCCTAAATTCATCTAAAGTCATATTCTATCTTCCAGCATATATTTCCTAATTTTTGGATTTTATTTGGATATTATTTGAGTTTAGTTTGTTTTGGTTTTTCGCGTGTAGACTACGACTAATCCGGAGAGTATAACTTTGGCAATCTTAGCAAACTTCAAAGTAAGGTAAGTTACACCTTTGATCATGTTGCTCTCTATAATTTAAATTATTTATATTATTTTTAAAATTATTATGTATGCGTACTTTTATTCAAACTTAGTTTAAATTTGATTTAAATTCTAGTTATACCCAAATTCTTTGTGTATGGCCAAATTTGACATTGAACTTCCTTATGCCTTTGTCACCTTAGATGAAAATCTAGTTAGTACAATAGTATTGACTAGAAATTTTATAGAATTGTTTAGTCATGCTTAGAATGATTTAAGTGGGAATATTTGTTTCACTTTAGAAAAATGATTTTCTAAAACTCTATTCTTGACTTCGGTGAGTCAAGAAGGTATACAAATGTTTCAAAGAAAAATATAAAACTTAGTTTTGACCTAGGCTAATGGTTAGGCGATGGGTGCTAGCATGCATTGTTGTTTGGTGACACAATGTTGATTGTTAGGCACAAGTGGTATGTGGTTTGAGCCTATGTCAAGTTAAGGACCGGTCTGTGAGCTACTGTTGCAAAGTCATATCGTACTACCACAAGGCTAGTATGGGATAGTCCTGGCTGATTAATTTGTAAGGTCCCAACTTCAGTCTCGCTATAGGTTGAATGTGAGCGTGGCGTAGGCCATGAGAAGTCTCACATGGTACAAGAGGGGGCTCCAACTTGTGGATTTAAGTTGTGGTGAAACCTTAGTGGCGGCTTGACCAGATTGAAGGCTTAGCATTGTAAAGATATTATGATTTTCTCAGTTACACGCCTACGGAAGCGTGTAATGGTCGATAATATGAAATAATCATATCTTGTGGGTAAAGTTGTACAACCTATGCAGAGTGTATAATCTATCCTCGATAGCCGTGCCCACGGTCATAGGCAAGCTGAGTAAAGTTTTTCATGGATTAGAGTTTGGTTTTTAAAATGGTCTCTAAAAAGGCTGATGGATGGATGAAATCCATAGAAGAATTTTAAAAGTATATGGATGGATGGAATCCATGTGAAATCTATTGAAAAGATGGACTAGGTGGGATACTTGTAGATAGGTTAATGTTTGGTCGGAGCCTACACTAACGATATTATTTTGTTAAATTACTATTTCTCTCTATTGTATCAAATTCAACTTTTGAATCTACTTACTGTATTTAATTTAATTATGCTTTTTCGCACAAATAACCTATTATGCCTTCCATTGTAAATCCTTATGCATGTATGAACTATATTAAACCTCCTAGTGTAGTTTGTGGAGTACTTTATGTGCTCATGTTGCTTCATTCATTATTTTCAGAGAAGGACTTCATCAACTTCAGTGAGAATAACGACGAGTAGGCCACATCTTACAGTCATTCGCCTGTGGGCAGGCAGGATGGGCTGCTGCTTTATGGTTCTTTTTCTGCTGCTTATATTTAATTTTGGTTTATGAACCATTGATGTAAACTTTGGCCATCATGCCCATGCCATGCCCTGAAATTAACATGACGATGTTTCATGCCCTGAAAGCGAGATAAAATAGAGGGATTACCGGATTAAGGATATGGGGCCATGCCATCATGGGGTCGCCTGGTCGAGGAGGACGAACCTATGCGGCTGCGTAGCATCAACGAGCAATGACAGCGAGACAACTTGCAAGATGGCTGCTCCAGCGCTCCTACATAGCTTTTGAGTCCTACCTCCAGAAATCCAGAGTACAAAAGACCAGAAGGCTCATGTGCTATCAGACGGAGAGAGCCAAAGAGGAGAGATTTGAGTGAGAGGAGAGAGTGAGCGAGACTTAGAGTTTCTACCGTGTGTCATGTGAATCACAACTAAGGTTGTAAAAAAGCTCGAGGCTCGTGAGCTATTCAAACTTGACTCGTTCTAAGCTCGATTTGAGCTCGGCTTCAGCTTGAAACGAGACGAATTCGAGCTTGGTTTCGATCTCACGAGCTTCACTGAGCTGAGTTCGAATAGTTCGCGAGTCTCGATTTGAGCTTAAATAGTAATACATATTAACTCTTACCGAGCTTATCCGAGTCGAACTCGAGCTCGAGCTTTTTTATTGTTGAAAATTAGTGCACATTTGAATTATTTTGATCGTTATCGAACTCACTCAAGCCGAGCTCGAACTCAAACTTTTCTTATTATTGAAAATTAGTGTATAATAAATTATTTTAATTATTATCGAGTTTCAACGAGCCAAGCTCGAGCCTACTCGAGCTTTGGCCGAGCCGAACTTAAGCCCAGGTTCAAGCTCGAATCCTAACTTGAGTTTAGCTCGAGCTTCTATCGAGCTCGAGCTTGAATGGCCAGGTTCGCTCGAGCTTGGCTCATTTACGGTCCTAATCACAACAGTAGGCCAGTGTCCAATGTCAATTTGGACTTGGGAGAGAGAAATGGATCAAAAGGATCTGACACCAATTTAGGCCGATTAGATATGAATATGATGAATTTGACTTAACTACTAGTATATGTATGTATTATATCTTATATATAGGGGATTTTTTTGTCAAAAATTTTAGGTATTTAGTTGAATACTCTCAAATTATTCTGGCACCGCCCATGCTTGCTCGTCAGTCTCCAGGGCAATCATCTCAACTTTCAAAAGTAAAATGACAAGTCAAACGAAAGAGGAAGATGTAACTGGACATCTAAGTTACATGTTTCCTACAGAATTGTTCAGGTTAGAGATTTTGCAATACTCAAAATAGCTCAAGCTCAATGGATCCATATATGACAGTATATCTCATCGGATCTTCTTGCGAATCCCAAGATCCCGCTCCTAATGCCCAAGAGAACCACATAACCCCACATTTTTGGTATAGATAATAGATTTGCTGTATCAGAATTCTGATCCATCAGGGAAGCGTTGCAGTGCATTTTGCTTTCCACTGACATAAAACTCGATGACAGCTTTCGTCCGATCTAGCTTGTCAGGATGGTAGTTCAAATGCACAATTACTCTCTTTAACATCCTGAGCTGAGCATCTTTCGTCACAGTTTTGAAGAGAACTTTGCTATTGTTCATAAAGAGATATATATCCGTAGTCCTTCTGGGTGCATTGAGACCTTCATAGCCGGGGTGAGACGGAAAGAAGAGTTCCTCATTAAAAACTGCTTGGTCCCATGCCTTCTCGCGAGAAAGGAGACCGACCAGCTACACGATCCAAAAGTTCAATTGAAGGAATGGTTGGTCTTATGTAGAAAAATCCAGAGTTGTAAACTCAAATCCGCATCGTGTGAGCGTATCTAGCCCAACCCATAGAAGGCTCATCAAACACATAATTGAAACCATAAGCTGTCATATTGTTGTGGCCATCACTCATGGACTCAACGTCAGAATCTCTGTAAAGGTGATCGAAGGGGTTCCGCAAGAAAATACTATATCCAACTGCAAGAATTCTCTTAAAACGCGAAATTTCAGTCCAGAAACTGCATGGTTTCCACCAGTTTTCGCAATGTTATCAATGTCTTCATCAGGATCCCGACGGTAAACTGGGGCACCTTTTGATTTGCAGAAGCTTTCTATATAGTCATCCTATGCTACAACAAGATAATTTGGAATACCGACACGCTTGATGTTGGTAAACCAAACTTCAAGCATCTTCCTCACGTTGGAGTTTGCTAATGCAACAACAAGTTCTTTCTTCACAGCAACCTCTTCCAATATCTTGGCCAACCTGGGATTAACAGATTCATCAGGTATTACGGTTGGATTTATTCTCAAAGCCTTGACAGTGCCGAAAGGACCAGCCTTATAAAGAGCCTCATTTTTTCCTTGTCCAGCCAATATAAGTTTCATCAATAGTTCATTAATCTGCCTTCTCAATTCATCATTTTTTTTCTCTCCAATGACACCAACTGTGTCTTAAGGTTGGTAACTCTGTCTGATGATTCACAGGCAACTGAGCCAACCTAAATGAATGAGTAAAAAAGCGCACCGTAAGAGTTAAGAACATAACTAATCTTCAGGACAATACATCTAAATGAATAAGTAAACAATTAAAAATGAAGGTAGACTACAAGTGGAATGTACCAAAGAGAATGTTGAAAATGAGGAATTGTGACCCAGATGTGCTAAGTAGTGAATCGTATCTATGCTCCCATACCAAAACAGCATAGATAAACAAAAAAAAAACTGTAGAAAAATAAATGGGTAAATAACTACAGATTTCTAGTTTACCATGATTCAAGACAGTGCATCGGCCACCGTGTTTAGGTGCCCCGACTTGTGATCCACTGTGAAGTCGTAGCCCATCAGCTTGCTCACCCAGTGGTGCTACGATATTGTGGACAGACGTTGGTTAAGAAGAAACTTGAGGGAGTAGTGATCAGTGAGGACCACGAATGAGCGCCCCCACAAGTACGACCGCCAGTGCTGCACGGCTTGCACTAAGCCGACCAACTCCTGTTCATAAGCTGCCAATTTGGCGTGGCACGGGGCAATCGCGCGGTTGAAGAAGGTGCTAAGGCCACCTCCCTGGTGCAGCACTGCACCGAAGCTCATCCCAAACGCGTCGCATTCCACGACGAACGCCTTTGCAAAGTCTGGGAGCTGTAGGACCAGTGACGAGGCCAGGGCGTGCCTGAGGGCTTGAAACACACCATCAGCCTCCTCTGACCACCATTAGGCTTCCTTCTTCAAAAGTCGCATGAGGGGTGCGACAATCACCCCGTAGTCCCGGATGAAGCGGCGTTAGTACCCCACAAGCCAAAGGAAAGGCACGCACGGCTCTGACCATCTTGGGTGTTGGCCACTCCACGGCCACCACCTTCTGGCAGTCTATCTCCATGCCCGCCACTGATATCACATGGCCAAGATAGGACATTGATGTTGGCCCAAACAAGCACTTAGACTTTTTCAGGGCAAGAAGGTGCTGCTGCAACTCATCAAACACAATCCTTACATGGCGCAGATGCTCCGACCATGGTGAACTATAAATCAAAATGTAATAAAAAAATTACAAGCGCAAAATAGCGGAGGAAGGGGCCAAGGATATCGTTCATCAACACCAGAAATGTCGCTGGAGCATTAGTGAGGCCAAACGGCATCATAAGGCACTCATCATGCCCTTGGTCGTGCGGAAGGCTATCTTCTTGACATCATCGGGGTGCATGCAAACTTGGTGGTTCCAAGACTGGAGATCAAGCTTGGTGAAGAAGTAGGCACCGCGGAGTTCATCCAACAATTCCTCCACCAGCAGGATCAAGAATTTATCTTTGATCGTCTTCTCATTCAGGGCGTAGTAGTCGATGCAAAATCTCCATGAGCCATCTTGCTTCTTGACTAGTAGCACCGGAGGAGAATTTCGATGTGATAAGCCGAATGGTTCCTTGCTACAGTATTTCCTTGCATTGGCGCTCAAGTTCGTCCTTTTGGAGTTGTGGGTAGCGGTAAGGCTGAACTACCACAGCATCGGTCCCCGCTGCTAGATGTATGCGGTGATCACACCGGAGCGTAGGAGGCAACCTGCACAGTCCTCAAACAGGGGCGCGAACTCCTCCGAGAGCATTCCCATCAAGTCGCATTATCAACCATGAGGATGCGCACTACGGGCGTACTGGGCGCGCACCCCCACCATGTGATCGTGTGATCCAAGAGACAAAAAGGACATGGTTAGGCGCCGGAAATCTCACACTAAAGGGCCCAACGTCTTGAGCCACTGCACGCCCAACATGATGTCGAATCCGCTCAAGGGAATCAAGTAACAGTTGATGTACGAGACCTCGTCCAAATGGTTGTTGTTGACCACAGCCACCTTCAGCCCTTGGAGCACGGGCTGCACTGCCCAATTCAGGTAGCTGCGCACGTCATCACCCACAAAGATGTGAGTTGAGCCCCAACTCCACAAGCACCATCAACACATCGCCTCCTACCTTGATCTCCAAGTGCATAGTGCAGCTGGTGTTGATGTCAGTCAATGCATATGCAGAGAGATCTTGGGGTCTTGCTCAGCATCCTAGTCGGCGTCATGATCATCCACCATTCCAATGAACTCGACATACAGGCAGTGGTGGAACCAGGATTTGGCTATGCCCCAGACTGAACTCTAACAACATAAATCTAACATCAATTTATACTCATACCACGACATAACAAAAGTACATCATAATTGTGTTATTGATATGAAACTTGAGTTCAATGCTAAAACATAAAGCATAATAAGGAAAACATGGCATGATGTCAAAATATAAATAATGTAACATAAGCACCACCTTAATGGTCGACCCTTTTTTTTGCTATTGTGGCCTACATGATTCACTAGGTCACATGATTGACGCATATAAAGCAACAAACGTCTCCAAGTGGCACCCCCCCCCCATTTTGCAGATGCTACATCCACCGTTGTCCATCCATCCACGAGCACTGCCAACCAAAGACTACTCCATTAGCGCCACCACCACAACACCTTCGCCACACCATCTCCATCCAACATTGTCACTCACCATCAGCTTGCTAGCGGCCATCATAGCTCTACTCATCCTTTCCTTGTCCATCTCCACCACCCATTCCATTGCCCCATCATCCACAAAATAGCCATCACCATCTACTCGGTGTGCCCCCACCTACAAATCCAATGCGCCATCACTAGATTGCTCTACCGTAGCCAAAATCCTCACAACCACTGCCTCTACAGTCTACCCTAGCTCCTATTCGTCTCATCCACCTTACCTCACCGCCTTTACCTCCACTCCTCCTCGGCCGCCCTCTTCCTCACTCATTACTCGGTCGCTACACCATTGTGGTTTCATAGTTTCTTGGAGGATCGAGTGGCGACAATGACATGTAGGGATGGAACAATGTAGCTTCAGGGAGAGGGAACAAGGAGGCGAGTGACGGTGACAACATGTTAGAACATGGAACCGGAGGATCGAGGGCGAGATGACCCTGGCGGGCGGTGGTGTTTTGGAGACAAGGGGATCGAGGAGTCGATTCGAGGCCTCGAGGGTGCTAGGGCGAGGTGACTGGAGGTGATTAGGGTCGAACCCCTTTAGACCTAGGTAGCAATAGGTTCTTGAACCTTTTGCCCCTAATTTCTTTCGGACTGAACTCGAGCCCATCTTGTTAGAATTTGCGGAGCGTATTGGTGATCCAATGGGTTAGAGTGAACCACTCCCACCACTTGAACCAATCAGGTCAAAATAGAGGTAATAATTTTTTAACGATCTTCGCATACTTATTTGTCAAGCACAAACACAAGAAAAAAAGGTTACAGTTACCCTCGTCTTCTTCTTCTTCTTGAGAAACAGTTATCCTTTTCTTCTATGATTTAAAAAAAATATGAGGCACACTTGTTATATGATCTGCAATTGTACTATCAATATTTACAAATGAATGGCAAGATGTGGCAATGGAGGAGGTTTAGAAAGATATTGTTTCTGAGGTCAATAGTTTTTTTTGAGATGGTTCTGAGGTCAATAGCTAGAAAATATAACTTGATTTTTGTTTGTATTTACACTAGAAAATAGATGCAAACTTTTGGGCAGCAGTAATTTTTGCAATAAATTTTGATAATTGCAATTTTCTTGGTCCTTCTCAATGAATCAATGTGTTAGTTATCACAAATTTGACAACATTCTTGGCAACAAAAAAATCAGAATATAGTTGTGAGAGTTTACATTGAACATCTTCCTAATTTGGCTCCACTTGGTCAAAAAGCACTTTAAGGTAAACAAATATGTGTTGATATGAAAATCCACTTTTCATTTTGGGTATTTGTTCATGTTTTTGTTGTTGTTTGGTATTTCCATTTTTGGGATTTGGGCAAATGGTGGAATTGAGAGATCATTTTTTCTTGTTTGACCTGAGAACTCCCCTTACGCCCCATTTCAACCCCAAGAAATGAATTTAATCCCTTGAAATGGATTCAAATTATAGCAGAATTAGAAGTTGATTCAAGTCTACTACAATATTTCTATTTGGGTGTCCTTTGGATTTAGAAAGTTCTCTCTTCTCTCTCTCTCTCTCTCTCTCTCTCTATATATATATATATATATATATATATATATATATATATATATATATATATAGGAAAAATCCTTTCTACACCAGGTGTAGTTACACCCATCCTCTTTACCATCAGATTGCTTTTAGATTAGTGTACAACTTAACGGGTCACGAACACAATTCTTGCTAATCTACCACACCCGTTCTTCTCGCCAGATTCCTTCCGTTCTTCTCGCCAGATTTTTTTCGCTACCTCCTCTCCCCCGCCGCCCGCCTGCCCCTACCCGGCCACCGCTACCCCACGACCCACCCGTCCCCCTCCTCTCCGGTCCCCGCCCCTCCTCGCCTCCCCGTCGGCGCCCTACTCGCCTCCCCCCGCCGCCACTACTCGCCCCGCCCCTCCTCTCGGCTGCCCCTCCCGCGCCTCTCCTCCCCACCCCGCATCTCCTCTCCTCTGTCCCCACCCCCTCTCCTACCCCCTCCCCTCCCCACCGCCCTCCTCCTTCCCGACCGGCCGCCCGTCGGTGAAGGATCCGCCTCCTCCGCCCCGAGCTCTTCCCTCCTCCTCGGCCCCGTCGACGCCAGATCTGGCCACCGACGCTAGATCTGCCGTGGGTGGAGGAGAATCTCCATGGTGACAGGCGGCCATGGCGGGAAAGGGTGGCGCTAGCAAGGCCGTAGCTGAAGGAGTATCTCCGCGGTGATGGGCGACCGCTTCGGGTCGAGAGCGACGCCGGCGAGGCCACAGTTGGAGGAGTATCTCCGCGACGTCGAGCGGCACCAGCGAGGCGCTGCTAGAGGAGTATCTCCCTTCCTTCATACTACATACTACATATTATTGTTCACCAAAAAAATTGTGCATACTACATACTCGCTACATACTTGCATACTACACATACTCACTACTAAACTAATGAGTTACATTTGCATGCAGTTCCAGACACCACCGGTGCTACCGACGCAGCTGGTTATATACTATTGAAGAACAGTGGTATTTGAGCATACTACCTCCTTTAATTGAATAGCTAAGAGCACAAAAACTGAAACATTGTGCATTATTTCGTTCTGCACCACAACTGAGCCTTTCCTCTCTGTGTTTGCCAGTTGTGTTCGCATCATTGTTTATCATCTGTGTGACAACATGCAGTAGTATCTGGATTACAAAATTACTCCCTTTGTTTTTCATAGGTACATACTACCACTTTGTGACAACATGCAGTAGTATGCGGATCTGCCGTGGCTAGAGAAGAATCTCCATGGAGTCGGACGGCCATGGTGGGAAAGGGTGGCACTGGCGTCATACCAAGTATGTATTCACTGGTCCATCAACTCATGTATATCTGGCAGGTATTGATTTGTGTATTACAATTTGGCTGCATGTTAGGTGCTTGAGGAAATTCCCCTGTGAGCAGCCCTTTTTCTTTCATAACTATTTTTCATAAATCTCTCATTATTTGAGTTCAATACAGTATAGAACAACTCTGTAGTAATCCATCTCTGATGAAGTATCTTCCATTGGTTCTTTCTTGAGATCAATGGCTGCCATTTTTGAGGTATGCATGCTGTCATGGCAAATGGAAACTTGATTATCTTGTCTTCTGATTTATCTTGTACAAGGGAGATCAAGCAAGTACTTGTGGATCTGTTTGAAAAGTAGAGCAATATTGCTTATGAATTTGCGTAAGGATTTGAATCTTCATCCGAGGATCCACCTAGGTAATGTACCTGCAATTTTGAATTTTCCTAAAATTATTGACTTTTCTATGCTTACATATTCCATACCACTTTCCAAGTATTCATACTACTTTTTTTTAAAGATATTCCATACCAAGGGAATTGATGCTTTCCCAATACATCAATCTTTTCTATGGTATCGATACTTCCTTCGTGCATCTATCTTTTGTACACTACTTTCCCAATACATCGATGCTTTCCCAATACATCAATCCTGCACAATCAAAAAACAAACAATGATTTATGAAGCATACCTCAGATAACAATCCTTGCTTTGCTTCTTTTGGAAGAACAAGAATACCACCTCTCGTGGGTATTGGATCGACAATGGTTCTTCTGTTGTGTACTACCTGGCTCCATTGCCGCACCTTCCACAGAGACTAGCATGGGCTCAGTATGACTACTCGCCATTGTTAACTGAGGATGTTGGTGACAAATGCTACAGCGGACGGTTACACATCACAATTTTCTGCTCTAAGTATCAGAGCGCCGATGGACACGGATCCAGTTAATGCCGAGAGAGTTGTTCGATTCAGAACCAGGGGGTCTGTTAGAAAGGATATCAGCTTACTATCTTTAGCAAACTGACGTCAACTGGATGTATATCTTCTAGTAGAGTTTGATACCTTGTATACGAGATATGCTATAACGAGTCCAGATTTTATTGGTATTGTTTATACTGTACATCATCAAAATCTCTGAAAATTTAGTTTTGCTGATGCCGTTTCGGGCGTGCAGCAGAGAATGCCAAATCACTAGTCAACTTCTGAACATCCGATAGATACTACTGCATAATTCACTAGTATCCGAAAAAATACGTGCAGTCGCGTTGGGGAGTATGTTACTTTTTACATCTTACATCGTATAAAAATTACCTACTGAACGGTAGGGAGTATGTTACTTTTTATACATCGTATAAAAATACGTGCAGCCGCGTAGGGAGTATGACACATAATATGTTCTGAACGATGTTACCTACTGCGTATAGGTGAGTACTGGTCTCTTCCGCACGAGATGGTATCCGTTAATGATATACGATAATTACGCCGGCCAGTGCATGCGATACTTAAGGTAATAGTGTCTCCAAACGTTTTAACGGGTACAGTCTCAACCTATTAGTTGGAGGTTTGGGTGGAATTAATCTTTAAGTCGACCCAATAACTCAAATCATCTGGTGGTATCCCGAGATAGATGAACGGTAGATATCATGGGTGTAATTACACCTGGGTGTAGAAAAGAGGCTTCCTATATATATATATATATATATATATATATATATATATATAGGAAAAATACTTTTTACACCCGGATGTAATTACACCCACCTCTAATATACCACCTAAACAAACTTGAAATACTCCTTTATTACTTTAGGTATACTCATATACTAAATATAAGATACTCCAATGTGATTCACATGAAAAAATTACAAAAGAGTTCATAATTTTTAGTGTATTTTATAAAAATCTTCATATACGTACATAAAAAGAAGTATGTCTAAAAAATATACATACCACCTCTAAAAAATTGTTCATACCACCTAGATGATCTTAAATACTCGTATACTATACGTACATACTCTGCGTTACGCGAGATACTTTCTATGTTGTGAGATACGATATAGGGTGTAATTACACCCAGGTGTAGAAAAGAGGCTTCCTATATATATATATATATATATATATATATATATATATATATATATATATATATATATATATATATATATATATATATATATATATATATATATATATATATATATAGAGAGAGAGAGAGAGAGAGGAGAGCCAACGCGGCAAGGGAGGGGAGAGGCGATGCGGTGGAGGAGCAAGAGAAGACAGTGGCGTGGTGGTGGAGAAGTGCAAGAGGTGAGAGTGTTTGAAACATCAGTTGTGAGACAGGGTAGAGTAAATAATTGTTTTCTATTGTATTCCATCTCTTTGAATTGGACTGGAATCATCGATTACAATTCAAGTGTAGCCAAACACCCTCAAGCTTGGAATCAATTTCCAATTCTGTTACTTTGAGGCCAACTCTTGAGAGCCAAATAGGGTATTATCGATGAAAGAGAGAAAGAAAGATGTGGACTACCAAATGGGTTGCTTGAGAAATTAATGATTCAAGAAAATACACTAATAATTTGTGTTCCATAATAGTGAAAAATCTATGTACATGTGTTGTTTGTAGTTCCTTTGATTTGTTAGGTGGGTGCACCACTGGAGGTACCATGCTCCTAGAGGAGATCGGTCGGGAAGGTGTGGAAGAGACCCAAAGCATTTTGGTCCAAAAGCAATTGCCTAAGGGCATGTACAATGCTATGCCCTAGTTGGGTGCCCTACAAGGCGACTGTGGAGGGAGATGGTGGTTTGTATGGTGTCAGCGTAGCTTCTACAAAGTTTGGGTGGTTGGGTGTGGTCCTAATAGTGGAAGGAAGAGGTAGAGAGAGGGCAACTCTGGAAGCGGCATTGCAGTAGACGAGTCGATGCCTAGGAAGATGAAGATGACAGCTAGGGTGCCGGAGGTGACCAAATATGGCTGGATCTAGAGGGAGAGCTGCGTCGACTGGGTCACACCGGATGATGAGGATGACATAGGGGCCACAGTGGATGAGGGCGATGATGGTCGGATCTGGCGAGGCGAGGTCAGCGGTAGCCGTATTAGGCTAGGTGAGGTCAGTGCTAGCTTGGCCTGAGCGAGACCAGGGTAGTGGTGCAAGGCATTGAAGGGCGGCAACGATGTTGATGGGAGGAGAGCTAAGGGGAAGTGAGGGGAGAGAATGGGAGAGGATGAGAATGGATTAATACAACCAACATGTGGGGCAGGGGTCTAGATGTAATTTCTTCTCTTCTAGGTGTATATTTGTAATAAGTACATAAATTTAAATATGATAGAAGCTTACATGAAAAAATAAATGATTTAAATACATATTTCTCAAACTACCACTTAAAGCCATCATGCTTTGGATAAGAATTTTTTTTGTAAAATGACTTGAGCTGATGTAGAATACTCTCTCCTTAGAGCTATCGTTTGACGGGCTACCATGCATTGTACATGCCCACATACCTCCAAATCATTTTACATCAATACAATTTAAAAGTTTAGCCTCTCAAGGTGGATATTCGATATATGTCTCAACCTTAGACCATAATGGTGTTGCAGCTGATATCAAAGTCACCAACAAAAAAACTTGTAGATCCTAGTTCATACTTCATACCCATATACCTCTAGGATTTGATAAAAAGTCTCTACTGTTTTAAACCAGTTGTTCACCCTCTTTAACCACCTTGTCAGCTTGTGTACATTTTGGGCAGCCATAACCATTCAACACCAGTAGCAACCAATCCATGATCACATTTGAATTTATCTACACCATACTTCTTCCCGAAGCCTATATCATCATGAATAAAAGATCTGAAGCAACGCAGTTGCAGATGATGATGATATCTATTTGAATGAGTGGACTATAAAACAGAAGCAGAATGAGGAATAGGCGATGATCTCATGAAATGGGGCAGTGATACAGTGCCTCTTATAAATAACTAGCCGAATGCACGGGAGTTGCCCTGAATAAAAAAAATCTTGTTAATCTAGCATGTCAAACCAATGCCCCAAGCTCCACCTGTGCCATGCCATCAACTCCATCAGGGCTCCCAATCGAGCCCTGCCCCCACTCTGTGTCACCCCTCTTCCATCATGTTTGGCTTGTGCTACGTCTTCGGCTTCGTTGTTTTACCAAAAACCAGTGAGCGGCAAAGGTCCGAGCTAAATTCGCCTTCTTCTCCCTGCTCTTCATGCAATTCCATCATAATTTAGTAAGTAAATCCAATCCAACCATCGCAAGCGAACTCAAGACCAAACTACACCACATCGACCAAGCAACCAAGTGAAATCACTACGATCATGACTCTCCTTTTTCATCATTACAATTCCATTTAAAAAACTCAAGGCAAAACTTTGAAAAGGGTAGTTGTTTATTGAAATGATTCATGCAACACTGATATGGGAGCAAAGGAAGCAACCTTGGCACAAATATTTTTATTATTATTTCTCTTTACTGGTCACTTGTTTATTGACCATGTATGCATCTAAGAACATCAAATTCATGGGCAAATTGGTACCAAATCATGTGATTTCGAGATATCTAATTGAAAACAACCACATATTTGTAGCATCTATGACAGGGACAAGAAAAATAAGATGTGTTGCACAGACCTGAATATCAGTGAGGGAAGGAGATGAAGGATTACCTCAGTGTCGGGGTGGAGCAATGCTTAAGGAGGATGGCTCAGAGTTAGCAGGTGACACTGGCACTTGGAGATCTAGAGGATGGCAGCACACCATCCATATCCGATAGGAGGTGGGCCGGGATGGCCTCTAGATCTAGAGGGCGATGGGCCGATGTTGTGGACAAGGTAGTGGCCAAAGGGAGACATCAATAGGAGTCGGTGGGGCAGCACTTGTGAGCGAGATGCCAGTTGGATGAGGTGGAGGGCGATTGTGGGTTGAAACCTTATTGGAGGAGGATGTAGGGAAGGCATAGGCGATCGCTAGCAGCATGGATGGTGGAGACCCAAGGCGGAGATGGATGGGAGGAGGCGGGACTCCTCATTGGTAGGAGGAGGTCGAGGGCAGCACCGGTAGGAGGAGGATGAGGTCGCGCGGGCTCACAAAAACCCTAATCGCCTCTTCAGGGTCGAGTGTGGCTGCAGGTGGCTGTGTAGGGGACGAATGGGGTTGGGAGGGCGGAGTCCCACTTTTTATTCCTAATACATGGCAGATAGTTTCTTCCAACTTTAGTAACAAGCAGAAACCCCATCTTGCAAAAGCCACGAGAAGTGGTGGAACCATGTGGAGATGATGGCAATGGCAAAATCAGGATTTTGCTGCGCCCCGAGCTAAACTCTAACAACCTAAAACTAACGCTAATTTATACCAATAACATGACATAACAAAAGTACACCACAAATTCAACATTGATACAAAACTTGAGTTCAATACTAAAACATAAAACATAATAAGGAACACATGGCAAAATATAAACAATGTAGCATACTAGAGATACAATTTGAGTACCTAAATTTTGAAGATTTGCCTATCCCACTATTTTTTCATTGATAGTTGGACTTGAACCAGAACCTGCAAAGATAACATATGAGAGTAAATTATACAAGTGTATGACGTCAATAATCATAATTCTACTATTCTAAAACACCTCGTTCACATATAGATATCGAGCCACAATCCTGGACAATTCAGCAAGAAGGGACATGCTAGTCTTCAAGAAGCCAACAACATCTGGTTGATTTCAATGGATGTATAACAGCGCCTCCATCATTGCATTGGCAATATGCCCCTAGCATGATCTAAAATTGAAAAGATGCAATGCATATGAGAAATTGAAAACATGTTGTTGTCCTTCTTCTATGCACTGTAATTAAATAATCATGTACTTATAAGATCCTCCTCTATCCCATGTACTAATCAATCTCCACATATACATGTATTCATATTAAGACTCTGATGGAACAAAAGAGACACAACTAAATATTTGGTATTCGTATTGATATTTTTTAAGAATATCGGCTATATGCTTCCCAAAAAGTAAAAAAAAAGTGACACTCCATCATCAGAAGCTCTCTTAACTTGTTTTCTTTAATCATCCATTAATGCATAATTTCTCCAGCTGCATGTACAATTTCTCTTACGATGATGCAAACAAATAGGAGATCGATCATATCATCTGTTGTGATCTGAGTTAGCATCAAAAAATTAAGGTTTTGGAGAATAAGGAATCCTTCTGAGTTCTGAATGACCATGTATCAGGAACAGACACATCACACATGGCATCATCTTAACAGGATCATAACAACTATTAACAACTAAGATATCCTCCACAAAAAGGTACATGATGCCTCCTGTGACCTATGTCATTCCTGTTGAACTGATTGATTAAGTGTATCTGAATACTCATATCAAGAAAAATGAGGAAAAGAGGAAATAATAGTTGCACAAACAACTAACTTTTTTGGTGGTGAAAAGCTACACCTAGACTAGAAATACTAACCTTGTTCATGTATTTAGGAACTAGTAATTGTCAAAAAAGATTAGTAATTAGGGATGAGTGAGTTGCCATGCTGTCACCTCAATGTAGAACTGGGGTGAAAGTTGAAGATGGGCTAGGAGGGGGCGGTGCGGTGTGGGAGGGACAGCGGGAGCTGGCGGCTGGCCGGGAGGGGGCGACGCAAGGAGGGCGTTGGTGCAGCGAGGGAGGGGCGGTGAGCCCTGGCTTGGAGGGGGCGATGCAGGGAGGGCCAGAGGGGGCGGCAAAGGGAGGGGGTAGGCAAGTTGCGCTGCCCATGAGGGGGTGGCGCACAAGTAGGGTTTGGGGCTTTGGGTGTTTGGCGGTTTGCAAATCGCCAGTGGCTCACCACCTTCATAGGAGTATGGACCCTGTGAGCACCTGCACATGCAGGCTTCCTTGATTCCTTCTACGAATGGGGCGAGACAAAGTGGGTTGGCTGTGGCGAGAGTAGGCAGCCTCCTACTTAGGCGGGACCTTGGCAATACTACCTCAGGCTGGCTGAAAGTAATTGGGCTATACACTAGGAATATTTCTCATCCTGGGCTAAAGCCTACTCTGCCATGGGCCTAATTCTACCCCTGTTGATGGTTGGGTAGGTGGATGGCATTGTTAATAATTATATCTAACTTTAAGGGGTACTTTTCTATACGAGAACGGACGATAATCAACTCCTATTTTTATCTTAGTAAAGATAAAGATATTGCATATACAATGATCTCAACAAAAGGAGATATACATGGAAACAACTAGAGAATCAGAGCAAGAAAGAAAGAGGCAATCCTATCCATAAGAGCAGATCCTATCTATGGTGATCCTATCCATAAGAGCGAATCCTATCAATGCATGCAGTGATCCTCCTAGCGCTATACACTGTAACCTCCAGCCGCTATATACAGAAAGATATCCATATACTTTAACATGGACGACCGTGTTGGAAATAATCATGACTTGAATTAGTTTGAGTCTTGCATGTAGGATAGATGTGTTTAATCATGTCATTTGTTGGACGTGTTTGCATTAGCTTGTTGCATGTAGCCAGAAACGTGTTGAGTTCATGTTGGCTGGCGCTGGTAGTAGTGCATGTGTGTCATGTACAAGTCTAGCACGTAGGTGTACTTGAGCCAATTAGCTAGCTAGTTAGTTAGCATGTGCGTGTGTTGCATGTGTTAGTGGAGTTAGTCTTCAGGCTGTTAGCTAGTTTTTATGAGCTGCATTTGTTGCAAGTCGTAGCGGTGGAATAGGAGCTGCATGCATGAGTAGTGGAGGACGTTGCAGCAAGGCTTGCGGTCAGTGCGGAGGATGACCAGTTCGTGTGCAAGAGTGAGCGGCTCATGTATAGATGGAACGATCGTGCGTGTGTACATGCACATGAAGACTCGGCCGAGCTGTTGCTGCTCTATGCATGTAAGCAAGGCTACTTATAGCCGTGTATCAGTTGTTTCATTTGAGTTGAATACAGAGAGAAAAGCCAAAAGGGTGTTCGTCGGCTGAAACTCTTGTGTGTGTTCATTCCAAACTAGCTCTTGTTTGTGTTCTTGTGAGTTTCAGCCGAGGGGAGCTCGCATTGCTGCATGAGGTGAATCCTGGGTGGGTTCAACATTTGGTATCAGAGCCGATGAAGTCTGACAGGTAGCTGATGGCCGACGGCAGCCGTACCCCGACACGCTCTCCCTCGCCAAAGAAGGTTTGCACCGGCGACGGCAGCACCCCACGTGAGGTCGTGGTGGAGCGCGTGGTGCGGGAGGCGAGCGCGTCGATCATCTACCCTGAGCTGACGCGTACGAACTACAACAAGTGGGCCCTCGTGATGGAGGTCAACTTCGAGGCACAAGGGTTCTGGGAGGCTATCCACACCGGCGAGGTTGAGCAGCGCGAAGATCGACTGGCATTGGCGGTGCTCCTTCGCGCCGTGCTGGCCAAGATGTGTTCCAGCCTCGCTGTGAAGAAGACAGCCAAGGAGGCATGAGAGGCGTTAAGAACAATGCGCATGGGTGTGGCCCGTGTCCAAGAAGCGAACGCGTAGAAGTTTCTCAAGAAGTTTGAGAACATCGCGTTCAAGGAGGGTGAGACCATCGACGATTTCGCCATGCGAATTTCCAGTCTCGCCACCAATCTACGCGTGCTTGGCGAGAACATAAAGGAGGTGCGCATCGTCAAGAAACTCCTTCGCGTCGTGCCGGCGAGGTACAATCAAGTGGCTTGCTCGATTGAAAAGCTGCTCGATTTGAGTACGATGACAATGGAGGAGCTAGCCGGGCGGCTACACGTGGCGGAGGACCGGTACGATGTTGAGCAGATAATCGACAAGGCCGGGCGCCTTCTCCTCTCCGAGGAAGACTAGGTGGCACGCCATCGTCTTCGTCAACATGGTGACTCCTCCAGTGGCCAGTCGTAGTCCAAGAACAGGCAGCGTATGGGCGGAGATGATGCACGCGACGGCGGCTGCGGCAAAGCTGGTGGTGGCCGTGGTGGCAGCTGTGACGACAACGACAACACCAGCATCTACTCCAACAGCAGCGAGCGCAAGTCCAAAGGGAGGAAACGCTACAACTGCGGTGTTCGTGGACATTTTGCCGAGGAATGCCCCAAGAAAAGTAGGAAGAGGTGCTGCTTGCGACGTTCGATGATGAGCCGACTCTCCTGTGACGAAGCGTTGAGTAAGCAAGTCAAGATTAGGGGAGGCAATGTTGGAAATAATCATGACTTTAATTAGTTTGAGTCTTGCATGTAGGATAGATGTGTTTAATCACGTCATTTGTTGGACGTGTTTGCATTAGCTTGTTGCATGTAGCCAGAAACGTGTTGAGTTCATGTTGGCTGGCACCGGTAGTAGTGCATGTGTGTCATGTACAAGTCTAGCACGTAGGTGTACTTGGGCCAATTAGCTAGCTAGTTAGTTAGCATGTGCATGTGCTGGATGTGTTAGTGGAGTTAGTCTTCAGGCTGTTAGCTAGTTTTTAGGAGCTGCATTTGTTGCAAGTCGTAGTGGTGGAATAGGAGATGCATGCATGAGTAGTGGAGGATGTTGCAGCATGGCTTGCAGCCAGTGCGGAGGACGACCAGTTCGTGTGCAAGAGTGAGCGGCTCATGTACAGATGGAACGATTGTGCATACGTACGTGCGCATGAAGACTCGGCCAAGCTGTTGCTGCTCTATGCATGTAAGCAAGGCTACTTATAGCCGTGTATCAGTTGTTTCATTTGAGTTGAATACAGAGAGAAAAGCCAAAAGGGCGTTCGTCGCTGAAACTCTTGTGTGTGTTCATTCCAAACTAGCTCTTGTTTGTGTTCTTATGAGTTTCAGCCGAGGGGAGCTCGCGTTGCTGCGCAAGGTGAATCATGGGCAGGTCCAACAGACCGCGTGAGTTTCCACTTTCCGGCTACGTCTCCGCGATAGCTTACATATGCCCCCATGCCGATCATTATACCGATTACCGAACACGTTATGCCGTTCTATGCAAGCGTCACCATTGATTGTCGCTGTTCTTTAGAGTTCTTGCCAATCTGTGCAAGCGTTGTCGCAGATCATCGCCATTCTTTAGAGTTCTCGCCCACTCCAATCTTTGACAAAATGAGCAGGCTGGTGGGGGAGCCGTGGGGCTGCCCATCTCCGATGGCTGGAGGCTTCTGTGTGCGGTGGTCGCCGGCCGGCTTGGGTGTCTGGGCATCGACCATCTGGAGGCTGCAGGAGCGGCGGTTCACCACGGTGTTCGTGGCGGTCACGTTGGCCGCGCATGGCGTTGTGTCGTCGCTCTTGCAGTGTGTCCTGGAGATTGTCAAGTAATTTACAATTTTACATTGTTTGGTCCTTTTTTTCTCTTTCAATAGCGTGCATGCGGTATGTCATTCCGGTGGCTGCACTTGAATGAGGTTTCGGCATGTAGCAGCAAAGCGAACTACAGTTTTGTCAACTACAGGTTCGGGCATGAATCTGATTGGGTTTTTCAGAGGCGAAGTATGTCATAATTTGAAATCAAATAGAAAATGCTGCGCAAACCTGATACTGTAGTAGCAATAGAATGGAAGATAGCTCTATTTTGTCACAAACATTTGATATACAGTTGGCAAGACAGTTCCATTTTGATTGAATTCAACTAAATAAAAATGAAACCTCATAATATTCAGAAGCATATTTGAGACTATTCATGTTCGTATTCGTATGAATAATATGAACATTTCCTCGAGAATGTTCATATTCGTATTCGTATTCAAAACTATTCGATTCATATTTGATCCATTTTCTTTCCTGGCAACCTCTGTGGGGAAGATCATACGAAGTAATTTTTTTATGAACTAAGATTCACAAGCAAGGAGTAGAAATTACTTTGCATAGTTTCCAACTCTATGCATTGTAATGCTAGCTCGTGTAGACATATAGTTATATTACATAAATTTATTCTACCAAGATTTGTTACAAAAGTTTTAGGATATTCGCATTCGACTGAATTAAGTACATATTCGATTTGAATTCATATTCGTTATGACATTCAATTCATATTTGTATTTGAGAATGTTCAAATTCATATTTGTATTTATTTTAAAAATATGGATTTATATCCATATCCATATTTATTTTAAAAATATGGATTTGTATTCGTATTTGAGACTATCTGATTCGTATTTGATTCGTTTCATCCCTAAGTATTCCTACATCAATGAAAATGCCCACATGAATGGATCGGACAAGTCCAAAATCCCCAACATTGAGAGAGAGTACCAAATTTTTTAAAAAAGTAACCAATCATTTCACTTACATCCATGTTGTTGGGGGAATTAGTAGTACTCCTTTCTAGGATTCTTCTGGCTCCTGCATGTGACAAGATGAGTTGTGGCTCCTGCATGTGACAAGATGAGTTGCGTAGCTGCCTCTTGAAGAAGCCTATGAGGATGACTACAACGCCGATGTCGCGAGGTTCATCGCCACCCTAGCCATATGGAGCATGCGTAGGGTGGTGGTCAAGCTAAGGAGGGAGGTGGGGAAGGACGAACCCAACCGATGTCGGTGCCAATTATCAGGGCGAGGATGGTGGGGATCAGGAGTCGGGGGGAGGTGCAAGGAGATGCTCCACTCAAGATGGAACTTGATCAGCTGGCGCGGGGAGGAGCATAGCAAGCCCTAAGTACCCATGGATTTATCGAGGAGGGGACACAGATGGCGAGAGGACGAGGGGAGGAGATGGAGCTGGGGTTTTTTCGTAAATAGACCGGTCTCCGTGGGGCATTCTTCACAAGAATGCAGTTAAGTGGTGGGGGTTCATCCAGCATAAATCCTGGCCCTAGAAGCTATATCGGACTCACGAGAATAGGTGTTGCACAATAGGCTCTATGTATTCTAATTTTTATAAATTGTTTTCGAATATAGGCTCCACAACAATCGTGGCCAAATGTGCGGCACGGCACAGCCAGACACGGACCCATTAGGCACGACCCGTTTAGCCCGTCAGCCTGAATGGGTTGTGTCGTGCTAACCCGTGGGCCAAGGCGGGGACCCAAGCATGGTCTAGAGGGGGTTCTTGCCATGCTGGATTGGCACACACTCATTTAGCCTGATGGGTCAGTAGGCACGGTAAGCCCATTTGGTCCGGCTGGCCTATTTGGCCTAAAAATTTTGACAAAATGTAATTGTTCAAAAAAAATTTAGAGTTCAAAAAAGGCATAATGAATTATAGAAATTGTAGAAAAAGATGTAATAAATTATAGAACTTATAGAAAAAGACACAATAAATTATAGAAACGTAATAATGAGTTTATTAATGCTAAAATGGTTGCCACGTTAAAAACTTTGCCAAGTAAAAACTCAACTTGAAAAAACCTTAAAAAAAGGAGTACAGCCTGTAGCTCGGCATTACGGTAAAAAATCATAAAAAGTACAACGTATACATGGATACTCTAAGAATCGTCGGTGCCATCAATGTCTTGACTGCTTTTGCTGCCATCTAGATAGAGATTGTTAAATGTGTGTTTCAACTCCGTATCTACCAAGCAATGTTGAGATCACGCGGTAGCTTGTTCCTAATATTTCACTGTGAGAAGTACTTCCATTATCTCACTCATGAATCTTATTCTTCTTTCTTCCAATATTCTTTCTATAAAGACTGAAAGCAGACTCAGAAGAAACCATTAAGATAGGAAGGGTTAACACATCCTATATTAATATGGATAGCACCGGATATGTCAGCTTGTGCTCGCACCACTAGTCTAAAATGTTGAAATTCTTTGTATGGTGAAACATGGGATCGCTATCCAGAAAGACTTATAGTTCCTCGTGTACCCTAGTATGGATTGCTACAGTACTTGACGATGTAAGGCTTGATCTTCCGAAAGATCCAGATGCACTAAAGATTTTGCCCTACATATTTATCTTCTTACCTATGGTGGTGCTGGTGGAGTCGTTGCAAGCGAATTCTTTAAAACTTATGCTCATATTTTTTATAAACTTCAGACAATTGTGAACAAATAGCTGTAAAATAGTTAAAATAATCTATCCTTATAACCTCATCTATAATTAAAAGAACATTATTGAATCTTCCAATTTTAGCTCTTCGAGTCAACAATAAGCTAGTATCGAGAGCAAGCCTTGCCTCTGAGAGTACAATCTGTACGTCGGCAATTTTGTTAGCTGTGATAAGGAGCGTAGGACTTGAAAATAGAGAATTACGTCAATTTAAATTCACCTTCGGATTGTAGTAAAAGGGTACAGTACACAGCGGGCAAGTGTAGACCATTGATCCTTAAAGTAAGTCGTTGTTCCCAACAAGAGGTAGCTAGTTAAACGAATGAAAGGTTATTTGGAGTGAAGAAGGGACTGATTGTTTGTTACATTCATAGGGTCTGAATTCGCATTGAATAATGACAGAAGGGATCCACCTTAAATTAAGTGTGTATGGTACTCCGTAGTGGATTGCTTATATCTTTAAGGATGCCAAAGATAGATCTTGGTGGAAATAATTGGAATATTGGAGACGGTCAAAGGTAATTGGATTGTTATATGATATCTTATGCGGGCTGACGATGTACGACCATTTGAGGTTTTGCATAGGACTCAGTATTGTAACCTTACTAGGAGTTGATGCCAATTTGTGAGTGATGTAAAGCGATGACACACTAGGATATATGATCTGATTATAAACTTCGGATATGATGGTAAAATCGTTAGGGGGCCAAGATGATTATTGGATTCATATATAATAGTTGTCGATGGGAATATTATTGGAATGCAATCATAGTGTCGCATGATGGCAAGAGAATAATCACGTACTGCAGGAGAAAACTGAATCTAGGGGATGTGATTCGTATATGCATGCTTGTGGAATGATTCATGGATGGGAGTGTTGAAATTAGGCCCAAGGCCTATTTTCTATAATTCCAAAGCACGCAAGGTTTAGTACCATATTGCTTAGGCAAAGTGGGGGAGACCAATTTATAAGGTGGAGTCCATCCCACTCCTTGAATTATGAAAGTGGATGGTGGCTTCGGCTTTGAAAATTGTAAAGTTTCTCCAACACCCTATGATGCGAGTATTAAGCTTCGAAAGAATCAAGGGTTAGGAAAAGATCAATTGAAATATTCACAAATTATTGGGTCACTTATGTATTTAGCTGGTGCCATAAGACCTGACATTTCATTTCTTTGTGAGCAAATTAAGTCGGTTTACTTCTAACCAGGAGATGATCACGGGAGGCACTTGAAAGAGTGTTGCGCTACTTGAGAGGCACAACATCTTTTGGAATTCATTATCTTGGATATCCATACGTATTAGAAGGGTACAGTGACTCGAATTGGATCTCTGATGCTGATGAGATCAAAGCTACAAGTGGTTATGTGTTTACTTTAGCTGGTGCTGCAGTTTCATGGAGGTCTTGTAAACAGACTATATTGACGAGGTCAACCATGGAAGCGGAACTTGTAGCACTTGACACAGCAACTGTTGAGGCTGAATGGCTAAGAGAGCTTCTGATGGACTTACCGTTGGTTGAGAAACCAATACCGGCAATCCTGATGTACTGTGATAATCAAACTGTGTTGGCCAAAGTCACAAGTACAAAGGATAATATGAAGTCCTCTAGACATGTGAAGCGTAGGCTTAAATCTGTCAGAAAATTGAGAAACTCCGGAGTAATAGCTGTGAATTATATTAACACTGAGAAAAATCTGGCAGACCCTTTTACCAAGGGATTAGCACGGAGAGCGATTTCTGTTGCTTCTATGGATATGGGAATGAGGCCCATTTAGTTACATCACAATGGTAACCCATGCCTTCATGAACGGAGATCCTGTGACTTAGGTAATGGGAAAAACAAGTTGATATTGTAACAAGAGAGTACATATTAATTGTACCCATATCCAAAATAAATAAAGTACTCTCAACTGTATGGAAGGTTGGTATAAAACCTTAATGTATTCATGAGGGAAAGGTATTGCCTGCAGGATACCTAGAAAGAATACACCTACTTGAGCTTAAGCTGTTTGGTCGCAGTTCACGAGAGCAGGGCATTCTCTAGAAAGCTCATGAGCGATAAGGAGCATGACCATATAACGCTCCGTTTAGGCGTGGTTCATTGATAGCCTAGTATCGATTGAGGTTTCAAGTGAAGTCTGATTCGAAAAGCTGTGAATTCAAGGCATAGTCCATTCATTAGTTGTGAGAAGATGAATCTTGCAAATCTAGGTGTAAGTTCAACCCATACGGGACTTACATTATAAGTGGTATATTAAACAACACTTGATACAATGTTTTCGACATATTTGTGCTTCTGCTTTGGAATTGGTGGGGATGTGAAATTAGGCCCAAGGCCTATTTTCTATAATTCCAAAGCACGCAAGGTTTAGTACCATATTGCTTAGGCAAAGTGGGGAGACCAATTTATAAGGTGGAGTCCATCCCACTCCTTGAATTATGGAAGTGGATGGTGGCTTTGGCTAAACACACGCGCACGCGCGCCGTATGGTATTCGCGTATTTTCGCGTGAAAATCGCGTGACTTGTGACTTGCGACGCGCGATCGCGCCGTGGCGTGGTGCGCCACTTGGCGCACCATGTCCACCTTGTTTTGCTAAACCTTGTACCGTCTCTCTCTTTTTACTGGTCATGAGACTGTTTATTTTTCGGTTTGAATACTAGCGATTACGGTGAATAATGGAGTCGATTACGAGGAATAATGGAGTCGCCATCGGTGAATAATAGCGCGATTCTGGTGAATAATAGCGTCGATTACTAGAGAGTAATTGAGACGTCTATAAAAGGCACCGAGAAGTCGAGTTTGAACCGATCTCCTTCACTCCTTTCTCCCATTGTCTTCTTCCACTCTTATGCGAAGTGTTGAGCTATCGAACCTCGTCGACCTTTCTTCTCGGCGTGCACCGGGAAGAGAGGAGCGGGATCTCGAACCATTGTCGCAGAGAGAACACGCACGGGCGGCAATAAGGTTTACGGCAGCGCATCTGCGCGACCGCTCCTACTACATCCTGCGCTGCGTCAAGTCTTCATTGCATCACGCTGCTGGCTGCTTCTGTTCTTCATCAAGCCCAACGATGAAGTCGTTCGTGTGATCGTGCGACTTTGATACTATATTTTTCTTGTGTTTATTCCGAAGTATGATGAGTAGCCTACTGTTAGTAGTTAGTTGTGGATCACTAGTATATTGTTTTTGTCTCCTACTAAAACTTGGAATTAAAATATTGCCTACATATTCAACAATCCAGAAATCTTATTGTGGAATTTGTTGCAATACAGAAATGGTTAGCGCTTCTGATGCGATGAAACCTGAGAGGTTTTGTGGTCAGAACTTTCGTAGATGGCAGACTAGAGTCAAGTTTTGGCTCATGTCTTTAGGACTGTGGTGGGTTGTCCATCCGCAGTATCCATGTACGATTGAGCAGTACATGCAATTTGATAGTGCAAACAATACTGCTCTTGGTTGCATCTTGACTGTTCTGGCAGATCAGCTCTACGATGTGTACATGGACTATAAGTCCGCCATAGAGTTGTGGAATGCACTAGAGCACAAATATGCAGATGCAGAGGCTGGTCGCTGGCTCTACATGTGTGAGCAATTTTTCGACTTTAGCATGGATGAGACTAAGTCTATAGTTGGACAAGCTCATGACCTCCAGCTACTAGTCGGTGAGATTGCGCACCTGGGCTGTGTGTTACCTCCTAAGTTTGTGGCTGCGGGCATTGTTGCTAAACTCCCACCTTCTTGGCGGGATTTTGCCACTAGCCTGAAACACAAGAGGGAAGAGATTTCTGTTGAAGATCTCATTGCTGCCCTCGATGTGGAAGAAAAAGCTAGAGCAAAGGATGCACCAAGCACATCTGGCCAGAACAATGCAAACTTCATTGAGAAAAAGACTATAGCAAAGAAGTATAAATCCAACAAACCGAACAAGACAACTAGCTTTAAGAAGAAGAAAACTGAGAAAAAGGATTTCAAGGACATCACCTGCTTTGTGTGCGGAAAAGATGGTCATATGGCGAAGGACTGTCGATTCCGCAAAATCAGAGATGGTGAACAGCCAAAGAAGAAGGCTGTCAACGTGATAATAGGCGAGGCCTCAACTTCAGGAGGGTATGGTAATCCACCTGTTGTTTTTTCAGCATGTCAATCCACTGATTGGTGGGTGGATACTGGTGCTAATGTTCACGTATGTTCTGATATTTCCTTATTTTCTTCTTACCAGGCAGCAGGGGCTTCCTCCGTCCTAATGGGAAACGGCTCGCATGCTTCTGTTCTTGGTGTTCGCACGGTGGATCTGAAGCTGACTTCAGGGAAGATTGTCCACTTAAAGAACGTGCAGCATGCTCCTACAATAAATAAGAACCTCATTAGTGGTTCTCTTCTATGTAGGGATGGTTATAAGCTAGTTTTTGAGTCGAATAAAATTGTATTGTCTAAGTTTGGAAATTTTGTTGGTAAAGGCTATGAGAGCGGAGGCTTGTTCCGCCCATGTACTTTAGAGTATTGTTATAATCTGAATGTTGCAACAAATTTAAATAAATGTGAGGCAAATATTTGGCATTCCCGTTTCTGTCATATTAGTTTTGATAGTATTGTGAGAATGTCCAAATTAGATTTAATTCCAAAATGTGAAATTATCAAAGGATCAAAATGCCAGTCATGTGTGCAAGCAAAACAGCCTCGAAAACCTTTTAAGAGATTAGAGGATAAAAAGAATCTGGCACCATTAGATCTTATTCATTCAGATTTGTGTGAAATGAATGGACTATTGACAAAAGGAGGCAAAAGATATTTTCTAACTTTTATTGATGATGCAACACGCTACTGCTATGTGTATTTGCTAAAAACTAAGGATGAAGCTTTAAACTACTTTAAAACTTATAAGGTGAGGTTGAGAACCAACTAGAAAAGAAAATAAAAGATTGAGATCGATCGTGGAGGAGAGTATGTCTCTCATGAGTTCTCCCAATTACATTACGAGTATGGAATAATCCATGAGTTCACACCACTATACTCACCCCAATCAAATGGGATAGTGAGAGGAAAAACCGGACACTAACGGACTTGGTCAATGCCATGTTAGAGAGTTACGGTATGCCTAAGGCATGGTGGGGAAGCTATATTGTGACAACTTTCGTCCTAAATAGAGTAATCACTAAAAGGAGTGAAATTACTCCATATGAGGGATGGAAGGGAGAAAACCTAATGTTAATTTTCTGCGAACTTGGGGTGTTTGGCAAAAGTCAATATACCATTGCAGAAAAGAGAAAACTTGGACAAAAAGCGATCGATTGTATTTTTCTAGGATATGCTCAAAATAGCACGGCCTATAGATTGTTAGTAGTTAAATCGAAACTCCCGAGATTATTGTTAATACAATAATGGAGTCTAGAGATGCTTCATTTTTGAGAATATCTTTCCTATGAGAACAGAGGCGTACTTCAACACGGATGAGAATGTTCACATCGATAATATCGAAAATGAGAACAATCAAACTTCGAACTTTCCACCATTTCGAACCATTTTATGATATCACGAGGAGGACAACAATTTAGTCACGAAGCTCCTCGAAGAAGCAAGAGACAAAGGGTTGAAAACCTTTGGTGATGACTTTATTGTATACCTCGTGGATGATGTGCCAAAGACTCTTTGGAAGCTTATGCATCTTTCGATCTTGAGTATTGGAAAGAGGCGATCAGATGCGAGATGGATTCAATCATGGCTAATGAGACTTGGGAGATCACCAATCTTCCTATTGGGTGCAAACCTGTTGGATGTAAGTGGATTTTTAAAAAGAAAGCGAGGCCGATGGTACTATTGAGAAGTACAAAGCAAGACTTGTAGCTAAGGGTTACACCCGAAAGAGGAGAAGATTTCTTCGATACGTATTCTCCTGTCGCTAGATTAACCACCATCAGTACTCCTTGCATTAGCATCTTCCTATGGTGCGTATGTTCATCAAATGGGCGTAAAGACGACTTTCCTTAATGGAGAGTTGGAGGAAGAAATTTATATGGATCAACCCGATGGTTTTGTGATTTACGGACAGAAAATAAGGTATCGACTATTAAAATCCTTGTATGGTTTAAAGCAAGCACCTAAACAATGGCACGAAAAATTTGATAAGACTTGACAACACTGGCTTTATTGTGAATGAAGGTGATAAATGTGTATATTACCGCTATGGTGGGGTCAAGGAGTAATTTTGTGTTTGTATGTAGATGACATACTTATATTTGGAACAAACACTACCGTAATTGTGAGGTCAAATCTTTCCTATCCCGATGTTTTGATATGAAAGATTTAGGAGAGGCAGATGTTATTTTGAATATTAAATTGATCAAGAATGAGAATGGGATTACTTTGAGCCAATCTCATTATTTGAGAAAATATTGAGCCGCTTGGCTTTGAATATTGTAAAGTTTCTCCAACACCCTATGATGCGAGTATTAAGCTTGAAAGAATCAAGGGTTAGGAAAAGATCAATTGAAATATTCACAAATTATTGGGTCACTTATGTATTTAGTTGGTGCCATAAGACACGACATTTCATTTCTTTGTGAGCAAATTAAGTCGGTTTACTTCTAACCAGGAGATGATCACTGGAGGCACTTGAAAGAGTGTTGCGCTACTTGAGAGGCACAACATCTTTTGGAATTCATTATCTTGGATATCATACGTATTAGAAAGTGCAGTGACTCAATTGGATCTCGATCTTGATGAGATCAAAGCTACAAGTGGTTATGTGTTTACTTTAGTGGTGCTGCAGTTTCATGGAGGTCTTGTAAGCAGACTATATTGACGAGGTCAACCATGGAAGCGGAACTTGTAGCACTTGACACAAAGAATCGTTGAGGTGAATGGCTAAGAGAGCTTCGATGGACTTACCGTTGGTTGAGAAACCAATACCGCAATCTGATGTCTTGTGATAATCAAAGCGTGTTGGCCAAAGTCACAAGTACAAAGGATAATATGAAGTCCTCTAGACATGTGAAGCGTAGGCTTAAATCATCGAGAAAATTGAGAAACTCCGAGTAATAGCCGTGAATTATATTAACACCGAGAAAAATCGCGACCCTTTTACCAAGGGATTAGCACGAGAGCGATTTCCGTTGCTTCTATGGATATGGGAATGAGGCCCATTTAGTTACATCACAATGGTAACCCATGCCTTCATGAGCGGAGATCCGTGACTTAGGTAATGGGAAAAACAAGTTGATATTGTAACAAGAGAGTACATATTAATTGTACCCATATCCAAAATAAATAAAGTACTCTCAAGCGTATGGAAGGTTGGTATAAAACCTTAATGTATTCATGAGGGAAAGGTATTAGCTGCAGGATACCTAGAAAGAATACACCTACTTGAGCTTAAGCTGTTTGGTCGCAGATTCACGAGCAGGGCATTCTCTAGAAAGCTCATGAGCGATAAGGAGCATGACCATATAACGCTCCGTTTAGGCGTGGTTCATTGATAGCCTAGTATCGATTGAGGTTTCAAGTGAAGTCGATTACTAAAATTTGTGAATTCAAGGCATAGTCCATTCATTAGCTGTGAGAAGATGAATCTTGCAAATCTAGGTGTAAGTTCAACCCATACGGGACTTACATTATAAGGCGGTATATTAAACAACACTTGATACAATGTTTTCGACATATTTGTGCTTCTGCTTTGGAATTGGTGGGGATGTTGAAATTAGGCCCAAGGCCTATTTTCTATAATTCCAAAGCACGCAAGGTTTAGTACCATATTGCTTAGGCAAAGTGGGGAGACCAATTTATAAGGTGGAGTCCATCCCACTCCTTGAATTATGGAAGTGGATGGTGGCTTTGGCTAACACACACGCACGCACGCCTTGCCGGTATTCGCGTATTTTCGCGTGAAAATCGCGTGACTTGTGACTTGCGACGCGCGCGACCGCGCCGCGGCGTGGTGCGCCACTTGGCGCACCATGTCCACCTTGTTTTGCTAAACCTTGTACCGTCTCTCTCTTTTTCTGGTCATGAGACTGTTTATTTTTCGGTTTGAATACTAGCGATTACGATGAATAATGGAGTCGATTACGAGGAATAATGGAGTCGATTCGGTGAATAATAGCGCGATTCTGGTGAATAATAGCGTCGATTACTAGAGAGTAATTGAGGCGTCTATAAAAGGCACCGAGAAGTCGAGTTTGAACCGATCTCCTTCACTCCTTTCTCCCATTGTCTTCTTCCACTCTTATGCGAAGTGTTGAGCTATCGAACCTCGTCGACCTTTCTTCTCGGCGTGCACCGGAAGAGAGAGAGCGGGATCTCGAACCATTGTCGCGAGAGAACACGCACGGGCGGCAATAAGGTTTCGGCAGCGCATCTGCGCGACCGCTCCTACTACATCCTCGCGCTGCGTCAAGTCTTCATCGCATCACGCTGCTGCTGCTTCTGTTCTTCATCAAGCCCAACGATGAAGTCGTTCGTGTGATCGTACGACTTTGATACTATATTTTTCTTGTGTTTATTCTGAAGTATGATGAGTAGCCTACTGTTAGTAGTTAGTTGTGGATCACTAGTATATTGTTTTTGTCTCCTACTAAAACTTGGAATTAAAATATTGCCTACATATTCAACAGGGAGTCCTTGGTAGGATAAATATTTAAAATAAGGTGTAACACGATCGTCTCGTATAGTTTTCAAAATTATTCGTAAGGATAATGGGAGAACAAATAAGGAATGTCGGACCGGAAAATTAATTCCAAATCCTATATGTTTACGGTGCTAGTCCTACGATCAGTAGCTAGAACACATGTTACAACATTATATCACATTCATACACGTATGAATAAACAGAGTATCATACACTACTATAAAAAGTCTAATACTAGACACAACATCACAAATGGTTTCACAAAGCATGCATGATGTATACTATCCTGAGCGGTTTTAGTTTAGAGAGCATGCGTGTTGTTGTCGATGCTAAAAACAAATCGTGACAATTTAATATTACAGACAGTTCTTGGTAAAAACTGTTTGTGAAGCATTACAGACGATTTTTGTCATGAACCGTCTGTGATATTACCAAATATCACAGATGATTTTTAGTTTGAACAGTTTATGAATTATCATAGATGATTTATAATATAAACCATCTGTGATAATTAAGTCATCACAGACGGTTTGTATTAAAAACCGGCTGTGATAATTCCAATATATTAATTTCGCACGAAACTGTGAACCCTTTGTCTTGAATTTCAGATCTAGGCTGCTGCTTTGAGTTGGAGACAAGACTTTTAGACCATTTGATAAAAGGAAGCTATTTGGCAAAAGTGATTGAAGATTCATCAAGTTCTTGACTACCTATGGTTAGTAATGTAATTTATTTCTCATTGCATTAATATTTAGATCTAACTTTTGATGACTGGAATTGAAGATAGTTTAGATCTACTTGGCCATGCATGATCAGTTCCCATCATGTGGGCAGGCCAAATTCGTCAAAATTGTTGGTTATAATTGGTTCCCTGGAAAATGACTTTTGTGTTAAGCTAGCAAAGCATCAATGCATGTGGTATATATCTAGTATACTAATTAATTAATTTAATATTTAATACTAAATTCTTATATATATATACATATATATATACGTAACGTAAGATTGAAGCTAGATGTATGCTACGAACCATGTGAGTGAAGAGTACATTAATGGCGTGTCTGCTTTTACAAGAGTTACCGAAGAGGATATGTTGAATAAGGAGGTGGAATATATGTACTGTCCATACATTGACTACGAGAATCTGAAGATATTTAAGAACTGAGCGCAGATTGAAGCGCACTTGATTTGAAGGGTTTTCTAAAAGGGGTATGCGCATTAGACTAGTCATGGCAAAGAGGAGATTACACAGGAATGTAGTAATAATGACATCGCCGGTGAAGTCAATGATATGTCATCAGATGTCGATTGTGGTTCGGATTCGGATAGACTGCACGATAACAATCTGGATCAGATGCTTCGCGATGTAAAAGCGAACTATGATGAGAGAGTATGATAAATTCCGGGTGAAGGTCGACAAGTACGGTGTCACTACCGTGGACCTCAAACGTATCGAATATAAAGATAAACCATTCGTACTCGCTAACCAAGTTGTTCAAGTTTTTTATGTAACCGATCAGGCAAATAAGAAGCACCATGTAGTTCTTTATGGAAAAATGAGAATTATTGGAGTAGAGAATGTAGTGGACGAGAAAGAATACAATCAATTTGACGAATTACCTCCTTTCGGATACAACGAAGGGTCGAGGAAGAACAACACAATGTGATGAAACTAGCTACATACGCGTCGATCATCATGAAGGGCTAATTTTTAAAGAAAATAAGCAAGTGGAATGAGAATATGTGATATATATGTGAATTTACATTTATGTGTATAAGAATACATGTGTGATGTATATGTGAATTTGCATTTATGCATATAAGAATGTGTGATATATATGTGAATTTGCATTTATGTATATAAGAATGTTATATATATATATATATATATATGTGTGTGTGTGTGTGTGTGTGTGTGTGTGTGTGTGTGTGTGTGTGTGAATTTATATTTATGTATATGAGAATGTGAGATATATATGTATGTGAATTTGCATTTATGTATATGAGAATGAGTCATATATATATGAATTTACATTTATGTATATTATCTTCACAGACGGTTGTAAAGAAAAACCGTCTGTAATTTCTTATTACAGACAGTTCTATTTGAGAACCGTCTGCGATGATACATATCACAGACGGATCTCAAAGACAACCGTCTATAATAATAAATTTTCACAGACGGTTCTAAAATAGAACCGTCTGTAATAATAAATCATCACAGATGGTTTTACTTTACAACCGTCTATACTGATAAATATCACAGACGGTTCTCAAATAGAACCATCTATAATTATTACCCCTATATATAGTGCGCTCTAGGGTTATTTGTACTGTACTTACGCTGCACCAACCCTCACTTAACGTCGCCTCTCCCAAGCCCGTCACCACCTCCCCTGAAACCGGAGGCCCTCCTCCCTCATGCCTGGCACCCTCCTCCTCCCCTGAGAACACCGCCTCTCTGAGCTTTACGCTGCCTCCCCCAAGCCCATTGCCGCATCCCCTGAGCATTCGCTGCATCCCTCGACTCCGACGGCCGCCTGCCCCGAGCAGTCACTCCCTCCCCCTGACTCCAGCCGCCCTCCTTCCCCGTACCCAGCGCCCCAGCGCCCCCCCTAAGCCTTGTAAGTGCCGATTTTGCCGTCTTCCCCTAGCCCTAGTACCTCGGCCTCACGCCGCCTTCCCCTAGCCATCCTTGCTGGCACGGTAGCTTGAAGTGCCACCGCTCTATGAGATTGCTCTCTACTTCTTTTATTGTATATTCTGTATTTGTCAGCTATGCTAGTTATTATTTCTGAAATTTTATGGTAAGATTTCGCACTGGGAGGTCATTTGCATAATAGATTGTGGGCTTTCAGTTGCTCGATGAGGATCTCTATCAAATTGAGATTATAGTGACAACTTAGACTCATCTACTAGTGTGATCTTTTCGTATACGATTTATTACCTCTGTTGTGTGTAATTGTTAGCTTTGTCAATTGCCTTGGTACAACTTTTGTTTTGTCCAGCATACTGTTATTGATCCTTTGCTGAATATATATATATATATGTGTGTGTGTGTGTGTGTGTGTGTACATATTTTTTATGCACTTGCGAAATATACTTGTCATCTCCACAATAGCATAATATGCTATGACGTTGTACTGCACAGAGGTAATATTTGCATAATCAAACTAGAAGTGTGAGGAGTTGTCACTGTGATTGCTAAAAATTGACAAAGAGTTGTAGGAGGCCAAGTTTCTAATAACTTGTGCAACTCCTCAAACTGAGAGCAAAAGACAATCATTAATATGTGGATTATGTAGAATTTATATGCTCACATGCTTATTCTATTGAATATATTGTAATATGTTAATGTTCTGAATTGTGTATCTGCTTCGAGACGTAATACATGTACTTTCATATCATTTTTATATTGATATATATGTTATCTTGTGCTTAATTTTCATATATGAGAAGGCCAATATGTCATCCGCGTAATCTTCATCATCGTCGCCAGATGCGCGTGATGTACCGTCCTCTGGAAAATCCAAACACCATGGAAGAGGATTATCGAAAAAAACTTGAGGGCCGATTTACCATCACGGATGTCGATGCATCTAGGACCCCCCTCAAATCCTTGTCGAGCAGTGTTCGTATTCTAAAGAATGGTCGGAATAGTTGCGCGAGAATAAATTGAGATCACATGCAATTCATAGAAGATTGTGACTGAAGCTCAGAACAGTAAGCTACTGACGGAAATTTTTGTATCGTTCGAGATCTCAGAAGAACACTATGACTCCGTGCAATGACAGCGTTGCTAGCGGCGTGCAAAGTATGGAAGAACTTCAAGAGCTTGCTTATCAAGTAATACGTGGAGAAAAATCTGATGCCCTTTCATAAGTATCCGTTTCTGGAACCGCAATGAGAAGAGTTTGTAGCGATGAAAATGATAGAAAATTTTAGGAGTGCAAGTGTGGCGCACAGGGCCCTCCAGACAAAAAACATGCACCCCCACAGACTCAGTACAACTAGATATGCGGGTAAAATCCTGTAATGGAGGAAGAAGGACGAGCAAGCAATCCTATGGAACACCTCCTCGCCATTTGCCACGATGTCTGATGAGCACGCTTGAAATTGGATTAGAGCGAGATCATCTACCCTGTCATCAGGAGACATTTCCTTCTAAAACCCCGCAGACGAGGAAGTGTCCCACCGCCTGGTAAGATATCGAACTACGTAGTTTGTACTTACTCCATAACTTCATAGGAAGTGAAATGACATGTCGGACTCTTGCAGAAAACGCTGAGTGTAGAATCTTTTCAAGAATCATTCTGGGTATTAGGGAGAGATATACTCTCCGTGGCCCTGAGAAACAAGGAGCACCTAGGTCGCATGACATGCCTCAGTCTTGATGTTCCTTGGAAATATGGTTTCTCAGAGGACTCCGAATTATACCGAAGTAGGAAGAGAGCTAAAGCTGAGTGCGAGGCATGGCTACGAGAGGAGATTAAGGCATCCCTTAGAATGGAACTCGCTGATTATGTCAGAGATGAGATGCAAAGGTATAGAGAAAATTAGCAGGAAGCCCCACTGCTCTTGTGTTAGCCAACCTCCCAACCATCAGAGTAGCTGCGCATCCAACCCTACAATGGAAAGTGATCATAGATTTCCTATCGATGACATCTTGGAAATAAATATTATCTCTAGAATTCTCGATCCATTGATAGGTCTATTGGAGTAGTTAATTTTGTATCATTATGTAAGTGGCTACGAAGTGCAAACTCCAAATGAGATATGCCTTTGTTGCCCTGTGCGCTGCTTGGGGCCAGGCATATCCTCCGGTCCTAGGACCTTGGTGCATGGTGTAACTTTAGCGTTAGGTTTCAGAAAAGTGAATGTGAATGGTGTTTATGCCAATTTCAAGGTCATCCCGCTACAGAAGCCCCCGAACGACGAGGTCGTGACTCTAGGGTAAGCAATTGGAATATTCATTCAGTGGCCCAAATGAGACATATGCCTGAAGGCTCCTACACCGGTGCCAGGTCCATAAGGGCTATCCGCACCAGAGCTACCTACACCTGTGCTAGGTCCACAACGGCTATCCGCACTAGAGCAATCTGCACCGGTACCAAGTCCACAGGGACTATTCGCACCAGAGCTACTTGCATTGGTGCCAACACCACAGGTGCTATTCCCACCTGAGCAACTTGCACTGGTGATACAACCATGGGGGCTATCTGCACCGGAGCTACCTTTACAACCGATTACCGTGAATCGACCTACAGCCGAGGCAATAAGGGCAAATCAACGAAGATCGATAATGATATCCCCTACTTGCCGTTGGCCTGAAAATTCATGCTAGACGAGCCGATGATTGTCTCGAAAGAGTGCCTTCTAACCCTAGGACTGAGTTGCTAGAGATTATATACATGGTATATGGAACAGACTCATAAGCCGGAGGGATAACGGCGCTTGGGTCTCACCGTCAAATTCAGACTGCATCATTTGCAGCACGATGTTCTTGACTGTGTCTTCGCGGTGACCTTCGAGGATTTTATTCAATCTCTTCACACTTAACGCCCTCGACGCCTCAGTCATTCGATGCTAGACACTGTAAGTGTGTACAACCACGATCTACGTTTATTTAATACCAATAAATGTCATATATAACTCATTCCTTTTGTGTGTATATATATATATAGATACATGGTGACTGAAAGCCAGATTATCGAAATCACCTATTGGTTTTCTCGACTCACGCTTGGTCGCCATAGATACTATCGAGGAGGATGCATTCTTCGTCGAGAATTACATTACAATGACATTGGTGGCTTACCGCAACAAGAAATTTATATTTATGCCCTGCAACTAGGCGTAAGTGTTGTACTAGTGGCTATAATTTTGTATTTCTACTTTATAAGCAATACGATATTAGGTTTAATGACCATGACGACACACCTGTGTAGGTTCCACTAGATTCTAATTGTAATCATACCAAAATAGAATAAGGTAATATATCTTAATTCCCCAAAGAAGAACAAAACTAACTTCACAGTTGTCGGACAATTAATCAATAAGTAAATACATTTTCTCCATACATAACTGTATTGTAATCGTTCTTTCTTTCCCAATGACTAAGACTAACCTTTTAGAATCACGTAGGTCGTTCGCCACGTACGTTGCAGAGTTACGAAAATCGAAGGGCGGGACCAATGCCTTGCGACCCATCGTTACAACTGCGTTGGAACATGCCGAACTCGCACAAATTCGAGAAGAGTGTGCGTACTTTTTGATATATACAGTCATAAAATCAGATGGAATGTTTCACAATATAGACTGAATTTAGTTGGGATAAGATTGATCTTAATTGTATATGTGTGTATTTGTTAATGGATAATTTATTTTATTTTAATTAATTGATTTGTGAAATGGATATGTTTTATTTCTGAAATGAATGAATGTGAATTGGATGTATTCTGTGTTGATCTGCTTGTTTCGGAGGGCATGGCTAGCAATTCCTGAGCCTAGCTAATAAACAAAAATAGATTTAGAAAAAGAAAAGAATACCATAGATGGTTTTCAATAGAAACCATCTGTGATATGTAAATATCACAGATGGTTTCAACTCCTAACCGTCTGTGATAGTTTAATATCATAGATGGTTTGTAGTTGAAACCGTCTATGATACTTATTTATCACAGACGGTTTTAACTGAAAACCGTCTGTGATAATTAACTATCATAGACGGTTTGTAGTTAAAATCGTCTGTGATAGTTGCATCACAAACGGTTCGAAAGCTGTCTGTGGTGATCTCATTTCATGACTAACCCATAAACTCAGACAACTCACAAAACCGTCTGTGATGATTTTTTTGAACCATCTGTGATAATATTTTCTGCAATAGTGATACAATGATAAACATGTGAAATATAGGCTTCTACAACTAAGGTTTTCATAAAATAGTCGACCGGCCAAATAGTCTGCATAACAAGTAAATAGCAATGGCAATAATGAAAAATGAGATAAAAAAATTCTAGTAAACACACCATAGCCCACCATAGGTAATTGATTGGAGTTAAATCTTAGTAAACATTGAATTCCTCACCAAAAACCCATGGCGTGAAAGCAACCCATTTGGAGATCTTCTTCTTCTTGCTCTGATAGTGTTTAACATGCAACTGTAAGTATGAAAATCGTATTCCACAAAACTTTATAGCAAAGTCTGATAGTGTTTAACATGCAACTGTAAGTATGAAAATCGTATTCCACAAAACTTTATAGCAAAGTTATATAGTATGCAAGCTGAGACAAAAGAGGTTGTCTAATCTAGTTTACTTTGGCAAAATCTGCTTTTATTTGTGATAAAGAATAATAGATTTGCAAGCAAAAGTTGTAGAAGCAATTAACATTTGAAATGTAAAAATAATAATTCCTTCAGAGTATATTTCTTGTGTTCGAGGATGCATGTGAAATATGTCTAAAAGATATTACATTTTTTCGTACAAATACAAGAGCTCTTCCAAATGAAAATTAAGAATAGGACTAGGCACTTGCTGAAGAATCATCAAAATGTATGCTTTGCGAGACTTGCATAATTATACCCTCACCGGAATTATTACCGGCAGACTGGAATGCTGACAGCAACCTCCAACAATCCATAAAAAAAGGCAACCTCCAGCCATTAAAATCCCAAGTCCCAATGTCCCAGAACACATGGAAGGAGCGAAACAGAAGAATTTTCCAATGCAAATCTGTTATTTTTCAAGCGGTGAAGCATCTTGTATATGAAGAAGAAGCAGCCTTGTATATGAAGAAGAAGCAGCCTGGGCTCAAGCGTGATATGTTTACAAAATAATGATTTTATAAAGTTGTTTTATTATAAATGTAGTCAAAGTATTTTTCATGTATGTTTTCTGTCACATTATGATATATTTTTGGTCAGATCGTTTGACTGCAAACAATCTAAGCCCTAGCTAGCTAGGGTAACTGCTTTTTTATGACAGGAATGATATATTAAAGCGGTAAGTGAAACATAAGGCAAGGTATATAAGAAAATTTACCAGAAACTAAATATAAAGAAGGGTGAGAAGGATATCTACAAGATAGCTAAATTTTGATAAAGAAAGACGGGAGATTTTCAACTAAGTTAAATACATCAAAGACGACACTAATAGACTTTTGGTAAAAGACGAGGAGATCAAGGTTGGGTGGAGGGATTACTTCAACAAGTTGTTTAATCATAAAAATGATGATAGTATGATTGAAATAGATGATACTTTTGACAACACCGATAGACGGTTTATTTGAAAAATCTAGGAGTCGAAAGTAAAAGAGACCTTAAAAAGGATGGAGATGCTAGGTTTGGACGGATAAGTAGTGCGTAGAAAGGACACGTTTCGTTATTTGGGATCGATGCTACAGTGGGACGATGAGATTGATGAAGACATGAGCCATAAGATAAGAGCGGAGTGAGTGAAATTGTGCCAATCATCTGGTGTCCTGTGCGACAAAAAAAATCTCTTAGAATTTAAAGGGGTAAGTTCTATAGGATAGTAATCAGACATGCGATGCTATATGGAGCAGAATGTTAGACGACTAAAAGACAACATATACAGAAGATGAGTGTAGCGGAGATGAGGATGCTACAGTGGATCTATGATCACACAAGGCGGGATCGTATCCGCAATGATGATATACGTGATAGAGTAAGGGTATCACCAATTGAAGAGAAGTTTGTCTAATATCGCTTAAGATGATTTGGACATTTCCAACAGAGGCTTCCTGAGACATCGGTATGTAGTAAAATTTTAAAATGCATTGAAAACGTAAGAAGAGGCAGAGGTCGACCAATACTGACGTGAGAGGAAGCATTTAAAAGAAACTTGAGGGATTGGAATGTATATAAGGGCATGTACAACCCACAGACAACTACTGTCTTTATCATACCAACACAGCAAAATCATCTGACGTGGACTGTAATTAAGGAAGGGAGAGACATAAGCCGTCCTCTCGCGAAGAGACGGCCTGGGCTCGTGCTCCTAGGCGAAGAGACGGCGTTGCGAGCGTTGTACAAGCCGTCTTTTTTACAAACTATCTTTTTTGTTGTCTTTTTTGATGAGATTGCAAACAACTAAATAGACAACCCATTGTTCAAGCTGTTTTTTTTGTTGTCTATATGTGATGTGTATGTATATACAGACAACAGCTGTCTAAACTATTGTACATGCCCTAAAGAATTAGCTTTGGATAGGAGTGCATGAAAGTTAGCGATCCTTGTACCAAAATCATAAGAAAGTTTAGAGGCGGTGTTTTAGGCTCTCGACTCAGTTAGCAGGTTATTTGGCTTAGAATTTTAGCATTGTTGGTCTTCAAAGCTCTTGTCTATTTGATCTTGAGGAGATTTTATTTCTAGTCTACTCTAACTTATTTGGGACAAAAAGCTTAATTTATTGTTGTTGTATTATTGAATAATAAAATGTCTTATATTTAGAAGTACAATTGTTTTACTGAAAACGACACATGAAACCGAACCCACATTGCTACAGACAGGCCTATCACAGACGGTTCGGAACCGTCATCACAGACGATTTTCGAACCGTCTATTTTTATGTGTCAGCGATAATAGGTGGTTATCACAGACGGCTCCCGAGCCGTCTGTGATAACTTCATTCTGAGCGGTTTTGCAAACAACCGTCGTGATAGTCGACTTTCACAGACGGTTAAAAACAATAACGTCAGGATAGACACAATATCACGACGGTTCTGTTACGGGCGTGCGTGATACACGCAATATCGCAGACGGTTGACACAAACCGTCTGTGATATTGCGTGTATCACAGACGGTTCGGAACAGGAACCGTCTGTGATATTGTGTCTATCACAGACGGTTTTCAACAACGAACCGTCTGTGATAGCAATTGCAACAGCAGTTTTATTTGCCATTTTTTGGCTAGCCTCAGGATATGCTAGCCATGCCCTCTGAAAGCAAGCAACAAGATTACAACATATATAAGAATCACATACATTGCAGATTACACAGATCTGACAAATGAATCACATACAATATTGCAACTCAAAATTACACAGATAAGTTAATTGCAACTCAGTGAATTACAAATGTAACAAACGGCCAACAGATCACATACAAATATAGAATGAAAATCGTCACACTATTCTGACAAATGAGTTGTTTGATTAAGCACACAACTGAGTGATTTGTACAATTGCATCTAATGTTTCAACATCTAATTATCACCATTGCCGGGGTAGAACTCTCCAACCTTGTTTATACACTGTCCTAGTAAGAACTCGAAAAGTGTTGCACGAATTTTGACGAGTTGGTCAAGATCATATGTACTTACGTCGAAGTCCACCCGCTGTCGCTAGGAGCAATAAGTCATTAATTAGCATGTGTGTATATATATACATATATAATCAAAAAATAATAATTATTGCAAGGACATGACAAACCTCTGGATCATTGATCTTACTATCCATGATTTCCTTCATATGGCGGCAAACGTAGAATCCACATCGTTTGCCCTGTAGTTGCTGGTGGCACTGCAAAAATTGCATTACGTACATAGGTATTGTCAATTCTAGAGGCATTATAACAAAGTGTGATATAGGATTGTTGTGTTGTAGCGGGTACCGGAAATCACGTGTTGTGTCGCAGCGTGTCACTAGATTTGTCGTGTCTTTCTCCCTGGGCAACATAAGCGGCAAACGACCTACGTGATTCAAAAAAGTTAACCTCGGCCATTGCAAACGAAGGAAATATTACAATAGATGGAGGAAATGAGTTTACTTGTTAAGTACTTCTTGCACACAACTGAAGTCGTGGTTGCTCCTAAGTAGGGAATCAAGGTATATTACCTTGCTCCACTTTGATATAATCACAATCAAAATCCAGTGTTGCCTAATCATGTACACACCATAGTGATTAATCCTAAGTTCATGCTGCATGTAAAGTACAAATAAAACATGTGTGGCAACTAGTGAAGCACTTACCCTTAGTTGAAAGGAAACATGACGTACTCCTTGTCGATGTGAGCACGCAATCCCCTCGTTATGTAATCTTGCACGAAGGATTCATTACCTTTGATAACTTGCTCGGAGACCAAGTGAGGGTCGAGGAAACCCACCGGTTGTCGCGATCGCCGGACTTGTTGGATCATGCATCTATACATAAGGAAAGAGTAATGACATTTATCGGTATAACATGAATGTAGAACTTCATTATACAGTACACTTACAGTGTCCAGCAGCGTAGAAGCGAGGCGTCGAGTTCGTCGAGATTGAATAGTAAAAATAAGTCTTCGAATGTCACGACGATGTAGCCTGTGTCGTGGAGGAAATGTTGCTCCGTATATTTCACAGTGAATGCACTCTGCCGGATTGGCTTCATGTTGGACTTCTCCATGTACCAGGCATGCAATGTATTGCAAATCATGCCAAGCCTGGGTAATTGTGACTCAGGGACCAACGACACTCCTAGATTGAACTTCCATAGCACGGGAGCCTTATTTTTCTTCCCTTGAGTCTTATAGCCTCGCTTACGATACGTTCTCGGTGGTGTCTCGGCGGGAGCCGATGCAACAGGCTTCCGAACCGGAGCTGAAGGTGGAGCCACCAGAGCTAGAGGTGGAGCCACCGGAGCCGATGTGACAGGTCCAGGGCGATGTCCCTCTTGGGACACTGGATGTGGAGATCGTGGCACGGACAAGTCGAGGGCAATGTCCCTCTTCGACCACTGAATGAATGTGTGGACAGCATCCCCTAATGTCTTAATCTCTTCGTTTGGGAGCTTCTCAAGAGGAACGGTCTTAAAAATATCATTAATCATGTCCACCTGGACCTTTATGTAACCGGTCTCTACTTGTACACCGTGCACCAGCGTACTTGACAGCAATGGATACACCATCCTCCGCCCAGCGTCAACGGGAATAGAGCCAATAAGCCTGACTCTGAGGATGCAAGGCATGGGCCCCTACATAACGACACAAGATGAGTTAAGGCGTCCACCAGAGAGATCTATGCAGCATTCTAAAGAGGTGCATTACCTGAATGTCATCGACAGGTAAGTGGGTGTCGCTATGTTCGATGGTGGTGTGGGCCGCGCAGCTCTTTGCGATGTTGAGGGGGACTGGGTACCGCAGTAGTAGGGGTGGGTTGCGATTGGTTGCGGACTTGTCTCAGTTCTTCCCTCAATGAATCTATCTCTCTTGGAACTGAGGCAGTCTGCTCTTGAAGTGAGGTAGATAGTTGTTCCTGAAGTTGAGCACGAAGCTCCTGTTTCATTTGGTCGTTGCAGTACGCCTTGGATATCTTCCTACTCCTATATGTCTCGGAGTAATCTGGAAATCCGTGCTTCCAAGATACGTAAAGCCCCAAGCCTCGTGTGCGACCTGGGTGCTCCTTGTTTCTCAAGGCCTGTGATAGTAAATCTCTCTCCCTGTATTCTTGAAAGGATCCACGAGAAAATTCGGTAGTCAATGATTGCTACAAGAGGCAATTAATCATGTTATTTTTGAACCCATGAAGTTCAAGAGGTGTTAACAACTATATAGTTTAACTTATCTTACCAGGTGTTGGGACACTTCCTCATCTGCGAGGTTTTTGAAAGAGACACCCGAAGATGTGGTTGATGACCTTGCTCTTAACCAGTTTCGAGCGCGCTCGTTTGCGATCCCGGCAAATGGCGGGGAGGCCTCCGATCGGAGTGCGACCTCGTCCTGCATCCTCCACTGCGGGATTTTACCCGCGTACCCAGCGGTGCCGAGTCTGTGAGGGTGAGTGTTTTGTGATTGGATAGCCTTGTGCGCCGCACTTTGTTGTTCAAATTCAGTCGTTATCTTCATCTGCACAAAGGCCTCCCATGCTTCTGGCGACACGAAAGGATACTTTGTGAAGGGCGTAAGATCCTTGGCCATGTACCGCGTCACAAGAGTGCTCTTAAAATTCTTCTATGCTTTTCCCATTGCGAGGAGCGCGTGCCGTCGCACGAGTCCCTGTAATTCTGCTGGGATCTCGAAAGAATGTGTAACTTCCTCCCATAGCTGATTTTTGTGATCGTTTGACAACTCTCTCTAGCTTGCTATGGTGATGGGGACCCGTTCCCTTCCAGTTATCCCGCAGGTACTCCGAAATAATGCCACTGCTTTCTTCGATTGCAGAGGGACCCCATCGGGAGAGACCACCGTGATGGTCATTCGGCCATCTAGCCTTTTCGATACTCCTCGACCATGCTTAGTTTTCCCAATCTTGGGAGCGGGAGACCCAGATGACGACGACGAAGCCTGTGAGGACGCCATCTCTCTTCGAAGAAAAAAATAACTACAGTGTGTCACTAGCCTGTGAGGTGTGGGCCTAAACAAAGTTCTATGAAGCAAATGACACAAACTAGTGTATTAAGTTCATTGAACCCGATACACTAGAGTGTGTCACTAGCTTCATGCCCTTTCAAGGTCTATGTGGCATATATTTTTGGATGACTATGTGGACGCAGTGAGGTGTGGTATATCTCTAGCTATAGCTAGCTGCTAATAATTCATATATAGCAATATAATTCTAGTATGATTATGTGAGCACAAAAATGACATCAATCGAAATACAAATGTCATAACATGTATGTAATATATGAATTGAACATACCATTTGAAATATAACACATATCCAAATACAAATGACAAATGAATTTAACATATCCATCAATCCAGCATGTGTAAATTCGGCCAGCATATATATCAATATGACAATCCAGCATGTGTAAATTCGGCCAGCATATATATCAATATGACAATCCAACATGTGTAAATTCGGCCAGCATATATATCAATATAACAATCCAGCATGTGTAAATTCGGCCAGCATATATATCAATATGACAATGTAGCATATATATCAATATGATAATGTAGCATATATATCACTATGACAATGTAGCATATATATCAATATGACAATGTAGCATATATATCACCATGACAATGTAGCATATATATCAATATATGAAACATGATACAACTAGCTACATGAAACATGAAACAACTAGCTACATGAAACAAATCTAAAACCTAGCTAGAGTCGGGGGAGGAGGGCACCGGAGTCGGGGGAGGAGGGCGTCGGGCTCGCGGGGGAGGAGGGAGCTAGAGTCGGGGCGGGAGCCGGGCTTGGGGAGGAAGTGGGTCGGGAAGGAGGGCACCGGAGTCGGGGGAGGGAGCGGCGTCAGGAGGGAGCGTCGGCGGGAGGGCGCGGCGTCGGGAGGGAGCGTCGGCGGGAGGGCGCGGCGTCGGGAGCGACCGGCGGCGGCGGCGGCGTCGGGAGCGAAGGGCGGCGCGAGAGATACCAGGGGCGCTGGAGATCTAGAGTGCGAGAGTGCAGAATCTATGCCCTAGCTGGGGTTTTTATAAGGAGAACTATCACAGACGGTTCCTTAATAGAACCGTTTGTGATAGCTCTATCACAGACGGTTCTATAACTAAACCGTCTATGATATTATATTATCATAGACGGTTATACGTTACAAACCGTCTGTGATAGTATACCTATCACAGACGGTTCGTTACTTAGAAATGCAGCGATAGTATTACTATCACAGATGGTTCTTACTATATAACCGTCTGTGATAATATAATATCACAGACGGTAATAAGTGGAGAACAAATGCGTGATAACTATCACGACGGTTCTAAGTGTATAACCGCTTTGTAATAAGCCTTTGCCCACTTTGTCGATCTGTAATAAACCTTTGTCTACCGGTGGTGTTGTAACTACACTACCGGCATTCAATAAGACCTCTCACAGAGTGTAATGAATATAACTACACCTACCAGCATGCAAATTCACAAATACATCATGTACAGTTCCTGAGTCATTTTACAATTACAATAAAACATATATAGTTACATTTATTACACATAGCTATTTTATTTTAAGTAAAACCTTTCACGATGATCGACACGCATATAGCTTGTTTCATCGCCTTGTTCTTCCTCGAGCCTGATGCCGTCTCCGAATGGAGGTAAATCATCAAATTGATTGTACTCTTCCTCATCCACAACATTCTCAACTCCGACAATCCTTCTTTTTCCCTGAAGAACTACATGACGCTTCTTATTTGCCGGGTCGGTTACATAAAATACTTGAACAACTTGCCTCGCGAGTACGAATGGTTCGTCTTTGTATCCTACACATTCGATATCTACGGTAGTGACACCGTACTTGTCGACCTTTACACCCCGTGGAAGATGGACCCAACGGCACCGAAATAGAGGAATCTTGAAAATTACGTAGTCAAGTTCCCAAATCTCCTCTATAAGCCCGTAGTACGAGCTTGGGCCAGCGGTATTGACGTGCGCATCATAGGCATCTATGCGGACACCTGAGTTCTGCACAGTGCTCTTTTTATCCTGATCTGTTGTATAAAATGTATAGCCATTAATATCGTATCCTTGCCATGTCACAATTGTAAATTTTGGCCCTTTTGGCAACCATTGTAGTGTTTCACTTGACGACCTCCTAGTCAATTGCGCCTTCAACCATTCGTTGAACTGACGATTGTGCTGTCTTGTGATCCAAACTTCTGACTGGCCTGCATTCTCTTGACGTAGCATGTCCTTATGCTCTTCAATATATGGGGTCACTTCAGTCATGTGTTGTAAAACTGTGAAGTGGGCTTGAACATACGTCTTTTGATCCGGAGTTATTGTTTTCCTTTCGATAGTCCCGATACCCTCTAACCTCCCCTCGTGACGAGATACAGGTACACCTATCGGATCGACCTGAGCCATGTAGCCGATGCAGAATTCAATGACCTCTTCTGTTGTATAACCTTTGATGATGCTACCCTCCGGTCGAGATCGATTGCATACATAGCACTTGAGAATTCCCATGTACCTTTCGAAAGGGTATATATGATGTAGAAACACAGGGTCGCATATTTTTATCTCTTTCACAAGGTGGACAATGAGATGGACTATGATATCAAAAAATGATGGAGGGAAATACATCTCTAGATGACATAGAGTTGTCACCACCTCGGTTTGCAGAGCATCTAGTCCATCGGGATCAACGACCTTCTGAGCAATTGCGTTAAAGAAATAACACAGCCTTATAATTGTCACTCGAACCTTATTCGGCAAAATACTTCTAATTGCAACAGGTAGCATTTGTGTCATTAGCACATGGCAGTCGTGGGACTTCATGCCAATTAATTTCAAATGTTCCATGGAAACAATTTTCTTCGTGCTGGTGGAGTGACCGGATAGAACTTTCACACCATGTAAGGACTGGCACAGTTCAGTTTTCTCGGACTTAGACAGAGTGTAGCAAGCTGGGGGAAGGTATGTCTGGCCTTTATCGGTCTCTATCGGTGCTAACTCGGTCCTGATATTCATAGCGACCAAGTCACGCCTTGCGTTAACACCATCCTTAGTTTTATCAGGAATGTTCATTAAGAGATCAATCAAACTGTCACATACATTCTTCTCTACGTGCATGACATCGATGCAATTGCGAACTTTTAAGTGCTCCCAATAAGGCAAGTCCCAAAATATTGACCTTTTTTCCACATATTTTTCCTCAATTTACGTCCCTTTCCAAGCACAACGTTTATATCCTTGACCATATCATACACCTCTTTCCCGCTAAAAAGTCTTGGTACTGAGTCATCTTCTTTTTTTCCACCAAATTGTTTTTTCATCTTGCGGTACGGGTGATACTTTGAAAGGAACCTACGGTGACGCATGTACACAGTTTTACGCGAATTGTTCAACCACACACTCTCGGTATTGTCTAAGCAGTGCGGACACGCTTTGGCTCCTTTTGTACTCAACCCTGACAGATTACCAAGTGTAGGAAAATCATTAATGGTGCAGAACAACATAGCGCGTAGAGTAAAGTTCTCTCGTTTGTCCGCATCCCATACATGTACCCCCTTCGTTCCACAGTATTGCAAGATCTTCTACCAATGGTGCTAGGAACACATCAATATCGTTGCCAGGTTGCTTCGGCCCTTGGATAAGTAGTGACATCAAAATATACTTCCGCTTCATACACAGCCAAGGAGGAAGGTTGTACATGCATAGAGTCACGAGCCAGGTACTATGTCGGCTGCTCATATTATCAAAAGGATTATACTCAACCCAAACCTTATATTTCTCGGTTCCACACCGAAATCTACAAACATCCTATCGATGTTTCTCCACTGGGCAGAATCAGCAACATGTCTTATCATTCCGTCTTTCTTACGCTGCTCCAAGTGTCAACGCATCAATCTTGCATCCTTGCGGTTTGCAAATAAACGCTTCAAACGGGGGATTACAGGAAGATACCACAACACCTTAGCAGGAGGTCCTTGCTTCACGTCGATGCCCTTTCCATCATCAGAGTCATTTTTACGCTTGTATCGGGATGCTTTGCACACCGGACAAACATTTAAGCTAGCATACTCTTTACGGTACAGGATACAATCATTCGGACATGCATGTATTTTTTCTACTTCCATTCCTAATGGACAAAGAATCTTCTTGGCTTGGTAGGTGGTTCTCGGCAACACATTTCCCTTTGGAAGCATGTCCGCTAGAAGACCTAACAATACCGTGAAACTCTTGTCGGACCAACCATTGCTTGCCTTCAATTTCAGTAGTTCTAGAACTGATGACAACCTCATGTATTGTGGCTTGCATCCCGAGAACAAAGGTTTCTCCGAGTCCTCCATCAAGCCCTCGAATTTACCAAACTCTCTCTCACTGTAGTTCTCTTCTGCATCACGTAACATCTGATCCAGATTGTCATCCTGCGATCCATCCGCAGCCTCATGATCAAAAGCACAGTCTACAACTGGCATATCGTTGTCCCCATCGACTATGTCATAACTACCAGCTTCTTGTGTACACTTCTCTTCACTGTGACTGGTCCAACATTTGTACCCTTTTCTGAAACCCCTTCGAATGAAGTGAGCTTCGATCTGCGCTGAGTTGCTAAACATCTTGAGATTATCATAATCAATACATGGACAGTACATATATTTTATCCCCTTCTTTAACATATCCAGCTCGGCCGCTCTTCTAAAAACAGACACGCCAATAATGTACTCTTCACTCGCACGGTTCTCAATATACATCCAGCTTCGATCCATTTCCGCTAGCTACACAAGTAACAAATGGTTGCAAAAAATGATTATTACCGCAACTACATAGCATATAAATTATCATCTCTAAGCCTACCATTACAAAAACTGTATATAAGCATAATTAAAAGTAATTGAGTACTATCCTCTGATCAGATCACTAAGAAGACGGCAATATATTTTCACCCCCGAACTCCCAAAAGCCGGCCGCCTTGCTCCACCGATACAGCGCAATAAAAAAACAGATCTATGTCGACACCGTCTAAGTATTAATAGTGCAATTTATCACAGACGGTTATTAACACGAACCGTCTGTGACAATTCATATCAAAGACGGTTTGTTATACGAACCGTCTGTGATAATAGAGACATCACGAGCGGTTCGTGTTAATAACCGTCGTGATACTTCCTGACGGTTATTAACACGAACCGCTCGTGATGTCTCTATTATCACGCAGCGATTCGTATAACAAACCGTCGTGAACTATCACGACGGTTATTAACACGAACCGTCTTTGATTTCTCTATTATCACAGACGGGTCGTGTTAATAACCGTCTGTGATAGTATCACAGCCGGGTGGCAGTATGAACCGTCTGTGATAGTTAAGCACAGACGGTTCCGTATGAACCGTCTGTGATTTATCCGTCCAGTATAGCCTATTTTGTAGTAGTGCCAAGAAGTTCGATCAGATGGGTGTGTTTGCTATATATCATCCATGCATCTTTCTTTTATTTCAGTGTGTGTCACAGTAAAACACCTTTCCTTATCTAATCTTATACAACTCATCCCCACTATCTTCCTAGTGTGGGTGGGCTATGTAATACTTTGGTCGATCGGTAAACACCATAAATAATGCATGGACTGCATGCAACACTGATATACATATCTAGAGGGGAATAGTATTAACAAAGATGCGCTTAATCGTCTCTCCATTGTCCTTGCCGTTTGTGGTCACAACTACACATCTTTCTTATCATCATATATGAATGGCATGCTCACTATTAGGTTGATAACTTGTTGAATGGTATGCTGACTATTAGGTTGATAACTTGTTGAATGGCATGCTCACTATTAGGTTGATGACTCGTTGAACCGCTAGCAGTAGTGCACTGTTTGAATCGTGCTTGGTTTATAGTCTTCCATGCATCTTCAACCAAAGAACCTATATCAGTCATGGCTACCTCACTTGTAACCAGGGTTCAAAAAATAGACGGTTATCGCCCGGTAACGGGATTTACCAGTGGGAACCGGTAAAAAAACGGCCGAATTATTTTTAAGTCTAATGCATTTTCTAGGTTGGTTTAGGATTTTTAGGCTTTTTTTTGTTCTAGATTACCAATTATATGAGCTAAATATGTTTCAATTATTATACTCCTAATTTAGTTTTTTTCATTTTTTAACAGTTTTCCCAGTTGTTAGTAGTTTTTCAGTTTTTAAGCGGTTTTTCTGATTACGGAACGGACCGGTTTTCAAACCACCTAAATTCAAATTTTAATTCATGAATTTTGAACGGCTTTTTTTTTTGATTTTTCGGTAATCGGTACCGCCCGCCAGCCAAGATTCCCTTCGGTTCTAGGTTTTTGAACCTTGCTTGTAACATTATACACATTCATATAGCACTCCACAGAACTAGCCACATCTTTCTTGTTCTTACCACGCTGGAACAAACAGGTGATCAAATTAATCAGGCACAAGAAGTACACAAGTACTACTAATCAAGCATGAAAATATAAATTAGTAATTATACCTTAAATGAAGCAATGTCATCGCCAAAGGCCATGACAGCACCGGTGCATCTCATTGCCCACTCAACTGCCTCCATGGTTGCTTCATCACCCATGCCAAGCAGTAGCGCAACAGCTGATATTTGACCGCCTCCTGACATGGAAGACACCTGCACCTATCTTCAAAGGTTGACTTGCAATTGTAATGAAACCATTCGGCTTCCTGGAGATAATTTTCAGATAATATTTGAACTTGACAGGAAAAATAAAATGTTTTAGTAAAAGTATATAAAAGCATATGCACTAGCTAGTACCGCGGCGGCGTTGCTCCCCATCTTCTCGGAGCCCTCCTCCATCGCCGGGGTGGCTGGAGTACTGGAGGTGAGGTGGTTACGGCGACGGCGACCGTCGCGGAGAAGGTGGAGTGACGAGTACTTTGCGAGGGTTTGGTCACATTTGGGCCGTCGGGAGGAGGGAGAACGGAGGCTGTAGGGATGGGCAGATGAGTTAACCAGCATGCAGACAAGAAGCCCATTTCTTGCGTCTCCAACACTGCAAGACAATCTCGACGCTCTGTTCAGCCAACCTTTTACTCGATGCGAGATCAACCCGTAAGAAATGAGCCAAATTTGAGCACCTTTTCTAAATAGTAACTAAGTTGAAAAAGAGTCGAATCTTAAATTAGGCAAGCTCATTCGATTTTAGCTCGACACAGCTCAAATTTTAGTATATCCTCTTTCTGATTCTAATAGATTGAAGCGAAATTATGATCTTACATAATACTCCAAATTATGCACCATTTGATCTTTTTGAAAGTAGACATTTTCTAACGGTGTATGATTTGGGTACTAGTATCATCCAGATTGGCACAGACGATATAGCTGTGAATACAAAGGGCAGAACTGAGCCGTGAATATAAAGGACGGAAATGTCTTTGTGTATAAGCCAAAATTATTGGAAAAGGCTCGAATACGTTAGAAGTGGCATTCCTTAGCTGCTAATCTCTTTAAGCTCCAGCCTCGAGGACAGGCAGGCAAGCAGGAAGGCAGATGACAATCAGCAAGTAAGTACAACCGAATCAATGTTAGGCTGTTAGCTCAAATGCGTCTGATCGACGTGGTACAAGTTGCAGTATCCCTTGACACATCTACAGGCACCACCATTTCCTCCTTATTTGATGCAGTCAAACCAAGATTGAACGTGGAACCTCTCCCCACCTAGTTTACAAGCAGGAAATGACTCGATAAACATACCGCCGAGTTCACAAATACATCGAATTCCAACGAAACCTTCCTCTATAAAGAGCCTTCTCTCGTCATGGTGATCACAACCATCTAATCCAGTGTCATTCCCAGTCAATTGTGGGAAAATGAAACGGTATATGAAAGATAGCCCCACCCAAATGATGAAATAACAATTTCCAAGAACTAAGAGAGAAAAATCGAACCAAGAAAGGGGGGGATACTAAATACTGAGTCATGTACGCACATGGTACTGTATACTAGCCACGCCTTATACCAAGAATCTTAGCACTGTACTCCCAAGCAACAATAGCTGCTGCATTGGCAGGGAATGCTCTTGCCAGCGTTGGTCCAAGACCAGCATAACAGCCGGCCATCCCAGCTCTCTTATAAACCTGCAACATTGCGAGCGTGTACACTGCCATTATCAGGCACAAACGCACAAGGCACTAGCTCATCAAAACAGAAAATCATGAAACATAGCGAGGGCAAGTACCATACCATGCTTAAAATTTGAAATGGGTTTCGGCTCGAATGAGGGTCAGGATCAGTCTGAATAATAGTTTTTGCAACATCCAGTGGAAGAGTAGCTGTCCAGAACTGCGGAGTGAAAAGACTTGTCAAAATGGTTGAAAAGCCTTGTCAAAATGGTAAAAAAAATGAATTTAATGAATTTAAAACATTTGCAGATACTTACAGCCATCCCACTAATGCCACCACTCATGATTCCTATCCCAACATCTTTTGCCATAGCTAAGTGATTGCTACCGGAGAACTGCGGAGAATCTAAATAGCTGTGCATCCAATACCGGCTGTACTCGTAAGTGCAGAAGAAGATGGCATTGCCAATTGCTTCTCTGAACAATGTTGCCAAACCACCACGAAATATACCCCTAACCTGTAATATAACAGCTCATTAGATTGGAAACAATGCAGTCTGAGAATAGAAGAGCTTGCAAAAGGCAGATTAAGCTCACCCCTTCACTTTGCAGTGTTTTCACAGCACAATCTAGAGGGCTGGCGTACCGAGCAGCAAACATTGCATCCTTCCCTTGAACTTGCATTCTGCACTGGAAAGGTCTTGGCATTACATCATTACATGTTGCCTGAATCATGTCTCCTATGTAACTTCAATTGGGAAAAAGAGAAATACTGTCCGCTACACTGACCTTGGTCAGCTCAGTCGGAGCAAGGATGCAGCTGATGAGGGCTCCACTACAGGCAGCAGAAGGAATAATTACCTGTAGTTGTGGCCTACCATCCTCAAATTTTCCCTGAAATAAACAATTATGAGAAAGCTATGCTTGACTGAGATCAGGGCATGCCACAAGAGTTGCATTCTTCCTGCTACTTCTCAATAACAGTTTGTTTATTTTTTTAGCTGGGAAATATCATCCAGATACCTGTAGTAATTGTTTGGCTTGTGAATATGTGCCAAAGAAAAGGGAGCTTTCAACTGCTATACCAATAAATGAAGATGAAGCACCTTTATACAACCCTCTTATCTGTAAGAGAAAATAACCATGCAATGAATTTCTGGCTATTATGTGATAAAATAAATCGTAGAAAATTATAACCTTTCAGACATGTAGATGAATTAATCTATAGCTGTCTTCAATTGAATAACTTCAGGCTCTAAATATTGGTCCTATCATTAACTCCAGACAAAGCCATGGTAATATGATCCTTTGACTAGATGGATGATAACAGAACATCATTTAAGAATTGGTCTCGTTCATAGCTTATAGTATACAAAAACCATAATGCTACACATCCACAGTTTCCGTGTGCGATAATGTCACAAAATATTTGTTTGTACTTCCTTTTTGGAGTATCGCAAACTAGTTGTGTATGAAGAGGGCTATAAGGAATGAGCCTCGACAAAAAAGTATAATGTCACATGATAAAATAGTCAGATGAATGCAATCTAGGCAATTTTCCTAGCATGAGTTGTAACTAGAAAAAAGGTCACCATTTTCATTTGTCTTGTCTATGGAATATAACATGTATATCTAGGACAAAAACAATGCCGACCTTACCTGAGTAACATTTTAGATAAGCAAAATATGAGCCAACAAAATATGACTAATTTTGCAGTTAGAGATATTAAAGAAGGGGCTTACTCCTTCCTCAACTAGTATCCTACTAGTGCAGTGGAATGCATTCTTGTAGACCTTTCCGTGAGCCGTGGTATTGTGAGCTTGCAATTTGACCTATCAGTGAACAAAGAAATCTTCAACTGACATGAACCAAAATATACAGCAAATTGATAACCATATATTCCATGCAGACTGGAGTTTTGCCCAGTACATGCACAGAAATAATAAAATACAATTTTGCGCACTCTCATACAATGGTATATACAAGTTCTTGTTCCATAGGTACAAAACTAACAAAAAAAAATATGGGATAATTGATGATTTGCCACTCTATAGAGTGTCATCTTAGGATTTGCCACTCTATAGAATGCAATTCACCATTTGCCACGCTATAGAAGTTGCAATCCATTATTTGCCACTTTGGACATTTTGCCATCTTTGACGATTTTGCCCCCTTCTTCCTCCCCTTCTCTTCATTCTCCTATTTTCTCCTTGCCCCAGCCATGGCAACACCAACCCCAGCAACACCTCATCGGTAGTCACGCCAGTTGACAGCGGGGAGCGGCGTGAGGACGCTGCTACAGGAGGCGAGCATGGCATCGAAGCGGGGTGTAGAGAGGGAGATACGGCCACAGCGGAGGGGGCGACATGGCCAGCGAGCAGGAGGAGGATGTAGGGGTGCAAGGCCAGTGTGGAGAAGGCACACATGGGGAGAGGGAGGCGAGAACAGTGCCGTTGAGAGCAAAGTGCCACAACTCGGTGAGGAGGGCAGTAGAGGAGCACGAATAGATGGAGGTCGCAGTCAAGGAAGCGTGGCATGGAGGGGAGAGATGGGGCGAGTGAGGCGAACGAGGATGCACCCGCCCGGAAGAGAGTAGCGGCCTTGTCAGGAAGAGCTCGCTGCCAACGTTGAGGGTGACGACGGAGGCGAAGGAGGTCATGGGTGGGGCAAGAAGAAAAGAGGGGGATTTAGGGGAAGGAAGAAGAAGCCGTGGAGCAGCGAGTGCGTGTGGACGTCGCTGCAGGAGCCGACGACGAAGATGAAGACGCCGAAGCAGGAGGCAAGGATTTGGCCACAGAGTGGTGATCGGAGGTGTCGACCATGAAGACCATGAGAGGTGGGTGCGGGCAGACAGGGGAAGGCAGGGGAAGGGGAAGAAGGGAGGTGGGCGAGGCGGGTGGGGTTAGGGTGGGGCGAAATGGCACCTGTCTCCATGGCCTTGAAGAGGAAGAAGAAGGGGGGCAAAATTGTCCAAGGTGGGTCCAAATAAGGACAAAAATGTCAGAAATGGTAAAAGATGAATTGGCTCTTCTATGGAGTGACAAATGATGAATTGTACTCTAGAGTGACATATCCTACATTACCACTCTATAGTGTGGCAAATCATAAATTATCCCGAGTCCCAAAAAAATATCTATGCAATTGATTGCATAGTTTGCCAGTATCACCTCACATGTATGTATCAATGCAACCAGCTCCACTACGTCATAAACTTGTGTGTAATCAATAATCATACAATGCCACAAACACCTAGACATGTGGATCTTCAGGGTAGGGGTGCAAACGGAGCGGATAATTTCTATCCGACTGACCGAAGGTTCGTGGAGTGAATACGGAAGAGATAAATAGGTATCCGGCACTATCCGTATCCGACTCCGACTCCGAGGAAAAATATGAAATAGGATACAGGATGAGTGATATCCGTCCGTATATATCCGTATGTCAAGTAATATAAGAAAGTCTGTTATAATTTTACTTAGGAATAAGATAACATATATGCCGACTGTCACATCTAAATAGATGGGAAATACTGAGTACTCTTCGTTCGACATATCGACGATTAGTCTCTCTGTGTTCGTTCTGATTACATCCTATGTCTAATATCCTGTATAAAGAAAAAAATAATTTGTATCTGACCGACCGTCTAAAAGTTTATGGAACGAATATGGAATGGAGAAATATGTATTCGGTATTATCCGTGTCCGACTCTCAGTCTGAGAAAAAATATAGAATAGGATACAGGATGAGCGATATCCGTCTGTATCCACTCCGATTGCACCCCTACTTGGTCAAATATGCCTACTATAGGGAGTGGTGTCTTGTTTGGAGGCAAAGAGTGTTATTAGAAATTATGAATGTAGTGCAGCTTAGTCCCTCTCTCCAAGATCTCTGTCAGCAGTGCAAGACGAACTACTACACTATGAATAAATTAATAGTAGGCCAGGTTATCCCATAGAATTGAGTCGTGAAAAAACAACTCCTAGAATTGAGTCAAGACAACAAAAATAGCAAGATCCTATGGATTATGGTTATCAAGTCGTCGCCTAGCGACAAGTTGCCGGCGAAGGAGCGACTGGAGCCAACGACTCGACTTGCGCCGCCACCGCCACCGGATCTGCCGCCGCCGCCACCAGATCCGCCGCAGATCCGGCGATTCCGGCCTGCAGTCGCCGCCGGCCGCCGCCAGATCTGGCCTCCCTCCTCCTCCCGCCGCCAGATCCAGGTAAGCCCCTCCGCCCTCCTCTCCGGCTCCCTCTCCCTCTCGACCTCCCCCTCCCGACCGGCCTCCACCTCCTTCCCTTCTTCCGGCGGCGACTCGGCCGACGGCTCCACCTCCCTTCCCGGCTCCCTCGAGCTCGGCTCCTCGAGGAGCCGGGAGGAGGTGGGCCGCTCGGCCGAGTCGCCCGGAGGGGATGCCGAGAGAAGGGAGGAGGTGGAGGCCGGCCGTAGGGGAGGTCGAGAGGAGAGGGAGCGGGAGAGGAGGGAGCCATCGGCCGGGAGGAGAGGTCGAGAGGAGGAGCCGGGGAGGAGAGGAGAGCGAGCACAGGCGAAGAGGCGAATGGGCGTCTTTGCCGCACTGGTGTGGGAGCGAAGAGGCGAGGCAAGGGGGTTAATAAGGATCGGTATTTTGCAGTTTAGCCTTTTTAGTGTCTGAAATTACAATAAAGTTCCTCTATATATATATGTATATGTATATATATATATGTATATGTATATATATATATATGTATATGTATATATATATGTATATGTATATATATATATATATATATGTATATGTATATATATATATGTATATGTATATATATATATAGTATCAACAGTACCTATCGACTAGTCAGCCGACTAGTCGACTAGCTAGTCGGTCACTAGGAGGGTAGTATCGACTTGTCGACTTGATAACCTTGCTATGGATAAGTTCATTTTGGAATAAGCAGTTCATTCAATAGCACGGTGCAAACATCCAACATAAGACATGAGGCTTCACATTTCTTGAACCAATGCAGTGATGCACGCCAAACAGAATGTAAAGATGGCAAGTTCAAATACCCAACTGAATTTTCAAAATTGAACATAAGCGATACGATAGCTTCCCAACTACACTCAGAAGTTGGTACTACCAGCCAAAGTACCTCCAAACAGGTATTTCATCAAACATATCATTACAAAGCTCCATTACAGAGGACGGAATCATGCAAAAACGCAAAACATTCTCAAGCAAGCATTAACAAACACTGCACTCGCAATCTTGTAGTAGCACCAGCAGCAATACTAATCCCATTAGCTGTTAGGAAACCTTTTATCTCAATTCTCAGCCATTAGAATTTTAGTCCTATTCTGGTTTTGACAGCTGCGCCATTGTCTAAGTTCACTTATGTTTCCTTTTAGTATTAGGAGGTCTTGTCCTAGGAGAAGTCTATACCAACCTTTGTGACCTAAGCTATTTGATCGGCGGGTAATTACGGTGTTTCTCTTTCTGTTGTAATATTAACAAATTGTGCAAATCAAACAGGCTCTAGATCCAAAGAGTATTTACTAACACCTCAGTAAGCAATTTAAGCATCAATGCAACGACAGAGATGGGGCATAAGAAATTGAAGGACCGTTTGAAAAGGTTCAGGGTTTTGTTGTAATGAACCATTGTCATTTTAGAGGAGTGAAAATTTAGAATTTACAAATTTGTATATTTTTCTGGACAGTTTGCAGAGATGGCAGTTTGACTAGCCAGGCAGCCAACTTGTGTTGCTTCAGCTGAAATGCATGATTTTGGGAAATTTGTGTGATATAGGATGATTTGATTTGACTTAGGTCTGTGCGTATGTGTAATATGATACATGTTTTAACTAAAGTAGGTCAAATTGTGAAGAAGATATGCCCGAAAACAATTTCTTGGTACTTGGATGCGCAGGGGCTTTTGGAGTCAACCATGGTTAACGGCGAAGATTGGGCCAATGCTCATGAAGGAGCCGAGACTCAAAACGATTAAGAATGCTGGTTAAGATGGTTGAGCACAAACATGGCACAAGGAAGGCAGGAAATATTGGAGGGAAGTTCGAGCAACGAGTTGAATCATGTGGCTTGGTCGATCAAACTGAGACGTGGTCCGGTGAAATCGGAACGAGAGAGACTTGCTGACGCATAGCAAGCCAATGATGCATCTACATATGGCAAACATGGCAATTGCTTGCAAGAGAAGATGAAGACCGGGTCAAGAAAAAGTATTTTGATAAGTTGACCAAAATACTGGAACCTATCTTTAATCAAAATCGCAGCAGTTGAGGGACGCTTGGCAAGGCGATTTAAGTCAATGAGAAGCTAAGATGATCAAGTGGATAAAAGACTAAGAACTTAGTGGATTCAGACTTGTGTACTTTGGAAAGCGTGTATAAGCGTAGAGTGAGTAAAACCCGTTTTGTGTGGGGTTAACGAATTTTCCCTATTTGTACTAAGTAGATAGCATCCATGAGGGTTAGATGAGGCTGGTTGCCTTGTCTATTTAACGGTTGGGGTGTAGACTTACAAGTTAACCATCCTAATTTTACTCATCAAAGCCAATTGTTATATGGTTAGGATTTGAGAAGGGTAAGTGATATGATGTGCCCTCTTGTCCTCCAGGTGGAGCGGATGTAAAACATTCATCCTCAAGTAGCAATATATCAATTTTATTCATCTCTCATTGATCTCTGTTATTTTAGTTGATTTGCTCGGTTTTTGCTTGATTTGGCCTCTCCGAGTAATTTCCTGATCCAATTGTTTTTGCTTCTGTCAGCCGGACTCACTACGGCCAAAAGCAAAACTCAAGAACTGATCCAGTCAGAAGGTGAGCACAGGTATGTTTGTTGTGCTTAACTCACTTCGCACTTTTCTGATTACTTCTTTCCCCTTTTATAGCAATTACAAGTGAAAAGTGATCACTAACTACTTGAAGAAACTGAATACTAATAGCATGAGAACTGACATCTAAATGCACAAGAAACTGACATCTAAATGCATAAGAAACTAACCCACTATAGTAAACGAAAACAGTGAGTAATAACACAAGTTTATAGAATATGCTAACATTTCACCCCCTAAACTTGATGTTCCTTGCCGACCTTGACAACTCCAAGTTGAACGCGTAGCTCATAGAATCGATCGCGTCCGAGTGGCTTCGTCAAGATGTCGACGAGCTGCTCCTCAGTACTGACATGCTCAACGTCCATCCTCCTGTCTCCAATGCACACATGAATAAAGTGAAACCTCGTATCTATGTGTTTGCTTCTATCATGGAAAACAGGATTCTTACTGAGGGCAATTGCTGATTGACTGTCCATCTTTAGTGTGAAGGCCGTGCGTTGCTCACTCTTCAGTTCAGAAAGTTGTGCCAACCATATGCCTTGGCAGGCCGCTGTAGTTGCCGCGATGTATTCCGCTTCACAAGATGATAACGCGACGACCTACTTCTGCGACTGCCAGCTCACTAGACGAGCCAAGGAAAAACAACACTCCAGAAGTGCTTTTGCGGGTGTCGAGGTCACCGGCCATGTCGGCGTCGCTGTACCCGAGCAGTTTCACATCCGCTCCCGTCCTTCTATAGTGGCAACCGTAGTCAATGGTGCCCGCGATGTAGTGTAGAATTCGCTTCACCGCATTAAGATGCTCGGTGGTGGGGTTCTCCATGAACCTGCTAACGTAGCCGACGACGAACGCGAAGTGTGCACAAGGTATCTGAGGCACCCGACAATCCCACGATACTTAGTGGCGTCCACCGGTGGCGCGGTGCTCCTTTTGGTTAGTTTGAGGCGAGGCTCCATTGGGGTGTGGCACGGATTACACCCAATCATTCCCGCCCTCTCAAGGATTTTGCGCGCGTACGCAGCCTGGGAGAGGATGATTCCGTTACTTATCTGCTCCACCTCAATGCCCAAATAAAAACAGAGCAACCCAAGGTCACTCATCTTGAACTTGGTTCGCATCTCTTGCTTGAATTTCTCGATCTCGCTGTCATCGTTCCCGATGATGATGAGGTCGTCGATGTAGACGCCCACCAGGAGTCGAGATGTACCGTGCCCACAAGCATAGACCGCGTGCTCGCATGTGCTATGCTGAAAACTAGCTCTGTCAGAGTCTGGTCCAGCTTAGTGTTCCACGCTCGCGGCGCTTGACGGAGTCCCTAGAGAGCCTTATCTAGGCGCAGTACCTTCTCCTTGTCCATAGATGACGAAACCAGGAGGCTGGGTGACGTAGACCTCCTCGCGCAGCTCCCCATTGAGGAAAGCGGACTTTACGTCCATGTGGTGCACTGGCCACCCCTCCTGGGCGGCGAGCGCAAGCAACAGCCTCACGGATTCAATGCGTGCTACTGGCGCGAACACTTCGTCGTAGTCCACACCATGCTGTTGTACGTAGCCCTTCACAACCAGCCTCGCTTTGTGCTTGAACACCTCGCCGGCGCTGTTCTTCTTCACCTTGTAGACCCACTTTAGTCCGATTGGCCGTTGGCCAGGCAGCAGGGTCACAAGTCGCCAAGTGCGATTGTTCTTGATGGAGTCCATCTCCTCAATCATGGCCTTCCGCCATGACTGGTGCAACTCAGCCTCGGCGAAGGATGCTGGCTCTTCCCCAATCTGCAGGTGAAGCTCGGCGTTGAGGTTTCGCGGCGCGAAACCAGGAGGTGTGGCCGGGCCGAGGATGTTGTCGATGGCGCGATACCGCGGCATGACATCGTTGTCAACGTCGAGGTATTCAGCTGCGTTTGGTGGTGGCGACACAAACTCATGTAGAGGCTGTGTTGATGGGGTTGGTGTAAGTGAAGTAGCTACTGGCGCTGGGTTTGCTCCCACTCCCTGGACGTCGGGAGTAGGTACAGCAACATCTCCTTCAGTCAGCTCCTCCGTGAGATACTCGACGGTGAACGTAGTGTTACCCACCAAGCTCTCATCCTTCTCCTTGCTCCAATCCCAAGACGCATGTTCATCGAACACCACGTCGCGGGACACAATAGCCCAGCGTGCCACAGGGTTGTAGAAACACCATGCCTTGGCGCCGGGTTCATAGCCAATGAAGACTGCTGACGTGCCCCTGTCCTCCAGTTTTTTCAGATGGGGCTTTGTCGTCTTGACATACGCCATGCACCCGAACGTGCGTAGGAAGTGCACATCCGGCTTGCGTCCTTACCAGACCTCGAACGGCGTCGCACCGTCAACACTCTTCGTGGGCGCCCGGTTCAGTAGAAAGACCGCAGTCGCCACTGCCTCTCCCCAGAATAATGCAGGCAGGTTGCGGCCCTTTAGTAGACTTTGTGCCATGGTGACCACGGATTGATTCCGTCGTTCGACCACCCCGTTCTGCTGTGGGGTGTAGGGTGCCGAGTGTTGCCGCTTGATCCCTTGCTCCGCGCAGTATTCTTCGAACTCCACTGAGGTGAATTCACCCCCGTGGTCAGTGCGAAGCACACGCATGCGGCGCCCGGACTCCACCTCCACTTTTGCCTGGAACTTGCGCACTGCCGCCGGTGTATCACTCTTGGCAGCAAGGAGCTCCAGCCACATGTACCTGCTTCGGTCATCGACAAGGAGCAAAAAATACCTCTTGCCGCCGGGCGTCTCTGGTGAGATGGGACCGCAAAGGTCCCCGTGTACCAGGTCCAGGAGGCCCTCCGCTCGTCGCTTCGCTTGCGCCGGGAACGGGCTCTACTTCTGCTTGGTGGTGACGCAATCTGAGCGGAGTTGGTGCACGTGCTCCACCAGCGGCAATCCGTGCACCATCTTACGCTGTCCGAGCTTGCGCAGTGCGTCGAAGTGAAGATGTCCGTAGCGCTCGTGCCACAGCCACGTGATATCATCGTGGCGCGCGGCTAGGCAGAGCGAGTGCGCGACGTTGATCCTCAGGGTGTACAAGCGATTCCCCGACCTCCGCACACGAGCGAGCAGACGGTGTTGTTCGTCGCAAATCCGGAGTAACCCATTCTGGATGTGGACGTCGCAGCCCGCTTCGTCGAGTTGGCCGAGACTCACAATGTTGGTGGTGAGCATCGGGATGAAATACACCCCCGTGTGAGGTGTGTGCTCGCCGGTCTTCGCCTGGAACAAGACGATGCCGGAGCCCTCGATCGCGACCTTAGATCCATCCCCAAACTTGACGGTGCCGCGGATCTGGGTATCGAGGTCGGAGAAGGCACTCTTGCACCCAGACATATGGTTGGTGGCGCCGTTGTCGAGGTACCAAAAACCTTCATCGCTCTTGACATCCCCTTCGAGTTGCACGAACACTTCGGCTTCAACGATGCGGAGAGGGCGACACGAAGACGGCGGATCGGCAGTGTGAAGAGGGACAGCGGCGTGTAGAGGGATGGCGGCGCAGATAGGGCGGCGCGGAGACTGTGGGTCCTCAGCGGCCCGGAGAAGGCGTGGAGGCAAGGGATCGACGGCGACTGGATCCGCGGCGGCACGAAGAAACCGGCGCAGAGGCGGTGGATCCTCGGCGGCTGGATCCTCGACGCAGAGAGGCGGAGGCGGTGGATCGATAGTGGCGCGAAGAGGGCTGGCGGCGCATAGAGGGCGGCGCGGAGACTCTGGGTCCTCGCCGGCCCGGAGAAGGCGGCGCGAAAGTGGATCCCCGGCGGCGTAGAGAGGGCGATGCGGAGGTGAAACCCCAGGTGACGCTGGATTGTTGGGGACGACTGAGGCTCGGGCTATGAGCAGGGTAGGCTCATCTCCCTCTTCACCCAAAGCAATATGGGCCTCGCCCCGCCTGGGCTTGCTGCGGCAATATTTGGCCCAATGGCCCACTTTACCCCAGTTTTTACATCGGTCAGACCTCCGACCGGTCCCTTCCATTCGCTGTATTGCCGCCACCGCTACTGCTTGTACCACCGCCGCCGCTGCTGCTGAGGCCACGCCCGCGCGATCTGCCACCACGCTTCTTGCCGCTCCCGCTGCGGCTGCTGCTGCTTCCGTTCTCGCCTTCAGCTTTGCGGAGCTTCAACTTGGCGAGCCACTCTTCCTCACATAGGAGGCGGCCCTGGCTGTCGACGACTGGTGGCGGCTTGCGGCGTTGCTCGACGGCGCGTAGGCGGCCCGTAACCTCCTCGATGGAAATCGCATCCAAATCGAGGAGGGTCTCGATGGAGATCGCAACCTGCGACAGGTGTTTGGGGACGACCTGCAACATCTTCACGACCTCTCCATCCGTGAGGTCGTCGCCGAGCACACGAAGGTTGTTCGCGATTCCGGTGATCCGGTTCGCGAAATCTTCTGTTGTCTCAGCCTCGCGCGCCACACAATGGCGCCGAACTCGCAGCACAGCTGTTGCGCGTTCGCCTCGCGTACGCGCTGCACGCCGACCCGGATTGTCTTGACTGCCTCCCAAGCAGCTTGCGCTGTGCGCTTGCCACAAAGGGTGCCAAGCATCTCCGGCGGGATAGATCGAAGAATAGCCGCTAGCACTAGGCGATCGTCATGGTAGTCGATGCAGACGTCCTCCTCCAGCTCGACTGCGTACCAGATACCCTGCGCCTCCATGTTGACCTGCATGAGCGCCCACTCTTGATAGTTGGTGTGCATGAGGGTAGGATACTGGACGGTGGCGCCCGTCTCCTTGACGATACGCTGAACGACGACGTCCTGACCGCGGCGCGTCATGGGCGAAAGCGAGGGGCGATGGTGGCGTGGTGGCGTCAGCGACCGGCCAACATTTGGGGCCGAACGCCTCGACATCTTGTCCCTGGATCAAGTTGATGCTCTGATACCAAATGTCAGCCAGACTCACTCCGGCCAAAAGCAAAACTCAAGAACTGATCCAGTCAGAAGGTGAGCACAGGTATGTTTGTTGTGCTTAACTCACTTCGCACTTTTCTGATTACTTCTTTCCCCTTTTATAGCAATTACAAGTGGCGATCACTAACTACTTGAAGAAACTGAATACTAATAGCATAAGAAAACTGACATCTAAATGCACAAGAAACTGACATCTAAATGCATAAGAAACTGACCCACTATAGTAAACGAAAACAATGAACAATAACACAAGTTTATAGAATATGCTAACAGCTTCGATTCTTTGGGTATTCTACTTAGCTATGACATGTGGGAATACATCTAGAGCAAGGTTATTAAGGCGGTGCGGCGAGGCGCGGTGCCTCACCACCTTCACACAACAGTATCGCTTATGGCGAGCGGCGTGGCGACGCCTTATGACGTGTGGCGTGGCGACACTATATGCACATCTTAACCTAGCTTAGTAGCAAATTAAATCGACAATGTAGTAGAACATGCATATCTTGATTTTGTCTATTCTTGAGCTCATTTAGCACCATTATCTACCAATGTATCTACCAATATAGCAGTAACTAGTATGATATAGCAAAAGCAAAAGTGTGTACTGTCAAGTTGATAGTCCCTGAATGAGTGAACGGTCATAGTCTGGATTATTAGAGGGCCCTTTACTATCAAAAGCAAAAGCAAGAACGTGTACCTCAATCCCTGATCCTAAAGCAAAACTGCAAAAGCATATCATTGTTTAGTGTTTTCTAACTTTACTATCACTGTGTAGTGTGTACTGTTAGTGTACTTGTGTAGCAATGTTTAATTGTAGTGGGTGTCCTGTGTAGTACTGTAGTGTACTATGTTCAATATATAGTCTCTTGATTCTTCACCCGTTCGGAGAGACCGAAGCAGACCACCAGACACAGCGAGAGGCCGAGCGCACTAGAGGCGACTAGGCGAGAGCAGAGACCGGACCGAGAGGAGAGACCGGAGGTCCGGAGGCATCGGCGAGGCGATGGACTAGAGGCTGGAGCCGACGGCGAAGCAGGAGGCGGTGCACTGGAGGCCGGAGCCGGCGTTGGTGAAGCAGGAGGCGGTGGCGATGAAGCAGACCGAATCCGGTGGAGGCGACGGCGTCTCCGATGACTATGACGGCGGATCCGGCGCAAGTGAAGCAGGACACGACGGTGGATTGCGGCTGCGACGGATCCCGCGAATCCAGCGGCTGCGACGGCGGATCCGGCGGTAGCGACGGCAGATCTGGCGACGGCGACGGCAGATCTGGCTGCGGCGGCGATGACTCCCTCCTTGCTTTTTCGAGTGTAGTGGAGACCCCAAAAACTGGTATGTAGGGCCTGTTTGTTTGTTTATCAGATTCGAGAAGCGGTGGTGAGTATCTAGCTAGTCGAGAACGGAAAATTGGATAACCCGACTTACGGCTACTAGTTTATTTTTGGATTACGTAGCTTACGGCTATTTAGAATCGGATGAAAATCTAGGACTGTTTGTTTGACACGGCGTTGCGGCTACTCTCGAATCTATAGCTCCCTAAAGCGATTGATTTTCATCCAGATTCTAAGTAGCGAAGCTACGTAATCCGAAAATGAACTAGTAGCCGGTCGGGTTATCCAACTTCTCGGTCCGACTAGCTAGATACTCATCACCGCTTCTCGAATCCAAACCAAACAAATGCAGACCCTAGACTGTTTGGGAGAGCTGCAGATTCTGGGAGTAGCTGCAGCTGCCAGAAGCTAAAACAAACAGGCCCGTAGTCTCTAGTCTGTCTCACTCTCTGACTCGAGTGGTTTTTAACCCTTAACTCCCTTCCTATGGTGTCCTCCGACCGACGCCATACCACCGAAACGCCGCCACGGAGACGCCTTACCGCCATATCGCCGCCATGGCAGACGGGATACGACGCACCTCCATGCCGTCCGGACGGCATGGAGCTCTCACCCGCCACGACGCTATGGCGACGAGATATCGCCGATATCTCGACGCCTTAATAACCATGATCTAGAGTCATCTTGGTCATCATTCATCTACGAGCAAGTCATATTCACCGTTTTTTATTTTTGCATGTTTTTAGTGCAGCTTTCATTTAAACGAAAAAAGGTCGAAACTTTAGCAATGATTTTCTTGTTCATTAATTGGAATAGGTTTCTGATATTCTAGAAAAAAATGTATACCAAATTTCAAGTGATTTGGAGTCTTAGTTTGAGAGTTTGCTTAATTTATGATTTTTGTAAGGTTTTAGTGAACAGAGCTTTACGAACCAAAATATCCCAATTTTGTTAAGTTCTTTCAAGATATTTGGTTGGTATAGGTCTATGGTGCACAGACACGTGGGTAAACCGCCGTATCCGTGTCCAACACCGTGTCCGACACGGATACGACACGGACATGGCACGGACACGTGTCAGCGGCATGTCAGCCGAATTTTGAATAAATTTTAATTACTGAAATTTCCGACACGTGTCGGACACGGGAAATAAACGAGTCGGACACGGCCCAGGACACGGCCGACCCAGGCAATCTGGCCCGCCAGGAGGAGACGCGGTGGCTTCCTTACCCTAACCACTCCTACCACCGCCCCCATTCCCCAGTCCCCATTCCGCCCTCCCCATTGCGAACGCCGCCCCTCTACTCTCGCCAGCGCGCTCCTCCCCATCGCCGGCCTGCTCTCCCTCCAGGCGCCAGCGCTCTCCCGCATCTCGCCTCCTCCGCCAAGACTCTCCGCGGCTCGCGTCCTCAGGCCGCCGGCGCGCGGCTCTCCCCAGCTCACCTCCTCCAGCCGCCGGGCGCCGGGGCTCTCTCCGCCGGGCGCCAGCGCTCTCTCCCGCAGCTTGCCTCCTCCAGCCGTCGGGCGCCGGCGCTCTCTCCCGCAGCTCACCTCCTCCAGCCTCCGGGCGCCGGCGCTCTCTCCTGCAGCTCGCCTCCTCCAGCCGCCGGCGCTCTGCCGCTCTCCCTCATCTCTGCCGACTGCTGGGCCTGCTGGCACAGTGGCACCGAGGTTTGATTTACAAGATGTTTGATTTACAATAACATTAGATGATTGCAATTGCAAGAATGTAAGTTGATGATTGGTTGATTGTTGTTGACTTGTTATGTGCTTGATTGTTTGTTTCATCGTTCTAGAAAAATGGAAGCCGCTAATTCTAGTGCTAGAGAGGAGGAAAATACCAGCAGTAGGTTGAACTCTATATTTTAGTTTCTATGTTCGAACTTCAAACTTGGCTACTTCTTAATTTGTATCACTTATCGTTATCAATTGTTGTTCCTCTATTAATCTATTGTTTTGATTGTTCAATAATCAAATACATGTTATTTTTATAGTCTAGCTGATCATGTTATTTTTTCCCAGGTTAATGGAATTCCCAATTGTTATTCAGTTATTCCTGGAAATGGTATTCACATCAAGTCATCAACAATTATCGTCAATCATCATGATTAACAAAACAATTGATGAGGTACACATTCTGAATACACTTTACACTTTATAAGTTTATAACTTTATATTATTTCAATTTGACAAGCATAAGAAAACATAGAAAATAATATATATATATACATATATATATGTAATTTATTTATTATTTAAATATATATAGCCGTGTCGCCGTATCGGTATTTTTGGGAAAACGGCGAATTCCGGTGTCAGTGTCGTGTCGGACACGCATGTCCGTGTCCGTGCAACCTAGGTATAGGTTCTTAAGGTCATGATTTTAACCTTGGTTCAAGTTTCAAATCTTTGGATCTACATATCAAAAGTTAAATGGATTTTTGGATTTGAAATAGTATTGCTTTTACTGTTCACTGAGCAGATTTTACTGTAGCACAACGAATTTTTCGAATTTTGTTTTCTTGATCTTCCTAGCTTCTCGTAGCTATTAAAGTGAAGAATCGGTAAATACTTCAGAAAAATTGAAGGGACCATTCACACACATGTTGCCATACCGATACTACAGAAATGAACTTGCAAGCAAGCATCCCAACAAACTAGACATATGCAGTTGCAATTGCAGTTGTCCATTTCCACCTCAGCAACATGAAGTGAAATTACGAGCAGGAGGCAAGAATGAGCCAACAAAGATGTTCGTTGATGATTAGTTGCCTTACACTTGAATCACGTGAACTCAAGAAGAAGCACGCCACTGAAGCACTACGTAACAAATTGGTGTGTATCTATCTGCTGAAACAACGAAACCAAGCAAGCATTTCATTGAACAGCAACGCTGTGGGCAATAATACATAGCATAGCATACGGAACACAACCAACCAATCACAACAGATCAAATATTCGGAGAGCGATGCACACACCAGTCACCAAAATAAGGATGAAAAGGGAATCAAAGAAAGGAAAAGAAAGCGACCTTCACGGTGTCGAAAGGGTGGCCGACGACGACCTGGGCGAGGCCGGCAGCGGATCCAGCAATGTATTCCTTGGCGGCAGTGCCCACGCCAGCCATCCACAGGGTAGAAGCCGCAGGCTCTCGTACACCAGAGGAAAGTGGCAAGGTGGGGAACAAAGGTGGTTTCTAGCCCCACGTTGGCTCCAGCGCTATCGTGGCTAGCGTTCACTGGGAGGTGATGGAGGAAGATGTTACTTGCAGCCAGTGGCGGATCCAGGATTGGATCACGCCCTAGGCTAAATTTCAATCAAGTAACAACCTAACATACTAAAAGTCCAGAACTATATTATGATATAACAAAATATACGTCACAAATGTATCATTGATATGAAAATTTTGCTTAATGCTCAATACTTGAAGAGTTCAAGTCTTCAACACAAATCACAATAAAGAAAGCATATCAAACCATAAAGAATGAAGCGTAATAAAGATACATTGAGTACAAATTTAAACCTTAATAGTTAGTTCCTAAATAGCAAATGTAAAACATTGAACATATGTCATTCATCATTTCATCTGATCATTCCTACTAATTTGAAACATAAAAGATAATTCCTACTGATTACATTCTCATTGTATCAACAAAACAATTCAGAAATTTTATTGAAGTAGCAAATGTGTACGAATTTAAACAGAGTAAGTATAGCTCAATCGTGTTCTTTCCCACAAATCCACAATCGCACTCATAACAGAATTAACAGATACATAGATCAACATATCATGCAAATTGCAAAATTTGTAGCTTAAAAAATTCATGCACCTAGATCCAGATCCACCAAGTGCACTTCATAATCAACTCAAAAGGGTTGTGCTAAAATATGCTACCTGCTGGCTGCTCTGCTGCTCGTTGGTGGAGCCGTGGAGCGGTGGATGAGTGGACTGTGGGCGTTGTCGCGTTGAGCTGGAGTGCTGGACTGCTGGAGCGCGAGGGCGGCGGCGTCGTGCAGGTGCGGGCCGTGCGGCAGCTGCTGCGCGACGTGCGACGGCCGACGGGGGGCACCCGGAGGCCGGAGGCACAGGTCCGCGAGGGCGGCGGACCGCGGCGTCGCCGTGCCGGGAGCGAGGGGCGACGGCGGCGGCCGGCGGACGCGCGGCGCGCGCAGGCGAGGCTGGCGGCCGGCGGCGGGGGAGCGGTGGCGCTCGCGCGGATCGGGGGCTGGCGGCGGCCGGCGGACCGCGGCGTCGCCGCGTCGGGAGCGAGGGGCGAGGGCGGCGGACGGGCGGCGCGCGCAAGCGAGGCCGGCGGACGCGCGGCGGCGGCGGGGGAGTGGTCGCGCTCGCGCGGATCGGGGGCAGGTGCGGCTAGCTGGGAGAGGAGGTGGCGGGGCTGGGATGGGGGCGGCTGGCTGGGGGAGGTGGTGCGGTGGGCTGGAGACGCGGCTCTGGAGATGGAGGCAGCAGTCTGGAGCTTGCAATAGGGAAATTTGGGGGAGGGCAGATGAGGAAATAATTGAAGCGAGAGGGTAATGGATGGAGAGGAAGAAAGTGTTACAAAATTAAGAAGGTTTGGTATGGATAAATATCAAAGTTATTTTTAGTGAATTTAGATTATAAATAGACTATCTAAATTAATCTGAGAATCAATAAAGACTTTATTCTGGTGTTCTCTCTCAATTGGTGTCTACTATGATTGATCTATTATTTTTGACGACTGTGATCGAGGATTGTGTTACCGTTCATTTACTCTCTCTCGATTTCTCAACATGTTATCAACATGAAGCTCTACAGGGTATACGATATACAAATCATGAATTGATTTATTATGCAGTGTTGTTCATATTTTTCAATCTAGATTGATTTTGTATTCCTTAGCAATACCATGTGTAGATCAATCTCGTTATTATTGTTTTTGGCAATAGATTGATATGAAGTCTATGTATTAGATCTAGATTTCAATAGATCGATTATCTAGTTTCTAGATCAGGTTCTTAGATGGACAAGAAATTGGGATTACACTTCGGCTCTACAGTCACGAAAACGTCGGCGAGGCTCTGCCATGGACGCTGCTGCTCATGGCCCCAACGGCGCCATACGACCGCAACATAGCCCCGGCTGCCTAGAGACAACCGGTCGCCACATCGCCCAGAAGTCACGCGTCGATTGCCGAAATCATCGCCACCCGAAGCTCGGCGCCTTCGCCTAGTTGCCGGCTACCGTTTAGCCTTGAATGCCACCGACCAACAGCCTGAAGCCGCATCGGCCGCTGCAATCACCGCAGCTACACGGTAACTATCGCCGCCCGAAGCTCAGTGATTTCACCTGATTGTCGGCCACCATATGGCCTTGAATGCCGCACGGCCATCCCCAAGCCGTCGGCCATCTCATGGCGCCTTCGCCAGATCCCAGCACCGCTTCTCGAAGCCAGCGTTGCTCCACACCCGGAGCACGCCTACAGGCCTGCCGCCGTATTTACTTTCTTTAGTATATTGTTTTTTTGCTTATTTAGTAATTCTGAAAATTACTTATTAATTGATAGAAAATTGTTAAAAATTGCTAGAAAATTTTAGAAAAATCCTAAATAATATTTCCTGAATAAATAAATTCCACACCTTGTTGATTTAGCAATATTCATGCTATTTACTTGTAGTAAATTTAGAATTATGCATGAATAATGTAAGAGATATTTGACATCGTTAAGCAGTTTACCAAGCTTACCCTTGACGGTAGCAACTACCTCACATGGACCATGGATTCTAAGATCAACTTGACAGTCAAATCCCTCGGCGCCTCCATAACCCAACCAGCAGCTAGGGCTCCCGTCATTCCTGATGCCGCCAAATGTGTGGCACTACACTTTTTGAGTCATCATGATACGGGGATGGGTCCCGATCTTCTCAGTGAGGAACCGTGGATAGTTGATGTGAAGTAGACGATGTCGCTAGCTGAACACTCGTGCCCATGCACGAACCCTCAACTCTTCAGAATACGCCCAAAACACACCGGATAGTTGTCGTCGCGCGACCACAAGTTTACTAACGCCAAGTCCCCAATTCCCAATGGAACGACGGCTTGACCTTGAGTTGCAGAACGAACAATGGATCGCCTAATTCTCTCTCAAAGTCCTCGCATGAACTCTGGTGTTGAAAGAACAAGCAATAGCTATGTTTCAATCTGATGCATAAAACTTGGTCCCCCTCTAAGGATGCCAATACAGGGCTTATATAGCCTCTTGGGACGTGCATAGAGTCCCCCAAACCTAGTACAACTCAACCCTATATGGTTTTAGATACGAACTCTTAAAAAAGGAAACTAGATTTTACAGCCGTCATATTGTTTCAGTCATAACTTTTGATCCGTGACGAATTTAATGCTGGGGCCAGATCCATTGCGTAGCCCTTGAAAATATCTTTCCAACAAGTACAAGAACGCCTGAATCGGACTCCGTTTGTGAAAGTTATGACCTTTTAGTAACTGCACGACAGGCTGTCCCGAACCGAGTCCGAATTGAATTCTGAGTTGAATCCGAGTTGGATTTGGATTGAGCACGTGGGAAGTCTGAGTTGGGCTTCAAAATAGTGTCCAAAACTTGTGCTCTAAGTTCTTGGGCTCCGTCCTTATACTCTCCCGCCACATGGGCTTTCTTTCCCCCTTCCACATGGGTTCCAACCAGCCACATGTGCTTCGTTCTTGTTGGCTCCCTCCGCGTGGGCTTTGTTCCTTCATGTCTTTGGCACATAATGTGGTTGTCCGCTTCCTTTTACATCTTTATTGTTTTGCCATTGACAAACCTAAGAATACACCAAGTAATAATATGATGTAGTATTTCATCCTTATGAATAGCAACATTAAGTATAGTTTGAATGGAGTTCACCTGGCCATATTTCATGCGGCTCAATAATTCTTTCCAGTTGAGTAAGATATTTAACGGAAAAGTACAAGACACGTGCATATCCGCATCATCCTCCCCTTCTTCAAGAAAAGCCGTCCTCGGCTTTTGATAACCTGAAATTGTGCTAAACAAAGAATACAACGTGTATGCATGGTATATATATTCGTCGTCAATATTTCTTCGGCTTATATCACCATAAACTTTTGGAGGCGTAGTAAATGAAAAGAATAACACATATGCCTAGTATAGATAAGAGTCAATTGTTGTGACATTCTCACTATTTTGCACAAACCGTTGAATATAGCAGCGACTAAAAGATGTATGCATTGCATTATTGTTTTTGACCTCATTCTCCCTCCCATAAAAGAAAGTCGTCCTCGACTTTTCCAAGGACATGGACAGATCCTTAATGAGCAAAATCAGATTTAAATGTGTAGATATGGGAAAGAAAATGTTGAGTGTTTTCCATGCTTCAGCTGCGCTACTCTGATTATTTTTACATGATTGTACACCAAGAATCGAACAACTAGATTTGTGAAATCTTTCTAAACAGTACATACTATTGTATAAAATTATCTCATCATGATCATAACATGGCGCAAAAGATTATTTATCCACAATATGTAATTTCAAGTCAGTAAGCTTATCACATGTAATGTAAATTCTATGAATATAAAATTTGTCATCTACACCATAATCTCCAATCAAATAGAACTTATACGTGTAGGCATGGGTACTAACTAGTGATTTTGAACATGAAATTTCAGCAACCTTATTAATCACACTAGATAGCTCTCTAGGAGTGTTAAACATGATATAGCATAAAGAATCATTAGGAGATATTCTAGTAAGAACTTCTTTGTAAGTAATCAATTTCACATTATGTAAATTAAGCATTGAAATTTCGGAACATGAAGTGTTCGGTTGATCATATGAGTTCTCACAAGTACTCACCTTTGCATAATTTGATTCGGCACCACGATTGTTACCTTTATCGTCCTCCTCAGATGATGTTGGTGCTGGGGGTTTAAAATTATTAGGATGCACCCATGGGGCAGCAGGTACTTCATCCCGTCCTGTGGTTATCTCCTCATTTGCCACCAAAGGTGTCGGTTGTTGAATGTTCAATTCTTCATTTTTAATATCAACATGCACAATATGAGAAACAACACTAGAAGTAGATATTAATATGTTAGTTTCAGATTCATCCTCCCTTTGTCTATCTTCTACTTCTCGCTTTTCTTTTGGTGTCCCTCTAATACTCTCAATTTGGATGCTCTCAACCTCACATATGGTGGAATCACACAACTCACTCTTTTTATCACTCTCACTCAACTTGGCTATGTGGCTCTCTTCCTCACATGGGTTGTGGTGTATCTCGGGAGCTATATGTAGTTTTGGAGGACCATGCACACTTGTGTCATTAGCAGGTGCTCCCCCATGTAGATTGTGGTGTGCGAACATGGCACGCAGCTCCAGAAAGTTATTATTGATGGTCGTATGCAATTCTTGAATCTCCTTCCCGAGGTGGTTCAGTCCTGTGTTAACTTTCCTGAGCTCATTGCGCACGCTAGTGTTACCATCAAGAAGTTGTTGTTGTAGCATCTCGCGCAATCGAGTGTACTCGGTCCACGTAACCGGCGCCTCCGGATTAGGTGGATCCTCCTCGTGACCTGACATGAAAACAACTCTCAAACAAGAAGCGAGGTTACATCTGGGTTAGTAAAACAAAAGCTCTCTCTATGCTTGCAACTTCATCACGAAAACAAGGCAAGCTTACTGTTCCAAAGTGAATCAAGGACGTCAAATCGACACTTAGGACATGAACGACCTCAACCGGTAATGTATGAGCGTAACCAAGAGCAAGGAGTACACAAACAGTGTAGGTGGAGCTTGGATAGGTATGTGTATAACCTATGCAATCTGATATTCAAGGTATTGTAAAGCTAAGTAATGATCCAAGCTAGAGTATTTGCCTATGTGCTGATCCAATTGGTTAAAGCGAAAAGTATGAACGCACACGCAACGATAAATGAGACTTAATGCAAACAAAGGAAATGAGCTAGAAAGAGGCAATCTGAAATTGAGATGAATAACTAGCTCGTTTTGCACTAAGTACAAGGAGAGACGCTAGCCAATTACAATAGTTATGAATGTAAGGGCACAAGATTGCTCTATGAGAATAAGTGCACAAGCTGAAAATATGAACTAGAGTTTTTTTTCACAGAGTTTTGGCCAACACTTTCTATTTTCACTGTATCTTGATCAAATCGCAGGAAACTTTCAGGCTTTCTTCTTTTGTTTTGTTTTCTTTTTTTTTTGGCCAAACTACTGTTTTCTTCCTTTTGCACAAATTCAAGAATTCAGCAAGTGTAAATAATACTCAAGAACAGCCCTAACAGCAATATCAAAAGCTAGTCTCAATTGATGAAAAGATATAAGTGAAGCTCAACTGTAGCAATTCTTTCTTTTTGGTCAGCTAGGGTTTGGCACAAGTAGTGATTTGTTTCTTTCAAGCCAAACCGCAGCAAACTTTCAGTTTTGAAGGAAGTGAAAACTATCTCAAACTCTCCCCCAAAGAGAATTTGGATGGATCTCTTGAGAGCAATGTGGATGACAAGGAATTTAGGATTCAAAAGTAAATGCAATTTACTCTTTTTTGTTGCTAATTGAGGAATTCAATCAACAATTTTGTAGGGTTTATGTGGACACAAAGATCAAGCTACGCGAAGGAAAACACACGGATCAGCACGAAAACAAAACTCTAATGGACGGAAACTTAACAAAACGCACAAGAACTAAACAGATTAAACTACGGTTTTTGGTATTGCAATTTTCGGTTTAATGGAAGATAGGACAGAAAAACGAATCTAACTACGGGTAAAGAAGTTCTCACCGAGTAAACCTAGAATCTGATACCATATGATACGGGGACGGGTCCCGCTCTTCTCAGTGAGGAACCGTGGATAGTTGATGTGAAGTAGACGATGTCGCTAGCTGAACACTCGTGCTCATGCACGAACCCTCAACTCTTCAGAATACGCCCAAAACACACCGGATAGTTGTCGTCGCGCGACCACAAGCGACGAACGCCAAGTCCCCAATTCCCAATGGAACGACGGCTTGACCTTGAGTTGCAGAACGAACAATGGATCGCCTAATTCTCTCTCAAAGTCCTCGCATGAACTCTGGTGTTGAAAGAACAAGCAATAGCTATGTTTCAATCTGATGCATAAAACTTGGTCCCCCTCTAAGATGCCAATACAGGGCTTATATAGCCTCTTGGGACGTGCATAGAGTCCCCCAAACCTAGTACAACTCAACCCTATATGGTTTTAGATACGAACTCTTAAAAAAGGAAACTAGATTTTACAGCCGTCATATTGTTTCGGTCATAACTTTTGATCCGTGATGAATTTAATGCTGGGGCTAGATCCATTGCGTAGCCCTTGAAAATATCTTTCCAACAAGTACAAGAACGCCTGAATCGGACTCCGTTTGTGAAAGTTATGACCTTTTTAGTAACTGCCTGACAGGCTGTCCCGAACTGAGTCTGAATTGAATTCTGAGTTGAATCCGAGTTGGATTTGGATTGAGCACGTGGGAAGTCTGAGTTGGGCTTCAAAATAGTGTCCAAAACTTGTGCTCTAAGTTCTTGGGCTCCGTCCTTATACTCTCCCGCCACATGGGCTTTCTTTCCCCCTTCCACATGGGTTCCAACCAGCCACATGTGCTTCGTTCTTGTTGGCTCCCTCCGCGTGGGCTTTGTTCCTTCATGTCTTTGGCACATAATGTGGTTATCCGCTTCCTTTTGCATCTTTATTGTTTTGCCATTGACAAACCTAAGAATACACCAAGTAATAACATGATGTAGTATTTCATCCTTATGAATAGCAACATTAAGTATAGTTTGAAATGAGTTCACCTGGCCATATTTCATGCGGCTCAATAATTCTTTCCAGTTGAATAAGATATTTAACGGAAAAGTACAAGACACGTGCATATCCGCATCACATCACATCCACCGGACTTGAAGTCTGAGTATCTTCTAGAAGAAGATCCACTGGCACTATGGAACTCCCTAAAAGAGAGGTATGATCAGCATAGATACATCATGCTGCCTGAAGCATAGCATGAGTGGACCAACATCATGTTCCAAAATTTCAAAAGGGTGTCTGCATACAATTCTGCTATTCATAAGTTTGTCGCTAAGCTCAGATTCTGTAACTAGAAGATCAGAGATGCTGAGATGATTAACAAGATATTGAGCACTTTTCACTCTACCCACAAGATACTCCAGTAACAATATCGTCATGCCAAGTACAAGAAGTACTCAGAGCTGATTACCACTCTTCTCGAGGCAGAGAAGAATGATGAGTTACTGATGAAGATCTATCAGACTCGTCCCATTGGGCATCTGGTGGAGCTCTAACAAGAATCAGTTACCAAAGGTAAGAAGGCGCCAGTGAAGAAGGTTGTAGAGACACTTTGTTGATCAACCTGATGCTAAAATAGTGATGCCCCAAGCGTAGTAATGGAGCTCGACGCTACAGTAGGGGTGATCACGTAGAGGTTGACACATATGGCGACCTGCAGTAGGCCATAGGCTGTCTCCTCGGGCAACTCTAGATGTCATAGTTTCCTTAATTTGCTTTATCAGTTTAGGTTATTCCAGGAGAATGATGAATTGTTCATGCTCTTATGAAGCATTAATTATTTAAGATTTAAACATTATTCCAACGAATAAAATGAGTTGCCTATTTTTTTAAAACTTTATTCCTATTGAATTATTGTTTGATTATATTATACTCTATATAGAACCACTTATCAAATCCGATGGCAGAAGAAGAGATTTGTCTAGTAGACAGTGGAACCACTAACTCGATACTAAGATAAACAAAGTATTTTCATACGTTAACAAAGAAGATGGGAAATGCCATGACCATCGCCGGAAGCGATGCTCTAATTGTTGACATTGAAAGAAACATAAATATTCTCACTATGGGTACTAGAATAGTAATTGAGGATGCTCTCTTATATCCCGAATCAAAGCGTACCCTATTGAATTTGAAGGATATTCGTTTGTATCATATCCATATCGAGACAGAAAATGAGGGTGGTGCAGAATACCTCCTCTTGACCAAATCTGACAGCGATCAGAAAAGAGTAGTTGAAAAACTTCCCTCCTCCTCTAGGTTATATTACACCTGCATAAAATCTGAAGAATATGTAGCAATGAAAATAAAGTATAAAGTCTTGGAACCTTTTAAGATCTGGTATGATCGCTTAGGGCATCTTGGGATAGGTATGATGAGAAAAATAATAAGTAACTCTATTGGCCATAACTTAAAAACTCTATTTTTTCTAAACCTAAAGATTTCTTATACCCAGCCTGTGCCAAAAAAAAGCTCATTACTAGACCTTTCTTACCTGAAAATGTAGGCGAAATCATCTATTTTTCTAGAGAGAATATAAGGTGATATCTATAGACCCATTCAACCCCTATCGGGCCCTTTTTAGATATTTTATTGTGGTACTAGATGCTTCTACTAGGTGATCCAATGTATGCCAACTATCTACTAGGAACCACGTCTTTGCTAAAACTAATAGCTCAAATAATCAGATTAAGGGCAAACCTTCCAGATAAAAGAATTAAGTCCATTCGGATGGACAATGCCGACGAGTTTATATTTAAGGCATTTAATGACTACTGTCTAGTCTTAGGTATTAAGGTAGAGCACTCTGTACCACATGTCCACACTCAGAATAGCCTTGCAGAGTCATTTATCCAAAGGATTAAGCTGATTGCTAGACCCCTACTGTAGAATAGTAGACTCCCCACCAGCTATTGGGGTCATGCAGTGTTGCATGCAGCAGCACTAATAAACTTAAGACCGACTTCATATCATTAGGTTTCTCCCTTACAACTAGTGCATAGAAAAGAATCAAGTATTTTTCATCTGCAAAATTTTGGTTGTGCTGTATATGTGCCAATTTCACTACCACAAAGAACAACCATGGGCCTCCACCGGAAGTTAGGAGTATATGTTGGTTTTGAGTCTCCATCGATTATTAAATATCTTGAGCCTACTACGGAAGACATGTTTACGGCCCGACACGTCGATTGCATCTTCGATGAAGATAATTTCCTACATTTGTATGAAGATTAATTGTGGCGCTTACAGAGGGGCACTATCTTTATGGCATGCAGATATTTAATGTCGTTGAATTAAGTTGTTGCTATAATTTTTAGTATCACCGTCTTTGAACTTTACCATTGTTGCTGTATGTATTGCTGCATTTGTGATGTGCATTTTATTTATTTTTTTAGGTTCCTGTTGGTAGGGCGATGGTTGGCCATATTATGAATGTTATTGGCGAGACGATTAATGAGGAGGAGGATATAAGTAAGTCTGTGCAACATGCACTTTATGTATGACACTCATATACATTACCAAAAACTTAGTGGTTATTACTTTGTTAGACTGTTATGACTTTTCTTTGCTGATTACTCTTTTTTGCTGCAGCGACAAACCACTTCCTCCCTATCCATCGCGAAGCCCCTGCTTTTGTTGAGCAGGGCCGGTCCTGGGATTTTAGGGGTCCGAGGCGAAACTAGAAATAGGGGCCATAGTATAAATATCTAAATATAAATCTACATACACACACATATATATATATCTAATTTTACCAACAAACACTTAAAATGCGTTATGTATTAAAGAAAAATTCATATCAAAGAGTTTATAGATATTATCTTAAAAATTTCTTCTAACATTTCTAGATGCGAAGTCATTGATGATGGTATTGATATCAATCTCATCCAATAATTTCTTCTCAATACATAAAGTTGCCAAACTGTTTAACCTCTCTTGAGACATTGTTGATCTTAAATGATTCTTCAACAATTTCAACTTTGAAAAGCTTCTTTCAGCTGATGCCACAGTCACAACATTCTTTTAATTCAGTTTGATCCAATGACTTCAATGTTGTTGAACTCATTAAAAATCCAAATATACTTCCGAATGTTTGGAGTTCTTGAAATCTACTTTTGGACAACATTTTTGTGGAGTACGCATCGAGTACTAATTAAAAAACAGCTAATAATAAAACATACGTAGTTCCATAAAGTGCGATCTTCTGAATTTTTGTGACATCACTTACACTTTGATTGTCCTCAACAAATATAGTCAGGCTACGTGGACTGATCGACGACGTGCTTGGCGGTGCCTCATGGAACCCAGGAGGCCAGGAGATCGCTGCCTTTTTTTGTTCTCCGGAATGTTAGCACCTTTTTCTTGTTCGCTCGCCGCTTCCTTTTCTTCCGCACGAACAAGGAGCCGCCTGTCTGATTTTTCTAGTTGCTTGTCTCTTTCAGTCTTTCTTTTCTTCCGTCGGAACGAGCCTCCAGTGATCACGGCGCTAATCACCAAGTCTCGCCGAGGCCAAAGCACATGCATGCAACCTCCAATCCTCCATTAATTAGCAAGGAAGGCAGGAAGCCCACCACGCCACCGCTTATTTTTCTTCACAGAAAGCACCGAAGCACAGAGGAAAATGCCAGCCTTTTGTTTTACCCAAGCGTCACGTACACATGCATGCAAGTCGTTCCTTTTACTCAAACGTCACCAACAGTTCGGCTGGCCCCCAGGGTCACCAGCTCAGGCGGCGCAGCCCTAGACGAATGAGAAGACAAGAAGTCAAGCGGATGCAGTGCTCTGCTGCAGTGATGTGTAATATTTTTTTCGTATGTGGGCCAACTGCGGTGGCTAAAAGATCCAAGATAAATTTTCAAAGCATATATATACTCTACATAGTATATGGGGGGCCCTTGGATTTTGGGGGCCCAGGGGGCCGCCCCGCTCGCCCCCCTCAGGGCCGGCCCTGTTGTTGAGCAAGCTACATATCAACAAATTCTTGTTACTAGAATTAAGGTACACCTTTTTTGTCTCTTGGGGAGGGACTTTTCTTGTCCTCAACTACTTTTCTTTCAATCATTATACATGAGCAACATTTGTCACGTGGGCTCCATGGTTTAAAATCAGCAAAAGAAAAGCTTGTTTATAATCAGCAAAAGGATGAACTTCCACATGCCTTTGGGTAAGTTTAAGTGGGCTCCATCGTTTAAAATCAGCAAAAGGAAAGCATGTTTAAAACAATATGTACTATGCATCCACGGTTAGATGAATGGATTTATATGCTTTTATCTTTCTCTTTTTTAGTTTGACAGCCACATGCTCTTGCTCTACATTTGTCCCCTGGGTATTTTCAATAGGAACATGTGTGCTTTAGCAAAGATCTGTGAGATGGGGTCCATGTTTCAAAATCAGCAAAAAGAAAGCATATTTTGTATTCTAAATATGTAACTTTTTGTTTGCTACAGTGATTTCAAACATTAAGCGGTATGGTTTGTTGTTTGAATACTAAAGGAATGTAACCTGATGCTTCAATGTTGCCATTTCTCTCCAGTTAGAAATTATCTCCATGAAGATGCCTTACCGGTTCGCATATGACAAGCCGCTGCATGCATTATGAATCTGAGCTCAGATTCATGCCATTTTTTAGTGTTTAGTAACAAAAGATGTTGTATGTGCTATTTAAGACCAACAACAAAGAATCTTGCCTGCTTTAGTTTCATAGTTTGCATTGTTAATGATTTGTTCATATGAAAGTTCTTGCTATTTTATCCTTGCTACTTTATAATATCGAAGTTATTCCCTTTGTCTTAGAATATGTCATGTTACTGTCACTAATCGGATGATAGAACTGTAGGACATTATGGAATCTTGCTTGGAACAAGGTAAGTTCTACTTCTTGTTTTTATTGTTGGTATATATGTTAATTTACACTTAAGTAAGGAGACCTATTCTTATTTCCATCACTCCACATGAAGCTGACATGATGGGAACAATTTTACAATCGACACATATGCGTATGAATTGTTTTCTACTCCTTTTTTGCTATTATAGTTGCACGTGAAGTAGCCAAGTTATATAGCCTCAATATTTCTGAAACAATGCCTTTTGAACTGTTTGGGTACATCATGCTTGCCAAAACTTAGTTTTGGGTTTGTTTAGGAGTAGCCTATCTTAGCTTATGAGTTGTATTGTCCAGTCTACTTTTTTTGCTCCATACCATGTCATACCATACCCCATTTGTTCTTTTTTTCCTCCCCTCCAGTGGGAGTAGTCTATCTTTTGAATTACTTGGGTAAATATTATTTCTGCTTGGGTTGTTTGTGCTCAAAAGTAGTCTATCACTTATTATTTGTTTCTAATCCAAGATTTTTTGTTTGGGTTAACAGTCATGATTCCATGTGTTTCCAATTTTAGTATTTTGGATATAATCAAAGCTACTTCGTAGAGCTTATGCATTTATTGTTTGTCTTAAAGTTCTACAGATAAATTTTAGACCCTACCAATCTAATTGCTTGCATACTATAATTTTTCCTCACATCAGTTTCTCTTACTGGGATGGGAGCAATATTTTCTTTGGATTTCCTGTTAATTATGCTATGAGATATAGTTAGGAAAGAACTAAAGAAGGATGTAGTATAGGTGAAAAAAAGCCATACATAGATGTGCAATTCTTTGTTTTGTTTATGATCATGTATGCACTTTTTGGGGGGGGGGGGGGGTACTGAACTACAGATACATTTTCTTGAAGCTTCTTTTAAAGAAAATAGATGTAATCTGGTATCTAATCGTTTAGTGCATTGTTTGATTCGTCAGGTTAGCCTGATCCTTTATGGAAACAATAACAATACACAGCTCAAAATGACTGCACAGACTGAAGAATAGAATATACTTATTGCATTCCTCATAGATTGATGAACCAGGCATTGTTAACCAACGCATTTGCAGGCTCTTACCTTCACATCTGCAATCCTGTCTTTTGGTTTGATTGTCTATTTTTTGCTGGACTATTGCACTCATAGTTGCAATACGAGTCTTCTCATGTAGTTATCTTCTTGTTTTATTACAGATCCCAGAATACCAGTGTCAATATTACACACCAATTGTTCAGATCGAAGGATTATCAAATGCAGAGTTATCACTTACTAGCTTTACAGTGTATATATTGTCTCCATTCTAGCTGCCCATACTATGCTTAACAACGATTTAGTAGGCTGTGGCAAACAAGGCCATGGTGGGGCTTTAGGCGCCGTTTTTAGTTGGTGTGTAAATACCCTCAATAATATGTGAAGTTTGCTCCTGTGCCCGGGACATTTTTTTGTTTGTTTCATTACTACTAGCTAAATCCCCATACGTTGCTACCGAACAGCAAAGACCCAACAAAAGCAGGCACATAAGAGAAGCAATCCACGTCAATTTTACTTCATATGAGACTTGAAACATATCAATAAAGAAGAATATTACTTTTTCTCTTGTCAAATTTCAACAAGGCATAGGAACATATTAATTCAATGAATCTTAGTAAGTGCTAAAACATTACAACACATCAAAACAGTTCTCAACTCAACCACACTCTTCGAGTCGAGACGCTGCTCGAGATTGTTTGACAATCCTACTGACGTTACAACAACACATCAACATGCTTTACAACTTAACAACAGTATTTTCGAGACTCAAGTTGAGACATTGCTCGAGATTGCCTGACGATTCTACTACTACTGCTATTACTGCTACTACTGCACATAGCTGATGTTAATTTGCAGTTTTGCACAATGCAAACTCATATACAAAATTTGTCAGGAGAGCATTCGTACATTACAAGAAAAAACAGTCTTCCTGCAGTGCCTCGTTGCTTCCAACTCCTCTCTCTCTCTCTTACATGCGGTCCAGCCAGCTGCTGACGCTATCCTACGATCCAAATTGCAAGTCCTATCACAAGACACAAGAAAGAAAACACACAATGAGATTTACCGTCACAAATTACAAATATATCAGAAATGAACAAGGTAGCAGCACAGCATGGTACACTTACTGCTAAAGTGCCCAAACTATCCAGTTCAGGAAACGATCCATGAATTGCGTCAATGCTAGGAAAGTCGAGAGGCAGCGGTTTCTCAAGACAGGTGCTATCGAGGACCTCGTTGAACTGCAGAGGTGTGTCCAAGTCAGGCAGGGAAGGGTCCTCGACAGCTTGTGACATTCCAACCAACCATGCAGGGCATTCAACTTCATGCTTTAGGTGAAGGATGGATGTGCCAAATTCTCCCTCCTCCTTGCAATCGCATGAGAGAGAAGCATTGCCAAATAACTACGAAGTGAGACAAAATGGCCAAAGGATCGATGGAGGAAGCAGAAATCAAACCCCAATGGAATTGAACATGACGGTGGTGGGGAACCAGATACCAACCTGCATCTTGGTGCCGTAGATGAGGCTGACGGCGTTGGCCTGTGCCTGGAACCAGGATGATGGGTAATCACCATTCCACATCCACTCCGAGTTGTCCACACATATCATCGTTGCCTGCGATTAGACTCCCAAAAAACCATCAGAAACCGCCTCTAAGGTTTTCTGTATTCTATGATTTCAAAACATTCCATATAAAGCCCCTTCTATTATTATTTCTTACTAACAACTAAGCCAAATAAGAGCAAGAATTATCACTTTCTTGCCGAAGGCCATACCATACACAAGGTTGCCTAGCTAGGTTATAATTCTAATTTCTAGCATTCATTAACAGCATTCAAATCATCTAACAGATAAGAGTCAAGATGTTAAATGCACCACTTGAGAATTCGATGTGCAGAAGAATGAAAACTTACCATCAGCTACAAAACCACAAAGCCGCCAAACCAAAATGAGTAACTCCATCTTGGATCCATTTTACAGCAAACACATCTATTGGTGTGAAACAACCCTACAGAAGCATGAACTTACATATTAATATGTACTTTAAAATTTTAAAAAATACATACGTGTGTGTATATACTTTAGAGAGAGATGAAAATTTCAGGGTTGAATAGCATAGTATGTCGAATTGTCAATAAAACTCATGAAAAATTTATATCAATTTAAACATAACATAACCAAATTACCTTAGCTAAAGTAATTGCAGCAGACACAGGATCCCTGATGTCAAGAACAGTCCACACTAATGAATTATCAGAACCAATAGGAATTATCCCAATGGGCAGTTGAATTGCCTCTTTCAAATCTTCTCTACCAAGTAAATCATTCAAAACCAGTATTAATATATAGAAATATGCAATTAGTAGAATGGACATTATTTTTTTGTACGGAAATAATCCGACATGCCTGCAATACATGCCAGCGGTGCGTTGGTGTCCAACACCAGTCCAAGGTTTAGACAAGTGTCAGTGCTACTTAGCAGTTAAACTACAAATGACAACAGCTAGAGATCAGAACAACTATGAACTAAAAATGGTAACTTTTACAAGTGCAGTGAGAATAAGCCCATCTAAGTTCCAACATGCTTTCCACTTCTATAGACATGCACAAATCTTAAAGCACAACTAAGGGGTAAGTAGCATCAATCCACCCTTAAAAGTGTTTTAATATTTGTACAATTCACTATTTGAAAGAGCATAGAATCACCTTCCTAAAGTGAAATAGGCTCCCAGCTCAGTTTGTGTAAAGAAAGGAACATAGGAAAGGAGATAACCTCAATACCTCATTTAACATATAATTCCTGTAAACAATGAAATAGCAATGATTTGAACAGTGAAATCACAATTGCATATACAGATAACAATTGATATTACCATCAAGGCATGTGGTGAGGTCAACAATAGAAGCAAGCACCTTTGCATGACCAGCATACGTTGTTTCGACAACTTCCATCACGAAGCCTGAAAGCTGCACCAGATCAAAATTTAAATGCAAAAATATATAAATAATAGAATAAATGCTCTAAAAATATATATGTGATCTTTTCTAAAAAAGGAGATTTTTTACTATTATCTTGAGTTTCACAAAACTAAGTTTATAATAGTATACTACCAGGGGCGAAGCTAGAGCACGAAGGACCCGAGTGCACACTTCAATATACACATGTAATTATGATCTAACATATACATATTTGGGTCAGGGTGGTGCACGTATTTGGATTAGAGTGGTGCACAAGAGGTGAAAATGAGTTGCTAATAACCTGACTTTTGATTTTACCCTGTTGCCGGTGCACTCGGGTATATCAACGTAGCTTCGCCCCTGTATACTACTATGCTTCTTATTAGATATGAAAGAAACTATGATGATCACTATTACACTTCATATGAGATTTTTCTAGCTGAAATCAACCAAAACGTTTTGACTTCTGATTGCAAAACTTGGGACATCTTACCTTCAATGTTGATTGCACTTTCTTGTGTAATACAATCTGCCTCTAGGTGAACAAGGCAGTCTGCCATCGAGTAGATTTCCATAATTTGCGAGGCAAAAGCGTCTGGCCAACTTGCGATCTTTGCAACTTAATGGTATTAGAACACTGATAGTAGCTTCTTGAACGGCATGGGTTGTAGGTAAAACATTCATTCACAGCACTACAGGATGCATGCAATGATGACTACATGGTATGAGAGTGAAATCCGAGTCAACAGGCAATTTAGAAATCAGATTGTCGTGACAATGTTAAGATGAAGGCAAAAAAAAAAGAAAGAAAGAAAGAAAGAAAGAAAGAAAGAAAGAAAAAAGAAGAAGAAGCCAACACCCATGGGTACTAGATAGTAGTAATATGTATCGATGAGAAGTTAGATTACTCCTGTTGTAATATTTCCCACCACAGCAATGTGAAAACAATGTGCAAATTGAGAAGGAGAAAATCATAGAAAATCCCCATTTATCACATCAAGAGGAAAATTAGTGAGTACACAACAATGCACAAGCTCCATTTATCCCACCTAGAGGAAAGTAACTACTAACTACATGACAATGCATGAGCAACAGATCTCAAAGCTTGTAGCTTTGTCCTCATGGGCTGTACATATGGCAAAAAAGGAAGACATAATAATGAATCACATCACAAGAAATATGTGTTCATGTGCATGAAAAATCAAGAACTACCCACAATGCAGAGAAAAATTGGAGGGGAGAGAACAAAAAGGGTATACTGAATTGCTCATCCCATTCTCGGCCCATATTTCTCAAACTTGACAAAGCAAAAACCTTCCAGTCAGTAACTAAAGCGGATCAACCGCTGCATGCGGAGACTACAAAACAACCAAAGAAATAGAAGTGGGAGATAAAGTTTACCCGGGATCGGACGAAGGCTTCTTGAGCTCATAATCAATCTTGGCACGGCGAATTGGGGCAACGCAGCTCATGATTCCAAATCAAGAATCTGGTTGCAGACCAAACAGTGCGGGAAGTTGTTGGCATTGAATTGGGGAGAGAAGGCCAGAGGGGGAGAAGGACGGAGGCACGTCGCAGCCGCAAGGTCTCCCTCCACCACGCCATTTGGCGACCTTACTGAGTGCTAGGAGGTAGGAGGCAGAGAGGGCGAGGAGGACAGAGGCACGTTGCAGCCACAAGGTCTCCGACCCTGACCTTGATGTATGTGAGGAGGACAGAGATGCGTCGCCGCCACGAGGTTTGCTCCGGCCTCCAACCCCAAACATTGACGAGCTCGGGGTTGACCGCAAGGAGGGAGCAGATGGGAGGTGGCCAGGAAGAAAAGGGAGCCGGAGGAGGAGAGGGGCGGCTGGAGGGGGCAAGCGGTGGAGAGGGGTCGCTGGAGGCAGCAAGAGGTGACCACGACGCGGCCCACGCGGGGAGGTGGAGGGACGAGTCTATCAGGGGATTCTGAGGAGGGGAGTCCAGATTTATATCAGATTTGGCCGTGGGTTCTGGAGGAAGGAGGGACGGCGCGGATGTTTTGAGATGGGAGGGGATGACCAAAAGAGAGAATAATGTACAGTCATCAACTCCTTTTTTAAGTAGTAGAGATTTTTATCTATTTATATATATCAATACTTTCTTATTGTTAAATATATGTTTCCATTCGAGCATATCAAAACTCACATGACATGATAGGTTCTGTTCTGGGTTCAGATCTATAGATTAACTTCACACCGTCAATGCTCATTTAATTGCACATCTCCCTTTAATTTTTCATGTTGTGTTGAACATGCAATCTACTGTCAGGATATTGGCACCTACATTGTACAGCTTCTTTGCATCTGTGCTTCATGTTATCGCCTTTGGGAAGCAATTGAGTAAAGATACAGGTTGGTTGTTCTTACTTGCACTGTCTAGATCAATAGCATTTTACCCACTTGTAGTTACTGTCATGATGTGCTACATCCTTTCCTTTTATTTGTCCATGCTGCTTGACTAAAAAAAGGAAGGAAAACATATAGCCATTTACCTACATGTTAATTTTTGTTTCAAACATGGGAATAAAAGAAAATAGTTGTAATAGTTTTGCTCCATTTCTTGGATCTTCCTTCCTTTTTTTTTTAAACGGAGCTCCATGTCTTGGACTTCACATTGTAGAGGAGAATAACCAAACAGGTAATTCTGGATGCTTTTTCTTAGCCACAGCTGCTGACAAATAAACTTTGTGTTTTTCCGGATGGCGCACTGACCACAGTTGAGACATTAGCATTAAAACCTCGTTACTACAAAAAGGATCATCACGGACAGTTCAAAATTGTTATCACAGACAGTTTTATGAACCGTCTAAATTTATGGATCAGTGATAATCGAAGGTTATCACAGATGATTTGTAAGCCATTGTGATAAAATATAACACAGATGGTTTGTAACTATAATTGTCTGTGAAGAACACTATCACAGACGGCTCAAACAAAAACCTATCTATGATACTCACACATCACAGACGATTCTAGCTATCAACCATCTGTGATGGGTGAGTATTACAGACGGTTAGTATATAGAACCGTTTATGATATTTTTCCATCATAGACGGTTGGTAGATAGAACCGTCTGGGATGGTACGAGTATCACAGATGATTTTTGGTTCGAGTCGTTTGTAATAGTCCATCACAGACAGTTTATACCACAAAACCATCTATGAAAGTTCATTTTATACCTATTTTTTTCTTTGTTTTTTGGCTAGCCTCGGGAAATGTTAGCTATGCTCTTTGAAAATGTGCAAACATAGCAGCAAACACATCAACACATTCCATTTCCATTAAGATTACAATCCAGCATTATAGCATCACAACAAAACGAGCAGGTTACCTATCTAACACAGTAAGAACACATCTCCTAATTATGTGAACCGAACACTTAAACATGGCATGAACATATAACAAGCAGAGATCCTAGCAAATAATGGAAGCTTAACTACGCCGATGAGGCCTCTATATCTAGTCCCTCTCGCGCCTGATGTAGCGCACGAGCTGGATATCCTTGACGCCCACCATTGCAGGCGCCGACATGAGCGCCGTCTTGGTATCCAGCTGCTTGAGTGAGTATTTATAAGGGAGAGGGAGGCGGGAGTTGAAAATTTTTTGACACGGGGATGGAGAGGTGGAGCTATGATCCGTGGGGTAGGGGTTTGTGGGTTTCTATTGGCTGGGATTGGGTTGTGGAGGACCGACAGGCCCAACGGTCAGGGACCAAATTATCACAAACAGTTTGAACCACAAACTGTCTATGAAATATAATTATCATAGACGATTTGAACCGCAAACCATTTGTGAAACATAAATATCACAGATGGTTTGAACCACAAACCATCTGTGATACATACATATTAAAGACAATATATATATCAATGCAATGTAAATAACTAGTCTCAAAATATAAAATAGTAAAGTTCTATATGGCTTATATATGTTTGTTTTAAAGGGTTCGATGAGATCTACAACTTTGCAGTTGAGGCAAACTCTAAATTTTGAAGGGAAGATCGAAAAGTTTGGCAAAAACATAAATAAAAAATTTGTGACGCAAATTTAAAGCTAAAGATGGCTGATTTTGGGGGTTTTTAGAAGGCAAATGGCGCAAGTGGTCTTTTTTTTAATTGGGCTCGTCGTTAGTTTTTCAATGAGTATAAGAACGTCGAAAGCGAACATCGTATGCAAAAGTTATGTATGTTTTACTAAAGGTGTCTCGAAACAGAGTTCTACTCAGACTCAAGCGAGAGGTTATGAAATTTTAATACACAGACGGACTGCAAGGCGGGAAACATATCAGATACGGTTTTTAATACAAACCATCTGTGAAGTATCATAGATGATTAAAATAAAAAACCATATGTAATATTTAACAATATCATAGACGGTTCTTGATGAAAACTGGCTGTGATAACTTTATTATCACAAATAGTTTGTAATACAAATCGTTTATGAATTATCACAGATGGTTTAAATAAAAAATCGTTTGTGATATTTGGCAATATCACAAACGATTCTTAGTAAGATCCGTCTGTGATACTTCACAGATGATGCTCTCTATAAACCATCTGTGATATTGTCTCTTCATAGATGGTTTTTAATATTGACATCAACACAGACGGTCTCTAAACCTAAATTATCTATGATTGCATTTAATACTGACGGTGTTGTGGCTACAGACCAAACAGAGAGAGAGTATAGTAGTGGAGAGTTAGGTGAACAAATGACCTCTTCTTGCTTTCCCAAGGACTAGTCACGATACATAAGCACTCCTCGTCCTAACAAGCGACTTTACCATCGTAACCTCATCCGGAGCCCCTCACTGGGGATGAGCTATGTCATTTACATGACTTACAACCTTCTCGACAAGGCCGGCTGGGTTTAGGTGGGGGCCACCTCTACAACAGGAGCCTCTCATGGTGAAGGGCTTCACAGGCCGAAGCCATGCCGTCGAGCCCTTTGGCCCCCTCCGTCCCTGCGGCCTGTGACTTGTATGATATTGGGCACGGGTGACTTCGCATGTGGCGTGCATTGTGGCTCCGCGAGGGCACAGGTGGAGCCCAGCTGTTGTGCGGGGTCGAAAACCTTGCCGAGGGCGGAGCTGAGCCGCTCCGCGGGCGCGAAGACCTCGCCGAAGGCGGAGCTGAGCTGCTCCGCGAAGGCGAGGATCTTGTCGATGTGGGAGAGATATGTGGGGGTGGCAAGTTGAAACGGCGCGCGCACACGCAAGCGATCGCGCCGGTTGGACTCCCGTCGGTTGCGTTTCCCGATGGGAAAGCTAGTATATATATATATGGCCGCGGTGGAGCACTGTGCTTCCCAGACCTGCACGCCGTGCTTCCATGCTCTGCGATGGTCTTGCTCTCATAAATAGGGCTTCGTCGATTCCGGCGCCTATTTATGAGAACAAGATCGCCTCCGAGCTTGGAGCAATATCTTTGTGGGGGCGTGGTACCGGTGCATCTTCGGGCGGTCATGCTTCTTCAGCCCACGAACGCGCGGTGGCAGCCCGGGGAGTTGACTCCGACGTGTTCTGTGTTGTCCCGCATCCTGGTGAGTGCGCCGCGTGCGCATTTTGCCCGTGTCGCATCATCGGCTGCCAGTTGGCCATGCCGTGACCAACGCGTGCTTCGACCGAGTGACTTGCCGCGTCAGTGCTCTTTGCAACCTGGCATCCGTGGAAAGGCATGGGACACATTAGAATAGCAAAACGGTTGTAGTAAGATCGAAGAGGTATAGTGTGCAGCAAGCTCCGGGGTTGTCCTGAGCCATTGGAGCAGAAGGGGTGCCCTTGTGGCGCAGCTTGTGTAGGCGTGGCTGCGTCGCGGGGGCGAAGATCGCGTCGAGGGCGGAGTCGGAGTCGTTCCGCTGAGACGAAGGCTTCGCGAAAGGCCGGTTGGCGGGCTCTTGGCGGTGTCGCATGTGGCTTGCGAGGGTGGAGACCTGGCCGGCGCAGCCATGCACGCACGTGCAGCCCCGCGGGGGTGCCGTACGCATGTGAGCGGCCGGGCCGTGTCAGCTTCCTCCGGGTGCGCATTCGGACGCGTGGGCGACGCGTCGACTTCCGGCTATTACGCTTCTGGACGCGCGGGAGGTCTGTACAGATACATACCAAAGGGCCGCAGGGTCGCCCGAGCCAGCCAAGATGTTCTTTGATCTCGACGTCACCGCGCATGCACAGGGGGAAGGAGGCCGCTGCGTTATGCTTCGCGCGGCACGCCTTGGGTGCTTAGTGCTGGCTGATTTCCGCGTTGATCGGTGTAAGCTTCGCTTGAACGGACTGCTCCGCTATCGCACCTCGCGTAGGTGCGTGTTGATGCCGGGGGCAGAGCCGAGACTGCGCCGCGAAGGCGGAGATGTCGCCAGTTATATTGCCTAAATTGCCGAGCAGACACGTGGCGAGGTGTGATTAGCGCGCCGTGCTCTGCCGGGGCCCTTGGTGTGACCACCACTTGACCGGGCTCCGTGCACACGGGTGGGTGCGCTGGTACGGCAGCGATCGTGGGGATGTGGGCGGTTCGCCTCCCAGCAGTTATGTTTATCAATGGCGTGGGGGGCACAGGGGTATTAAGTACCCCTTGCATTAGGCCATTTGCCTTTTCATCGCCTTGTCTTCTGTCTCCCAATCGCGCGTCCCCATCTCTTGGCCTCCTTGCTTCCTTCTACATCCCGGAGTTCCAGAAGAATGACGGCACACCACGGGGCGCGCGCGCGGGCGGCTGACGACGGCGCCGTCTTCCAGCGGGCATCGCCACTCGAGGTGAGGTACACCCTCGAGGGGCGCTGCTCTGCGATGGTGAACGAGTGGTGGACGGCGATGGAGAGAGGAGGGGCGGCACTCCCGCGTCCTGGGCTCAACGTTGGTGACGGAAGAGACGATCCGTGGCCTTCTTCGGGAGGGGAAGCTGTCGGACCGCCGGGATGTGCGGCTGCCCGCGGGCGACGAGATCGAACCGCACCCCGACATTTCGGAGGCGATCGTGTTCGTCGCCTAGCTGGAAGCTGGGTTGCGCATCCCGGCCGCCAGGCTTGTTGGGGATGTCCTGCGGGCCTTTGGGCTTGAGCTGGCGCAGGTAACACCGAATGTGATAGCCCGGCTTGCTGTGTATAGTTGGGCTGCGCGCACGAAGGCGTGCTGGCCGACCGTGTCACTGCTCGCGTTTCTTCATGATGTCCGGTGCGCGGTGGAGGATCGGGGGGACGGGGCGCTGCCCGCCTTCGGCAACGTCGATCTCACGCTGCGCCCGCAGTGCCAGAAGATATTTCCCGCGGAGTCGAGTTGGGCCAAGTGGGGGCCTTGAGTGCTCGGGGCGACCGGTGGCGGTTAGCGCCATGCCCGGTGCGCCCCTAGATGCTGATGACGAGTGGGTAGCACGGAGACTTGTGGGGATCACCGCCCGCTTCAACATGCGCGACCTCGCTAAGGAGTACGTCATGTATGGCGTAGCGCCGCTTGCTGCGGAGTGGCGCCTTGCTCCCGGGGGGCTTCGGCGTGACAACGTCCGCCCCTCCGTGTCTTCGCTGCCGGGGCCCTCCGGTCCGCGTAAGTTGTGTTGGAGTTTGTTTTCGTGTGGTGCTCGTCGAGGCTGTTGTTTTTACAATGTGCCCCGGTGCCCTTCGCAGGTATTTCCCTGGGGGACGCGGAGCGTGCGGTGAGTGCGTTCCTTGGGCCGTACACAGCCAGGGAGCACACACTGCGCGTGGCCACGACCGCGGAGGCAGGTCTGGGGCGGTTGAACCGCGTGTGCGAAGCCTTGGGTATTAGGGTGCCAGCGCGCGTTGTTCCGGTCCCCAGCCCACCTCGACGGAACTCCGCGGGGGAGGGGGTTGTAGCGGACGCGGGTTCCCGCTCGGTGGAGCATGCAGAGTTGGAGGTAAGAGCGAGTGCTGCGTCGCCACCAGCCGGTGTTGGGACGGAGCCATTGCTCCTGGAGGATGTTGGGGCGGAGCCGCCGCCCGCGGCCGTGGGACCTCCTTCTGCGGCGGTTTCCGAGGCGGGACCGCCTTCCTGCTCCCCGAAGGCGAAGCGACCCCACACACGGTCGCTGCTTCGCTCAGGTGGGGGTTTTGTTGTAGCGAGCCGGGTCGGAGCCCTATGGGACTCCGACTCCGACACCGAGTGCGTCGGTGCCCCCGTGGCCCCGATTGAGTCTGCGGCTACCAGCGGCGAGGGCTTGATGGAGCTGAGCTCCGACACCGAAGTTCCCCCGGTTGGCGAGGTGGGCGAGGATGCGGAGGTCCTCGTGGATTCGGGCGGGGCTGAAGGTAGACCTTCCTTAATTGTGACCTGCTAGATATTCGCAGAGCTGACCCTCGTGTGCCTTGATAGCAACGTTGTTTCCCGAGCACGGGCGGCCTGAGGAGCCCGAAGACGGCTTGTTGGGAGGGGCGTTTGGCACCACCGAGACTGTTGCTGCGGAAGCCGCCCGACGTCTAGCGGACTTCGTTCCTCGAGCAGGGGTGTTAGCGGCATGGCGGGGGGCCGCCGATGATGCGGCCGCTAGCTTAGATCGCGACGCTTTGCAGATCGGCGGGCTTGACTTTCTTGAAGGGGTGCTCGAGGTCTCTCAACTGAGGGTAAGTGCCTGACACCGAGTGGCCCGCAGCCTTCGGGGAGGTGTACTGATTGCTTCCTTGTGTAGACCTTTGCCCTCAGCCGGGCGCTACAGGCGGCCCATGTGCCGGAACGGGAGGCCTTGGAAGGCCGGCTGCACGCTACCGAAGGGGCCCTTCACGCATCGGAGGAGGCACACTCCGCTAAGAATGACCGCATGCGGCTCCTGGAAGCGGAACGCGCGGCGGCTGTCTCATATGCCGCGGAGTGTGTGGCATCGACGCGGTAGGTGGCGGTGGTGGAGCGTGATGGGCTGCTCCAGCAGGTTGCCTCACTGGAGGAAGAGAACGGCCGCCTCGCCGCGTCCCTGAGGGAGCGGGATGTGGCGCTGGGTGCCGCTTCCACAACGGCATGGGAGGCTATGCTGGCCCTGTAGGGTACCCTTGAGAATCTCGTTGCCGAGGTGCCGCCCCGCTCCTTCGGACCCAAAGAGCTTCCACGGACTCTTCGACGGATTGCGGAAGCGGCCGATCTTGCTCAGCCGGCTGCGACGTCCTTTGGCAATCACTGCTCCTACGTGACTGCCTGCCTGGTATGCGCTCTTCTCCAACACCGGGGCTACCACCATGTTGATGAATTGGGCGACCCACAGCTGGAGATGCCCGCTGGAGCCAGGGTGATGTCTGGCGCCATGCGTGCCGTTCGGCCCGCCGTTCGGTTTTTTCACGAGCGGATCTGGGAGTACATCGGGGAGGCCGCAGCGAAGGTAGAGCTGCGGCGGAACATGTATGGCGCGGGGAACCTTGGCGAGTGGCTTAACGAATTTGCGCGGCGCGACGATGGCGGGACCGACGGCCCAAAGCAAGTGTGACTCCGGGCTCTTGTACGCTTGGTGTGTGTTGTAACCTTACGTACGCCATGCCGCGAATGAATTGCAAACTGCTTTGCTTCGTTGATCGATCTTGCCACTTTGCTGCGAGCAGCTGCTCGATGGGGACCTGCTGCTGATTTCTGACGTTGTAACTCGGCACCGCTTACGTCGCTGGTGGCGGGCCGAAGACTCCCTTGACTTCTGGGCGAATCGACCCTCGGCGGGCGAGACTTCGGCGCGAAGGGTCGTCCCAGCGAAGCCAGACGAGTAGTGCCGGCCCGGCGGGTTTTGTAAGAATATAGTAGCGGTGTGGTGGACGAGTCGGGAAATTCATCCTTGCTGTTGTTTATGGATGCATCTGCTTTGCGTCTTCTTCGTGGTGGGGTTTGCTGGTTGGGGCAGACGCGCGAGCGCTCCGTCCCCTACCCTCCGAAGTGATGGTAGCGGAGCTGACGCCTTAGTCGATGTAGACGCGCGAGCGCTCCGTCCCCTACCCTCCGAAGTGGTGGCAGCGGAGCTGGCGCCTTAGTCGATGTAGTGGCGCGAGCGCCCGCCCCTACCCTCCGAAGTGGTGGCGCGAGCTGGCGCTTAGTCGATGTAGACGCGCGAGCGCCCGCCCCTACCCCCAAGTGGTGGCGCGAGCTGGCGCCTTAGTCGATGTAGACGCGCGAGCGCTCCGTCCCCTACCCTCCGAAGTGGTGGCAGCAGAGCTGACGCCTTAGTCGATGTAGTGGCGCGAGCGCTCCGTCCCCTATCGCTTGCGTTGGGCAGGACAGGGTACGCTTGAGGAGGGACTGGGACCTAGCCTCGTAGGTCCTGTCCCTGGTGGTCAATGGAGGACCTCACGGGTGGCACTGTTTCACTATATTTTCGAGCGCCGATGGGACAGCTGAGGCAGGATCAACGGAGGTCCGCACATGGTGCGGTACGGCTGCAAGGGAGGTGTCTCTTGGCCGTCGTACCTCGCTCCGGGCCCCGCAAGATGGGGGGACGCGTGGAATGGGGCAACCTTGCCGCACCACGTGCCCCTGGGGCGTCGATGGGACTCTTGGGCGTACTGTCCGCGGTCTTGCCTCTGGGGCTCTTTAAAAGGGGCGGGTGGCCGAGTGGAGCGGCACTCGCCTTCCATACACCGCACCCCATACTCATTTTGTTCCAACTTCGCTCAATAGCGTGGGGGGCTCCAGAAGGCGGCTGATGCCGCCTAGGCGGTCGCGGGGTCGGGTGTCCCGCCTCTGCTGGGGGATGCACCGTCACGATGTGTTTTCCCCCCACCCGCGCGCCGAAGAGCCACGGGTGGTGCGGGGTAGTGGGCAATTCACTTGTATTTCATCCGGGCCACTCCTAGCTTCAGGAGTAGACTGTTATGGCACGCCGGCGAGGCTTCATCCCACCCTGCTGTCCCGTATAGGCGCCTGTTCTCTCCCCCGTCTCCTCCCCTAGCTAGTGGACGCTTGGGGTGAGGAAAGGAGGAGAGGGGGGCCAGCTTGCGGTGCTGTAGGGAGCCACACTGCTTCGAGCGCGGGCGCCGGCTCCTTTAGCTCGGGGCGGCAGGCTCTCGGGGGAGCCCTGGGCGCTCTCTGTCTTGAGGGTCTGGGTCCGCAGGGCGCTTTCGCTGGGAGCGTTTGGTTGCTCGGCCCTGCTGCGGAGGCGCTGGCCATCGAGCTCCTGCGCCGCCTGCTTGATCGGCATGCAGAAGTACGAAGCGTGGGCCCCACGTTGAGCTCCTGCGCCTCGCTCCTGTACTCGCGGCCGCCCGTCTGTGCGGCTCGCACGGTTTGCCGAGGTCGCGCGGAGCCTCGGGGGTCCGTGCGCCGTTGTATGTGGACTCCGGCAAGTGCGTGGGAATACCATCCACGTCTTATTTATACTCCGGAGAGTACGCGTGGTGAGAACACCGGTGCGTGCGCGGGACATCCACGTCTTGTTTAGACTCAGTAGAGTGCGCAGGGAAAACGTCCGCGTCTTTGTTTGTACTCCGGAGAATGCGTGGGACTATCAACCATGGCTTACTTAAATTCCGAAGGGTACGCCCTCGCGTGCGCGGAACTTCTGCGTCTTGTTTATACTCAGTAGAGTGCGCAGGGAAAACATCCGCGTCTTTGTTTGTACTCCGGAGAATACGTGGGACTATCAACCACGACTTACTTGAATTCCGGGGACATCCGCGTCTTGTTTATACTCAGTAGAGTGCGCAGAGAAAACATCTACGTCTTATTTATACTCCGCAGAGTGCGTGCGGGGGCATCCCCCCGCTGCGTCTTATTTATACTCCGTAGAGTGCGTGCGGAGGCGGACCTCATCGCTACGTCTTCTTTATACTCCGTAGAGTGCGTGCGGAGGCGGACCTCATCGCTACGTCTTATTTATACTCCGTAGACTGCGTACGGAGGCGGACCTCGATGTTACGTCTTATTTATACTCCGTAGAGTTCGTGCGGAGGCGGACCTCCGTGGAGTGCGTGTGCGGAGGTGAGTCTCCATGTGGTGCGCGTGCGGAGGTGAGTCTCTATGCCTGCGTGTGCGGAGGTGAGTCTCCATGTGGTGCGCGTGCGGAGGTGGGTCTCCGTGCGGTGCGTGGGAACATCAACCACGTCTTTATACTCCGGGGAGTACGCGTGGTGACAACACCAGCGCGTGCGCGGAATCCCGCGTCTTGTTTATACTCGGTAGAGTGCGCAGGGAAAACATCCGCGTCTTATTTATACTCTGTGGAGTGCGTGCGGGGGCGAGCCTCCGCACATTTGTGGGGCGGGGCCACGAATAGCCTCGCAAACGGCGAACTTTATTAAATTCCGGTTTGCGCGGGTGAGCGAGTACAAAAGGGTTATGAACTAATCACAGGACTCGTTGTCGTGGTGATGAGATGCAAAACCTCTTGTGCTTGGGCTGCCGCAGGGCGTGTATGGGCGCGCCTGACCTAAGGACCGCGGTGGGTTCCCAGGCTTGGGCTTCGGGTTCCATGCTCCAGGTGCCGAGCCACGTGCTGATCACCGAAGATGGTGATGACACCTCGCGAGCCCGGAAGTTTTACACATAGGAAGCCATGGTGCGGTACTGCCCCGAAGGAGTTAAGAGTTGGTCACCCCAGAATGGTGTTGTAGGGGTACTAGATATCGACGACATCAAAAGTGACGTCCCTGGTCGCCACGTTGTCATCCTGACCGAAGGAGACCTGTAAACATATTTGACCCAACGCCAATAGGGGCTGGCCTCCGAAGCCCTGCAACGGGATTCGTGAGGGGCCTAGGCGACTCCGAGGGATCGCCATCTGGTCAAAGGCCTGTGCGAACAGGACGTTCGCGGAGCTGCCCCCGTCGACTAGAACGCGCCGGACATCACACCCAGCGACCGCAACCTGGATGATGAGGGGATCCTGATGGGGGAACTCCACGCCTTCAGCATCGGCCGGCGTGAAGGTGATTGCGTGTTGCGCCCAATCTGGCGGCGCCTGAGCTGGGTATGCTGCCACGTGGTGTAGCCTCCGCACGTAGGCTTTGCGCTGTCGCTCCGAGGCAAACTCCAAGGAGGAACCGCCGGAGATGACGTTGATGACCCTACGCGGGGCGCCCTCCAGTGTATGGATCCGCAGGGGGCTTTCCTGGGGCTGCTGCACCTGGTCTTGCGTCCGCCGGAGGCCCTCCTGAGGCTGCGGCTCCTGATCGCAAATCCTCAGGGGGCCGACCGGTGGCTGCTGAACGTGCGCGACGACGGGTGAGCGCGTCTCGAGATCCCTGTCTCTGGCAGCACTTTGGCGAAGTGCTGCGATGGTGGTGCAGGAGCGGGTATCATGATTGCCTTGACCATGCTCCTCGCACCATTGTGGGCGCTGTTGGTCGCCGTACTCCGCTCGGGCCCAGCCGTCGCGACCCCGTCCTCGGCCTCGCCCCCGACCTCGTCGGGCCCTAGTCTCGCGGTTGGCAGGGGCGTTGTCCTCGGAGCCGGCCTCAATGTCAAAGACGTGCCGGGTACGCTGGGATGTCTGACGGCCACGCTGGGCCTTGTCAGCCGGCGTGTCCTTGTGCCGGGAGGTGTCCTTCGACATCTCCTGTCGGCGCTTGCTTTGCGAGGAACCTGCTTGCGATGGGTCGGCGCTCTTCGCGACGCTTCCCACTGGGTTGACGCTGCCGTTGTCTGGCGCGCCGCGTCTTCTTCCGCTCGAGTATATTCCTCCATCTTGTCGAAGAGTTTCGCCACTGTTTTGATCGGCTTGCGCGCGTTGTATTCGGCCAGTGGCCCCGGGCGAAGGCCCTGCACCGCTGCGTTGATTATTGTTGTCTCGTTGACGTCTTTGACCTGGCAGCGGACCTTCGCGAAGCGTTTGAAATACTCGCGGAGCCTTTCCGATGGTTGTTGCTTGATGGCGAAGAGTTGATCCGCGTCGACACGCTCAATGTAGTTCCCCTGGAAGTTGTTATAGAGGCGGTCGCGTACCTGCTCCCATGCATATATGGAGTTCGGCTCTATGGTAAAGAACCATGAAAACGCCACTCTTGTAACGCGAGCGGGAGCCCCTTCACCTTGGTGGTGTCGTCTCTGCCTGCCGCCTCGATGGCGGTTTCATACACGCGCACGAACTCTCGGGGGTCCGTGTCGCCTTTGTACGATGTAACAGAGCTGGGGAATTTGAAATCCTCCGGCCACGGTACTTGCTGTAGGCCCGGCGATAACGGGGATTCCGGGTCCACGCGTCGTAGCGAGGCGCGGCTGGAAGTTGGGGCGTCGCGGCTGTCCGCCCTCTCGGGCACAGGCTCCGGCGCGACCACCGGTGGGGGCGGCGGAGTCCGAGCCTCTTGCATGCTCCTCACGGCCCCCCTAAGATCCGCCAATTCCCGCTGGAGCGTGCTAAGGGCCGCCAGCAGGGCATTCTCTGTGGCGGGCGTAAATGGGGCGGCGGGCGCGCCGGGTAGTGCGGTCGAGGTTGTCGCGGCCGCTGCTTGTGCTCTTAGGTTGCTCCTCACGTCCGTGCAGTGGAGTTCAGTGCCGACGGTGGGACCGCTTGGCACTTCCGCACCGGGTGCAGAGGCGGTGGTCGTGCCCCGACGACCGTCGAGGCTGCCACTCCCTAACGCCCGGCCGGTGTCGTCAAAGTTACTCGTCGCGCCAATGGCGGGTTGGGGTGCAACGGGTGGGTTGGGGCCGATCATCACGTCAATGGCGGCAGGGTCGATGGCGTCGGTGGTGGCGGGGTCGATAGCGTCGATGGTGGCGGGGTCGACGGCGTCGGAGGTGGCGGGGTCGATGGCGTCGGTGGTCGCGCGATGAGCATCGTCATTTTCCTCCCCGACCGCCGATGCTGAAGCTCTGGTGCTGACGCGGGGCCTCGCCGCGACCATTTCCTTCTTCCTTCCCGCCGATGACGAAGCTTTTTTCGGTGCCATCCTTCTTCTTGCAGTCTTGAGGCTTGCTTCCGTCCTCCCCACGGACGGCGCTAACTGTTGTGGCTACAGACCAAACAGAGAGAGAGTATGATAGTGAAGAGTTAGGTGAACAAATGACCTCTTTTTGCTTTCCCAAGGACTAATCACGATACATAAGCACTCATCGTCCTAACAAGCGACTTTACCATCGTAACCTCATCCGTAGCCCCTTACATGACTTACAACCTTCTCGACAAGGCCGGCTAGGTTTAGGTGGGGGTCACCCCTACAACAGACGGTTTTAGTGAACTGTTTATGGTAGATAGTATATACAGTTTTAAAACCTTTTGGTGATAGATATCGTTTATATACATTACTAATTCTTCTCCTCTACAATAAACTTTAATATCTTTTATGCATGCCCCCTACTGAGTAACTCACTGCATCTTACAATTTTGCCATACCATCTATTTTAGCTTGATGTGAAAGACAGATTGGATTCTTTGAAGGAGCATTTTAATAACATTTCTATCGAGGAGAGAAGCAAATTTGATGAAACACTTTCCAACCTGGAAGGGATTAAGAGAAAGAAAAGCTACTCCAAGAAAATAGATGGCAGCAAAAACAAATATATAGTGGTATGCACTCTTGTTCCACACTCACAATGCTTACAGAAATATTTCTCATCTCTGTTTCCTTTTTAGTATGCATTGCTTATTGCTTCTGAGACATCTGGCTACATGATTCTTTTTCCTGACGAAACATATATATGACGTTTTGTATTTGTATGATGAGTTGATGACTTATTTGTGATTCTCAAATCCTCCACATAACCATTCTTGTTATTGCCGATGGAACACTTAAAGTTCCTTGAAGTGATCAGAAGCGTTTCAGATCTCGAAGTAGTGGTGGAAAAGCTCGACCCTATACCAGAAAGAAAGAGAACTTCGGGTGTGGAGAATATTTCCTTTCCTTTTCATAAGTTAGCACAACTGCTTCTGTGATACGTATAATTGAAACAAAGGAGAATTGCTTCGATATTTCAAATGGTGTTTTTTAGATGGTGCACTGACCATAGTTGACACATTAGCATCTACTGCCATATGTGCCGTCATACATTCTATAATGGGCGGACAACCACTGCTGATTGTGGGTCAGTTGGTTATCTGTCTTGCATAAGGTGCCCAAACCATTTTATACCCTATTCATTCCTAAACTTCACTACTTTACCTTCACAAAAAGAAACATTTGATGACCAACGCAGCTTAGCGCGCATAGCTATCTAGTTGCCATCAGGAGCAGACGTAATCATGTCTTTGGATTAGTCCTGTCAGATATGACAGAACATCTTACAGAACGGCATATTAGTATGCTTTATACACTGATGTATTTTCAAATTTGCGCTTAGATCGAAAAGGCTTACAGATGGCCCATATCTGTTATGAAGTTGACATTGTTTAATTCTTTGTATTTGTTGCGTATACACCCTTCAATCATAAAAGAGTGCTATTTTGGAGCGCGCGTAGTCAAACTTTGGCTAGTGATATTTCTATAAATATTTAGACTGAATATATGAAAATAATATAGGTAAATTTTTCTCAAAAAGTACTTTTTATAATATTATAATTTTATTATGTTTGTAAATATATTAACATAGAAATTAGTGATTAAAGTTAGATTTTGAAGACCGTACCGATGTCTAAAACGTCACTATTACTATTTTGTGATCGGAGGGAATAGGTATTCTGAATTCATTCTGATGATTGCTTGATTACTTCTATCATTACCTTTGCACGCAACGGCTGAAAGTTTCGATGGTTCAGGTGACCCTGGAATCCTAAGAATTTTGGAGTATGTATGCATACGTACAGTTTGTGTGGTGAATGCTGAATATATTGCAAGCAGCAAATACTAGGTAAGTGTCGAACATGCTTCTCCGAACTTTGCATATACACAATATTGTCATTCATGGTCGAACTCCAGTGCCAGTTTATGCTGTTAATTTTAGGAAAGAGCGTATGCTCCAGTGTACAGTTGGATGAAAGGTCACAGAGAAGTGATGACTCTGAAACATCAGAAATGTGATTTTTTTAACCTCACAAATCAGAAATGTGATTTTTTAAACATCACAGGAAATGTATTTTTTCTGAGAAGAATCTAGAATAACATTGATGACCTCTCGACATTTATTTGTTTCCAAAATATTGGGTGGGTATTTTAGGAGTGAAATGCTTTTTTTTCGAAAAGGAGGAAGGAGCGGAGGGAAACCAGCTATACATGGTGAAATCTTCTGATGAAGATAATCATACAGAGTGTTCAACAGCTGGCGACATCTAACTATTTTATTTCACTGAGTTAATACTGAATTAGTTAATGGAAAACCTGGATGTGCACCCATTACAGGGGGGAAGCAACGGAAACAGCAGATACGAAGAAATTCGTTGCTTACACGAATAAATGTTTCCAAGATATATTCTCCTGAGGAAAAAAAATTAACTATTATGACCTATATGTTAGTTTCAGATCCTATCTCGGTTCTATCGGATTCATTTCTCAGTCCCTAGATCTTAAATAGGCTGTGTTCCCTGCGCACGTAAATCTATGAGCTGCCCACATGCAAACCCCTTAAGCAACAATCTTATAAGTGGTATTGAACCTTTTTCTCCAAAAGACTTGTCTGATGGGTGAGGGTTTCCTTAAACTTATAAGTTGAACCCCTTACACTTATAATTTATACTTTTTCCTCTCCCATAATCTACATAGGATAATTTTTCCTAACAATCTCTCTCACACACATAGATTGTGCACACTGCACTCCTCGAAGATGTTGGGTGTCTAGACTCTGATACCACTTGTTGGTTTCGGACCCTACCTCGGTCCCATCAAGTTCACTCTCCGATTCTCAGATCTTAAATGGGCTGTGCTCCCTGCGCACATAAGCTTATGGGCTGCTCACATGCAAACCCCTCACCTTATAAGTGGTATTAGGTTTTTCCTTTAAAAAATTATTCTGATGGATGTGGTGTCCCTCATATTTATAAGTTATATTTTTTTCTCTTCCATAATCTATGTGAAATTATTTATTTCTTAACATCATCTCCCTCCCTTTCGTGTATAAATACCAAGAAACCAAGGATGGCGAGCCCCACAGCAACGAGATGCAAGAGCCTTCGGTTAATTAGCTTTGAACACCGCGTCCTCCGGGAGCGCCCCCATCCGCGAGCTAGGTAAAGCGACATGGAGAGCAAGCCGGCGACGAGCAGCGGCTCCAGCTCCGTGGCGATTGCGGCAATGGCCCCCTCATCGGCGACGGCGCCGGCGCGAGCACTGGGACCACGGAGGGCGCTGTCAAGCGTGCAGGTAATCCAGGGACTTGTCAGTGGCGCGGCGCCGCCCCTGTCCCCGAGCGGACAGGGTCCCGTGCCGATGGCTTTACCGGTAAGCCAGCAGGGGCTCATCGGTGCCTTGCCAGTGGCACTGCCGGTAAGCCAGGGGAGCGTCCCTAGGGTGCTTGTGGCGCCGCCGGACAGCCAGGGGCTCCCCAACCTCGACGCCTTGCCAGTCACCGTGGCAGCCCCCACCAGCCATGGGCTCCCCGATAGCGTCCTGCCGCTGGTGACGCTCCCGGGTGGTGGCAACCCCGTGTCGTGCATCCATTGCTGCCGGATGTTCGCCTTCGACTCGTCGGACATCCCCGGGCTTGTCCCTCCTCCTGGGTTCACCTACCAGAACTGCATTGGCCCACTGCCGCCCCCTCCAGAGCGCACAGGTGCAACCTCGCTCCCGCCGGCCGCACCGCCGGCCCCTTTACCAGTGTGCATGGACCCGAACCACTTCATTCTCACCATGCAGAACATGCCCAACGATGTGCTGTCTGAACTGGACCAACTGGTTTGGTTGCGTCCGACGCCAAGCATCCAGCCCACCGCTGTGCGCCCCGCCGCCAGTGGTGGCCAGCGTGTAGAGATGCCAGCTCCGGCCATCCGGCCACTGAACCCCATGCCAGCACCGGCCGTCCCCAACGCCCAACCGGTGCCACCTGAGGTCATATTGAGCTCCGCTGCGCCGACCTCCGTGGATCTGGATCTCAACCTCTAGTCAGGTGCTGCACGGCGGAGGAGCATTGCCGGACTTGCAAGCTTGGCCGCCGGACAGTGGGGTTTTGGAACGCTTACATGAACACCTTGTCGTCCAGTGTCCCATGGTCATTTCAGTTTTAGTATCTTCATCTCGTGTGGTGTGTTCTTGTAACCGGCGTCTGAGCAGTATCCAACTTTTAGCTACCAGTTTATTTTCTCTTTTGTTGCTTGTTAGCATCCAGTTGAGAGTAAGAGTTGTCATCCATGTACTACCAAGAATTATCACTTATCAGCTTCATCAGTGAAATGATAATTTTGTCTATTGATCTGTATTTTACCTTGTCAGACAAATTGATCCGTATTTTACTACAGTTGAAATGATGCTGGTTCGTTCCTTTTTTTTTTTGAAACACGGGTAGACGCTGTGCAGCATTTGATTAATAGAGAGGAGAGAAAACAAACACTAATCTAAGATAAACGAAGACACCTCTTAGGGCATCTTCAATGGTCCTAGCTAAGTACTATCTATAAGGATTCCATATCATCTATAGAGTAGACACTAAAAGCTAGTATTCCAAAGGACTATATATAAGGATAGCTATTTGATGTTTACATGCACACACAGTCATTTATAGAACCTGCCTCGTTTTGCGTTATAGACTAGAGACAGAATAGTAGCTAGCTGTTTGTGTTTTGCATACTCTCTTTCCTCCACATAGGATATATGCTGATGTGTACATACAAATAGCCAGCTGACTCAGCACCATTGGAGATGCCCTTACACACTAAAACAACAACACCTATAACTTAAAAAACGAGCCGCCAAAACTAAGACACCTAAGCTACTCTACTGTAGCTGCAGCAATAGTGAGACACCTAATTTGCTTCCTCAACTCACCTAAATCACCCACCTCAATAGAAAGCTGAATCGTGAAATGATGCTTGTTCGTTCTAGAACAAATGCATAAAATGGAAGTAGTTTTTTTTGTTAGTAATGGACTAGTTCAGATTAAATGTCTTAATTTTCTATCTATTAAGGCTAACCTTCCTTTTGCAAAATGTAAATTAATTTGACCAACTTACACAAAATCATACACACTTTTACTCTGCACATAATAATTATCATCACTACTACAGAAAACCTAATATTAGACATCAAATCACATATGGTTTTAAAAAATCGTCTGTGATGTACACTATCACAGACGGTTTTAATTTGATGACCGTCTATGGTGTTGGTGGCAGAAAAAAGGAGTATCACAAACGGTTCTTACCGATGAACCATCTGTGATATTGGAATATTACAGACGGTTTTTTAATTAAAAATCGTCTGTGATAATTCTAGTACCACAGGTAATTTTTATTAAAAACCGTCTGTGATAATCTAATTAGGTATTTATTGCGCCGCTCAGAGCGCATCTCTGTCTTCATTTCGATCCAGATTTAGCCGGCCGGTGCTGCACACCTGGAGGAGGCGACAAGGCTTTCAACCCATTTAATTTGGTGGAAGGAGGCTTTATTTGGTAGGAGAGTTTTGAAGATTCATCTAGTTCTTGGTTACCCTAGATATGGTTAGTAATGAAATTTATTTTTCATTGTATCAAAATTTAGATCTAACTAATTTTCGATGACTGTTATATATATATACTTTGAAGATCTAGATAATTTAGATTTAGCTAGCATCAATGCATGTGGTATATATGTAGTAGTAATTAATTAATTTAATTTTTAATATTAAGTTGTTATATGTGTGCATAATATAGGACCGAAGTTAGATGTATACTGCAAGCCGTGTAAGTGAAGAGTACATTAATGGCATGTCTGGTTTTACAAGAGCTGCTGAGGAGGATATATTGAATAAGCGAGTGAAATATATGTATTGTCCATGCAATGACTGCAAGAATTTAAAGATGTTTAAGAATCGAGAGCAGATTGAAGCGCACTTGATTTGGAGGGGTTTCAAAAAGAGGTATACGTGTTGGACCAACTATAGCGAAGTCAATGATATACCGCTGGATAACATCATTGGTGAAGTCAATGATATACCGCCGGATGATATCGCTGGTGAAGTCAATGATATGCCGCCAGATGATGTCGATTGTGGTTCGGATTCGGATAGGCTGCACGATGATAATTTGGATCAGATGCTTCGTGATGTAGAAGAGAATTATAATGAGAGAGAGTATGTTAAATTCTGAGACTTGATGGAGGACTCGGAGAAACCATTGTTCACGTGTTGTAGGTCAAAGTACATGAAGGTGTCAGTTATGTTTGAACTATTGAAATTAAAGATAAGCAACGGTTGGTCCGATAAGAGTTTCACGGCGCTGTTAGGTTTTTTATCGGACATACTTCCGGAGGGAAATGAGTTGCCTAAAACCACGTATAAAGCCAAGAAGATTCTTTGTCTATTGGGAATGGAAGTAGAAAGAATACATGCATGTCTGAACGACTGTATCCTCTATCGTAAAGAGTATGCAAACATACATGTCTGTCCGGTGTGCAACGCATCCTGATACAAACGTAACAATCAATGAGATGATGATGGCGAGGGAACAAAGGTGAAGAAAGGACCTCCTGGAAAGGTGGCATGCTATCTTCCTATAATTCCTTGTTTGAAGCAGTTTTTTTGCGAATCCAAAGGAGGCAAAACTGCTGCGTTGGCACTCGGAGGAGCGCAAGAAGGATGGAATGCTGAGATACTTTGCTGATTCCGCCCAGTGGAGAAACATCGATAGGAGTTTTACAGATTTTGATGCAGAACCGAGGAATATAAGGTTTGGATTGAGTACAGATGGAAAGAATCCTTTTAGTAGCATGAGCAGCCGATATAGCACTTGACCCTTGACTCTTTACATCTATAACCTTCCTCCTTGGTTGTGTATGAAGCGAAAATATATTTTGTTGTCGATATTTATCCAAGGGCCAAACAACCTAGGAATGATATTGATGTGTACCTAGTACCGTTGGTAGAAGATCTAAAAGTACTGTGGAACGAAGGGGTACAGGTATGGGATGCATACAAACGAGAAAACTTCACTTTACGCTCCTTATTGTTCGCACCATAAATGATTATTCTGCCCTTAATAACCTGTCAAGCCAGAGTACAAAAGGTGCCAAAACTTGTACTCACTGCTTAGATGGTATCGAGAGTGTGTGGCTGAAACACTCACGCAAAATCGTGTACGTACGTCACTGTTGGAATCTTTGGAGGGCTCACCCATATCGCAAGATGAAGAAATAATTTGACGGAGAGAAGAAGGACGGATCAGGTCCAAGGCATTTAAGCGGAAAAGTGGTTTATGATATGGTTAAGGATTTAGATGTTGTCCTCAGGAAGGGACGTAAATTGAGAGCTCATGAGAAGAACATCTGGAAGAAGAGATCAATATTTTGGGACTTCTTATTGGGAGTATCAAGATGTTCGGCACTGCATCGACGTCATGCACGTAGAAAAGAATATATTTGACAGCTTGATTGGTCTCTTACTGAACATTCGTGATAAAACAAAGGACGACATCAAGGCACGACTTGACTTGGCTGATATAGATATCAGACTTGAGTTAGCACCGACAGAAACAGATAATGGACTAACGTACCTTCCCCCTGCGTGTTATACTCTGTCCAAGGCCGAGAAAATAGAACTGTACCAGTGCTTGCATGGTGTCAAAGTTCCGTCTAGTTACTCCAGCAACATGAAGAAACTTGTTTTGATGCAAGATTTGAAGTTCAATGGCATGAAGTCTCATGATTGTCATGTGCTGATGACACAGATGCTCCCTATTGCAATTAGAAATATTTTGCTGATCAAAGTCCGAGTGACAATCATGAGGTTATGTTATTTCTTTGACACAATTGCTCAGAAGGTCATCGATCCCGAAGGACTAGATGCTCTGTAGGACGAGGTGGTGATGACTTTGTCATCTTGAGATGTATTTCCCTCCTTCGTTTTTCGATATTATGGTCCATCTCATTGTTCATGTTGTTTAGGAGATAAAAATGTACGGACCCGTATTTCTATGTAGCATGTACCTGTTTGAGAGATTCATGGAAATTCTCATATCCTATGTACGGAATCGATCTCGGCCGAAGGGCAGTATCGTTGAAGGTTATGCAAGCGAAGATGTCATTGAGTTTTGTGTCGATTATATGGCTTAGATTGAACCGATAGGTGTGCCTCAATCTCGTCATGAGGGGAGGCTCAAGGGTATCAGAACTATCGGAAGGAAAGCAATCACTCCAGATATGAACACGTATGTTCAAACCCATTTCACGGTCTTGCAACACATGACTGAAGTGGCCCCTTATGTCGACCAGCACAAGGATGTGCTTCGGCAACAGAATTCGGAGTGTCCGGATGTTTGGATCATGAGACAACACAACAGTTAGTTCAACCAATGGTTGAAGGAGCAAATCGCTAGGAGCTCGTTAAGTGAGATGCTGACATGATTGCCAAAAGGGCCAACATTTACAGTTGTGACATGGCATAAATGGGTACATATTCTATGCATAGGCTCAGGATGTAAAGAGCACTAACCAGACGGTTCTTAACTAAGAACTGTCTGTGATAATAAATATCACAGACGATTCTTAACTAAAAACAGCACAAGGGTCGAGGAAGAACAACATGACGAAACTAGCTATATACGCATCGATCATTATGAAGGGCTAATTTTTAAAGAAAATAAACAAGTGGAATGAGAATGTGTGATATATATATATATATATATATATATATATATATATATATGTGTGTGTGTGTGTGTGTGTGTGTGAATTTGTATTTATGTATATAAGAATGCATGTGTGATGTATATATGAATTTGCATTTATGTATATAAGAATGTGTGATCGATATATATATATATATATATATATATATATATATATATATATATATATGTGTGTGTGTGTGTGTGTGTGTGAATTTGTATTTATGTATATAAGAATGTGTGATATATATATGTGAATTTACATTTATATATATGAGAATGTGTGATATATATATGTGAAATTGCATTTATGTATATGAAAATGAGTCTCATATATATGGGTGAATTTACATTATTTACCTTCACAGGCGGTTGTAAAGAAAAACCATCTCTGATTTCTTATTATACGCAGTTGTATTTGAGAACCGTCTGCGATGATACATATCACAGACGGTTTTCAAATACAACCATTTATAATAAAAAAACTTCACAATGATTCTAAAATAGAACCATCTGTAATAATAAATATTCACAGACAGTTCTAAAATAGAATTGTTTGTAATAAAAATATTCACAGACAGTTCTATTTAGAACCGTCTGTAATTATTACCCCTATATATATTGTGCTCTCGGGTTATTTGTACTGTACTTACGCTACACCAGCCCTCACTTAGCAACGCCACCTCCCCCGAGCCCGTCGCTGCCTCCCCCGACTCCAGCGGCCCTCCTCCCCCGCGCCCGGTACCCTCCTCCTCCCCCGAGCCCAGCGCCGCCTCTCCTGACTTCGGTGGCCCACCTCCCCCGCGCCCGGTACCCTCCTCCCCTGAGCCTGACACCCTCCTTCTCCCCCACGCCCAGCGCCCTCCTCCCCCACGCCCAGCGGGCCTCCTCCTCCCCTGAGCCTTGTAAGGACTGATTTTGCCATCTTTCCCTAGCCCTAGTACCTTGGCCTTACTGTGCCTTCCCCTAGCCATTTTTGCCGTCATAGTGGCTTGAAGTGCCACCGCTCTGTGAGATCTCTCTCTACTTCTATTACTATATATTCTGCATTTGTTAGTCGTGCTAGTTATTATTTTTGAAATTTTGTGGTAAAATCTAGCACTAGGAGATCATTTGCATAATAGATTGTGGGCTTTTAATTACTTGATGATGATCTCTGTCAAATTGAGATTACCGTGACAACTTAGACTCATTTGCTAGTGTGATCTTTTCGTATACTGTTGATTACCTCTATTGTGTGTAATTGCTAGCTTTGTCAATCGCCTTGGTACAGTTTTTGTTCTGTCCAGCATACTGTTATTGATTCTTTGCTATATATATATATATATATATATATATATATATATATATATATATATACACATATATATGTATATATATATATACATATATATATATATACATATATATATATGCATGTTGTTTATGCAATTGCCGAATATACTTGTCATCTTCGCAGTAGCATAAATCTGTTATTAGTGATTGATTTTGGTTAAGGTATACTAGCTGTCTTTTATGCTATTGACATTGTATTACATTGAGGTAATATTTGCATAATTAAACTAGTAAAAGTGTAAGGAGTTGTCATTGTGATTGCTGAAAAGTAACAAAGAGTTGTAGAAGGACAAGTTTCTAATAACTTGTGCAACTCCTCAAACTGAGAGCACAAGACAACCATTAATCTGTGGATTATGCAGAATTTATAAGCTGACATGGTTATTCTATTGAATATATTACAATATGTTAATGTTTCAAATTGTATATCTGCTTTGAGACGTAATAATGTACCTCCATATGATAATGTTTCAAATTTATATGCATAATTAAGGAGTGTAAGTGCGGCACACAGGGCCCTCTAAGCAAAAAACATGCACCTCCATAGACTCAGCACAGTTGGGTATGCAGGTAAAATTCTGTAATGGAGGAAGGAGGACGAGCAGGCAAACCTACGGGACACCTCCCCACCAATTGCCACGATCCCTGATGAGCGCACTTAAAATTGGATTAGAGCGATGTCATCTACCCTGTCATCGGAGGATATCTCCTTCCGAAACCCCGTAGAAATGGAAGTGTCCTACCATTTAGTAAGATATCAAACTACATAGCTTATATTACTCTATAACTCATAGGAAGAAAAATGATATGTCGGGCTCTTGAAGAAAGAGCTAAGTGTAGAACCTTCTCAAGGATCATTTCAGACAATTAGGGAGAGAGATATACTCTCCATGGCCCTAGGAAATAAGGAGCACCCGAGTCGCACGAGAGGCCTTGGTCTTTATGTTCCTTGGAAATATAGTTTCTCAGAGGACTCTGAATCATACCGGAGTAGAAAGAGAGCCAAAGCCGAGCGCGAGACACAACTACAAAAGGAGATTAAGGCATCTTTTATAGTGGAGTTCACTAATTATGTTAGAAATGAGATGCAAAGGTATAGAGAAAATCAGTAGGAAACCTCCGCCGCTCCTATGCTAGCCAGCCCCCCAACCATCGGAATAGCTGCGCATCCAACCCTACCACGAAAAACTACCACAGATTTCCTATCAATGACATCCTACTAATAATTATTATCTCTGAAATGCTTGATCCATTGACAGGCCTGTTGGAGAAGCTAATTTTATATTGTTATATAGGTGGCTACGAAGTGCAAGCTCCAAGTGAGATATACCTTTGTTGCCCTGTGCGCTGCTTGGGGCCAGGCATATCCGTCCGGTTCTGGGGCCTTAGTGCACGATGTAACTTTAGTGCCAGGTTTTGGAAAAGTAAATGTGGACGGTGTTTATGCCAATTTTGAAGTTGTCCCGCTATAGAAGCCCTCGAACAACGAGGTCATGACTCTAGGGCAAATCGTTGGACATTCATCCAGTGGCTCAAAAGAGACATCTGCCTAGAGGCTCCTGCACCGGTGCCTTGGTGGCTCACTGCAACAAGAAATTTATACTTATACCCTACAACCAAGGGTAGGTGTTACACTAGTAGCTATACTTGTTGATTTCTACTTTATAAGCAACACAAGATTAGATTTATTGACCATGACGACATACCTATGTAGATTCCACTGGATTCTAATTGTAATTATATTAAAATGGAATAAGGTAATATACCTTGATTCCCTAAAGAAGAACAAAACCAACTTCATAGTTGTCGGACAATTAATTGATAGGTACATACAATTTCTTCATACATAACTGTATTGTAGTCTTTCTTTCCTTCCCAATAACTAAGGCTAACTTTTTGGAACATGTAAGCCATTCACCTCGTACATTGCAGAGGTACAAAAATCGAAAGGTGGGACCAACGCCTTGCGGCATATTCAAAATTTTCTAGTATTCGCTAGTACACATTAATCCTATATAACACTTTGTAGTAATGCTTCTTGAATTAACAAATTCTATTTTTGCAGTGCCACCAACAACCGTCGGGCAACACTTGTGGATTCTATGTTTGCCGTCATATATAACTACTCGTCGATTCCACGAAGATCAACGATCCTCAGGATTGTCAATCTTGCAATAATTATTTTTTACTTATCAAGTTATATATGTACACACGACATTGATATTCCTATCAACTTGCTACGTCCATCGCTACAACTGCGTTGAAACAAGCTGAACTCGCACAAATTCGAGAATAGTGTGCGTACTTTTTGATATCAGATGAAGAGTTCCACAATGTAGAATAAATTTAATTGAGATAAGATTGAACTTAATTGTACATATGCGTATTTGTTAATGGATAATTTATTTTATTTCAATTAATTGATTTGTGAAATAGATGTTTTTTACTTCTGAAATGAATGAATGTGAATTGGATGTATACTGTTCATCTGCTTGTTTCGGAGGGCATAGCTAGCAATTCCTAAGGCTAACCAATAAACAGAAATAGATTTAGAAAAAAGAATATCACAGATGGTTTATAATGGAAACCGTTTGTGACATGTAAGTGTCACAGACGATTTCAACTACAAAGTGTCACAGACGATTTCAACTACAAACCGTATATGATAATTAAATATTACATGTAGTTTCAACTACAAACCGTCTATGATAGTTCAATATCACAAACGGTTTGAACTATAAACCATCTGTGATAGTTTAATATCATAGATAGTTTATAATTGAAACTATATATTATGCTTATTTATCATAGACAGTTTCAACTGGAAACTGTTTGTGATAATCAACTATCATAGACGGTTTATGGTTAAAATCGTCTATGATATTTGCATCACAGATGATTCGAAAGCCATCTGTGATGACTTTATTTCATTACTGGCCCATAAATTCAGATGGCTCACGAAATCGTTTGTGATGACGTTTTTAAACTGTCTGTGATAACGTCTTCTATAGTAGATCTCCTTCAACTGAGCAACAGCAGACATAAAGCCATGAGTATATTGGTACTCAGCAAGTCGTTTGTAACAAAAATATAATATAATATGCAAGGCTTATCTATGAATGGTTCAAAGGTTATTTTGCAGAATACAATAATTTAAAGTAAATACAATGAATAGATTGAATGCAAACTTTAAAGAAAATGATAATACGTAACTAATCAAGAAAACTGAATAGACTATTAGTGAACTACCCATTCACTTAATAAACCACCAATGAGTTACATTCAATTTCCACAGCTCTCCCAGCTAAGTTTATAAGAAATATCTACCCTTTATATGAAATCACCGAGAGTTGTCTATAACTAGAGACACAACTATTCGAATAGTTTTACACTCTGTAGAGATTGCACCACTATACTTACACGATATGATTATCCCCACGTTAAGAAAAATCACAATAAGGTCTTTACAATGCTCAATCATAAATCAATTTTGTTTGCTAAGGTTTCACTGTTGAAAGCATCTAGGCCCCTAAATTTAGGGTTTTGGTAATTAATAACGAATTGTGAACATATGACTAATGTGTGTGCTAAGATTGTATAGATAAAGTCACATATGTGCAAAGGTGAAAAACAAGTTGTATGGAAAATTGATGTCAAGAAAAATCTAAAATGAGGTACATAAAATATAGAATCTCTTTTCGATTTTTACCGGTCTTAGGAGAAAAGCTGTAAGACCGGATTATAGGTTAGATGCTATACTATTAAGAGGGATTATTGAAAGTAGCTTGATAGCATGTTTTGGTGCACATTGAATCAACTTAGGATCATGCATGCATTTGAAAACAAGTTTGAAAAACTCTGTGTTCTCTCAGTAAAATCGGTAGTATCGCACCCAACTGCGGAACTATAGCAGTGCAGTAGTTCCGGCGTATAAACAGCACCCTTCCAGAGAGCACCCTTCTGTGCGGTATGTTTTTTCCAGAGAGCATCCTTTCGGATACTTAAACTCAACAGAAATCGGTAGTACCGGATTTTCAATGGCGGAACTACTGCAATGCGGTAGTACCGCACGGTACTGCGAAACTATCGATTTCCGGTGCGTTTTTTCCAGAGAGCACCCTTATGGGGACTTAGACTCAAAAGCAATCAGTAGTACTGGATTTTCAATAGTGGAACTACCGTATTATGGTAGTACTACACGGTATTGCGGAACTACCGATTCACGGTATGTTGTTTCCAGAGAGTACCCCGAGAAAAACTTAACTGGTCAAAAATCGAAAGTACCAAACTTAGCACGGCGGAACAACCGCAGTGCGGTAGTACCGCACTGACCTACGAAACTACTGCTGTGCGGTAGTACTGCACATACAACGATGGTAGTACCGTTCTAAATTTTAAACAGCTAGTTTTGACAGTCTGACATAGCCGTTACTGTGTGCTACAGGAAAGTGCGGTAGTTCCGAACTTTGTACCGCAGTAGTTTCGATTTCCCTGATTTTTCAGAATAAATTTTACAACGACTAGTTTTGGTTGGTGAGGGTATAAATACCCCTCCACTTGCCCAAGGGCAGGGTGCTGAGATTGCATTGATCATATTTGCGCCCTAGAGCATTCACTCCACTTTCTTTTCACACTAGAGTATTCATTTTGAGTTGTGGAGAGATTTTCAAGTGTATTCAATTCTAGTTGATCCTTTTGCACTTGAGTGTCGTCAAGCAAAATTGGTGATCCATTCTCTTGGTGCTTGCCGGCACCAAGACGACGGGAAGGTTTATTACGAGGTGACTTCTTCAAGAAGATTGTGAAGAAGCCCGAGCTGATTTATGAGTGGTTTGGAGCTCGCCATCTCCAGAGCGGAGGAAGAGCTACCACTAGTGATCAAGGAGCGAGGCTTAATTCGTGGAGCCGGTCCAAGGACTCTTGGGCTTTCCTCAATGTGGATTAGTGAAGATCGGCAAATCTTCGACATAACGGGAAAACATCGCACGTGTCACTGTGATCATTTCTTTGTCTCCCTTTAGTCTTTGCCTTGCTAGTTGAGCAATTTGTTACTTGCTACATTTACTTGAGCTTGTGCTATAATTGCTATATTGATTGCCAAGAACTATTAGAATTGTGTAGGTGTGCTTTATCTAGCATTCTTATCTTGTGATAAATTGCTAATGCTTGTTTAAATTAGGCAAGAATTTTATAACCTCCTATTCACCCCCCTTTAGTCGGTTATCCTTGATCACACAAGTGGTATAAGAGCTTAGTCTCTCAATTATTAGACTTTACCGTCTAGAGAGAAAATGATGACTAGCGAGGGGATTGCAATAGGCAAGATGCCACAATTTGATGGCACAAACTATTCTTATTGGAAAATTAGGATGTTAATTTATCTTAAAGCCATGAGCCCTAGCATTTGAAAAATTGTAAATAAGGGTTATGTGATGCCACTTGATCTATTAAATCCCACAGATCAAGATGGGCGTAACGCTCATTTAGACGCCCAATCCATGAATGCTCTATTTGGAGTCTTAAATGCGGACGAGTTCAATAGGGTGAGCAATTTAGAAACCGCTCTGCTATTTGGACGACTCTCTCAGAAATTCACGAGGAAACCTCCGCGGTTAAGGAAGAAAAATTGAATAGGCTTCGGATTAAGTATGAAACATTCACAATGTTGCCGCATGAAGGCATTAATGAGATGTACTCTCGCTTAAACAACATTGTGAATGAGCTAAAGGGCCTTGGCACTTCACTAACCGACATTAATGTTGTGAGAAAAATACTAAGGGCATTGCCGGAAAAGTACGAGGTATTGGTGACCTTTTTGTCAACTCGCTCGAATTGCCAAGAATGACGCCAACTCAACTCTTAGGCAATCTCATCACCAATGAGTTGTACAAAAAGGATAAGGAGGAGCTTTTGGAGCAATCCTCCTCGAAAAGGAAGAAAATCACCGCCTTCAAGGCCAAGGTGATCAGAAGTGAAGAGTCCGAAGAAGAAGATGATGACTCCGAGGAGGAAATGGTCCTCCTCGTAAGAAGAATAAAGAGATTTATGAGGAGGAGTCCCTACCGAAATGCAAATCAAGGATCAAGCAAGAAATGGTGCTCATTCAATGACAACAAGCGCTATAGCAATATCCGTTACTATGAGTGCGACGAGAAGGGGCACATTGCCTCTCAATGACCGACAAGAAAGGATGACAAAGGAAAATCATCCAAGAAGAAAGAATTCAACTCCAAGAAGAAGTTCTTCAAGAGGCTTCACAAAGATAGGAAGAATGAAGCCCATATTGGAGAGTAGAATTTCGATGAAGACTATTCAGATTGTAACTCCGAAGAGGATTAGTCTCCCAAGAAGAAGGGACTTGTCGGGATAGCAATCAAGGAGGCTCCATCACTCTTCTCAACTCTGACATGCCTCATAGCTAAGGGAGAAAAGGTAAAAACTACTGATGATGATGATGAGCCTTCATATGATGAATTGATGGATATGCATATTGACTTGAATGAATTTGTTGAAAAAGAAAAGTCAAAGTACAAAGATCTAAGGAGAGAATACCGCTCTCTAAAAGATTCTTTTGAGGAGCTAAAGGAAGATCATGACTTACTTCTCCAAGAAACATCAAGCAAATTTTCCTCTAGCATTGGAATTAATTGTGATATTCTTGGTGATATGCCTAGAGTAGAAATTGCTAGAATTAATACTTCCAATTCATGTGATGATTTGAATGCTATGTCGTGTAGTTCAAGTATTAATGATTTTATTAATTTATGTGATAAAGAACTTGTTGTTGAAAATTATAAATTAAAAGAACAAGTTGTTCAATTAAATAAAAGTTTAGAAAGATGCTTCAAGGGTAAGACCACTCTTAACAAATTATTGAGTGAGCAAAGGTGCTCATTCAATAAGGAGAGACTTGGGTATATGCCTAAGAAAGGTAAAACGCCCTCAAAGAATGTCATAAAGTTTGTAAGGCCTATTGGTAATCAAAATCAAGAAAATAAAAATGCTTCCACTACTTTGTATGATTCTTGCTATTTGCTTAAAAAATCTAGTAGTGGTAAGGTTATTGCCAAGTTTATTAGCACTTCAATTTTGGGTGCTAAAAAGAATGTCATTTGGGTGATCAAAGCCTTGGTTACTAAACTCTAAGGACCCAAGCAAATTTGGGTACCTAAAAGAACTTAATTTCTTTTGTAGGTGAATGACAAGACCGGTGGATGGCATTGTGTGTTAGATAGTGGATGCACTCAACACATGACCGAAGACCGAAAAATGTTTACCACTTTTGAGAATGGAAGCAACGAAAAGATTACATTCGGCGATAATAGCAAATGAAAGGTATTTGAATTGGGTAAAATCGTTATCTCCAATGACCTTTCTATTTCTAATGTCTCTTTGGTAAAAACATTAAATTTCAATTTGCTATCTATTGCTCACTTGTGTGATTTAGGTTTAATTTGTTCCTTCTCAAAGGATAGTGTTTCAATTTCAAAAGAAAAGGATAATAAAATTATTTTTAAAGGTTTTCATTTTGAAAATCTTTATTTAGTGGATTTCAATTCAAATAATTCAGGATTGAAAATTTGTTTATTAGTTAAAACCTCTTTGAGATGGTTATAGCATAGAAGGTTGGATCATGTGGGCATGATTCAACTCAAAAAGTTTTTCAAAAATGATTTAATTGTTGGCTTCAAGGATGTGAAGTTTGAGAAAACAAGCTTTGTAGTGCTTGTCAAGCCGAAAAACAAGTGGCTAATTCTCATCATTCTAAAAGTATCATATCGATATCTAGACCATTAGAGCTCTTACACATAGATTTATTTGGATGAACAACCTACAAGTGCGTAGGGGAAATAGCTATTGTTTAGTCATTGTAGATGATTATTCCCGATATACATGGGTATTCTTCTTAAATGACAAAGGCGATGTCCCCCGTGTTTTCCAAAAGATTTGCAAAAAAGGCCTAAAATGAATTTGATTTTAAAATAAAGAAAATTAGGAGCGACAATGGTTCCGAGTTCAAGAATGCAAGAATTAAAGATTTTTGTGATGAACTTGGAATAAAGCACGAGTTTTTCACGACTTACACTCTGGAGCAAAATGGAGTAGTAGAGAGAAAAAAATCGTATATTAATTGAAATGGCTAGAACAATGCTTGATGAATATAATACTTCCGATATCTTTTGGGTGGAAGCAATCAATACCGCTTGTCATATCATAAATCGCATTTATTTGCATCGACTCTTGAAAAAGACTTCTTATGAGCTAAACAACTTTGGAAGGAATTATGTGTGGATTTTGGTGGAAAGACCCAAGGAGTACAAGGTTATTGGCATAAAATGGGTATTCCGTAACAAACAAGATAAAAACGGAATTGTGGTAAGAAACAAAGCAATGTTAGTAGCTCGAGGTTTACTCAAGTCGAGAGATTAGATTATGATAAAATTTTTGCTCCCGTAGCTAGACTTGAGTAAATTAGAATCTTGCTTGCTTTTGCATCATGCTTTGATATTTAACTTTATCAAATAGATATTAAAAGTACGTTTCTTAATAGAAAAATAATCGAACTTATATTTGTTGAGCAACCTACCGAATTTGAGGATCCTAATAAACCAAATCATGTGTATGAACTCTCTAAGGCGCTATATGGACTCAAACAAGCCCCTAGGGCATGGTATGAGCGCCTTAGAGATTTTCTACTCTCCTAAGGATTCAAAATTGGGAATGTTGATACTACATTGTTTACTAAAATTATTGACAATGAATTCTTTGTATGTAACACATATGTTGATGATATTATTTTTGGTTCTACTAACCAAGACTTTTGCAAAGAATTCGGTGATATGATGTCTAGGGAATTTGAGATGTTCATGATAGGTAGATTGAGTTATTTATTTGGACTCCAAATCAAACAATTCAAGAATGGGATATTCATAAGCCAAACCAAATATGCAAGAGATTTATTTAAAAAGTTTGGCATGGAGGATGTAAAGCCAACCAAAACTCTCATGACAACTAACGGGCATCTAGATCTAAATGAAGAAGGTAAGTTGGTAGATTTAATGCTCTATAGATCCATGATAGGTAGTTTGCTTTATCTTACCGCATCTAGGCCCGATATTATGTTTAGTGTTTGCATGTGTGTAAGGTTTCAAGCATCTTCAAAAGTATGCCACTTAGTGGCCGTAAAGAGAATTCTAAAATATTTGAAACATTCCTCTAATGTAGGTTTGTGGTTTCCAAAAGGTACTAAATTTGATTTAATTGGATATTCGGATTCCGATTATGCGGGTTGCAAAGTGGATAGAAAAGGCACCTCCGAAAGTTGTCAATTGTTAGGAAGATCTTTAGTGTCTTGGTCTTCAAAGAAACAAAACTCCGTAGCACTTTCGACCGCTGAAGCCGAATATATTTTCGCAGGTAGTTGTTGTGCACAATTATTATGGATGAGGCAAACATTGATGGATTATGGAATCAAATTTGATAAAACACCTCTTTTGTGTGATAATGAGAGTTCGGTGAAAATAGCCAATAACCCCGTCCAACACTCAAGAACCAAGCATATAGATATTAGACACCATTTCTTGAGAGATCATGTTAGTAAATGGGGTGTTGAAATTAGCCACATAAGAATCGAGGATCAATTAGCGGATATTTTCACCAAACCTCTAGATGAAAGCTGCTTTTGTAAGTTGAGAAATGCATTAAATATTTTAGACTTCTCAAACATTGATTGAACCCTTGTTGCATGTGTTTGGGTGTTATTTTAGCCTTTTGAGCGATTTTGTGGTGATTTATCAAAGACTTTTTTTTACAAAAATCTTATATTTTTATAAAAACTATTTTATTAGAATCCAAATAGGTTCTTTAATACATAATGATCCTGAATGATTCTTCTTTGAGTGCAAAACTAGGGATCATTTGCATAAAATCTCAATCTAATTTCAAAATCAGCAAGTCCTAGAAAAATCAGAACTACCGCCGTTGTATATGTGGTACTACCGCAGAGCGGTAATACCGCAGCCAAGCGCGGTACTACCGTACTACGGTAATACCATGGTTAAGGGCGGAACTACCGATTTTTCATAAGGAGGGCAGTTATCTCCAGGATTCTCTCCTATTTCCTTCCAAAACCGTTCCCTCTCTCCTCATTACTTCATTGCACCCAAAAAATGTTCTATCTCTCTCACCCCTAAGAACACTCCAAAATCCCTCACCCGATCTCCAAATCCGGTGAGGTTTTCTCCGTTCTTGGGCTTGATTCTGCTTCACAAGAGTTCAACTCTTCCATTCCTTGAGGTATTTCGGATCAAACTTTAAAATTCATCTCGTTTTGAACTCTATATGAAACTAGGTTAAAACTTGAAATGTAGATGATTTTGTTGCTAGATTCTTGGGCAAATTGGTATGGTTAGTGATGTTAGGTGATTTAACATCTTCCTATTGGATCATATCCATCAAAAACATCACTTAAAATCATAGATTAATCTGCCAAAAAAACTCTTAGGAAAATCGGTAATACCGGTCGAGTGCACGGTACTACCGCTGGGCGGTACTTTCGCACCTACACCAGTACTACCGCACTGCGGTACTACCGCAAGGTGCAGCGAAACTATCGCACCCCGGTACTACCGCTCCTAGCTGCGGAATTACCGATTTCCCTGAAAACTCAGCATATCATCTTCATTCAATTTCAACCTATTGTCTAATCTTAGTATCATTCCTTTGACCTCCAAAATTATTCCTTTGAAGATGGCTCCCAAAACAAGAAATGCTCTCAAGAAAGTGACTGAGAAGATATGAAATATCTCAAATAAGTTTTATGCTAGTAGCGGAAGTGCAAGCCAAGGCTCGTCTCGACAGGAATCTGCTCCAACTTTGCCTCCTGTTGAGTCTGATCATGAGGAGTCTCCTAAGAGGACTCCAGTGGGTAGCGACAATGGAACCCCCAATGGTTCCGAGACCGAGTCTGATCGGTACATGAACTCCTCCTCTAACAGTCAAATACCTGAAGATGTAGAAGAAGAAGAGGATGATGATGAGAACAGGGGACCGGCCGACAATGAACGTAGAGATATTTGTCGCATGACTAGCGACGATTACGCCATCCATAGGCACCGACGGCAATATGTTCTCCCCAAGAACACCTCAAATCCAAAATTCCATACACAGTTTCAGGAACAAGTGTATGAGGAGATCTACCTGAACAACAAGTTTGCCATTCACAAATAAGTAGATTGCGATCATATAGATGGGCTGGACATGTTTGCAGGCACTTGGCGAATGTTTCAGAAAGCAGGGATACACCACCTGGTAACTCTCAAGTCGGATTACAATGAGGAGGTAATCCGTCAGTTTTATGCCACTTTGTGGATATCTCCAAACTTTGAGCATTTCGAGTGGATGACTGGAGAGCAGTACATGAGTTCAAACAGGGCAGAGCTCGAGGTAGCCTTGAACACCTTCTCCAGTGCCTATGAAAAGGTATTTGATACGCCTGCGATCCCTCTTCATCAATGCGCAGAATTTTATGATCGAAATAAGAGATTTGTGCCTAGCAAGCTTCATGGTCTGCTGCCTATCCCCAGTTTAATCAACAGGATCATAAACCACTCCATTCTTTACAAGAGTGGAAACTTTGATGCCATCAGGGGACATGCCTTGAATTTGATTCGCTACATCATGACAGGCATGAAGTTTGATGTGGTTGATCTAATGATTCGAGAGATGGATGCATCAAAGAATGACAGACAGAGGTGAATAAACTATGCACCCTACATCATGAAATTAATCATTCATAAGACTGGACCTTTCAAAGGTGGCAAGGGAGGTGTGCCTAAAGTGTACAAGCCAAGAGAGAAGGCCCCGATTTCTATGCCTCCGTGCCCTAGTGTGCATCCTGGAGCTGCCTCCACTTCTCAGTAGCAGGGGGAGCAAGGGCCGCAAGTGGAAGAGGTGACAATGGCTCAGCTGTATGCTGTGGTCATGGGTCTGAGTGGTAGTATGACTACCATGACAGACAGTATAACCACTATGAGTGGCAACGTCTCCTCTCTCACCGAGCAGTACTCAGCTCTGTCTGGCGACGTATCTTCTCTAATGACTGCCATCTCCTCCCTTGGCGACCGGATGATAGCACTTGAGACCACTGTCGCTCCACGCCACTACGAGCGTCGCCAGCGCTGTCGCCGTGACGCTTCTCCTCAAGCTCAGGATCAGGATACTCAGGAGTGACCTTTTTGGTACTTTGATGCTAAAGGGGGAGAAGTAAGTGGAATGGAGAAGAAGAAGAGGAAAGACAAGATCATCAAGATCTTCAAGTTATCTTTTGCTATCTATTTATGGAAAAGACTATGGGGTGTAATAACACTTTGAATGCTTATCTTCGTCGTCTTTATTATCTGTGTGTCATGAATAATATGTTATGTAAAGATCTTTATGCTTTCGCTATATGCAAATTTAAATTTCTATTCATGATCATTATTGCCATATGAAATTTCGAGTAGGATTGTCATTTGCATAACAAATTCTTGAAATTCATGATTAATTAAGCCCCTCTATATCTATTGTTCATGTATGCAATCCATGCATATATTTAGGGGAAGTGTTTCAAAATTGACTTTAGAATGAAATTGAATCATTTTAGCTTTTGCAATAAATTGAAAGATTCAACTCTTTTTTAAAAGTCAAAAATAGAGTATACAACTAGTTCTTATACAAGTAGTATATTCAAAATCTTTTTTCTCATTTAAATTTAAAGGAGTTGTCATCAATTAACAAAAAGGAGGAGATTGAAAGCATCTAGGCCCCTAAATTTAGGGATTTGTTAATTAATGACAAATTATGAATATGAGACTAATGTGTGTGCTGAGATTGTATAGACAAAGTCTCATATGTGCAAAGGTGAAGAACAAGCTACATTGAAAATTGACGTCAAGAAGAATCTAAAATGAGGTATATAAAATATAGGATCTCTTTTCGATTTTTACCGGTCTTAGGAGAAAAGGTATAAGATCGTATTATAGGTTAGATGTCGTACTGTTAAGAGGGATTGTTGAAAGTAGCTTGATAGCATGTTTTGGTGCGCATTGGATCAACTTAGGATTATGCATGCATTTGAAAACAAGTTTGAAAAACTCTGTGTTCTCTCAGTAAAATTGATAGTACCGCACCCAACTGCGGAACTACTGTAGTGCGGTAGTTCCGGCGTATAAACAGCGGAACTACCGCTGTGCGGTAGTACCTATTTTTGTGTGGTACGTTTTTGTTCCAAAAAGCACCCTTTCGGGGACTTAAACTCAACAGAAATCGGTAGTACCGGATTTTCAATGGCGAAACTACTGTAGTGCAGCAGTACCGCATGGTACTGCGGAACTACCGATTTCCGGTGTGGCTTTTCCAGAGAGCACCCTTCTGGGGACTTAGACTCAAAAGCAATCGGTAGTACCGGATTTTCAATGGCGGAACTACCGCATTGCGATAGTACCGCACGGTACTGCGGAACTTCCGATACACGATATGTTTTTTCTAGAGAGTACCCTGAGAAAAACTTAACTGGCCAGAAATCGGAAGTACCGAACTTAGTACGATGGAACAACCGCAGTGCAGTAGTACCGCACTGACCTACGAAACTACCGCTGTGCGGTAGTACCGTACTTATATCGGCGGTAGTACCGCTCTGAATTTTAAATGGCTAGTTTTGACTGTCTGACATAGCCGTTACTGTGTGCTACAATAAAGTGCGGTAGTTCCGCACTTTGTACCACGGTAGTTTTGATTTCCCTGATTTTTTAGAATAAATTTTTGCAACGGCTAGTTTTGGTTGGTGAGGGTATAAATACCTCTCCACCTATTCAAGGATAGGGTGCTAAGATTGCATTGATCATATTTAAGCCTTAGAGCATTCACTCCACTCTCTTTTTTCACACTAGAGCATTCATTTTGAGTTGTGGAGAGATTTTCAAGTGCGTTCAATTCTAGTTGATCATTTTGCACTTGAGCGTTGTCAAGCAAAATTGGTGATCCATTCTCTTGGTGCTTGCTGGCACCTAGACGGCGGGAAGGTTGATTGCGAGGTGACTTCTTCAAGAAGATTGTGAAGAAGTCCGAGCCGGTTTGTGAGTGGTTTGGAGCTCACCATCTTCGGAGCAGAGGAAGAGCTACCACTAGTGATCGAGGAGCGAGGCTTAATTCGTGGACCCTGTCCAAGGACTCTTGGGCTTTCCTCAACGTAGACTAGTGAAGATCGGCAAATTTTTGACACTATAGGAAAACATCGCACGTGTCACTGTGATCATTTCTTTGTCTCCCTTTAGTCTTTACCTTGCTAGTTGAGCAATTTGTTACTTGCTACATTTATTTGAGCTTGTGTTAGAATTGTTATATTGATTGCCAAGAACTATTAGAATTGTGTAGGTGTGCTTTATCTAGCATTCTTGTCTTGTGTTAAATTGCTAGTGCTTGTTTAAATTAGGTAACAGTTTTATAACCTCCTATTCACCCCCTCTAGTCGGTTATCCTTAATCCTATAACTGTCAAATTAGTTAACCATCTAGTCGATAATTATCCCCTCTTGCGCCTCATAAAAATTAACAACCATGTTTAACTCAATGGCAAAATTAAAATTAAAATATCACAAATTAATTAGTCAGGTCTATCCCATACTACACATGTAGTTTGCACGGTAAGGCTCAGGTTAATGGCGTACAAAGTTAAATCCTTAGATATTACCCAGACAAGACATCTACATCCCTCGAAGTGAATCCACACTTCTTCCTTTACTACACGATCACTCATCTAATAAAAACCAATTTTGTATAACCAATACCAATGACTCACCAATATCATGGCACATAAAATTTATAATTATAGCACTAGCTATGATTCAATATCTCATTAAGTCAAATTAATTAATTAATCACATATGATGATGATCCCATCATAACTACAAGCATGGCTAAGCAAATTGATCGTACAACCCATGTGACAACTAATATGATATCACTAAATAATTTCTCGCCCTATGGTGACAAGGGTAACATAGTATTCAAAATTATCAAGTAAGGGATTTAAACAATTAGGACAATAACTACCAGGTACAAGGGAACCTCACTTCCAATTGGTGAAGCGTATTTTGTGCTATATCAATGGCACTTAGGACTTCGATTTGCAATTATATTCTACCTCGACACACAAACTGCTTGCTTGTTTTGACACTGATTGGCCGGATGTCCTGATTCAAAAAGGTCAATGACTGGCTATTATTTGTTACTCAGAGACAATCTTATCTCATGGTCATCCAACAGACAAACCACATTGTCTCCATCAAGCACAGATGCAGAATATCGGGATGTTGAAAATGCAGTTGCTGAATCTTGTTAAATCCAACAACTTCTCATTGAATTGCATTAGCTGATCAATACTGCAATAATTGTCTATTGTGACTATGAGTGCTATTTACTTTTCATCCAACCCTCTTCAACATCGTGGAATGAAGCACATCGAGCTCAATATACATTTTGTTCACGATAAGGTTGCTCTTAGGGATGTCCAGGTGTTACATGTACCATCCAGTTCTCAGTACGCAAATATTTTTACAAAGGGAAAATTTGATATATGCCATCGCTTAGTGCCCCATTTAGAAATATACCACTGCTTACTTTCTTCTTTGAAATATGCCATTGTGAAATGAGCTTGTTCAGAGATATACTATTATGGGGGATTTGAGGCCAATTGCACCAAATATAGCCACCGTATTTCACCTTATTTTTTTGTATGGACCAATTTACCTATGGCCTCTAAACTAAGGGCATGTTCTTTTTGGCTGTGGTTTATGATTTTTGGTTGAAATTTTTGGTTGAAATTTTTGAATTTTAGCTGATGTATTGTTTGCGAATCCAAGGTACTGAACTTCTAATTGTACATGTGTTTCGCAAATGATGTTAAGAAAGTTCTATATTTACCACAAATCTACATGAAAAAGAACGTAGACGTGTTGATTGTTTGCTCTGCAGAGTCGCTCGTTGCCGTGAGCCAGACCGAGCAAGAAACAATAGCTTGCATCTCACTTGCCTCGATTTGTGCTTTCACCTTTTGCTCTGACAACGGGACCTGAAAAACTCGCTGCCTTCTTGGGTTCCAACCTTGGATGCTTTTATTGCTATGCGTGACATTGACTCTGATCTCACCTGACACCGCAGCCAACTCGATTTCTGCCGTACTCACCCGCCACGCTGCTGGCTCCGCTGATGAGCTCTCCGCTGCACATCTTTGGCTGTGCCACCAACCCGACTCGTCTCCTATTGCTCTGCCTTGGGGAGTGCTCTTTCTAGCTCTAAGCTAGTTTCTACTTTTGATTTTTATTTTTTTTACACTATTTAGTAATTTTATTTTTTTCTATTTTTTTAAAAAAATTTTAGGCTTTTTTACCTTTTATTTTTTTTCTCATATTCTTTGTATTGTCTATGATGGACTAACATGTTTTTTCTATTTTTATTTTTTTAAATTTAATTATACCAAATAAGCTAACTCAGCTACAGTAAAAAAAGACATAAGCCAACGCTATTCTGAACACTACCTTCGTCCTCTGCCAGTCATTGGCAAACTCAGGGAAAACATTCTTCGGAAAAGTTTTTCACCCCCTGCCAATAAAACTGAAATTCAGAAAATTTCAGAAATTTTTGGAAAGTTTTGTTCAAAAATTTTAAATTCAAATATGATTTTTTAAGGGGAAATGAAAAAGAAAAAATAGTGCCAGTTTTGGCACATCTTTGGCTGTGCCACCAACCCGACTCATCTCCCATTGCTCTGCCTTCGTCCTCTGCTGGTCATTGGCAAACTCAGGGAAAACATTCTTTGGAAAAAAATTTCGCCCCCTGCCAATAAAACAAAAATTCAGAAATTTTCAGAAATTTTTGTTCAAAAATTTTAAATTCAAATGTGAATTTTTAAGGGGGAATGAAAAAAGAAAAAATAGTTCCAGTTTTTGGGTTTGAACTAGCAACATCATGCTCACCACACCACCATCCCTTACCACTAGGCTAGCTAAGTCTTTCTTACTCAATGTTAGTTATAAAAACTATTTAAACCTGCAGTTTTAGACAAAATTAACAAATTCAATTGGTGTTCACCCCTACCGAGAACACCGAAATTTCATGAATTTCAGAGCGAAATTGTAATCCCTAGGCAAACTTCGGCCACCGCTCACTGTTGGCAAATGGTGACCAAAGCCACACCATAACCGCCCCCTCTCCACTCTCTCTCTCTCTCTCATTTCATGTAACCTTCTGCTGATTAGGCTACCACGTCAACCGAAAAATAGTTTGCATGTTGAAACTACTCCACATCTACGCTACATCAGCTCAATATACTAGGGTGGAATAGCTTTGAAGGGGTAAGTTAGTAGATATTGACAGTTGCGCTCAAATATTCAGTTTTATAATTAAAAGTTGAATATTAGACAAATGTAATAGTTCTTGAGGTTAAATGAACTTATCCTTTTTTCATTGTTACACCAGAGTTTAAATAGGATATAAACGTGGACTTCTTTCACAGCCTTGTTGTACTTACATTTTGACGATTATTTCACCTAATCAATAGAAATTTGTATTTACAGAATAGAGACTTATTTTCGATCATGGTGTATCATTTAATTAATGAAAGAGTAAATTGTAGTTTACGTCAACTAAAGTGTATCATGTTTCACTTTGCACCAGGTTGCACCAGGGTTAGATAATAGTTTCACTTTGCATCAAGGTGAACAAAACAAAATAGCACTTTGCACTAGCCTAAACACATTGGATTTATCGGTTGCATCCACTGACAAGTAGTGCTCCTTCGTGAGGCTAATGAGGACCTTGACGAGGTTGCCGCTGTTCTCAGGCTTGGCGCGCGCAGGGTCTAGGTGCTGCTCGATGACCATTTCGAAGAAGGAGTCGAGATCCTTGAAGATCCGCTCACGGCGGGTGGTGAAGCTGGTGAGACGGTTGATGAGGCGGCCGGCGGCATTGGGGAAGAAATTCTCTGTAGAGAAGCTGGCCATCATGTACATAGCCTCATCGAGCACGTGCTGAAAGTGCTTCTTGTGTGCAGTGCCATATATTTGCCCTAACGCCATCATGCCAATGATGTCGTGGGCCAGGCTAAAGATGTACTTGTTCAGCGCCACCAGCTTCACTCCCACATGGGTCAGGTTGCTGATCCGTTTGTCCACCTGATCATGAATACAATGTTAAGTTGTTAGCAAGTCTTGCGTGTTCATACAACCTCGACTCTCGTGTGTTGCCTTGACTCTAGCTAACCTTAAGTTCACATTAATCATATGTTGTATTTATATTAGTCATGCATTCCCATTAGCTATTTCTATTCACATTAGTCCTGTGTTCCCATTACCCATATCAGATTATATATGTAACCCTTTGTGACTTACATCAATGAATCATATAGTGTGATTATCCCAAATATTCCATGCTCTCATGGTATCAGAGCGGTGCCGCTCCTGAGCTGCCGCTTCCATAGCTTCCGCCGCACCGCCCCTAGGAGATGATCTTATCTCCATGATCTCTCCCGGGGGCTGCGCAACTCATAGTTTAAGTCGATCATCTAATTGGCTACCAATTAGAGCTTTCCTCGGTCATCTTCAGATCGGGTTTCTCTACTTTTTTGAATGATAGATCGGTTTGTGTCACCCTGTCGACCCGTCGATGTTCCTCGACTCCGGACTTCACCGCCTTGGCTTTGACCTCTCCGGCGCCTCCTGTCCTCCGATGACGTTGTGGCATGACGCGGCGCGCTCGTCGATGTGGCCCTCCCTCTGTGGCCTTCTAAGCGCCCTGTCTACCATCGTCATTATGCCGGATCATCATTGCCGGCCTGTCACCCGCGAGCACGAGCCGTCGCACCACCGGGAGCTCGCACTTGTGGTCATGCCATCGACATACATGGGCTGCTGTGTCGCTGCTTGTGGTCATCATTGCCATTGTCGGCGCCATCCCACCAGTGTCGCATTTGTTTTCTTTTTCTTTCTATCTTTCTATCTTTCTTTTTTCTTTTTTTTCCACTTCATTGGCAGTTGCCATGTTGCGCGGCCCTCTTACGCCCCACACTGCCACTGTCGTGAGTCCTCCTACAGCAGTCACTATGTTGCGTAGCCCTCCTACGCCCCGCACCGCCACCGTTGTGAGTCCTCCGACGGCAGTCGTAGTGTTGTGTGGCCCTACTGCGCCCCGCACGCCACCGTCGCGAGTTCCCCCTCTGCTGTTGCTACCGCAACCTTTTAAATATTGGCGGACGATGTGTGTTGGACGTCAGCTACCCCGAGCATAACGATGACCTCAACACTAGCTACCTCGACATGGTTTCCTCCTCCACGGCTACGATCATAGTCACTATGCTCTCGGCTACCTCGGCAACAAAAGTCTATCATTCACCAAGTTCCGTTCCAGTCTGAACGTTCGGCCTTCTCCCATTCAGACTGCGGGAGGGTGTTAGTAAGTCTTGCGTATTCACACGACCTCGGCTCCCGTGTGTCGCTTCGACTCTAACCAACTTTAAGTTCATATTAATCATGTGTTATGTTCATATTAGTCATGCGTTCTCATTAGCTATTTCTGTTCACATTAGTCATGTATTCCTATTAGCCATACCAGGTTATATATATGTAACACTTTATGACTTACATCAATGAATTATATAGTGTGATTATCCCAAATATGTTATGCTCTCACAAGTAAATATTATATCCTTAGCAGATCCACTAGCAAATCATACATTCATGTTAACGATTAGCAGATCGATTGATGTTGACTAGTGATCACAAGTGCATGTTTTAGTTACCTAGCTATATTCCCCATTGTGTGTACCTACTCCTGGCATACGTACCATGCGGCCTTGACGCCACGCATGCTGAGGAGCTCACAACGATGAAGAGCTTGCCAATCTCGCGCTAGTAGTCATGGTCAACTCATCACATGCGCTGATGCCGGCTGGACGAGTCGGTTCAGTTGGATACAGAGTAATCAAATCGATTAGACCTAAGGTATTTAGGCTGGTGCAAAGTGAAATATGATACACATTATATAGTGAAACATGATACTCATTACATGGTGCAAACTGTAATTTACTCTTAATGAAATATCAAACATGAACAGGAACTATATCATGTAGCAAGCATTCCAATTCAAATAACAAAAGTAAATATAGAGAATAAAGCTGTCATTGAGTTCGTCATAGGTTTTAGCACAATCCTAACCGATTGAGGACAACATCAAATTAAGTCCGGGCATATAGACATTACATAGTTTTAACAAAAGAGAAGGTCTACTAAATATGGCAGCGAGCCCATAGGACATAGGACGAAACCAAAACTCACTTCTGACATAGGACGAAACCAAAACTCACTTCTTCCCATTCTCCATCAACAACCAGTCCTTCGTCATGTCCAAGCTCCAGAAGTGCTCTAAATCGGCGATAACCGCGGTTGAGCATACCATACGCTCGCAGCATATCATCATGAGCCGAGTCAGGAATCTCTTTTAAGTGCTGCAAGGGTCTCATCAGGAGAAGTAACATTTGGTAGTTCCAAAGGCTCAGTTGACTTGAAATTAGAATAAAATGAGCTTCTAATATCTCCAAAGCATGCTCACAAAGCGTATCACTTGTTCGTGGCCTTATTCGGAAATGCAGGTGAACCAGGAGAACCTTTGTTTGGAGTTTTGAGCAACACCCTCTAGCATAGTTAGCAGACCCCCTTGACCCGGTCAAGATCTCGAGTCACTGGGAAACCGGTCGGACCTGTAAGTTACCGGTCAAACCGTTTATTTTATTATCATTACACACCATATGGGGAAATGATATCAATTGATATTAGTTTTGTTTATTTGTGGTGCGGCTTATCACTTTTATCTATAGTTTATGGTTTTTGTTTGTACTTTTTGAGACGATAACGGACATCCAAGACGTTGATGTGGATAGTGCATGCACGGTTTTAAGTTTAAAAAATTATTTGAAAAATTTATTTCAAAAAATCATCTTACTTGTTTCAACTTTCGAAGAAAAAAAACTAAAAAAACAAAGCTATTTTCTTTAAAAAGATTATCCTTTCAATGTCGACCACAACAAGCAGCAAGGAACGTACACTTGTCATGATCGAGACCTCGAGTTCCGCGTTCGCGGCCCAGTGGATGCAATTGTTGAGGAACCGTTGCTGGCGATCAGTCCGATCGATTCCTCTGCTTAGAACAAATCGAATCAATCATAGAAGAATAGAATAATAGATTAAAACACAGAGAGAGGTAGAGAGAACTCCTGGTCTTTCTTTATTGCTTGTATTGATATGAGTACAAAATCTCTTGGTATGGCTCCCTATTTATAGAATCTGGTGAGGTGCCCACCATGGGCCAGGACTCCTGGCTTGGGGCCAGGTTTCTTAACACTCCCCCTTGGGCACTCATCCATAATGCTCATGTCGCGTTAAAACTCCATAAAAACCCAATGAAAAAAATTTAGAGAAAGAGTACATGATACATGTTATGCTGCGATGCACGAATTGCCTCATTAAAAACCTTGATCAAGAAATTTCAAGAAAACTCGTCAAGAAAAAAAGAGTATAATTTATCCAATTTTATTCAGTTTTGGGGACTTTATTCATTTGGGTACTTAATTTTTATGATCAAGATTTACTAACGGGTTTGAGGGAATTCTCCCCCTGAATTCTGCACTTCTCTAAGTCTCATCATCCCTATACCTCACACGCATCTTTCAAAGTTAGATAAAGAGAGTAACTTGGTGAATAAATTTGCCAAATTTTCATATGACTTAGTATGCAGTATCTTAATCTCGTGCATCTTCTGCAATTCATGAGCATAGAAGAACTTGGAGTTGATGTGCTTTGTGAGATGACTCTTCACGTAGCCCGTCTGCACTTGTGCAACGTAAGCTACATTATTTTCATAGATAATTGTGGGGGTTTGCACAATGTTCATCCCACATGACTGTTGGATGTGGTGAACCATTCGGCAGAGCCAAGCGCATTCACGTGCGGCTTCATACAGTGTTATAATTTCTGAGTGGTTCGTCGAAGTAGCTACAAGGTTTTGTTTGGACGATTTTCAGGAGATTGCAGTTCCACCACACAAGAATACATAGCCTGTTTGTGACTTTGCAATATGCTGGTCAGACAGGTACCCAGCATCTGCATAGCCAATCAAGTTCAGATCTTAATTTTTTTCTGTAAAACAATCCAAGATCCTTGCTTTCTTGGAGGTATCGGAAGATGTCCTTTATGCCCTGCCAATGCTTTTTGGTGGGCTCTACACTATACCTTGCTAACAGGTTTACGGCGAAAGCAATATCCGGTCTAGTGTAGTTTGCTAAGTACATGAGTGCTCCAACTGCACTCAAGTATGAGAATTCTAGTCCCAGGACTTCCTCCCCCTCTTCCCTAGGTCGGAAAGGGTCCTTTTCTTGCTGTAAAGACCTCCCGATCGTCGGTACTTTCGATGGGAATGCTTTCTCAAAGCCAAACCTTTCTAACGCCTTCTGAGTTTAGGCCGACTGATGTACTAATATTCCTTCAGGGACATGCTCGAGCTGCAGAGAAAGTTGCTTAAGTGATTATACCACATTCTGCCAGATTGCTTTAGTCCATACAGAGACTTTCTAAGCTTCACATTGTACAAATTTTTTTTTGCTCTGTCTTGGTTCGGGAGAGGGATTCCTTCAGAGACTTTCATATAAATCTTCGAATCCAAGTTTCCATAAAGGTATGCAGTTACCATATCCATCAATTTCATTTCTAAATTCAAGTTCACTGCCATTGAGATCAAATATCTAAAGGTAATTCCACTCATGACTGGGGAGTAGGTTTCTTCATAATCAACTCCAGGACGTTGAGTGAAACCTTGTGCTACTAGCCTTGCTTTGTATCTCACTACTTCATTTCTTTCATTTCTCTTTCGAACAAATACCTACTTGTGCCCTACAGGATGTACATGGGGAGGTGTACGGCATACGGGCCCAAACACCTCTCTTTTGTTCAGAGATAGTAATTTGGTTGCTATTGCCTTCTTCCAATCTTTCCAATCTGATCTTTTCTTACATTCAGCGAGCGATGCAGGCTCGAGATCAGGATCAATGATTGTGGCAATTTTCTTTGCGAAGTAGATATCGATATTGGCTGTTGTCCTGTTCATGGACTCTCCCATATGTACATAATTTGTAGCTATTTCTTCATGAGTTACTTCTTCTGGAGCTTCTTCTTGCACATCGTTTCTTCCAATTGCGGTGGCAAGTCCCTTTAGTTTTTTAGCTCCGATGTGTGCGCACACATCCATGCCGGTTTCTTCTTCCATGGGGATATTCAGATCCGGTATGCCCTTTTCTGAAGGTGTCATACTTGTGCCAGGTCTCAACTGGCTCCCCTTCTCTTTCTGGGGAACTTCAGTAATCGGTTGTGATAAGTCCTTCTTATCCTTTTTCGTCGGGCGTCCCCAGTTACTTGGGATTCGAGGAGTCGGAGTTCTCGTTCTGTTATTCTGGGGCCTCTGGACGGGATTAGGGATACCTTCAATTTTCTTTAGTATTTCAACCCTCTCCGGTTCATTACGTGCAGGCACATGCGACTTAGTCACGCTCTTCAAATCACTAAAGTGCTTGGCAGTTGGTTTGCTAATGCTTGCAAGTCGATAATCTTCTGGACCTCTTTTTAGGTTTCACTAGTGCGTGGGTCATGTGTAGGAATTCTCACGTAATTTCTTGATATTTTTCATCAAGGGGTTGATTTCCTCTCCCTAATGTCGAGAAATTATCCTCATAAAAAATGCAGTCAGCGAAGCGGGTGGTATGCAAATCTCCTGACATGGGTTCTAAATACTTGATTATGGATGCAGTTCATAACCAACGTATATCCCAGTTTTACGGAGAGGTTCCATTGCAGTGCGCTGCGGAGGGGGTATAGGTACATAAACCTTGCATCCAAACCTCCTGAGATGAGAAATTTTCAGTGATGACCCTTGCGCTAGTTGCATAGGTGAATGGATGTTATAAGCCAAAGGTCTAAAGTTGATGAGATTCGCTACATGTAGGACTGCGTGTCCCCAACATGTAGCTGGCAAATTACAATTCTGCAAAAGAGGATGGACAATAAATTTAATTCTTTTTATTAAAGCCTCTGCCAGACCATTCTGGGTATGGTCATGTGGTACCGAATGCTCAACTGCAATCCCCATCGTCATGCAATAATCATCAAATACCTTTGAAGTAAATTCTCCGGCATTGTCCATTCTAATGGACTTGATGCGATGATCAGGGAACACATTTCTAATACGAATGATCTGCGAGATCAACTTGGCGAAAGCATGATTTCTTGTGGATAATAAACTCACATATGACCACTTCGAGGAAGTATCAATGAGCACCATGAAATACCTAAATGGCCCTGAGATGGGCTGAATGGGTCCGCAAATATCTCTCTAGATACGTTCCAGGAATGCAGGGACTTCATCCTTCACTTTCAGAGTGGAGGGTCTAATAATTAATTTCCCGGTGGCACATGTAGGGCACACAAAATCTTTATAATTCAGGAAATTCTTCACATTAATATTATGCTCTTGAGAATTGTTAATTATATTTCTTATCATCCTAAGACCTGAGTGGCCTAATCTGTCATACCAGAGACAGAATAGTTCAGAGTTTCTAAATACTGTCTTCAGAACAGTGTAGGCTGTAGATGCCTTGATGTTGGTATAATATAGCCCAGTTTCTAGTGAAGAAAGTTTTTCTAATACCCTTTTGCCATTCTCTTCGCGCTTCGTGACGAGCAGGTATTCCTTACCGTACTCTTCTTCAGTCTCAACGTGGAAACCATTGGCGCGAATATCCTTAAAACTTAGGAGAGTTCTAGTCGACTCTAGGTACAATAAGGCTTCTTCAATAAACAAAGTTGTGCCTATTGGAAGTATAATTCTGACTCTTTCGGAACCAATTATACATGCATCACTTCCGGCGATTGTCGTAAGGCTGCTAGTGCTCTTACAAATCGATTGAAAATACTTAGTCTCTCTTAAGATGGTATTCATTGTGCCGCTATCGGCAAGACATACTTCCTTCATAGGGCGCCACACGTGTTCTAATATAAGGTATTTTATTAATATGTATTAGAAGGCATTCAACACATAAATAAAACACGCCAATATCAGAACATATTATGCCATCATAAACTGAATAAATGAATGAATTATTCCAAAATCATCCAACCATCACGAGAAAACAAAATTAAAGTACCATCCATGCATGTTCTAACTTGTCCATTTGACATAGATTGAATCAACTAGAAAATCATAGACTTCTTCGGCTATCTTCTCAGGAGTAATTTTCTCTTCGAGAGAAATCGTGGAGGTGGCTGCCTCTAGGTCGTAAAGGGGTGCTGTTGCTGGGATGGACTCAATCTCCATCAAATCAGGCAGCTGCTCAAGATGCTCCCCCTTAACCGCTGCAAAGTGAGCTTCAGGCTGTCCTTTGCCATCCATCTTCTTCTGGGCTTGGTGGGCATCAATGACATACTGTGGCGCTTGACAGATCCGCGACCAATGCCCCCACTTGCCATATTTGTAGCAACCTTGGTTCTGCTGGTCATAGGTGTTGCCACTCTCGTTAGCCTTTTTGTCACTTGGAGCATCTGACTTGCCTTTCTGGGCAATAGTCTTATCCTTCTTCCCCCTTCTTTTCATCAAGTGCTTTCGTACCTTGTAGCTCCCGGCGTTGGCCTCACGGCCATCAGAGCTCCCCGGTGGCTGAGTGACGTAATTCTTGCGGAGAAGTTCATCCTGAGCCTCCGCAACCTGCATCATATCAATCAATTCACCGTACTCCTTGTAGCCGTTTTAACGATAGTTGCGGGCGGATTGTACTACATTGGGGTGGAAGGTGGATAGAGTCTTCTCAATCTTCTGATCATATGTGATCTGCCTGCCACAGAGTTGAAGATTGGTACAGATCCTGTGCAAGGCAGAATTATACTTCCTGACCATCTTAAAATCCGCAAACCTTAGTCCGACCTACTCCTGCTCTGCTTGAGGAAGAATGGTGTACTTTAGCCTTTCAAACCGCTTCTTGAGTGCGGTCTAGAGTGCTAGCGTGCTTTTCTCCACCATATACTCATTCTTGAGAGTAATGCAGAGATGGTGCCTGAGAAAATGAAGTACCTGATCATTCTCCTCAGGTGTGGGTTTGGTGTCTTTTAGTCCGCCAATTTCAATAGCCGCGCGGAGTTTCTTGGCTCCAAGCACTATCTCGACATCGGATACCCACGTCAGATAGTTCTTGCCATGCTGTGCAAGCTCCTCGAACTCCCGGTTCGGGATGCATGTGTATGTCCAGAATAAATAAGTTTACTGCTAGTAAACATGCATGGAATAATTTACTGCGGGTAAATAAATGGAACAAAAGGTTCTCGCAATGTTTCATAATTTTCTATGTGTTTTCCATAATTTTACTGCTAATTTCAGTGATTAAAAGTAATTTAAACAATTACAATTAACCAAAAACAGTAAATAAATACAGAAAATAATAATGGCAGAAACTAAATAAGCTTCAAACGCTACAAATAATTCAAAATTCGGATTCCCAAAGCCTTTTATGCTGGAATATGAATTTTCAGCGAATTCTGCATTTTTTGGGGTCTATACGCAAATTTTTTGTTCAGAGAAAATGTTGCGTAATTTCCAGATTTTTTGAGGGTTTTTCTGTAAAATTCTGGACCCATATTAAGGATTTTAAGGGTGAATCGGTAATTTTTCGAAAATGCGAAGGGCTTTCTCGCAAAATTGCCAACCACCTTCGGCCGGGCCGATTTTCGGCCGATTTTCGCGTCTGGCCCAGCTGGCCCACTCCCGATCGGTACAAGGGCAGGGGTAGGGTATCCCCTACCCCTGTTCACCCGGTGGCGACCGCTCGTGAGGGCGGGCGGGTGGCGGCGGAGCCGGGCGACCGACGGGGCGGGGCTGGCGGCGGTGGCGCCGGCGCCATGCGGGGCACAGGCAGAGGGGGCGAGGCATCGGCGGCGGTGGCGCGCGCATGTGGTCGCGGGCAGAGAAGCCAACGACAGCGCGTCACGCGGGGGTGTGGGAGCGGCGTCGGCGTCGCGGCGTCGCGTGGTCGACGAGCCTCGTCGGCGAGGCGCCGCCGCTGCTGTGTCTTCCTCGGGCCGACGGCGGCGGCGCGCATGCGGGCGCGGGTGGAGAAGCCGAGGCCGGTGGCAGCGGCATCACGCCTTCGGGCGCGGAACGGCTGAGGCTGGTGGCGGCGCTGTGCGGGGCGCATGCACGGGGTGGAGCGGCCGAGGCCGGCGGTGCCGCCGCGGCGGGCGACGACGCGTGGCGGAGCGGCCGAGACGGCGGCAGCGCCGTGCGGGGCGCACGAGCCGGCGTTAGCGCCGCCGCAGGCAGGCGGCGGTCGGCCAACCGCGGCTTCCTTGGGCTGGTGGCGACTGCGCGCATGCGGGCGCTTCGGCGCCTTGGACTCCACGGCCGGCTGCTGGCTGGCAGTGAGCGGCGTGCATGCAGGCGCGGCGACGGCGGCGCCCGATCTCCTGTTTTTTTCTTTTCTAATCTACAGTGTAATCAACATCTACCCCGTGTTGCAATCTACCGATCGACATTGTGCCGGCGACTTCAGGTCTGCTCGCGGTAGATTAGGGCGGATTTGCACTGCAAAGATTCAATCGAGAACGCGAAAATTGCAAATCCAATGTGATCTAGAAAATCAATCTATTAGAGCTTCGATGATTACCTTCGATTCACTGGAGCAATCTCGTGCTGATAACGTGTTGAGGAACCGTCGCTGGCGACCAGTCCGATCAATTTCTCTTCTTAGAATAAATCGAATCAATCACAGAAGAATAGAATAATAGATTGAAACACAGAGAGAGATAGAGAGAACTCCTGGTCTTTCTTTATTGCTTGTATTAGTATGAGTACAAAATCTCTTGGTATGGCTCTCTATTTATTGAATTTGGTGAGGTGCCCACTGTAGGCTAGAACTCCTAGCCTAGACCCAGGTTTCTTAACAGCAATTTCTCCATGGTAGACAAGCCGCGTGTGACTCAGGCCTGTTCAACGTCACCGGTTTGCAGCAAACTCGGCTGGTTCGACCTATTTCCACCGGTTCAACACGGGCCAAATGCACAAACCATCCACTAGCCTGGACCGGACAAGGCGCAAGGTCCATTTTTCCCGGTTGGTTCCCACTGATAACTAAACCCTTATCTTGCATTTTCTACACCCATCCTAGCCCCTTATTTATCTTGCATTTTTTTTGCATCCACTAGCATGCAAAAAATATCTAGATAAATCTTGTATCTGTATTAAGCTAGTAACTTCATATCGGCAAACTTATTTACTACAAACTCATTAGCTGGCCGTATGCCGCAGCAGTGGAGTCAGCTAGAAACTGAATTGGCCATGTGTGCTGTAAAAAATAATCCTTATATCAAAATGGGGGTTCTTTGTTCGCTCCTTCGATCCACATGTCTCGCCTGCGCTCGGCTGTCGACGTGTGCTACGGGAGTGAGCTTTCTGCTGGGTAATAGCTCGCGCCCTCGCGCTTTGCGTTTTGCCTTCGGTCTGTAGAGAGTGGCGCTGAGGTGCTCCCAGAGGAAGCTATTGGGAAACTAAAGATAAGGATCCCCGTTTAAACGGATCCTCTCCGTTTAAACGAGTCCTTATCCATAACGGGCACCTCATCCCACCCCCTATAAATAGAGAGCCATATGGCTGATTTTGTACCCAATGTATATGAAGCAATAAAGAAAGACCAGGAGTTCTCTCTACCTCTCTCTGTGTTCAATCTATTACTCTGTGTTTCTGTGATTGATTCGTTCTTATTCTAAGCAGAGGAATCGCTCGGACTGGTCGCCAGCGAGAGTTCCTCAACACGTTATCAGCACGAATCGCTCCGGTGAACGAAGGTAATCATCGAAGCACTTAATAGATTGGTTTTTCTAGATCGCTTTGAATTTGCTTTTCTTCGCGTTCTAGATTGTTTTTCTACGGTGCAAATCCCCCTAATCTACCGCGAGCAGACCTGAAGTCGCCGGCACAATGTCGATCGGTAGATTGCGAAACGGGGTAGATGTTGATTGCATCAGAAACGATGCAAATCCGCCTAATCTACCGTGAGCGGACACTGAAGTCGCCGCACAATGTCGATCGGTAGATTGTGAAAAGGCGATGTTGATTGCATCGTAGATTAGAAACAAAATTTTATACATCTTTTTCGCTCGATAATTGCACAAGAAAAGATTCGCAAGGGCGCCCCGCATGGCCACCGCGCTCAGAGCGCGCACCGTCTCCCGGCATGAGGCAACACTCGGTCGCCGCCGCACCGCATGTGCACCAACAGCCGCCCCTTGCGGCCGCCGTTGTCGTAGTCGCCGCATTGACCCGGCCGCGACGCGCCCGCGACGGCGCGCCACTCCGCCCCACGGTGCCACCGCCGTCCGCCCGGCCCGCGCAACGCCCGCATGGCACGCCACCGCCGGCCTCGCGCGCGCTTCGCGACGCCGCGCGCTGCCGCCGACGCCCGGCTTCTCGCTGCGCCGCATGCGCCCGCCACAGCTGGGCCTCGCTTCGCGCTCGAACGCTACAGACGCCATCGGCGCCTCGGCTCCTCCGCTTGCGCTGCATGCGCGCCGCCGACGCCGACGTCTCGACTCCTCCACGCGCTACATGCGCGCGCGCCGATGACACCTCAGCCCCTCCGTTGCGTGCCCGCGACGGCGCATCTTCCGCACCGCCGTCGCCGCCACGCCGCGCCTCGAACGGCGCGCGCCTCACCGCCTCGCCGCACACACGCTTCGCCGCCATCGCCTCGCCTCGCTCCCGTCGCGCGCCGCGCGCTCGCCGCCACCGCCTCCCGCGCCGCCTCCTCGCGCGCGCGCCCGCATGGTGCCGCCGCCGCCCGGCGCGACGTGTTCGCATGGCATCGCTGCCGGCCTGCCTCGGCGCGCCGCCGCGCAGCGGCTTCTCGCGCCTCAACAGCGGCCGCGCCGCCGCTCCGCGCACGGGTGGCCGCCGCTCCCGCCGCTGCATCGGCCTCGGGCCACCGCCGCGCCCGCCCGCGACGGCCGCCGCCCGCATGGCCGCCCTCGCGCAGGCCCGCCGACGGCCGCCGCCCGCACGGCCTCCTCGCGCGCTCCATTCTTGCCGCCGGCGCCCGCACGGCCGCCGCCCCGCACGTTATGCCACTATTATTTTATGTATTTTCTGCAATTATTTACTGTTTTGATTAATTGTAATTATTTAATTGCTTTTAATCACTGAAAATTAGCAGTAAATTATGAAAAATACATAGAAAATTATGGAACATTACGAGAATTTATTGTACCATTTATTTACCGCAGAAATAATTCCATGCATGTTTACTCAAGTAAACTTATATGTCCCATTCATCACATGTAGATGATCGCATCACGAACCGGAGTTCGAGGAGCTTGCCCAAAGATGGCAAGAACTATCTGACGTGGGCATCCGATGTCGAGATAGTACTTGGAGCCAGGAAGCTCCGCGCAGCTATTGGGATTGGCGGACGGCATGACGCCAAACCCACACCTGAGGAAAATGATCAGGCACTTCATTTCCTCAGGCACCACCTCTGCATTACTCTCAAGAATGAGTATATGGCGGAGAAAAGCGCGCTAGCACTCTCGACCGCACTCAAGAAGCGGTTTGAGAGGCTAAAGTACACCATTCTTCCTCAGGCAGAGTAGGAGTGGATCGGACTGAGGTTTGCCGATTTCAAGACGGTCGGGAGTACACCGCCTTGCACAGACTTGTACCAATCTTCAACTCTGGGCAAGCGGATCACGATGAGCAGAAGATTGAGAAGTCCTTGTCCACCTTTCACCCCAATCTTGTGCAATCCGCCCGCAACTATCGCCAAGACGGCTACAAGAAATACGCTGAATTGATTGATATGATGCGGTAGCGGAGGCTCGGGACGAACTTCTCCGCAAGAATTACGCCACTCACCATTGGGAGCTCATTGGCCGTGAAGCCAATGCTTTGGGAGCTATAAGGTGCAAAGCCCTTGATGAAAAGAAGGGGAAGAAGGGTAAGGCCGTTGCCCGTAAAGGCAAGTCGATACTCCAAATGACAAAAGGGCTAAGGAGAGTGGCAAAACCTATGGCCAGCAGAACCAAGGTTGCTACAAGTGTGGCAAGTGGGGCATTGGTCGCGGATCGTAAAGCACCGCAACATATCATTGATGCCCACCAAGCCCGTAAGAACAATGGCAAAGGGCACTGAAGCTAACTTTGCGGTTGTTGAGGGGAGCATCATGAGCGCGCTGAAATGATGGAGGTTGAGTCCATCCAGCAGCAGCACCTCTTACGACTTAGAGGCAGCCACCTCCATGATTTCTCTCAAGAGAACATCACTCTGAAAAGATAGCCAAGAAGTCAATGACTTTCTAGTTGATTCCGTCGATGCACGTAATGCATGAGACGTTAATTGTCATTTATTTTGCATTAAATGGACAAGTTAGATCTTGCATGGATGGTACTTTATTTTTGTCTTCTTGTAATGGTTGGATGATTTTGAAATAATTCATTCATTTATTCAGTTTATAATGGCATGAACACGTGTGGCTATATTATACCAACATTAAGGCGCCTGCAGCGTACATCGCATCCAAGACAAGATTCGAAGCTCAACTATTCTCTCTCGCACGACATGATTAGGCCACCTGTGTCTTAGGATGATGAGAAATATAATTAACAATTCTCACGGGCATAATATTAATGTGAAGAATTTCCCGAATCCTGAAGATTTTGTGTGCCCTGCATGTGCCACCGGGAAATTAATCACTAGACCATCCACTCTAAAAGTGAAGGATGAAGTCCTCGCATTCCCGGACGCATCCAGGAGACATTTGTGGTCCTATCCAGCCCATCTCAGGTCCATTTAGGTATTTCATGGTGCTCATTGATGCTTCCTCAAAGTGGTCATATGTGGGTTTATTATCCACAAGAAACCATGCTTTCGCCAAATTGATCTCGCAGATCATTCGCATCAGAAATGTGTTCCCTGATCATCGCATCAAGTCCATCGGAATGGACAAATTTACTTCAAAGGCATTTGATGATTATTGCATGGCGATGGGGATTGCAGTTGAGCATTCAGTACCGCATGTCCATACCGTAACGGTTTGGCAGAGGCTTTAATCAAGAGAATTAAATTTATTGCCCGACCCATTTTGGAGAATTGTAATTTGCCAGCTACATGTTGGGGACATGGCAGTCCTACATGCAGCAAATCTCATCAACTTTCGACCTTCGGCCTACAACATCCATTCACCTATGCAACTAGCGCAAGGGTCACCACCAAAATTTCTCATCTCGGGAGGTTTGGATGCAAGGTTTATGTACCTATACCCTCCGCAATGAATGCAATGGGTCCTCTCCGTAAGGCGGGATATACGTTGGTTATGAGATCGCATCCATAATCAGTATTTGGAACCCATGTCGGAGATTTGCATACCGCCGCCACGATTGCATTTTTGATGAGGATAATTTTCCGACATTAGGGAGGAAATCAACCCGTTGATGAAAATGTCGGAAATTACGTGGAAGCCACGGAATTCCTGCACATGACCCACGCACTAGTAAATCAAATAGAGAAGTCCGTAAGACAATAAAAGTCCGTAAGACAAGAGAAGTCCGAAGACAATAGAAGTCCGTAAGACAATAAAAGTCCAGAAGACAAGAGAAGTCCAGAAGACAATAGAAGTCCAGAAGACAAATGATTTGTAAGCATTAGCGAATCAGCTGCCTAATCACTTTAGTGATTTGAAGAGCGTGACTAAGTCGCATGTGCCTGCACGCACTGCACCGGAGAGGGTTGAAATACCAAAGAAAGCAGAAGGTATCCCCAATCTCGTCCAGAGGCCTCGAAAAAAAGGACGAGAACTCCGGCTCCTCGAATCCTAAGTAACCGGGACGCCTGGTGAAAAAGGATAAGAAAGACTTATCACAGCCGATCACCGAAGTCCCCCAGAATGAGAAGGGGAGCCAGTTGAGACCTGGCACAAGTATGACACCTCTAGTAGAGGGCATACCGGATCTGAATATCCCCGTCGGCATGGATGTGTGCGCACACATCGGAGCCGAAAAACTAAAGGGACTTGCCACCGCAATGGAAAGAAGCGATGCGCAAGATGAAGCTCCAGAAGAAGCAACTCATAAAGAAATAGCTATAAATTATGTGCACACGGGAGAGTCCCTGAACAGGACAACAGCCAATGTCGATATCTACTTCGCAAAGAAAATTGCCACAATCATTGATCTTGATCCCGAGCCTGCATCGCTCGCTGAATGTAAGAAAAGATCAGATTGGGAAGATTGGAAGAAGGCAATAGCAACCGAATTGCTATCTCTGAACAAAAGAGAAGTGTTTGGGCCCGTATGCCGCACTCCTCCCCATGTGCACCCTGTAGGGCACAAGTGGGTATTTGTTCGAAAGAGAAATGAAAGAAACGAAGTAGTGAGATACAAAGCAAGGCTGGTAGCACAAGGTTTCACTCAACGTCCTGGAGTTGATTATGAAGAAACCTACTCCCCGGTCATGAGTGGAATTACCTTTAGATACTTGATCTCAATGGCGGTGAACTTGAATTTAGAAATGAAACTGATGGATGTTGTGTTGCATATCTTTATGGTAACTTGATTCGAGATTTATATGAAAGTCCTCAAGGAATTCCTCTCCCGAACCAAGACAGAGCAAATAGAAATCTGACAGTGTGAAGCTTAGAAAGTCCTGTATGGATCAAGCAACCGCGAATGTGGTATAATCGCTAAGCGACTTTCTGCAAGAAAGGCTACACAAACAATGAAGACCGACCTTGTGTATTTATACGGCGATCCTGAATGGATTCTCAGATAATCTCAGTGTATGTAGATGATCTGAATATCATCGGGACAGTGGATGATATAAAAGAAGCAAGCTCCTACTTGGAGTCAGAGTTTGAAATGAAGGACTTGGGCAAGACCAAGTTCTGCTTAGGCCTGCAGCTTGAGTATGTCCTTGGAGGAGTCTTAGTACATCAGTCGACCTACACCCAGAAGGTGCTAGAAAGATTCGGCTTTGAGAAAGCATTCCCATCAAAAGTACCGATGATCGGGAGATCTTTGCAGCAAGAAAAAGATCCTTTCCGACCTAGGGAAGAGGGGGAGGAAGTCCTGGGACCGGAATTCCCATACTTGAGTGCAGTTGGAGCACTCATGTACTTAGCAAACTGCACTAGACCGGATATTGCCTTTGCCGTGAACCTATTAGCAAGGTATAGTGCAGAGCCCACCAAAAGGCATTGGCAGGGCATAAAGGACATCTTCCGATATCTCCAAGGAAGCAAGGACCTTGGATTGTTCTACAGAAAGAATCAAGATCTGAACTTGATTGGCTATGCAGATGCTGGGTACCTGTCGACCCGCATACCGCAAAGTCACAAACAGGCTATGTATTTCTGTGTGGTGGAACTGCAATTTCCTGGAAATCGTCTAAGCAAAGCCTTGTAGCTACCTCGACGAACCACTCAGAAATAATAGCGCTGTATGAAGCCGCACGTGAATGCGCTTGGCTACGCCGAATGGTTCACCACATCCAGCAGTCATGTGGAATGAACATTGTGCAAAACCCCACAATTATCTATGAAGATAATGCCGCTTGCGTTGCACAAGTACAAACGGGCTATGTGAAGAGTCATCTCACAAAGCATATCAACCCCAAGTTCTTCTATGCTCATGAATTGCAAAAGATGGACGAGATTAAAGTATCGTGATACTAAGTCTTGTGAAAATCTAGCGATTTATTCACAAAGTCCCTCCCGCATCTAGCTTTGAAAGGTGCGTGCGAGGATCGGTATGATGAGACTTAGAGAAGTGCAGAATTCAGGGGGAGAATTCTCTCAAGTCCGTTAGTAAATCTTGATCCTGAAGATCAAGTACCCAAAGAATAAAAGTCCCAAGACTAAATGAAGTTGGGTGAATTGTACTCTTTTTCCCTTGACGAGTTTTCCAAGTTTCTCGATCAAGGTTTTTAATGAGGCAATTCGTGTAATCGCAGACATAACATGCATCATGTACTCTTTCTCCAAATTTTTCCCACTCGGGTTTTTATGGAGTTTTAATGAGGCATGAGTATGTCGGATGAGTGCCCAAGGGGGAGTATTGGGAAACTAAAGATAAGGATCCCCGTTTAAACGGATCCTCTCCGTTTAAACGAGTCCTTATCCATAATGGGCACCTCATCCCACCCCCTATAAATAGAGAGCCATATGGCTGATTTTGTACCCAATGCATATGAAGCAATAAAGAAAGACCAGGAGTTCTCTCTACCTCTCTCTGTGTTCAATCTATTACTCTGTGTTTCTGTGATTGATTCGTTCTTATTATAAGCAGAGGAATCGCTCGGACTGGTCGCCAGCGAGAGTTCCTCAACAGAAGCCTCGTGTGACCTCCAGAGGAAGCCTCGTGGGACCGTGTTGCTGTTTGCTGCTTCTCTCCGCTTTTCCACGCTTGTTTCTCTACGCTTCTGTCTCTGACGTCCGGGGGCCACGGCTTGCTGTTTTGTTGTGGGGTGTGTATTCGTGGTCGGAGTCGTTTTCTCGCCCGTGCGTACTCGCTGCGAGCTTTTGGAGGATGCCTCGTGTGCCGTGTGACCGTGCTTCCCTCTATTTTTGTACGCTCGTCTTGCTACGCTTGTGTCTCTAACACCCGTGGGTCACGGCTTGTTGTTCTATTGTGGGGTGCGTACCGGTGGTCGAAATCGTTTCTTCGCCCGTACGTGCACGCCGCGGATTTTGTCAGGAGTTCTTACGTTTTGCCTTTCGTTCTGCGTGACGCGTCCGCTTGTTCTTCGTGTGCCCATGTGCCCTCCTCCGCTTGCTTTCGGTTTTCACTTCTTGTTTCTTCGCTTTATGCGTTTCGTCCCTTCCTCCGTGGTGCGTACTTCGTTTGTGCCGCTCCGATTTGTTTGCGTCTCTTCTTCTTCTGCTTCCGTTTCGCTGTATAGCATTGCATCTTTTCTTCCATTTTTACCGAATAGGTTTCTGTTCCCGCTCCAGAGTTACATATCGCTTGTTTTCAGTTAGGACCTGAATGTAGCGTTGAATCTTTTCTTCCGTTTTTACTGGATAAGTATTATTACCGAATAGGTTCCTATTTTCACTCCAGAGTTATATATAGATCTGAATGTAGCGTTAAATCTTTTCTTCTGTTTTTACCGAAAAGGTTTCTGTTTTTGCTTCAAAGTTACATATTGCTTGTCTTCAGTTAAGATCTAAATTTCTTGGTTCCGAATAGTTTTGTGTACACTTAGATCCTTTACTGCCCTACTGTTTTTATACGGCTTGTTTGCCCATTTCTGTATTTGTGGTGCGTACTTCTGTGCCGCTTCTAGTTTGCTTATGGTTCTTCTGCTGCTTTCGTTTCGTTGTGTGCCATTGGATCTTTTTTTTGTGTTTTTGTTGAGTAAGCTTCTATTTTCGCTACAGAGTTACATAGCGCTTGCCTTCTGTTAAGATGGTGATGTTTTAGTTTCGGAAGTTGTTTATACCTAGACCTTTTACTGTTCTATCGTTTTTATACAGCTTGTTTCCCCATTTTTGTGTTCGTTTCGTTGTATATCGTTAGATCTTTTTTTGCGTTTTTCCCGGTCACGCTTCTGTTTTCGCTTCAGAGTTACGTACGCTTGTTTTTAGTTAAGATGTGGATATCTTAGCTTCGAGTAATTCGTGCTCAGACTCTTTACTGCTCTATTATTTTTACATGGTTTTTCCCTCCATTTGTATGTGTTATCAAATTTTTTTCTCCGTTAATATTCACACTGTTTTGGTAGATAGCTTCCTATTTTCCCTGCTAAGTTTCGTACCGCGCCCACCTGTTCTCGCTCGTGTGCTGACTTGACTAACCGTGCTATATTTTGCACCAGTTTTCTCGTGATCACGGTTCTCTTGATTCTGTTTCTGCATAAAGTACCACCTGTTCTCCCTCTTATGCTGGTTTCCCTGAACGTGCCATACCCTGGTCCAGTTTGCTCGTGATTACGGTCCTTCTGGTGGTGTTCCTACCTAAGGTACTTCCTTTGTTGGTATTCTTTTTTTGTCTTTTTTTCCTTTTCCTCTAATATTTATGCTATGTTTTTGGTCATACAGAAGTGCCTTCGGATATATTCTGGTCCAGTTTGCTCATGGTTACAGCCTTTCTAATTCCGTTTTTGTACAAAGTGCTATCTAATCTCCCTTGTGTACCGGCTTGACTGAACGAATCATATCCTGGTCCGGTTTGGCCGTGATTACCGTCCTTCTGGTTTTGTTCCTGTCTAAGGTACTTACTTTGCTGGTATTCTTTTCTTGTTTTTTTGTGTGTTCACTCTTATATTTATGCTATGTTTTTGGTCATACAGGAGTGTCTTCGAATAGCTCGCTATACTGCTTTCTGGAACGCAACTGTTTTGGTTCTTCTATTCGTAAGCCCTTGTTTTCTCTCCCTACTGTCCATATTTTGTTATTGAACGTCATCATTGTTGCTATTACTTTTCTGCGTTTAGTTTGTTTTCGTAGTTATCTGCATAGTAGATTCTCTACAATGCTTCCTATGCATGTTTTCGTCTGTTAAATGTTTGTTTGCGTAATCGTATGTACACTGCTTGTGATGGTTATTCCTACTGGCGCTGTCCTATTCGTTCCATTTTATAGAATAGCCTTCTGTGAATGTGTGCAGCTCGAACATGCTTTTGTTTTGTTATGCTATCGGATTCATTCTATATTTTTGTGTGCTTTCTGCTTTGCTCTTGTGGTGCTACTGATTTTTCATGTTTAGTATGTTTGCGTACTTATCTATATAGTAACTTCTCTGCAATGCTTCCTGTGCATTTTTTCGTCTGTTAAATGTTTGTTTACGTACTTACGTACTTGTATATACACTGCTTGTGATAGCTATTCCTACTGGCGCTGTTCTATCCATTCCATTTTATAGAATAATCTTTTGTGAATGTGTGCAGCTCGAACATGCTTTTGTTTTGCTATGCTGACGGATTTACTCTATATTTTTTGTGCACTTTCTATTTTGCTCCTTTGGTGATATTCTTTTGGTTTTCCCTCTACAGCTCTTGTTTACGGTTTTTGTGGCCTTTCCATTCTCTGCCTTTCGTTACTGGCTTTATAGATGGATAGGTGCTCTCTTGTCTTTTGCTATTTCCTTGTATGGATTCGGCGTCTTCTGCTAGAGCCCGCCGTGAAGAGATTCTACGTGGAAAACAGCCGGCTAGATCAGTGGCGTCACTATTGCCATCTAGGGATGATTTGTCTGCTACCTTTCCACTAACACTTTCGCAGGCGCAGCACAGCCATGTACGGTCCCTATTGATATCGTGTACCTTCTATGCACCAGATCCTTTCCATTTTCGAATTTGTTGATTTCCAGTTTTGTTTCCATTGTTGTTCTACAGTGCCTTCCACAGCCATTAGTGCATCCCTTTCGTGGAAGCGTCAGCATGGTTATCCACATTCTTTATAAGCGTTTCTTTTCTTTTTTTTGGATTACCGTTAGTTTATATTTCCCTTTTACTTTTTCCCTTTGTTTGCATAATAGGAAACTATTTCTGTCCATTGATTACCTCTTATGAAGCTGCCAACAGTAGAAAAAAAGGAGGTTATCCAATTTGCTTCGTGCAATTGTTAAAACAGGTTTTTCCCCTTATTATTTCTTTCCATATTAGTCTTCTGTTTTTTTTGCTTTGTGTTTGTTTACAAGTATAAAGATCTCGATATGCTTTGCTCCCTACTTTGCATTGCACTTCCTATACATTTCAGGTAACGCATGGCCTTTTAGTCTGACTTTACTTAGAGAACCAGATGTTGTCCTTTCTAAGGAACAAGTTTCTTGCCTAAAAGGTTTGACATCATAATTTATTCTACATCATTTTTGGTTATGGCTTTTTTTTCGCCGCTGTCTGCCCATGTGTTCCATAGCTACAGTGCACTTGCTTGTTCTTGTTTTTTCAGTGCTATTTTCCCTATATTGTTTCAGCTACATATGGTGATCGCTCATATTATGGTGGCTCAGATTACGAATGTAATAAATGTGGTGCTATTTTTTGGTTCCAAGAAAGATCTCACCATAGGAGTTCTTCTAGGCATCAACGGATTGTTTATAATAGATGTTGTCGAGGTGGAAAGGTTTCTCTTCCACCGCATAAAGAATTCCCACCTCCACTTCGAGATCTTGTTGGTTTTAGTAAGGGTTCTCGGTCAAATGAATTTATGCATTTAATACGCCATTACAATTCCTTGTTTGCATTCACTTCGTTGGGCGTAGTGTTGATAGAACCATTAACACTGGTGGAGGTCCCTATATTTTTCGTATAAATGGTGTCATTCATCACCGCATTGGTTCATTGCTTCCTAGATCAGGCCAGAAGCCCCAGTATGCTCAGCTGTATATTTATGATACATTCAACGAAGTTGGCAACAGGTTGTCTGTATTCAGTGAAGACAATGATACACGTGAGGAAGGAGATCCTGATATTGTTACTGCCTTAATTACTATGCTTGACTGTTGCAACCTATTTGTCAAAGAGTTCAGGATGGCACGTGATCGGTTATTTTCTGAAGAAAATCCAGAAGTTTATATTCGTCTTATTGGTTCATCTGATGGCTATGGGGATCGGTATTCTTTACCAGTTATACCTGAGCTAGCTTCTTTGGTTGTAGGAGAATTGTCTTTAGAGAACAATAAGTTTGATATAGTTGTTGAAACCCATTGTAATGAGCTCAAACAAATATCACCTTTGAATCCTAGTCTGATGTCTCTTCATTATCCATTGTTATTTCCATATGGTGAAAAAGGCTTCCATCTTGGTATTAAATACAAAAAAACTGATGCTGGTCTATGCTCATCTAGAGATAAAGTATCTATGCTTGAGTACTACTGTTATGAATGTCATTATCGAAGGAACGAGCCAAATCCTTATACATGTTGTGGCCGTCTTTCAAATCAAATAGAAGTCGATTGCTATTCATGTCTTGAAGCAAGCCGCCTTTCATTCCATTTTTTCAATCAAGATGTTCTAAGATCAGAAACATATCAAGGCATTTCAGATGCGCTTGGTCAAGGCACATCTCAAGGTAGAAATATTGGTGTAAAGATCTTGCTTCCTGCAAGCTTTACAGGCAGCCCTCGATATAATGCATTAAATTACCAAGATGCTATGGCTATTTGCCGTGAATATGGCGCTCCTGATTTATTTTCTACTTTCACATGCAATTCAAAATGGCCAGAAATTATGGACGCACTCAAATACGAACCAGGACAAAAATATATAGATCGTTCCGATATTGTAACTCGAGTCTTCCATATGAAGCTTACCGAATATATTTCAGACATTAAGGCTGGTTACACTTTTGGTGTTGTGCGAGCAGGTTAGTTTATTATTCCCACTTTAAACATATTGCTTTTGCTTTAATGCTTATGCATTCTTTTCTCGCTCTAATATTTCTCTTCTGTTTTTAACAGTGCTATACACTATTGAATTCCAATAGAGGGGTTTGCCTCATGTTCATACCCTTATATGGCTTTCTAATCATAGCACAGACATACCTACTTAATTCATAGATAGCCTTATATGTGCTGAAATTCCAGATCTAGCTATTGATCCGCTTGGCTATTCTCTTGTTGAAGAATTTATGATGCATGGTCCATGTGGAGATCTTAATAAGAAATGCCCATGTATGAAAGATGGACTATGTTCAAAGCGATATCCCAAGCAATACAGTTCTGAAACAATTATCGATAAAACTGGTTTTCCAGTATACCGTCGTCAACATGGTTATCACTTCATCACCAAAAATGGAGTTAGATTGGACAATAGATGGGTTGTTCCATATAACATTAACTTGCTTAAAAAATTCTAAGCTCACATCAATGTTGAATGGTGCAACAAGACAAATCTTGTTAAGTATTTGTTCAAATATCTTACTAAAGGGCAAGATAGAGCAAGAATGAATTTGTGCAGTGCTAACCAGCCATCAGACTCATCTAATGCACATCTTACCCAAGGAGTAGATGAAATCGCTGATTATATTAAATGCAGGTAATTATTTACTCTTCAGTTTGTTACAGCACACCGTCTAAGATTACTTGCTTTACTTATACTGTTGTTTTCATACAGAGACTTTTCCTATAGTAAGCTGTTACAGATTTTCTATTTTATTTCCTACAGTGGTAATTCCCTGTATAAAGCTATATGGATTTATCTTCGTTGATACTTTTTTGGATGCATTTTATGCTGATGCTTCGCTGTATGAAACTGTAGATATTTATCTTCATGTGAGGCGCTTTGGCGATTATTTGAATTCGAAATACATGGTCGAATACCTTCTGTTGAACGATTAGCTGTGCATATGCCTAGTATGAATAGAGTTATGTATCATGAAGAAACAAACTTGCAAGAAATTGTAAGTGATCCAAGATTTTACAAGACTACGTTAACCGAATGGTTTACTGCTAATCAGCAATTCGTAGATGCAAGACCCTTTACTTATTGCCAATTCCCATCAAAATGGACATGGGATGCTGTTAACAGAAAGTGGATAAGAAGAAAACGTGCATTAGCAAAAATTGGCTGTATATATAATGTTCACCCAAGTACTGGTGAATTGTTCTATCTCAGGATGCCTCTAATGGTTGTTTCTGGTCACAGAGCTTTCAAGATATTCAAACTTTTGATGGTGTGTTACCCTACCTTTAAAGAAGCTTGCAAAGCTCGTGGCTTAGTTGGTGATGATACAGAATGGTTTCTACTTTTTCATGAGACAGTAGTTTGGGCTACTCCATGTCAGCTTAGACAGCTCTTCATGGTGGTGCTCTCTTTCTGTAGTGTAATTAGTCCTCAGATTCTCTTTGATAAATATTGGTCTTTCTTTGCTGATGATATAGCATATAGAATACGTCAAGGGTTACAAAATCAAGCGTATTCCATACCAGCTCATTACTTACAGGCACAATTGATAACTGAATTATCTAATATGTTTTCAAGAAATGGGCTTAACTTTGGTGCATACAACATAGTCAGTGAATCAGTGTATATTGACCCTGCTTCTGGTAATAGGCTTGTCACCGAGGAGCTTGCATATGATAGAACTGTTCTAGCAACACAGGCTGAAACATTGAGTGCTAAACTAAATGCTGAGCAGTCTGCTATATACAGGAAAATCATAGCATGTGTTGCTAACAAAAAAAGGAGGCCTTTACTTTGTGTCATGACATGGTGGTACTGGAAAAACGTTTCTTTGGAATGCTATTATAGCAGCACTAAGAGCAGAAGCCCAAATAGTCCTTGCCGTGGCTTCATCTAGCATTGCTTCACTTTTGCTTCCAGGTGGTCGCACAACTCAATCTCGTTTCAGAATACCTCTTGATATTAATGAAAGAAAATTATGTGGTATAGCACGTGGCACATTACTTGCTGAACTCATTACCAAAACTTCTTTGATTCTATGGGATGAAGCTCCTATGATGCACATGCATTGTTTTGAAGCGCTTGACAAAACATTACGTGACATTATGTCTGCTGAAGATACTACCTATATGGATATACCTTTTGGTAAAAAGCTGGTTGTTCTTGGTGGAGACTTCCGTCAGACCCTACCTGTCATTAAAGGTGGCACAAAGATAGAAATCATTGAAGCTTCACTTATTAGATCATCACTCTGGTAACATGTTGAGGTACTAAAGCTATCTACCAATATGAGACTTCATGATCCAAACCTCCCAGATACAGAACATGCTGCCCTCTCTATGTTTGCTCAGTGGGTACTTGATATTGGAGATGGTCAAATACCTATGATAAAAAAAAATAGGAGAACTTTGAGGTATTCTGAAGACCTTCTGTTACTACCATCTAATAACAATGTGAATACACTTGTAGAAGCTATCTATGATTCATTCTGTATAAGTTATCAGAATACTGAATACCTATCACAGCGTGCAATTATCTGCCCAACTAATGCCATAGCTGACGAATTAAATGTAGCTGTCTTTGATAAAGTTCCTAGTCGCAGCAAAGAATATCTTAGATTTGATTCCATATCTCAATCTGATGGTCACATTGGTGATGCTGAGCTCCTGTATCCACCTGAGTTTTTAAATTCTATATCAGTGAATGGTTTCCCACAGCACATTATCTGCCTGAAAATAGGTATTCTAGTGATGCTATTAAGAAATATAAATCAGTCTATGGGTCTTTGCAATGGAACACGCCTTATTATCACAAGACTTGGTGATCGGGTCCTTGAAGGATGTACTGGAACCAATATTGGTCAATATGTTTGCATTCCTATAATTGTCTTAAATGCAACAAGCTCTCGATGGCCTTTTACTCTACAGCGCCGACAGTTCCCAATTAGGCTTTCCTATGCAATGACTATTAACAAGAGTCAAGGCCAAACTCTAAGCAAAGTTGGTATTTATCTAAGAAATCCAGTGTTTTCCCACGTCCAGCTATATGTGGCAGTATCGCGGGTTACATCGCAGTCAGGCCTGAGAATACTCATCGAAGATGATAAGGGTGCCACTTGTAATCAGACCAAAAATATTGTATACAAAGAAGTGCTTGCTTCTGTTTAACACTCTTTTCTATTATTATTCTCAAACTTTCTTGTTTGAACTTCTCGCTTAACAGTTTTGCTTCAAGTCTATTCATATTGGTTAAATGCAGTGGCTACATAAATTAGTTTTATTAATTATATCTACTCTATTATTGTTCGCAGATTGATATATATCTTTGAAGTATTCCATACATATTATATGAATGCCCTGTTATTTATATTATATGCGGTTTTCTGCTGATTCAAAGAACCTTACAAATAATATAACATACATAAGCTTTAATAAATGTACCTCTATTCCCTTTTATTGTAAAGCACAGTACAGCCACAGCTATTTGTTCATATATACCATACAGTTTTTCCCCTCCTTCTGTTACTTCTATGTGTATAATTTTTATGTATTCCAAATACATCCATAGCTTTTCGCTTCTTCTATGTGCTTAGGCTTCTATTACGTATATATCACATAAATTCTTCTTTCCAAATTTTATCTACATATTCTATTTACTTTAGTATAGCCTAAAGATAATGTAGTGAAAGTATACTTTATTAGACGGATCTAAATTATTCCGCAGCAAATAGCGCGCTGCATATCCAGCTATTTATTTATACATAGCACGCATCTCAGTCTTCCTTTTTTACTTACCTACATTCGGTGCTTATACTGTTCTGTTTTCCTTCGCATTTTTTTTCTCAAATCTTCATATACTTCCAGCGGTATACTCTGTGTGGTTATCATTATGTTATACAAAAAATGCTCTCACAGTTCTCATTGCATTAAGTTTCCTTGTATAGCGCTTAGTTTATAGCTCTTTGTCTTACACAAGCTCAAGATGGCATACACATTATTAAACTATATCAATCGAAGTTCGCATAAATGGAAAGTGCTTGTCCGTTTAGCACGCCCCTAGGAGTTTACAAATCCACAGGATCCAACAGATATATACCACTTGGATTTCATCATGCTTGACGAACAGGTTTTTAGTACTCAACTAGCTCAATAATTTTGTCCATACAAAAAATGCTTTTCTGTTTTGCAATACTTTTTCCTTCAATATAAATACCTTTGTTGTCGCTTTACTATTTTCTCTTGCATCTTTCTATAAACACAATACACCTGTTCTTTTTCACCTGATGTACAATTTGCCCTTTTTTTTAGAATCATGTTATGGAGGGAATAGTTCCTCAAAGATGGCTTCACAAATTTACAACTTTGCTAAGAGAAGGGTCTATTTATGAGTTTGAATATTTTGAAGTGCTCGAAGCAAAGCAAACATATAAAGCAGTTGACGCCGACACCTCAGTTCGCTTTTCAAAATACACAAGAGTTAACGAGGTACTACAACAGCCGGACGGTTTCCCACTTTATGCATATAACGCAGTGCCTTTTTCTGTGCTACATGATTGGATTGGGAAAAAAGCTTTGTTGTCAGGTATAACAGCTATTGTATTCATTTAGCTGATAGCACCCATTTCAGCTCATCTTTTACAGCAATACATATACCATCTACCACATTATTTCACTTTAATCTCTTCATTTAATCTCCATATGTACCAAATATGGTTGTTCTTATAACCGCTATTTCACCGCTTATCGAAGCAACAACAAAGCTAGGTCCAACAGTTAAACGCACTATTAACATAACAGATGGAAGGTACATATATCCCCCCCACAGTCTTTTTCCCTTTACATTTTCCTACGTTTTACCAGATATAACTACATCATATCTACATTATCTTTAATAAGTGAATATATTTTTTTATTTGTTCTCAGTCAAACAGGAATTATCACATTATGGGGCCATCATGCCCAGTCATTTGATGCTGACATCCTGTTTACTACCTCTCAAGATAAACCAGTTATTGCTTTATTTGTTGGCATGTCAGTCGGTACATACTCAGGTTTAGTACATTATCTCTCTCGTTTATCTATCCGCACAAAAAACCTCTACATAGCTTGTTTTGTTGCTTTTTTCCTACATTATTACCGCTTACTATTTCTTTTATATACATATCTAGGCCAGCTTGCATTTGTTGGGAATAACCCGCAAGTCCAAGGAAACTCCTTACTTCTGTAACGGACTTTGGTTGCTTCCATTCCATTATTGCTTCTATCTTGGAAGGATCCACAACTATTCCTTCAGCTATCACAATATGTCCGAGGAAGGCTACCTCCTTTAGCCAAAATTCACATTTACTGAATTTGGTGAAAAGTTGATGCTCTCGAAGCTTTTCCAAAGTTATCCTGAGATGTTGTTCATGTTCTTATTTATTCTTGCAGTAGATGAGAATATCATCAATGAAGATTACTACAAACTTGTCCAAGCATTTCATGAATACACTGTTCATCATGCTTATGAAATAGACTGGTGCATTGGTCAGTCCAAACGACATGACGGTGAACTCATAATGTCCATAACGGGTGGAGAATGCAGTCTTAGGGATGTCCTCTTCACGGATCTTCAATTGGTGATATGCTAACCGCAAATCAATCTTGGAGAAGATGCCGACTCCTTTTAATTGGTCGAACATGTCGTCGATCCTGGGCAGAGGGTACTTGTTCTTGATTGTGACGTCATTGAGGGCTCGATAATCCACACATAGCCTTAAACTTTCATCCTTTTTCTTGACAAACAGCACTGGTGCTCCCCAAGGCGACGAGCTTGAACGGATGTATCCTTTATCTTCCAATTCTTGAAGCTGCTTCTTCAGTTCTACTAAGGCCCTGTTCTTTGCGGCTTCTAAAAGCCGCTTTTGACTTATGCTACAGTAACTAACTTTTAAATGGAGTATTTTTTTTAAGATGGGGTCTACAAGTTAATTGTAGTACACGTTAAAAAACTAATATCTGTATCATCAAAAATCACAAGTGAGTATCTCTCTTTCCGCAATCTCTGTCGCAAACAGCCAAAAAGCCATCAGCCGCAGCCGAAAAGAACAGGCCCTAACTCGTTAGCATGCATCCGATAAGGTCTCTTAGAAATTGGTGCGGTTCCTGGGATTAGGCCAATCACAAACTCGATTTTCCTGTCCGATGGCATTCCGGGTAATTCCTCGGAAAATACACCTAGGTATTCCTGCACCACGGGTACTTCTTCCAAGGCCTGGAGATGAGAGAGGGCACATTCCTCTTCTGCAGGGATTTTTCGGGGAAAAGACAACTTCTGATCCTTTGTCATTGGTGAGGGTGATGGATCTGGTAGCACAATTGATCTAGCCTTGATTCTTGGCCAACCAGTTCATCCCGAGAATGACATCCAACCCTTGAGATTACAAAACCAAAAGGTCGGCTAGGAATAGGGTTCCATTTATGAGCAATTCTACTCTTGGACACAAGGTCCCTGATCTCATTTTTGCTCCAGGGGAGTGAACTATCGTAGGGTTGCTAAGGGTCACCATGCCCAACCCATACTTATCCACAAAAGCTTTTGACACAAAAGAATGCGAAGCTCCGGAATCGAAAAGAACTTATGCGGGTACTGAGTTAACAAGGAACATACCCAGCACGACGTCCGATGTAGCCTGAGCTTCTTCAGCTGTCACATGGTTCACTCTCCCCTTAATGAAGGTCTGCGGCTTCTGTTGCCCCTGGTTCTGGCTTTCTGATGCTCCTGAGTTGGCTGCCACTTGTATCTTCTTGGGGCATGCCTTGACATAGTGCCTTATTTCCTTGCAATAGAAACAGGTCACTCCGCCCGAAGGGGGACTGCTCTTCTGGACTTGACCACCGGCAACTGGGGTGCGGTTGGTCTGGAACTGCGAGCGGTTGGCTTGAAATGGAGGACGGCTGGCTGATGGCTTGAACTTGCTTGACGAAGTCTTGAAGTTGCTGCCCTGAGGCCTGAACTTGTTCGTTTGAGGAGGGGTGCTGTGAGCCTTATGAGAACCTCCAGAGTTACTCCTCTGATCTGCCATTCTTCTTTTCCGGTTCTCCATCTCCACGTGCTTGCCCTCTTGACGGATGGCCTTGCTGACTAGCTGGTGGAAGTCAGTGTAGTCACCCGATATCAGCTGTACTGATATATTGTCATTTAGACCCTCCATGAACCTTTCCTGCTTGGCTTCATCGGAGGTCACATCTTCTGACGCATAACGTGCCAGCTGGTTGAACTTTTGCATGTACTCATTGACCGTATGGCTTCCTTGGCGCAGGGCTCAGAATTCCTTCTTCTTCAAAGTCATGGTACCAGTGGGGATGTGAGCTTTGCGAAAACTCTGCACAAACTCGCACAAACTCATTCCATGTCATAGCCTGAGGGTTGGCATGAGCGGCGGTAAAGGTATCCCACCATTCAGAAGTAGGCCCATTCAATTGGTGGGTGGCGAACAAAACTCGCTCCCGATCAGTGCACTTCAGAATATCCAGTTTCTTGCTGATTGACCTTAACTAGTCGTCGGCGTCCATGGGCTCCGAGCTACCTGCAAAAGTCGGAGGCTTAATCCTTAGGAACTCCGACAATCTATTGGGCGGAGCTTGAGCAGGCTGATGATGGATTTGGTGAGCAGGGTTGTTGATGGTCTGAGCTAACAGCTGAATCAACTGGTTCTGGTTGGCCATCAACTGATTCCAATCCGGTGTTGCTGCAGGCGGAGGCGGAGGAATGGGAGCTGACTGGCTTCCCTGAGCTCCGGGGTTGGCATTGTCGTTGAGGTTCCTTCTCGTGTTCACCATCTGCTGAGGTCTTTCAGATTTAGAGGAAAGAGAACTAGAAAGAGGGGTTTACGGTAACAATCCCACAACCGAGCACACAAAAACAGGAAAAGCAAGGAAGGCAACAAAATTCGAATAAAACCAAGCAAAATGTTCCTTTATTTTATTATAATAGTAATCTTGAGGCTGCTAACAAGGGACTGCAGCTCACAAGTAGCGTTTTAGACTCAGAGCTCCCTAAACACTAGTGCTACGCTTGAGTTTCTTCGGGGGTGGCTCTGAAGTAGCAGAGTCCTCATCGTCGGCATGGTAATTGGCCAGTTTTTCTTTCGCTGCACGAAGCCTTTGTGCGGTGGAGTGCAGCTCGTCCAGGGTGGCCTGGTACATAGAGTCCATGGCCTTGGTGAATTCCACCTGTTGGATGAGGCGGGGTTGCTCTCGTATTCCGTGGAGGCGAACTCACTGCAAAGTTGACTGGAACTTTGATGGGGTAGTTATTGGAATACGCGTAGGCTACGGAAGCAGAAAACAAAACTTTTCTACCGCGCACCCAAGAACATCATGCTAAGGAAGGATCATGGATCGTTACCACTTAGACGCAGCAGCGCAATGAAGAAGAATTGAAACCGATCCAATCTCGCGTCGAGGTAGTAGTGGAAGTAGCCGATCGTCCCGAACAGATCGCTCCTCCACGCACGCCGATCAAGATCGCAACGAGCAGCGCCTCCACCGTATCCACACGCCCGGGCCGAACGCCGATCGTGAGTGTACTAGCACTCGTGAGCAGCTAGGGTTTGGCTCGGGAGGTGGCGGCTAGGGTTTTGCTAGATGTTAATCGGGACGAATCCTCCGCCCCGCCTCCATATATAGACCTCCTCACGTGGGCCTTGCGGACCAAGGCCCATTAGGAGTCTATTCGATCTCTATCCGAATTGAGCCCATATCCAAATCATATTTGAATCGTTGTTCCAACCCGTTAAGCGTGCGACCAGAGGTTCACGTATACTTGGTCGTGACCCGAAACGCCTTCCGGTCACCCCGTTAATAGCGCCTCTAGTAAGACATATTAACCCCAAAGTATATGTAAAGATCATATCGGCTGAACCTGTAATGTTCTCTCATGTACGAATCCCTTTACCTCACGATATAGATTGAGCTCAAGGCGAGACCTGTGTCATCCTCTTAATAGCTCAATCACTCTCTCGATTCCGTGATGGATTATAAACTCGTGATTGACTCTCAATCACCTTGGCATGGCCATGCACTTTCATAATCCATTACATCGAGGGGCCCAGAGATATCTCTCCCATAAGGAGGGGCAAATTCTATCTTGATCATTCACATCCCACTACATGTTTCATGGCAAACCCGAAGACTACTTTTATGACTACCCAGTTACGGAGTAGTGTTTAGTAGTCCCAAAATAAGCTACTACTCATGTTGGGAACCATGATGATCTCAAGTCTAAGGACTCTACATAAACACTACTTGAGACCAACTGATGACACATGGAATCTCTGCAGTGTCTCATGGCAGGTCTATCCAACATATGTTCACTAACACATGTCCATATTATTGATTTGGTATCACCATACCATGATCCATGAGACATGATCATCAATCAATACATATGCTGATCTTTGTCTTTGAATCATATTTGTTCCTCATATGATATACGATCAGGGATCATTTAGAAATAGCAACATCTTAGTATTTAAGAGTCTCATGAATAAGTCACATACTCATTGATCAATAATGATGATGTCTATTCCAAGGAACAAAGTAATGTATCATAAACATAGTATGTGATATATACAACATCTCCATGTTGCCTCTAGGGCATATCACTAACAGTAGTAGCGGGAGTTGGTACGCTGCAGCTCCAGTGCGTAGAGGTTCCTTAGCTGACAGATGGCTTCGCGGGCCGTGTCCTGAACACCAACGAGGAAGGTCTCCGGGGGTAGGGGGCGTCAAAGGTGTGGATGGATGCGTGGTCTCTAAAGTTGGCGAAGATCCTTACTTTGACCCTCCAGCGCAGTTGACCTCCATACAGATCCAAGTATCCCTGGTAGAGGGGACGGGGTTGGAAGCCCAACTCTCGCATGAGGCTGTAGACACAGTCCGCGAGGTCTCTGGCGAGGGCTCCGTTGGTGACGCGGTTGGGTTGCTCCATCTACAATTTTGAAGAGGGGAAGGAGTTAGTAAACAGTTTTGACAAGAGACTGAGTAAAGGAGGAAATGGTTTGAAAATATTTTCTTTATCAAGATACATCCTTAAGGTTGGTCTCTATCTAGAGTCACATCTTAGGGTCATTTTTGCTCTGTACCATCTCTGTCGGGACCCGGAACAACACTCCAAGTCTCTCTGTGTAAATCGCACTATCCTAGGAAAAGCTAGTGCACACAGGGTAAACAGTGATGTATATCACGCAAAATCACCACAATTATATTAAGTAAATTTATGGCCTTATGGCCAAGTCTTACAATAAAGTGGCACGAGGCCAACTGAAAATAAAAGCAGCGGAAAATAATAAAGGTAGTAGCACAGCCCATCCAGCCTCTCACAGGCGAATGACTGTAAGACGCATCCTACTCGCTGAAGTAGTCCTCACCGTCGCAGTCGCCGTTGAAGTCTGGCAACAAATTTTAGCAAGGTGAGTACTTTAAAGTACTCCACAAGTCACACCGGGAGATATAACAGAGTGATGCATGCATAATGGATTTCAAGGAAGGCTTGATAGGGTAAATGTGCATAAAAGCAGTACTGAATTTTAAATACGATAACGTAAGTATGAAAAGCTAAATTTTAATATAACATATGAAATAAGATTTAACAAAGTAATATCGTTAGTGTAGGCTCTAACCTACGCTAACCTAAGCACGGGCGTCCCACCCGGACCATTTTCCAAACCGTCATTTTTATCCATAAACCAATTTTATAAAGTCCAAGTCTAATCTGTGAAGACTCTACTCAGCATGTCCATGACCGTGGACACGGCTATCTAGGATAGATTATTACTCTGCAGAGATGTACAACTTTACCCACAAGACATTTCCTCTCACTTGAGCCACGCGATAAACGCACTGCCTTAGGTGTGCGGCGGAGAGTTCATAACAAGGTTGTTCTAATGATCCATATCCAAAACAGTTACGCCGCCACTAAGGTTTCACCACAACTCGAATCCACGAGTTGGAGCCCCCTCTGTTGCCATGTGAGACTTCTCGCGGCCTATGCCACGCTCACATTCAGCCTATAGCGAAACTATACTTGGAACTTCACATGTTACTTAGCCAGATCCGTCCCATACCGGACTTATGGTAGTACAAAGTGACTTTGTAAAATGATTCACAGAAACAGTCCTTAATTTGACTTAGGCTCAATCCACATAACCATATACACGACAATCAACCTAGTGTCACCAAACACGAGGCATGCCGGCACTCACCACCTAACCATTAGCCTAAGTCCAAATCATAAGTTTCTATATTCATTTTTAAACCATTTCATAATCTCTTGACTCACCGAAGCCAAGAATTCATTTAAAAGAGCCGTCATTTCATGTGAAATATCTGATCCCACCTAAAATTGTACTAAGCCAGGCTAAGCAATTCTATAAAATTTTCTAGTCAATACTATGGTACCAACTAGTTTTCAGCTAGGGTACAAGGTGTATGAATTCGAGATTCAAATTGGCTATAATCAAGGTTCATGGGTATAACTAAAATTTAAAACAATTTTTGAATTATGTTTGAATAAAGTATGCATGCATATACAGTAAAACAATATAATTAAATTTAAAAATAATAGGGTCAACATAGTCAAAGGTGTGACTTGTCTTGATCGAAGTGCTGCCGCGAATCGTCGTCGAAATCGAACTCTTCGGACTCGTCGAAATCTAACATGAAGATCCAAATTCAAAATTTAAATAAAATTCAAAAGAGTTGTAGAAATGGAAAGTTCAGGATTTTAGAAAATTTAGAAATTTGAATGGGTCAATTTGGAGCTAAAAAGAAGATGTTATGGCCTTCCAAAGTTTTAATACAAATTAAAAGAAAAATACCCCTTTTCTGGAATTATTTTTAAACCGGAAAGCATTTATGACGTTAGCATGAATTATTTTTCTAAAGAAAATAAATGATTATGACGTCAGCACAGTAATTAAATTTCGCCCGAATTGTTTTTAAACTGGAAAATTGGGTTTATGACGTCAGCTGACGTCAGCCTTGGGAATTAAATAATCGGACGTGGGACTGATAGGTGGGGTCGGTCTACGGTGGACTGAGTCCACAGACCCGAGGGAGGGTGAGGTGGCACGCGGATGATGGGGGCGCGAGGTGGCGCTGGCGTGGGTGGCTTGGGGCGCGCATGGTGCTTGGGTGGCAGCCACGTCGGCTACCATGTTGGCGCAGCCAGCTGACGTGGCTTGGTCGGCGGCGGTGGCGCTCGGGAACCGAGGGTCGCCGGCGATCTGGTGGGCGGAGGCGCCGGTTGAGGGGTGCAAAATGTAGAGGAGAGCGAGGGGAACCCTTTGGTACCTGGCGCGGATCCCAAAGATGGCCGGAGAGGATGATCGGTGGGAAGGGGCGGCGGTCGGAGGTGGCTTCATGGCGGCGGAGGTGCTCCGGTGGCACAAATGCTCGGGGCAGAGGGGGCTTCTGGCCGCCGAGGCACGGGCAAGGTGTCGGTGTCGTCGGCGAGGAGCGGGAAGGCCTGGGGCGGCGGCAATTGCTCGCCGGAGTCGCTGGAGGCCGATGGAGGGAAACGAGCACAGGGGGTTTTCGGGGCTTAATTGTTCGAATTGAGTAGAGAGGGAGAGGCGGTGTGGAGAGGGGATCTTCGGGGTGTGGGTTTTATAGGCCGGGAAGGGGAGTAACGGGCGCGTGCATTGACAACGGGGTGAAACGGCCGGAGAGCTTCAATGCGGCGGCGATCGGGGGCTTAAATGAGGAGATAATGCAAGAAACGGACGCGATGGAGGGGGAATTTCAATTTGCAGTTGGCACAGGAGATCAATCGAGAAGGAAACCGAAGCTTTAAAAGCTTCGATTTCGGCATCAATGGCGACAGCGGGGCGGTGATCGCGCGGGGAAGAAAGGAAAGGGGTGAGGATGACGAATCTGACCGGCGGGACCGACTGGTCAGCGAGGGAAAGAAAAAGGAAAGGGCGAGGGCGGCGGTTGGATGAGTGACAGGTGGCAAGGGAAAGTGATCATGGCCGCTAGACTGCTGGCGAAGGGGTAAGTGGCCGCGGTCGACTGTGATTTAATCCGACAACGGGAAGTACATCCGAGCCGATCGAGTGCATTAAGTGACAGGGAACGACTGAGATTCAAATCGGCAAATGTGGACGGTCTAGATTAAGCCACTCGTCAGTCCGAGGGGAGAGGGAGGCGGTTGAAGCGGTAAGTGGCTGTGGGCGGACAGGATCAAATCGGGTAGAAGGAGATTGGTCCGATGATTGCCAGGTGTCGACCCGAGGGAGGAGGAAGGCAGGTGAATGGGTAAGCGAGATCGGACGGTCGGGATAGAATCTGACGGGCGGATTGATCCGATGGGCGACAAGTGTCAGCCCCGGGAGGGTTTTTGGATTTTATTTTTCTTTTTGATTTTCAGAAATGCAGGAGGCTTTAAAATACTTAGAAAAATACCAAATAAATTTTAAAAATTCCAAAAAAATTCAGAGAATCATCTGGAACTATTTTAGACTTAATAAAAATATCTTCAACCCAGTTTGATAATTAGATTTTGCAAAAACACAATTTCACTTCAAAAGAAGAGTTTTAAGTCTTTATAAATTCTGGAAAAACCATTATAAATACATATTTGACTTTGGAAAATATAATGCACTTATTTTGGCTCCGCCAAAATGAAATAATTTATTTTGGTTTTTATAAAAATGAGAATTTTACTTTTCTCACTTCAAGACTTGAAATAATAACCAGAAAAGGCAATTCAATTCCAGAAAATAACTTAAATCAGAAAACAATTTTTTGGGATGTTACAGCATTACAGAGCAGTTCAGCATCGAAATGGTATATTAATATACCAATACCAGAAATAGACGCTCTGCAAAACATGTACAGGCCATTATTTCTATTCTAGACAGTTTACAAATAACCGAAGATACAATGCTATCTTCTACAATAGTTTCTACATCGCTTTTAATCCTGTTAATTATGTGCTCTACAGAATAAACAGCCAGCCACACCAGATTGAATGGCGAGAAGATAAGCATAGTCGGAGCAGTCCAGTCATCAGCACAGTCCATGAGTTGGCAGGCCTTATACCCAACGAAGTTTTGGTACACACAAAACAAAATATCCTATACATATGTGTGTAATCTGGACTCCAAATAGGATGCATATTGAGTGTTTCCAATTATCATACACATAGGGTGAACGGTACAAGCTTACAATTCTTATCACAGACTTAGTGCCCGGACAACCATGGTGATATATATCATGTTCTTCATGCTAGAAAAGAACTTTCCCAGATGGGTATGGATACAAGTGCCAAAGATGCAATGGTACAACAGGAGAGCCAAGGTATACAGTTCCTTGTACATCCATGCAGTTTAAACCTTTTAGCTAGGCAATTGTTACCCAATAAAAAGTATATAGTGTATAACATCTTTTCCAAAACTTGAAACAGATACAGAATAAATGTGTACGGCACAGATCCTGAAATCAATGAGCAACATCCACCCGCTCATATAGAATTTATGTTTTTTGGCGACATAGGCCAAAAAATTGTTAGAAAGCCTCCTATGCTTTTAGTTGCGGCAGTTGGAGAAGAACCGCAGTATGTTCCAGCTGAAATCAAAGCAGTCATTGGCCGAAAATACAAAGTTATTGTTCAGATGTTAGAAGGATCACTACAAAGTGAACTTCCAACATTCCCTGTGCGATCAATGATAGCCCAACCAGACCAAAACATACTGCTGTTATCAAGCAATGCAGAGGCTTCATCATCGGCACCCACGAAAATGCAAGCCATTGCACAATATGAAGAACAACTACCTCCTACTCCAGTGACACCATCATCTGATGTCATCATAGATACAGCCACAACTGTTCCATTAGCAACAGCGGCTCCCGATATTTCAGAGGTAAAAAAAATGATCCTACCTCCATTTCCTGTTTGAAAACTCTACATAATCCAACCACTTTATATACAAAATGCTTTCTACATGTATTCCCTTATGTCTAACCATTTACGTACCTCTTATAAGACCACACCAGCATTACACTCTGACAGCACACTGCATGGCGCTCTTGTATCTTCCCCAGCTGCTCTGCCTACTTTGTCTACAGAGCCAACCAAACCGTAATTATTCTTATTACACTCTATTATTGTCACTACTGTTATTCAAACAAACCAACCAAAAAAACCTATGTTCCAGGTCTGAAATCCTTATGCCCGCTCATTATTTTTGTTTACAGGATACTTCGGTCTTCGAAAAAGAGCAAAGCTACTATTTCGTGATACAAAGCTAATAGCTACCATAAGAGGTATATGATAATGCAATTCTTAATGCATCTACTTCCTACCACAACCAAACTAGCAAGCTCCTACATGCTCACTGATATTTACATATTATCTGATTTCTGCAGAAACACTACGTATTTTGGTACCAACAAGGCATGAGTGTTTCTGTAGCGCTACCAAACTGCAACGCTTTACACAAGTACTCCTACAAAATGTAATGATGTCGCTACAGTCTTCGCTCCTATCCCACCTTACTCCTACCACTCACACTTATTTTGTTATAGATAATACCATCGACCATACCAGTCCTGCCAACAAAACTGTTATGCTTAAATAGTAGTCTGTTGTAATTAACATTATGCTACCTAGCTTGACCGTATTCAGAGAGTTTCCCGTTTGCTTCGTCCTCCAAGATATACACCAGTTTCTATACAAAACTGTTTACTGGCTTGCTCTTCCCAATTTGTTTAGACATTATTTTTCGCTCTACATTCATTCATACTTTTTACCATTTATAATATTTATACTCCCACCATAAACAAATTAAGCTCAACAATTTGTTCTGCATTAGATACCCTTATTATATACAGACATTTAACAAAATTATATACAGCAATCATAATAGCTCCTGCAACAAACATAGCGTAACACAACCTCGATTTCCCATACACTAAAAACAATGTAAACTAACTCATATACATACAGACTTTTACATAACAGTTATATCGCACAGAATTTACGTTCAATAAACGGAATGCACACACCACAAAAAACATCGTTGTTCACATACGGCACATAAATTCCGTATCACTTTTTGCAAAACATATATACTCATTAAGCAATCCCATTCATAAAATGCTATACAAACCAATCTAATTTACCGTACATAAACCAGTAATTCTTATTCCACAAATCAATATACAGATGCCATCAGCCACAAAATTAAAAAAAAAACTAAACACATCAAATATGCTAAACACCAAATAGAAAGCACCATTCTTCCCTTCGCAACAAAAACAATTGTTTACAAAAAAAAAACTTGCGTGACGTGCCGCCACGCAAACTCACCTAGTATTAGTAAACTATGTTGTTTGTGATGCTTGCTTGGTGTTTTCTGTGGAGATTCTTTGTTTGTCTATTGTGTATCCCCTTTAAAAGCTGGTATTGTTTGCTACTCTCTTTAAAATTGAATGGCAGAACTTTTATCCTTTTTTTCAACAAAAATAATCCACCTAAGACTTATCTAGCCAGGGTCGAACTCTAGCTTTTAACCGGACAGCCGAGCCTCGTCACTTGGACTAGCTGGCTAATGGTGAACTGCAGACATTTCAATGGACTTAGTTTGTGTGCAAATGCGTGTGTTGCATTTAAACTTGCCAATGTTTTGTACATATTATTACAGGAAGATTACCTATAGACATTCTATGCTGCGAATTGAATAGAAGCGGGGAGAGGAACCACCTCTTAGTTGTTGTAAATTATACGGTATAAACATATATGTAAATATAATTCCAACATAATTAGAAAAACTAAATGTATATATTAAGAGATATACGAATGATATAAATTGTATATAACCTTGTAATTCTATTATATCATTTGTAATAGAGCACATATTCAACAAAAGGAGCAAAGATACTCCTAATCTAAACATGTATGCCAATGTAAAGATCATGGATTCAATTAAAATTAGCATAAAGCACATATTTTAATGATTAATGTTTAGTGCTCTCAGAAGTAGGGTTACACAAGACTGAATCTTGGTCGTCCTGATACTATGATCTTATACTCTTCATCAATTGAATATGCCAAAGAAGATTTCAAACTTTGAGCTCTAAATCACAATCAATCAACCTCAAGTTCCAGATTACCTATCTATACACTTTCGGCCAGCAGAGCAGGTGATCACCATGCAATACTAACAAATAGTCAAATAACTTGATATACATCCAGATTTTAGCATCGAACTTTACCAAGTCATGCAACAACTAAATTGCTCAACAGAGATGTCTGTAATATATAGATTGCAGTGATCACAGATTATATGAAAAAAATACTGAAAGCATCTAACTGTAGGATAGTGATAAATGTAATCTAAATACCGAAAGTATTTAACTGCAGGACAGTGAGAAACGTTTTAGTAACAATTTTGAGCTCTAGTTTGAACATTCAATCTCAGTATAAGACCATTATACTCATCGAGCATACACACCGAGCCCACATACAAACAATGTCCCCTCGTACTAGATCATGCATCAAAGATTAATGAACTAGCATAGCTCATAAAGTTTGCAATATGAGTCTTCAAATACTCACAATACAGACGGTACTCAAAACCATCTAGAAGCAAACCAAGCCGGCAATATCAGATCAATCGGCGAATCTAGGCAAAGCACACCAGAAAGTGCTAACCCAGAAAACCTAGCACCCCTCTATGCAATAGCGTGAGAGAGGTGTGGTTCACGAAGATACAATGCCTCTCTTTGTCGTCCGGAGGAACCAAGCCAGCAAAACTGAGGTGAAGGAGACGCCGCATAAGAATGCGCAAGGCACTGGCCAAGTGCCTTACCACCGAGCACCAGAAATCGTAAAGCCACCACCGAGACCGACGATTCCCAGCGAGGGGAGGACCCCAAGTCTCAAATCCAGAGCACAATCGAAAGTAGAAAGAAGGATGGAAGGGATCGGGTATTACCGAGTTTGCCGATGCCATATGGGGAGGAGACGACCTCCTCTTATAGCTGAGAGGAGGAGGAGGGGTTGCGAGGCTTGGCGTGCTGGACTCCAATGGCCAGGGCCGAAGCCTTGCGCCTACCACCTGTGCCGCCGCGCCCTCCACCGCCGTCGCCGCTCTGCACGGGAAAAACGGATCTGGACCGAGCCCCTCATCTCTTTTTTTCTCTTTTTCAATTGTGAAATTATGAAAAAGCCCCTGGATTTTCAACATTAGTGAGGTAGTGAAGTTATGGGTACATGCCTTTACCTATCAGTGTTTAAATGCTGATGCTTACCTATAATGTACATATAAGTACGCTTCAATAGAAATTTTGTGAGCTCGCAAATTTATCCTCAACCTTCGTTTGATCTAGATGTGTGCTAAGAGAGCGCACTCACGTTGTGTGCGTGGTGGTGTGTGTGGATACGCATAGAAGCGGGAAAGTTCCTTTTTTGCATCCATCGAGGTTGATATGATATTACAACAAAGTATACATGGATGACCATGTTACATGATTTAATAATATTCCCACAAAGTCTCTACTACTAAGCTAAGCATAATTTGACAAAGACGTCGATAATCTTCTACAATTTGACTCTTCTTGCTCGTGCCACACAATTTGAAGCCTTTTTTTTGGGGAAAATCTGAAGCCAAAGTACAGAACAAATTTCAACATGCAAAGGCCAAAGACCATCGGCCTATACAGCAGCCTAACCTAGTCCCTTACATTTCCCCTTTGATTGTGCGTTGTCAACTCTCTGAATCCATGCCATGATTGATCCCTGCAGCCTATCTGGCGCACAAGCAGCCCATAACCTGAGGTGGTCTATGGCCACCTGCTTCCTCTCCTTCCATCGCCCTAGCTTTCCCGCTTGCTGCTGCTGATGCGCCATTGCATTTCTTCTACCTCCTACGCGGCGGATGGTTCTGCGCCCGCTGCTTGGCACTTGTGTGCCGATCTTCTCCACAGAAAGTTGCAATGTGCCATGCCTAGACTTCCAGAACAGCTGATAAGTTGTTGCTTCAGTATTGCTGTGAAGATAGTCTATTGCCTTTGGCAGCAGCAACTCGTCCATCTGCTGCCAACTGACGTCTGAATGCTTGCTACTATGTATTTCCTGGTGATTGATCACCTCTTCTGTAGTAGTAATAGAACTTTTAGCAAGTCGTAGATCTTCTGGAGAGTCATGGGGTGTGAACAGAGCCCCCAGCTTCAGAAGCGGCCGTTCTTTCAGAAGAAGACTAGTTCTTTCATTCTTAGTAGTTGATCGTAGTTGATCATATTCACATACCGACATGTTCCGTTGTAAAAACATTTCAATAACTGGTTCTGGAAATAAATTTAACCCTTTTGAAGTATTTGTGTTACTTCTACAGGCCGGCATGTGCTCACATTGATCTTTGCAACATCGCGGGTTTGGGCGAAACCATTCGGTCAAAATGCTGTGGTAATTCCAGTGTTCTATGTCGCTCGAAACAACATATGGCTTACTCGAAAAGTCTTGCGTAGGTAGTTGGGTGAGTTCTTTCATGACAGTTTCAGCGGTAGACTTGAAGTGTGGTGTAACAAGCAGCAAGCAGGTGAGTACAACCCCAAGTATGTCTGTACTTTCTGAAAGACGTAGCATCAACCCTAGTCGAAAGTTTTTCTCTAACGCCCTGTGATCTTGGTAATCGTAGCATAATTTAGCTTCGACCCCGCGCTCTTCGAAACAAATGGGCCGTATCCCAAAGTAATGGTGTCGAGACCCTCGTGACACTTCGTAATTCAGCTCTTTGCCTGCTAGAAGATGCCTGATAAGAGGATCAAAGAACATGTACTGCCGAGGTGTGCAGCCCATCTCTACGAATCGTATGAACTCGCCGGCGCCATCTGCAAACCTTTCAAACCTCCGAAGGGCGGAGCTGTTACTCGGCTCGTCGTCACTATTGATGCGGTAGTTTACAAAAGAGGATATGAATGATTTGGTAGCATGAGCAACCCGTCTAGGGAAGGAGGAACTCCTTACCTCCTGTTCCATCTCCTGCTCGTCCATGACGCGTTGGTTGCATTTGCTCCGTGCGTCGTCGCACTCCTTGGCGGCACGCTTCAGCTTCCTGCGCCAACGCAGCAGCGATGCGTCTGTGATGTTCCACTTGAGAGATGCCTCGATTGCAGCCTCCATTTTGAGATGAGCCAACTCCAACCTCTCGATGTTGTCTCTCATGGCACATCTCTCCTCGTTCTTGCCGAGCAGGAAGGAGGCGGCTTTGTTAACGGCCTCCCCGATGACCGCGGAACTGACACTCTCTGCCATTTGGAGTTAGGACTCGGCAGAATTCTTCCCTTGCCTTCGGAATCAAGCTAGCTTTCAGTCTAATTGAATTGTAAGCTTTCATTAGTTAACCCCCACCCTTTATAATACAGTAGAGAGCTATATGGAGAGATGATAGCGAGAGACTAGAAAAATAGTAGAAGATTACAGGACTAGGAACTTGGAAGTCGCTCGGGGAGAGAGAGACGGACGCCAAAATAAGAAGACTAGGCTCGCTCCAAGCGGTTTCATTTTTTGTTTTTTTCCTGATTTTCTGTTTATTTAAGTTAGAAATAGTTTGAAACGTGTTGATTTTTAATTTCAGCTTTTATAGTTTTACCTTTTTCTCTTTTTTTTTCTTTATATTGTTTATATAGATATAACAGTGTTTTTAATTTTTTTTATTTTTCTTTAATTACATAATTTAGAAAAACTAATAGTTCCTATAATACAATTTTAATTAAAAATTAATAACTATAGCTACAAACCATAAATTTAAACTCTTCGGAGCGGCCGTGATTACCTAACACACGGCCGAACAGAGACGAATTAATTGTACCGGGGAAGCTTACTAGCGGACGGTTGTCAAGACCTCACAGCACAAGCTGTTTGAAGGAAGTTCTGTCAGTATGTTACGAAGGAAGTTTCGCGGTAGATATGTCGCTTCAGCAAGTCAATGTTAGGCGTGCAGCGCTGGGAGAGCTTGCCGTCCCACACCTGGCCGGATAATGGACAAATTAAGAACGCAAGGCAGGGAGAGCTTGCCGCTTGCCGTACCACACCCGGCCTCGATCGACCGTGTGCTCCGTGCTGCGTGCTTGCATTCGTTGCACGCACCAGAATGTGAAAACAAACGGATCAATGACTGTATGCTGGCAGCAATGATTGTGGGCTATGGCAAGTTCGATAAACCTGATCTCACAAATTTAACCCAGTAGTGGAACTAGAAGCTATTGGTACAAAAATTATGCGGATATGGTAAATCACATGTGATTAGAATTTTTGCCAAATCTCAGTTGATTTTGCTCACCTTTGGATTGACGTGGAGATTCATGCTCCACCTAAGGTTGTCACCCTTCTTTGTGGTGCCATCGTCTCCTACCGCCGTAAGGCCAGTGTTTGGGTTTCGCCGGTTAAGGTTTGGATTCATCGGAGCCCATAACTAAGAGGAAGGGAGCAGGCAACAAAAACACAATGAGCGGAGACGATGGCTTCACTTGGCCATAGGATGGAGGAGGACGGTTGGTGGTGGCAGTGTCAAGAACGAGCTTCAAGGAGGGAGAAGAGGTGGTGGTGGATCCAGCACCATCGCCGCTGGAGACGAGGAAGGTGAGTAGCGAGGGAGGTGGAGGTGGGGAGGAGGAGGAGGCGGTGGGCGATGTCAGTAACCGCGTTGGGCGGTGGTGGTGGCGGGGGAGGGGCTTGCTCAACGGGACTCGCTGGCGCGCCGGTGAGGCAGTGGGGGCCAGTGTGTGAGGAGGCGGTGGGAGGCATCGCATGAGAAGGGGGTGGGATGGCGGTTGGAGGGAGGGAGGTGGTGGATTAGGGTTTGGGTTAAGAGTGGAATTTATCCGAATGCTGGGAGATGGTGAAGATGGTTGGATCTATATCCAAGGGCTTGCAAAAGTGACTAAGATTTTAGAAAATTTAAGTTGCCTGAGAAATAGACAAACACAAAATTTTGGGGTTATTGTTTATTCATCAAGTGACTGAAAATTTTTCTAAATTTCAGTTACTTTTTTCAATCCTTAGATGAAGATCCAACTAGCCTCATCAAGCATCACTCCCCTCACTTCCTATACACAAACCCACGTCACCCCTATGATAGACTAGAATAAAGAACTATTCTAACCTATATAAAAAAATAAATTTCGTTAACTCCTACAAAATACAAAGACAAAAAAAAAGTAAATTTAGGTGAACCCTATATATACAAAAACAAATAGAACTAAAAATTGCAGTAAGTGTTTGCTAAAATTGCACATTGCTTAGCATTATAATGTTAGGCTTAGTACTATGCAATTTTAGGTCACTTAGAGATAAAAAATTTGCAAGCATAAGAAAATTAGCAAAACCAAAAATTAAATGCAATTAAGCAGAAGGCCACTTCCAGACGTTGTAAAATTCAAAGTCACAAATGCGATATGGTTCCAGCACACTCTTGAGCAAGTTATACGACACTGCTCCAGACTAACAGAGGTAGATAACTTAACAAACATGCCAGCGCATAGAAGAAGTATCCTTCTATTCAATGTCTGCAGCTGCAATATTAAGAGTTGTTTAGATGAGAGGGATTAATATTGGCTTTTAAAAGCTGCTTTTCTACTGTAAATGGTTTTTTACAGTATCTATCTTTAAAACGGAGTGTCTTTTTAAGATGGGTCTACTAATCGATTGTAGTACACGCTGTAGGAATTCATATATATAGGCTAAAATTGCATACAAGTGTCACTCTCTACAGACTTCTCTATAAACGATTACTATTCATAAGCTAAAACTAAAAACCAAAACCAAAAGTCAATATAAACAGGTCCTAACTTAGACTCATTATTATTAAAGGAAAACAGTGGGAGAGGCTTCTGTTATCATATATTTAATATTATAAAGATAATAAATTTACCATACGTACAAAGCAAAGGTTTGATAAAAAAAATTACAGAGACTCTAGCCAGTCAAGGATTTCAGCTTGATCTTCCTTCACTCTGTACATTTGCCATTTCCCTGCTTCCATATTTTGCCAAGCTTCTACGATGAATATCTCCAAAAAAATAATCACTTCCAAAGGCCTGCTTAGCTAGCTGAATCATGTGTGTAATACTATCATTGGCGACCACTGAATCCCAAGATTGTGCTACCAACGCTTGCTAAAATTACAAATGAAAAAAAAGGTGTCGAAGAGTCTCCTCTACTCCACTGGTACATAAGACACATTAATGGTCATTCCCTGTGGCCTAATGCCTGCGGTTGAGTATGTTTCTTGTGTTTAATTTGTCAACCAGCAGGAGCCAAGCAATAACTTTTAATTTCATAACACAGTTACTCTTCCAGATCCATTTGAAAACCACATGAGTCATTATCTATAGCTTTATAGTTGAGCACAGGAGTCATTCTCCATTTGAAAACCACATGATATAACACCTACCGTGAAATATCAGGTAAACCTGTGAGATTCGTGCAAATTACGCTTTTTTTTTACCGAACTTGGAAGTTTCTAGTAATTCCCATAAGATAACCAGATGTAGGTGAAGGCATCTTCTATGTCTCTATAAAATTTAATATCAAACTCAATTGCATTTGTTAGATATAAAAAAAAACAAAAACTCTACAACAGTTTCACCTGATACGCCAACAATACCTACATTGATCCCAACCAAAATGTAGGATTGTCGAGTGCAATTACAGTCCAAAGCAGATTTTTTTTCTATAATATGTTGTCTTCTGATTTTAGCAACAACAGAAAAACAAAGACAGCAAAAAAAAGAAAATAAAAGTATTTTTCTCTCTCCTGTTACTGTAGCAACAGCATGTCGTTCAGAGCGATTCCCACGAAAGCAAAATATGTGAAAGGAGAATAAAAGAAATCGATTGCCTAGTAAAGCACGAAAGAACCAGGCAACCATTAAATAGATCAATTCGGCTCCAATCCACGCAGCCACACGACGCCAAGTGGCAATGGATGTTAAACACAAGTGGCACTGGATTAGCGCGTGCCCATTGAGCGGAAGATGACCTGCTGCCCGGGAACACGCGGAAGGCGGCAATTCACCTGGTCGGAAAAAGTAACGCACGTGAAGTAGATGGCATACAGCCAGGGGACACGTGACAGCGAATATTTTGCGCAGCCGGCGCGCAGGGAGACGCCCCTCGGGGTAAAATTTTTGCTTTTTAATTTAAAATTTAAAAAAAATTTATACATAAATATCTGGAGAAAAGATTTACAGAAATTGACTCTTAGCATAGCGCCAAAAGATATGGCGCCCACGATACATAGTACAGCGCTATATACTTTAGCGTCGTGTATGGACATGTATGATCCACGGTGGCATAACACGACGAAAAAGCATATGATGCTATACTATGTAACCACGGCGCTAACGGTCGTGGCACCGTGCTCTGGGACTTAAGCCCGAGCACGGCCCCCGGGCCCCCACGTCCTCAGTCCTATATGCACACACACAACAGGCCACCGCCCCCACTCTCCTTCGCCAAATTCACTCGAATCCATTGATTTGTCTCGCGATTTCGCTTCAAAATCGAGCAAGCAAGGTGAACTCCCTCCCCTCTCTTGATTTTTTCAATAGATATGATTTATGTGAGATACATTTTGTAGGGAAAGATTTGAAACCCTAGATGAAATTAGTTGGATTTGGCTCGATTTTAGGTTAGATTAGCGTTGAATATGTGTAATGTAAGAGTAGTTATGGGTGTAGATTCGTTTTTAGGGTTTAATTTGGGGGTTAGGGCTGTTGATAAATTGTAGTTGTTATACATTTTGCATTTTAAGTTGTCATGGGTTTCACTCGTTTGCCATCTCCACTCGGTGTTACCGTGCCGATGTGTTTCTGCGGCGATCCTTGTAAGGTAGAGAGGTCGGACGAACCGGAGACGTACAAGCAAAGGTACTGGATGTGTGGCAACTGGGCGTTCGATCCGTCACGTGCCGCCGCCATGCTCGACAAGATGGTATGTTGTCTTGTCGATTCATCGATTTGGTATTAATTCTGTTGGTTTAACGAATACATATATTTGCAGGAGCCTCCACCGCTTTGTGATTTTGAGCAGTGGATCAACACTGAGATCACTGAGGATGATAAGAACTACCTTAACTCAATGAAGAAGTGGGATGAAGAAAGAAATAAGAAGTGGGAGAGGACGAAGAAGCAGGAGGAGGCCGCGAGGGAGCACCGCGAGGAGCGTAGGAGGGTCGCAGCAAGGCGCAAGGTTGAAAGGGAGAAGAAGCTAGAGAGAGCGCAACGTGCAAAGGCAACCCTTGAGGAGTACCCTGATGCTCTGAGGAAGGGGAAGTGGCCTCGATGCACTTAGTATAGGTTGTTGCTATAGATCTTGAACCGTGTCGTGTACGATGTCGTGGACGTATTTATGTTTGATGTGGATCTATATATGTTTTGAGAATTTGTGAACTATTTAGTTGTATTGTGTCGTAATGCTATGTATCGTGCTTATTCATTTGGTGGAATATCAATTGATGTATTGTTTGCGTTAACGGAACGAAACAACGTGGCTGAACTTGCAATTTTTATGCAATTCAGCCAGCACGACGCCAAAGACCCTAGTGCCGTATTTAAATATCACGGCACCAAAGGGCCTGGCGCCGAGGTATTCAACTACGGTGCCAAAGACCCTGGCGCCGTATTTCAATACATCGGCGCTGTTCTTCCTGCACCTGCAAAAAAAATAGCACTTCAGCTGTTTTGAAGTGCTGTTTTTTCTGCATATATAAACACCTACACATATGTATGTATAGTATCAGAAACATGAATATAGAACATCACATAAGTCTCAAACCATCACATAAGTCTCAAACCATCACATAACTCTTAGAAATGTCATACAGGTCTCAATAGAAACATCATACATGTCTCATACAGGTCTCACTGCCTCTTGGTCCTTCCCTTGCCCTTGCCCAGAGCATCAGTACCTGAAGTATACATGCTCGGCGGACGGGCCGAATGACGAGGCCGCTACGAAGCTTGAGTAGATGGTTCATCTGGCATCTGCGACATCCCAATCTCGTCATGGGTAGGTGCCTCCTCGTCCTTGTGCTCCTCCTCGTCGTCATCCTGCTGCGCCTCGTCGTTGTTGTCGTCATCGACATGGTCATCCTGACTGAAAGTCGGAGTGCGTGACGAGCTCCTCATGGATTGGCGCCTGCTACGGTGTGATGACAAGGCTGCAGCTATTGAGGCACTCGAGTGCTGGGAGGTCGCCGGTATGATCACGTCCGCTGATGAGCATGAGCGGCAACCACAACGAGCTGCCACCCGACTGAGGCAACGTCTAAGTCTCTACAAGAAATGATATGTCAGAATAGTATACATGCTGAATGGTTCTAATTTAATGAATTGTCCTCGTACCGTCAAGAAGTCCCTCAGGTGGGCCTCGCTGTCTAGGCTGCCAATTGGGTAGCTGAGAGCCTCATCGATCTCATCCACCGAGGTTCGGATAGAAGTCACCTAAAGAAATAAGGAAACATAAGTAAGTGCGAGATAAACGTATTGAACCAAAGTATTGCAAATATCATACTCTCCATACCACTCGATTGAGAATTGGAGTGGCCTCGACCATGGTGCCCTCCCTCGCACGCCTGTCGTACGCAGTGTCCTCATCGTCGGATGAAACAAGGTTCGCATAGTTGTCATCGGTCCACCGCTGCCTCAGCCTGTAGCGGGTTGCATTGTGGTACCACGAGAAGTAATCTCGAAAGCTGGCGTTGGTGTGGGGGGAAGCGTCCCGCTCGCAGTTCTCCTCCATCCTCCTCCACCACTGGATGTGTGAGTCTCCGGCCTCCACCTGTTAATAGTACACATAGAAAAGAATTAGTTACGTACTTAAGGATACAGAAACAAAAACAAACGGACCCGACAAAGAAAATGCACCTGTCAACAAGTACGGTCAAAGCTGCGGGGTTGAAGACCGGTATGCCCCGGCGCAGTAGGTTGGCAACCGTGTGAGGGTCAGCACGGTGAAGTAGTGGGGTGTAGCGCGTGTCGTAGACCATCAATTGAAACCCATCATGGGTTTGAGGACGAAGGATGGGAATCTCCTGGAGAATGCTTTAAAAATTAGCTGAGTGATGAAAACACATGTAACACGAGAAAAATACATTTCGATAACACATGTACCTGGCCGTCCTCCATGAGCCTGCCACGATGACCCTCTCATAGAACTCGTCCAGCAGCCGGTACCTCGCCATCCTGTACATTCAAAAATACATTAATGATAAGAATAACAAAGTACATTAATGATAGGAAATATTTAAAAATTAAGTTGTTGTTTGCCTTGTGATGATTGCACTTCTTGTTTGGGTCAATATTGACTTGAGAACGACGAGTTTGGTGCCTTGTCATTCTTGACTCCTTGCTTCTCAGTTTAGGGTAATTCATGTTGATGTGGTTTGGCTCACCATATTTATAGCATCTAATTAGACTTTCTCTCCGCCTTCGTCTAATATTATTAATTACCTTGGTCACTTTGTTGGAGAAAAGTATAAGCTGCTCTTCTAAAATCTCATCTAACTGTTTATCTGAAATAGAATACAATGCAGATAAAGAAACAATAGACAAACTAAAACTATCAGTTTGGTTAGTAACTAAACTCAAAGAATTAATCTTGTTTATCCTAGCTAAAACGTTAATCTTGTGTGTTTTCATCTTGAAATAAAGATTATATCTCGTGTTTTCATCTTAAAATAAATATAATTCAAAATGAGTGTTTTCATCTAAATAGAATGATTAATAGTAGTGATTAACATATTTCAAATAGACATATCTAAATCATTTAAGATTTAATGAGCATTGTTAGAATCAGAGTATATTACATCAACAGCTTGCAAATAACTAATAATTTTATTGAAGCGATTGAAAAGTGCATCTACTGATTCTCACAAAAAGTTCATCTCAAATTTAGAATACTTCTTTTTAAATTGGTTCTCACGAATACCGTTAACTGACTTAGAACCTTCATAATAATAAGCTAGAGTTGTCCATATTTTCTTAGCAGATTTATTAGCAATTCTAATAAACTTGTTTCTACTTAGATCTTGGAACAAAATATTTCTAGTCTTAGTATTAGTTTCAAAATCAACAATATTTCTAGTAGTAAAATAGGAGGCACTTTACGTGAATTTTGAACTTTTTGCCTAATAGCATTACCTTGTGTTTGTAGAACAACCTCCACGCGTGTTTTCCAATAGATATAATTTGATATAAAAAAGATGACTTACCTAAAAAAAACAATCTCGATTTGATGCCATTGGCACATACTCTGATACTACTTGTAGGATTGTTGATGGTAATTGAAGGGTTGAATAATTGCAGTCCGCAGCGGAATATTTTCCACAATTTGTTGTCTTCTGATTTTTCAAGATGCTAAACAGCAACAACAGGAAAACAAAAGACAGGAAAAAGAAAAGAAAACAAAAATATTTCTCTCTCCTGTTACTGTAGCAACAACATGTGGTTCAAAATGATTCCCACGAAAGCAAAATAGGTGAAAGGAGAATAAAAGAAATCAATTGCATACTAAAGTATGAAAGAACCAGACAACCATTAAATAGATTAATTCGGTCCTAATCTATGCAGCCACATGACGTCAAGTGGTAGTGGATTTTATGCACAAGTGGTGCGCGCACAGTGGTGGAGACAGGGGGCCAGGGGGGCTTGGCACCCCCCAACCTTCTTCTAATCTTCTGAGACCATCTCAGTTCTGGTAAGTCCATAGGATGAGGGTGTAGTTATCCCCTCCTCACTCTGGTCCTGCTTGAAAGGTTGCACATGGCCTCCTGGGATCAAATCTTATAGTTAAAGGCTTGCAAATCTTGCAAACATGGCTTGTCACACCATACTATACTATATTGCTTGCACTCATGCCATGTCCAACTATCCTAGAACTAATCTTGGTCAGTTAATTAATTGGAGGGCTTTTCAAATGCTCATAGATCAGAGACAACTTAGCTATGAGAACACATACATTACGTTGTTCTCCCATGTGAGTTACTAGCTACAGGCACTCAAAATGCTGAGCAGTGGTGTTATTTTTTCACATAAGTGAAGATGGAGGGTGATCTGAATTTGTTTTATGATCCGCATAGTTTTCTTTCCAACAAGAAAATAATCGCTTCCGTATGATATTTGAAGGTAACCACTTTTGTAAAGACATGCATGGGTTAACGTGAAATTTTGTTCGCAAAGTGGAGCTAAGCTAATTAACCAAATAGCAGGAGTTGTGCAGGTAACCTACAGGCATGATTTAAACTGGGGGAGACAAACTAAAGCAAGCAAGTGCGCGCGCGCGCGCGCGCACACACACACACACACACACACACATATATATATATATAAGTATGTTTAAAACCTAGTCATATGCAGCCTAATTAGGCCTAGTAGTTGAGGACTGACGCTTCATATTTGGGCTTTTGGCTCTTTGCCGACTTGCCACACGTCGCATCATCTCTGTCTGTTCGTCTTCTTGTCGCTTCGCGTCGCACACGGCGTTCTGTGTGCAGCGCGGTGGTGGTGCGCTGGTCAACTGGTCCGTCACGGTCACATACCTCGTGGTGGTCGCGACATCGCGTCACCAGTCGCTCTCCATATTTAATTCCTGGCTCCACCCTGGTGGAGAACACAGCTGGTCCATGGAGTGCTCGACCGGGTGCAGCAACGTGCGGGAGACATGTGGGCCACGTGGTCCCAATTTTTCGGCACAGATGGCGCGCACCCATTGAGTGGAAGAAGACCTGCTGCTCGAGAACACACGAAAGGCGGCAATTCGCCTGGTCGGGAAAAATAATGCACGAGGAGTAGATGGCATACAGTCAGGGGACATGCGACAACAAATTTTCCGCATAGCCGACGCGCAGGGAGACGCTCAGGAGACGGCCAACAGCGTGGGGGGCTAGCACCAAATTTTGTGTTTCTCTCCATAAATCCTCAGGTTTAGCATCTAACTCATGTCTCTATTTATAATCTAGGATCGAAGCATGACCTTATCCTTAAGACTACGAGTTCACAACCAATTCAACAAAACCCACATGAATGGTGCTGCGATTTCGAGCCCGACTACTTGCGGAGGCACTGCTTCCTTTTTGTGCCTTGCGTAAATTTTTAACTTGCACCTTTAACTGACTTTTTGCACTGATGATGTGTACATTAATGTGGACAATACAATACAATAAATTGTGTTTAATATATCAGTTACTAGTCCAAGGTTAAAAGGGAGGAGATGTTCAAGAAATTGAAATATCTTGAGCTCCCTCTTCTCATTCTCACTATTTTCTGCACTTTGTTGCCACCAGTCTGTTGCATGTAAGAACAATATTTTTTATGTATTGCTAAAGCTGTATTCTTTTTGGTTTTCCATGCGCATCTTCACTTTAGACTTGTGCAGATCAAATATGTGCCTACATATAATTAAATAAAATAGTAGTAACTTTGTATCTCCAAGAATAATAATTAAAGACCTAATAAAATTAGAGTTCACCGGGCAATATTTAATGTGGCTCAATAATTCTTTCTAATCAAATAATATTTTTAACTGAAAAGTGTAAGAGATGAGCATATCCGCATCATCCTCCCATTTTTCAAGAAAAACCGTCTTCGGCTTTTGATCTTCTGAAATTGTACTAAACAAAGAATACAACGTGTATGCATGGTATATATATTTGTCATCAATACTTCTTCTACTTAGCACATCATAAATATCTGAAGGTGTAGTAAATGAAAAGAACAATACATATGCATGGTGTATGTATGAATCAATTATTGTGTTATTCTCATTATTTTGCACAACCCGATTAGTATAACAGTGACCAAAGGATATATGCATTGCAATCTTATCTTTCACATCATATGTATGCGTTGCAATATTGTCTTTCACACCATTTTCCCTTCCATAAGATAAAGTTGTCCTCAACTTTTCTAAGGACACATGCAAGATATCAAAAGGTAAAACTTAATTAAATTGTTCAAATATGTGGGAGAAAACTTTTAGTGATTTCCATGTTTCAACTGTGCTACTGTGATTACTTGTACATGATTGCACATCAAAGGTACAAGTAGACTGAAGAAATCTTTTAAAACAACAAGCACTATTATTGACACTCATTTCATTGTAGTCATGATATGGTAGAAAAGATTGTTTATCCACAATATACAATTTAAATTCAGCAAGTTTATCATATGTAATGCAAATTTGGTGAACATAAAACTTGTCATCTACACCATAATCTCCAATTAATTTGAATTTGTATGTGTAAGCATAAGTACTAGCTAGTGATTTTACACATAAAATTTTAGCAAGGTTCTCACTCGCACTAGATAGCTCTCTAGGATTATCCAATATAATATAGTATAAAAAATCTTTAAGAGATATCCTAGTAAGAACTTTCTTATGAGTAATCAATTTCACATTATGTAAATTGAGCAAAGACTTTTAGAATATAGAATCTTCGATTGATTACATAAGTTCTTATAATTACTCACATTTTCACAATTAAACTTTTTTTCTCGAACGCGCAGGAGAATTGCACATCATTATATTAAGAAGAAGAAAGGAGTCTAAGAAGATTCATACAAACCCTCGCCAATTAGGCGAAGTTAATTACAAAAAATCTCACCGAAACAGAACTAGAATACGACCATCGACCAAAAGCAAAACACAACACTTATGGCCATATGCCACTAAGGCCTTTGGCCCCTGCTATACACCACAATTTAGCCTCATCTCTAATGTCTTACAAGTCAATACTGACATTGGGTGAGGCGCCGTCAAAGACACAACCATTTCTATGCTTCCACATCCACCAAGCCACCAACACGACCAATGAATTAAAGCCTTTGCACTGCTGTTTAGGGACTTGCTGCAAAGCTTGATGCCACCATAAGGTAAAAACCAAATCATCTAGACATAGAGTTAGCTGTTACAATCCCACCAGTGAAAGCACTAAGAACCAAACACTTCTTGTGAACACACATGAAGTAAGTAAGTGATGAATATTTTCATCTACTTGATCACACAGTGGGTAACACTCAGGGTGATCAAGACCATGACGGGCCAAACAATTGGCGGTCCAAGATCGATTAAGTGAGACTAACCAAATAAAAAATTTGCAACGAGGAGGAGTCCAGGTTTTTCAAATTTCCTTCCATGGTTCAAATTCCACAGCCCCCACAAAAAAAGGCGGTAAGCTGATTTAGTTGAGAACTTGCCCGAGAAAGATGGCTTCCACACATACTGATCATCCACATCAGGGGTAAGCATCACTCCGGTCAGAACGTCCTAAAGATCTAGAAACTCCACCAGGGTTGCAATAGGTAAACCACCCCTAATATCATGAACACATGTGTTATCTGTTAGTGCTTCTTGGACCGTCCTTCGATTGACAGTTCTCCTTGGCACATGAACACAAAGAGAGGGCACAAGGTCCATTAAGGATTTGCCATGTAGCTAGTTATCACACCAAAAGAGGGTCTTGCTGTCATCCCCCACAAAAGAGATGATCGATATGGAGAACATAGCTGCTGAATTGGGGTGCACCTGAATGTCCAATCCAGCCCATAGGCGATCAGGTTGGGTCTTTTTGAGCCACAGCCACCTCATGTGCAACACCTATCCAAGGATTTTCAAGTCAAGAATTCGCAATCCGCCAAGATCAATTAGTCTCTTGAACCGGCCCCAAGAAACAAGGCAATGTCCTCCATTCACTTCCTTGAGACCCTTCCATAGAAAAGCTCTTTGTATCTTATCAATTGCTTTAATTGCCCATTTAGAAAATTCCAATGCAAAGAGATGATAAATAGGAATTGTCGTGAGCACAGCTCGAACAAGCATAGCCTGGCCAGCTGGGTGCATCATGGCAGCTTTTCATTTGGGCAACTTGTCTGCAATCTTGTCAATTATCGTGTAAAAGTCAGCTTTGGAGAGTTTCTTGATTCATAATTAAACTCAGCAGCAATATTGTTACCTTTATCATTGTCCTCAGATGATGTTGGTGCTAGGGTTTAAAATTATTATGATGTATCCACGGAGCACTTCATCCTCTCCCGTGGTTACTGGTTGTTGAACGTTCAACTCTTCATCGTTAATGTCAACCGTATAATGTGAGAAACGACACTAGAAGTAGATATTAATGTGTTAGTTTCAAATTCAACCTCACTTTGGGCCTGTTCTTTTCAGCTTCTCAAAACGTCTTTTAGTTTTTGCTACAGTACCTAACTTTCAAATGGAATATTTTTTTAAAGATGAAGTCTATAAGTTAATTATAGTACACGTTAAAAGCTCAACATCTGTACTATCCAAAATCGCAAGCGAGTATCTTTCTCTCTGTAATCTCTGTCACAAATAGTTAAAATTCAAAAATTTCAACCAAAATCCATAAGCAGCAGCCAAAAAGAACAGACCCTTTATCTATCTTCTACTTCTCTCTTTTCTTTTGGTATCTCTCTCATACTCTCAATTTGGAAGCTCTCAACCTCACAAATGGTGGAATTACACAGCTCACTTATTTTATCAATCTCACTCAATTTGGATATATGGCTCTCCTCCTCACATGGGCTTTGATACATCTCAAGTGTTGTATTTGGTATTGGCAAAACACTAAATGTCTCCTTCACTGAAGAAAAAGTGACATACTCAGTCATCTTCTTACATGTCATACTAGTAGAGGCATAAGAACTTAAGTATGGACTTGGATGGGACTGTAATGTACACTTCTTTATAAGTCTCTTCTCCTCTTCAATAGCATAATTCACAAGATCTTACACATTACTAAAATATTTATGTTGAAATGTAACAGGGATCTTAGAATTTAAACCACCTTTGAAGTATGCCTTCTCTTTTAATACACTAGTGACACTGGTATGATGTAATGCTTCTTGTAGCTTAAAATAATATTATTCAATAGTGTTACTCCCTTGTGTGATACTCTCCAGATGGCAAAGCAATTCCCGTACATAATAGGATATCACAAATTCTCTCCTCATGAGTGCCTTCAAATCTGATCAAGATTTAATGAATTCTTTTCCAAATCATTATTGCCACCAATTATAAGCATAATCTTCAAATTCTCTAGTGGCACACATCACCTCTTGGTCTTTAGAAAGCTTATGAAATCTAAACACTTGCTCCATTTGCCATTCCCACTTAAAATACTCCTCTAGGTCTTTACTTCCATAAAAAGGAACAAAGCTATCTTCTTTTTATTGTGGACGAAGTACCCATACAATATCATTCACAATGTTCATGTGTAACACTTTCATTTGATGATTGAATTCAATGCCGCAATCTTGCATATCCATCTTGAGTTGTCCCTCCATTGCGGCTGTGCTAGCTACAAATTCTTGTTTTATTGCATTTCTCATTGCCTGATATTAGAAAAGTTATCATAGCTTTCTTCTCCTCTTGACATGGTTTGTGGCATGAGAAAACACAAATACCCCCCCCCCCCACACACACACACATATATGTGGAGTTCTCTTAATCTCTTTTTTCCTCACTAAATAAAGTTCTTACATTTCCGAAATAAATTGAAGTCAAAAGAAATTTACACTTGTGGTCACTACAATAGCAAGTGATGATCAAGTGGATTTAAAAGTAGTTCACAATTGCACAGCAAAGAATATTTAGTGGAGCATGGTATGAAATTGTTTATCCTACACAATCTGATTTTTAAGATGTTGTAAAATTAGGTAATAATCTAAGTTAGAAAATATTATCTATGTGTTGATCTAAAAGATATAATTGAAATATATGAACGTACATACAATGATCAATGTGACTCAATGAAAGCAAAGGAATGAGCTAAATAGAAGTAATCTAGATTAATTAGCTCATTTTGCACTAAGTACTAAGAGAGACGCTAGCTAATTGCAATAATATGAAAATAATGGTACAAGATTGTTCAGAAAATTAAATATTCAAACTGAATTTATAATATAAAACACTGACCCAAGTTTTTTTTGCTCACTGGTTTTTTTCTACCTTTTTTCTCGCTACCCTGCAACTGACTCAAATAGATTCAAATTCTTATTCTGAGTCTAATGAGATATGTGAGTCACAAACTTTTTTTGTAAAAGGCAGGATTATAAAGGTAATTAAAAAAATACTCTCTCTTTCTCTAAACTCTATTTTTTGTGTCAGCCAAACGAGTGATGCATGAACCCCGAAAAAAATATTCAGCCAAAATAATTTATTTAAGAGCAGCCGAAATGCAATTATCAATGACTAGTCTCAAGTATTCAAAGAATGCTCAGTGAAAATTCAAACAGCCGTTGGAACCCACTAGAAAGGTCTTCTTGAATTTTGGACGGTCCGACTGTATTGCTACGCACTTCGAATGGCCGATCAAAATCCTCACCATTGGACAGTCCAAATGTCACCGTCCCTTTTGGATGGTTTGATCACCTTGGATGATTCCGATCTGCCGCACTCCTTTGGACGGTCCTAAGCTTTCTGACACCTTTCGATGGTCCGATCGATTTCGAATGGCTCGATCATTTGACGCACCCCTTTGAACGGCCTCCAATTCCTTCGGACGGTCCAATCACCTTCGGACGGCCTGATCTGGCGTGCCTCTTCGGACGGTCCAAACTTGCACCATGCCTTCGGATGGTCCAATTGGCTTTGGACGACCAATCTGTAGCGCCCTTCAGACGGTCCAAACCTTCACTGTGGTTCGGAATGTACGATCGAGATTGGACGGCCTGATCTGCCGTACCCCTTCGGATGGTCTGAACTTGCACCACAGCTTAGGAGGGTCCAATCGGGATCAAATGGCCCAAATGCTGGCGAAGCGTCGGACGGTCCGAACATTCTCGCAAGGTCTTAGGATGGACTAATCAGGATCGAACGGTCCATACGTGCAGCGGAGAGGTTCCGGATAGTTTGAACGTATCTTAATAGGATTCTTTGTGGTGCACAAACTTGTGGCGGCTAGGGTTTCTTTCGGTCGAACAGATAAAGAAGGAAAACAAGGATACGTTCGGCTATGATTTTTTTTGGATGCTAATTGAAAGATCAACTAGTGGATTTTTAAAAAAATTAAATATGCAAAGATTAAGCTACACAAGAGACATGATGATTAGCATGTAAACAAAATTTCTAATGGATCAAAACCAAATCAAATGCACATGAAATAATAGACTAATCTAAGGTTCAGATCTATATATTTTTGTGAGGCAATTTTTTGGCTATATGGACTATAGGACAGTACGTAATGAACTAAAATTTAAATGGGATAAAATCCTACCAAGTAAACCGCGCTCTGATACCAAGATGATACGAGATCATTCGATCTTCTCGACGTAGAATTGGACACTCACGGGAGTTTTGATGAATCGTAGTAATCCTCCAATGCCAGTGTAAGGGATGAACACTCTTTAATTCGCCAAAACACGCTGACGTTGATTTTGCCGACCACCAAGTAAAGATCTATCGTGCATCCAATTCCTAGCGAAAAGGCTAAACGATATTGATTAAAGAACACTCCTAATTCTCTATAAAATTTTGGCAGCAATGATGAACTTGAACAAACTTTAGTAGTGTCGATATTCTAATATTGATCTTACGTAATATTTATTGGATTCGAGGGAAAGCTCTCAAGGCAGTGAAAGTGCACACACAGAGAGAAGACATGTGGATTTTTATATATGTTTAGGTATTCTCCTGAGAGAATAATAACTCTACGTCCTATGCTATTACTGTTGTGAAAATGGTTTACAGTGCAAGGAATTACAGAATGGATTACACCCCACTGGGTCCTATCACTCACACTGCCTTCCCCCTTTACACAAAACCAATCGCTTATATAGCTAGTGAACAGGTGGCAGTTGCTCCTTGCCCAGGAGGCGTCTTGTCGCTTCAGGAGTTAACCGCTGGACGACGGTTAATGTCAGAGTGACATGGGAGCAGTTCGCCGTAGGACGATTATTGTCAGAGAGATATGGGCAAGATCGTGTGCGGTTATGGTGTATAAGTGCACGCTTAATTGCCTTGTCAGTCCGTCCTACTACGGGAGTGGGTCAGTTACTAACTTGGACAGCTGTAATTGGTCTAAGTAGTTGTATGAGCTTACGACTAGGTAGTCGTAGCAAGGCTTATGACTAGATAGTCGTAGAAGGGCCTACGGAGTGGTCGCAGTGAGTCCTGCGACTACTTGATGAATTTTCTCTCTTATCGATAAAGGGTATATTTGAGGAATATGATGACGTAATAAACTAGAGGATTATTTTATTCTCGTCATCTAGGCCCCGAACCTCAAGTGAAAATGACTTACTTATGTAAGCGGTAGTCAAAGTTGACCAAAAGTATGGCTATTCTAATCTTTGACTAGAAGTGCGCTTGGATAGAAAGATAATTTCATTTGAGTTGATAGAATAGACTCTTAAATAGCCCTCATAAAGCTGTCCACCCATTCGTTTTTCGAGAAAACCACTTCAACTTTCAAGGTGGATAGCCGAAACTATCGATAAAAGGTGGTGCTTAGACGACCCTTTAGTTTTTACCTTCGTCTTCATTCCCGTTTGAGCTTCCTACCGAACAAGTTGCCTTCTACCTTCAAATCCCCTCCATAATTTCAAACTTCTTAGCCAAAAAGAGATTGCGAAGCAAATCTCGAACTGGTCGGCGTCAGAGATGGACCACTCCAAGCTGAGGGAGCTAGAGAGGACCGTGTACATTCCATCGCAGAAGTTCGTCTGATGGATCGAGGATGCCGGGCAACATTGGCCATCAAGGGAGATCGGCCAAATCTCGGCATTCCAAGCATTCTATGAGTGCGACCTTTGACTCCCTGCTCATCCTGTACTCATCGCCGTTCTGGAATACTTCGAAATCGAGTTGGTGAACTTGGTTTCCAACTCGATTACAATGTTGAGCGTCTTCGTATATTTGTGCAAAGCGTACCTGGGTATTCCCGCTGATCTGGAGCTATTTCGCTATTACCACGAGATAAGCCACCAGGCTGGGATCGCGGGAAGCTACAAATTCAAGTTCCACATTGGCAAGTTCGAAGCTTAGATACCAATGTTCACGAAATCGTCGTGGCCATTATGGAAGAAGAAGTGATTTTACTAGAAAACCAGGAGTGAAGATAGCCTCTCCTTCGTGGGTAAGGGAGCCAAGAAGAACACCTCCTAGAACTCGGTCCCAAAAGATATTACGAGGATAGCTCCATACATCTTTGCAATCAAAGAGCTGAGGGATAGAGGACTGATGGGATGGCATGTAGTAAAGGACTACATCTCCCACCGCATTAGCCCTCTGAAGAGGTGAGAACATCCCATGTGGATGTACTCCGGTGCTTCCGATGTAACCAGAGATTATGAACATGGTAAGTGTAATTGTCATTGCAAAATCAAATTCTTCCCTTTATGAGAGTAACTCTGGATTTTGTATTCTAACTTTGGTTTGAATGGAACAGAACTTGACTTGGAGGAGATCAATGTCCGAGCCAAGAACATCTGCGAGAAGGTTTCGTCCATGGACGTGGAGGCTCCTCACATCTTGGTGGACGTGTCCACCGAGGAGAGAGAGGAACGCCTAAAGGTAATCGAAACACTAATGCTACCTTTTAATGTGTAGCCGTAGAAGTGTTTACATATAGGTAGTCGTAGAAGAGCTTACGACTAGATAGCTGTAGACGATCTTACAATTAAATAGTCGTGGAAGATCTTACGACCAGGTAGTCGTAGAAGGACTTACAACTAGGTATCGTAGAAGGACTTATGACCAGATAATCATAGAAGGACTTACAACCAGATAATCATAGGAGAACTTCTGACTAGTTGTCATACTCTCTCTCTTTTTTCTTTTTCCAGAGTGTAGGTGTGAGAGACCGTCAAGGCAATAAAGGAGTCAAACTGATGGTTCTCAGAAAGGTAGCAGAGGAGAAACAAACTCCTGCTGCAAAAAGGCGTTGGCTGAGTAAGGCTGTTGACAAGAAGGATAGCTCAAGTGCTACTACCTCGTTCGCTCCTGCTACCAAAGTTGATCCACTAAAGCAATTCGCCGCAGACCTTAGTATCATGTCTGAAATCAGTGAAGCAGCACTCAAGCAAAGGACCCCCAACCTCAAGGTACCTTCTACTACAGTAATGAAACCCATTCAATGTGTGCATCTCAAGGTTTTGTTAAGAAGCTCAACAAAGAATGCTGGAGAGATTTCATGTCTTCTTTGAAGGAAATTACTATAATGGCAGCACTCGTAGTAGAGGAGGGGTCTGTTCCAGTGGTAGTCGAGGCTACTCTCGACTACCAGAAGAGTCAAGTGGAGCAAGGCATCGAAGACCTTGCCCAGGGCTATCGGCCAGATGTGGTCGAGAGTGTCTCTACTCGACTGGAAGCGGTCGAGTGTAGCTCCACGCAGCTAGAAATGGTCGAGGAGCCGAAGTCGAAGAAGCTCATATCTGGAAGGGTTTCTTCGACGTTCAAGATAAAGCGAAGAGAACTACGTACGTATAATCATGCATGCATCTCTTTTCTTTTGTTTTGAAAAACTTTCTTATCTTCTTGAATGTGCAGCTCAGCGTCTCCATCGAAGAGAGATGAAACTGTGGGTGAGTCTCTCACAACTTTGCCCGCCATCGGCAAAGTGATGGCAGTGGTCAAAGAATTGACCACTTAGCTAATGGAGTCGGAAACTGCTACACCCATGACCGTAGAGGAGGTCGTGGAGAATATCGGGCCCATGATCGCGGAGGAGGTTGTGGGGATCGTCGTGCCCACGACGACGAAAGTGGCCATGGGAACCGAGGAGGAAAGAACACTTCCTAAGGAGATCGTCGAAGACATTCCTCAAGAAGGTAATGTATGTGAAGAGGGCAAATCTCCCAAATTCTTCTCTTCTCTATTAAATCCTCCTTTTGTAGTGAGGGGCTTGTTCGACCGTCCCAATGTCCCACACCTAGAAGACCTGACCTACTGAGGGTAGATTTTCGACGACAGCCGACTCGAGAAGGTGTGGTGGAGGAGAGTCGATGAGATCAACCAGCTTCGCAACTCCTCGCGTGTTCTCGAAACCTTTGCTCGAAGGGAGATGAATGTAAGTATCTTGCACGTAGACATTCGTCCCAGAGTTTTCGTTGGTGTCTTATAAACTTCTTGAATGCAGAGATCCTTGGAGAATATAGCGATTGTGGCTGAGTACCACAGATAGCTCACCCTTTTGTGGGAAGAGAACGCAAAGCTCTCCAAGGAAGTAGAAGCGTGGTAAGTTTTTTGAAGTTGAAGTCTATTTTGTTTGTTCGACTATCCTTCTTATACTGGCCACTGACATTTCTTGGCTTAGGAGCGAGGCAAAATTCCTAGCGGCTATGCTTGAGAGTGAGAAACTCAAGATGCAAAAGTGATGTGCGTCATATTTGTAATATATTTTCATATTATTACCTTGCTGTGAGTAGCATAAATTGGCCATAATTTCATCAATTATATATATTTGCCCCCTATTTAGATTGTTTACATTGTTCTGCAATTTTCTTGCAGGTCGGCGCGAACAAGGCGCAAAAATCTACAGGAAATCAGCATGAAAGGAGCTACGGTTGAAAAATCGAATGAAGTAAGGGACCAAAGTGCAAATCAGCCTTGTGCTTTAGGGTTTCCCTCATCCAGCCGCCACCAATTCCATCTCCTATTTAAGCCTCACCATCAGCATTCCCCAAAGGAGCTGGTCATCCACCAGAAAAATCCCCAACTCACAGCTCCCTTCCACCACAAGCCACCATCTCCCCCACTCCCTCCATGCCGTCACCCTAGCCCTCCAGATCGCCACCATGCCACCACAAAACCACGCCGCCCTGTACCCTCCAGATCCCCTGTTGCTACTCTTCTTCCTTCATTGAAGCCCCTGCTGCTGCTGTTCTCCGCTGTGCCGATCGGACCTGAAGCTCCCCCTGCTGCTGCTCTTCTTCCTCCACTGAAGCCCCTGCTGCTGCTGTTCTCTGCTGTGCCGACCGGACCTGAAGCTCCCCCTGCTGCTGATTTCTTGCTGTCGACCGGATCTGCATCCCTGCTGCTTCAACTGTTGCCGAGTGTTGCTGCTGTTGTTTCTCTGCTGAGAGTTGCTGCTGCTGTTCTCTGGTGCCAAAAATTCCTGCTGCTGTTGTTCCTCTTTCGCTGAGAGCTGCCCTGCTGTTCTTCTGCTGCCGAGAGCTGCCCTGTTGTTTTTCCTCTTGTGCCGATCTACGGCTGTTGCTTCAACTGTCGCTGTTTACTCTGGTGGCCAAGTGGATCTGCTGCTGCCGCTGTTTCCTCTGGTGCACACGCCCCTGCTGCTGATTTCTTGCTGCCGAAGTGGATCTGCTACTCCTGCTATTCTTCCTCTTCATGGCAGCTGTTCTGCTTCCTCTACACTGCATCCTCAACAGCCCTTCTTCAACAACTGCTCTTTATTTCTTCCCTTGGTTTTCCCAAACTTTGCCTTATTTCTGCTACTATTTCTTATGCTAGTGTAGTGAACAATTTCTGAATGTTTGTTATGGACCTTGTGATATGGCTGAATGATTTCAAGGATTTTATAGTAAGCAAAGCTATGATTATGACTAGATAATTGGTTGGATTTGGTAGTAGAGTGCTATGGTATGAAATGTCTTACTTAGATTCTTAATTTTGCTTGATGGTCTAGTAGTTCTATTAGATTAGATCTGTGATATTGCTTGCTGGTTAGATTAGGTCTTTCAGTTAGAATTAAGTTTGTGACTGCTGTTCTGTTGAGTTCTATCAGTAAAAAAAATTTAGATCTGCTGTTTTATGTCGTTCCCAAGCTAGATTTATTTTCTTTAAGTGCTTTGTTCTTTTGCTTGCTGTGGAGGGTTGGTTAGTAGTTTAGTCCGTTCCCATGCCTTCTTCTTCCCTCTGCTTCCTCTTCCCCCTTAGCTCATTCCTTTGTCTCACTAGCGTGTCTTCCTTAGCCCTTTCAGTGTTTCTCTCGGTAGAGTGACCTCTCCTCCTCTCTTATTTTCTCTTGTCCAGTCCAATTCTTCTTCTTCTTCTCTTCTTCTTCAGTTCTTTCTCTACTTCCTTTCTTTTCTCCAGAATCAGTTGTTCTTAACTTCTTTTCTTCTTCAGTCCTAGTAGTTTATCTAGGATCTTCATTTCCCCCCTTTTTCGACTTAGTTTTGGTTTGGTGTCATGTCATCGGTAGCCTAGTCCCTGTGGTGAACACGACAACTTGCTGCTATCATGGCGGCAACCCGTACACTTGCGGGTGTGCATTTCAGCACGATCAAAAAGCTTAAGAAGGAAGTCTCCAATATCAGGATTGGCCTAGTACTAGCCAATTCCAGAAGCAAATCTCTAGAAGAGAAGCTAAATAGTAAGTTGTGAACCTACGATTGCTTTCCCTTCTATTTTCCCCTTACACTCCCTGACTTCCTTCTTTTTACAGAAAGAGAAACCCAAGCAAAGAGTCTTTGCACTGAAGTCGATGAAAAGACTAAGGTGATCGAAGCTTGGATTCGGAGGGAGGCAGAGATGAAAACGAACCTTGAAAGTCTTAATACATGATTTTCAGGTAAGACTTACTTTATCCAGTCTAGGTTGTCGTAGCAAAACTTACGACTATGTGATGTAGTTATTTGACCTTTGATTCCCTGTTTTCAGCATCAATAGCGGAAGTGAAACGGCTTCTCAAGGTCTCGACTCATAGTGAAGAGGAAATGAAGTCAGCAAAGATAGCTCTTCACGACAATATTGTTCTCTTCAATAGTTTACTCGGCAAGTTTGGTTCTAAGAAAGTGGTCTTTTCTAAAGACACCCTCACCGATTGCGCGAGTACTCTTAGTTTACAAGTCAAAGCCTTAAAGAAGCATCTGGCTAACTTGGAGGGCAAGTAGATTGACTCAATTCGGGAAGCAATCAAGAGCGCTGTAACCTATGCCTTGACAAAACGCAAGGCGAGTCACCCGAGTCAATCTCTCAAAGCAATTGAAAAAGACTTTGACTGCTCTGACGTCCAGGCGGCTCAATGGATGGAAGAAGTTGAGCCTTATGGGCATAGAGTGTCGGAAGAAATGCAGCTTGACTCACCCTAGAAAGTCATAGCATTTGTAAAGGATGTTGTAAAGAACTTACCTCTTAATGAATGAAAAGGACTTTTTCTTCGATGAACGAGAAGCTTTTTCTTGCAATGCATGTTTCCTTTGTACTTATTTAAACAAAAGTTGCAAGAGAAAGTTAGAGCTAAGACATGAAGTTATACGAGTAACCTTATCCTAGCCCCTAACTATTTACTTAGTTTATATGAATAAACTAAGCGAATAGTAACAAATCATCCCACTACCATTGTCGAAGTCGATTGTCATGCTCTGGAAGCAAAGGTGTGGAACAAGTTGATGCTAAGGAGTTCCTTCTAGTGGGCAGGACCACGTGCAGAGAGGAAAGTCTCCGACTAGGTAATCATTACCATACTTTGACCAGGTTAATCAAATAAAAAACAAGAATGGTAGCGAGATGATTATTCGAATTACTTTGTTCATGTCTGATCGACATGTCCGTAATGACTCAATTGTTTCATGCTAGCAGCAAGAGATGAGGTGCAGCATAGCACTAGGAAGCTCCTTCTAGTGGGTAGGACCACGTGCAGAAAGGAGAGACTTCGACTAGTGTTTGTGCCCTTCTCCGATTAGGTAAAACTAATTGAAGTTACTAGGAACAGTCGAACAGACACAAAAAAGCACTTGTAGTAGACAAAGATAAAAAGATAGAGAATAATAAAATTTTATTGTCAAGAAATAAAAATCTTAGACATGGAATTTATGTAATTGGTCTATGTTCCAAGAATTTGAAATAACCTGACCATCCTCCATGGCAAGTCATACGGAGCTTGGGCGTGTGACTTTGACTATTGTGTAAGTACCTTCCCACTTGGGGGAAAGTTTGTTCCGATTAGACTGGGATTGAATTTTTCTCAATACTAAGTCACCTATAGCAAAGTTACGAGGTTGGACCTTATGATTGTAATACTTATGCATGGCTTGTTGATAGACTACCGATCGGATTAAGGCTCAGTTCCTCCGCTCTTCAAACAGATTGATGTCATCTGCTTGAAGTTGCTCTTGGTTCAAGTCGTTGTATTTTTTGACTCTTGCTGACCTTATTTTTAGTTTGGAAGGAAGCATGGCTTCCGCTCCAAAGACTAAGAATAATGGAGTTTCTCTGGTAGCTTGGTTAGGGGTCGTGAGAATAGCCCATAATACTGTAGGGAGCTCTTGTACCCAAGCCAGCATTTGACCAACTGATCAAATACTCGAGTTTTTATCTCTTGCATTATTTGCCCATTTGCACGCTCGACTGCACCATTGCTTTAAGGATGAGCCATTGAGGCGTAGCAAAGCTTGGTACCAAGCTGCTCGAGAAACTCTTAGAATTTGGTACTAGAAAATTGCTTACCATTGTCTGTAATTATTCGGCTTGGGACTCCAAATCAAGTAATTATGCTTCTCATCATGAACTTCTTTGTGCCCTCCATTGTTATGCAAACCACTGGTTCGGCCTCAATCCATTTTATGAACATATTAATAGACACAAAAAGGAACTCGAAGCCCCTAGACGCTCGCGAAAAAGGTCTGAGGATGTCTAATCTCTAGGTCACAAATGGCCATGAAAGAGGAATAGTTTGAAGTGCTTGAGCTGATTGGTATATTTGCTGGCTATGAAACTGACATTGCACACACTTCTTAACCGACTCTTTGGCATCATTATGGGCTATTGGCCAATATAATCCTTATCGAAAGGCCTTACCAACTAACATTCTGTAGGATGCATGTGGTTCACAGATGCCCCAGTGTATATCATTGAGGAGTTGCAACCCCTCTCTCTACAATATACAATGCATGAGAATGCCTTAAGTACTCCGTTTGTAGAGTACTCTTTCGACCAAGATATACATCTTGGCTTTCTGGGACAAACGATCTACTTCGAGATCATCTTCGGGTAAGGAACGCATTTGAAGATACTCGTAGATGGCGGACATCCAGGTATCTTCGTTCTCAATAGACACCACCTAGTCAGGAGTTGTCTCTGGCCTTTCGACTAGAGACGGCTTGTAGAGTTGCTCTAAGAAGACTTCTGATGGAACCGACGATTGGGAAGAAGCTAGTCAAATTAACTGGTCTGCGAGAAAGTTATCCATCTGAGGGATATACTGTAACTCAAAACCCAGAAAGTTCTTTTCTTGCTTACGAACTTCTGTCAGATATTGAGACATTGTCGAACTCCAGCATTGATACTCTTTTTTGACCTGATTTACGACTAGTTGAGAGTCTCCTCTCATTAGTAGTCAACGAATCCTGAGCACTTTCGCAGGTCGTATGCCATCCAACAAACCTTCATACTCAGTTACGTTGTTCATAGCTGGAAAGAGCAATTAAATGGCATACTTTAATGTCTCTCTCATAGGAGATTCCAGGACCACCCCAGCCCCTGAGCCACTTAAAGTAAGTGACCTATCAAAGTACATTGTCCTTGTGTCGTGGGAATTGTACTATTTGGAATTCTGAATGAGTTCAGGATTTGTCTATTCGGTGACAAAGTCTGCCAAGATTTAGGATTTAATGGCCATTCGGGACATGAAATGGAGGTCGAACTCTCCAAGTTCCACCGACCATTTTGCCATGCGTCCCACTGTTTTCCTACTCTAGAGGACCACTCCCAAGGGAAACTCAGACGGCATAAAAATCTTGTGTGCCTGAAAGTAATGCTGTAACTTCCTCGAAGACATGAGGAGGGCATATAGTAGTTTTTGGACCTACGGGTAGCGCTCCTTAAGCCCATGTAAGACCACACTTACATAATATACAGGTCACTGAACATTGTCACGTTCCACAACGAGTACAACACTTATTGCCTATGGTGCGGTGGAAAGATACACGAGTAGTGTCTCGCCTGGTTTCTGAGAAACTAGTACAGGAGCACTCATAAAATATCTCTTGATGTCCTCAAAAGCATCATTGGCCTCTTTCGACCATTCAAAACCTTCATGTTTCCTGAGATGCTTAAAGAAAAGAAGTCCCATCTCACCCAGGCGTACAATGAAATGACTTAGAGCTGCCATACAGCCAGTGAGTTTTTGGACTTCTTTCTTTGTTGTCAGAAGGTGCATCTGCTCGATGGCCTTAATCTTATCTGGATTTGATTCGATGCCTCTCGCCGAAATAAGGAATCCGAACAATTTTCCAGGAGAGACTCTAAACACACATTTTTTGGGATTAAGTTTCAAGCGATGCCTTTTGAGGTTATCAAAAGTCTCCTGCAGGTCTGTAATGTGATCAAGTCATTTGATATTTTTGACAACTATGTCATCAACATAAGCCTTTAAATTGTGACCCATTTGATTTACAAAAGTCAGTTGCATCAAACGTTGAAAAGTCGAAGTAGCATTTTTCAGACCAAATGGCATTTTGACATAACAAAATATTCCAAATGGTGTGATAAATGTGGTCTTCTCTTCATCTTCTGGACACATACTAATCTAGTGATAACCAGAGTATGCATCCAGGAAACTTAACATTTCAGAACCAGCAATAGAATCTACCAGTTGATTGATATGAGGCAAAGGAAAATTATCTTTTGAACAAACTTTATTCAGATCGGTATAGTCTACACATATACGCCACTTACCGTTAGACTTCTTAACCACTACAAGATTAGCTAACCACTCGGAGTGATCAACTTCTCTTATAAAGCCTGCTTTTAACAACTTGTCCAATTTAGATTTGCTTGGTTCTCATCGATCTGGTGCAAATCTCTGTAATTTTTGTCTTACAGGTTTCTTATCAGGCCGTAAAGTTAGCCTGTGCTCGATCACCTCCCTAAGGACTCCGGGCATGTCTGATGGCTGCCAGCGAACACATTTGTGTTTGCTCGAAAGAAGGTGATGAGGGCATCTTCCTATGCAGGGTCGGAAGATATTCTGATATGAAGTGTCTTCGAAGGCTCCGCATGATCCAAGAGAACCTCCTTAACTCCCTCATTTGGCTTTGGCGTAGCTTTCGTCTTTGAGTACTTGCTCGAAGGCTGCATCACATTGGCTTCTCAAGTGAGTGGTTGACCAGCCATCTCGAGGGACTTACGGTCACAAGATAGCACCATTTTCTTATCACCGTGCACTGTGATTACCCCTTTGGGACCTGGCAACTTAAGACATTGATAGGCTAATGAACCACCATCAGAAAACGTGCCAGCGTTGGTCAACTAAGAATGGCATTATAAGTCATATCAAAATCGACCACATTAAAAGGGATCTTCTTTGTCCTAAAGTTGTTCAAAGTACTGAACGTTATAGGCAAAGAGACTTGGCCAATGGGTTTGGCCGTAGAACCCCATACGATCCCATGAATGGAATATAGTACCAGCTTGATCCTGCTTTGAGGAACCTGCATCTCTTCTAGAGCGGTGACAAATAATATATTTATGGAACTACCACCATCAATCAACACCCGATTAACTCAACAGTTGTTGATGGTGGGCTTGACCACGATCAGGAACCGATCAGGTTGAACCAAGGGGATCAGACAGTCATCCTTCCTGAAGGAGACTGTAACGTTTGACCACTTCAGAAAATTACTGGCATGGGAGGGATTAACAGAATTTACCTCACGTTCGATGGTCTTATAATGTCTCTTCAACTCGTATGCAGACAAACCTCCGTAGATGTGCTCGATCGTATGCTTTGGGCTCTGGAAAGGCATGTCTTCATCCACATTTGAGTGCTTTTGATCGCTCAATTGTCCCACTTCCTTGATTGTGGGAAACTGTCCATCGCCAGAATAATATTTCTTAAGTTTTTTCTAGAAGAATCGCAACTGCGGAGGTCGTGGCCTTCCTTCTGATGGATGGGACACCACTTCGGCTTGCCGTCAGCGAATGCTTTACCTTTGCCTTTATTGGGGTTATGAGGCTTCTCATCACCCACGACTAAAACTTCATTTGAGGAACCAGGTCAAGTCTTTTGACCCTTTGCCTTGCTCTTGGATTTCTTCTTCCTCTTTCCACCTTCTCCTTCCTCCTTTTTGCCTCGATCAGCTCGATCGAGAGATTTCATCCATTCGACTGCCTCGGAAGTAGCTGCGTATCGATCGGCCATCTCAAAGAGTTTGGCAACGGTGGATGGAGGATGAAAGGCAATGTCCTTAGTGATCCTCTTGTTGTGGACTCCCTGCTTGAATGCTAGAATCACTGAAGCGTTAGAGACTTCTAGAATCGAATTACAAACCTAGCTGAAACGCTTGATGAATTGACATAGGGTCTCTCTGCTGTTCTGTCGCATTCGATGTAAGTCGTCCTCCATCCCGGGGCAGTTATACGTCCCCTAGAAGTTGACTCGAAGGGCTGGTTGAGTACCAAGATCGAGCAGACCCTTCAGGTACCGTCAAAAGGTAATTGGCCTTGACATGCTCATCGCCACTTGTTGCCCATACCGCAGTCATATAAATCTGGAGAAACTCGATGGGATTTTGGGACCCGTCGAACCTCTCCATATTGACTGGACAGAAATGTGATGGCAGCAAATCGCTCAGAGGTCGGGCGTGAATGCCTGGCATCCAGTAACTACCTCCTAACGCCTCCTTTGCGGAAAGGGATAATTGGGTCATCGAGAGACTATAATCGTCGATGCCTGATAGTAGATTGGCTTGACTAGTAGTAGGCTTGATCCATATGAGGGTAGAACTCTCCGTATTCCATCTGCCAATGTAGATTCCTTGGCTGGAGGGGTGATCGATCACGTGCTCGGTCGACTCGTCGATCTGAAGTCGTTTTGGCAACCTTCTTTCGATTGGATCTATACCCAGATGACCATCGAAGATAGTCTCCATGTCGATCCCTGCGCGGAGAGTTCCATGAATGACTCAAAGCAGTCGTATTTGTTTGACTCCCCGAATTGTGCCGACTATGCTGCTCGAGTCTATCCATCGTCTTGCATAGTCTTCACGCAATTCCTTCGGTGAAGTGGTCGTAGCTGGGTGCCCGAGTGAGATCCAGAGTCGGGTTTTCAAGAAGGTCGTTGATGTCCTGGAGTTCTTGAGCCTCTTCGGACTGATACTGGACACGCCTAGGCAAAACCTTCTGAGTGGCAAGTCGTTTTCTGCAAGTGGTGTCAAGATCTTCAATTTCCGAGATAGGGAGCACCCATCTCAAAGGAGAGCAATGATTTCTAGGATTTCTCGCACGCTCATCAGAGTACTGATCCCATTCATCATCGGAGGTGTTTGCATCATCCCCAAAAGAGGGGGTAGAACGTGACCGAGGGGAAGCCTCGTGATGATCTCCAGCGGAAGCATGATAAGGATCTGAGGGAATGGCCAAGACCTCCTGTATAGAATGTTGACTCCATGTGGAGATTGATTCATTCGAGGAGATGTCAAGCGACAACGCCTTGCGACCAAGAGCAATGCCCGCCATATAGGGGAAGTCTAGGTTATAATTGTCTCCGACGAGGGGAGCACTCTGCGATCATGCGGATGAACCCTGAGGATGCAAATCTGCTAATGACTCCATCGGAGCTTCACCACCAATAGGCCATGCTGGAGCCCCCAAGTCTGGTCCTCTAGAATTGGGTGAAGCTAGGCAAGTCACTGCTGTCAGTTCAGTTGGACTCCTTGGGACTGAGTCATCGATGTGTTGCACATCCCGCTCACCGTTAGACTATCTGTTGCCACTTGGGGAGGATGAATTCTCCCGTAGGCGCTCTGCTGCGGAGGATTCAGGTTCCTCCATAGACTTTCCCTCGGTAGGGTCTCTGGAATGCTTCGCTGGATCACCAGGAACGTCCTCATTGTTGGGAGCAAGTAGGACCTACTCGTAATCGTAGTAGGCCTCCATGTTCATATCCGCCTAGTCCTCCAAGTCGAACCAATTCTCCTCATTCCACTCTCTTGTCATAATGGCATTAAAGGGCTGAGAATTCGTCTACGATGACTTCACCGAAGCATTGGAATAAACAATCCCCACAGACGGTACCAACTGTCGATGTTCTAATATCGATCTTACGTAATATTTATTGGATTCAGGGGAAAACTCTCAAGGCGGTGAAAGTGCACACACAGAGAGAAGACACATGGATTTTTATACAGGTTCGGGCCTTCTTCTGAGAGAATAACAACCCTACATCCTGTGCTATTAATGTTGTGGAAATAGTTTACAGTGCAAGGAATTACACCCCACTGGGTCCTATAACTCACACTGTCTTTCCCCTCTACACAAAACCTATCCTTTATATAGCTGGCGAACAGGTGGCAGTTGCTCCTTGCCAAGGAGGCGTCTTGTCGCTTCAAGAGTTAACCGCTGGATGGTGGTTAATGTCAGAATGACATGGGAGCAGTTCGCCATAGGACAGTTGTTATCAGAGATGTGGCGAGATCGTGTGCAGTTATGGTGTATAAGTGCACGCTTAACTGCCTTATCAATCCGCCCTACTATGGGAGTGGGTCAGTTACTAACTTGGACAGCTGTAATTGGACTTAACCAAATGCCGTAGGAAAAACTTACGACTAAGTAGTCATATGAGCTTACAACTAGGTAGTCGTAGCAAAACTTACGACTAGATAATCGTAGCAGGTCTTACGACTATGTAGTCATAGAAGGGCTTACGACTAGGAAGTCATATCTAGGCTTACGACTAGGTAGTTATAGAAGGGCCTACGGAGTGGTCACAGTGAGTCTTGCGACTACCTAATGAATTTTCTCCCTTATCGCTAAAGGGTATATTCGAGGAATATGATGACGTAATAAACTATAGGATTATTTTGTCCTCATCAAGTACATTAATTTTTATAAAAAAGGTGGTCTCCTTACAATGAGGCTAAGTCTGGCCTTATATTGGCACCACAAGGTGTGGCCAACGCATATATACCTTAAGATAGAAACTAATTCAATATAAGAAACAACTTGTATTGATTTAAGAGCTCGGATTGGTTTTCTTGTGATGCTCTCAGTCTTGGGCCACATGCATGTATCAACCAAACTAAGTTTTCTTCTCTTCTTGTCCTCATGTCAAAAAGCATGCATGCTTGTTTCTTTCACTTTGACAGCAAACATGTCATGTTGACTTTTGTTGAAGCCTTATTATTGCATGCAACACGCATGCATCCTTGTTGAGATGGTTGATGCTGCCTTGCACGGCTACATGCTTGTGCCAACCTGTTGCATGTAAGAACAATATTTCTTATGCACTGCTGAAGTTTGTATTCTTTTTGGTTTTCCATGCACATCTTCACTTTAGGCTTGAGTAGATCAAATATGTGCCTACTTATAATTAAATAAAATAGTAGTAGCTCTATATCTCCAAGGATAATAATTAAAGACCCAATAAAATTAGAATCACTTGGCAATATTTAATGTGGCTCAATAATTCTTTTCAGTTAAATAATATTTTTAGCTGAAAAGCGTAAGATATGAGCGTATCTGCATCAGGTAAAGCTAGTTTTTAGGGGTTTTGAGAAGCATAAACTAAGTTGTCGCAAATTATCAGTCACTTACATCCAATGACTGTCCCAAAATAAGTTTTCATGTTTGAAGAGTAATGAGCAGGGTAATTTAATGCCCTAGAGTTGCATACGACGAACATGCCTTAAAGTTATCAGTAACATCTAGGGTGACAAGGATCAAGCATTCCAAGTGTCAAGAATGGCATATTAATACTATTACAACATCAAGGAGGCATGTAGCTATCTTAAGTTTTGACATACATTTGTATAATAAAGTAAGCATTTAAGTTGATAGTTTAAAGGAAAATGATTTTTGCATAAAATGTAGGATCAATATGATCAAAGTGATGACTTGACTTACTTGTTTTATCATGGCCTTGATTTAACTCAAAGCTTGCTCAATTAGTAAGTAGTATTGAATCCTTGGTCTTAATCTATACCTAAGTCTTGATCTTACTCAAATTTGTCACTTCGTCGAGTGTTTATTTTCTAATACGTGGGAAAAGAACGAAAGACCAACTAAATCCATTTAACTTCAAAAGTTTAAATAGATTTAATTGTGCTTGATTAAGTTCAGCTATGATTGAGGATTTGAGAAAGGATTTAGCGAGTGTAAAGTAGGCACTGAGCTGAAAGAATTGGGCACAAGGAGGTGGCTGAGCAACTTTACTGCGAGAGAAAATTAGGACAAGGAGGTATCGAAGGTAAATGAATACCCATAGACCAGACGTAGCTGATTGGGGAATGTTGAGGCTCAATCTTTTACTTTATAACTTTCTTTTTTATTGATTTATATTTATAAAGAAAGTTCCATGAGTCAAGGTAGACATACGGATAGATATGAGAGATTGCTCGAGGCACTGGGTATTATTAGCCAAGCATTGAACCGAGTGATCTTGGGGTATGGTTTCACATGTGAGATGTGTAATCTTGATTAGTTGAACTAGCTTGATATCTCAAGACGTAGTATTATCTGAGATTGTAGTTGCCAAATTAATTAAACCTTTAATTTATAATGGATTAATTAAGATATGGGTTTGATCATTTTATCCAATTATTCTTATGAATAAAAATTAGTTGTTATGCTGATTAATAAATTCATTAGTAATGATTCACAATCTGTGTTTTATAGCACAAGGAGTTAATATTTTTAACTGGGTTGTCTTTTAAGATTGGACTGAACTATTGGTGTATGAAATATATTAGTAAATTTTTAAATCCTGAGATAAAGGTAGGATGTGTATTAGCTAGGCCAGATTTTGCTTTGCATAAGAGAGGTTGTTATTTTATGCATCTTTTTGTAATGTTTGACTTTATGATAAATATTGGTGGTTTAGAATTAATTGTGAGAACCATTTGATTAGTGATAGGATCCGCAATAAGGATTATTGATGCCCTAGAAGGTTTTTAAATAATTATAAGGTGATCCTTAATTTAATTCTTGGCATTTTACAGATAACTATTGGAGACTTTTCTAGCAATTATTTTAAGCACTAATTAGAAGGGATGCAACATGATTTTAGAGATGAAAATTTTATGGCTATTGTTTTATGTGGTTGAAACTTACCAAATTTAAATTGCTTTGATATGTTCAGATTTGGAGATAATGGTATGATAATTAGTATTTGGATCACTTGTGTTTTGCTAAGGTTTCAAATTAGTATTCGAGTTTTCCAAAGTAGGATTTGAGAGCATTGAAATTATCTTTACAAAGCTTCGAGCATGCATCTTTAATTATTTAGGATTAAATTTCTAGTGCTTTCAAATTTACCAACTCCTTTAATTAGTTTCACATATTAGCTTTTAACATTAACATTTATTTAATTCCATGTTAATTTCTTGCCATTTGGAAAATAGTCATGTGCGATCTTGCTTTAGTTTTACATGAAGGTTATCATTTTGTTTATTAATCTTTGTTGTCATGAAATTAATTAAAGTAAAGTTTTTTCAATTGCAAGGGCCTCCATTAAAATTCTACAATTAACTTCTCATTTCCCTCCTTATTTATAAATCATATTTTTATTACATTCTTCCTTTGAGAAATTTTAAATATAATTTTCAAGATTTAGAAATGAAGTGAAAGAATGCAAAGACACACATGAGCTAGAGGCCATCTTCTAGTCGGGCCCACCTATTAGGAGAGAGGGAGAGAAATAGAGAAGACAAGGGGAGCAACTAGGGAGAGCCGGCCAAAAACAGGGGAGGGGCATGGCGCGCGGTGGGCGACGGCGGGCTCGCCGGCGCGGCCGTCGGCTGAAGGGCGGTGGATACAATAAAATGGGTTGTCTTGAGGGTGAGGATGCCAAAGGGGGTGTCGGCACAGCTGAAGCGGAGCCGAGGGCGACTAGCGGCAGCGAGAAGTGCTGGGCATTAGGGAGGTTGATAACGGCGGCGACGTCTGAAGGGAGGAGGGAGAGAAATAGGATGAGCATGAGTAGGAGTTGGCCAGGAGGAACTCATCGGGAGTGTTGGCGGGGTCAGAGAGGGACTGAGACTAGCTGGTGACATTTGTGAGCGACGGCGCAAGGAGGCTATTGTGGTGGGAGAGTTCGGGCAATGGAGGACTCCATCCGGTAGTTGGGGAAGCTTGGGGATGCCGAGGTGCTGCTCTCACTATGATGAATTGGAGGGAGAAGCTCCGGAGGGTGATCGGTAGTGGTGGAGGCGACGTCGACTGGTGATAGAGAAGAACAGCCCCTGCGGTAGATTTTGGCGGCAGAACTTCAATTAAATGGAGGGGGAGGTAGAAGATATCTGAAGACACACCATGACATAGATGATTTGTGGAGGAGATGGTCAAGGCGACGGAATTGTCGAGGTCAGGGAGGAAGAATGGGAGGAAGGGGGAATAGGGAGCAAGGAGGCGAGCCCAGGGTTTCCTTTATAGCCGGGAGAGGTAGCTGGCCGTTGAGCACCATTGAAGACAGGCATAGGCGGAGTAACGCCGAGCGGCAGGCATTGTACACGTGCGTTCATGGTGATGAGAGTAGGCGTAGGGCACAGTGCAGGCCAGTGGTAGGGGCGGAGCTAGGCGTACAGGTGCATAGGCGCAACTGGGGGTGGCTATGGCTGGTGTGTGGAGCAGCTGGTGTGCGAGCGCATAGGCTGAGCTGACTGGGCACCAAGGGAAGAAGAGGGAGGAGAAAGAAGGGGGCGAGGCACCGGGTGGGCTGGAGAGCATGGGAAGGAGGATGAGGCCGGGAGATGGAAGGAAAATGGGTTGAGGACCCAAAGGTTTTAGAAGATTTTCATTTTTTTTTTGCATTCCAGGGTTTATTTCACAAATGGGTTTTGAATTTAAAATCTTGGTTCACAAAATTTGAACTTCAGAATTGCCGAGTTCCAAGAGATAACTTTTGAACCTTCAGAATTTGTATTTTCGGATATGATAATTTGATGGAAAGCTTCTAACATTAACTTGATTTAAACCTCCATTCTTGATTTTGTATTTCCAAATTCCAAAATTTAGATTTGAACTTAGGACTTGCAAGGAAATTTGGAATGCCTCAATTTGATATTCAGTCTCAGTTATTGATTTCAATATTTTGATTTCCTTAATCAAAATTTTTTGCAAGGAACCAAATCAAGACTAACTGTAATATTCCAAAATGTGATCCGAGAATTATTGGATTAATCGGAGGGAATGACCAAATAGAAAAGGTTTAATCAGCGATTTCTAGGGGGAATTTCTGAATATTTGTGGCAATCTGGGCCTTGGCCCAAGTGGTGGGCAGCCCAAAAGAAAAAAGAGAGGGGGGACCCTTCCCCAAAACCCTAGCCCGCAGCCCCCTGCGCCCTCCCCCTTCCTCCCTGTGGCCGAGCGCCGCCCCTGGCCGTCCCCTGCGCCCTCCAGCGCCCCCTGGCCGAGCTCTCCTCTTGTGGCGCCCCCTGGCCGAGCTCTTCCTCTTGTGGTGCCCCCTGGCCGAGCTCTCCCTCCTGTGGCGCCCCCTGGCCGAGCTCTCCCTCCTGTGGCGCCCCGCTGGCCGAGCTCTCCCAGCGCCTCGCTGCCTCGCGCCTCCCCGCCGCCTGCGCCCGCGCCTTCCTCTCCGGCAGAGCGCCCCTACCGATTTCTTTGCTGCTGCTCTTCTTCCGATCTGAAGCTCCACCTCCCTGCTACTGTATTCTACACTGCTGCCGACCGGACTGATTTCCTCCTCCCTGCAGCCGATTTGAATTGCTACTACCGATTATTGCTGCAGTTTGCTGCTCCAACAGCCTTGATCTACTGCCGAAAGATGCAGCTGCTGTGTTTTCTCTGTCGTGGTTGCTGCTGTGGTTTTGCTGATTGAAGCCGATTTGATTATTGCTGCTTTGTGTGCTGCTGCTCCAAGTGCCGATTTCTGCAGTGCTATTTGGTAGAGGCTTCTACTGCTGATACTGATGCTTGATGCTGCTCTCTGTCCCTTACTATGGTGGAGGACGGACCCCCGAGGCAGCACTTTCTGCGCGTCAGCCGTTTTCTCACGGTTAAGGCAAGTATAACGATGGTTTAACTTTGATAGTGTGGGATGTCAATTGGTTGATCCGTGTTATGAACTTATATATGTGTTTATGGTAGTGGTATTGTTCAATGTTATGAATTATATGTGTATATGGTAGTGGTATTGTTCAATGGTATGAATTATATGTGTTTATGGTAGTGGTATTGTTCAATGTTATGAATTATATGTGTATATGGTAGTGGTATTGTTCAATGGTATGAATTATATGTGTTTATGGTAGTGGTATTGTTCAATGGTAGGAACTATATGTGTGTTTATGGTAGTGGTATTGTTCAATGGTAGGAACTATATGTGTGTTTTTGGTTGTGGTATGGTTCAATGGTATGAATATATGTGTGTTTAGGGTGATGGTAACAATGTATTGGTGTTATATCGGGATGTTGCAATTTACAGTGTTCATGAGTATTTATGGTGCATAGATATTGTGAATGCAAGATTTATTTTATTGGAGCATTCACGCATATGCATCATGTTGATTATTTGAAGTCTTGGTCACGAGATGACTAAACGCCGAGGTCCCCATCATGTTGAGGACATGACGGGCTAAAGGCCCCCATACTCGCGGAGTATGGGCAATTGGTCCCTGTACCATGTGGTACAGGCATGGGTGTGCATCGACGGATGCACACTTTGCATTACCGGTAAAATGCAAAAGAGAAAGCGATAAAGAGTTTTGATCATCTTGCATAGCATGATTCGATTATATGGTTGATGAATGGGTTGCAAAGGAATGTTTATATTTGTATTTGCTTCTATCCTTTTATATTTGCTGAGTCGTTGGAGTCACTCTTGCTGTTGTTGTGTTTTTTTCTTTTAGGTACCAATTGAGATCGGCATGCATGGGGAAAGGGACCGAGTAGTATTGTTGCACCTTACACGGACTATCCACAATAGAAGAGGAAAGAAAATAATAAGCTTTTTGCCTGAATTACTTAAGTGGTGTATGATCATTTATTTGTCGGAGTCAACATGTAATTAAAGGATTAATTATCTCTTAAGTTGCTTCCCTGCTTATTATAATTGATTTTGCTTTTAGAATCTCTGATTTAGATAAATAATAAAGGAGGCTCTGCCGAAATTTTGTATCATGTAACTAGTTATCATTCTTTTGCTTCTAGTTGGGTAGCATTCCGGGTCATTGTTTGACCAGGGTGTTACAGTTGGTATCAGAGTGGGCTGTAGGTCCGTGGTTATCGAAGTATTAATTTTGACACACTAAGCACTGTAGGTGGGAATGGGGTTTGCATTGCATCTACGTTTCCGTCGGTTATCATAGTTGAATATATGCTTAATGTTAGACTTGGTACGTGTTATGAGATGATCTATTGTGCCTACGATTTGATTATATGATTGCTATGTGTGGTGATAGTTGATGTCGGGAGAAAGAGATCGCGGGGTGGCCATTGACATGGCCAGGTTATGTTACTATTCGGGGTATTGAAATGGTGAAGGATTTTTTCCTTGAGCAACTTAGTTTCAGAGGTTAGGAATGGGTTCTTTAGAAAAGTTTCTCTCTTCCCTGAATTGAATTTGGTCAATTCTTGTCCTGTGGTGGTGGATGAATTTATCTTGGGTTCGTGGTTCATTGTGGTTGAGGGTTTCCAATTGGGTTCTACCCGTTCTTTGAAGTAATTACTGTTTCTCGGGCTATTGAGACACTTTTGCTACTTGTGAGCGTTGTGGATTTGCAAGGTTGGTCCCTCCGTGGGAGTTTTGTCCTGTTGTGAAACATGTCCCATTTGTTCGTTTGGTATTCCTGTTAATGAAAGTTTTATGTTGCAAATTCGTTAACTTGGGAAAGCTTTGGCTTTATGGAATTCTTTTGGATTATTCTAAATGTTGGAGTTTATTACCACTCTTTTCTGAAGGGAGGCGTTACAGATCCTTTTGTGATGTCTCGTGATGGTCAAGTCAGAGTTTGTAACCAAATAAATTGATATAGCATGGGTATCCTTGGAAGAGAAACCGAATATATTGATGTTGTCTTCTTGTGGTTGTTCATGAACTGTGTGTATGAATAGGGCTATTCCTAATGGAATCAACAGAGTTACTAAGAGACGTGGAATTTCGATGAACTGGTTGATCAATAGGAGAGACAAAAAAATTTTAGTAAACTTTTGGGATAAATTGGATCAACGGGTCTCAATGGATTAATCTAACCGTTTAGGATAGTTAAATTCAAAAGGTGTTGGATTACTGTAATAGTGAATACCAATCATGGAGTTATCTTTGTGGATACTTGATGTTCGTAGGTAATTGCTAAGTGCAACTGTTGGGGTTTTAAAAAAAATGTGTGATCTATATTTACATGATGGTGGGATTGACAGATGATGTTATGTCTTTGATGAAAGAGTTTTGGTAGAATTATTGAAAGTTTGTAGTAGATCTCCTCTAATTTAAAGCGGTTGTCGTAATGAGGTTGTAAGGTTTTGAAATACTTCAACTTGAGGATGGGATGATAAAGTAGCATGGAACTATTTGACGAGATTTTGGAGGGCTTTATAGTGGAAGGGTAGACGATAACGATTCTTGTTAGGAGTATATTATTCTTGATGTTAGTAAGATTGTTGCAATCTTATTGGAAAAAAACACTTGGAAGTAAGTTATTGTATTCTTTTGGAAAGGTTTATGATGCGCTGGTAGGCTATGATGGTTCATGCTAAGAATATATAATGATGAGGGTAGTGTTGATTCTTTTAGAAGTAAAAGAATTGGTTCGTCTTTCGTGATGTCAGCTAAATGAAACGTTGGAGTTTTGCATTCATGATCATATGGGAGTTCATGAATTATTGTGGTATCTGAAATTAGGTTGCGCAGAGTGACATGTTGGAAGGTTCTGTCGGTTCTTGAGTAATTCTTGTGAGTTGAGCTTAAAGGATCGTTTGCTTGAAGGTGGTAAAGTGATAGTTCCATTAAGGAAAATTATGTCCTTGAAGGTGGGCGGACGTACCACAAACCCTAGCTGCCTTTTTAGCGTGTGTCTACAACTTTTCCAAGAGCAATCTGAGTACAACCCTAGAATCCAAGTTGGTTTGGCTAGCTGTCCTCGTCCGAACTCTTTGAGATATTGCTATCTGAAACCAACTCTAGGGAAGTGCTATCCAAAATCTAGGAGAAGAGTTTGTGTTCAGGTTGGTTTCCTTGTATTTCTTGCTGTGGGCAATTGAAACAGCCGAACACCATACAAACTGATCTTCACTCAAATCCTTTGAACACTTCAGACTAGTCATTGACATTGCATCGTGGGCTACTCTTGAATAATTTATCTCAACTGAACATTAGACTTGTGTATCACTCATTCGGCTGACACAAAAAACAATTCAGAGTTTATACCCCTTGCATTTTCAAAAAAAAAGTTTGTGACTCATATACCTCATTATACTCAAAATAAGAATTTGAATCTTTTGAGTCACAAGCAGGGCAGCTAAAAAAAAGAGCAAAAAAAATAGAGAGCGGAAAAAAAGTGAAAAAAGGGCTGAACTTGGGTGAGTGTTTTATGCTATAAATTCAGTTGGAATATTTAATTTCTTGAGCAATCTTGTGCCCTTATTTTCATAATGTTGCATTGGCTAGCGTCTCTCTTAGTACTTGATACAAAATGAGCTAATATTTTTTCGATTGTTTCTTTTAGTTCATTCCTTTGTTTGCATTGAGTCACATTGATCATTGCGTGTGAGTTCATACTCTTTACTTATATCTATTGGATCAGCACCCAGGCAATATTTTCTTTCTTGGATTATTACTTAATTAACAACATCGAGAAATTCAAATTGTGTAGAATAAATACCTTTTAACCAAGCTCCACTAAATATCCTTTGTTGTGCAATTGTGGATCACTTTTATATCCGCTTGATAATTACTTGCTATTGTAGCCACCACTAAGTGTAACTTTTTTTGGGCTCAATTCACTTCAGAAAGGTAAGAACTTTACTTGAAAGAGGAAAAAGTAAGAATTGAGAGAACTCCACATATCATATATATATATTGTGGTATTTATGCTTCTTTGTGCCACTAACCACGACAGGTGGAGAAGATAGCTGTGGTGATGCTTCTAACATCAGGCTATGAAACAAGAATTTGCAATTGATATAACCGCCATGGAGGGACAACTCAAGGCACTTCACCCACAACAAGAAGATAGTTTCATTTCTTTCTATGGTAGTAATGATCCAGAAGAGTATCTTGAGTGGGAATGACGAATGGAGAAAGTATTTAGATTTCAAAAACTTCCCAAAAACTAAGAGGTGATGCGTGCCATTAGAGAATTTGAAGATTATGCTTATAGTTGGTGGCATCAACGATTTGGCAACGAATTCATTAAATCTTGATCAGATTTGAAGGCACTCATGAGGAGAGAATATGTACCATCCTATTATGTGCAGGGATTGCTTCACTATTTGAAGAGTATCACACAAGGGGGTAATATTGTTCAAGAATTTTATTTTGAGCTACAAGCAATACGTCGTGCCGGTGTCAGCAGCGCATTAAAAGAGAAGGTATACTTTAAAGGAGGATTGAATTCTAAAATCGCCGCTATATTTCAACATAGATATTTTGGTAGTGTGCAAAATCTTGTGAATTATGCTATTAAAGAGAAAAAGAGACTTATGGAGAGATGTACACCATAGTTCCCTCTATGTCCATACCTCAGTTCTTCCACCCCTACTAATGTGACACATGAGAAGATGACCAAGCATGGGACTTTCCCTTCGGTCAAGAAGACATACAGTGATATTCCAAAGTTACATATAACTCCTGAGATACACCACAACCTATGTGAGGATGAGAACCACATTGCCAAATTGAGTGAGAGTGATAAAAAGAGTAAACTGTGTGATTCCACCATATGTGAGGTTGAGAACATCCAAATTGAGAGTGTAAGAGAGACACAAAAAGAAAAGAAAGAAGTAAAAGATAGACAAAGTGATGATGAATCTGAAACTAACACATTAATATCTACTTCTAGTGTTATTTCTCATATTATGCAGAGATAAAGAATTGAACGTTCAACAACCAACACCTTTAAAGGTAAATGAGGAGGTAACCACATGAGAGGATGAAGTGCTTGCTACCCCATGGGTACATCCTAACAATTTTAAACCCCTAGCACCTACATCATCTGAGGAGGACGACAAAGGTACTAATATTGGTGCTAAATTTAATTGTAAAAAGTTAAGTAATTATGAGAACTCGTGTGATCAACCAAAAACTACATGTTCTGAAATTTCTTTACTTAATTTACATAATGTGAAATTGATTACTCATAAAGAAGTTCTTACTAGGATATCTCCTAATGATTCTTTGTGCTATATTATGTTTGATAATCCTAGAAAGCTATCTAGTGTGATTGATAATGTTGCTAAAATTTTAAGTTCAAAATCACTAGTTAGTACCTATGCCTATACATATAAGTTCAAGTTGATTGAAGATTATGGTGTAGATGATAAATTTTATGTTAACAGAATTGCATTACATGTGATAAGCTTACTGAATTGAATTACATATTAAGGATAAACAATCGTTTATGCCATGTCAAGATCACAATGAGATGAATTTCAGCAATAGTACACACTGTTTAGAAAGATTTCATAAGTCTACTTGTTGGATTTTTGATGTACAATCATGTAAAAATACTCAGAGTAGCGCAGTTGAAGCATGGAAATCACTCAAAATTTTCTTCCCAATATCTGAGCAACTAAATTTGATTTTGCCTATTAATTATCTGTCCAAATCTTTAGAAAAGTCGAGGTCGACTTTCCCTTATAGGAGAGAGAATGATGTGAAAGACAATATTACAACGTATACATCTTTTAGTTGCCGCTATAATCATTGATTTGTGCAAAATAATGAGAATGACACAACGATTGATTCTTACATATAACATGTATTTGCGTTGTTCTTTTCGCTTACTACACCTTCAGATGTTAATAATATAACAAGCCGAAGAAGTGTTGATGACAAGTATATATACCATGCATACACGTTGTATTCTGTGTTTAGTACAATCTCAGGCATACCACTTTTCTTGAAGAAGCTTTTCTTGAAGAAAGGGAGGATGATGTGGATATATACATGCGTACCACTTTTCACTATACAAGATGGATTGTATCAACGCTATACGCTTGTGGTTGGGGCCCACCAAAAGGGAAGCCAACCAACATGTCAAGATCAAGTCAACACCTTCTCCAACTCTTCCTCAAGGTCACCACATTAATTTTGGACCAATTCAACAATGAGTTCAAGTGGGACACGTTTTGGAATCCAATTCGGCCTCCAGATCAATTTGGATTCAACCTGACAGCATGAGTACTTGTTGAAAATCTTTTGAAATCTACTTTCAGATGGATCTAGCCCCACCTCTGAATTCCTTCTGTGCCCATGTGAATCATCAAAACAATTCAATGTTGACTCAGCCTGATAGGACCGACTTTAAATGCTCATAGATTACGCATCAAGAGTCCATTTGGAATGTGTGAGTACAGCATGGAAAGATTATCTCACCCTCTTTCCAACGAATCTAGCTCCATCTAAAAATTCCTTCTGCATGCATCGAAATCATCAAAACAATCTTTTAGTTTTAGAAATAGAGATAGAATCGATATGATTTCATTACTTTCCATGCGTTGAAAACTTCCATAAGCAAGGGCCTGCGTGCCCCTATAAATTGAGGCTCCATTGGCCTTGTAACACAGACTACCTTTGAGAAAAATCAATCTACCAAAGTTTGTTCAAGTTTATCATTGCTACCGAAATTCCATAGGAAACTAGGAGTGTTTTTCGATCAAGATCGTTCAGCCTTTCTGCTGAAAATTAGGTGCTCGATAGATCTTCGCTTGTTGATCGATGAAATCAACGCAAGTATGTTTTGGCAAATTAAAGAGTGTTTGTCCTTTGCACTAGCATTGGAGGATCATTGCGTTTTATCAAAACTCCTGCGAGTATCCATTGTACGTCGAGAAGATCGGACGACCGCGTATCACCATGGAGACGGACCACCTCGCCCTCGTCCTTGGAGTCCACCACCACCATGTCGATCTACCACTTCATGCTTGAGATTGCTTGATGTTGCCAGCCAAGAAAAGCAAGTTGAAGCCTTGCAAAGATCAGATGACACATTGACACAACCACCCCTCTATCTCAACAGCAAGAATCTAGTTTTAAAGCCAGAAAATAAAGCCAATCACAAGCATGTATGGCTGGCTCCTTCGACAAGAGCTCGATTAAGTAATTGAAGTAATAACTGTTTGATATGTCAACATACATGGTCTCCACCTTTAACCAACATGGTTCTGAAGAGAAAATTTTGGCATTTATCTACTAATTAGCACACTGAAGCTATGACACTGATAAATTTTGGCATTTATCTACTGATTAGCACACTAATTTGCAGAGTTCTCTTATAACAACAGTTACTAGGTCAATTTGCAAATATCATAGTTTGAAGCTTTGTATGGCAGAAAGTGTAGAACCCCTCTCAATTAGAAAGATTATGAGGAAATGGTTCGTTTAATCTAGGAGTGATTAAAAACTACTTAGACTAGACAGAAAAGCCATGCGGATACTCGTCGTCGAGAGTTAAGTTTTGAGTTAGATGATTATGTGATTAGCCTCGGTCTCAAGAAATCACAACAAGGCCTTTACAAAGTTCAATCCCAACCTAATCCTGCCCGCTAGGGTTTCGCATAACACCCCCCTTGCGCCACATGGAAATCAGCAACCATGTTCATCTCATTGGCAAGATTAAGTTGAAACCTCCCAAATTAGTCAGCTAGGTCTATCCCATACTACACATGTGGTTTGCATGATAAAGCTCTGATCAATGGCGCACAAAGTTAAGTCCTTAATTCAACCCGGGCGAGGCTACTGCATCCTCCGAAGTGAATCTGTACTTCCCCTTTTACTGCACGATCACTCGCCCAAGTGCAAAACCAAGTTTGTATAACCCAACCAATGACACACCAATATCATGGCACAAATTTTAATAAACATGGCACTGCAAATAACCTGGCATCACTAGTATGTTTCCCAACCTATGGTGACAATGGTATAAGAGTGTTCCAAATTATCAAGGAGGGATAATCAATCGGCGACAATAACTACCAATTACAAGGTTTGAATAAAAATAGCGATGCAACATAATTTAAAATAAAATAATTAAATAATAGATTACAAACTAGGTTCAACATGATCAAAGGACACGACTTGCCTTGGTTATGCTCAACGAGGTACTCCTGGTCTTCGGGCGTAGAACCTGCTCCTCCGGAATTCGAATATAACGAGAGAGAAAACGACTGAAACAAAAAAACACATAAAATGATAAGCAAATGAACTCCAAAAATCATGAAACTAGAACCAAAAGCTAGATCTCGATTTTAGATGAATTTAGAAAAAAGAACGGGGTCAATCGGAGCTAGGATGGAGGAGAACAGGCTCTCGGAAAATAAACCCTAAAGATAAATCGGGAAAATTCAGAAAATACACTGTGCTGTGAACTCAGCGTACGGAATAAGTGGTCCACAGTGAACCCGGTCCTCAGAACAGTGCATGCGGGTGGCGACGCTGACGCGGCAAGTTAGGGCTAACGTGGCACACGCTGGTGCTGCCACGTGTCACCGGCTGACATGGTGGCTGACGTGGCTGCTGATGTAGCATCTGGGGTCAATTCCCGGCTGACGTGGCGTGCCACGTGGCAGGCCACGTGCTCTAGGGCTGACATGGCTGCCGCGTCAGCTAGGGCTGACGTGGCAGGGGCTCGAGCGCGGGCGGCGGCGACGGGATCCGACGGCTTGGGAGGCGACGCGCGGCACGATCTGGGCCTTTGGCTCAGATCTAGATGGGCGGTGGGGATGACGCGTCGCGGAAGTGGGACGGCAGCCGATGGCCGACGCGTGGCTCGGGGCATGGGCGACGGCGAGGCGGCTCTGGGAACGGTGGCGCGAGCGCGAGGTCGGAGGCGAGGGTGGTGGCGAGGGTTCGAGCGACGAGGCACGCGAAACGAGGGATGAGCGGCGTTAAAAGCACGCGAACCGAGACAAGTCGATCCGGAGACGGCGCGAGCGTAGGGGCGGGTTGGTTCGGGACACGCGGACGGCCAGGATTCATCGCGAGGGAATCGGACGGACGCGGGTGCGCGCGGGCGATGGTGGGTTAGGGTTAGGGTTAGGGCAGCGCGCGCGGTGCGGACGGCGGGGATGGCACCGCGTGGCAGGAGGCCAGGATCGGGCGGTGATGGAAGGGGCGGGGCGCGGGCTTTGCTGGTGCTGCCGCGTAGTAGATCCAGCGACGTAGGGCGGCGCTAGGGTTAGGGCTATGCGGGCGCGGGCGCGCGGCGGCGGGTGCGGGTGGATGCGCGATGCGTGGCGCATCGGGCGGATGAGGAGGCGGGCGGGAAAGGGTACGGCGGCGGCACGGGGAGCGGCGCGATGCCGACGCATGGCAGGCGGAGAAATCGGGCGGTGGAAGGTTTTTCCCAATTCTTTTATTTCCAGAAATTCAAATAAACTTCGAAAAGCTGTAGAAAATAGCAAATAAATCCCAAAAATTCACCAAAAATACCAGAAAATTCCTTAAGACCTGAAGAATCCAAATAAAATATTTTCAACTTATGTTAATGTTTATTTTACTCAGATTAAATCATTCTAAATTTTAAAAATTCATTTGAAGCTTGATTTAATTTCAAAAAAATGCAGACTCTATAAAATGCAGAAAAACAGGATATATGGACCGGGTAGGATCTCAAAGCTAAGTTTTCAAACCTGTTTTTTTAGTGTGCCAGAATCTCAGGGTCAAGATTCCATTTAAGGGGAGAAGTTTATAACATTCGGATTTTAAGAGTTTATTTGAAGCTTTTAAAATAAAATTCATCATTTGGAGTTTTCTAAATTTCATACAAGCTTAAATTGAATTTATGTTAATTAAAAGGATTTAGTATGACTAAAATAAATATTAATATTTGCTAAAAATATTTTATTTGGGTTTCCTGTGTATCAAGGATTTTTTTTAAAACTTTTCTATGATTTTTGGATTTAGTTGCTATTGTCTAGAGCTCATTTGATTTTAATTGAATTTCTAAAAAATAGAAAAGCCCCAAAATCCTAAAAAATTGCAATGGGCTGGGCCCATTATTGTTCATTCGGCCCACCAACCCTCAATCGTCAGATCTCCCATTAGCCACGTGTCAGCTATCTAGCCCATGTTCACCTTAGTCGCCAGATCATGCTAGAGGACATGTGTCAGCCATCCATGCACCCGAACACTGTTCATCAATGCGGTATGCCGCTGGCCTTCTGATTGTTACCATGACCACGTGTCAGTCATCCAAGTGCTTGGCTACTATTCATCATCCTCATAGAGTTCACCGCCGTGGTTGATTCTAACTTTGCCGCCACATCAGCGTCTGTGCCTGACATGGACTCCACAGTTGCCGTCTCCGAGTCGAACTTGACGTACGTGCCATAAAAGCAGTCACCGCCCTCGTTCTCTACTCTCTGCCATTGTTGCTTGTCCTGCAGTAGTGCACCACTAAAACTAAGCCATCACCACCGGAGTCGCTGTCTTCGTCTTCGCCGATGTCGAGCTGCTTCACCATTTCACTCCACCATGTGCCGCCGGTCGTCCAGCCACCACCACTGGTGAGTTCCCATATTGCCGTCTCGCGCCCACCGCTTCGTCTACTACCTAACCCACTGTCGGTGAGTTCTCATCAACCGGCTGCCGTCCACCACCTCTCTCCAACCGACCTCGCGCATGGGACCTTTGATCATCCATCAGATCTTGATGACATCACACCGAGTTGGCCGACCTTTTGGCTTCTTTGTGAACTTTGTCCATCATGAACCAAGCCATGTCAGCAGCCCAAGCATGATGTGTCTATCCATGTGGCGTGCCACGTTAGTGCCATGTCAGCACCTAATCCAACCAAAGGGCTACGTCAGCATAGCACGTCAGCTTGCCACATCATTGCCACGTCAACCCTATCTTGCCACCTGTCGGCCACGTCAACCCTAGCCACCATGTTAGCAAGCCAGTTGACCAAGCACTGTTCCATACGCTGAGTCCACTGTAGACTAGCCGTTCCGTGAGCTGAGTTTACAACACAGTAGAATTTCTAATTTTTCAGTATTTTCCTTTAGTTTTAATTTTTCAAGAACCCATTCTCATCCGTCCTAGCTCCGATTGACCTTATTCGATTTTATAAATTTATCTAAAATCAAGCTCTATCTTTTGGTTCTACTTTTGTAATTTTTGGAGTTTATTTGAATATTATTTAGATTTATTTTGTGTTTTATTTGTTTTCTCTCTCATTAGATCGCGTCTTCGAAGGAACAGGAGCACCACTAGAAGATCAAGAATTCATAACCGAGCAAAGCTAAGGCAATTCATGTTGATCATATTGAACTTAGTTTTTAATCTATTATTCTATTTATTTTGTTTTAAATTATCATACATTGTTGTTTTATTATAAACTCTTGTACCCGATAGTTATTTTCCTAATTGATCAATCCCTCTTTTGATAATTTTGAATACCATGTTATCATTGTCACCATAAGATAAAAAATTATTTAGTGATATCATACTAGTTATCTCATGGTTTGTACGATTAATTTACTTAGCCATACTTACAATTACGTTGGGCTCATCATTACATATGATCAATTAATTAATTTTGATTTAATGGGATATTGAATCATGGTTGTAGCCATAGTTATAAAATGTATGTGCCATGACATTGATGTGTCATTGGTGTTGGTTATACAAAATTAGTTTTCACTCAGGTGAGTGATTGTGCAGTAAAGGGGAAGTGTGGATTTACTTCGAGAGATGTTGATGTCTTACCTAGGTAATGTCTGAGGACTTAACTTTATGTGTCATTGATCTGAGCTTTACCATGCAAACTACATGTCTAGATAGGATAGATCTGGCCGATTAATTTGTGATATTTCAGTTTCTATCTCGCCATTGTGATAAACATGGCTGCTGATTTCCATGATGCGTAGGGGGTATCATGCGAAACCCTAGTGGGTGCGATTGAGTTAAGATTGAGCATTGTAAAGGTCTTATTGTGATTTTCTTTAACGTAAGCATGACCACATCATATGGGTAAAGTTGTGCAATCTCTGCAGAGTGTAAAACTATTCGAATAGCCATATCCCCGGTTATGGACAATATCGGTGATTTCACACGAAGGGTAGATATTTCATAAAACTTAGTTGAGAAAACCTTAGAAAGTGAATGATTAGTTCACTAGTGGTTCAATTCGTAAATGGTTAGTTCATGAGTGGTTTATTAAATTTCTTTGGTTATTTACTTATTATTATTTTCTTTAAAGATCACTTTCGATCTGTTTATTATATTTACTTTAAATTATTGATTTCTGCAAAAATAACCTTTCAACCATCCACTGGTAAGCCTTGTATACTATATTGCATATTTGGCATAAATGACTTGCTGAGTACTAATGTACTCACAGTTTTGTGCCTACTATTGCTTAATTGAAGAAGAAGAACTATATCAGCAGGAGGTCTTTGAAGGAGGATACTTCACGAATTAGTACTTCGCTTTTCAGTCGATTGCCTATAAGCATGTTGAGCTGGTACTATGCTTATTTCTGTTTTTCGCTGCTAGTTTCTTAAGCCCTTGAGGCTAGTAAGTTGTAAGTTTGGCCATATGGATGTACTCTAATAATTAATAATATTTGAGTCTTTTGCTTTATTAAACATGCATATAGTCGATATTTCATCTATATTTATACTGTGTGCACTAGTGTGATCCTGAATTAGTGCGGTATACACAGAGAGTCCAGATTTATATATTCGAGTCTCGACATTTACCATGGCTTGATGCCCAAAATTTGGCTAAGTCTTAGTTACGGTAAAAATGTAGTCTTAGTTAAAATTTTTGGGCATCCAAGTTATAGTAAAATCGGATGGATGGGATTGAAGAAGAGGTGGGGAAAGGACAGGAGGAGTAGAGAAGAAGTGAGGAGAGAAGTGAAGATGAGGAGAAGAAGAGCCAACCAAGTCTTCTATTTTTAAGAAAAAATTAACAAGGAGAAGTGAGAAGAGAGAAGAGGAGATGAGGAGAGGAGTGGAGGAGGCGAAGTGAGAAGAGAGAAGAGGAGAAGAACAGCCGAGTCTTCTATTTTAAAGAGCAAATCCAGTAAGATGAGCGAGAAATTCAAATTCAATGAGAGCAGGTAAGATGAAATATTGTCATAGACGGTTCTTTAATAAGAATCATTTGTGATAAGTAGGTCATCATAGATGGTATTTGTTTTGAACCGTCTGTGATGTATCATAGATAGTTCGATTACATTACAAATGGTTCTTTCCATCATGGTGAACTTGGACGGTCTATCTTGTAAAATCATCTGTGATAACTTTATTACTGATGGTTTGTATTGAACCGTCTGTAATGAGACGTCTAAGATGACCCTTTTATTATAGTGTGATGCGTCAAGTGACTTGGGTCGTTTGCAAGCAAGAATGATTCGATGGAATCTGAATGTATGAGAGACTTGGCGTTAAGTCATTGGAGTAACATGGAGTTGAAGATGAAGCACACATTTGCTTCAAGGCCAAGGAAGCGTGAAACTTTGTGGAAGGTGGTAGAGGGGTATTTTGGTAAATTACTCAATACAGAAAAGTGGCAATGTGTGAAACTACGGTGGTAGCCTAAGTGGATTAGGTCAAAGAAGTCATGCTTTGCGTAGTATGCATATATGCCCAGCATGGTGTTGGGTTAACAGGTTAGCCCATGTAAGTGTGGATAAAACCAAACTAGACGTATTGGTTAGGATTTCTTGTGAGCATCTATGTATAAGGAGGGAGAGGTGTTGGCTAGGGCTAAGTTTTAGAGCAGCTTGTGCCAAGACAACTTGATGAGTTATGATTCTTAGAGAAAACCTTTGGAAGATGAGTTAGGGCTCTTGGTTTTGAGCATGCTATCATCCTTAGGCTTGCAAAGTGGTTAGAGAGTGGTCATAAACATTCATCTCCAAGTATCTATAGATATCAAAATTAATCCAAATCCTTCTCCTCTTTGCTCCAGTGTGAAAATCTTGATTTAGCTTGATTTTTGGTGTTTCCTTCTCCCCTATTGATATTGCTTTGTACTAAGGTCGTGTAAGTGATGGAGATATCTTTTGATGACCAAATCCTATCCATCTAGACACTCCTTTGCAAGTTCTTAAATTTGCCCTGTTTTGACTCAAAAATGGTGGTTTTGGGTTTTTGATCTTAAAGTCATTTGGATTGATTCTTATTATGATTTAAGGATGCTAAAATGTGTGGGAAACCATCCTTAGCCATCTTGATTTGATTATTCCCATGAGCTTTCAATTGCCATTGTCGTATTTTGCCTGATTTTGGTGCAATCTTTTTTAAAATCAAGAATGGTCAAATATTTGCATGGATTTTTTGATTTCTTGGTGGATTAGATTTACAATATCATAAGCTAGGTGTGTGCAAAGTTTCAAATAGTTTAGAGCTACAGATTTAAAGTTTTGTGGATTTTTGAATTTGAATTCATGCTAAAAATATGTTCTATTCTTTGGGGAGGTCAGACCGCTCATAGGTTAGACCGCCAACCAACTAGCGGTTAGACCGGTCCAAGCGGTCAGACCACCCTCTAGTGGGAGGTCAGACCGCCAACCCAATAGCGGTCAGACCAGTCCAAGCAGTTAGATCGTTTGCTAGTTGGAGGTCAGATTGCCAGAGCCTTGTAAAGGCATGGTTTGCTTGGTTTTTCATAGAGACTTCATTGTGGTTGTTTAGACTCTGAATTTTTTAGCTAATCATAGCTATTGAAGTGAAAGATTTTGAGAATCTTGAAGAAATAGAATTTAGAGAAACTGGTATTTATAAGGCTCCTATTCAATCTTCATCTAACCGTCTTCTCGGTCCTATAGTAACGCAAGCAAGCAAACTAATGAAGATATCTTGTAGAACCTGCCAAATAAATGCACTAACCATGCCCATTGATCACATTGTGAAACACAAACATCGGACCTAACGTTACATTGCAAAAAAGGGTAGAATTCACCGGAAGAGCACATGCCCCACAAGATATATAAGTCTACTGCCGATGTTATCTTGCGTACAAAGTCAAACACCTCCCCTACCTTGCATGTACCAACAACGCAAAGTGGCATGCAGTCTAGTGGGAAAATCTTGTATAACACGACAATTAATCGCACCGAGCATGCAAGACGTCATCGCGTCATAAATTTTGGTGACAACCCGAACCGTAGTGGAAAGAAAAAGCAAAAGCCGCCAAAAGAGGACACCCAAGCAACACAAATCTTCTGCTACGTCTAAAAGCGCCCGTCCTACCAGTAAATACAAACTGCCAAACTAACAGAGAAATGATTTGGCGTGGAACAAATGCCAATTAATCGCAACAACCATGCTCGACGCAATCACATCATGAGGAACACCGTGCCAACTCGAAACCGCCGGGAGGGAAAGGCAAAAGCCACAAAAAGAGGACACTCCACGCAACATATAGCCTCCCCATATTGTTATGGGTAAAAACACTCTGCAAATGATGCAACCGAGCTCGACGTCGTCACATCTAAGAACCATATCCCCAAGGGGCCAAAATTACAACAGATTAGAAAAAGGCAAAAGCCTCAAGAACAGAACATTATTTTCCACGTCACCATGCATGCACAGCCTCCCAAGTTGCATGCTGATAAATACATCCATGATAAATACAAGTAGGCTGCTAGATATATAGATTCATGTATCGCCCGTTGAACAGAACCGAAACAGCAGCGTTTGCTTCGCTCTACCAAGCACGCACGCAAAACGCATGCATGCATGCAATGCATGCAGGTAGCCTACGAGTCCACGTAGCGGCGGGGTGGCTGCCCACGTGCCCCGGCCCGCCTGCGCGTCCGATTGGCGGTCCCCTCTTCTTAACACCCGGCGCCCACGCCCGGACCCACGACCACACCAACCAAGAAGAAGCGCTTCGGGGAGTTCGCCTGCGACCGGGAGCTATGGCGTTCACGGCGACGCAGCGCGTGAAGACGGCCGTCAAGACCAGCGAGATCATGGCACGGTTCCGCCCCATCGCGCCCAAGCCCACGCTGGGGCCGCCGCACGGCGCCGCGGCGAACGGCGTGCTGTCCCTGCAGAGCCGGTCGCCCAAGCGCGACCGGCAGGACCTCGTTCCGGCGAAGGAAAAGAGGAAGAGGGGCTCGTCGTGTTACACTCCTCCACCCACGGCGACGAGCGCGCGGCACATGCCCGTGGATTTTCCAAGAAGTGATGAGCATCTCCTGAGACTGACCCTTGCGGGCTCTCGCGGTTCGCCTTGGAATCCATCACCGGAGGTTGCGGCGGCGGACGCGAGGCCCTTCCCCGTGGAGCACGACCTTCTCTGGAAGCTGCAGGAGCCAAAGGTCATTGTGCCCCGTCCCGCGCGGCCCATTCGCACCACCATCTGCGTCGACACCAGCAGCGTCACGGGCGACAACTCGGCGAACTTGGCCGTCTGCAGGATGACAGCGGCGCAGGTGGTGGCAGACCTGGAACACGACGTGCTCCCGGCGGTCGTCTCGGGCTCCGGCAACCGCGTCCGCCTGATGAACGACGCGTACAAGGCGCTGGTGGGGCAGCCGGTGTGCCCGTGGCTCGACTCCCTGCCCGGCGCGGGCGCGTCGAGGCGGATCAACGGCGAGGTGGTGCTGGACGTGCGGAGGTTCACCTCCACCGAGCCGATCAGGGCGGGCGAAGGAGGGTCTTTCTCGTGCAACTCGAGGATCTCGTGGGAGCGCGAAGGGACGCTGGTCTCCGTCGCCGTGCCGTGCAACGTCATGCGCCTGGACTGCAACTCCAGCGACTACCTCTTCGTCTGGAGGTTTGACACCACCAGGGGTTCCATCTTCTACTGCCCGGCGAAAAAAAAAATGGAGGCCGGAGAGCAGTAAGAATTGAAAGTGCACAATTAATTATTACATTACCTTCCATCGTATGCGCCGTATTATGTCATGCTGATGGAAGCGAGCTGTGTAGCGAGATCATTGTATTTGCTTCTGTTGTTAACTAGATGTCGTGGAATGTGTAATCATGCATTGAGATATTTTATGATGTTGCATGGAGACTGCAAGCGGAGAATAACACCACCACACAGAGTCACGGTTGATGGTTCTAAACTTAGATGGTTTTTGAACCGTTTAATTTATTATATTTACGATAATAGGTGGTTATTACAGATGATTCTCAAACCATATATGATAAGTCATAACACAGATAGTTTTTTTAAAATAACCGTCTGTTATATATAGATATCACCGACGGTTCTTAAACATAACTGTCTATGATATCTGACATATCATAGTAATAATTAATTCGAATTAGGATTTTTACAAAAAATCAAATTATCCTCTATTTAATATTTTTTGTTTTTTATTTAAATTAATTTTCAAAGAGAATTCTTTTTAAAAGCTGAAAAATAGGCAAATAAAATTTAAAAATGCAGACAAACCAAAAAACTTATTTTAGTTTATTTTATTTTAAATTAAATTAATTTTTATTGTTCCCTTATTTTAAAATAAATAGCTAGGCTATGACAGTGCGGTTGGGGTGCGCCTACATTGGTGGAGTTCGACTGGAAGATTACAAGCTGCACATTGGAGAGGGTACGGTGAAAGATCAGGCCATCGTACACGTGTTCTAGTTTTACTAGTTGGGTGGTATCATAATCTATCATGAAGTCACCAACTTCCAAATGGGCCAGGCTAACTGTGCTGGCCCAAGGCACAATACTGTTGGCCCGGTCTAGGCACAAATAGTAAATAGGTCGTGCTAGCCCAACCCAACCAAGCATGTTGTTCTTGGGCCGGCACCTTAGCACAGTGGGTCGGTTTGGCCCATACAGTAACTTTCCTGTGGTAGTGGAGTAAAATTCCTTGCGGTTAGTAATAAAATTACTTGTGGTAGGGTTACTACATTCTTCTTAGAACGGATAGGTGACTTGGCAATAAAATTGTTAAGAAATAAATGTAGAATTGATGAACAGCAATACAATCATGCAATTAATCACAAGGAACAATAGATCAATCATAAGATACACCAATTGAGAGAGAACACTAGAACGTAATCTTTATTAATTCTCAAATCTGATTACATGGTACAAAGAGCATATATATTTATAGTCTAAGCCCACTAGGAGCAATTTTAGTATTTGCCTATACCAGAATCTTCTAGATTTCGTAACACTTCCCCTTGGGGGAATACCACGGTATACACATGCCTCAATAAAAATTCCTCCCAAAAATCCAATGGAAAAAAGGGATGGAGAAAAGAGTATATTGTATCCATTCCTTGTGACATACTTATTGCCTCATTAAAAACTTTTATGTGAGAAAAACTTCAAGAAAAACTGATAAAGGGAAAAAGAGTGAAACATTTAGATCTTCAGGATCATGTAAGTTTTTTGGCCTTACATTCGGGCTATGGTTCAAGGATTCACTCTCCCTGAACCTTGTAACTCTCTAAGTCATCTCATACCTATTCCTCAAAACATTTATGGAAATTAGAGGCTAGGAGAGGTTTTTTGAATAAATCTGTTAGATTATCACAGGACCTAGCTTTCAATACTTTTATCTCTCCGTTCTTCTGGAGCTCATGAGGATAAAAGAATTTAGGAGCAATATGCTTTGTGATATTACTCTTAACATAGCCCATTTGCATCTATGCAATACAAGTAGCATTATCTTCATAGATAATAGTGGGGACATCGACAGTATTCATGCCACATGACTTCTAGATATGGTTAACCATTCAACTAAGCCAAACATATTCTCGTGAGGCTTTGTATAATGCGATTATTTCTGAGTGGTTGGTAGATATAGCTACCAAGGTCTGCTTAAATGATCGCCAAGAAATTGTTATACCACAAATAAATACAAATCATGTCTAGGATTTCGCATTATGTGGATCAGACAGATATCTAGCATCTGTATAGCCAATCATTGTCAAATCTTGGTTCTTCAGGTAAAATAATCCAATATCTTGGGTACCTTGAAGATACTTGAGTAGGGTTTTAATATCAACCCAATGTCTTTAGGTTAGAGCTGTGTTGTGTCTGGCTAGCAAGTTTACTGCAAAGGCAATATCCAGCCTCGTGCAGTTAGTCAGGTACTTTAGTGCTCCAATGGCACTTTCTCCATGCTTGGTCTAAATGGATCTTTATGACTATTGGAGTTTTTACTGGATATGACTTATCTATGTTAAATATCTCTAAGATCTTGGTATAAGAGGATTGGTATACTAAAACTCCTTCAGGGAGATGCTCCAGCTGTAGGTCTAAGAAAAACTTGGTTCGGCCCAAGTCCTTCATTTCAAACTCTTTAACATTCGGGCTATGGCTCAAGGATTCACTCTCCCTGAACCTTGTAACTCTCTAAGTCCTTCATTTCAAGCTGGAAATGCTACAAGTCTCGCTTTGTATCTCACCACCTCATTATTTTTCTTTCTCTTTCAGACAAAAATCCATTTGCATCCTACAGAGAATACTTTGGGTGGTGTTCAGGCTATCAGGCCAAACACTTTTCTTTTATTTAGCGAGAGTAATTCTACCTCAATTGCTTCCTTCCACTTACCTTGGGTGGTGTTCTGGATCCAGTTCAAGGTTTCTAGCAATTTTTTAAGCGAAATAGATGTCTACAAATGTGGTTTTTCTCTTATATAGTTTTCCTGACTCAACAAAACTAGTGGATATCTCTTCATTTATCTCATCCAGCTCCTCGTAATTTCCCACAATGACGGAGTCTAGTTGTTCTGAAATCTTAGTATTAGACTATGTGCACGCAATTGTACTGAGGTTACCATCTTCAAGACCATTCACTTAAAGGGTTTTCTCAACTCCAAGTTGAGTCTCTTCAAGTAATATGAGAGATGTTTTATTTTCATCGAGTTTCATTTTCTACAGACATCTCCATGGAATTGAGGCCTCATTCTCCAGTGCTCTCCCCTCTTCTTCACATGAGGGGTTGGAGTGGTTCGAGTATCCTTCTAGGGTACTTCCACTCTCTCCAGAGTATTTGCTACTGGTATGTAAGACTTTGTCACTCCCTTCTGATCAGTGAAGGCATCTGACAAGTTATTTGCAATTTGCTGTAGGTTTATTATTCGTTGAACTTCTAGTTCAGTTTTTGCAGTGTGTGGATCCAGAGCCTGAATTCCCGAGGCAATCCAATATATTTCTCGGCATTTATCATCAGTAGGGTACTTTTCTCCCCTAATGCTAGAAAATTATCTTCACCAAAGATACAATCAGCGTGTCGGGCCATAAACATGTCTATCCTGGTAGGCTCAAGATATTTAATAATCGATGTGGACTCAAAGCCAACATATACTCCCAATTTCCAGTGGGGACCCATGGCTATTCGTTGTGGTGGTGAAATTAGCACATATACAGCACAGCCAAATTTTTGCAGATAGGAAATACTTGGTTTTTTCCCACGCAGTCGGTGGAAACATAATGGTATACAGTCAATCTTAAATTTATTAGTGCTACAGTATGCAACACTACATGACCTCAACAGTTGGTGGATAGCCTACTATTCTGTAGTAGGGGTCTAGCAATCGGTTTAATCCTTTTAACGGATGACTCTATAAGGCTGTTCTGTGTGTGGACATGTGGTACAGATTGCTCTACCTTAATACATAAAGCTAAACAATAGTCATTAAATACCTTAGAGGTAAACTCACCGATGTTGTCTATTCTGATGGACTTAATTCTTTCATCTGAAAAGTTAGCCCTTAATGTGATAATTTGAGCTATTAGTTTACTGAAGGCGTGGTTCCTAGTTGACGGCAAGCATACATTGGGCCACTAGTAGAAGCATCTAAAATACCACTATAAAATATCTAAAGGGGCCTGACAGGAGTTGAATAAGTCCACAGATATCACGTTATATTCTCTGTAGGAAAATAGGTGAGTTTGGCTCTACTTTTAGTTAAGAGGGTCTAGTAATGAGCTTTCCTTTGGCACAGGCTAGGCACAAGAAATCTTCATGTTTAGAAAAGGAAAGAGTCTTTAAGCTATGGCTAATACAGTTGCTTATTATTTTTCTCATCATGCCTTCACCAGGATGCTCTAATCGATCATGCTATATCTTAAAAGGCTCCAAGGCTTTATACTCTATCTTCATTACTACATGTTCTTCATGTCTTATGTAGGTGTAATATAACCTGGAGAAGGAGGGAAAAATTTTCAACCACTCTTTTCTGATCGCCGTCAGATTTGGTCAAGAGGAGGTATTCTGCACCACCCTCATTTTCTGTCTTGATATGGATATCATTCAAGCGAATATCTTTGAAACTCAACAGGGTACGCTTTAATTTGAGATACAAAGAGCATCCTCAATTACTATTCAGGTACCGATAGGGAGAATAACTGTGGCTCTTTTAGTGCCAACAATTATGGCATCACTTTTGGCGATAGTTATGATATTTCCCATTTTATTTGTTAACGTATGGAAATACTTAGTTTTTCTTAGTATCGAGTTGGTGGTTCCACTATCTACCAGACAAATCTCTTCCTACGCCATCGGATTTGATGAGTTGTTCTATATATAAAGCATAATATAATCAAATAATAATTAAACTAGAATAAAGCTCTAAAGGAACAGTCAACTCATTTTATTCATCAAGGAATAATGTTTAAATCCTAAGCAATTAATGTTTCATAAGAGCATCAACAATCTACTATTCTTTCAGAATAATCTAAACTAATAAAGTAAACTTAAGAAAACTATGACATTTAAAGTTACCTTGGGAGATAGCCTATGGTTTACTACAGGTCGCTATATGTGTCAACCTCCTTGTGATCACCCTCTAATGTAGTGGCAAACTCCATCACTGCACTCGAGGCATTACTATTATCAGCATCAGGCTTATCAACAAAGTGTGTCTCTACCACCTTCTTCACTGGAGCCTTCTTGCCCTTGGTAACTAACTCTTGGTAGAGCTCCAACAGATGATTTGGGGTGCGAAAATTGCAAGACCAATGGTCCATACAACCACACCTGTAGCAAGGCGAAGGGGGTAGGTCTTCTTGCTACCCAAGTTTGGTTTTTGTTGTTTGCCTCTCCCTTGCCCATCCAACGGGGCTTGCCATTTCCCTTCTGCATATTTAGTTTATTTCACTGTCTACCCCTCTGCATAGGGCCCTTTCTGCTACCCTAGCTACCATTATTCCTTTGGAAATTAGCATGTGATTCTAGAAGTGGCTGTGACCCAGTGGGACAAGTCTGATAGTTCTTCATCAGTAACTCATCATTCTTCTCTGTCTCAAGAAGAGTGATAATTAGTTTCAAGTACTTCTTATACTTGGCATGATGATACTGCTGTTGGAGTGTCATATGGTAGGGTGAAAAGTGCTCAAAATCTTGTCAATTATCTCAGTGTCTGTGATCTTCTAGTTACAAAACCTATGCTTAGCGACAAGCTTGTGAATAGCAGAATTGTATGCAAACACCTTCTTGAAATCCTGGAACATGATGTTGGTCCACTCACGCTGTGCTTCAGGTAGCATGATGGATCTTTGTTGGTCATATCTTTTCTTCAGAGTGTTTCATAGTGTCATCGGGTCTTCTTCTAGAAGATACTTAGACTTGAAGTCTGGACGGATGTGGTGTCTCAAGAAATGTAGTGCCGCATATTTGGTAGCATCAAGAATGGCAAGAGCCCCAGCTATAGGTGGGGTTATGGCAGCGTCGAGTGAACTGGCCGTCAGGTTGATATTAGCATCCATTGCTGTAACAGCCCAGCTGTTTATTTTAAAATATTTGATTTAATTTAAAATAAAATATTTACTTTTGGTTTCTTAAATTTTTAAAAATTTAATTGCCTGATTGATTTTCAGCTTTAAAAAAGGTTATCTTTATGAAAAGTAATTTAAGTAAAAAAATAAAAGTAAAAATAAAATAAATAATAATTAACTTAGTTTAAAATAAAAATCAAAGTTATTTGGTTGCTTGAAATTTTAAAATTTTTCGCTAATCTAATTTTCTGCTTTAAAGAAAAGAGTCTTTCTGTTAAACAAAAAAATATTTTATAAAGTAAAATACCCAAAATTTAGTTGAAACTATTTTTATAAGTTCAAAATAGCTTTAGAAACTTCTATGAATTTTTCTAAGATTTTTAAGCTTTATTTATAATTTATTGTATTATTTTAAAGCTAGAAAAGAAAAACATTTTTTAAAAATTAAAATATGCATCAATTAATTCCAAAATTATTATTTTAATCATTTTAGGTTCGAAGGATTCTACAAACAGTTTTCTTGAAAATTTTTTGATTTTTCTTTTTCTTTTTTTCTCTTTTCTCTTTTTCTCTCTCCTCCCTATATTTCTTCAACCTCCAGACTGTTCGCGTTCGTCTACAGACGCCATGGTGTTTCTTTGAACCATTTTCAAACCTCCATAACGTTTGATTTCCTCAACGGATTTATGTGAAATAAATTGCATTCACTTCCTCTCATCAAGCTCCTTCATTCCCCACCGTTTCCCCTCTCATTCTTCAACCAATTCACGAGAATTTAACCCATACCATTCAAAGACATGGTCCTTTGATCTCCCTCCTCAGACCTCCTTAGCCCTTATAAAAGGGAGCACCGTGAGCCCCTCCTCATCCTCACTCATCCCCGAAAATTCCAAGTCCTCACTCCCATTCGTTTGGTTGCAATCGGAGTTTTACTTTTATGTTCCAAGCAGCGTTCTTCAGCTTATTGCGTCGCCTACAGTAGAGTCCCACCACTTTTGACCACACTGTTGGCTTCGCCTCGTCACATTCTACGTGGTGCTCACCTCGCCACCGTGGGACAAATCGGGTCCCCGTTCCTCGCATCGCCACCGGCTGACCGTACATGCCCGACCAAAACCAAGGTGAGCATCACGTTCCCCATACTCTCCTCTTCGATTCGCCGCAACTCTCGCATGCTATCTCCTCTCCGTTTGCCCGGAATGTCGATGTTAGCCTGTAGGCTACAGAAAGTCTTGTCTACCACGTTTCGCTTGTCCGTTAGCCGAGTCGTCTACGCCGTTGAGTTCGTCTTGACGCGTTCCACGCCGTGCTCCCATCCGTTTGTCCAAAAACTTTTTCCAAATTTTTGCGCCCGACACCTCGCCATGGCCACAAATGGCACTTCGCGTCCCCGCCTGTTCGGGGATGCCTTCAACAATCCATTCATGTCAAAACGTGCCAAACCATCCCAGGAGGCTACGTTTCAGACGGTTTTTGATTCACCTCACCGAGCAAAAAGATATTGAGTTTTTCGTTTTTCGGTACCGACGTCGTTCAAACGACGATTGCGTTGCCTCCGTTGAGTTTTCGGCTTAGTCGATAATTTTTCTAACTTCACCTCGCTGCGTTCTAGGCCGTGCTCACCCAACTTCTCTATGTCTCGTGCTAAAAAATTATTCTTCTCTGCACACCCTATGTCGTTGTCGCCGTACACGTCGTCGTCGTGCTCCGTTTGACGTACCGTCACTTCCTACATATACCTTGGGTCCTTAGTAACCCATTTTGCTAGTTAGCTTCATCTCCTAGGTCTTTCCTCACCGATGGCATGGCCAAAAACAACTCTATGTTAGTTTTGCGCGGGAATATTCCTAATTTTTCTTTTTCCAGAATTTTCGGATCCGCCAATATTCCAATCACTCGTTCTCCTCCGTCCGAACTCTGAATCAAGTTATTCAAGTTTCTAAATTTATCTAAATTCATAATCTATTTTTCAATATATATTTATAATTTTTGGATTTTTTGACTGGACATTGGCTGAGTCTCCTCGCCGTTGGAACACCGTCGCCGCCACCACCCGAGCTGCGCCACCACTTCACCTCACCACCGACCACCTTCCATCTAATTTCGGTAATGCACAAGAGTACCAATGCACTTCTCACAGTCCTCTTTCTCTTTTGTGTCCCTCGCCAACCCCCATCGTGATACGGGGTTACCCGATTTTCTCGATGATACGGGGTCGCCCAATCTTCTCGACGTAGGATGGATATTCGCGAGAATTTTGATGAATTACAATGATCCTCTAATGCAAGTGCAAGGGACGAACACTATTTAATCCGCCAAAACACACTTGCGTCGATTTTGCCGACCACCAAGCGAAGATCTATCCTGCACCCAACTCCCAGCGGAAAGGCTGAACGATCTTGATTGACGAACACTCCTAATTCCCTCAAGGAATTTCGGCGGCAATGATAAACTCGAACAAACTTTAGTAGATTGATTATTCTCAAAGGTGGTCTGAACCCTAAGGCTGCCAATACATGGCTTCTATAGCACCTTAGGACATCTATAGAGTCCACAAACCTAGTACAACTCAACCCTATATGGTTTTAGATGCGAACTCTCACAAAAAGGAAACTAGATTTTACAGCTGTTATATTGTTTTGGCCATAACTTTTGATCCGTGACGAATTTGATGCTGGGACTAGATCCATTGCGTAGCTCTTGAAATTATCTTTCGAACGAGTGCAAGAACACTCAAATCGGACTCCGTTTGTGAAAGTTATGACCTTTTTAGTAACTGCTTGTCAGGCTGTCCCGAGCCGAATCCGAATTGAATTATGAGTTAAATCCGAGTTTGAATCCAATTGGCCTTGTGGGAGGTACGAATTGGGCTTGAAAACTTTATCCAAAACTTGTAGTTTAAGTACTTGGGCTTCTCCCTTTTGCTCTCTCTCTGCATGGGCTTTCTTCCTTCATTTCTTTGGCACGTAATGTGGTTATCCTCTTCCTTTTACCTCTCCATTGCTTTGCAATTGACAAACCTAAGAATGCACCATTTGATAACATGAGGTAGTATTCTATTCTTATAAATAACAACATTATATTTAGTTTGGAATGAGTTCACCTAACAATGTTTCATGCGGCTCAATTATTCTTTCCAGTTGAATAATATATTTAACTGAAAAGTACAAGACACATGCGTATCCGCATCACGTCGTGCCCCGCACCGCCAGCGAGCCCACGGGCTTCGTGCGCCGCACCGCCGTCCATGGGCTCGGCTCCACTATTCCCCTCACCCAATTGCCCTGGTTTTGCTCGTAAACCTATCGCACCGAGCGACTTCTACCTTCTTCGTCTAAGGAGCTCCGACGACGAATTGCCGGTGCCTCGGACCTCCTTACGCCTCATCGACGCCACCGATAAGCGTACCCACCTTTGCTACACCCTCGCCGCCAGCCAACTTCGTTCAGCCCGAACCTTGCGCCAAGGTAAAATCGGACTCATACTCTTCTCCCTCTTTTGTACACCTTCCCGGTCTTCGCTGCTGTTGGATCACTCGGATCTTGTCATGTGAAGCCGTCCGATTTCTCCCAACCATCCGATTCATAGACTTCGACATCCGAAGGCCCATAAGACTCCGCTATTCAGAGGCTCTTTAGACTCCGCCATCTGGATGCTCTTTAGACTCCGCTGTTCGGAGGCTTCTTAGATTCCGACTGCTCGGAGTCTTCGACTTCAACCTTCAACCCCAGAGATTTCGACCTTCGAAGACTCCGATTTTGATTTCAACCTTCGAAGACTTCGACTCTAGCCTTCGACCTTTGACTCCAACCTTCAACCTCCGACTCCAGCCTTCGAGTTTCGACCTCGAAGACTTCGACTTTGGCCTTCAATCTCAGAGCCTTCAACTTTGATCTCCGTCTTTGAACCGACCATGGCTGTTGGACTGTTTTAACCTCCACACCCTCCGACCTCTCTGAACCCTCTGATCTCTCCAACCACTCGAAGTTGTTCGACCTCTCTAAGCCATCCGATTCTCTCGACCACTCTGCATAAATCCAATTCTTTCGACCACTGTACAGTTCCGACCAAGTCTTCGACCGAATCTCGACTTCGACTGCACCTGTACTTACAGCTTTGTCTTCGACTTAGACCTCCGCATCTTCAACCATTGATTCGACTATGGTTTTGACCATGTCTTCGACTACGCCTTCGATCATGGCTTCAACCACACACAAATATTGTAGCTTCCGACAACTTTTCCATCACAAAGAAAAGAATTCCAATAATCCTTTGATTCATTTCTTTGGAATTCAAACTATCAGAAGTCGTTCTCCTTCATTCTAACTCCGATTAGACCCATTCAAATTCCTAAATTCATCTAAAGTCATATTCTATCTCCCAGCATATATTTCCTAATTTTTAGCTATTATTTGAATTTTATTTTAGTTTAGTTTGTTCTGGTTTTTCGCGTGTAGACTACGACTAATTCGGAGAGTATAACTTTAGCGAATCTCAGCAAACTTCGAAGCAAGGCAAGTTACACCTTTAATTATGTTGCTCCTAGTAATTTGAATTATTTATGTTGTTTTTAAAATTATTATGCATGCGTACTTTTATTTAAATCTAGTTTAAATTCAATTTAAATTCTAGTTATACATAAATCCTTTGTGTATGGCCAAATTTGATATTACACTTTCTTACACTTTATCACTTTAGATGAAATCCTAGTTAGTACAATAGTATTGACTAGAAATTTTATAGAATTGCTTAATCATGCTTAGAATGATTTAAGTGGAAATATTTATTTCACTTCAGAACAATAATTTTCTAAAGTCTATTCTTGACTTCGGTGAGTCAAAAAGGTACATGAATGTTTCAAATCAAAATAGAAAAACTTGATTTGGACCTAGGCTAATGGTTAGGTGGTGGGTGCTGGCATGCATTGTTGTTCGGTGACACAACGTTGATTGTCAGGCACAAGGGGTATGTGGTTTGAGCCTAAGTCAAGTTAAAGACCGGTCTGTGAGCTACTGTTGCAAAGCCATATCGTACTACCATAAGTCTGGTATAGGATAGACCTGACTAAGTAATTTGTGAAGTTTCAAACATAGTTTCACTATAGGGTGAATGTGAGCGTTGCGTAGGCCGTGAGAAGTCTCACGTGGCACAAGAAGGGGCTCCAAATTGTGGATTCAAGTTGTGGTGAAACCTTAGTGGCGGCGTAACTATTTTGGCTACGGAACACTGTAACAGCTTTATCATGATCTCCTTGCCGCACACCAAAGGAAGTGTGATTATCCGGTGGCAATATGGGATGATCATATCTTATGGGTAAAGCTGTACAACCTCTACAGAGTGTATAACCTATCCTAGATAGTAAAATTTTTACTTTTTAGTCCAAAATTTGAAAGTTTCTTACAAATAGACCTCTACAGAAAAGATTTGCAAAAATAGACCCTTTGCTCGGCACCAAAGCACATGGCGCCGAGTATACATAGCACGACGCCATATGCTTTGACGCCGTGATATGACACGTAGGATCCACGGTGTCATAGCGCGGCACCAAAGCACATAGCACCGTGCTATACACCAACGGTGCTAAAGGACATGGCACCGTGCTCTGGGACTTAAGGCCGAGCATGGCCCCACGGCCCCCCACCCCTCACTCCTCTCTTCAGCCCGAGCAAACACAGACAGGCGCCCTCCGCCCCCCAACTCTCCCCCCTCCAAATTCACTCAAATCCGTTGTTTTTTCTCATGATTTTGCTTCCAACCCGACCAAACAAGGTGAGCTCCCTCCCATTACTTGATTTTTTTCAATAGATATGGTGTATTTGAGGTACATTTCATGGGGCAAGATTTGAAACCCTAGATGAAATTAGTTCAATTTGGCTCGGTTTTAGGTTGGATTAGCGTTGAGTATGCGTAATATAAGAGTAGTTGTATGTGCAGATTCATTTTTAGGATTTGATTTGGGTAACTATGATAGATATGGCTAATCTAGGCTTAGAGCTATTGAAGAATAGTAGTTCTTATTCATTTTGCATTTTAGGTTGTCATGGGTTTCACCCGTTTGCCACCTTCTCCGTCGTGCAGAAACATACCATGTCGGAAGCCGAGGGGCCAGTCGGATCTGGGTCATCGAAGGAAGACCTTCCCTTGGAAAGGAGGGAGATCTTCAGTGCAGACTACCGCCTGATACCAAGCCAGCGTTCTCAGTGCACATGGCCAAAATGCAGGCACAATGAGGACGCGGTCGTGCAGGTCTTGGATTGCCCATTCGATGGCGGGCGACGTTTCTTCCGCTGCCTCAGCCTATAGCGGGTGGCACTGTAGTACCAGGATAAGTAATCCCGGAAGCTGGCGTTGGTGTGGGGGGTAGCGTCCAGCTCGCAGTTGTCATCCATCCTCCTCCACCACTGGATGTGGTCTCGGTGGTAATGAGCGAAGTATGTGACCTTTCTTTGGCGGACCCTGTCGAACCTGTACATATAGCACATGTTAACAATACGTGTTAGAGTAAGAACCAATACAATTCTAAATGAATCAAAAATTGTAACTTACTTGTGCAAATCAATAGAAGTGGACATCCACTCAGGGAGGTGGGACTGCGCGAGGCCAAACTGCCGCGCGACTCTGTGGGGGAGGTGAATCTCCACAGCATAGAAGCAGATCAGCGGACACCTCATCCTCCAAAAATGATAGTCTCTGTAGCACATGGTGCTTAGCGGTAGATCTAGAACCTGTGCCTCCAAGTAAGGCTGCGACGAGACCTAGAACATACGGACCATACGATTAGCCATGGACAAAAACCAAGTACTATAGGAAAAATAAATGCATTACCAATTTCTTACCATCGTGGGAGACAAGATGTCCAACTCGTTGCTGTACTCCACGTACACCCGCCGAGTGGTCGCGAACGGGACTGAGACGTTATCCCATAGGTACACCGCAGTAGGGCCGAGGTCGTCCACACCCTGTGGATGCCAAGGCTACACCTACAACACTCCAGGGCGCCCCACGAGAATCCGTGACCACATCCACAACTGCAGGAGGAAGATGCAGCCACCGAGTGACGACAAGGTCGCCCTGTGTCTACAGCCCTCGCAAAGTTGGCGGAAGAGGAACGCGAGGACCGTCGAGCCCCAACTGAACTGTCCAGCATCATCCCAGTCCCGGAGGCAGTGGATGTACATCCACGAAGCAGCGTCCCCCGTGGCGTCCGGGAAAAGCACGGCACTGAACATATAGAGGACCCAAGCTCAGTAATGGAAGTTTACCGTGGCATCGTCTGCGTCCTCAGGGCATTCACCAAAGGTGCCCCGCAACCACTAAGGTTGACCCCCCGAGACACGGCGTATCCTGGCATTCTCTGGGAGAGGAGGCAACTCTGTGCCCAGGAAGGCCTCCACACATACCACCCATCCGTCAGACACCGCCGACCCGACTACCAGCTGTCTCTGTATGGGGAGTCCAAGTATCATCGTCACATCCTGCAGCGTGACGGTCGTCTCCCCACATGGAAGGTGAACGTGTGAGTCTCTGGCCTCCACCTGTTAATAGTACACGGAGAATGCTATTAGTTACGTTCGTAAGGATATCGAAACGAAAACAAACGGAGAAAATGCACCTGTCGACAAGTGCGGTCAAAGCTGCGGGGTTAAGACCGGCATACCCCAGCGCACTAGGTTGGTGACAGTGTGAAGGCCAGCACGGCGAAGCAGTGGGGTGTAGCTGTCGTCGTAGACCATCACGTCCCTTGCATCATGGGTTCGAGGACGAAGTATGGGAAGCTCCTGGAAAATGCTTTAAAAGTTATACGCATGATGAAAACACATGTAGCATGAGAAAAATACATTTCGATACCATAGGTACCTGGCCATCCTCCGTGAGCCTCCTGCGGTGCTCCTTCTTGTAGAACTCGTCCAGCAGCAGGTACGTCTTCATCCTGTACATTCAACAATACGTTAATAATAAGAATAACAAATTAAGTTAATGATAAGAATAACAAATTAAGTTCATGATAAGAATAACAAATTAAGTTAATGATAAGAATAACAAAATACGTTAATGACTAGAACAAACTACCCTCTAGACGTAACGCCGCTAACCTGACTGGAACGGCGTTGACACGTCCGTGAATTGTGACCCATTAGACCACAAGTACTGCAGTGTGTCTCCTGTGGGTCCTCAACAAAGGGATTTGCTCTACCCCTCCTGGTGCGATCAGGTATCTGATCCATGTCCAACTTGTACCGTGATCGCTTCCTGCTGCCCCTCTTGTGCCAACGTAACCCCTCGTTCGCTATGTACCTCGGACCTATGTAAACTGGCCACTCGCTTTCATCACGATATAGCTCGAACCGTGGGGCCCAGGTACTCACCAAAGCATGCACGCTGAACACCGTCGGGATTTTGGTCTCAACATCGACATTCCGGGCCCTACATGCGGTCACCATGTGGGAGCATGGAAAATGAAACTTGTCGGGAACACCGCATGTGCATGTAAATGATGTAATCACGACTTATGCTTTCGGGCCTCTCGGAGCTCTCCATCCTCGGTCGTCCCTCCACCCTCAACAATCTCATACGTGCCCGTCACATGGTCAAAATAGTGGTACTCATGTTCATTTGCCTGCAGCCTTGCTTTGTCAAGGAAGCCATGAGGACGAGGTGGCCAACGTGCATGTGCCCTCAACATGTCTGAGGCTTCCTGGTGCCAGTTAACAAACCATGCAACACACTTATAGAAAGTGAAGGTGGCAATTGCGATGACTGGCAATCCATGTGATCCTTTAAGTAGCCCGTTGAAGCATTCTACCATGTTGCTAGTCATGAACCCGTACCACCTTCCCCCTGGGTCATGAGCCCTAGACCATTTCTGCACATCTCATTAAACCCCTTATCCAATCACAGCCCTCGGCATTAGTTTTTGTTTTCAACTCCTCCACCTTCTCCTCGAACAGCTTTACCTCCCTCTGGTGACATACCTCCTCGAAAAGTACAAAGTTGTTCTTCACAACACACATACCTCCCTCCTTGGACCAACCACATGGATCCGTACAAGCCGTAGAAACCAAGCCCAGCTGGATCTATCCTCCTTCTCCACCAAAGCAAAAGCCAACGGCACAAGCGAGTTGTCCGCATCACAGCCAATAGAAATCAACAACGTCCTCTCATACCTGCCCAGCAGGAACGTCCCATCAATTGACAGAACAGGCCTACAATGTTTGAAAGCCTCCACACACTTACCAAAGCACTAGAATGCTCGAAAGAAAATGTGCCTCCCATTAACCCATACATCGGGCTTAGGCACGTACACATACTGCATTCCTGCATTCACCTCTTTCATTGCGTTCAACATGGCCGGCAAACGCTCATACGCCTCCTCGCAATCACCATAAATCAACTCCAAAGCACGTTGTTGCGCCCTCCATGCTTTCCCATACTTGATTGTGTAGTACCACTTTAGCATAACGGCCTCTATCACTACTGCCACGCGCATCGTCGGCATGTGTTTTTATCATGGGGTACAGGCGGGTTGCAATGAACTGCGAAGTCAACTGACGATGTTTCTAACTGGGCTCAGAAGACCCACAGCTATACGGTCCATCCACAGTTGTAATATTAAACTTCTCCGTACCATTCACTTTCCATGCACAACCTGTGCTCTCACATACGATGGTGTACCGATGTTTGGTGTATGAATTTTTAACCCAGTATGGACGGTTGTGCATGATCGAGTACTCTTTCAACCATATCTTCAATGCCGACATATCCTCAAACACATGACCCTTTTGGATTATGATACTAGCCCCAAGCCTACGTACGTCCCTCTACGTTTGCCCTCGATCCACGACAGTTCTATGTGTGTTGCTTAGGTCATTGTAATCGGACACTAGCGGATCACGGCCAGGAAACATTCTTCTCAACAGCTCAATTTCACTAGACGTCAAACCTGGGACCGGTCTGTCATCATCTGAGTCCATAGCCCTCGCATCCTTATAAGTAGCCTCGTCTCCCGCAAGCTGTACATCCACCCTGTAAGATGCTACACAAACCATAGGTTCCCCAAACACTGTCTCCTCGTCGAATCCACCAACAGACCGGTCATCGATATCCTCAGAGTCAGCTTCTACCTGAGTCAATGGAACCTCACATACTTGAGCCGAGGGTTCAACTTGCACCTCGACCTACTCATGACCCGGTGACCTAACCAACGGTGAGTCATTGCGATCGAATGCACGCAGCCCTAGGAGGTGATGGATCTCTCACCACCATCTGCACGAGCAAGTCAGGTGCTCTGACCTCTGAGTCCAAAACGACGGCCACATAGTTATCCCATTTACCGTCACTGCCAATCGAAACCAATCTTTCTATACGCGGGCCCCTTTGACAACCCAACATCAATCAATTCTTCCATAACGACATCACCATGCTCATCTGTCCATCCCAGCCTCTCTTTCAAGCGACAAATGACCTCGCCATACGACGGACGTGATCTAAATAGCAGCGTGGTCTTTTCCATACCATCCAAATCAACACCTCCATTGTCACTTCTCTTCACAGTTCCACCATGGTGCAAAGTCACAATCTTATCAATCTATAATCAACAAACAAACATACCTCAGTCCAATCGGCCGCAACAACAAAATGCTATAACTTTTAACGAACACCAATGTACTATATCGGATAAAATATATTACTAATCTCAGTAATCGCAAATTTTTCTATCACATTCATCACTTCTACCCATTTCTAAACCAATTTCTAAATTTATATCAAACTAAATCATATCTAAACCCTAAAATCATACCCTTTTTCTAAACCTATTTCTAAAATCATATCAAACCAAATCATATCTACACCCTACAATCAAACCCTATTTCTAAACCCTAAAATCAAACCCTATTTCTAAACCTACCACATGGATTCATCAAATTCACTCAAATCAAACCCTAAAAATGAATCTACACATACAACTACTCTTATATTACGCATATTCAATGCTAATCCAACCTAAAACCGAGCCAAATCGAACTAATTTCATCTAGGGTTTGAAACCTTGCCCCACAAAATGTACCTCAAATACACCAGATTTATTGCACAAAATCAAGGGAGGGGAGGGAGTTCACCATGATTACTCGGTTTGGAAGAAAAATTGCGAGAAAAAGTTGTACATTTGAGTGGATTTGGAGGGGGAAGAGAGGGGCGGCGGCGGGCGGCCGAAAGGAATAGACAACGCTCGGGTTGGGTGTAACATCCTATTTTTCTAGAGTTTATAAAGCCCGGTTTCCAAAAATAAATTTTCTGGAATTAATTCAAGCTTTAAATGAATTTTTAGAAATTAAAATGATTTAATACGATTAAAATATACATTAACATAACTTGAAAATATTTTATTTCAGTTCTTTGTGTCCCAAGGATTTTTCTGGTATTTTTGGCGAATTTTTGGGATTTATTTGCTATTTTCTAGAGCTTTTAGATCTTTATTTGAATTTCTGGGGAAAAAGAAAACCGGGAAAAAACCTCAGCCGCCGATCTTTCCCCCTACCCACGTGTCAGTCATCCACCCCGCCTCCCACGCGCCGCGCCCCGCCCCATCCACCGCCGCCCGATCCTCTTCTCCCTCCACGCGTCGCGCATCCGCCCGCTCCCGCGCGACTGCCGCCTCCACCGGCCTGGCCTACTCCCGCGCCTCACCTCCGCCGCCCGATGGCTCCACCCCGCCACGCGGCATCCATCTGTGCGCCCTGCCCTAACCCTAGCGCCGCTGCCCCTCGCCCGTCCGATGCCACTCGCGCCACGCGTCGCTAATCTGTGTCGTCCGCACCGCGTCCGCGCCCGAGTGTCGCTGTCCCTAAATCGAAACCACCTCGGTTTGCGTGATAAATATCGCCGCCGACCTCGGTTCGCCTGCACGCCAACGCCACCGCCCACGCCTCCATCCTCGCCACGCCCCGCCGTCGCCGGAGCCCGCGCCGCCGCCGCCCGTGCGCCCGTCCTCGCCGCCGTCAAAGACCCACCGCCGTCGCCATTCCCATCGGTAAGCTTCCGCGCCGACCCCCGTTGCCCGCGTCGCCCCCTCCGTCGCCACTGCGCCCGCGTCGGATGCGCCTGAGTACGTGCCTTGGTCCGCGCACCGCCACCCGCGCACCCCCACGCGCTCGCGTCTGCGCGGCGCTTCGTGCAACATGCCCGCCACGCGTCAGCCATCGGCCGCTTCCCGCACCGCCCCATCTCCGCCGTTGCCTCAGATCTGGATCAGCGTACCAGATTGCACCGCGTGTCAAATTCCAAGCCGTCCGATCTAGCCACGCCGCCGCGCACCCGAGCCACACCAACTCAGCCCTACCCACGTGGCAAGCCACGTCAGCCCTAGGTCCACGTGGCATGCCACGTGTCCGCCACGTCAGCAGTAGTCGGCCCCCAGGTGCTACGTGGCAGCCATGTCGGCATGTGCCACGTGTCGACACTAGCGCGTGCCACGTCTGCCCTAGCTCGCCGCATCAGCACAGCTGCCCGCCAGCACTGTTTCATGCACCGGGTTCACCGTGGACCGGCTTTCCCATGGACCGAGTTCACAGCACAGTGCATTTTTTGATTTTTAGGGTTTTTCTTTAGGAGTTATTTTCCGAGAGCCCGTTCTCCTCCGTGCTAGCTCCGATTGACCCCGTTCTTTTTTCTAAATTCATCAAAAATCGAGCTCTAGCATTTGGTTCTAGTTTCATTATTTTTGGAGTTCATTTGCTTATTATTTTATGTATTTTTTTTGTTTCGACCGTTTTCTCTCTCGTTGGATTCGGATTTCGGAGGAGCAAGATCTACGCCCGAAGACTAAGAGTACCTCGCTGAGTATAACCAAGGCAAGTCATGTCCTTTGATCATGTCGAACCCGGTTTGCAATCTATTATTTAATTATTTTGTTTTAAATTATCTTGCATCGCTATTTTTATTCACACCCTTGTAGCGGTAGTTATCGTCCCAATTGAATTCATCCCTCCTTGATAATTTGGAATGCCATGATACCATTGTCACCATAGGTTGGGAAACATACTAGTGATGCTATGATACTTATCACATGGGTTGTACGATTAGCATGCTTAGCCTTGCTTAATTTACGATTGGGTTTATCATCACATGTGACTTACCAATTTGACTTAATGAGATATGGAACAGTGGTTGGTGCCACATTTATTAAAATTTATGCCATGACATTGGTGTGGTTATACAAACCTGGTTTTGCACTCGGGCGAGTGATTGTGCAATAAAGGGGGAAGTGTTGGAGCACTTCGAGGGATGTGGTAGTATCGCCCGGGTAGACTTAAGGATTTAACTTTGTGCACCATTGATCTGAGCCATACCGTGCAAACCACATGTCTGGTATGGGACGGACCTGGCTGACTAATTTGGGATGTTTCAATTTCAATCTCGCCATTGTGATGAATATGGTTGCTGATTTCCATGAGGCGCAAGGGGGGTGTGATGCGAAACCCTAGCGGGTGGGGTTGGGTTGGAACTGAACTTTATAAAAGCCTTGTTGTGATTACCTTAGGCCGAGGCTAATCACATCGTGTGGGTACAGTTGTGCAACTTCTGCAGAGTGTAAAACTATTCGAATAGCCACGTCCTCGGTCATGGACAATGCTCGGTGATTTCACACGAGGTATAGTTATTTCTGAAAACTTGTAGATTTTGGTTGGACAGTGGATGGTTAATTCGTTATTGGTTTAGCTTATGGATGGGAGGTCCATAAGCGGTTGGTTTAGCTTGTGGATGGGAGGTTTACAAGTGGTTATGTCAATTCATTTGATTATTATTTATTATTGTTTTATTTAAAGTTCGCTTTCAATCTATTATCTGTATTCACTTTAAAATGTCATTTTATGCAAATTAACCTTTCAGCCTTCCATTGGTAAGCCCTGCATACTATATTGCATTTATTTGTTACAAACGACTTGCTGAGTACCAATGTACTCACGGCTTTATGCCTATGTTGCTCAGTTGAGGACGAGGAGTATTATCAGCAGAAGGTTCCAGAAGGAGAGTACTTCGACGACTTCATGGATTAGGCTTCGTTCTCCACTCGATAGCCTGTGGACTTGTCGATTGGCCATTACGCTTTATTTTGGATTTCCCCTGCTAGTTTTGTTAAGCCCTTCGGGCTAGTCTATTGTAAGCTTGACCATAAGGTCGTACATTTTGAGATTTATTAATATTTGAGCTTCTCTTTTATTTTAACGTGTATATGGTTGTGATGATATCTATGTTTGACTGTGTGCACTAGCGCGATCCTGGGACTAGTGCAGCATACACAGAGAGTCCGGATTTGCATATTCGGGTCTCAACATGAGAATAACGACGAGTAGGCCACGTCTTACAGTCATTCGCCTGTGGGCAGGCAGGATGGGCTGCTACTTTATTGGTTTTTCTTCCGCTGCTTATATTTATTTTTGATTTATCAACCATTGATGTAAGCTTTGGCCATCAGGCCCATATTTAGTTAATGAATAAATGTCATTGTGCATGATATGAATCTTTGTTATCCATTGTGTGCACTAGCTTGATTCTGGACTAGTGTGATTTACACAGAGTATCCAGGAGTCGTTGCTCCGGGGTCCGACATCATGTTACTTCATTCACTATTTCCAGAGAATAACTTCATCAACTTCGGTGAGAATAATGACGAGTAGGCCACGTCTTACAATCATTCGCCTGTGGGCAGGCAAGATGGGTTGCTGTTTTATGGTTCTTTTTTCGCTGCTTATATTTAATTTTGGTTTATGAACCATTGATGTAAACTTTGGCTATCAGGCCCACGTTTAGTTAATGAATAAATGTCATTGTGCATGATATGAATCTTTGTTATCCACTGCATGCACTAGCTTGATCCTAGACTAGTGTGCTTTACATAGAGGATACAGGAGTCGTTGCTCCAGGGTCCAACAATTGCCCATCTAGGGCGAGCTCAACAAACTCCTTCTTAGCGATATCAAACATTTCCTATATTATTCGTGCATAATTTTAAATTTACTAAGGTAAACATCATGAATATTGCTAAATCAATAAGATGTGGAATTTATCTATTCAGCATATATTATTTAGGATTTGTTTCTAAAATTTTCTAGCAATTTTAACAATTTTTTGCTAATTAATAAGCAATTTTTACAATTGCTAAATAAGTAAAAAATAATATGCTAAACAAATAATTCTAGAAACAAAAAAAATACTAAATAAGCAAAAAATAATATGCTAAACAAATAATTCTAGAAACATAAATAATAATGCCACAAGTTAACTAGATCTTAATAAAACTAAAATAATCTAGAAAATAAAACATGTGGGAAGAAATTCGGTCTATTGGACTTAATTGCAATTGTGATAAATTTTAGGGTCAAATTTTATAACTATTTTTAATTTTTCAGCATGCTTATTTAATTTTACCGAGAACCTAGGGACTTATATGCAAAATTATCACTAGCTAGTTTTTTTTCTACTTGCTTGGTCCGCTTTTTGGCTCGATATGCAACCGGCCCATATAGCTCATGGGGCTAGGGTTCAAACGCTAGCCCAATACTCCCTTGGCGGCCCCGATCGTCGCAATGGCGACATCACGTGCTTCACGCGTAGGCGACAACGAGCACATCATGCGCAGGTGGCGGCGATGCTTCGAGAGCTTTGGGCACTAGTTTAGGTGGAGGAGTGGGACAAAAGCACCAGTTTAGGCAGAGGAGCAGGACGTCGACAGACGGTGGCGGGCAAGCTGGTGGCATAGCTACGGGCTGTAGTGGTGTAGGCATCCTGTGTGGCGCTAGCAATGTAACACCCCAGGACCCACATTACCCAGGGATGCTACTTAACCTCTCCACAATTGGAACATCTTCTAAAACATAGTAAGCTAAGTGGAAGCATAACAAAACAAAACATAATGGAAAATATTAATTAAGAAACAACCACTAATAATTTGAACAAAATAAAACGAACCACAATCCAGCATTATTAATTTGAAGCGATCATCAATGAGGGAAATAGATAATTGACTAGAGACTCTTCATATTCGTTACAGCATAAATCATAAGATGATGTGCAATTGTGTTGTGCCGCTCTACCCTTCCCATACATGCTCAATGATCACCTGGAAAGGGAAAAACAAGAGTGAGATAAAAATCTCAGAAAGCAAACTGTTTAACAAGCTAATTAAACTACAAGTGTTTAAGCATCAATATTTATATTCCACATTGAGCACAATTATAACCTTAACCACCATTACTACCAACAACCACAAAACATTAGCAATTAGGTCTCAATTGCCTACCTCATAACCGCAACCACCACTACTACCAACATCAATAAAGCATTAACATATTTTCCTCACTAACTTTATTTTTTTCCACAACCACAACCTACATCATGCCACAACCACATACCCTACCATACCACAAAGGGGTGAACCCCACTCCACGACCACAGTCTTATTTCTCATACCATAAGAGACTCTCATGAGCCAATTCCACATAAAAAGCTAAGAAGTTGTATTTGTTTGCAAATAATTCATCTATAATACATTGCATAAGTATGCAAATGATCCATCTACAATGAAAATGCATATGAATGCATATGATCTACTGCACCCTAACCCAACAAGGTAAGAGTGTGCATCGTACTACGACAATGTACGATATTGTACCGGTATGGTCGCGGCTATGTGTGGAGACATCCACAATGCAAATGACATGTCATGATATATATGATATGATATACAAGATTAATAAGAATTTAACCATAAAAATCAACAACATATTCATCATGAATATTACCTCATAACCCACATATGATTCATTAAGAACAATACCACATAATCCCGTAATTTACTCATCAAGAGCACAAACAATTGAATCATAAAACTACTACCACATAGACCACAATATTTTTATTAAGAATACTGCCACTAAGACCATAATGTATTCACTAAAGAATACTACCACTTAGATCACAATATCCTCGTAAAGAATACTACCCCACAACCTTATTTGTTTCATTAAGTGTAATACCACAAAAACCACATCCGATTCTTCAAGAAAATAAACAATCGATTTATAAGAATTTAACCACAGAGATCAGCAACATATTCATCATGAATACTACCTCATAATCCACATATGTCCCATTAAGCACAGTACCACATAACCACAAGTAATCCATCAAGGGCATAAATAATTCATTCTTAAATTTCTACCATATAGACCACAGTAAGGAAGCATGTAACAACGGCATAACACATCCGCTACATTTACTTGCCTCTACTGAAGAGGCGAAGCGCTTACGTACGGTCAGGAGCGAAGCCACCTGTCCAAAAACCACCTCTCAGCACAGGACTACAGCAAGGCATCCATATCTTAAGAAAATAAAATACCGCTAATCCCAAAACCCGACAACCCTCTCAGGTCGTCGATCCTACGCCCAGCCTACTGCAGCAGCACTGTTTGCTTTTTCCGTATCTTTTAATCTACTAGGCCAAGCAAAGCAAAAGAGATATTTCTGGAAACTACAGAGAAAAACCTAAAATTTTCAAGTAGGCATCCTATTTTTAATCTACTGCTAAAAGGGTGTAAAATATCGCGGAAAACAAAGGACATACTCCGCTTCGACGATCTCGCCAGCAATCTTCTAACGAATTCCACCTTCTGTATTTTGCTCTAAAATTTATGATTTTTTTACAGAAGCTAGTTTACATGATTTTCTACAACTTTCATTATTGTGAGCAAAATCATAAAATGTATCTACCCCTCTGAAACTACACCTGAACAACAACCAGTTTCAGACTACTATTCTGCTACACAGCGAAGTTTCCGACTCTGCTGCGCCTGAACCCCATGGACAAAAAATCTAAAAAAACTTATAGAAGCTAGGTTTCAACTCCTCTACAACTTTCATGTTGACCAGATCCAAAGGAAAAATCGTCTTGATGCTCTAATCTAGACGAACAGTCGCGCTGCACGAATCAACCTTCGCGCAGACAACACTTTAACGCTAATCGGTTGACTCCCCTACTAGGTCACCTCTAGTCCTGAGCCATGAACCCTAATTACATCTAAAATAGGGAGAATTGAGGTGGAGAAAATTACCTAGGTGATCCTGAGGGATCACATCTTTTCTCTTCTTCCTTTTCCCCTTCCTCTCCTTCCCTTCTTCCTCTCTTCTTCTTCTTCCTTCTTCTTTTCCTTTCTTTCTTTTCAGCCATGGCAGCCATGGGGAGAGACAGAGTAGGGAGGGGTGTCCAAGCGGTGGAAGTGGCGGCCAAGGGGGGTAGGTGCGGTCAAAGGGTGGGAGAGGGGGTGGCTAGGGTTTGGGGGGAAGAAAAGGGAGTGGCTTGCGCCCCCTTTGGGCTGGCTGCTCTGGGCCCAAATGTGGGAGGCCTCCCTCCCTCTAAAATAGCTCACAATATTTCTTTTTTAGTAATAATAACATTATTTTTCTCTTTAGACAATTACCGTCTTCCACGATTCCCCAAAAAACCAAGAAACTTTGCGATTCCGCTAAATATTCCCAAAACTCCATGATTCCGCTAAATACTCTTAGGGATGCCGTAAAGACGTTCAGGGCATTACAAGCAACTTTGAGCCAGTAGTGACCTATGGGCTTGCGTCCTCGTGTCCATCGGCTGTGGCTTTAGGTGGAGATGGTCGATCGGCTAGGCGTGGTGGGTGGCCGACGCGGGAGATGCCATGGAATCAGTGATGGCTTTGAGCCGGGTTGTGGCGTGGCGGCATCTTCGGGCGCCGGAGGGTGGCAGCACCGGGTTCGGTCATGGGTTATAGCGCCGAGGTTCAGCCTTGAGCGACAATGTGGCGGCAAAAGCTCAGGTGCTGCAGGAGAGGCTAGCAGTGGCGGCTTCAAGCGCAGGTGGCCGAGCTACCTCAGGTAGCGGTGGTTTCAAGCCAACCAAGGTTTGGCCATTGGTTTCAGGCCGACCGAGGTCAGGCAGTGGTTGGGGCCATGCAGCTTTGCCAGGATTCAATTCTGGTTGTCTCTAGTGGTTGGTGGCTCAGCACAATCTCAGATGGCGGCCAGTGGCTTCTGGCACTAGGCACGTTGGCCGGCAGCTTCAGGCGCTGACGGCAAAGGCATATTGCCCATGGTTGGTCGTGATTTTGATTTCTTGTTTTGTGCATTGACAAAAATTGATTCTAATCTATTTTCAAATCCAATCTAGAACATAAATGATCTACTGGATTCTAGATCTAAACCACAAATTACATATTAATATACTGCTAGGAATAATTACCACAAGATTGATCTAAATATGGCATTACTAGATAATATAAAATCAATCGATTGAAACATGAACAACAATGCATAATAGATTGGTTCACGATTTGCATACCATGTACCTTGTAGAGCTTTGTGCTGATAACATATTAAGAAATAAATGTAGAATCGATGAACGGCAACACAATCATGCAATTAATCATCAAGAACAATAGATCAATCACAGGAGACATCAATTGAGAGAGAACACTAGAACATAGTCTTTATTAATTCTCAAATCTGATTACATGGTACAAAGAGCCTCTCTATTTATAGTCTAAGCCCACCATGGGTAATTCTGGTATTCGCCCACACCGGAACCTTCTAGATTTTGTAACAAAAATTACTTATAATTGGCAGTAAAATACTTGTGATTGTGCTCAATAGGCACATGGGCTGGCACAACATGGAATAGTAACTTATTCGGGCTAGCCATGGCGTGCCATGCTGTGCAACCTATTTGGTTAGGTCTACTCCCAATACTAGTGGAGCCCTATTCTGTGTTGCTACTCCCTCTCTCTCTTATTTTGTACACCTATATGCGTACACACATGCTACTACTTGCTTCGTTTCCATCTCTCTGCTCTGACCTTGCCCAACTTGCCACTATCCAGTACACTATCGGTGATGGTGAAACTCGACACTGGCCACTAAGATTTGAGTCCTTGTGCTACCTTGGTGATATCTATCCTCTTTTTCCCTCTGATTTGGCCTCCTAGTGTTCTTGATTTCTAAGATTTACTTTGGGCTTGCAGATCCCTTACCTTGGTGGTTCTCCCTGGGTTCCTTCACCTCAGCTTCGGGCTCAAGTCACCAGTTGTACTCCGTGGCTTGGCATGCCACAATGGGGCTCAGGGCCTCCTCATGCACCGAGGCGCATGTAGGTGTACTCTAGGTATGCGCGGGAGGCCAGGTCGTGAGCGCGGTCATGCTGCCATGTGCCAGCGATGCGCATCTAATGCATGTCACAGCTCTAGCTGGCTTCAGGCAAGTGTTCTCCTCTATCCAGACGTTGCTCTACTCACTCTGCACTTAACTCTAGATTCTACCACACCAACCCCAACTATATACTTTGATGTACAACAAAGCTCCTTCTATCTTACCAAGATTATCTATCGATTTAGTCATATGTCCAGTGTGTAAATTAATCTATTGGTCAGAACCTTACTTCTTGCTCAACATTACCTAGAGCTAAGACATGGTTATATTTTGTGTTGTCACAGGAGATTTGTGTATGTACATGAGGAAAAGATGGTGGCATGTTGGAGGCACCTTTCTTCGATAAAGATGTGTTCTTTGTGTTCTTACTTGCTCCCCACATGCTCGCCTCGTCGTTGATTCACTTTCTCTTCCTTAGTTCCTCTCTCCTTGTTGGTTCAACCCCTCCATGACTAGTACCCCTCTCTACGACAGCTCCTCCCCTACCCCTACAGCTTGGTGGTGGTAGACATAGGTCACCATCTTGTTGGATTGGTCTTTGACTATGTTATTTGGGGGAAGGAGAGATGGAGACATTGGAGAAGGATTCTTATTCAACCCCACTAACGCAGGTTTTACACACTTACGTATGCTTCTCAAAGTATTTACAAGATTTAACCTGCTAACTCTTAAGCGATTGATCTACTTGTCAATTCTAGCTCTCCTTAACCTAAACCACTTCTCTTTTCCTCCTCTCCACACCATGTTTTTGATCAAGGCACTAATCCGGTCTTTGGCCAACTACCAAAATAATCTCGATGAAGCTTTCAGGCACCTTCCTTTGACTCCGTCTTCACCTTCGCCTCAAAGTATCTCCACATGCTTTGACACACAGCATGTAGTTTCCAATGACTAGCCATCATGTCTTCATGCATTAAGACTCCTTTGAACCATCTCTACATGCATCGGCTTCATCACTTGGCGTACCGCATGCATCAACTCGCCTCTTTACAATCCTTGTCTTCTTTGTGCTTCTCACTTGAGCCACGTAGGCTCACTTAGACTTACATGACCGCTCAAACCTTAGCTCCCTGTCCTAGTTTCAGTACATTGTCATCGACTTCTAACATTTTCTAAGCCACCTGCATATCCAAAGACCAAACAACCATCTCAAACATAAGTTTCATGCATTTCACTCACGTTATTCAAAACCATACATCATGTAGCACAACACAACCAATCCATGACACCGATGCCATACATGTACTCAATCACCATTGATCCTAACTTGACCAAAATAATTCACCAACAGCCAGTTTGACCAACATTACCAGGCCGGTCAGACCGTTGGGGTCGGTTTGACCATACTTCCTATGCTAGTCAGACTGCCCTAATCAAACTGCTGGCCACTGGCCGGTCTGACCACTTAACTACACCAAAAAACACTCTCCAGAATTTTGGTTAAACTCTAGTTTCACCTCCAGTTTCCAATTCCAATGGCATCACGTGCAAACTCATTCCCAATTTCCCAAACGTTCATGGCTGGTCTGATAGCTTGCCCTATGGAGGTCAAACCACCGATCATCTACCGATCAAACTATTGACCCCATGGTGGTCAACGCTAGCGCAATGAGGCGGGTGAAGGTTGCCCCCGCATTTTTCAAGCCAAAGGGCATCCTGACGAAGCAGTATGTCCCTATCGGCGTGATGAAGCTGGTCTTGTCCTCATCGTCCTTGGCCATATATATATGGTGGTAGCCGGAGTAGGCGTCCAAGAAGCTCATGAGTTCACAGCCGGCGGTGGCATCAACCAGTTTATCTACGCGGGGTAAGGGGTAGTCATCTTTTAGGCATGCCTTATTGAGGGCAGTGAAGTCGATGCACATACGCCAGACGCGTTGGCTTTTTTCACCAACACCGGGTTGGCAAGCCAGTCCGGATGTTGGACCTCGCGAATGACTCCATCCTGGAGAGGCTTCGCTACTTCCACCTTGGCCGCTTGCTGCCGATCAGTGGACATACGCCGAAACCTTTGCCTGACCGACCTAGTGTCAGAGTGGACCACTAGGTTGTGCTCGATGAGGGAGCGGTCCACGCCTTTGATATCCTCTGGGGACCATGCGAAGACATCCGCGTTGCTCCGGAGAACCCGGAGCAAGCCCTGCTCCAGCTCTAGGGGGAAGCCTTCGTCGATGGACACTAGTTGACCTTTGGCCTAGAGAGGTATCCTCTTGACCCCGCCCTCCAGTCGGGGCTTGGGCGTCCACCCTAGGGCTGCCGGCACGTCCGCCTTAAGCTTGTCGGTGAGAATGTGCACCTTGCAGTGCTGGCCTCTGGCACGAGCCTCCACGCGGCGGGCGAGGTCCTGATCGCCGAAGACGGTGATGACACCCCGTGGGCTTGAGAGCTTCATACACAAGAAGCCATGATGCGGGACCGCCCCGAAGGAATTAAGGGTAGGGCGGCCCAGTATGGCATTGTACGGGTTCGGAGTGTCCGCGACATCAAAGACGACGTCCTCGCTCCTAGCGTTATCACCCTGACAAAAGGATACTCGGAGATGAACCTGGCCTAATGCCCTCAGCGGTTGGCCCCCTAAGACTTGGAGCGGGTCCTCGATGGCTTCAGGCGACATCGAGGGATCCCCATGCGGTCGGAGGCCTCCGCAAATAGAACATTCGTAGAGCTGCCCTCGTCGACGAGGACACGCCTAACGTCGCAGCCTGTGATGTCAGCTTGGATGACCAAAGGGTCCTGGTGGGGAAACTCCACGCTCGGGCGTTGGTTGGCGTGAAGGTGACTTCACCGTGCGCCCCTCCCGAAAGTGGTTGCGCCGAGGTCCCCTGTGAGGAGCCTCCGGAGATGACGCTGATGACGTGATGTTGGGTCCCCTCTGGGACCCCGGCTCATGGGGGGCTCGCTTGCGGCTGCTGCACGTGGGCCACTGCAGGGGGCGTCACCTCTGAAGCCCGAGCTGTAACGGTGGCCTCTACTACCGGCGCGGCCGCGGCGACCGGCGCACCTGGTCGCGCTATCGGGAAAGCAGTGACCATGGTTTGCGCTCCTGAGTCACCCGTCGTGTCGGCGTGGTGGACTACGGCATCGATGACGGGGCGCATGTTGCCGCCGGGACCGCTCGATGCTCCCACACCAGGTGTAGGGACGGCGGTCACGCCTCCGCGGGCGCCGACGTTACCACTCCCTGCCACCCAATCGGTATTGCCGGAGTTGATTGTCATGCCAGCGGCGAGGGCAAGCGTCACGCGGAGGGCGGTGGTGGGGTCGGTCTTCACGTCGGCCGTGGCGAGGTCGATCTTCATGTCGGCGGTGGCGAGGTCGATCTTCACGTCGACGGTGGCTAGGTTGATCTTCACGTCGGCGGTGGCGAGGTCGATCTTCGCGTCAGCGGTGGCGGGGTCAACCTTCATGTCAGTGGTGGCGAGGTCGATCTTCGCGTCAGTAGTGGCGGGGTCAACCGTCACGTCGGCGGTGGCGAGGTCGATCTTCGCATCGGCGGTGGCGGGGTCAACCGTCACATCGGCGGTGGTGAGGTCAATCTTCACGTCGGTGGTGGCGGGGTCGATCTTCACGTCGGCGGTGGCAAGGTCGATCTTCGCGTCGGCGGTGGCGGGGTCAACCTTCACGTCGGCGGTGGTGAGGTCGATCTTCGCGTCGGCGGTGGCGGGATCAACCGTCACGTCGACGATGGCGAGGTCGATCTTCACGTCGGCGGTGGCGGGGTCGATCTTCACGTCGGCGGTGGCGAGGTCGATCTTCGCGTCGACGGTGGCGGGGTCAACCTTCACGTCGGTGGTGGCGAGGTCGATCTTCGCGTCGATGGTGGCAGGGTCAACCGTCACGTCGGCGGTGGCGAGGTCGATCTTCGCGTCGACGGTGGCGGGGTCGATCTTCACGTCGGCCGTGGCAAGGTCGATCTTCGCATCGGCGGTGGCGGGGTCAACCTTCACGTTAGCGGTGGCAAGGTCGATCTTCGCGTCGGCGGTGGCGGGGTCGATCGTAGCACGGTGAGCGTCGTCATTCGCGCACATGACCGTTGATGACGAAGCCCTGGTGTTGACGCGGGACTTCGCCGCGACCCCTTCCTTCTTCTTCGCCGCCGATGATGAAGCTTTCTTCGGTGCCATCCATCTTGAGATCTTGAGGCCTGCTCCTGTTGTCCCCACGGACGGCGCCAACTGTTGTGGTTACAGACCAAACAGAGAGAGAGTGTGTAGTAGTAGAGAGTTAGGTGAGCAATGCTCTTCGCCCCCTCCGTGGCTCGCGTCACGTATATTTATGTGCTCAGGAGGAGTGTCTTTACAGTTGTGTCCTCACACCTGAACATCATTTACATGGGCATTCACGTCATTACACACGTCCCACTTGGACCTTATAATCCTCTAATAGGCCGGCTGAGCTTAGGTGGGGAGCCATCCCTACAACAGTTACAAAGGGAGGTACGTGTTCATGATGATACATTCACTAAAGTCAAGTTTACAATTCCCCCATTTACTAGTAGATATGACTCTAAAACATATCTTTATTAGGAATTATAATTAGATTAAAAATTTGCATGCCATGATTTTCTTGATAATAAAAGAGTTAGAGCTACTACTAGTGAATTCACTCATTTTTCATCAATTTGGTAGAGCGAACAATGTACACTACCACATATACCTAGAACTTGGAATGCTTTAAACAGAGTCATGAGAGCTAGATTTATGCCTTCATACTTTTCACATGATATGTTAAATAAATTACAATGCTTAAAACAAGATAATAGGTCAGTAGAGGAATACTATCAAGAATTGCAACTTAGCTTATTGCGTTGTGGTTTGGAAGAAAGTGAAGAAGCTAAAATGGATAGAATTTTGGGATGGCTTAATCGGAAAATTTAGGACATACTTGATTATAAGAAATATAATTTTATCACTCTTTGTTTTATCTTGCTTGCAAAGCTGAAAAAGAAGTACATAGACGACACATGAGTGCTAGCATGGCAAGGACGCCTCTTCCATCTATACCAAGCAAGCAAGCAACCCTTACATGCACCCCAAGCAAGCAAGGCTACAACCGTTCAGGCTCCCATCAATTCTGCTCCAACAAAGAGTGCATCTTCAGTTACTTCCACTGGACATACAAGGGACATCAAATGTCACAAGTGCAAAGGGTTTGCATATTTATTAGAGAGTGCTAAGTCAGTGACCTCTCATTGTGAGAGAAGATGGTCAATTGTAACATCCTAAAATTTTTTGTGCATTTTATTAAATTTTGTAGGTTTTATTTCAAGCTTTGAAGTGAGAAAAATCAAATTATTTATTTTCTAAATGTCAAAAATAAACTCCTTACAATTTTCTTGAGTCATTTTTGTATTAATATTAATTTTTAGGATTTTCTAGAATTTAAAAACTCACTTTTTAAAGTATATTTGTGTTTTTACAAAAAAACTAAATGTTGTTATAAGTGGAAAATATTTTTATTAAGTCCAAAATAGTTCCGTAAGATTCTTTAAATTTTTCTGGAATTTTTGAAATTTATGTGATATTTTTCCAAGCTTTTTAGAGCCTCCTAGCTTTTCTGAAAAACCTAAAAGAAAATCTAAAACCAAAATCACCTCGAGCCGACACGTGTCATGCATCGAACCGACCCACTTCCCACTCGATTTAATCCCCGTCGCTCCATCTCACTTACCCCTCCACCCGCCTTCCCTTTCTCTCGTGCCGACACTTGTCACGCCCTAGTGAAATCATCATCGCCGGATCTAATCCTCGCCGCCCATCCCTTCTGAAAAACCTAAAAGAAAATCTAAAACCAAAATCACCTCAGACCGACACGTGTCGTGCATCGAACCGACCCACTCCCCACTCGATTTAATCCCCGTCGCTCCATCTCACTTACCCCTCCACCCGCCTTCCCTTTCTCTCGTGCCGACACTTGTCACGCCCCAGTGAAATCCATCACCGCCGGATCTAATCCTCGCCGCCCATCCCCACTTACCCCTTCGCCCGCCTTCCTATCCCCTCAAGCCGACAGGTATCACGCGCAGGTTAAATCCCTCCCCTCGCCGATTAATCTCAGCCGCTTTTCGTCACTTACCCCTTCAGCCCTCACTTGAATGGCTCCGATTAAATCTCAGACGCCCGATGGAATCTCGGCTGTCCACCTTCACTTACCGGTTCGCTCCAGACTTAACGGCTCCGATTTAATCTCAATAGCCGAACAAATCTCGGCCGTGTCCTCCCACTTACCGCTTCACTCGAGATCTAACGGCCGCCCTCTTTCCCTCTTGCCACATGTCCCAAATCCGAGCCCCGCCATCCCTTCCCTTCTTTTCTCTCTCGTCGACCGGTGGTGCCCACCTGTCAGCTCCGTCTTCTCCGCCCTTTCCTTCCTCCCCGCGCCGATGCCGCCGCCATTAGCGTTTGTAACCGAAGCTTTAAAACTTCGGTTACTTCCCACCATTACTCCCGCTCATTTGCGCAATCATGTCCCCCATTTCCGCCGCACCTGACCCGTCCGTTTCCCCTCAATTTAAAGCCGCTATCATCGTTTTGCACCATTCACAGTCGCTCCACTCCGGCAAGCCATTAAACCCCCTTGCGCCCTCCTCCGCCTATAAAAATCCCTCCCCGAGGTCCCCCTCGACTCACCGCCCCTTTCCCCTCACTCTATTGTCTCATTTTGCCATCACGAAGCCGTCGCACCGTGCGGTGTGCTTTTTGCTCATCGGCAGAACTCTGGCGAGGAAATATAGGTGCCTCAGACCGCCTCGTGCCACGCCGTCACCTCCCACAGCATCGTCGAGGCCCCGCGCACCTCCTCCACCTCCTGTCTGAGCAAGGTGATCATTGGAAGACCCCCCCCCCCCCCCGCCGTGAACCTCCTCCGACTGCCGCCCTTCATCGTCCCCGCCCTCTCTGGCCACCCTCGGGATCCGTGCACGGTACCAATCGCCTCCCCTTACCCTCCTTCTTTCCCGCACCTCGGCCGCCGCCGCCGCCCTCAGGTTCGCCGGTGACCCTAGGCCCCCGCGCCGTCACCGTCGTCGGCCCTGCCATGTCAGCAGGCCGAGGAGATGTGGCGCCGATGTGGCCGCCACTTCAAAGCCACCTCGGCCTCGGGTAGCCACGTCAGCTGCGCCCAGTCCGTGGACCTAGTCCACCGTAGACCAGGCCCACATGTCAGTCTCATACCGATTTTTAAAATCCCAGGGCTGACGTCATGCTTACGTCATAAACCCGATTTTTCCATTTAAAATTAATTCGGCCGAAAAAGAATTAAGGTGCTGACGTCATAACCTATATTTTCTCTCACAAAAATAATTCAATTATTTGTCTGTTAACATCATAAATGTCCTTTCGGTATAAAAATAATTCAAAAAATCACTCTTTTTCTTTTTCTTTGTAATTAATCTTCCGAGAGCTCGAATTTTTTCATTTTAACCCCGATTGGACCCGTTGAAATTTCTAAATTTTTCTAAAATCATGTATCCATTTCTGGCCTCTTTTTGATTTTTTGAATTTAATTTAAATTTTGTTTTTGAATTTGAATTGGTTCTTCGCGTATAGATCTTGATGATTCTGGAGAGTTTGATTTCAACGACGTTTCGCAGCAGGACTTCGAGCAAGGCAATTTAAATTTTAAATTATTTATGTTATTTTACTGTATATGCATGCGTAATGTTTACTCAATTGTAATTAAAAGACGATTTAAACTCTAGTTAATTCCCATGTTCCTTGTTATGACCAATTTTGATTCTCGCTACTACATACCTTGTCACCTAGCTGAAAACTAGTTAGTACAGTAGTATTAACTAGAAAATTTTAGTAAATTGCTTAGCCATGCCTAGAAGAATTTAGGTGGGATCAACTGTTTCACATAAAATGATGATTCTTGAAAATGCATTCTTGACTCCGGTAAGTCAAGGATAGTTTATGAAATGGTTTAAAAATAAAAATAGAAAACCCTGATTTGGACTTAAGCTATTGGTAGGTGGTGAGGTGCCGGCATGCTATGTGTTTGGTGACACGTAGTTGATTGTCGAGCACGTGGGTATGTGGTTGAGCCTAAGTCAGGTTAAGGACCGTTTCTGTGAACTATTTTATAAAGTCACCTCGTACTACCACAAGTCTGGTATGGGACGGATCTGGCTAAGTAATTTGTAACATTCCAAACATAGGTACGTTATAGACTGAATGTGAGCATGGCGTAGGCCACGAGAAGTCTCACATGGCACAAGAGGGGCCTCCAACTTGTGAATTCAAGTTGTGGTGAAATCTTAGTGCCGGCGTAACTATTTTGGCTATGAAGCATTGTAACGGCCTTGTCGTGAACTCCTCACTGCACACCTAAGGCAGTGTGTTAATCGTATGGCTCAAGTAGGAGAACACGTCTTATGGGTAAAGTTGTGTACCTCTACAAAGTTTTAATCTATCCTGAATAGACGTGTCCACGGTTATGGACATGTTGAGTAGAGTTTTCACATATTAGACTTGGTTTTTATAAAACTTGGTTTATAGACAACAAACAATGGTTTTAATGATGGTCCGAGTGGGATACCCGTAATTAGGTTAGTGTAGGTTCGAGCCTATGCTAACGATATTACTTTAGTAAAACATTGTTTCTTATGTTGTATTAAATTTTAGTTTTTGTACTTACGTTATTGAATTTAAATTCAGTATCGCTTTTCCGCACAATTAACCATATTAAGCTTTACTTTGAAATTCCTTATGCGTGCATTCATTCTGTTATATTCCCTGGTGTAATTTGTGGAGTACTTTAAAGTACTCACCTTGCTTAAATATGTTGCCAGAGTATGACTTCGACGACTTCGGTAAGAACCTTGACAAGTAGGCCGCGTCTTTCAGTCATTCGCCTATAGGCAAGCAGGACGGACTGTTCTTCTACTATTTATCTTCCGTTGCTTTTATTTCAGTTGGCCATGTGCCCTTTTATTGTAAAACTTGGCCACAAGGCTCGTACCTTTGCTTAATAATATTTGTGGTTGTTATGCATGATATGTATCACTGTTAACCCTGTGTGCACTAGCTATTCCTAGGATAGTGCGATTTACATAGAGGGACTTGGAGTTGTTGTTCCGAGTCCCGACATGAGTATACTTTAGCTAGTGAAATTGATGAATATACACTTGTTGCAAATGATCATGCAGGTGATGAGTTCAACACTAGTGATAAATAAGAACACTTGAGTACTTAAGCTTCCAACACATACAGAGTATGTGCTTAGTGCATAAATGGAGAGTGCTGAACAAGAGCAATGCCTTAATTTTTTTAAACCAAGTTCATCATCAAGAAATGTTCATGTTGCGTCATCATTGATGGCAGAAGTTGCAACAACTTGGCTAGCTTAGACATGGTCAAGAAGCTTGACTTGACCACAAGTCCTCACCCACATCTTTACTACATTTAACGGTTCAACTCATATGATAAGTTAAAGATAATTAAAATTATGAGAGTACAACTTTTGTTTGGTTCATAGCATGATTATGTTGATTGTGATGTTTGTGCCTATGCAAGCATGCTCCTTACTTGTTAGATAGAACATGGTAGTTTGATAATGATTCCACTCATCATGGTAGAACTAATCAATATACTCTTATGCATAAAGGGCAAGAAAATTATTTTATACCCAATATCTCCTGAAGCTTTTATTAAAGAAGAAATTGAATGATCTGATTGTGAGAAAAAGGAGAATACTAAAAGTGAGAATTAGATAGTAGTTAAAGAATGCTTTCCACCTAAAAAGAAAGAAGCAAAAGAATCAAATGCTAGAAAGAATGAAATTAAATTGAAAGGTGTTGTTCAATTAGCAACTAAATCTAATTTCAATGACTTGAAAGTGGAAAATGTTGTCTACTATGCCTTGCTTTGCAAACATGCTCTGTTTTCACTTGAGGATTTGCCCGCATCTTTGCCTCCTGCTGTCACTAACCTTTTGTAGGAGTTTAATGATGTGTTTTCATCTGACATACCCCTGAGGCTGCCACCTGTTAGAGAAATTGAGCATCAAATTGACTTGATCTTGGGAACTTCTCTGCCAAACTGTGCAACATATAGGACTAATCTGGAGGAGGCTAAGGAAATTTAGCATCAAGTGTAAGACTTGCTTGACAAAGGGTACATACGTGGAAGCCTTAGTTTTTATATGTTCCTATGATTTTAGTTCCTAAAAAAGATGGATCTTGGTATATATGTGTTGATTGTAGAATGATTAATAATATCACTATTAGATATCATCATCTTATTCCTAGGTTAGATTATATGCTTTATGAATTGAGTGGTTTTACTCTTTCTCTAAAGTTGACTTGCGTAGTGAATACCACCAAATTAGAATAAAACTTGAAGATGAATAGAAGACTGCGTTTAAAACTAATTTTGGTTTATATGAGTGGCTAGTGATGCCTTTTGGTTTAACTAATGCACCTAGCACTTTCATGAGATTAATGAATAAAGTTTTACGTGATTTCATTAGCAAATTTGTGATAGTTTACTTGGACGATATATTAATTTATAGCAAGTCACTTAATAAATATCTTGAATACTTACATGCTATTTTTATTGCTTTGAGAGATGCATGTTTGTTTGGTAATCTCGAAAAGTGCATCTTTTCCGCCGATTGAGTATGTTTTCTTGGCTATGTTGTTACATCACAAGGAATTGAGTTAGATGAAACCAAGATTGAAGCTATAAAGAGTTGGCTGACACCATAAATGGTCGCTCAAGTGCGAAGCTTTCATGGACATGTTCAATTCTATCGTCGCTTTGTAAAAGATTTCAGCACTATCACCGCACCACTTAATGAATTGATGAAGAAAGATGTTCCTTTCAAATGGGGATAAGCGTAAGAAGAAGCTTTCAACCTTCTCAAAGAAAAACTCACAAATGCACCATTGCTCTAACTTTCTGACTTTGATAAGACTTTTAAACTTGAGTGTGATGCTAGCGAAATTAGAATTGGTAATGTGTTGATAAAAGAAGGTAAACTTATTATTTATTTCAGCAAAAAATTGAGTGGGCCTACATTAAGCTATTCAACTTATAATAAAGAATTGTATGCTCTAGTTTGAACTTTAGAAATATGACAACATTATTTATGGTCTAAAAAATTTGTCATACATTCTGATCATGAATCTTTACAGCATATTAGGAGTCAATCTGAACTGAACTGTAGACATGCACGATGGGTTGAATTTATTGAATATTTTCCTTATATCATTAAGCATAAGAAAAGAAAAGAAAATGTGATTGCTGATGGGTTGAAGTCTAGAGGGTATATTTTCTTGTATCAACTTGATTGTAGAATTTTGGTCCTAGAGACAATAAAATATTTATATGCTCTGATGATGAATTAACAGATGTCCCGTCCAATTGTAAAGGCTGAAACAAATTTGTTTTTAATGATGATTTCTTATTTAGAGCTAACAAGCTATGCATTCCAGCTATCTTCGTTCATCTTTTATTGTTACAGGAGGCACATAGAGGAGGATTAATGGGACACTTTGGCATTAAAAAGATGAAGGACATCCTTACTAAACACTTCTACTAGCCAAGGATTAGGTGCGATATCGAGCGCTAGTTTCGAGTGCACTACATGCCAAAAAGCTAAGTCACGACCAAATTCACATGGTTTATACATACCTCTTTCTATTCCTAATGTTCCTTGCGAGGATATTTCTGTGGATTTTATTTTAGGATTGCCTAGAACAAAGATAGGGGGGATATTATTTTTGTTGTAGTGGATAGGTTTTCTAAGATGGCACATTTTATTTCTTATCATAAGAGCGATGATGCTATACATGTTGCTGATTTATTTTTCAGGGAGATTATTCGACTACATAGTGTGCCAAAGGTAATTATTTTAGATCATGATGCGAAGTTTCTGAGTCACTTTTAGAGGGCTTTTTGTGGAAAACTTAGGATGAAGCTGCTATTTTCAACTATTTGTCATCCCCAAGCTGATTTTCAAACCGAAGTCGTCAACCATACTTTATCAACAATGTTGAGGGCTGTTTTCAAGAAGAATTTGAAAATATGGGAAGAATATCTACCTCACGTGGAGTTTGCTTACAATCGTTCGTTGTATTCAACCACAAAGATAAGCCCTTTTCAGGTAGTACATGGCTACAACCCTCGCGCTCTAATTGATTTGTTATCTCTACTATCTTCAGAGAGGATAATTTTAGATGTTAAGAAACGTATTGAATTTGTTCTTAAACTGCATGAAACTATAAAAGAAAACATAGAGCACATAAATGAGAAATATAGGGTAGATGGTAATAAAGGTAGAAAGGAAATAATTTTGAACCTATAAATCTTGTTTGGTTGCATTTGAGAAAAGATAGATTTCTAGAATTAACAAAGTCTAAGTTGATGCCTAGAGCTGATAGTCCTTTTAAGATTATTGAAAAGATTAATGATAATGCATATATGCTTGAATTGCCTACAGAGTTTGGGGTTAGTCTCACATTTAATAATATAGATTTGAAGCCATAACCTAGGAGAAGAAGATAAGCTTGAGTGGAGGACGACTCCGATTCAAGAGAGGGAGGATGATGAGGACATCAACTCCTTAGATATACACAATACTCATCCACAAGATGATAGGCAAGAAACTATGATGAGAGCATGTGCATGATAGTTGAATTATCAAGTGAGCTTATTCCTAAGGTTGTATAATTTAGCTTCTGATAATAGGTTGTTGCTTGATGCATGTGATGTCATTGTGCTTAAGAACATGGGCATGGACCAAGGAGAGGCACATGGAGTCATGGACACACTTGGGATGAACATTGGAGGTCACCACATTGCTTTGAGGCTAAGACAACCAAGAATGAAAGCTGGACATGTTCTAGAATCCAGTTTGGCCTCCGAAGATAGCGCTGACTTCAAACGAGCATAGAAGATGCATACGAAGTCTAAATGAGGTGATCTTTGACTTATTGGAAAGATTTTTATGTACTCTTTCTAATGGTTCTTGTCCCACCTCAAAACTATACCTGAGCATATCATAATCTATAAAACAATTCTAAATCAGTTCTAGACTTAGGCCCTAGGTCTCGTATCAATTTGAGCCCAACTGGAGAGTTATAGTAAGATGTTCCTCCGCTCTCATGGACATGCCCCCCATCTATAGCATCATAAAAACCACCAGGGATGCCACTTTTAGGGTTTAGGTTTATTTAGATTGATTTTCGTTCAGAAAACATCAGTTGTGTACTTGTGTCAACTAGACCAACTATGGCGACTTCAGGCCTCTCCATTGTTCAATGAAACTTTGTATTTCATTTGCAAATTAAGATTGCTCTTATTTCTTTCTTACTTTATTCTCGATTACTTAAAGGAAAGATCATCCGTGTTAGGCACGGTTGGTCACAACAAGGGTGATGTAGTGATTACAGAACGGACTTGGTCATTTCGGCCAAGTAACCTCATCGTCAATGTCATATCAAACAATCGTAATTACTGCTCTCATTAGAAGATCGGGCCAAATCCCCTCATCAAATAGGAGTACAAATTGCTTCATCAAAAAATGGTCTAGCACATCATGCCCAACACACTACAAGGTAAGACATTCGTTTATTTACCTATTAAAGTCGAATAATCTCAGTATATTGACCATTTGCTAGCCATTGACTTCTATTCAATTCAAACAAGAAAATGTGAGAAATATAATAACTTTTAGATGCACAAACAATAACTTTTGGATTCCAGAATGTACTGGAAGCCAAAACTCCTGACAAGTTCAGCACAATAAAGAAAAAGCAAGAATCGTTCCTCCACAAGAAAAAAACAATAAGTGGAACCTTGCAATCCATGAGAGGGGTCGCTGCTTTCTAGCATAGGTGCACACACTACAAATCATCCAAGGATCATGGAATTGGAACCAAGGCTACAAAGCACCTCCAAATCGAGAGAGTGAGAGAGAGAGATGTCCCGCGGATGGGGTGGATCGATGGCGGCTTCTTGTTCCCAGATCCGGAGGGGATGAAGGAAGCTGAGTTGGCCCAGATCCAGCGGTGAAGGAAGCTAAGAAGGCATGATCGTGTTGAGAAAAACCTAAGTGTGCACAGGAGTAGTGAGTTAAGTTTTCATCCTAAGTGTCTTTATATAGAAGAATATTATCACGAATGACTCGCTCCCAAACCGTTTGTGGTAAATCACAACATAGATGGTTTTTAAAAATAACCGTCTGTGATATCTGACATATCATAGATAGCGAATAAAAAAACCAACTATGATGTATCACTAACGGCTTTTTACATAAATTATCTGTGATACATCATAGACAGTTTTTATTATGAACCGTCTATGATGTATCACAAATAGTTTGTGTAAAAAACTGTCTATAATAAGTAGGTCATCACTGACGGTTCTCATCAATAGTTGCAACATAAACAGTCACATTTGCAAAACCATTTGACATAACTACGCTGCTGCTTAACACTAACGGTTTCTATTGAACCGTCTGTGATAAGGTGTCTAGTATGTTCTTCTCTATAATAGTGGAGGCTGCAAATGCTAATAGAATCCTAATGGTCTCTAATCTGGCTACTAGTGCAAAAGTCTCCTCAAAGTCTAAGCCCCCTACATAGGTGAAGCCCTGAGCTAGAAGTTTGACCTTATTCCTAACAACTGCTCCATCTTCACTCTATTTGTTCTTAAAAACCCACTTAGATCCTATAATATTATAACCATGGGGAGGCTCAACTAAGATCAAGACATTGTTTCTTTCAAAGTGTAACACCCTAAGACCTACATTACCCTGAGATACTACTAAACCACTCCACAACTAGCCAGATTACAAGGTAAAATAAACTGGCAACATCTTCTAAAACATAATAAGCTAAGCGGAAGTATAACGAAACAAAGGTAATGAAAAACTATTAATTAATGAACAACCACTAATAGTTTTAACCAAATAAAGTGAACCACAGTCTAGCATTATTAATTAAAAGTGATCAACAATAAGGAAAAAAGATAAATAACTAGATATTCCTCATATTCATTACAGCATAAATCATGAAATGATATGTAATAGTGTTGTGTCACTCTACTCTTCCCATGTATGCTCACGGATCACCTAGAAGGGGGGAAAAACAAGAGTGAGATAAAAATCGTAGTAAGCAAACTGTTTAACAAGCTAATTAAACTACAATAGTTTAAGCATCAATAATTATTTTACACAATGACCGCATTTATAGCCTTAACCATAATTACTACCAACAGCCATAAAACATTAACAATTAAGTCTCGTTTGGCTACTTCATAACCGCAACCACCACTACTATCAACATTAGTAAAGCATTAACATATTTTCCTCACTAACCATATTATTTCCCACAACCACAATCGCTACAACAGTTACCACAAGAGAAATACATCATACCACAACCATAACCTCTACCATACCACAAGGGGGTGAACCCCACTCCACGACCACAGCTACATTTCTCATACCACTAGTGACCCTCATGGGCCAATTCCATATAAAAAGCAAAGAAGCTGGATAAGTATACAAATAATTCATCAATAACATATTAAATAAGTATGCAAATGATCCATCTATAATGAAAATGCAAATGATCCACTTCACCCTTATCCAAAAAGGTAAGAGCGTGCGTCGTACTACGGCAATATACGATGCTATACCGGTACGGTCGCAGCTATGTGCGGCGACATCCACGATGAAAATGATATGTCATATTATGAATGATATGATACCAATGATTCATAAGAATTTAACCACAAAGATCAGCAATATATTCATCAAGAATGCTACCACATAATCCACATATGATTTAATAAGGACAATACCACATAATCCAAATTCAATTCACCATGATCATAATCAATCGATTCATAGAGAATACTACCACATAGACCACAATATATTCGTTAAGAATGCTAACACTAAGACCACAACGTACTCACTAAGAATACTGCCACTTAGATCACAATATTCTCATAAAGAATACTACCCCACAACCATATTTGTTTCATTAAGAACAATACCACATAACTACAATTAATCCATCAAGAGCATAAACAATTGATTCTTCAAATGCTACCACATAGACCACAATAAAGAAAGCATGTAACAACGTCATAACATCTCAGATTAAAGAGAATTATCTAATGTGAACGTAGTATAATTAACGAGTTAAACGGTAGCACATCCGCTATATTTACTTGCCTATACCGATGAAGCGAAGCGCTCACGCAGGGTCAGAAGCGAAGCCACCTATCCAAAATTATCTCTTAGAACAAAACTACAGCAAGATATCTATAACTTAATAAAATAAAATGCCGCTAAGCCAAAACCCGACAATACCCTATCAGCTTGTCGATCCTACGCCCAGCCCATTGCAGTAGCGCATCTTGTTTTTTTATCTTTAAAACTACTAGCCTAGGCACAGCAAATGAGATATTTCTGAAAACTACAGGGAAAACCTACAATTTTCAAGTAGGCATCCTATTTTTAATCTACTGCTAAAATGGTGTAAAATATCATGAAAGATAGAGGACAGACTCTACTTCGGTGATCTGGCCAGCAAACTTCTAACGAATCCCACCTTCTGTATAATGCTCTAAAATTTTTTTACAAAAGATAGTTTACATGATTTCCTACAACTTTTGTTATTGGGAGCAAAATCATAAAATTCATCTACCCCTCTAAAACTACACCTGAACATCAAACAGTTCCAGATTACTCCTCTGCTACACAGCAAAGTTCTCAACTCTTCTGTGACCAAACCCCATAGCCAAAAAATCTAAAACAATTACAAAAGCTAGGTTTCGACGTCCTCTACAACTTTCATGTTGGCCAGATCTACAGAAAAAATCGTCTTGATGCTCTAATCTAGACAAACAGTCGTGCAGCACGAATCAACCTACACACAGACAGCAGAATAACGCTAATCGGCTAATTACCCTACTAGAACCCTACTAATCCCGTGCCATGAACCCTAATCACATCGAAAACAGGGATAATTGAGGGGGAGAAAATTATCTAGGTGTTCCCACAAGATCACCCCTTTTTCCTTCTTCCTTTTCCCCCTTCCTCTCCTTCCCATCTTCCTCTCTTCTTCTTCTTCCTTCTTCTTTTTCTTCCTTTCTTTTCAGCCATGGGTGGGATATGGGTGGAAAAACAAAAGTCGGCTAGGGTTTGTATGAGAGGTAGCGGAAGCAAGACAACCCGAAACAAAACACGATCTAAACCAACAACACAACTCGACTAAGGACACAAACTCAACACTACGGACTCTGAAATTAAAGTGTGCAAAAGGCTAAACGAGATCTAGGACAGGGAACAACCTATGACTACAATTTTTTTTGTAGGGCTTTTTCTTGGACTCTAGGATGAAACCGAAAACAACAAAGGTAGGGTAAACTCGAACCTGAAGGAATACCTGAAGCTCTGATTACCACTTGATGGGGACGGGGTCCCGACCTTCCAACAGGTTCTAGATAAGTTCGATTCTTCTTCCTCTCTTCTTCTTCTTCCTTCTTCTTTTTCTTCCTTTCTTTTCAGCCATGGCAGCCATGGGGAGAGAGAGAGAGAGTAGGGAGGGCGTGTGGGGAAAGGGGATGGCGGCCAAGGGGGGTGGGGGTGGCCAAAGGGGTGGGAGAGGGATTGGCTAGGGTTTGAGGGGAGAAAAGGGGGCAGCTTAGGCCCCTTTTGGGCTAGCTGGCCCAAAGTGGCTAGGCTCCCCCTCTAGGCAGTCCAAACTCTTGGTTTTTAATTAATTTATTTATATTTTTCACTTTGGACAATTCCGTAATTTTATTCCCGCCTCCCGCGATTCACCGAAAAACTGGAAAACTCTGTGATTCCGCTAAAATTTCCGTAAACCTAAGCGAGGACTAGGGCATTACAGAAAGTTCTATAACTCGTTACGCATGGCATTGATCTAAGACTCATCAGTAAATACATGGGTGACATCACGGGGCTCAAAGGAAGCAATGAAAGCATGATGAGTATGTGAGTTAGGAGAGATGAACCTGGAGTAAGTAACTCACTCATGAAGACCTCTAATAATCTAATCTTGAGGATGTTGTCACTGAAGATGTTGAGATGTTCCTAAAGTCGACGTGGTCTCTAGCTCATGAGCTGTGAAGGTAGGAGCAGAGCCACACGGTGTTGAGAAAGAAGTGAGAGTAGGCTGTCCAACTGAAGGTGAAGTAGTTGAAGTGGGTGATTCAACTGATAGAAGAGGAAGTAGATCAATAGCCTCATCTTCTTCATTGCACTCCTCAAGGAAGATGTTGTAGCACCCCAGTCAAGCAATGACCCGGAATGCCACTTGACTCGCGATAAAGCAAAAGAAATTTATCTATGCTAGGCACCCAAAATTTCATGTAACCTCCCCTACACCGGAGTTCAAAATAGAGAGTGCAATAAGCAAGAATAGTAGAAATGAATGACATCAAGAGTATTAAAACAACCATAGGGTAAAAGTCTTCCAAGTCATCCACAAGTATAACCATTAAGTAAAGAAGGGAAACATCATAGGAGAGTTCAAAACTTTTATTACAATTCAGAACTGACAACTAAGGGTCCTTTAAAACTTAGGTAACTTGGGCAATTAACTTTTAGTTTCTTTACTCTCCTATGGTGGGTAGTCCGTGTAAGGTGCAACAACCTATTCGGTTCCTTCCCCCATGCATGTCGTTTTCAAGATGGTACCTAAAAGAAAACACCACAACAGCAAGAATGAGTCCATGGACTCAGCAAGTATAATCAATAACACAGTTATAGCAACTCTTCAAAAATCTAACCATCAACCATATGAACAGTTTATGCTATGCAAGATGGTCAAAATCTCTTTATCTCTTCTCTTTTGCATTTTACCGGTAATGCAAAGTGTGCATCCCTCGATGCACATCCATGCTTGTTGATGGGGACGGGGTCCCGACCTTCCAACAGGTTCTAGATAAGTTCGATTTGGTGGAGGCACGACACAAATCGATCCGGCTTCCGAACAACACGTCCCGAACCCCGCAATCGCAGCACCACGTCTCCTCAGGTTATCAACTGTGCGCAGCCGGTTGACCTCGCCAAGAAGGCTAATCCTCGCCTGCAGATCGAAGAACACAAGCAAGAACAAGGAAGAACACAACGCAATTGCAGATGTATTGATTTAGCACTCGAAAATTGGGGTCTCACAAACCGATGAACGGCGAAACTGTTCAAGACAGAATTAATCTAAGCAAAACCCAACCCTAATGGTGGGGTTGGCGGCTGTATATAAAGGAGTGAGGGGCGTGCAAAACCCCTGGATGCGCCCTAATGGGCTCCAACATGATACAAAGCCGAACGGCCCAAAATACGGTGGCGCAGCACCCTGATAGATTCTGAACATCCACTTATTTTGATGATTCCCGTTGACTTAGAAGGAATTTTGATATGGGACCAGAGCCATTGGAAAGGTCTCCTTCTTAGCTTTCCATACATATTTGGAACATCCAAAACGGAGTCCGTATGCGTCCTAAGCGTCCGTTTTACTGCAGGCTGGTCCTGAAGGCCGAGGCAAACACGAACTCGAGTTGGACTGGGCCTCCGGCTTGACTTGGACGTCCTTGCTGGTCTTCTCCGCCTCCACACCTCTCTCCATGTATTTCATGACCCTCTCCAATGTTTCTAAGCAAGATAACATCATTAGGTAGCAATCTATTCTCAAAACTATAAAAAGGATCGCTTAAGAACGAGCTCACCTCTAGATTTAATTGTCGCATGCGAGCTCGGGTCATTGGACCTTGCATAATGGTTGGAGGATCAGTGGTTGCATCCGAAGGAGTGATGTCCTCATCATCCTCCCCCTCTTGAAGTGGAGTCGTCCTCGACTCAAACTCATCTTCTTCTCCCAAGTATGGCTTCAAATCTGCAATGTTAAAGGTGGGACTAACCCCGAACTCGGGTGGCAACTCAAGTTTATATGCATTATCATTTATTTTCTCAATTATCCTAAAAGGACCAGTAGATCTAGGCATCAATTTTGACTTTCTTAACTCTGGAAATCTATCCTTTCGCAAGTGCAACCAAACAAAATCACCTGGTTCAAGTTTAACTTCCTTTCTACCTTTACTACCAACAATCCTATATTTTTCATTCATCTTTTCAATGTTTGCCTTAGTAGTCTCATGCATTTTGACAATAAAATCAACACGCTCCTTAGCATCATTATGAACTCTCTCACTAGTAGGCAAAGGTAAAATATCAATAGGGGCACGGGGATTGAATCCATACACTACCTGAAAAGGACTTACCTTGGTGGTGGAGTGTTCCACTCGATTATATGCGAACTCAACATGCGGCAAACACTCTTCCCATAGCTTCAAATTGTTCTTCAAAACAGCTCTCAACATGGTAGACATTGTGCGGTTCACCACCTCGGTTTGGCCATCAGTTTGTGGGTGACATGTTGTAGAGAACAACAACTTTGTACCCAACTTGTTCCATATAGTACGCCAAAAATGACTCAAGAACTTGGCGTCACGATCTGAAACAATAGTAGAAGGCATACCATGCAAACGAACTATCTCTTTGAAAAAGAGGTCAGCAATATGAACGGCATCATCGGTTTTATGACATGATATAAAGTGAGCCATCTTAGAAAAATGATCCACAACAACAAAAATGCTATCCCTCCCCATCTTAGTCCTGGGCAATCCTAAAACAAAGTCCATAGAAATATCTTCCCACGGAATAGAAGGAACAGGAAGAGGCATATATAAACCATGTGGATTCAAGCGAGACTTAGCTTTTTGACATGTCGTGCAGCGAGCCACAAACCGCTCAACATCTCGCCTCATCTTTGGCCAAAAAAAGTGTGCGGCCAGAACGTCCTCCGTCTTCTTAGCACCAAAATGTCCCATCAAACCGCCTCCATACGCCTCCTGCAACAACAAAAGACGAACGGATCCAACTGGAATGCATAGGCGGTTAGCTCTAAACAAGAACCCATCATTGATCACGAATTTATTCCATGCTTGTCCCTCTTTACAATGCAACAACACATCCTTAAAATCAGCATCAAAAGCATATTGTCCTTTAATGGTTTCAAGACCAAAAATGCGAAAATCAAGTTGAGACAACATGGTATAGCGTCGAGACAAAGCATCAGCAATCACATTATCCTTCCCTTTCTTGTGTTTAATGACATAAGGAAAAGATTCAATAAATTCAACCCACTTAGCATGTCTACGATTCAAATTGGTTTAACTATGAATATGTTTAAGTGATTCATGATCGGAATGAATGACAAATTCTTTAGGTCATAAATAGTGTTGCCACGTCTCTAAAGAACGAACAAGAGCATACAATTCTTTATCATACGTGGAATAATTAAGAGTAGGACCATTCAATTTTTCACTAAAGTAGGCAACAGGTTTGCCTTCTTGCATCAAAACACCACCAATACCAATTCCGCTAGCATCACATTTCAGCTCAAAAGTCTTACCAAAATCCGGAAGTTGGAGCAATGGTGCGTGTGTAAGATTGTCCTTCAAAAGATTAAAGGACTCCTCTTGGGATGGCCCCCAATGGAACACGACTCCCTTCTTTGTCAACTCAATCAACGGTGTCGCAATGGTGCTGAATTCCTTGACAAAGCAGCGATAAAATCCTGCAAGGCTAAGAAAACTCCGCACTTGGGAGACCGTCGTGGGCGTGGGCCAACTCCATATCGCCTCCACCTTGGCTCTATCAATCTCAAATCCCTGTGGAGTCACAACATAGCCAAGAAAAGAGACTCGATCCGTGCAAAAGGTGCACTTCTCAAGGTTACCAAACAAACGTGCATCTCTCAAAGCATTAAAAACAGCACGTAAGTGATTCAAATGTTCATCCATGGACTTGCTATAAATCAAGATATCATCAAAGTAAACGACCACAAATTTGCCAATGAAAGGACGTAAAACCTCGTTCATTAATCTCATAAAAGTGCTAGGTGCATTAGTTAAACCAAAAGGCATGACTAACCACTCATACAAGCCGAACTTAGTTTTAAAAGCAGTTTTCCATTCATCGTCAAGTTTCATTCTTATTTGGTGGTATCCACTACGCAAGTAAATCTTTGTGAAAATTATAGCACCACACAACTCATCAAGCATGTCGTCTAGCCTAGGAATAGGATGACGATATCTTATAGTAATGTTGTTAATGGCTCTACAATCTACACACATACGCCAAGAACCATCTTTTTTTGGAACCAAAAGAACAGGAGCAGCACAAGGACTAAGGCTCTCACGTACGTACCCACGGTCCAAAAGGTCTTGGACTTGTCGCTGAATCTCCTTAGTCTCTTCGGGATTGATCCTGTATGCCGCACGGTTTGGCAAACTCGCTCCAGGGATCAAGTCAATCTGGTGCTCAATCCCTCGAATGGGTGGAAGTCCTGGAGGTATCTCATCAGGGAAAACATCTCTAAACTCCTGCAAAAGGTTAGTGACAGGAGCAGGCAAAGTGTAAGGCATATTATCAAGAGAAAATAAAGCATCTTTGCACACGAAAGCATAGCATGTATCATTAACATCATCAATTTCAGCAAGGTCTGATTTTGTGGCAAGCATAACAGAATTTTTCAAATTGATTACTTGCTGTTTTTCAGATTTAACATGTTCCTTTGGATCATTAGCAGCAGCTCTCTCCCTATCGGCCTCTATAATCTCAGGTGGGACAAAGGCGAAAGTAACTTTCTTTCCCTTATGCATAAAAGTGTATTTGTTACTACTACCATGGTGTAAAGCATCATTATCAAATTCCCAAGGTCGACCCAATAAAAGAGAGCATGCTTGCATGGGAACCACATCACAATCAACATGATCAGAATAACCACCAATAGAAAAATAGACTCGGCATGTTTGTGTTACCTTAGCTTTTCCAGAGTCATTTAACCACTGAATATGGTATAGATATGGATGCGTCGCGTGGTCAAGCCAAGCTTCTTGACCAAATCGAACTCACCAAGTTGTTGCGCTTCCTCCATCAATGATGACACGCACGCCGATTCTTGATTGCGAAGAAAGTCTGAAACAAATTATGGCGTTGAAGCTTATCGGATTGTTGTACTGTGCCGAGGACTCGCTGCACAATGATGCTCCGTAGCGCCACCGTGGACGCCCACCAAGGACCAAGTCGTCATCACCACCGCCATTGTCATCCGAGGCGCGGCAACATCATCATCATCCTCCTCGACATCCGGCGTCGATGTAGCCTCCATCTTACGTGGCGATGTATGCCCGCTGGCTAGGGCAATTCTTTCGGACATGATCAAGCCCATGGCAGCGATGGCACCGAATGTCTGAGGAGCGACCCGTTGAAGCCACGAAGAAGAGCTCTTGGCTGGACCCTGCAAAGGAGTTTTTGTAGAATCTGCAAGGCGTGTCGTGGATGGTGGCTTCGGTGGCGCTGCTGCAAACTTGGTCGCAGGTGGTGGAGGAGAACGAAAACTCGAAGAAGACTTGGGCAGTCCTATCGATGTAGTCGTTCGCGGCATGTAGGAGGGTCGTCCGGTGTTTGCCTTTGCTGATTCCTTGTGTCCCTGCAATTCTTTTTCTGCAAGTATAGCAAGCTGGAACAACTGGTTGACAGTAGTAAATTCTTTATAATCAACAATATTTTGAATTTCACGCCGTAACCCCCTGTAGAAATGACAAATCTTATCATCCGTTTCCTCAACAACCCCACAACGCACCATACCCTTTTGAAGCTCAGCATAATAGTCCTGAACAGAACTATCACCTTGTTCTAAGCGCTGTGATTTTTTTTCTCAAATCACGTTTATATGAGGGAGGAACAAAATGATTACGCATAGCTTCTTTTAATCGCTCCCATGTATCAGGTTGTAAACGCATGGTACCCGATTCATTCCACGGATAATAGCAAAGTCCTTAAACTCACTAGTAGCTTGTCTAACTCTATGTTGTTCAGAACCAAGTGAGAATTAAATTTCGCTCTACCGTCATCTCCCAATCAAGATATTTTTCAGCATCATAAAGACCAGAAAAAGATGGAATGGTAAATTTGACTTTAGCAAAAGGATCGTCGTTACCATGACGGTTCTGGTTATTACCTCCCATACCATGTCGGTTTTGCTGAAGACGCCGATGTAGTCGTGCATCTTGTGTCGCCCACTGATCAATGTTGTTATCCGCATCTGACATTGTGTCATCATCATGACGAGGGCCGTCATTGACAGGTGGCAGGCGTGTCTCCAATGTGTCCATCCGACCAGTGAGGTCAGCCATCCGCCGCTCCACCCGCTCAATGCCTTCTGTGGTGTTCAACTGGGCAATGGCGGCGACGATGGTGTCCATTCGCACGCCGAGTTCAGTGAATGAAGCATTTTATTTGTCGAGCGCAGCTTGTAGCTGGCTGCGACTAACACACTCGTTGAAGTCGACCGGTGTCCCGTCCCCTTCGTATCCTGCCATGGTTAGTGGAAACACAGGGAAAACAAAAAATTATCCCTATCAACTACAAAGGAGGACAGTGGAAACCCGCAAAGGAAGTGGCTTACCAAGCTCTTACAAGTGTTCTTACCGTCGCATAAGCGATGAGGTGGTACAACCGGTGGTCGATTCGTGATACTCGAGAGTGTGACCCGCGATTGCAAGGGTCAAAAGCTGTATCTTTGTCCTAAGTATGTATATGGAGTTTGGAAGGTCAAATATGTGAGTGGAACACAAATCAATAACAGATAGTAATGCTGAATAAATATCCAAAGCACTGGTCCTAGTTCTTTGGCCTAAAATGTGTCCTATAATGGTATGATATGATGAACAAGGAATCGACTGAATAGTAAAGCAAAGACAAGAACAAAGATGGTCGAGTAAAGACAAAGACAAAACAAATGAAGCTCACACCTAAAATTGTGCTCTCTCTTTTTTTTCTTTTCTTTTTTCTTCTTTTTTTTTTGTGGCCACGAAGAGCACTCTCTCTCGGGTGCCGAAATTTTTTTATTTTTGTTTCTTTTTTCTTGTATTTTTTTTTTCACAAAGCAGAGCACAGAAATAGGAACCACACAAAGTTTCACCTCAATCTGATGTAAGGTGTGGCCTACAGAAAATAATGAATGTGCTGTAAATTCGGGGATGAAAGTTCGGAGCTCGAGTACTACACTTTCCAGGCCGAATTTGGGCAAAATAAATTCGGCAAACCCCCCATAGCAGGGCAGTATCGGATGTAAAATTTAATTTCACCCAATTTCAAAAAAAAAATCGCCTGATTTCGAGTCCGTATGCAAAAGTTACGGCCGTTTGAAGTTGGGCCTCCGAGTTATGGTTTCTGTGGAGGTCAAAACGAGATCGGGTGGAGGAAATTGGGGGCGAAAGCTCGGGAAAAGGGTGGGGGATGGTGGTGGGTGATCACGAGGCAAAAACAGAGGGTGGGATATGGGTGGGAAGCTAGGTGATCACGAGACAAAAACAAAGGGTGGGATATGGGTGGAAAAACAAAAGTCGGCTAGGGTTTGTATGAGAGGTAGCGGAAGCAAAACAACCCGAAACAAAACACGATCTAAACCAGCAACACAACTCGACTAAGGACACAAACTCAACACTACGGACTCTGAAATTAAAGTGTGCAAAAGGCTAAACGAGATCTAGGACAGGGAACAACCTATGACTACAATTTTTTTTATAGGGCTTTTTCTTGGACTCTAGGATGAAACCGAAAACAACAAAGGTAGGGTAAACTCGAACCTGAAGGAATACCTGAAGCTCTGATTACCACTTGATGGGGACGGGGTCCCGACCTTCCAACAGGTTCTAGATAAGTTCGATTCTTCTTCCTCTCTTCTTCTTCTTCCTTCTTCTTTTTCTTCCTTTCTTTTCAGCCATGGCAGCCATGGGGAGAGAGAGAGAGTAGGAGGCGTGTGGGGAAAGGGGATGGCGGCCAAGGGGGGGGGGGGGGCCAAAGGGGTGGGAGAGGGATTGGCTAGGGTTTGAGGGGAGAAAAGGGGGCAGCTTAGGCCCCTTTTGGGCTAGCTGGCCCAAAGTGGCTAGGCTCCCCCTCTAGGCAGTCCAAACTCTTGGTTTTTAATTAATTTATTTATATTTTTCACTTTGGACAATTCCGTAATTTTATTCCGCCTCCCGCGATTCAGAAAAAACTGGAAAACTCGTGATTCCGCTAAAATTTCCGTAAACCTAAGCGAGGACTAGGGCATTACAGAAAGTTCTATAACTCGTTACGCATGGCATTGATCTAAGACTCATCAGTAAATACATGGGTGACATCACGGGGCTCAAAGGAAGCAATGAAAGCATGATGAGTATGTGAGTTAGGAGAGATGAACCTGGAGTAAGTAACTCACTCATGAAGACCTCTAATAATCTAATCTTGAGGATGTTGTCACTGAAGATGTTGAGATGTTCCTAAAGTCGACGTGGTCTCTAGCTCATGAGCTGTGAAGGTAGGAGCAGAGCCACACGGTGTTGAGAAAGAAGTGAGAGTAGGCTGTCCAACTGAAGGTGAAGTAGTTGAAGTGGGTGATTCAACTGATAGAAGAGGAAGTAGATCAATAGCCTCATCTTCTTCATTGCACTCCTCAAGGAAGATGTTGTAGCACCCCAGTCAAGCAATGACCCGGAATGCCACTTGACTCGCGATAAAGCAAAAGAAATTTATCTATGCTAGGCACCCAAAATTTCGACAGAACCTCCCCTACACTGGAGTTCAAAATAGAGAGTGCAATAAGCAAGAATAGTAGAAATGAATGACATCAAGAGTATTAAAACAACCATAGGGTAAAAGTCTTCCAAGTCATCCACAAGTATAACCATTAAGTAAAGAAGGGAAACATCATAGGAGAGTTCAAAACTTTTATTACAATTCAGAACTGACAACTAAGGGTCCTTTAAAACTTAGGTAACTTGGGCAATTAACTTTTAGTTTCTTTACTCTCCTATGGTGGGTAGTCCGTGTAAGGTGCAACAACCTATTCGGTTCCTTCCCCCATGCATGTCGTTTTCAAGATGGTACCTAAAAGAAAACACCACAACAGCAAGAATGAGTCCACGGACTCAGCAAGTATAATCGATAACACAGTTATAGCAACACTTCAAAAATCCAACCATCAACCATATGAACAGTTTATGCTATGCAAGATGGTCAAAATCTCTTTATCCCTTCTCTTTTGCATTTTACCGGTAATGCAAAGTGTGCATCCGTCGATGCACACCCATGCCTATACCACATGGTACAGGGACCAATTGCCCATACTCCGCTAGTATGGGGACCTTTAGCCCGTCATGTCCTAAACATAATGGGGACCTCGGCGCTTAGTCACTTTATGACCAAGACTTCAATAAATCAACATGATGCATATGCGTGAATGTCTCAACAAGTAAATCTTGCATTCACATAATTTATGCATCCAACATCCTCATGAACAAGGTAATTTGCAAGCATCCATAAACCGCACCAAATCATCTATATTATAACCATGAGCTCGCATGTGTTCACGTTATGTCTTTATACTTGCCTTAACCACGAGAAAACGGAGCACATGTAGAAGGTGCTGCCTCGGGGATCCGTCCTCCACCTGAATCATCATTATAATTTTCGCTAAGATAACAATGGCGAACCTTCACCCAAATGAAAACAACACAACTAGTAAATTCGTCTATCTCAGTCCCAAATCCTAAATCCTACCGGTCACCCTGCCTACCTCCGCGGACAGTCAACTTCAAAAATTCGTAACTATTGGCACAGGAATCCGAATGGGATGATCTTTGACTTTTTGGAAAGATAATTAAATTATCTAACTAAACCTATTTGGGGAGCCTCCCTGATTCGGCCATCTTCTACCCGCAACACCCAGTTTTCTAAAACATCAAGGCTCACGTCGGGTTCTCTGGACAGCGCACTAAAAAGGCCATAACTTCCAGCCCGAGTGTCCGAAAAATAATTTCTTAACCTTTCTGGAAAGCTAAGACAATTATCCACAACTTTCATAATATGAAGATCCCCTGATTCGCCCGTTTTCTAACCGTCCAAACCAGTCTACCAAAACCTGACGGAAACCTCCCAATCTGCAGAACAGTCCCGCTAGAAAAATCATAACTTCTGCTACGGGGGTCCAATCGACACGTTCTAGCACTGCATGGAAAGATAAAGACGACCACTACAACTCTCTAGGAGAGGCCCAGACCTGAATCTTCACGGAACTAACCCAAAACAGCGGTTCAAAGGAACCTGTCCTAGCAGTTCAGATTACCGACGAATCTATCCCAACTAAAAATATGCATCTACTTGGAGAAGAACAGGGATTACCCTTGACAAGTTGCCGAAGAACACCACGAATCCCCCGCGAGTTCCTTCCCTCTCCCTCTTCCTTTCTCTCCTTTCCTCTTCCCTTCCTTTCTTTCCTTCTCTTCCCTTCCTTTCTCTCCTCCTCTTCCCTTCCTTTCTCTGGATGGCAGCAGGGGCGCGGCGCAGGGGCAGCAGGGGCGCGGTTGCATAGGGGAGGGAGGGCGCGCAGGGGAGGGGAGCACAGGGGGCGGCGGCTGCACAGGGGAGGGAGGACGCAGGGGGAGGGAGGGCGCGCAGGGGAGGGGAGCACAAGGGGCGCGGCGCGCACAGGGACGGGGAGGGCAGCTAGGGCGGGCGGGGCGGGAGTGCCTCCCCCCTCTTGGCCGGCCCCCTCATGGGCCTCAGCCCAGGCCCAGGTTGCCAAGATTTTAGGAAAAACCCCTCGAAAGAAAATTAAATTTGGGAATATTACATTCCACCCCCCTTAAACAGAATTCGACCCCGAATTCTTTTCGTGCTAACGCGAAAGTTTAACCACAACTAAACTTAATCTTAAAACACACACCTGTTGTGAAAAGCTCCGGGTAATGCTCACGCATACGAGACTCCAATTCCCAAGTAGCTTCTCTTTCGGTCTGCTGCGACCAGAGCACCTTGACGAACTTTAGAGTTGTATACCTCTATGCCTTCTCTGATCTTTCCAGAATTCGAACCGGTTTGGACTCGAAGGACAGATCTTGCTCAAGTATTAATGGTTCCAGTGTAATATGAAGCTCCGGATCTCGTAAGTACTTCCTCAACATTGACACATGAAACACGTTATGCACCCCGCGCATAGACTCTGGAAGGTCCAAGCGGTACGCCAACCTCCCAATCCGAGCTAGGATCGTGAAAGGCCCGACGTACCTCGGACTAAGCTTCCCTTTGGTACCGAACCTCACCACACCTTTGGTGGGAGATACTCTCAACAGCACTTGATCTCCCACTTCAAATTCCAGATCTCTTCTTCTCACATCAGTATAGCTTTCTGCCTGCTCTGGGCGGCTAACAGATTCTGCCACACCAAGGCCACTCGCTCAACTGTTTTCTGAACTCAATCCGAACCTAAGACAGCCTTCTCGCCCACTGCTTCCTTTCTGCCAGTGATTCTCTAATCTCTTCGATTGACAATGTCAGCTGAGGTCCTCCTCAAGGATTGGGACTTCTCTCTAGGAAGAACTTTTGCATATAGTGTTCTTTGGAGGTGTGGCTCCTCTGTCCATCCTTCATCTTCGTCGGTGAATGGCTTTTTGCTCCTTGCAACATTCTCCCACTTCATATTTCCATTGATCGATGAATTTGTTGTTATTGCTCTTTAATGTTGCCTTGGTGATGATGCATTGGGTTTTCAAGTTAAAAGAGCCTATGATTATGGTTTTTGATTTTTAGTGGCTTCTTAAGCAGTTGGTTTTCTAGTTTATTCTCTAAAACAATGCATCACCAAATATTTTTCTATTTATTTTCATCTCTAGCATGGTGGTGGTGCTAATTTCCGTAAGGAATATCAATTGTAGTTGAGGGGGCATATAACGAATGGACTTTGGTGTCCTCATGAAAGAAATCTCGCCATATGGACATGTGCAAAAATCAAAAGGTTTCTTTTGTAGACAAACCATCCATCAAAATTTTTGATAATTTTGTGCCAATCAAAGTTGGTTCGGTTTTCCTACAGATGAAGCATGATCTCCATCTATAGAGTTCTTCTTCTTCAATTATGCCATTCAAATTGTTTCTGGCCACATGCCATTCTCATCCAAACAATGAACCCTTACTTTCTGGGATGAATTGCCGAGATTCAAATTTCAAATCCAGCTCCGCTCTGCAATCTTCTCCTTCAATTATGGAAAACTCAAATCAGATTTTACAATGTCGGCGTTTCTTACAGACTAGTCATATCTCTTTGGCGTGCTGGAATCAAATAAGGTGCTGAGTTTGTTACAATTATGGTCATAAGGCAAGTCAATGTCTTTCTCTCAGGAAATCTAGCAAGTAGATGTGGATTCCAGTAAAACTATCTAACAGTAAAGGGCCAGCCTGCGAGTTTGGTGGGAACCCCCTAAAGCTGGCCTGCTGGATTGGCGGGGACTTTCAAGCATCCGGCTCTTTGTCTTCCTCCTCTCGGCCCTCCATTCTCTAGAAAACCCCAATGCTATAAGAAAAAATCCTCCCAAAATCCTACTCTTGCTGCCTTCCACTCTAATGGTGCATTTGAAATCGATAATCCTAGCCGCTTCATCCCGATGAGGCTTTAGATTGAAGGTGGAGGTCAACTCTAGCTACCTCGAGCTGAACTTGTCTTTCCAGTTTCACCGCCTGAATAGCATGAGGACTATGCCATTGCAGTCTTGCATCCAGCACCGCAAGAAGAGTAGATTGTATAAGCTGTTCTAGACATCAGGGATTTTATCCAGGCTCATCTTGAGATGCATGTAGTAAGATGCTCCCCCATCCTCTTGGAGTTGGTATTTTCCAGTTAAACTCGGCAATCCAAAGAGGTATGCTAGTTTTTGGCAATCCACATTTTCTAGATGAGCACCATTGTCGGGACCCGGAGCAACAACTCCAAATCCCTCTGTGTAAATCGTACTATCCCAGGAAAAGATAGTGCACACAGGGTTAACAGGGATACATATCATGCAAAACAATCCCACTTTATTAAACGGGCCTTATGGCCAAGGTTTACAAATAAAGGCTCAAGGCCAACAAAATAAAGCAATGAGAAAAGATAAAGCGTGAGAGGTACACCCATCCCGGCCGCCCAAAGCGAATGATCAGTAAGACGCGCCTAGTCGTCACCATCCTCACCGAAGTTGTTGACGTCATCCTCTGGCAAAAGATTTTAGCAAGGTGAGCACATAAAGTACTCCCAAGGTAAGTACATAAAGTACTTACGCAAGTTACACCAGGAGTTTTAACAGAGTGAATGCATGCATAGGGATAACAAAGGAAGGCTTATTAAGTTTATTTGTGCGAAAAGCAGTACTGAATTTAAATACAATAGTATAAGTGCAAAAGCTGGATTTTGTAATACATCATATGAAACAATATTTTAACCAAAGTATTATCGTTAGTGTAGGCTCCGACCTACACTAACCTAACCACGGGCATCCCACCCGGACCATTTTCTCAGAAGATTTCACATGGATTCCATCTATCCACATGCTTTTCAAAAATCTCTTATGGATTCATATCGTTAGTGTAGGCTCCGACCAAACACCAATTTATTCATAGGTATCCCACCTGGTCATGGATTCCATCCATCCATCCATAAGCTTTTTCAGAAACCATTTTAAAAACCAAAGTCTAATCCATGAAAAACTTTAATTAGCTTGCCCATAACCGTGGGCACGGCTATCCGAGATAGTTTATACACTCGCAGAGGTTGTGCGACTTTACCCACAAGATATAATTATCTCATATTGTCGGCCATTACACGCTCCGTAGGCGTGATCGAGAAAATCATAACAAGGCCTTTACAATGCTAAGCCTTCAACTTGGTCACGCCGCCGCTAAGGTTTCACCACAACTTGAATCCACAAGTTGGAGCCCCCTCTTGTGCCGTGTGAGACTTCCCATGGCCTACGCCACGTTCACATTCAACCTATAGCGAGACCAAAGTTGGAACCTCACAAATTAGTCAGCCAGGACTGTCCCATACCAATCTTGTGGTAGTACGATGTGGCTTTGCAACAGTAGCTCACAGACTGGTCCTTAATTTGACTTAGGCTCAATCATACCCATATGCACGACAATCAACCAGGTGTCACCAAACACGAGGCATGCCGGCACCCCACCACCTAACCAATAGCCTAAGTCCAAATCATAAGTTTTCATTTTTATTTTTAAACCATTTTCATAAACCATCCTTGACTCACCAAGGTCAAGATTTAAAAAGGACTGTCATATCATGTGAAATAGTTGATCCCACCTAAAATCACACTAAGCCGAAGCTAAGCATTTCTATAAAAATTTCTAGTCAATACTATGGTACTAACTAGTTTTCACTAGGGTGACAAGGTATATGAATTCAAGATTCAAATTGGCCATATACAAAGGATCATGGGTATATCTAAAATTCAAATCAAATTTGAATTACATTTGAATAAAGATACGCATGCATATACAGTAAAACAATATAAATAATTTAAAATATTAGGTTCAACATGGTCAAAGGTGTAACTTGCCTTGCTTCGAAGTTTGCTGCGGTTCGTTGAAGTTATACTCTCCGAAATAGTCGTAGTCTACACGCGGAAAGCAAGAACAAACTAAACTCAAATAAAATCCAAATAAAATCCAAATTTTACAAAATAAATGCCGGGAGATAGAATATGAATTTAGAAATTTAGATAGGTCCAATCGGAGTTAGGATGAAAGAGAGCGGCTTCTGGAAATTTGAATTCCAAAGAAATAAATAAAAGGAATTCTTTGAATTCTTTTCTTTGTGAAGGAAAAGTAGTCGGGAGCTACAATATTTGTGTATGGTCGAAACCATGATCGAAGGTGTAGTCGAATTCGAAGATTAAGATTCGGTCGAAGACTTGGTCGAAACTGTACAGTGGTCGAAGAACACTATAACAGTCGAGAACAAATGGTAGTCGGAGTCGAGTGGTCGGGACGACAATGAACACCGGTGGTGGAAGGCGAAGGTACTCAGAGTCGGCTACAACTTCGACTACCGAGTATTCTTCCAACTACTCCTCGCTGAAAAAGCGAAGGTACTCGGAGACTTAGAGCGAAGAGTGACAGTGGTCGGAAGCGACTACGGTCGGAGGTAGATGGAGACGGCAGTGGTTGGGAGCGATCGTGGTCGAGAGGATCGTAGTCGGAAAAATAATTGTGGTCGAAAGGATTGGAGTTGAAGTCTCTGAAGATCAAAGTCAAAATTGGAGTCTTCGAAGGTCGAAGTCGAAGGCTCCGACGGTCGGAGTCTAAAAAGCCTCCGAGTCAGCGGAGTCTAAGGAAGTCTTTGAACCGTCGGTGTCTAAGGAACCTCCGAACGGTTAGAGTCTAAAGAACCTCTGGACGTCGGAGTCTTAAGAGCCTTCGGATATCGGAGTCTTAGAATCGGATGGTTGGGAGAAGTCGGACGGCTTCGCGTGATAAGATCCGAGTGATTCAATGGCAGTGAAGACCGGTGAGATGTACAAAAGAGGGAGAAGAGTATGAGTCCTGATTTACTTTGGTGCACAGTTCGGGCTACACAAAGTTGGCTGGCGGTGAGGGTGTAGCGGAGGCGGGACACGATCATCGACGACGAAGACTCTTCGACGACGGCTTGCTCGCATAAGGGGCGTCGAAGGTTCGCGCGGCCCGAGGAAGGTTACCGGCGGCGGGGTACTCCGGTCATGCTCTGGCTCGGGAAAAAGGGTGAAGGAGGTGCGTGCAGTCCCATCGAAGATTTGACGGTGATGGCGTTGGCGTCGGCGGCAAGATTGCTCGGCGGAGGGGTGGCGAGGCGAAGAAAAGAGAGAGGGGATTGCGAGGAGTGCATTGGTGCTCTCGTGCAATACCAGAAGTGGTTGGAAGGTGGTCAGCAGCGAGGTGAAGCGGTGGCGCAACTCGAGCGGCGGTGGCGACGGTGTTCCAGCGGTGAAGAGACTCAACCAAGGGTGGTTGAGAAAATCCAAAAATTATGAAGTATATACTAAAAGGTAGATTATGAATTTAGATGAATTTAGAAACTTGAATCACCTGATTCGGAGTTCGGACGAAGGAGAACGAGCGATTGGAAGATTATCGGATTAGAAAATCCTGAAAAAAGAAAAAGCAGGAATATTCCTTTGGAATATTCCTACGCAAAGAACAGCCCTTCCACTGTTTTGGTCGCGGCGCCGGTGAGAAAAGGCACGGAGGTGAAGCCAATGGGTTGCTAAGGACCCGAGGCACATGTAGGAATTGGCGGCACGTCAAACGAAGCACGATGACGACGTCTACGGTGACAACGACATAGGGTGTGAAGAGAAGAATAATTTTCGGGCAAAGAATATGATGAAGTAAGGTAACCATGGCGTAGAACGCGGTAAGGCGAGTCTAGAAAAAAATATCGGCTAAGCCGAAACTCACCGGAGGCGACCCAATCGTCGTTTGAACGACGTCGGTACCAAAACACGAAAAACTCAATATCTTCGCGCTCGGTCAGGCGAATCCAAAACCGTCTGAAACGTAGCCTTCTGGGATGGTTTGGCACGTTTTGACGCAAACGGATTGCTGAAAGCATTCCCGGACAGACGGGGACGCGCAGTGCCATTAGCGGCAATGGCGAGGTGTCGAGCGCAAATAGTTGTGGATTGTTTTTGGACAAACGGAGGGGAGCACGGCGTAGAACGTGTCGAGACGAACCCAACGCCGCAGACGGCTCGGTCAACGGACTAGCGAAATACGGTGGACAAGACGTTAAACAGCCTACAGGCTGACATCGGCGTTCCGGGCAAACGGAGTGAAACTAACATGCGAGACTTGCGGCGAATCGAAGAGGGGAGTGTGGGGATCGTGATGCTCACCTTGGTTTTGGTCGGGCATGCACGGTCGGCCGATGGCGACGCGAAGAACGCGGACCCGATTTGGCCCACGGTGCCGATGATGCTCCGGCGAAGTTCCGGCGAAGGGGAGGTGAGCACCGCGTAGAACGCGACGAGGCGAAGCCAACGGTGTGGTCAAACGCGGCGGCGCTCCACCGGACGAGGCGCAAAAGGCTGAAGAACGCCGCTTGGTACACAAAAACAAAACTTCGATTGCGACCAAATGAATGGGAGTGGGGACTTGAGATTTTCGGAGTTGAGTGAAGATGAAGAGAGGCTCACGGGGCTCCCCTTTATAGGGGTTGAGGAGGTCCGAGGAGGGAGATCAAAGGACCATGTCCATAAATGACATGGGTTAAATCCCGCAAAAATAGCTCATGAATGAGGGGGGAAACGGTGGGAAATGAAGAGGCTTGATGAGAGGAAGTAAATGCAATTGATTTCGTGGAAAACCGTTGAGAGAATCAAAAGTTATGGAGGTTTGAAGGAGCTCCAACGTTTTTCATGGCTGCTGTACACGAACGCGAGAGACGTTGCCTCCTGGAGAAGAAAGGTAGGAGAGAGAAAGAGAAAAGAAAAAGAGAAAAAGAAGAAAAAGAAAAAGAAAATTTGGAAAAATTCCAGAAAAAATATTTTTAGAATCCTTGGAACCTGAAAAGAATAAAAAAATATTTTCGGAATTTGTTGACGTTTATTTTAATTTTTAAAAATGTTTTTCTTTTTCTAGCTTTAAATAATACAATAAATAACAAATAAAGCTTAAAAATCTTAGAAAAATTCATAGAAGTTTCTAAAGCTATTTTAAACTTATAAAAATATTTTCAACTGAAATTTTGATATTTTGCTTTATAAAATATTTTTTGTTTAACAGAAAGGCTCTTTTTTTAGCAGAAAATTAAGCTAGCTAAAAATTTTAAAATTTTAAGAAACCAAATAACTTTGATTTTTGTTTTAAACTTACTTATTTAATACCTTATTTATTTATTTATTTTATTTTTACTTTTTTTTTCTTAAATTATTTTTCATAAAAATGACCTCTTTTTTTTTAAGCTGAAAATCAGGCAATTAAATTTTTTTAAAACTTGAACAACCAAAAGTAAATGTTTTTATTTTTAATTAAAGTAAATGTTTTTATTTTCCTTAATTTTTGAAATAAACAGCTGGGCTGTTACAAACTACCCCCTTAAAGAGAATCTCGTCCCCGAGATTCGCACGGGCTAGCAAATAAATGGGTTTGGATTTTACTCTGCATGGCTTGAGCTTTGATTTGGTTCAGATGTCCCTTTGTAAACTTTTATGGCTTTCCAATTGTTGTTTGAAGGGCATTGACGATCAGTGTTCCAGCTCGATGCTTCCAAAGATTAGGAAAGAGGAGACTTAAGACAAAGGAGGAATAGGGGTCGTTTTGCACAAACCAACAAAACACAAACTAGCAAAAATCTTTATTAAGACAATATCTAGTAACAGTTACGACTATCAACAAAAGAGAAAACTTGATAGCTCATAACATCGTCTAATAGCTGTCTAACAACTTATCCCAAAAGGGCAAAGGTTGCCTTGGTGTGATCCTTTGTGGCTCTTTGGGTACAAAGCTTGATCTTTTAAGGCGAAGATTGAAATGATGGTAGAGGCGGAGAACTGCTTTACGAGCGGCTTCTTGTATGGCTCGTTGAAACGAGTAACTGCTTCCTTTAAAGCGGTAGCGAAGACTTCCTTTAAAGCGGTGTCTCATCGTCTGATTTCCATGGCTGTTTCTCCGGTGCATGTACATAGCTTGACGCTGGAATCCCAAATGACGGAGTAGTCGACGAAGGCCTACACTCCATCCATCCTTCGGTGTGTCTTGATAAACATCCATCTATAGTTGTTTGAACAAGATGAGGGATTGAAATATGTTTTCATGTAATGACACAAAGATGAAAGAGATTTGAGAGATAAGAGTAAGCACAGACTGACAGGTGAGGATAAGCAAAGATTTTCAAAAATATTTTTATTATTTGAGGTAAGTCCTTAAGGTTAAACCATTCTATTCTATCTACGGTCACGTCTTAGGGTCATTATAGCTCTGATACCATCTCTGTCGGGACCCGGAGCAACAACTCCAAGTCCCTCTGTGTAAATCGTACTATCCCAGAAAAAGCTAGTGCACACAGGATTAACAGGGATACATATCATGCAAAACAATCCCACTTTATTAAACGGACCTTATGGCCAAGGTTTACAAATAAAGGCTCAAGGCCAACAAAATAAAACAATGAGAAAAGATAAAGCGTAGAGTCACCCATCCGGCCGCCCAAAGCGAATGATCAGAAGACGCGGCCTAGTCGTCACCATCCTCACCGAAGTTGTTGACGTCATCCTCTGGCAAAAGATTTTAGCAAGGTGAGCACATAAAGTACTCCCAAGGTAAGTACATAAAGTACTTACGCAAGTTACACCAGGAGTTTTAACAGAGTGAATGCATGCATAGGGATAACAAAGGAAGGCTTATTAAGTTTATTTGTGCGAAAAGCAGTACTGAATTTAAATACAATAGCATAAGTGCAAAAGCTGAATTTTGTAATACATCATATGAAACAATATTTTAACCAAAGTATTATCGTTAGTGTAGGCTCCGACCTACACTAACCTAACCACGGGCATCCCACCCGGACCATTTTCTCAGAAGATTTCACATGGATTCCATCTATCCACATGCTTTTCAAAAATCTCTTATGGATTCATATCGTTAGTGTAGGCTCCGACCAAACACCAATTTATTCATAGGTATCCCACCTGGTCATGGATTCCATCCATCCATCCATAAGCTTTTTCAGAAACCATTTTAAAAACCAAAGTCTAATCCATGAAAAACTTTAATTAGCTTGCCTATAACCGTGGGCACGGCTATCCAGGATAGTTTATACACTCTGCAGAGGTTGTACAGCTTTACCCACAAGATATAATTATCTCATATTGTCGGCCATTACACGCTTCCGTAGGCGTGCGACTGAGAAAATCATAACAAGGCCTTTACAATGCTAAGCCTTCAACTTGGTCACGCCGCTGCTAAGGTTTCACCACAACTTGAATCCACAAGTTGGAGCCCCCTCTTGTGCCGTGTGAGACTTCCCATGGCCTACGCCACGCTCACATTCAACCTATAGCGAGACCAAAGTTAGGACCTCACAAATTAGTCAGCCAGGACTGTCCCATACCAACCTTGTGGTAGTACGATGTGGCTTTGCAACAGTAGCTCACAGACCGGTCCTTAATTTGACTTAGGCTCAATCATACCCATATGCACGACAATCAACCAGGTGTCACCAAACACGAGGCATGCCGGCACCCCACCACCTAACCAATAGCCTAAGTCCAAATCATAAGTTTTCATTTTTATTTTTAAACCATTTTCATAAACCATCCTTGACTCACCGAAGTCAAGATTTCAAAAGGAACTGTCATATCATGTGAAATAGTTGATCCCACCTAAAATCACACTAAGCCAGGCTAAGCATTTCTATAAAAATTTCTAGTCAATACTATGGTACTAACTAGTTTTCAGCTAGGGTGACAAGGTATATGAATTCAAGATTCAAATTGGCCATATACAAAGGATCATGGGTATATCTAAAATTCAAATCAAATTTGAATTACATTTGAATAAAGATACGCATGCATATACAGTAAAACAATATAAATAATTTAAAATATTAGGTTCAACATGGTCAAAGGTGTAACTTGCCTTGCTTCGAAGTTTGCTGCGGTTCGTTGAAGTTATACTCTCCGAAATAGTCGTAGTCTACACGCGGAAAGCAAGAACAAACTAAACTCAAATAAAATCCAAATAAAATCCAAATTTTACAAAATAAATGCCGGGAGATAGAATATGAATTTAGAAATTTAGATAGGTCCAATCGGAGTTAGGATGAAGGAGAGCGGCTTCTGGAAATTTGAATTCCAAAGAAATAAATAAAAGGAATTCTTTGAATTCTTTTCTTTGTGAAGGAAAAGTAGTCGGGAGCTACAATATTTGTGTATGGTCGAAACCATGATCGAAGGTGTAGTCGAATTCGAAGATTAAGATTCGGTCGAAGACTTGGTCGAAACTTGCAGGTGGTCGAAGAACACTATAACAGTCGAGAACAAATGGTAGTCGGAGTCGAGTGGTCGGGACGACAATGAACACCGGTGGTGGAAGGCGAAGGTACTCAGTGTCGGCTACAACTTCGACTACCGAGTATTCTTCCAACTACTCCTCGCTGAAAAAGCGAAGGTACTTGGAGACTTAGAGCGAGGAGTGACAGTGGTCGGAAGCGACTACGGTCGGAGGTAGATGGAGACGGCAGTGGTTGGGAGCGATCGTGGTCGAGAGGTATAGTAGTCGAAAAACAATTGTGGTCGAAAGGATTGGAGTTGAAGTCTCTGAAGATCAAAGTCAAAATTGGAGTCTTGAAGGTCGAAGTCGAAGGCTCGTGATCGGAGTCTAAAAGCCTCCGAGTCGTGAGTCTAAGGAAGTCTTTGAACCGTCGGTGTCTAAGGAACCTCCGAGCGGTTAGAGTCTAAAGAACCTCGGACGTCGGAGTCTTAAGAGCCTTCGGATATCGGAGTCTTAGAATCGGATGGTTGGGAGAAGTCGGACGGCCGGCGTGATAAGATCCGAGTGATTCAATGGCGGTGAAGACCGGTGAGATGTACAAAAGAGGAGAAGAGTATGAGTCCGATTTACTTTGGTGTACGATTCAGTGCACAAAGTTGGTGGCGGTGAGGGTGTAGCGGAGGCGGGACACGATCATCGGCGGCGAAGACTCTTCGACGACGGCTTGCTCGAGAGAAGGCGTCGAAGGTTCGCGCGGCCCGAGGAAGGTTACCGCGGCGGGTACTCCGGCCATGCTCTGGCTCGGGAAAAAGGGTGAAGAAGGTGCGTGCAGTCCCATCGAAGATTTGACGGTGATGGCGTTGGCGTCGGCGGAAGAGATACTTCGGCGGCAAGATTGCTCGGCGGAGGGGTGGCGAGGTGAAGAAAAGAGAGAGGGGATTGCGAGGAGTGCATTGGTGCTCTCGTGCAATACCAGAAGTGGTTGGAAGGTGGTCAGCAGCGAGGTGAAGCGGTGGCGCAACTCGAGCGGCGGTGGCGACGGTATTCCAGCGGTGAAGAGACTCAACCAAGGGTGGTTGAGAAAATCCAAAAATTATGAAATATATACTAAAAGGTAGATTATGAATTTAGATGAATTTAGAAACTTGAATCACCTGATTCGGAGTTCGGACGAAGGAGAACGAGCGATTGGAAGATTATCGGATTAGAAAATCCTGAAAAAAGAAAAATCTGGAATATTCCAAAGGAATATTCCTGCGCAGAGAACAGCCCTTCCACTGTTTTGGTCACGGCGCCGGTGAGAAAAGGCACGGAGGTGAAGCCAATGGGTTGCTAAGGACCCGAGGCACATGTAGGAATTGGCGGCACGTCAAACGGAGCACGATGACGACGTCTACGGTGACAACGACATAGGGTGTGAAGAGAAAAATAATTTTCAGGCAAAGAATATGATGAAGTAAGGTAACCATGGCGTAGAACGCGGTAAGGCGAGTCTAGAAAAAAATATCGGCTAAGCCGAAACTCACCGGAGGCGACGCAATCGTCGTTTGAACGACGTCGGTACCAAAACACGAAAAACTTAATATCTTCGCGCTCGGTCAGGCGAATCCAAAACCGTCTGAAACGTAGCCTCCTGGGATGGTTTGGCACATTTTGACGCAAACGGATTGCTGAAAGCATTCCCGGACAGACGGGGACGCGCAGTGCCATTAGCGGCAATGGCGAGGTGTCGAGCGCAAATAGTTGTGGATAGTTTTTGGACAAACGGAGGGGAGCACGGCGTAGAACGTGTCGAGACGAACCCAACACCGCAGACGGCTCGGTCAACGGACTAGCGAAATACGGTGGACAAGACGTTAAACAGCCTACAGGCTGACATCGGCGTTCCGGGCAAACGGAGTGGAACTAACATGCGAGACTTGCGGCGAATCGAAGAGGGGAGTGTGGGGATCGTGATGCTCACCTTGGTTTTAGTCGGGATGCACGGTCGGCCGGTGGCGACGCGAAGAACGCGGACCCGATTTGGCCCACGGTGCCAATGATGCTCCGGCGAAGTTCCGGCGAAGGGGAGGTGAGCACCGCGTAGAACGCGACGAGGCGAAGCCAACGGTGTGGTCAAACGCGGCGGCGCTCCACCGGACGAGGCGCAAAAGGCTGAAGAACGCCGCTTGGTACACAAAAACAAAACTTCGATTGCGACCAAATGAATGGAAGTGGGGACTTGAGATTTTCGAAGTTGAGTGAGGATGAGGAGAGGCTCACGGGGCTCCCTTTTATAGGGGTTGAGGAGGTCCGAGGAGGGAGATCAAAGGACCATGTCCATAAATGACATGGGTTAAATCCCGCAAAAATAGCTCATGAATGAGGGGGGAAACGGTGGGAAATGAAGAGGCTTGATGAGAGTAAGTAAATGCAATTGATTTCGTGGAAAACCGTTGAGAGAATCAAAAGTTATGGAGGTTTGAAGGAGCTCCAACGTTTTTCATGGCTGCTGTACACGAACGCGAGCGACGTTGCCTCCTGGAGAAGAAAGGTAGGAGAGAGAAAGAGAAAAGAAAAAGAGAAAAAGAAGAAAAAGAAAAAGAAAAAGAAAATTTGGAAAAATTCCAGAAAAAATATTTTTAGAATCCTTGGAACCTGAAATGAATAAAAAAAATATTTTCGGAATTTTTTGACGTTTATTTTAATTTTTAAAAATGTTTTTCTTTTTGTAGCTTTAAATAATACAATAAATAACAAATAAAGCTTAAAAATCTTAGAAAAATTCATAGAAGTTTCTAAAGCTATTTTAAACTTATAAAAATATTTTCAACTGAAATTTTGATATTTTGCTTTATAAAATATTTTTTGTTTAACAGAAAGGCTTTTTTTAGCAGAAAATTAAGCTAGCTAAAAATTTTAAAATTTTAAGAAACCAAATAACTTTGATTTGTTTTAAACTAACTTATTTAATACCTTATTTATTTATTTATTTTATTTTTACTTTTTATTTTTTTCTTAAATTACATTTCATAAAAATGATCTCTTTTTTTTAAGCTGAAAATCAGGCAATTAAATTTTTTTAAAACTTGAACAACCAAAAGTAAATGTTTTTATTTTAAATTAAAGTAAATGTTTTTATTTTCCTTAATTTTTGAAATAAACAGCTGGGCTGTTACAACCATGAACTTAGATTTCATAGACATAATGAAGCTATCAATTGGAGAGGGGAACTTTTACTCGAGTTGGCTGGATTATGATGCTACGATACACCGTGGACTACTTTAACCAAAACTACATTGCTCATGCGGTTTCCATTTTTTGGCAAGCTATTGGATTGGCACTCAAGGGATAAGATGAAGGGTCATGTTCTTGTCAAAGTTCTTTTATCTCAATTCTGATTCCATCCCCTGTAAATTGGTCCTAAAGAAAAGTGTTGTGACGGGTGGTGTTAGGGAATCGTGGACTATTTCAGTTTTTATTCTGAATTTTGAATTTTCTGACGCTGGGCTAGGAGATGAAGACTTGGCTAGGAGATGAAGACCTCCCTCAGACAGTGGCGAAGCCAGGAATGAATTTGAGAGGAGGCTGAACTATTTATAGATTTAAACTAAGGTAACATAAATTTAGTCTTTTACTTATATGAAATTTGAAATACACACAGAAATTACACAATTAGATAGAAACAAAAAATGAAAAATACAAAGTAGATACCTCGATGATAGAAAGCACATATCCAAAAATATATAATTATTCTGCCTTAAATGCGGAGTAACGATAAGTCATCTAGGTATGAAACACATCAAAATTAATGATGTAATAGGAAATTGTGAATAACAATAAAAATTTATATCATATGAATTACGTTGATAAAGACTAAACTATCTATATACATCTATAATGAATTACAAATCTATAATGAATTAATTATAAAGACTAAACTATCTATTATCTATATACATTGAAGCTAAAAAAATTTAAATTCTAAACTATAAAATACTAAATTGATAAGAAAAATTATAAAAAAACAAATTAATTACTATGCTATTAAAAAAAATACTCACAGTCAACGACTTCTCCTATTTCGCTGGTCGCCGACCGTGCTCGTACCGCCCACAAGCCCCTTCCCCTATTTCACTGTTCGCCCGGCCGACATCGCTGCCTCCCCGCCTCCCCCTATTTCTCCCCGCGTCGGCGCCTCCCCCTCCCTCCGCTCCTCCCGGCTCCCCCCTCCGCTCCGGCGCTCCACCCCCCTCCTACCCTCCGCTCCCCGTCTCCCCCCTCCGCTCCACCTGCCCGACCTCCGCTCCCCACCTCCCTCCTCCGCTCCGGGCCTCCGGCGCTCCGCCCTCCGCCCCGCTCTCCGCCTCCGGCCTCCCCCCTTCGCTCCGCTCCCGGCTCCCGCCCTCCCCCCTCGGCTCCGGCGCTCCACTCCCCGCCTCCAGCCTCCCCGCTCCGCTCCCTCGCCGGCGTCGCCAGATCCGGTCCGCTCTACTGTTCAGCGCGCGACAGGTCTCCCACAGCCCCCCCTTTCTATTGTCTTTGTGTGAATTGAAAACTGAGATCTAGATTGCTATTTACTGTGATTTGTGAGTTTGTTGTGTTTTTGTGGGCTTTGTTGGGCGTAAAGCCAGTGGGCTTAGTAACTGGAGGCCAGTGCATAAACGAGAAAATTGATACTTTGCCATCCTATTCGGTGGGCTTCAACAAAATACCACTCTCTAGAATGACCACTATAAAATGTCACTTTTAACATTGACACTTTGATTATTTGCCATTTTGAGGGGTTTTTAGGATTCTTAATTATTTTTTTAACTATTTTCAGATTATTTGCCATGAGAAAAGATATATTTACCCTTAGGCCATTTCCTTGTTCTCCGGCTACACCTGAAAGAAGCAACGCATAGAATTCAGTGATCTTCAGAAACTTCTACCTGAGGGGTAAAAGAAGCGGTCCAATATCGAAAAAAAAAACACTAGCTGAACTGACAGGAGAAAAATGTAATAGCAGGAAATAGAGCTAATACCGTCTCCCGCACACAAATTGCAAATCACAGCGATTGAAATGGGAGATGTCCTCCAGAAAATTACAGTAGTGAGAGTTAAAGCACAAGCATAGTACAATGGACCTTTAAGAAGCTCTCTACAAGCAGGAGGGAAAAGATGGCAATAGTTAGTTCACTGCTGATAAAATAAGCAATTAGGTCGAACAAGAAAATTTTGATTCAATTGCCAATAACAGAAGGCAGCAACTAACAATATTTTTGAACTTTTGCCGTAATGCCCTTTCTTTCTTTTCTCACTTGTTAGATTCTTGAAAGCTTTTGCAGAAGGATTAAACAACTAGTTCATTCAAAAAACGAGAGAAAAAACTACCAATAGTCTCCATGCCTGGTCATCGAGTTGACCACACCGTCATCTTTAACTACACCAAGTCCAATCAAGGTCACCTTTATGATGTTGAATGCAACGACAAGTGCAGCAAGAAATGGAGCATAGACATCATCTGCACTGCAATGGGAATAGGCCGTCGCCGTCGCGGTGGCCGGAGGGCCTCCTCCCTCTCGCCTCGGTCTCTCTCGTGTGTAAATGCAAATGTCTCGTCTGGGTTGAGAGGAGATCTCGGTTGAGGGCTGGAGAACAAACAAATGGCCTAAGGGTAAATGTGTCTTTTCCCATGGTAAATAATCTAAAAATGGTTAAAAAATAATTAAGAATCCTAAAAACCCTTCAAAATGGCAAATAATCAAAGTGTCAATATTAAAAGTGGTATTTTATAGTGGTCATTCTAGAGAGTGGCATTTTGTCGAAACCCACCGAATAGGATGGCAAAGTATTAATTTTCTCGTGCATAAACTGATAAACATCTTTGGGGTGAGGAGCGCGACGGACGCCACTTGTGAGCTTCGCCGGGGAGGGGAGGTGAGGAGCGGCCAGATGGCTGCCGCTGACGGGGGGTTCTACCGGGAGGGGGGGGGGGAGGTGAGGCTTGAGCCTCACTAAGCCCCCCCTTGGCTTCGCCCCTGCCCTCAGAACTTTGTTGAATTTAATCAAGCTGGTGATCAATGTAACAATGAGGTTATGGGGGAGCAAGAGTTCCCTCCTGATTCCTAATGGGATGATTGGGTCCCTAGCAACAAAATCTTGGTGGTTGGGATCACTTGTTATATCAAGCAGGGATGGATCAACAGGAGTCAGCTTCGATTTCTTTTGCTGACAACCCAGATACTTCCTTGTTTGTTCCAGCTTTCAGGTTAGTGGTGGAGGCGGATATGCCTCCTTAGATGGCTATTGTTCCTGTTCCATTTCATTATTTGTCAATATTCCCTACCTAAACAAGGATCCCAGCTTGTCCAATGGAAGAGCTAGCTTTGATCACATCAGGGCATTCTCAATCTGTGTTTTATGGTCAAGAATAGATTTAGTAGGTGATTTCTCACCTGTTTGAAATTCTAAATTCAAGATTTGAAAAGCTACCTTTATCTTTGCATAGTTGGCCAGTACCTCCTTTCCAGGTCAATACTGACTTTATAAGGTTCAGGCCAAAACAAACTTGGCACTTAGCTTTTAGCCCAGAGGTGATGTCAGCTATCTCTAATAGCCTATCAGTAGAGTTGGAGCTACGTGTGTTCTGCTTGATGCGGATCCACTGAAGAGAACTGCAAGGAAGCTTCAGTTTGGAGAGTCTATCTTCTCGACAACCGATATATGCTTGCTAGGCTCGTTGAAAAGGCAATCATCTTCAATAGTTCACATTGAAGAATTGGAGTCAGAGGAGATACTGAGTACTCCAATGACTAAGGTGATGCAACTGCCTCCATTGCGCCCAAAGCCCAAGCGTAGCAAAAAGCCACGCACACCTATCTCCATCAAAGAACTTCGCAGGAGTCCCCGGATCAATGAGCCAAGTTGTGGATTTCAGCATGAATAGCTCACTAGTAACAGGAGGAGATGCTCCAAAGTGTCACCGAGCTCACTGCAGATTCATGAGTCAATGGCATCAAATTCAGCAAGAAGTTCAAGCCCACCGGCAATCACAATCCAACAACTTCAAGAGCAGGCCCAGAATGCAATCAACTCACCGACACATTCACCCAATGCTCAGGGCAAATTGCTGGTGCAGTTTTGGAGAGATAAACTCTGCAAAGTCCCTCCTTTAGAGTTGACTAAAGCCAGCTTCCATGTTTCACCAACAAAGAAAGATGAACTGCAACAGGATGCCAATGAGTGATTTATGGAGGCATTGGTGGCTGATTAAACTTTTGTTTTCAATGTGGTCCTACTCCAAATCCTTTTGTACTCTGCTTATGGATTGGGCTTTCTTATATCTTGGGACCTTTTGGATGGTCTTCTGCTTTCTTGCTGTTGGAAATTGTCATATCTACTACAGTAATTGTTTTGTAGGTCATACTTCCTTGGTTGGACTTTCAATAGTAATACTATGCATAATTGTCCTCCATTTGCTTTCTTGGGAACAAGATGAATTTGCAAAATTCATTTAGAAGTTGGAAAGTCTTGTGTTGGAATGTAAGGGGGATTAATTCGCCCAAGAAATGGAGATCAATTAGGGAGAAAATAAAAGAAAATGGTTGCTCTATAACATGTCTTTAAGAAACCAAATGGGGCAGTTTTGATCACTCTTATATCATAAAATTTGCTCCCAAATATTTTGTTAAGTTTATTTACTCCCTTTCCATGGGTGCTTCTGGTGGGCTTCTTGTACTCTGGAATAGCATTGTTTTTCAAGGAAATCTTGTTTTAAGCTCTTACTTTGCACTGGTAATCCAATTCAAGTCAGTTGTCAATTCAGACCATTGGACTCTCACAAACATATATCGACCTTGCAATGGAGAGCATAAAGATGAATTTGTGGATTAGTTATATCATGTACATGTTCCTTCACACCAGAAATGGATCTTTTTAGGGCAATTCAACTTTATTTGGTCGATTCATACCAAAAATAAATCGGGAGGAGATATGAATGACATTATGATTTTCAATACCATAACTAGTCAACTCGGGCTCATTGAACTGCCCCTAAAAGGTCGGTCATTCACCTGGAGCAATATGCAAGAGAAGCCACACTTGGAACAATTGGATTGGTTTTTAACAACAAATGAATGGACTATTGCATATCCCAATATGACTCAGGTGCTCTCCAAAAATGTTTCTGATCATGTCCCCTGCACAGTGAGTACTGATACAGTTATTCCAAAAGCTAATGTCTTTAGGTTTGAGAATTATTGGGTGGACCTTTCGGGTGTTTTGGAAATAGTTAATTTCTACTGGAATGTCGGACTCTGAAGCAACAACTCCTAGATCCTTTGTGTAAATTGTACTAGTCTAGAATCAGTTAGTGCACACAGTGGATAACAAATATTTATATCACGCATAGTGATATTTATTCATTAACTAAATATAGGCTGATAGCCAAAGTTTACATCAATTATTCATAAACCAAAATTAAATATAAGCAGCGGAAGAAGAATAACAAAGCACCAGCCCATTCGAGCCTACTAACAGGTGAATGACTATAAGACGTGGCCTAATCGTCATTATCCTCATCAAAGTCGATGAAGGTATCATCTAAAATTAGTGAATTAAGCAACATGAGTACATAAAGTACTCTACAAGTTACTCTAGAAGGTTTAACAGAGTTCATATATACATAAGGATTGACAATAGAAGGTATAATAGGTTTGTTTGAGCGTAAAGCAAAATTTAAGTAAATACTATATGTAGATTTAAAAGTTGAATTTGATACAATAGATAGAAATAGTAATTTAACAAAATAATATCGTTAGTGCAGGCTCTGACCAAACACTAACCTATTCACAGGTATCCCACTTGGTCCATTATTTTCAAAAGATCTCATACGGATTCCATCCATATGCTTTTTAATCTCCTATGGATTCTATCCATTCATAGGTCTTTTTTGAAACTATTTTAAAAATCAAAATCTAATCCATGAAAATTTTTACTCGGTTTGCTCATAACTGTGGGCACGACTATCTAAAATAGTTTTGTAAAATCTACCCCTTATGTGAAATTTCTGAGCACGCCCATCACCGTGAACACAGCTATTTGAATAGTTTTGATAATACTCTACATAGATTGTACAACTTTCCCAACAAGACACACCATCTCTTTAAGCTAAGATATTAACACACTTGTTTTGGTATGTGGTAGAGAGATCATGACAAGTCCTTTTAGAAACTATGCCTCGACATTGACCCACTTGATGAGGCTGATTCCTACCGCCAGACACAACACATGTGAACCAGATGAAGGGACTCACCGCTGGATTTAAGAACGGGAGCCATCCATGATCCAGCCCAACATATGAGTCCACACCCTCTTTTCCTGTGCACTAAGCCTAACCTACAACCTGAGGTATCAACATTGGAACTCAGCAACTTACTAAGCCAGGCCCTTTCCATAGACCATGTGCTTGTACGATGGAGCTCAGTTCAATGGTGTACAACGTAAAGTCTTCAATTGACCAGGGCAAGACTACCCAATTTCACTAATCTACACAGAGATCACAATTTTGGTGCACACAACATGATCACATAATACTTTTCATCGCCTTAGTCTAAATCATTTATCTACCAGTTGATTGATTTTAAGGTGCAACATATGCCATCAAAGATAACACACACAGTGTATACAATATTCACAAAGCAATTCCATATATTATTAGTCAAGTGCACCACTAGACCAATCCACATTCGTTATACAATTATTGACCAACTAGCATTAAACCATCCTAGGGTGAATGAATTATGGCATACAAGTGAACAAGATGGACTAATGACAAATATGGTTCATATCTATTTCCCAAGTAATTTAACATTGATAGAAACATAGTAATGCATGGTAATTTGAATCATAAAATAATTTATAAAGTGAGTGCAACATGATCAAAGAACAACTTGTTTTCGAAAAAGTTATGATCTTGAACTAATCTTCTTCCTTCTCCTCTGAAAGCTCTTAATGCATTGACGTCTACACGAAATGAGAGAAAATACAAATAAACACAAAGAAGACTAACAAACAAATGCAACAAAAATTAAACAAAAAAAATACTGAACGGTAGGGCTTGTTTTTAGGGGAATTTAGAAACAAAATGAGCTCAATTAGAGGCCATATCAGGAAAAACGGGCTTCTGGAAGTGGTTCGGGTCAAAAAAAATTGGGAAAATAACGGAAGAGAGGGTATAGAGGTTGACAAAGTAGGACCAGAGGAATATTATGTGAATCTTTATTTTTCTACAATCTTTATTTTTTAGGCTGACAAAGTGGGACCAGAGGTCCACGATGCATAGGATGAGTCTACAGGTTAGGGTTTAGGGTTTGCGATGGATCGGGTATATGGAATAGTGGTTGACACATGGGGCCCACATGCCAATGGCTTGGTCTACAGTGGATTGGGTCCACGGTGGAATTGATCTAGGGTTTAGGCTCAATGGCAGCTAACATGGCGGCCGATGCTGATGTGGCATCCACATGGCGACAGATGGCAGGGTTGGTGCTACGGAGCTCGCTTCGATGAGGGCATGGTGCAGCGAAGTGGTGGTGCACTCCGGCGAGGCGACCGGAATGACAAAAAATGAAGCAGAAGCGGATCCAGAGTAGCCGATCTAGATGAGGACACATGGGAACCAATGGTCACTAGAGAAACCAGTGGTGAGGAAGAAGTGGCATTGATGGCTTGGGTCTCGGTGAAGTTGGCATTGCAGTGGCCCTGGCCAAATCCACATGGACAACAAGGAAGAGGAGGATGAGACAGTCCCATCGATGGCTATCATGAAGGCAGAGGTTCACCAATGGCTGCAGTGGATGGTGATGAAGAGCTCATAGAAGACGTCAATGGCAGTGGTGGGCTAGAGTTCCTGATATAGGGTTTGAGATGGCAATAGCCCCATCGGGTGCAAAAGTTGAGAGCGGCAGGGCCTTAAATAGCCAGGGGCTAGGGTTCGGTAGCTTGGTGCTCACACTGAGAAGTATGAGGTGGCGGCGACAGATTTGAGCCCAATCTAGGGAATATGAATATTAACCCCGATTAGGCCCACTGTCAGTGATGGCGGTTATAGGTGATGCCAGTCTAAGATTAAAAGTGACATCATACCATCCAACAGCATAAGCGGGCGCATCTTCCTAGCGGCCACTTAGAGATTAGCATTTTTGAAAAAAGATTTTTATTTTTGACTGAAATAAATATTAGCAAGTTCCTGTTTGAAACATAGTAAGTTTTTAAGATCAATGTTGGAAATAATGTATTTATTGTGGGATTTATGTAAAATACTACCCATTTTGAAATTTGAGGCGGGTTCTTTTCAACTGCGACTGATGACTTATGGTTGCAACAGATGACTTTTGGCAATAGCGTGAGCAGCTGTGCAAACGAACCGAATTTTGATAAGTCACTTTGAAAAAGTTGTCTCGATAAACCACTTTGAAAAGATAAAAAAGAAGATATCCTGCTTATTTATTTAAAAGAAGTTATAAACCATAAACTATAAGCGAAAAATAATGAGGAATGAATCTGCTCTTTGGCCTCTCGGAGAAAGAAAATCTATGGGAGAGGCTGCCAAATCCTACATAGAGAGGCCCTTCTCTCAGATTAGGTGACCTGTCAAAAGCACCAATCTTGAAGAAGGCTTACCCCCTTTCCCTTTGGTCTCCACCAAAAATGATATTGTGTAGTCCTCCATAGATGATTCTTGTACAGAATAAGGGAGACATACTATATCCTTCGCTGCTCTTTTTGCCACGAAATTGATCTCTCCTCTAGCTTCCTGGCATCACCTCGGACTTGTGAAGCCGCTCCGCTCACAACGTAGTTGCTGTAGTTCCGACGGTAGCCAGTCGTGCCGTCGCACATTTCCCACGCACACCTACCGGCCACCCTAGACCCATCTACACGGGTTGTTCGCGTCACCAGCGCGGCATCGTCCCGCTGATGCTTGCCGCATCGTCTATCGTGTCGTTCCATCACCGAGGACCGCCGCTAACAAGTTCCACTGCCGCATCATGGCCGTTGTCATTGCCGGCTTGCCACGGGCCGACTTTGACTACGCCAAGGCCACTCTCAGCTTCCCTGTGACAAGGCCATGCTCATGCGCCTGCCAAACTCTTCCCGTTGCGCTCGTTGCGACCTCACGGCCGCCCTTGCCCCTCGCAGTTATGGAGATAGGAAAGGAGAAGACGCCATTAATGGCAGCTTGCTGGAGAAGACAAAGTTAGAAGAGGATGAGGTTGTTTCGAAGAACTGTATGTTCTTGTCACATATTTTCTGTTACAGTATTCGCTGTTCTGGAATTCCAAAATTTACTCATGTTCACTCTAGAGCCTCTCGGACACATGGCAGACCATTGAATCTATTGTAGCTACGACCACACCTCGCAGTAACATTCACTCCTAAATCCTCGATCTCCCTATGTAAGTACCCTAAGAACCCAACACTTTCCACCGAATCCACCCAGATCCAGCCTCATACCCACCCAGATCGAGCGGACCATGCATCAAAACCAACCAAAATCCAACACACACCAAGATCCGGCGTACCACAACCATACGTGCGACGAGGAGAGAGGATCGACCTAACGCGCTAGGGTTCTAGAGGCGGAGAGTGCCGGGGGAGAGGACGAAGACGCTGCGGGAGAGTACGAAGACCATGAGCTCTGCGCCGCCAGGTGGAAGGAGGACGACCTCGCGCGCCGCCGGGTCGGGAGAGAGGCCGAGCTGGCGCCGCCGATGAGGTACGCACCTTCCTTCTTCACTCGCCGGGGACGCCTGCCATCTCCGCCGCCGCCACAATCGTCGCTGCCACAAGAATCATCCATGGAGGACTACACAGCATCGTCCTTGGTGGAGAAGAAAGGGAAAGAGGATAAGCCTTCTTCAAGATTGGTGCTTTTAACATACGGCCTGATCTGAGAGAGGGGTCTCCCTAGGAGTTCGCACTCCTTCCCTGCGCTCTCTGCCTCTTTCCTTCCCGTTCCTCTCTTTCCCCTCTTCCAACTCTCCAATCCCTTCTCTCCTCGGCAACAAAGCACCATCCCTCGGCGTCCTCGCCCAGGTTGGTGGCGCGAGCTCGAGGAGCTCCCACACCTCCGGCCCCGTTGGGGATCCGGACTTGTGTTTCTTGGTAAGCCCTAGCCTTGATTTGTCCAGCTTTTCCCTAATTCAGAATCAATCTTGAATCTTCCTGCATGGTTTCACTCCGGTTCTTGCGTACTCCCATGCTTGGATTAGTGGTGAATTGGCTCTCTTTGTTCTAATTTAATCCGTTGGGTTCGGTTTTGGACTTGGACACGACCAATCTCGTAGTGATTGCTGCATGTTTCGCTATTTGTGTATATCTTGATTTTCTTTGAGATTCCTGTTTGAATTTAGTGGTGAACATAGAGATATTTTTAGACCTAATTGTGGGTGATGTCCAGGAAGAGGAATTGTTCGTCAGCTTTAGGAGGAATAAAGAATGGATGAAGAAGCAAATGGCATAGATACGCAAGCATTAGTTCGTCGGGTCGAAGAGCTACAACGCGGTAACATCTGTCCCTCGGTGTTATTAGTTGTCATCGTATCCTCTGTTCCACCTTTCCTCTGCTGCTATGGTGTTGTCAGTTTCTTCACTCTTGCTTCTAGGTTTATTTGCAAAATTCTTCCAAGGAGAATGCTGTGTCAAGACTATTATGTATAGGCACCTAACTGAGGACATTGTAGGTCTTCCCTGATAGATTGGCGTAGTTAGTGAAGGAGAAAATTGTAATTCATAACTGCAAGATGGGTAGATGGTTGTAATTTTTTGGAGAGCATGGGTAAAGTTGTGATGGTAAATGTTGCAAAAACTGAGTTCTATTGTGTGTGCCACGTTGTTGCTTATAGTTAAGGGGTTCTATTGTGCGTACAATGTGTTGCTCATAGTTTGGGAGTTCTATTGCGTGTGTTATGTCACTTATAGTGGTATGTGGTATGGAGTGCAGACGTCCGACGGCACACATGTAAACTACATAATACAACAACAACAACAAAGTTTTTTACCCCAAGCAAGTTGGGATAGGCTAGGAATGAAATCTCCTCAAGATCAAAGAGATAAGATCTTTAAAGATCTATATTGCTAAAACCCTAAGCCGTACAACCTGCCAACTGAGTGAAGAACAAACCCTGTCTCTAGACTTTTTTTATGGTTCTGGCACATAGATCGCTAACTTCCATGCGCTTCTATCCAAAGTTAATTCTTTAGATACATTCTAATCCTTCAAGTCTCTTTTAAGTGTTTCCTCCCATGTCAGTTTTGGTCGACCTTTGCCTCTTTTTACATTTTCAGTGCGTCTTAAAATTCCACTATATACCGGTGCTTCAGGAGGTCTCTGTTGGAGATGTCTAAACCATCTTAAGCGATGTTGGACTAATTTCTCTTCAATTGGTGCTACCCTCACTCTATCACATATATCATCATTGGAAATACGATCCCGCCTTGTATGACCATAGATCCACCGAAGCATCCTCATCTCCGCTATACTCATCTTCTGTATATGTTGTCGTTTAGTCGCTCAATATGCTGTTCCATATATCATCGTAGGTCTGATTGCTGTCCTATAGAACTTACCCTTTAACTTCTGATGGACTTTTTTGTTACACAAGATACCAGATGCTTGGCGCCATTTCACCCACCCCACTCTTATCTCACGTCTTTATCAATCTCACCGTTCTACTATAGCATTGATCCTAAATAACGAAATGTGTCCTTTTCTAGGCATTACTTTGTCCAGCCTAACATCTCCATCATCTGTCCTGGTACCGCTAAAATCACACCTCATATATTCAGTTTTAGTTCTACTAAATCTAAAACCCTTTAATTCTAAAGTCTTCCTCCACTGCTCCATATTCCTATTAACACCTATTCTACTCTTATTAAGTAGCACCACAACACCAGTGGAAAGCATACACCAAGTGATATCTCCTTGTATGTCTCACGTGACCTCGTCTATCATTAGGGTAAAAATATATAGGCTCAACGCTGACCCTTGGTGTAGTCTTATCTTAATAGGAAAGTTATTAATAATACTACCACATGTTCTAACATTAGTCACTATCTTCGTAAATGTCCTTAATTATGGTAATATATTTTGTTAGAACTTTTTTCCTTTGAAGTGCTCACCACATGACCTTCTTTAGCATTTTATCATAGGCTTTCTCCAAATCAATAAACACCATGTGAATGTCTTTTTTTTCCTCCCTATACCTTTCCATCAACTGTCGTAGTAAGAAAATCGCCTCCGTGGTCGACCTCCCAAGCATAAAACCAAATTGGTTTGTCATCACATTAGTCACTTTTCTTAAACGGTGTTCAATCATTCGCTCCTAAAGTTTCATTGTGTGGCTCATGAGTGTAATTCCTCTATAATTAGTACAATTTTGAATATCTCCTTTATTTTTAAAAATTGGTACTAATGTACTCTTCCGCCACTCGTTTGGTATCTTGTTCAACCTAAAAATGCTATTGAACAAATTAGTTAGCCAAACAATAACTTCTTCTCCGAGGCATTTCACACCTCAATAGGGATATTATCAGGTCTCAACGTCTTACCCTCTTTCATCCTCTTTAAGGCCTCTTACTTCCGACTCCTGGATTCTTCGAATAAACTACCTGGATTCTTCGAATAAACTACCTATCGGTATTGTCAAAAGCATCATCCAGTTCAATCATATTATCGTCATTGTGATGATTGAACAACTTGTCGAAGTAATCCCTCCACCTAATCTTGATCTCCTCGTCTTTTATCAAAAGTCTACTAGTATCATCTTTGATGCATTTAACTTGGTTGAAATCTCTCGTCTTTCTTTCTCGAAATTTAGTCATCTTGTAGACATCCTTCTCACCCTCTTTTGTAATTAGCTTCTGGTAAATTTTCTCATATATCTCGCCTCGTGCCTTACCGCTTTTTTGCATTTTTTTTGTTGTTTTGTATTTCTGTACGTTGTCATTGCTTCTATCAAGATGCATGTGTTTGTAGCATATCTTTTTCTCGATAACCTTTTGCACTTCCTTGTTCCACCATCACGTGTCTTTAGGTTTGCCCTTTGTCCCTCAGGTCACTCCAAGCACCTCTGTAACCACCTTCCTAATACAAGCTGCCATCTCTGTCTACATACTATTTGCTTCTCCCACGTCCCATATCCCTTCTGCCAACATTCTCTCCTTAAACGCCTGTGCGGTGTTCTATTTGAGTTTCCACCACTTCGTCCTTGTGACTCTGGAGACCTTAGCCTGGCTACTTCTTAACCTAAAACGAAAGTCGGAGAATACCAATTTGTGTTGTTGGACAACACACTCTCCAAGTTAACCTTACAGTCTATACAGGTTCCTTTGTCCTCCCTCCTAACAAGGATAAAATCGTTTTAGCTAGAATGCTGACCACTGCTAAAGGTAACTAAATGGGAATGTCTTTTTCTAGAAATTGTGTTAGTTATCATGAGATCAAAGGCTATGACAAGGTTTAAAATATCTTTTCCTTCTTGATTTCTATCACCATAACCAAAAGCTCCATGCACCCTTTGAAACCCCCAACTAGTTGTACTGACATGACCATTAAAATCGCCTCCTAAGAAAACCTTCTCACTGTTAGGCACACTTTTAACCATATCATCTAGGTCATCCCAAAATTGCCTCTTAGCAACCTCACCCAGACCTACCTGTGAAGCATATTCAAAACCAAGTCGTCAAAGGTTAAGTTGACTAAGGTAGCGCTCAGTTTGGCGTTGGTTTATGGTTTTTTTACTATAGCTGGCTTATTTTTTACTGTAGTTGAGTTGGTTTATTTGGCATAATTAAATTTTAAAAAAATTAAAAATAGAAAAATATGTTAGCCTATCACGGACAATGCAAAGGAATACGGAAAAAAAAGACAAAAAGCTTAAAAAATCTAAAAAAAATAGAAAAAGACAAAATTACTGAATAGTAAAAAAAGAAGAAGCCAGAAGCAGAAGCTGGCTTTAAACAGTTTTGAGCGGTGCCTAAGATAATCCTATCCTCCTGTCTCCTCGCGTCAACAACTCCGCTCTTGAGGCACTTATCGATTAAAATGCCCACTCCATTCTTGTTTCGTTCTGTTCCAGTATACCACAACTTGAAGCCAGTATTCTCCACCTCTTTCGCCTTTTGACCTACGCATTTAGTCTCTTGAAAGCACAAGATATTTATATGTCTTCTAATTGCCGTATCAACTATCTCTCTTAACTTATCTGTTAAGGATCCTACATTCCAACTACCTAAACGAATTCTACTCTCCTCGGCTAGCCCTCGCACTCATTGAGTAAAGTGCAAAGACCCTTGTACATTTTTCACTACATCCAGGCGCTGACGTAGCGCGTCACTAAGGAAGTGACGTTCCGGCCCTTGCTCATTTATCATCACGCCTGGGTTCTGATATGACGTGTCGCTAAGAGGGTTACGCTCCAACAAAACTATTTTAGGTTTCATTCCATGAAATGATAGCTTGACTTTATGTTGGTTCGCCAGGTCTAACACAACCCTCCTCCTTTTTCCTAGCTTGGGACATAATATGTAGAAAACTACATAGGCAAAGTTATGTAAACTACATAATAGATGATGAAAATAGTGGCAATGTTCTAAAGAGTGGTCTGATAGGCTTGATATTCAGCCGAATAACAGGACCAGGTCGCTTCCCCGAGTCAAATATTGCAAAACGAGTTAGTTAACAGATTTACCAGGTTAAGCGGGCCGGTTATGCGGATATTCGGGCCAAGTACCATACACCAGGCCAAATACTAGGGTAAGTATGATGTATTTGAAAACACTAGCAACTGGGCTTTGTTAGACTCAGTCCACTTGTGGTCGGCCCAAAAAAACAGAGCATATCCTTCCACATCTGTTTTGGGCCTTTTTGGCTCTTTTCTCTGTCTCTGTGCTCTCTGCTCTTTGTATTAGTGTATTACTGTGTTTCGCATTTACTCTTACTTCTTTAGTCTATAATTGAAGTACTTAGTGAATTGTATCTCTTGCTGTTGTGAAATTGTATCTCTTAATTGTCATTATTGACCATAGCTTTGTTTTGAAGCATATATTCACAAAAACTGATGCATTAGATGTTTTGTTTGCTGCTGTATGACAGTATGAGTGTGTGTATATATAAATCTAAAATGTAAAATAAGGTAACCTTAAAACCGGTTACAAGGCTTAGTACCCTGTAATTGTTACAAGGTGGGGCAAGGTTCTAAAAAATCGGTAATCGATACTCGACCGGTCACCCAACCTAGTAGTGATTATATGGTATAATCAGCTTGTTATGTGGCATAACCAGCCTGATTATGCAGATAACGGCTAACAGGTAGGGGCACCTGTTACCTGTATACGGCTGAGTATACGGCCTAGTAGATCCGTTTTTAGAACATTGAGGTGGGGTGACCGAACGAATACTACGTACTGCTTTTTAGAACATTGATAGTGGGGCCTAATATGATCAATGGAAGTGATAGATCTTGTTTAGAGATGCCTCTTACATGTAGTTGTGCATAAATTGTATTCATAAGTTCTGGGTACTTTTTGTGCTTCAAACTTAAGGTTTCCCTTCCACAACTTAGGTATTCATGTTATAGTATGGCCGGGTGAATGGCATGTTTAGTTGGTGACCTTGTTGGTTTTGCCTAGCCTTGCACACATGTCGAAGTTGTTATCTTATTGTGCCTTGCTTCATGAACTGAGTCGATATTGAGGATTGCCTCATAGCAAGGCACGCTAATGAGGTAACCGACCAAAAAGTCTATATGCAGTGCTGAAATCCTCGGGAAGAAAAACACCAGTTATTTCTCATTCCATTCATATCCGGTCCCTTCCTGTCCAATGTTTCCACTTTCCACCATTCAACTATTAGCTTCCTTTTACACAAGTTAATGTGACATGTCCTACAATCGGCAATTAACCAGAAATATTACAATCAAGCGTTCAGTCTATTTTTTTATGTGCAGTGCCATGTGCTTTGGTTTATGACTTGCACGTAGTTATTTTGTTATGTTACTCTACACTCGTTCACATGTAATTAACTCCTTTATATTACCTTAAACAGACAGGGATGAAAAGCAGCATGCTTTGGAAGTATTGATCCATCGGGTTGAAGGGCTCCAATATGGTAAATTCCTATTCTACCTTTCTATAAGAATTCTCTAATGTTGCTCAACCTTCTTTGAATTACTTTATCCAGAAGAATTGGCCATGTCCAAGTGGCAAAAGAAGTTTTTTTGAATGCAGGAAAGTTAAGGTTATCTTAATGTAGACTTGTCAATGGACTTCTATCATATAATGAATTGTACAACTAGAATACCTTTCCTACGGTAGTTGAAATTATTAAAAGATTTTCTAACTGCTGTTTTTTATAATCACTTGGGTCTGAGTTATTGTGATCACATTTCTGAAGTGTTCCTTGTGCATAGCTACTTATCTTTTTGTTCTTTTTGGTTCCGCTGTTTTTTATCTCCAAATATTGTATTGGCGTCTGGCGACGTTAATTCTGTACGTCATTCATGACTCTGAAACTTTAATTCCTTATCACATAATTTTTGTCACTACATTTCACCATGGGATCTTGCCCTCAAAAATCATCTTCATAAGAACCAAATATTGTTATATGCTATAAATCTAAGTAACCTAACTACCTTAGGAATGTTATGCCAGCTAGTTTGCCTGTTAAGTCAAATAGCAAAACTGGGTTAATGCCCAACACAATTTATATTAAAGTTTGGGTCAAGCATTATATACTAAGCGCCATTTATATTAAATATGAACACAATAATCATTGTTTGATTTAATACAACAACAACAAAGCCTTTTGTCCTAAAACAAGTTAGGATATACTAGGAATGAAACCTCCTTAAGGGCAAAGAGACGAGAGTCTTGAAGACCTACAATGCTAAAACTCTAAGCTGTCAAACCTACCAACTGAGTTGAGAGTCTAAAATATTACCCTTAAACTTTCTTATGGTTCCGGTACGTGGATCGTTGACTTCCATGTACTTCTATTCAAAGCTAATTCTTTAGTTACATTTTAATCTTCAAGTGTCTTTTAACTGTTTCCTCCTACGTCAGTTTTGGTCGACCTCTATCTCTACTTACGTTTTCAGTACGCCTTAAAATTCCACTATGTACCGGTGCCTCAGGAGGCATTCGTTGGAGATGTTCAAACCATCTCAAACGATGTTGGACAAGCTTCTCTTCAATTGATGCTACTCTCACCCTATCACGTATATTATCATTGTGGATGCGATCTCATCTTGTGTGACCATAGATCCACCGTAGCATCTTCATCTTTGCTACACTCATTTTTTGCATATGTTGTCTTTTAGTCGTCCAATATTCTGCTCCATATAGCATCGCGGGTCTGATCGTTGTCCTACAGAACTCACCCTTTAAAATTTGAAAGATTTTTTTGTTACACAAGACACCAGATGCTTGGCACCATTTTACCCACCCCACTCTTATTCTGTGGCTCACGTCTTCATCAATCTCACCGTCCTACTGTAACATCGATCTCAAATAACGAAACGTGTCCTTAGGTATTACTTGTCTGTCTGGCCTAACATCCCTATCATCTGCCCTAGCACCGCTGAAAACATACCTCATATTCTCAGTTTTGGTCTTACTAAGTTTAAACCCCTTCAATTCTAAGGTTTTTCTTCACAACTTCATATTCTTATCAACACCTATCTTACTCTCATCAACTAGCACCACATCATCCGCAAAAGGCATACTCCAAGAGATATCTCCTTGTATGTCCCGTGTGATCTCATCTATCACTAGGGCAAAAATGTATGGACTCAACGCTGGCTCTTGGTGTAGTTCCATCTTAATAGTAAAGTCATTAGTAACATTACCATATATTCTAACGTTAGTCATAGCATTTTTGTACATGTCCTTAATTAGGGTAATATATTTTGTTGGGACTGTTTTCCTTTGGAGCACCCACCACATGACCTTATTTGGCATTTTGTCATAGGTTTTCTCCATGTCAGTAAACACCATGTGAAGGTCTTTTTTTTGTTCTCTATACCTCTCCATCAACTGTCTTAGCAAGAAAATCGCCTTCATAGTCGACCTCCTAGGCATAACATCAAATTGATTTGTCGTCACTTTTCTTAAACGGTATTCAATCACTCGCTCCTAAAGTTTCATTGTGTGGCTCGTGAGTTTAATTCCTCTATAATTAGTACAACTTTGAATATCTCCTTTATTTTTGAAAATTGGTACTAATGTGCTCCCCCACCACTCGTTTAGCATCTTGTTCAACTTAAAAATGCTATTGAATAAATTAGTTAGCCAAATAACCGCTACTTCATCTAGACATTTCCACATCTTGATAGGGATATTATTAGGCCTCAACGTCTTACCTACTTTCATCCTTTTTAAGGCCTCTCTTACTTCCGACTCCTGGATCATTCGAACGAACCGCCTATCGGTGTCGTCAAAAGCATCATCTAGTTTTGTCATGATTGAACAATTTGTTGAAGCAATCTCTCCACCTATCCTTGATCTCCTCGTCTTTCACCAAAAGTCTATTAGTGTCTTTGATACATTTAATTTGGTTGAAATTTCTTGTCTTCTTTTCTCGATGTTTAGCAATCTTATAGACATCCTTCTCACCCTTCTTTCTACTTAGCTTCTGGTAAATTTTCTCATATATCTTTGTTGAAGTATAAGTGAATTGTCCGTCTTTCTTCATCAGCTTAAGTTTTTGGGTGAACTAGCTGGTGCATACAACTTAATATGGTATCAGAACCAAGAGGTTTTAAGTTCGAGACCCAGTTGGCGCAATTAAAAAAAAAAATTGCAGTTTACTTCTATTTCACGTCTTAGGCTTGAGGGAGCCTACACGTGAGGGGGAGTATTGAAGTATAAGTGAATTGCCCGCCTTTCCTCATCAGCTTAAGGTTTTGAGTGAATTGGTTGGTGCATGCAACTCAATAGTTTTGCCTCATGTCTCACTTATCCCGTTCTCACATTCTTTTTTGCTGCTTTGTATTTTTGTACGTTGTCATCGCTCCTATCAAGATGCATGTGCTTGTAGCATATTTTCTACTCGATAGCCTTTTGCACTTTCTCATTCCACAACCACGTGTCTTCAAGTTCGCCTCATGTCCCTTGGGTCACTCCAAACACCTCTGTAACCACGTTTCTAATACGAGTTGCTATCTCTGTCTACATACTATTCGTTTCTCCCACATCTCATATCCCTTCTGTGATCACTCTCCTTAAACACTTGTGCGGTGTCCCCTTTAAGCTTCCACTTCGTCCTCGTGGCTCTGGTGGCCTTAGCCTATCGAACCCGTAATGTAAAACGAAAGTTGGAGACTAGCAACTTATGTTGATGTACAAGACACTCACCAAGTATAACCTTACAGTTTATGTAGACTCGTTTGTCCTTCCTCCTAACAAGGACAAAATCGATTTGGCTAGAATGCTGACCATGCTAAAGGTAACTAAATGGGAATGTCTTTTTGTAAAAAAGGTGTTAGCTATCATGAATCATAGGCTACGACAACAAAGTTTAAGATATCTTTTCCCTCTTGATTCCTATCACAAAAACCAAAACCTCCATGCACCTTTTGAAACCCTGCCACTAGTTGTACCGACCAAGGTTCCAAATACCGCGTGAATCGCGGGCGATTCTGCGCAGAATCGGATTTACGGTCCCGACGGGAGGAAAAAACCGCGGTTTTTATTTAATTCAAATTTAAACTTTTGAATGTAAAAATTAGTTTCTCTAATGATATTCACATTGTTTAACACTAATATAATGTATTAGGAAGATGCATACACTTCCCGTGCTTGATTTCATACTTTTTGCCATGAATGTATTAGGAATTTTCAAAATTTGAATGTAAAAGTTAGTTTCCCGAATGATATTTATATTGTTTAACACTAATATGATGTATTAGGAAGATCTATGCAACTTCCGTGCTTAACTTCATACTTTTTGCCATGATTATGTTAGGAATTTCTAATTTTAAATTTGAAAAACCGGGTTTTCCGGTTTTTAACGGTTTTTCTCCGGTTTTTGGCGATTCTGGCGGTTTTTCGATTACGATTTCAAATTCAAATTTTGGCGCATGAAATTGACCGTTTTTTTGATTCTGCGTAGGTTTCCGATTCTGCGTGATGCAGAATCTACACGGCCGACGTGATTTACCCCGGTAGCGGTATTTCTAACCTTGGTATCGACATGACCATTGAAATCGTCTACTAAGAAAATCTTCTCACTGTTAGGCACACTTCTAACCATTTCATCTAGGTCATCCCAAAATTGCCTCTTAGCAGCCTCATCTAGATCTACTTGTGGGGCTATGCACTTAACAACATTCAAAACCAAATCGCCAAGGATTAGCTTGACCAAGATAATCGTATCCCCTCGTCTCCTCACGTCAACAACTCCGCTCTTGAGGCGCTTATCAATTAAGATGCTCACTCCATTCTTGTTTCATTCTGTTCTAGTATACCACAACTTGAAGCTAGCATGCTCCACCTTCTTCGCCTTTTGATCCACCCATTTAGTCTCTTGAACGTACAAATATTTATACGTTTTCGAATCGCCGTATCAAACTACCACTCTTAACTTACCTGTTAAGGATCCTACTTTCCAACTACCCATACGAATCCTACTCTCCTCGGCTAGCTTCCTTGCCCCTCGCACTCGTCGAGTAAATTGCGAAGGCCCTTGCACATTTTCCACTACATCTGAGCGCCGACGTAACGCATCACTAAGGAAATGATGTCCTGGCCCTTGCTCATTTAACAGCACACCTGGGTTCCGATATGGTGTGTTACTAAGAGGGTTACGCCCCAATGAACAAACTATTTTAGGTTTCATTCCATGAAAAGATGGCTTAATTTTACGTTGGCTCGCCAAGCCTAACACAACCCTCCTCTTTTTTCCTGGCTTAGGACAGGCTATGTAGAAAACGACATAAGCGGAGTTCATTGTTTGATCTAATAAATTAGAAAATTGAAAAAAAGTAATTCAATACAACAATAAGAAAAGTTCATGGGTTTGTACATGTAGTCAACTAAAATTCCTGTTAGTTGAAAATAATTCATTTTCTGAACTTGATATAAATATAACCATCTTCTAGACATGGCCCAATATAAAAGAGAGAATGGAAAATTACTTAAGATGTCAGATAGCGGTCAGCTGTTACAGCTATAGTGGTAATGTGGCCTATTTTGCAGCTAGTTTGGGCATAGCGTTGTGTTTAAGGTCTCAAAAAGCTCTTGCACTAGCTATTTAGAACATTGATATTTATGAACAATTAGGGTATCAATTGCATTTGTTGATTCAAGAACATTGGTCTTATTTTCTCTTTTTTCCGTAGAAATGGATGAAAAAGCAGACATTGTTGAAGTATTAACTCATCGAATTGAAGAACTCCAGCGAGGTACTCACTCACATCTGTGACATACAAGATTGTCATTCATTAACTGTTCACTGATCAATCCTATCAGACTGCTTGTTTGCCATGTCAATCAAAGTAGTTCTCAGTAGACAAACTCTTCAGTCTGCAGATAAGTTTCGCTAAAGTGGTTTCTCTGTGCAAGTAGTTCGTTCACAAGCCTCAACTAGCCCATTTGGAATGGAGAAATTCCAAAGGAATTCATGAGGAATTGTTTTGATTCATGCAAAATTTCTGCACTCCAAACATGCCCTAAGGTGTAGGAATCATTACTACAAGCTATTAAACAGAAAAAGCAGCGAGTCCGCTGGATTTCCATTGTTTTTATGCATATTCTGTTATAACTTATCCAGAATTACTCTCACATATTTGAGTAGATATAATCTTTGAAGGGCACGCTGATATTTATTTCTTTAACTATATTGTTCTACTGCAAAATTCAAGGGTGACCATTGGTATGTATGCTATTCGATTTGGGAAAAAAAGCACGAAACAGCTTCCTGAGTCCTCGGCTAATTCCATTACACTGTTTCCCATAGATATGATTTTCGAGAAGACTGCTGTTCTATAGTTCTAGTCGGATATAGCAGTATATTAGTATTCAGCAAAGTTGCTTCCTTTGGATACTGTGTTTAGGTTTCATTTGCAGGGGAGCAGGATAACATGTTGGAAATTCTTGGCATATGTTACTAGCCGTCAGAGCTTGTAATGGAAGATGAATATGCCTATTTTCTCTTACTTCAAACTTCTGCTTTGTTGAATGAAGGGAACATTGTCTTCTGTTTTCTCAAAGCTGCTCATGCGGACTTGTTTTTTAAAGAATAGTTCTTTGTTCCATTATCCTATTTCTTTTGGCATAGGTGTGTGGATTGATTGATAGATTCTTGGTTTAGCAGAACGTGATGAACTCAGGAAAGATATTGAGCAGTTATGTATGCAACAAGCTGGGCCTGGCTATATTTCTGTTGCAACTCGAATGCTTTCTCAGAGGTTCTTCCATACCTTCTATTATTGTTTCACTGTTTACTGTAGCGAAAGCAAAGCGATATATTTTTTCTTTGTAACTATTCAGGACAGCAGCTCTGGAGCAGGATATTGAAAACCTTCAGAAGAAGTTAGGTGGATGCTTAAGAGAAAACCAAAATTTGCAAGAGGAGCTTGCTGAGGCTTATCGAGTTAAGGTGTGTTACTTATCCTCTCTCTCTCTCTCTACTACTGTTTATATTTGCCTTTCTTTTTTCTGTCTTCTTATGATCGTGTTATTTAAATTTCAGAGCCAGCTTGCTGATTTACATGGTGCTGAGCTATCAAAGGTTTCTTACTTTGACTTATACAGCTGCCTATTTTGTTTTTTAAGAATGTTGTGGCTTTTGCTACCAATGATCATTGTTCAGAGTCATTTTGTGCTGGTTCTACATCATTACCTACATGCAAGCAGTATAGGAAGTGGTCATTTTTGTTATTTTAATGGGTGAAGTTCCTTGAGCTTGAAGATGGAATTGCTATTTTCTGCAACTGGAGATCTGTCAATCAAATTTAGTGCATGACATGATCCACCACTTAGTTTCAGTCACTTCCTTTCATACCACTGAAAGTTGACCCTATATGCCAATGTTGACCATTATTTTTCTAAAATGACCAAAATACCATCGTCAGACTTTTCACAAGCAAAATCATATTTTTTTTCCTGAAAGAGGTATTGAAAAACTTAAAATTCAAAATACTGAATTCTTTTTTAGAAAAAATCTTAATTGTGAAAAATTATATCCATATTAAGTTTTAGAGTTTCAATGTTTCATTTTTCAGGTTTCCAAATACCTAACGTATACAAAATTTGGAACAAAACATATCCACATTTGAGATTTTTAAGCTTATATTCTCTGCATTAGCGCAGTACAATCCAGGTTTTAACCTTTAGCACTGTACAAACTAAGTCAACTGGCCAGACTAACCCCACTCGTTTCAGCTCTTTTTAGGTTCAGCTTCTAGCTTCAACTTTTTTTTTCACTATTTAGTAATTCGTCTTTTTCTAATTTTTTTTTTTAAATTTTTTGGGTTTTTTTGTATTTTTCTTTTTTTCCCGTGTTCCTTGCATTGTCCGTGATGAGCTAACATATTTTTTCTATTTTTACATTTTTTAAAATTTAATTATGCCCAAAAAGCGAAATCAGCTACAGAAAAAAAAGTCAGCTATAGTGAAATTTCAACCAAAATCCAGAAGCCATCGCTAAAACGAACGCCCCCTTACCATGCTGGAAATCAGCCAACCCACAGCTAACACATCCTATACTCATAGCTTGACCTCACATGTCATAGACAATGCACAACTAATTCATCAACTAATCCCAATGGGCCCAGACAAATTTCAGTGGTATATATAAGAAATCGTCCCTTTTTCATATACATGCATTCAAAATCCAAGAACAAGGTTGTCACGGCGCTCCGGTAAGTCACTGTAGAATAGTAGAGTGGGATTGAAGCAAACACCACACAGCTAAAGGGCTGGGGTGGCTTGTATATATATTGGCCTGGTGTAGGCATACATAGAAAGCATATAAATGGAAGGCGCATACATGGAAGGCGCATACACAGAAAGCATATACATGGAAGGCGCATACACGGAAAGCGCATATATGGAAGGATATCTAATTATTTTAATACCCGCCCGCAGTCGTAGCGGCAGTCCGGACGCAAAGATTGAATCGAAAATCCTGAAATAGCTACGTCGGGAGACCTTTTGTCATGATGTCCGCGAATTGATGAAAGGATAGCACGTGCAAAATACGAACCTCACTAAGTGAAACCTTCTCGCGGACGAAGTGAATGTCAATCTCAATGTGCTTCGTGCGCCGGTGCTGGACTGGATTAGTTGACATGTAGATGGCGCTGACATTGTCGAAGTAGACAACGGTCGCCGAAGCAACTGGGGCGTGAAGTTCTTGGAGAAGTTGCCGCAGCCAGCAATATTCTGCTATAGCATGGGCAACAGCACGGTACTTGGCTTCTGCACTTGATCGAGACACGGTTGTCTGACGTTTGGAGGACTAAGAGACAAGGTTATCCCCAAGATAAATGCAGTAGTCGGAGGTGGAGCGTCGTTAGTCGGGGCAGCCGGCCCAGTCGGCATCAGAGTAGGCGGTGATGGATGTCGCCGGGGAGAGGCCGATGTGAAGACCGGCGTCGAGAGTACCCTTGACGTATCGCAGGATGCGTTTGATCAACGTGAGGTAGGGCTCCCGCGGATCATGCATGACAAGGCATACTTGCTGGACGGGGTACGCCAAGTCAGGGTGTGTGAGTGTCAGGTATTTCAGAGCCTCCGCAAGGCTGCGATACTCGGACGGATCCGCCACGGGAGCTCCGTCGTGGCCGGATAGCTTGGTGTGAGTGTCCATTGGTGTGGCCGTAGGGTGACACTCAGCCATGCCAACGCGTCGCAGGAGATCAATGGCATACTGTCGTTGAGACAGGAAGAGGCCGTTGGAGGAGCGTGCGATGGAGATGCCGAGGAAGAAGTGCAGGTCGCCGAGGTCCGTCATGGCGAACTCCGATTGTAGCAAGCCTGTGAGATGCTGGAGAAAACCTTGGGTGGAAGCCGTGAGGACGATGTCGTCGACGTAGAGCAGTAGGTAGGCCATGTCAGTCCCCTGACGGAGGACAAACAGGGACATGTCGGAGGAGGCGACGAAGCTGATGCCGCGGATGTAGGAGGCGAACCGTTGGTACCATGCTCGGGGAGCCTGCTTCAAACCATAGGGGACTTCTGGAGAAGACACATGGGTGGAAGAGCAGGGTCTACGAATCCAGAGGGCTGCTGGCAGTATACCGTCTCATTAAGAGTGCCATGGAGAAAGGCATTCTTGACATCAAGCTGATGAATCGGCCAGGAGTGGGATGCAGCGATGGAGAGGATTAGTCTGAATGGTGGTTGGTTTGACCACTGGACTAAATGTCTCGTAGTCTACACCGTGCTGCTGAGAGAAGCCACGAATAACCCAGCGCACTTTATAGCGGGCCAGACTGCCATCAGAGTGAAACTTATGCTTGAAGATGCACTTCCCGGAGACGACGTTAGCACCAGGCGGGCGCGGGACGAGGCGCCAGGTGTCGTTGTCTATGAGGGCCTTGTACTCCTCGGCCATCGCGGCGCGCCAGTTGGGATCGGCGAGGGCGCTATGGTAGTTCGTCGGAACAGGCGAAGCGGAAGAGTGGTCGCCGCTAGGGAGAAGAACTCCACAGAGGGATCGGCGGCAGACCGAGCCCGTGTCACCATCGGATGGTCTGAGGGAGGCGCTGACGTAGTCGGGGTAGCTGGAGCCGGCGCGGCTAATGGTACTGGTGCAACTGGTTCGGAGGGAGCCGCACGTGGCCGTCTGGAGTAAACCAGATGCACGGGCCGTCGTGGTGGCGGAGCGATGGAGGGCGCTGTGGACGAAGGAGATGATCGCTTGACACCATGCGGTGGTGGAGCAGTCATCTGGGCTACCTGCAGGGGTGCCATTGCAGCAGTGCGAGGCACCGGCATGGCAGGGTCGACGTCGAGGAAATCGAAGTCGGAGCGAGAGGGAGGGGGTGAAGATCAGTCACTACTGGCAAATGGGAATATGCTCTCATCAAAGACAATATGGCGGGAGATGATGACACATTTGGTGGCGAGATCGAGACAGCGGTACCCCTTATGGTGAAAAGGGTAACTGAGGAAGACACAAGCCGTGGAACGTGGAGCAAATTTATGAGCAGAAGTGGCAGAAAGGTTCGGAAAACAAAGACAATCGAAAACCCGAAGATAACTGCACTGTGGTGGGGAGCGGTGAAGGAGGGTGTAGGGAATGTTACCACCGATAGAGCAGGATGGACAACGGTTAATGAGATAGGTGGCAGTTGCTAGCGCCTCGGCCCAGTACTTGGGAGACAGTGGCGTGGAGCAGGAGCGTGCGAACCGCATTGTTGAGAGTGCGAATGATGCGCTTGGCTTTGCCATTCTGCGAGGAGGTGTATGGGCAAGAGAGACGTAGGGTAATGCCGTGGGAAGAAAGGAAGGATGTGTTGGTGTGGTTCACAAATTCGGTGCTGTTGTCAGCTCGTATGGATTTTAGAGAAAGGCCGAATTGTGTGCTAGCATAGGCGGTGAAATCTGCTAAAAGCTGGGAAACTTAATAGAAAAAACCAAAAGCGTCAAACTCAATAGAGCAATGGTTTCACGAGTGAATTGTGTAACAGCAAGAAGGTTGTGGACTAGGTTAGGGACAACGAGAGTGTTGGGAAGGAGAAAACGGGTGGTTGGTGTGTGAAGAAAAGTGTGACCACGAGAAACGATAGGGAGACGGAAACCGTTGCCAACAGTGATGACCGAATGAGGTGGAGGGTGGGAAGAGAGGAGTGTACCGTCGTTTGTCGTCATGTGGGAAGTGGCGCCGCTGTCCATGACCCAGCCACCATGTCCTTGGACAGCCAGTTGGTTCAGCGCAGTAATGAGGCCCTGCTGATCAAGGCTGGGACAGCATGAAGGCGGTATGAGCCTGAGGTGGAGCGCCGAGGAGGCCGGGAGCGGGCGAGGGGCACCACTGATCGCCGATAAGGGCAGTCCACGGGTTGAAGCAAAACCAGGAACCGGTCGGTGGAGATGGTGGTATGCGGCCACCCTGGAAACCAGCACTGGCGCCACGGCCGGACCCGCCCTGCCTTCCACGGCGGTTGCGGTCACCGTGACATCCATCACGAGCTAGGCGATGTGAGTAGTAGTCGATGACGTGTAGCCGGAGGAGCTGCCGGAGGCGAATAGGGCCGTGGTGGTGGCGATCTTGGCCTCGTTGCTAAGGCTAGTCTCCTTGAGAGCGAGCATGGACCGCGCCCTGGCGAAGGAAGGGAACGGTACGGAGTTGGCAATGTCGTCGGCGGTGGTGGAGAAGCGCGGGTTGAGACCACGCAGCAGGTTGAGGACAAGCTGCGTGTCGTTGACGGAGTAGCCGATGTCGCGTAGCTCGTCGGCGAGGACCTTCATCTGCTGGCTGTAGTCAGTGTTGGACAGATCCCCTTGAACGAGCGAGTGAAACTGGTTGAGGAAGATCGCATGGGACTCTTTGTTGTCACTGAACAGCGCCTCGATCGTGACCCAAAGATCTCGTGCGGTCTCCTGATCGGTCATCGCGGAGTCGAGGACGTCCTCGGAGATAGAGCCATACAACCAGCCGAGGACAGCGGAGTCGGCGAGGGCCCAGTTGGCCTCGTCGTGATGCGCCGTGTCGGTGCCGTTAATGTGGGAGAGGAGGCCGAACTTCGCGCGCATAGTCCAAAAGAATTTGGACCATCGGGAGTAGTTTGGTGTCTTTAGATCGAGGGTGGTCGGCACATGGGACTTGACGACGACTGTGCAGTAGGGGTTGAGGACGATCGGAGGGGCAACAAGTGCGATCGCGCTGGTGGCAGCAGCTGGAGGGGCCGCGACGGGATCAATCGCGCTGGCGGAGGTGACGACAGCAGCTGGAGGGGCCTCCATGGTCGGATCGGTGGATAGGATCTGAATGTCTCTATCTCTCTCTCTTTCTTTACCTAGATATATAGGTACCTCTCTCAGATCTGGACCTCCAGATCCGGATTGGAGTCGGCCGGAGGGGAGACGGGTCCGCCCGAAGGGAAGTGGAGGCGGCGGCCGGAGGGGGGGTGCCGGCGGTGGTGGCGCCCGGATCCGGATCCGGGGGGTGGGCGGTGGTGGCTCCCGGAGTTGCATGGATCTGTGCGGAGGCGGCGCCAACCGGAGGCGACGATCGGGTCGAGTAGAAGCGGCGGCTTCAAGAGAGGGAGGTGGCGGTCGCGGCCGTGAGACCGAGGAGGCGGCGGCGCTGAGGAACGAGGAGACTCGAGGCGGCGGCTTCCGGGGAAGGAGGCGGCGGCGACGACTGGAGAGGGAGGCGGCGGCGGCGTCCATGAGGAGGTGGCGGCGGCCGGGTGGTGGTGCAAATGCGCGGTGGGCGGCGACCGGAGGAAGGGCGGCGGCGTTCCGCGCGGTGGGGAGGCGGCGGCCTGGGGAGAGCGGCGTCCTGGAGAGAGGAAGGGGCAGGGGTGTATGGGAGGGAGAGCAGCAGTGGAAAGATCAGGTACGCTCTGATACCATGTAGAATAGTAGAGGAGGATTGGAACAAACATCACACAGCTAAAGGGCTAGGGTAGCTTATATTTATATTGGTCTGGTGTAGGCATACATGGAAGGCGCATACATGGAAGGCACATACATGGAAGGCGTATACATGGAAAGTGCATATATGGAAGGATATCTAATTATTCTAATAGTCATAGCGAGACCGTGGCGCCTAGATACCTAGTGGACTAGGCGTCCGCCATGGCGACAGTTAGACGATAATAATAAATACATGTAATACCTTATATGATCGAAATTTAAATAACCATGCAATATAATGGCCAGATCTGATATCTATTATTTGTATGTAATGTAAGGGGTTAATTGCAAATATATATGTATATATGTGGGCTCTGCTCTTGGCGACTTGGCCCATGGAATACAAACCAACTTATTGCACTAGAGACGGTTATTGTTAGGGTTGGGCACCGCCACCACTTGTTTGCTCCTCACCCGACCCCTCTTCCCGCTTGCCACCACCGCTGCCTCGACCCGCCTTTACTGTTGGCCGCCCCAACCACCTTGACCCGCCTCTGCCGTCGGGCGCCCCAACCACCTCCGGCCACCTCCGCCTCTTCTCTGGCCGCCGCCGCCTCAGCCCACCACTCTCGTTGGCCGCCCCGGTCGCCTTCTCCCGTCGCCCCAGTTGCTTCCTCCCGCCGCCTCCGGCCACCTCCGCCGGCCTCCTTTGCGCTCCGCACCGTTGGCTCGTGCCCGTGTTGGTCCTCCTCTGGCTCCGACCAGCCGCCCCGACTAGGAAAGTTGGGTGGGACACCTCGGCGTCCAGCTCTAGGAAACCAGACGTGATGACTAGGCGACGCCGTAACAACCATGCCCAAGAATAGTTGTAGAAGCCTTTGTCAGGATTATGATCCTACGAAGCTAACATAATAGGAGCCGACATGATACGGATTGGTGCATGGACCGGAGTTTCATAGAATAGCGATCCTAAATGTAGGATTGTGCTCAGGATTGGGTAGGATCATGATCCTAACTATGAACTATATCAGCATATATTTGATATTCCATATTGCTAATTTAAGTTATATTAGTTTAGTTTCCTTTCTTTTTGCTTTAAATGTTGCTCTTAAGTTGAAAAATATTTTCACACATAGTAGACTATTAAATGATTAATTTATACAAAAATGAACTAAATAAATGCTCTAAAAATAAGTTTAATTGAGTGTGATGTGAATAAGTTCACCCACATTTACAAAATTTAATTAAATAGTTCAATAATTATAGTGTAGATTACAAATTTGAAAACACAATTCTTTGTTTATATAAAATATATGTGTTTTTCAAATCTGGTAGAATCTACGACCCGATCATGTTAGACCAAAAAGATCCCACGGAGAATCGTGATCTTGACAACCTTGGTTCTTATTCAAAATCTGCAGCTTGAAAATTGAAATAAAATTTCAAGCCTGCGAATAACTAGACATATACCAGGCATATCCAACCCATTGTATTTATAGCTGTTTCTAAAGCCCACCACATCATCTAACAACAAAATTGGATACAACCGCTCCAACCCTCTCTATCTTGACACTAAATATATGCATCCTACATATAATTTTTCGCTCTCACCAGGCTCACCAGTCATCCTATTACCCTCCCCCTTTATTCTGTTCCTCATTCCTTTACATGTGGAATATACAACCTGCTCTCCAATGCATCTTTTTTTTTGCTGCATACTCCTTGTTTTGTGGCAAGATATGTCTTTAGTGATGGAATCTTTTGGGGCCTATGAGTGGACATCAATTTCACATTTTCACTTCAGTTAACTTGAAATAGACAGCAAGAGCCTCATTTTCCTACTTAAAACTTGAGATTTTTGTGGAAGCTAGCAATTAGAAGGGTTAATACACTAATCCTTGAATATCCTGAATTTCCTTGTTATTAGAATAATTAGATAGATTTCTATATATGCGCTTACCATGTATACGCCTTCCATATATATGCTTTCCATATATGCGCTTACCATGTATGCACCTTTCATGTATGTGCTTTCCTTGTATGCCTATTCCAGGTCAATATATATACAAGCCACCCCAGCCCTTTAGCGTGTGGTGTTTGCTTCCAATCTCTCTACTCTTCTACATGGTATCAGAGCGTACCTGAGTTCTCTTTCCGCTGCCCACCTCCTCTTCCCCCATCTACACCACCACCCGGCCGCCGCCTCCTCACGGACGCCGCCGCTGCCTCCTTCCTCGGAGGTTGCCGCCGTCTGTCAGGTCGCCGCCACCTCGGGGTCCCGATCTGTCAGGCCGCTGCCGCTTCCCCCCTCTCCGGGAGTCGCCGCCGCCTCCTCGACCCCGGGTTGACGCCATCCCCCTCCGGCCGCTGCCCCTCAGACGCCGCCGGGTCGCCGCCGTTTCCCCTAGGGCTGGTCAACGCCGCTCGGACGTCGCTGCCTTCCCCGGGTCGCCGCCAGGCCGGATCGCCGCCGCCTCCCCCGGGTCGTCACCAGGCCGGATCGCCGCCACTTCCGCTCGTCTCCTCCGAGGCCGGGTCGCCGCCGCCTCCTCGACCGACCGCCGACCACAGGCCGCTTGCGCTCGGATCCCCTCCCCCCTCGAGCCGATCGGCTGCCAAAACAAGATCCGGATCGGATCTGAGTTACCAGCCTTTATAGAGGTAAAAAAAGAAAAAAGAAAGAAAAAAGAGAAAAAAAGGAAAAAAAAAAGAAAGAGAGAGGAAGATCCTCGACCATGTCGTCCCCAGTTGCTGCCACCGCCACGGCCCTGCTCGTGACGAGCGTCGCGGCGGCCGCAACCGCCGCGGCAAGCAGGACGGGTCCGGTCGTGGAGCCAATGCCGGTTTTCAGGGTGGCCGCGTACTACCCTCCACCGATCGGTCCCTGGTTCTGCATCAACCCATGGATTGCCCCTACTGGCCGTTAGTGGCGTCCCTCGCCCGCTGCCGGCCTTCTCGGTGTTCCATCTCAGGCTCATACTGCCTTCACGCCGTCCCAGCCTTCCACCCCGCAGACCTGGGATCAGCAGTGCCTCATCACCGTGTTGAATCAACTGGCTATCTAAGGATGCGGCGGCTGGGTCATGGATAGCGGCGTCACCTCCCACATGTCGACAGACGACGATACCCTCTCTTCCCACCCCCACCTCATTCGGTCGTCACTGTTGGCAACAGTTCTCGTCTCCCTCTTTCTCGTGGTCACACGTTTCTTCACACACCATCCACTCGTTTTCTTCTTCTCAACACCCTAGTTGTTCCTAACCTACTTCATAACCTCATTTCCGTTAGACAGTTCACTCGTGACAATCATTGTTCCATCGAGTTTGACACTTTTGGGATTTCAATTAAGGATCCCCAGACGCAACGTGTGCTACTTCGCTGCAATAGTGCGGGCGACCTCTACACTATCCCTCCAGTCGCCACCACAGCTCCACCCAGCACCCACCTCGGCATCTCCCAGCTTTGGCATCAGCGTCTTGGTCATCCCGGCGTCACTTACCTTGACACCCTCCATAAAAACTCGCTTATCTCATACAATAAAGTAGACCGCCTCTTTGCCAGTCCTATCAACTTGGCAAACATACGCGCCTTCCCTTTGCTACTTCGCGCTCTTCTGCGCCTTTTGAGCGAGTTCATTGTGATGTGTGGACATCTCCAATTCCTACTTGATGATTTCTCTCATTATTGTTGGACTTTTTCTCTTAGAAAGAAATCACAAGTTTCCCAACACTTAGCAAATTTTACTGTCTATGCTAGCATACAATTCGGTCTCCCACTAAAATCCATACAGGCCAACAACGGCACCGAATTTGTGAACCACACCAACACATCCTTCCTTGCTTCCCTTGGCATTACCCTACGCCTCTCTTGCCCATACACCTCCCCGCAGAATGGCAAAACCGAGCGCATCATTCGCACCCTCAATAATGCGGTTCGCACGCTCCTGCTCCACGCCACTATGCCTCCCAAGTATTGGGCCGAGGCGCTCGTCACTGCCACCTATCTCATTAACCGTTGCCCATCTTCTTCTGTTAGCGGTTACATCCCTATGCCCTACTTCATCGCTCCCCACTGCAGTATAGTCATCTCCGGGTTTTCGGTTGCCTTTGTTTTCCAAACCTCTTTGCCACTTCTGCTCATAAACTTGCCCCACGTTCCACGGCCTGTGTCTTCCTCGGTTACCCTTCTCACCATAAGGGGTACCGCTGTCTCGATCTCATCACCAAACGTGTCATCATCTCCCGCCATGTTGTCTTTGATGAGACTATATTCCCGTTTGCCAGTAGTGACCGATCTTCATCCTCTCGCTCCGACTTCGATTTCCTCGACGACGACACTGCCATGCCGGTGCCTCGCACTGCTGCAATGGCACCCTTGCAGGTACCTCAGATGACTGCTCCACCACTGCATGGTCTCGAGCGATCATCTCCTTCGTCTACGGCACCATTTGTCGCTCCGCCACCACCTCCGCCCGTGCATCTGGTTTACTCCAGACGGTCACGTGCGGCTCCTTCCGACCACCGCACCAAAGATCGTTTCGTCTTGGCTCCGCTACCCGACTACGTCAGCGCCTCCCTCGGACCATCCGATGGTGACACGGGCTCGGTCGCCGCCGATCCTTCTGTGGAGTTTTTCTCCCTAGCGGCCGACCACTCTCCCGCTTTGTCCGTTCCGGCGAACTATCGTAGCGCCCTCGCCGATCCCAACTGGCGCGCCGCAATGGCCAAGGAGTACAAGGCCCTCATGGACAACGTCACCTGGCGCCTCGTCCCGCGCCCGCCTGCTGCTAACATCGTCTCCGGGAAGTGGATCTTCAAGCACAAGTTTCACTCTGATGGCAGTCTGGCCCGCTATAAAGCGCGCTGGGTTGTTCGTGGCTTCTCTTAGCAGCACTGTGTAGACTACGACGAGATATTCAGTCCGGTGGTCAAACCGGCCACCATCCGGACTGTCCTCTCCGTCGCTGCATCCCGCTCCTGGCCGATTCATCAGCTTGATGTCAAGAATTCCTTTCTCCGTGGCACTCTTAATGAGACGGTCTACTGCCAGCAGCCCTCCGGATTCGTGGACCCTTCTCGTTCCACCCATATGTGTCTTCTCCAGAAGTCCCTCTATGGTTTGAAGTAGGCTCCCCGAGCATGGTACCAACGGTTCGCCTCCTATATCCGTGGCATCGGTTTCGTCGCCTCGTCCTACGACATGTCCCTATTTGTCCTCCGTCAGGGGACTGACATGGCCTACCTACTGTTCTACGTCGACGACGTCGTTCTCACGGCTTCCACCCAAGGTCTTCTCCAGCATCTTACAGGCTTGCTTCACTCGGAGTTTGCCATGATGGACCTCGGTGACCTGCACTTCTTCCTCGGCATCTTCGTCGCACGCTCCTCCAATGACCTCTTCTGTCTCGGCGACGTATGTCGTTGATCTCTGCGACGCTACCGGCATGGTGAGTGTCACCTCGGCCACCCGGTGGACACTCACGCCAAGCTATCCGGCCACGACGGAGTTCCCGTGGCCGATCCGTCCGAGTATCGTAGTCTTGTGGGGGCTCTGCAGTACCTGACACTCACACGTCCTGACTTGGCGTACTCTGTCCAGCAAGTATGTCTTTTCATGCATGATTCGCGGGAGCCCCATCTTGCATTGATCAAACGCATCCTGTGATACGTCAAGGGTACTCTCGACGCCGGTCTTCACATTGGCCTCTCCCCAGCAACATCCATCACTGCCTACTCAGACACCGACCGGGGCGGTTGCTCGACTCATGACGCTCCACCTCCGCCATCGCATTTATCTCGGGGATAATCTTGTCTCTTGGTCCTCCAAGCGTCAAACAATCGTGTCTCGATCAAGTGCAGAAGCTGAGTACCGTGCTGTTGCCCATGCTGTAGCTGAGTGTTGCTGGCTGCGGCAACTTCTCCAAGAACTTCACGCCCCAATTGCTTCAGCGACTGTTGTCTACTGCGACAATGTTAGCGCCACCTACATGTCAACTAATCCAGTCCAGCATTAGCGTACGAAGCACATCGAGATTGACATTCATTTCGTTCGCGAGAAGGTTTCACTTGGTGAAGTTCGTATTTTGCACGTACCATCCTCCCATCAATTCGCGGACATCATGACAAAAGGTCTCCCGACGCAGCTGTTTCAGGATTTTCGATCCAGTCTTTGCGTTCGGACTGCCGCTACGACTGCGGACGGGTATTAGAATAATTAAATATATTTCTATATATGCGCTTACTATGTATGCGCCTTTCATGTATATGCTTTCCATATATACGCTTACCATGTATGCGTCTTCTATATCTGTGCTTTCCTTGTATGCCTACTCCAGGCTAATATATATACAAGCCACCCCAGCCCTTTAGTTGTGTGGTGTTTGCTCCCAATCTCTCTACTCTTCTACACTTGTACTATTGTACATGTATTCTTGCTTACTGTTTAGATGAATAACAATGCAGAACAAGGATCTAGAGAAGCAAGTAAGGTTTTTCCAGAGTAGCGTTGCTCAAGCATTTGCTGAACGAGATAATTCGTTGTTGGAGGTTATTTTCGGTTTACTTGCTAAGTCAATTATGTATCTAAAGAGTTAATGCTGTATACATGACATTTGCTCTTTTGTTGGTAATTGTTGAAATTGGTAGTGTGAAAAAGCGAAGGAGCGAGAAGGAGCAGTCTTAAAAAAGTTTGCTGACTTTGAGGAAAGGTAATGTCGTTTCCTATTCAACATGTTTCACAACTGTTCACTGATATATTAGATTTATTTGTTTACTCTTAAGGATGACAATGTTTTGATGTGTCCTTTCACCAATTCCTCGAGGAGAAGAATGTAAAGAAAACTGTTCGGGTTTTACTACTGCTTAATTATGTTCTGTCTTTTTAATTATGTTCTGTATGTTTTCTTTATAATTCTTAGGGTGTACTTTATTTGCTTGTATTATTGGTTTTGTTGTTGTTATTGTTAACCACATGTTTTATCTCTATGGCAACCAAATAACTTGTTCATTCTGCTTTTTGGTATTTCCTCAACTAGTTGTTAGTCTATTTTTGGGATATTTCATGCTTATGTTTATTTTTTATTGTGTTGTCTTTGAATATTTCATATTCAGAAATGGACAATGGAATGGTAACTTGATGTTTTAAATGCCATTGTTGTTAGGTCGGTTCTTTTGGGCTGTGCTTTATGACTTTTGACTTAAATTTTTGAATTCTGACTATTCACGAGAGAGAGAGCACAGAGAAAGAGACGTGCGATTTTGACCGATATAGATGAAGTTAGAATAGCATGTACTATAATGTAGACCTTGTCTTAAAAAGATACTCTATTTGAAACCTAGTTAATATAGAGAGCCAAGTCCTAAGCCCAAAAGAACTCACCCCTTGTCCTACATTTGCTACTCAAGTTTCAGTTAAGTGCATAGTATCATGGTGATTATTAATTGTCAGGATGAGAGAATATCAATCCACAAGTGATGATCATAAACGGTTAAATGATGCCTTGCAAATGGAGCTGACAGAACTGAAAGCGCACATGGAGTCTTCCTTGAAAGTAAGTATTTTTGTTCATTTCTTCATTGCTAATACTACCAACAAGGAGTTTTTGTGAGGTCACCTGATATAGGAACTAAACTCTCTGTGTGGTGGAAATATTTACACTGAAATAAAATGATTAAACTCTATTATAAATTTGTAATAGTTAGTTATTACAACTACTCCATAATACTTTGGTTGTCCTACAATCAGCTTCCTGCATTGACATTTGACACTTTCGTTATGCAGTGTATTGTGTGTGAAGCATGTGCCCAGCACTGACATGGCCCTCTGACATATATTGGTGCCATGTTAGTTTTATCAAATTGGAAACCCATGCACGCATTATTGATGTGTTGTCAAACCTTGTTATTGTGGCACAAGTTGCAGAAAACCCCAGGGGATTTATTTAATTTCTCTTTTTTGTGTGCATGTGTTGGGCGGGCGGGGGTATATATATATAGATATATATACTTATATATCTATGTATATACATATATATGGAAAAATGGTTCTATATTCCTGGGAGTACGTACTATATATATACATATATAGGGCTCTTCTTTCCGGCCTTCTAGAGTGTAAATTGAACCAAAAAGGACTAATATACTACGAAGTGATCTTGATGGACTCCTGAGTATAAAATAAAATCCATCACCTACTACATTTCTTTCTGATCTATGTGGTTGTTTATACTCAGTGATATACCTTACCAATATATATACTTTTTAAATCCAAAATGCAAGCCTTTGTAACTGATGTTTTCTGCAAGCCTTTGTGACTAGTATCTATTAATATTAACCCGTTTTGATGGGGAACTGATGTTTGATTATCTTTCAGGTTATTCTAAAATTCTATGAAGTTCGTTTCAGAGACTTTGAATGCCCTTCGAACATTACTTTTGAAGAGAAATGTTCAATTCTTCTAGATGATTCTGCTGACAATTGGAGTTTCAGCTCAGATGGCGAAACCTCGACTTTGAAGTACATTGTAAACTTAAAGCCCTTTATCCATTAGAAAGAATAGTTCAATTTCAAATTGAGTTGTTTTAATCCTTTTCACTGGTCTTGCATGTTACATGTATCTATGATACTTTTGTTGAATTTTATAATCCACTGTTGTAGGGTACGTTTATCCTTGACCAAGTTCTCCAACTTTATTCTGGAAACCCAAGGAAAGCAAAAGATTGGGATATGATGAAACTTTGCTGCCAGTTGTCTCATTTTTAATTCTATTCAGAAGCATTTATGCTTTGAACTTCAGCTTTCTTGTATAACTTACAGCACCTTTCGTGGGTACAAACTACCTGCATGCTTGATTGTTCTCAACATTTTGGTGCTAATCTTCTCTATTATACTATTTTTAGGTTCAAGTCTGCTATAGATGTTCATCTCCTCTTTGACTAAATTAAGCCATGTAGTCTCAGATATACAACATGATCCGAGCAACCCAAATTCTTGTTAACAAAATAAATGCTCTACTGGTACTATAAAAGTTTCCACGACATATATTACTTTAAGTTGTTGGAAATATTGAAACATGATGGTGACTTATCTTAATAAGACCTTTTGACTGAAAAAAAATGAATAACTAAACAATTTGATAACAAGGCTTGTATGCTCTGTTGCAAGAAATACACCCAGAACCCTTTTTTTCATTCCTTTACTGTTTCCAATTTTGTGGTTGTGAATGTTTCGTGTTGATTTGATGCCCAAGCCAAAGTGTTTTGCATGATTGCATTGCATCTACTTACGTCTACTTACTGGTTTGCACTAGTTTTATGTACATTTAACTAATTTTTTATATAGGCATCTCTAGAAGAGGAGAAAGAGTCACTTAAAGCTAAAATAGCTAAGCTGCAAAGCAATCTAAGAATGGTAAGACAAAATTGGGGAATCTTAAGACAAGTTTGGGTGTAATGGAAAAGCATATTTTTTGGATTTCCTGAAAGATGTTTTTTTGGTTGTCCAGGGTCTTGAAATTGAACAACATTTGCAAAGAAATGCGCGAACATTTGAGAAAAGACAGGTACTAAATTTCAGTATTATATTATTCTTTCTCATGACACATTTAATTCCTGTAGCTCACTTTGGAATGCAGGCACTCTATGATGATTTTCTGAGAAATGGACTGTCATCTCTTCAAAAGTTCTACACACATCAGAGAGCTGAAATTATGAAGATGTTAGAAGAAGAATCATCTCAGATGACCACTGTTGTTAATGAGATTCAAGACAAGCTGAGTAAAATTTGCATAAACCCTGAAATCATTGAAACCCCTGTCAGGGAGATGCAATGCTGTGACAGCAGTTGTAAAGATGTGCATGTTACTATGGACATCGACCCTGGCACCAGCCCTAAGGTTTGTTCAGTACACAATCAACTTCCTCAAGTCTGCATTTATGCTGAACCTCTTCCATAATCTAGATTTATGCTCACAGAGTCACAGGTTACAACATATTTTCTGTGGAAATTTTGAAGTTCATAAAGTATAACCAAATCTTCTCTTTAGAATTTCTTTTTGTGGATAACTATATGCCACCGCAAAAATTAGAAATTAGATGTACTACTGCAAATATGTGTTTCTATGTATGCCATTATGCTGCATAATTTATGCACATGCAAGATCACTCATTTTTTTTTCAACTCCTACCAATATGGAATTGTAACAGCATCAAGGACATGTTTGGTTCAAATGGCCCACAGAGCATATAATTTAGCATTTGTTTCCCGTGTGACTAACTGAAGTACTGAACTACTGTATTGTGAGATGACTTGAGGAGGTTGGGGTCAGTGTTATGGACTTCCATTTTATATATTAAAAAAAAGTAATGTTTAAAACTTGAAGGCAAAAGTACAAATATTATATCCTAAATTGGCATTTTTGTATTTACATTTACATGAGAAGCAATATTCATCTTGTGTAAGCAAAATATTTTGTCCTTGCTTTTCCAGTTGATAGATCTGGGTTCGGATGCATACGTTCTACAGTGTTCCCCCTTTTTCCCCTTGAAAAAAACAGCTCTTTTAATAGACAATTACTGTTTCTTGTGATTGCATATGTTGTAGGGTGATGTTCCTGCAGGTTCTAATTCTGCGACATTTGATGTGTCAAAAGCGCTTGCTCAAGCTTTGCAGGAGAAGGTACAGCATCACTCTGGTGTTTCGTTTTTGCTTTTGATCCTCTTGAGTCATGTTTTCTTCTTGAAATTCTGATAAGAGTTTCTTTATATTGAATAATCTCACACTATGTTTTTTCTTTTGATCCTCTTGAGTCATGTTTTCTTCTTGAAATTCTGATAAGAGTTTCTTTATATTGAATAATCTCACACTATGTTGATATCTTTTACAGATGGAGGCACTTATGCTTTTCTCACAGGAACAAGAACGATACCTAATGGAGAAACAGAGAAACCAAATTGTTATTGAGGACCTTCAGAAGAACTTATCTCAAGTAGTACCCTACACTTTCTATTTGGCCTTATTTTTCAGTTACAATTTTCGTAGTCTAAAGAATGATACATTTGTGCAGTGTTTTAAATCGTACTAGGGTATGGAAAAGTTTCATCTGACACTGTTTTAAAGATTAGACCTGTTCAGTTTTGCTTCTAGAAGCTGTATTTGTTGGAAAAGCAAAATTGGACTGTCTGTCTGTTTTTCAAAAAAAATCTGGACTATATGATCATAGAATGCATCTTCTTGAAATATGAAATTCTTTTGGAAAATTTCATAAATTTATATGTTCAGAGATAAGACTGACTACACCGTTAGCATTGATTGGCAAGATTATCATCCATGATTAGTGGAATAAGTTCTGTTCAGCATCATTAGGATATGACATGTTTGGAGCTCATATACAATCTTCATTATTTTTGCACTTCAACACTCCAGCAAACTTTATGGACTTTTTAGCTGTGGGTGATTGGGCTGGATTTAGTATCCAAACAGGTCCTTCTGTTTGTCAATTTTCCTCTTGGTCTCTTTTCATTGCATCTCCAGATCTTTTGTTTACAGTACATACTAGAGGCTGCAACGTTGGATGCACGTGTATTAACCATTTTGTATGCAGGTTAAAGATGAAAAGGTGAAGGTCCTGATGGAATTAGCAAAACTTAAAGAAGAGTATCTTCTGTTGAAGGGGTAACCTTTTTGTGCAGCATGCCATCATAATGAATCATCTTCGTCATAATTACGTATTCTTCTAGAAGCTTTTGTAACATGGTGGCAGCATCATCCATTTGTAACAAATCTTGGTGCCATGAAGGGCCCTTGCAGAAACGGTCACTTAGTGGGCAGGGCACGCTATGTCTTTGGAAAAAGAACGTGTATACCATATTCGTATTTCATCAAAATTGGTTACCACTTCTCTAGGTCCTTTAGCTGAGATGGATTTTTAAGCTGTGAATCCAAAGTATTGGCTGAGATGGATTTTTAAGCTGTGAATCCAAAGTATTGGCTGCACAAAAGAAAATTTCTTGTTCTGCTATCTTGGGGTGCCAAGGCAAAGATTGCATGATGCACTAAACCATTTTATAATCAATCAGCAATTATCCAGCCATTTAATCTTTCATCATTACTGTGCTTGCCCTTGCCAATGCCATGTGCACGCAGAGTCAATGCCATATTGGAAGAAAAAAGAAACCCTCCAACATGGCACTTTGCACGGATAAGGATTTTGTATCATGTATTTTTATTTAACTAGCATGCCTGTACCTGTGAATCTGTGATATACATTGCGAAAAAAATCAAAACCCTCTCTATTGTCACATTCAATTTTCTAACTGGACATATGATCCGTTTTTATAATAGTATTTTTTTCTTAGCATCTTTTTTGTTTTAAAATAAGGAAGTTAAAGCAACTGCCGCATTTTTCTTATGATGGACCATAAAATAGACAGTATCATTATTTTTTGTAAAATCTTCTTGGAGACAGAAAAATATTATGCCATATATATTGCCCCTATCATTCTAGCATATCATATCATGGCTTCGTGGCACGGTGTATTGTGCATTTATCAGTGTACTTATGAAAAAGTAGGTGCATTAGTCATCGAGCTTTGAATGTAGGTGAATCTAACTAAGAATGTTGGTCATTAGATTTAGGAGATCAAAGTTGAAGGTGTTTCGGTCTGTTGAGCTTGTAATTTTTATAGTAGTGTCGTTATGTATGTGTGCTGATTTATGAATGTTCTATAATTTTCAGTGAAACAAAATAAGAAAATTCAAACTAAAAGATTGTTTTCTTCTAGGATAACCATTAACCCACATATATGCCTTAAATTAAAAATAAACAGTCTCAAAGTTCACAACTATGGCTGTCACACAAACGTTGGTCTGAATGAAAGTACAAGACCTTTAGCACTTGTTACTTCATGGAGTCTAATATAGCAGACATGCTAACAGTGATTTTTTTTCTTTGGTGTACATCATGGTTATTAAGCCGTCGACTAGTCGACGAGTCGGTGGCGCGTGAACGACTGGAGCGGTCGACTCGACTTGCGCCGCCGCCGCCGCCGGATCCGCTGCCGCCGCTGCCGGATCCGCTGCCGCCGCCACCGGATCCGCCGTCTCCGCCGCCGGATCCACCGTCTCCGCCATCGCCGCCGTCGGATCTACTGTTTCCGCCGCCGCCGCTGCCGGATCTGCCACTGCCACCGCCGGATCCGCCGCCGTTGTCATCTCGGTCTCGCCGTGGGGAAGAGTAGGGGCGGCGGGAGGGGGGGGGGGGAGGAGCGCGGGGAGGGGAGCGGGCCGGCGGATCGGCTCGGGAGGAGGCGTCGGGGAGGAGGAGGAGGCGTCGGGGCGACGGGGGGAGGAAGGCGGCGGGGGAGGAAGGGGCGGCGAGGAGGAGTAGGGGCGCGAGTCGGGCGGGGAGTGGGCGTGAGTCAGTGAAAAAATGGCGTGGGGGGCAATTTATATGGATTGGTATTTTGCAATTTAGTCCTCTTATTTTCTGAAATTGTAATAAAATCTTTCTCTGTATATATATATTCATACAAACAGTATAAACAGTACCTGTCGACTAGTCGACCGACTAGTCGACAAGTCGGTCCTGAGAAGGACAGTATCGACTTGTCGACTTAATAACTATGGTGTACATATGTTATTGAATGAAAGTACAACAAGACCTTTAGCACTTGTTACTTTGTGGAGTCTAATATAGCAGACGTGTTAACAGCAAATTATTTTTTCTGTGGTGTACATATGTTATTCTAATAACTATGTTATCTTTTCTGCTGATACAGCAGCTCGACAGCGAACGATGGTCATGATACCGGTGATCCTCTGAAAATCATTCCCGGGCATGACCAACAAGGGATGTTGAAGACTATCCTGAAGAGAACATCTTTAAGACACTGGATAAGAAAGGAAAACAGTAACGTTGGGCATGAGAGCTCTGATGGAAGTGATCGTACAGTTTGTAAAGAGTACTCTGTAGATCTTGCAAGGTTTGTGATAATATACATTCATTAGTTTTTTTTACATTGTTCCCCTTATGCTTGGAGACTTCGTAATTGCTATAAATGATCCCAATATGCTACATTGGCGACACTAGATTTTTTGCCATAAAGTTGGATAGCTTTTATTTTTTGACAGGCATAAAGTTTGATGGTTTGTTCCTTGCCTCCCCCCTTCTTCATGTTAATAATGTCAGAGTAGCGTTATTAGCTTAAACTAAAATTGTATATGTAAGTGGGTCACGAAATATTACCAGAAACCGCAGGATAGAAACAATGGTGACTTGTATGCCATTTTCCTTTTGTTTCTCTTCAATCATTAACATGCGCTGGAAAAATATTAAAAGACTAGTAACGTAAGCATCTCTGTACAAGTAAATTAGTTCCATATTGGTTGTTTTATTTTATGCTACTGCATTACAGGTTGAAAGTTGAAAATGCTACCCTTTTGGAGTGTGTTGCTACTATGGAACGTCTCACCTCTTCAGTACATAGGCTGCATATTGTGCTTATGAAGGTAAGCTCTTTTCACTGTTGGATGTAGCTTCTCTATGAAGAAACAAAGTGTTGAAAGAAAGCATGATTGATGCATGATAGTTGTGATCGAACTTGGAGGTCATTTATGTTGCTAGGAAAGAAAAAAGTTAGCTTATACCATGGGGGCAATTCTCAATTGTCAAAGCTGTCGAATCCAATTATATACGTGTCTCAAAATCTGAGGCAAAACAACTAGAAAAGCGAAGACCAAATTACATTCACAACATTAAATGATGGATACTGAATTCCTGTAACTGGAGATGTCTGAACTTGCATTGCATTTGGCCCTTGAGACACTGTTTTTGTTGCATTGCTAGCTTCAGCAATAATATATGATATATAATACATGATTTTTACATTCAGACTGTAACAATAAAATTTTCTCAGGCCTATGATGATGTCAAATCAGCTGGTTCTTTGGAGAATACTTATGAAGCGTTGAACAGTCTAATAACCGAAGCAAACCTTATGAAGACAGCTCTTGGTGTAGTTCCTCCAGTAAGCTGGTCAGGGGATTCATCAGATGCTATTACGTATGATGCTCTGTATGATCCATCTCACTCACCTAAATCATCGAAGTACGAGAAAGTAGATCCCCATAATTCTGCGGGCATGGAGATGGTGGAGCTACTGATATTAGCCGCTGATATCCTTAAGGAGAGCTTTATGTTGAAGAAATAATTAAGGCGTCCAAGATGTTAGCACCGTTTGGTTCCCCATCGCTATTTAGTTTAGAAGTATGCAATTTAACCCTGAGAGAATTGTTTGGTATATACTTCAATTGGTTGATGTAATTCTTGTTGGTTTGTACTGCTAGACATTGTAAATATAGAAAAAAGGCACGCCTGGAAATAGGTTTGTAAATTAGGGCATTGCTATTGCCGTAGCCTCGATTGTTCAAGCTGATGGTTTTGCATGTCAAAGGTAGAATTAATCTTGCAAGTTAATTTTGCATGTCGCATTTCGCCTAGTCACGTGTCAATGAATTACAAGCGGCACTTCTTTCTTTTGCTGCATGTGCAACTGTTTTATACGCAAGAAACGGAATCTGCCAATGTGGTGAGGGGCTCTGGCTCTGCCAGGTAACGGCTAATCGAACAGTGGCCTTGGCTTGTTTAGGTATGTAGTTATGCTCTCTTGCGGTACTATCACTATATTATCTATAAATAAAAGTAGTTGAAAATTTCCAAAAATTAAGAGATTTAGAAGATATTTTCTACGTTCATGTAAAATTTCAATATCAAACTTGACCGTATTTGGAAGATACAAACTGACAAACAGAATAGTGATGAACAGTGAAAAATCACTATTTAAGCAGAATTCGTTAATATCATATCTTCCAAATACAATAGATTTTGATCTTGAAATTTTACATGGATGTATAAATATGTTCTCCCCTATGTCTCCTAATTTTTTTGGAATTTTTGAACTTCTATATCTCGATGATACGAAGGTAGCACCAGGTAACGCACGGTAGGGGTTGGGAGTCCTGGCAGCGCAGAAACCCTAGAGGGAAAAAGGTGTAACGTCTGTTTCCGTTTTTAAGAAATTCTTCAATTCATATATTTTGTTAGCTGATTATGCCTTACATGTAATTTGTTAGTCGATAGCTGGTGCATTCTTAGGGAAGAAGGCGCCGATTCCATGAAGTTTTTCTTCATTAACAATCCTCATCTTTTTCTATTCCTTGCTGTCATTGCTCATGCGATCATGGCAGGGACCTGGGACGAGGATAACTAGTTCGACTTCACAAACTATACTGACCTCGACATGGATGCATCCATCCACACCATAGAACATGATGCCTTGTCATCATCCTCTTCTATTCCAGGCTCACCGCTCATTGGGACCGGCAAGATTGACCAAATAGAAGAAGATCCGTCGTCCCTATCAACAACGCTCCCAAAGGAATCAGTTGTTCCGACCAGATTGGAATACCTGAGTATCTCTTCAAGCCCGGTGCTTTCGATCGGCAATCCTAGTGACAAGAGTGTGATGCCATGATCTGAGTGTCAAGGTACTCTCGATACAGTCATGAGCGACCACTATTTGCCGATAACTCATACGTATTCCGAGAGGCGATCGACACCTGGTTACAGTGTCGATGAAGTTATCCCTGACAGAAAGCTGGGTGAAAATAATAACGCTCGGCATCCAATCGGCAATCCACTAGATCAGGCTAAGTCCATAACAAAGCCCACTAGAGGTGGTAATTTCCAGTTGCTCCCTATCATGGAGATTTCTTGCCGAAGTGGTGGAAGGCTCTCCCTTAGTTTCAACAGGATCTCGTTAGGAGATTCGCGCTGGAGGCATGAAGTTAACGCAATTGGTGATACAAATCGAGATGCCATGCATGATTTTTCACAATAGGACCCGCCAAGACCCACTGGTCAAAATGGTGAAAATGCTCCTACGTTACCCCAAGAGGATGTAGGCAACAGAACTGGTGGATATCAATTGGCTAATCCACCTGCTTCTACTCCACCACACTTATGGGTCAAACAGGACATGTTGGGGGGCTCAGAGAGGAACTTGAATCATCATACCCCCTTCACAAATAGGAATCCTCCAAAGCCATTGGTGGCTATTTAGAACTTGCAACAAGTCTAGGATATTTTAAACAACTCAGATCCTGCTTTGGTAGAAACTCCGGGATATGCTCAGGTTGCAAGTCAAGTGTCAGAAATCCTCCAGTAGATCATGTGGCGCACAGAGATGTATAGGGGTAGAGGAACTTGCAAAGTCATACTCTGACTTTGTCTGAGCATTCCTCCCTTAGTAGAAGCTAGCATGGTCAGATTGGAAACAATTTGATGTCCGGCGTAAGACCCACCCAAAGATTCTGATGGGGGAGTCATGAGGGAAGATGATTTTTCGACAATGAAGCCACACCTTGTTACAAGGGACAAACACTATGATAAGGTGATCTATGGCATCACCTAACCAAGCAACTAGTTGGAGATACCACGTAAGTGTCCATGACCGAGTCGGAGTGCCAGCTTCCCAGTATGATTACTGAAGGAACCGGTCTCCTACCGACTATAATCCGGCGCCCTTCCAAAGAAGACACCATGACTTGATCATAGGCTGTCGGGCTTTCTCAGCAGGCCTTCAAGTAGTACGCTAGTTAGATAGGGTTCCGACCAGCAAATCTAGAGAAATTCAATGAAACTCAGAACCTACTAGAATTTCTCTAGATTTACATCACTACCATCAGAGCCGCGGGGGCAACGATAATGTGATGGCAAACTACTTGCCCATAGTCTTCGAAGGATATGCCCGCTCTTGGTTACTTAACCAACTAATCGAATCAATCTATACCTGGGAGCATCTTTGTGATCTGCTAATCGCAAACTTTTAGGAGACATACGATCACCTTGGAAAAGAAGATGATCTCCATCAAATCCTGCAAGAACCCAATGAGACTTTTAGATAGTATATTAGGAGATTCAGACAGGTTCATTATTCTATTCCAAAGGTTGCAGATTCTTCTGTCATCTAGGCTTTTAAAACTAAGGTAAGAAACTGATAGTTTACGAAGGATATTATGATGAACCTGCCAAGAACGATTGTTGAGTTGTTCAACAAGGCCGGCAAGTACACAACTACTAGCGAGGCAATTGAATGTAACAAGTCCATCGACTAGATAGAGAAAATTCCTCAACCTGGACTGGTTAAGAAAGAGAAGAAACACAAGAAATCTCCCAAAGGTAAGAAGAATTACAAATCCAACACTAAATAGGTTCTTGAGATTCCAGATAAGTACACTAAGAGCAAGAAGGATTATTCTGGTCGGAACAAGGCAAAAGCTCCAACTGACAAATCCACGAATAATAAGAAGTGGTGTCCACTCCACCAAGCAGTAGGGCATGATCTACGCAACTGTTGTGTCTAGCAGAAGAAGCTAAAAGACTATTACTCAAGTAAGGGTCTTTTCCTTTTCATTCAGGAGATATGAGAACCAAGCTCCAAGAAGGACAAGGATGGCAACAAAGATATGAACTATTAGGAGCCACAACACACCGTCGACATGATCTTCGGTGGGTCTTCCTCCTATGAGTTCAAACACCATCTGAAGATTGTGGAGTAGAAAGTAAATCTCACTAAATCTTCAATCATTGTCAAGCCCTCCAAGTGGTTAGAAAAAACTATCTCCCGGGAAGACTACCACAATCCGTCAACTCGACCAGGTAGGTTCCCTATTATCGCAAAACCTACCATAAATAATTACAAAGTCAATTGAGTTTTACTATATGGCAGTAGTTCTCTTAATATTTTGTTTATGGGAGTTTTAGAAGAAATACAAATTTCCAAGTCAAATGTAAAACCCATGAAATATGCTTTCTATGGTATAGTCTTGGGATCTACTACCAAATCGATAGGGTAATTTTTCCTACCGATTACGTTTGGAAGTCCAAATTACTTCCAAATAGAAATAATCTAGTTTGATGTGGTAGACTTTGAGACCGTATACAACAAGATTCTTAGTCGATCATCATTGGCTAAATTCCTAATCGCCAAGCATTACGGCTATCAAAGTCTTAAGATGCCAGGACCAAAAGGGGTCATAACGGTTCAAGGGGATAGGAAGATGGCATGTACATGTGATCGTAAATCAATAAAACTGATCGATAAACTTCTGACTAGAAATGCTAACCCACCTTCTATACAGGCCAAACACTCAAGACCAAAGGTAGCCCCAAAACCTTCTGACCAGATCAAATAGTTTCACTGACAAGGTCAATTCTCCGAAAAATGTCAAAGCGTCATTTAGACTCAAAAATTCTAGTGCCACCTTCCAAAAGATATTGGTTGGGGCAAGACTTGACCCCAAATAGGAAGAGTAGCTAGTCTTCTTCCTCCGAGCAAACTTGAATGATTCACTTGGTAGACATTCGACAAGTCCGGTGTCCCTAGGGAGGTGATCGAGCATAGGCTAGCACTCTGCCCTGACAACAAACCTGTCAAGCAAAAGCTGATGTGCTTTGCACTTGACCAAGAGGAGGCAATCTAGTTGACCATATAGAGTGGCTCACGAATCCTATAATGGTTAAGAAAAGCAATGGGAAATAACGAATATGTATCGATTTCACATATCTTAACAAATCTTGTTCGAAAGATGACTTTTCCCTTCCACGTATCGATCAACTTGTCGACTTTACTTCCACGAGTTAGTTATTAAGTTTTTTAGAGCATATTCAAGGTACCACCAGATTAGCATGAGTAAAGAGGATGAAGAGAACTTTCTTCATCATACCATACGAAACTTTTTGTTACATCAAAATGCTGTTTGGTCTCAAAAACACTAGTGCTACTTTTCAAAGGGTAATGCAAAAAAAAACTTTAGTGCTCATATTAGTCATAATTTAGAGGCCTATGTTGATGATTTGGTCATGAAAATTATTAACATTAGAGATCATATCTCTAATCTGTAAGAAACTTTTACTAACTTAAGAAGATATAATCTTAAGTTCAATCTAGAGAAATGTGCGTTCAGAGTTTTCTCTAGAATGCTTCTTGGTTTCCTAGTTTTGGCTAGAGGAATTGAAGCAAATCAAGAAAAAATACCAACCATTGAACAGATGTGCCCTCCAGCCACAAAGAAGAAAGTCCAAAAACTAATCGGTTCTATGGCAGCACTAAGTCATTTCATAGCACGGTTGGAAGAAAAATGATTGCCTTTCTTTAAACTTCTTCAAAAATTTGGAAGTTTTGAATAGACTAAAGAAGAAAATGATGCTTTTGAGGAGCTTAAAAGGTACCTTACGAGTGCCCCGGTCTTATTCTCTCCGAGACCAGGAGAAACCTTGCTCTTATATCTGACTGTGATACCACAGGTAGTTAGTGCCATACTGGTCATTGAAGCGTAACAATACCCAACAACTAGTATATTACGTAAGCGAGGTTTTACATGGGCCAAAAGAATGATATCCAGATATACAAAAGTTGTTATATGCCCTCCTTATGATTTCAAGAAAACTAAGACATTACTTCCAGGCTGACAAAGTGGTTGCACCAATTGGATACCCTCTAGGTCAAGTTCTCCAAAATAGGGAATCATTAGGACATAGCAAAATGGGTAGTAGAACTTGGCGAATTTGATCTCTATTTCATTCCATGAACATCAATTAAGTCCCAGGCTTTAGCAAAATTCTGTTAACCAGCCTTGCCAAGAAATTCATTACAAAAAACATGATTACACGGTTTGGTGTTCTAAGTCATATAATCACAGATAAGGGTACCTAGTTTTGAGTGAAGATTTTCAGGAATTCTGCAAGAATCTAGGTATCAAGGTATGTTACGCCTCAGTGGTCATCCACATAGTAACAAGCAGTAGAAAGAGCCAACGGTATAATAATAAAGGGATTAAAGAGCAGTTGGGTATTAAGTGGCTCATCCACAGCACCTAGTGTTCGACCAGTTAATACAACGGTCAGGAGCTTGGGTATAAGAACTTCCTTCTATATTGTGGGCTGTTTGGACTATGACTAGTTGTACAACTGGTGAAACACCCTTTTTCTAGTTTATGGTGCCAAAGCTATGCTTTCTGCAGTGATAACGATCAAGTAGAATGACAAATCAATGACATCATTTTCTTGAAGAACAATGAAGTTCAGCCTTAATACAATCGACAGTCTACGACAAACCATGTGAAGGTACCACAGTCGTAAGGTGCAGCCTCGCAGCTTAGCTGTAGGTGATATGGTTCTTAGAAACATTTAGAGCTAGGCAAATCACAGCAAACTTTCACCAAAATGGGAACGTACATACACTGTGGTCGAAGTCACCAGACCAGCCTCGGTACGACTAGCCATGTTAGATGGGCGTGTTATGTCCAATTCTTGGATATTGATCAATTGCGTAAGTCTATGTGTAATGTACTTTTTAATTTAATATTTTAGTAAATTTGCATTATTTTTATTTCTTTATTTTTGAGTATTTTTATTTGCATTTTATTATCCAAAATTTGGTTGCATACTATTATTGTCTAAGCTACTTAGAGAAGATCTATTTTCCTCCAAACCCCTTCTAAGGGATATTTTTTACTTTATTGGCTTTGACATTTTCATCAAGTGCCATGCGGATTCCTATCGTGAGCTTAACAGAGATGGTTCTTATAATAATATGTACATTCTTTTCTCAAAGAAAAACAAGTAAAAGAAGAATCACACAAATAACTAACACATAGTTACTTAAAAGTTGAAGGGCTGAAGGTTTTTTCTCACTTCAACATTCTATTTTTCTCTAGTTTAAACCTGATCGAGACATAAAAAATTTCCTAGTCAAAATCTCTCATCTCTGCACAAAGTCCTACCCACTTAAAGGAGTTTCCTAGCAACAACCTTTTTCCTATGATCTTTGCTAGCAGTCAAAACTCGAGTATGAGTACATTTTGAGAAGTATTGTTCATGTCTTCAGTCCTTAGCAAACGTATGACTAGTTTGGATAGAGTTTATAAATAAAAACACTAATCTTTTTGCATACATTCTTGCATAGTTCTTATCATTCATATCATCGACAAGTTTTATGCTATAAAATTTTTTGACCTCATACTAGACTATATTGTATTTTGATTATGGAAATGGTATTTGAGGCTAGTCAAAATCATGTACTGGCTCTGTCCAATGTGATTTTCTAGTGACAACTTGATTCTTGCTACAACATAATCAACGTATGCTCAGTCCATTGGTCAGAACAAACTGCTCTTTAATTCTTAGTCTACTTCTTATTTAGTATGTACTACTACTAAACAAGCAGTCGGGGGCTAGAAAATATACGAGTACTCAACGAGTTGAGAAATTAACATAAACTTTACTGATGATAAAGGTAAATTTTTTACATGAGAATTCTACATATTACACAAATATTTATCTACTCATCAGAGCCACCAAACTGGCTGTTATTCGATGGAGACCTGATCTTCATCTCCTCTACAACCTTGTTCCTGAAGGGCATCACCTCTTCGAAGAACCTGGCTACATCATCCTTCAAATAGTTAAAGTATGTTTCAAGTACTTCGAGGTTGAGTGATAGGCCAGAAGCTTTAAGCTTTACCAATGCAAAGCTAACTCCATCAGCCACAACATCTGTAACATCCCAAATTTGCGAGATTATTTTATTAGCGAACTAATGAACATATTTTCTCGATCTTCTGTGTATTTCAAAATTTCGTCTATTTTAAGTTCTTGATTTGGAAGTTCAGGCGGCAAAAATTTAATTAAGAGAATTAAGACCTCAAAAGAGAGGATCAAGATTTCAACTCAAAGTCCAAATTCTCAACACCCTTGGCAAATCCTAAGTCCAGAAATTTCTAAAAATTTAAAACATCAAGGTTCAAGGTAATATTTAATGTTATCACCCAAATTTTCCTTGATACTTAAGTTGTTCAACAAGAAAATGTAAATGGGGAAATATCAAAATTCAGAAAATCTTTTCGGCCTTTGGCCCATGCAACCCGACCGGCCCATTCGGCCAACTCCTTATCCCCTTGCCTCTCCTCCCTATCCATTCCTCTCCATCCAGCGTTGCCACTTGCCCTTCCTCCTCTTCTCCGCTCGCCCGCACATCTTTCTCCTCCACCGGCCTAGCGCTCCTCTTCCTCCCGGCCTGAATCGGTGCGCTGCCGCTCTCCATCCTTCCCTCGCCCGGGTCCCAGCAGGAGTTCGACTTGGCCTTTTTCCCCTCGCCTCCAGTCTGCCCCAGGCGTCTCCTTCCTCTGGCCCACGGACCCAGGCGCCGTGCGTGCTAGCAACTCCGGCCCAGCGCACGGCTGCCTCGCTCCGGGCTTCCTCGTCACTACATACCAGCTGCGCCCCTGGGATCCACACCGCCCCCAGTTTTGCCTGACCCCGTACGCCTACCACCGGCCTCGCCTGGTACCCATCCCTGCGTGTTACTTCGCCGTAGCCTGTCGCCGACCTTGTCACGGTAGCTGTTCCACCTTCACTCCTCTTCATTGAAGCCCACCAGCCTACCACCTGCACCTCCGCCACTCGACGCTAGTCCAGCTCCGGATTCCCCTCGCCAAGCTTCAATGCCGCGCGTCGCATCAACTGGCCGAGACAGCCATCACTGGTATTACTCCTCTCACCTCCATCGCCTGCAAAAGGGCCCGAGGCTCCCAGCTCCTCCCCGGCATTACTCCACAATGAAGTGTGCCAACCACCTCCTTCTCCAGCTACTTAAGCTCAATCCTTCGTTCCAGGATTCCCCCAAAATCGGCATTCGTCTGAAGAGTCGCCGACGCCACCAATTTCGTCACCATCATCTCCACCGCCGGTCATCTCCCAATTCCTCCCTCCAGGAGCGGCTCAACACCGCCTCGGACCTTCCCCAACCACTGGCCGATGCTTCTCCCTACCGGTGCGGCCTCTCCACGGTAGCTTCCCCGCGCCGCCAGTGGACATCATCATTGACCCACCTCTGGTTTGACCCGATCGAGCAACCACCTCCGGTGAGACCCCTATGTACTGCCTCAGTTCCTGCTCGCCCATTTTCTCTAATTCCCTTCCTTGATCGGTGTTGCCCCATAGCGCTACTGAGGTCGCCGTCCAGCGCCGCCGCCAGCTCCTTCGGCCCCACCGCACGCTGCACCTCCACCTCCTGTGCATGCGCCAGCTCGGGGAGTCCCTACGGCCGCCAACGCCGACGCTTCTCCAGCTGCCCCTACCGGTGCCGCCGACCCCAACCAGGCATCCACTTCCCTCTCTGTTCTCCCCGGCCGAGCACCTCACTCCCTCCTCTGTCTCACTCCTTCTCTTTTATGGCATGCCAGGTGGGCCCCATTGGAACAATATCTGGCAAAAAGTGGATGCTTGTAATATCCCTTGCATGGTGAGCTTCTGAAGTCTATCTCTAAGAATTATGCTATAAAGCCAATGAATGGATCATGTTTGTTAGAGAACCCCTTTTTGTAATAGAACTGTGCTTGTGAAATAATTATGCCCATATCTACTGAGTACCAATTTATCCTTGTATGAAAATTTGTTTAAAACAAAGATCTCATGGCCAAATTAACCATTTGTCAGCATGTTCTTATTAATTGAATATTGATAGTTAAATAGATCAATATCAGTGGATATTCAGAGCTAAGCATATCAAGGAAATAATCCTAAAAATATTGTCAGATAAGAACTTACTTGCTAGTTGCACAAGAATTCTAAGGAGAATGAAATTTGCTTGCCATCTCAAATCAAGATTTATCACATCTCGGTGACGCTTAAATATTATCAAGAGCTAGTCCAAAGAACTCGAATCAACTCGAGCAATCCGTCTAATATCCATTATGTCTTCCTCCTTGAATTTAAGTTACTAGTGCAAATAAAGTTCTTTAACTTACATCCTGTTGCATGAAATATTATTATACGAACTGTTCATTTGCTAAAAACCCATAAGTCTCCCTTTTAATATGTAAATAATATAATGGTAAAATCCTTAGTGTTTATATCTGTGAAATACTAAGAGATGAGCCTCTTTTCAAAAGGGAGAAACTCTTACACCTGGAGAAATCATTACCTTTAGCCTTAAAATGATAATCATTAAGTAATTATCACCCATAATCAAGCATCTTACTAGAACACCACTTTGCATCCCAATATAATCATCCAACTCTTACCTCGGTATTTAAATTGTGGATAAAGTGCAACTGTATCAATTAAACCTTGTAAATTCATAACTCACATTTCCGTTGAGCCGCAACCATTGGTCAATATTATCCATTCCATCAAATCATCAAAAATAATCAATTTATTCCAAATCATAATGGGATGAATGACTAGCTCCATACTAAAACTAAAATATAAATAGTTGGATTCAAGTATCTAACAAATCACCTCCCCGGCAATCTTTCTAAAAGACACATATGTCCTGTTTAACTCACAGAACTTCCTTGATAAATATATTATATTATAAAAGAAGTTACAAAGAAGAAGACCGAGCCATAGCATTCCTAATCCTTCATCCCGAACCGGTAGAAAGATCCTGCGGGTAATCCTTTAATTAACTTCATCTTATTTCATAAAATTTTCCCTCACGGTAAAGCTAACTAACCAAATCCTTCCTTCGCTAAAAATCCGTTCCAAACCCTCTTTATTCTCAATTTATAAACAACATAAAATAAGTTCAATTAATTTAACTATGCTTTTGCCGCCATTTGGATTTATCTGGCTTTTTCATTCTATGGCCACGTATTAGAAATTGCAATCTGAAGATGACAAGCTCAAGCAGATGCCAATTTACGATGAGGGAAGAATTCCAAATTTATTGCGACTGACTGGTTAAGCGAGCTTTGAATTAAACCAAGGCTGCGGTAAATAAGCAAGGCAAGTCATCACTTGATCACATTGATCCCATGTTTTATAAAAGTTACGTTCTTTCAAATTATAAAAATGCATGTTTACTTTGTTATGCAAATTATATCAAAGGTAAGGTAGATATTGCCCTTTATGCTACTAGTATGATTAATATGACATTCTTTACCATTTGATTCACCTGATCCTTGTCGCTCTAGATAATAATGCTATTATCATTAGCTAAATCATAATTACTGCCAAATGAGTCTAAAGCCAGGGCATTTAATTGTCCGGCTCATCATTACTCTTCAAACATGTGAAATTGTTTTGGGCAGTCATTAGATGTAGATGACTGATAATTGTGTACAGCTTACCTTCTCAAAACCTCAAAACTGCTTTACTTGTCTAGGCGGTTGGTAAGAGTGGTTGGGGTTGGATTGTGGTATACATCGCCTGGACGAATTAAGGACTTAATCTTGTATGACCTCTCCATGTAAAAAAGTACAACCACAAGCTGGCAAAGTGTACGCATGACTGAATAATTTGTACTCGCCAGTAAATGAATGCATTTCGGGGGAAATCATGGTTTTTCTCGCTGGACACAAAGCGTCCTGGAGATGGTCATGTCACCGGATAGCGGTGGGCGCAAGAGGGGGTCTAGCTGGCGCCTAAATGGCCTTCCTGTAGATGGAAACCTTAGCGAGTGTATTCTTTTACTAGATACATTGTAAAGGTCATGTGATAATCCGGTTGATCTACATGTCCAAGGAAACATGTGGAATATAACAATTGGGTTATCTCTTGTGGGTAAAGATGTGCAAACTCTGTAGAGTCTAAATTATTCGAATAACCGTGCTCACGGTCAAGAACGGACATGGAAACTTCCTCGAGTTAGTTCTATTTCAAAACCTTTTTCGGGAGGGATGAAAACTAAGTAGGGAGATGTACTCTACTTTGTTGGATTTTTCCTAGAGAGATGTATTCCAGTGGTAATTAGGGTGGAAGTAGCCCAGTAATCAAAATTAGCATTGGTGGAGGTAACCATACACTGTAAAAGGTGGATGTAACCTGCGCTACTATTAATATTACACACTCTCCTTACAACTTGAATTTTGGTTAAAATTGCTAAGTCACAGTAATTTTACTTATTGTATTGGAAATGCTATTTTAGCAAATAAAATAACCTCAAGCCTCCCTTCACAGCCTTGCTTATAATAGATATTAGTGTTGCATTCTGTGTGATGGCTTGTTGAGTATAATTTGTACTCACTGTTGCTAATTACCCTCCAGTCAGTCAAGTTTAGAAGAAGACCTTGCAATGCTCCAGAAGGATCGACAGAGCTGGTATTCAAGAAGGCCATGGACATAGGTCGCGAAACCCCAGTTGGCTGCCTGTGGGCAAGTCCTGAGGGTCCCACTTGTGTGAAGATTTTCCGCTGCTGCATTCTCTGCATTCTCGGCCTAATCGGCCTATGTAAGTTATTACTGTATAAACTATGCTTCCGCTTAATATATTTTTGATATCTGATGATGTAAGCGTGAGCAGCTCTTGATCGAGCAGGATCACGAGAAATCCTGAGAGAATTCGGATTTCCAAATCCGGTTCTGATAACATCTCTCATCGTCTACTCGTGGTTGCTCTAAGAAGTAGCGAGTAGGCCTTGAAGGGTTTCAAGTTGTCTACTAAGACAATTCACCTTCTCGATCGACTCTCTTAAAGAGGATTCAAATGCTTCTGCCCCTATGTCGGTAAGCATCTTGTTAAAGAAAAGGATCTTATCTTGAAGGCTTTTTTGATTCCTTATCCTCTTGGCAACCAAGAGGTTTGTCTAGTCTTTGAAGCTTTAAGGCTTGCTCTACATGAGAAAGTCTTTGAAGCTTTAAGGCTTGCTCTACATGAGAAAGTCTTTGAAGCTTTAAGGCTTGCTCTACATGAGAAACTCAAACTTAGGTAAAATAAACCAAAAATATAATAAACTGGTCAGATTAGTGATCAATTACCTTGGTTCTTCTTCTCATGTGCTTGAGGATGTTATCGTTAAACCTATTCGACCAGTTTTCGATTGACTGGTTCTTAGCTTTACACATCTCCTTAAGTTTCACAATAACAGCTCCTTTTGCCTTAGCCTCTTTTTCAAAGTCATCTAACTCTGTCGACCATGACAAGGAAAGAGCTAAGAAAAAGCAAAGATTAAGAAGCAGCAGAAGAAGTTTTAAGATGATAATTAATTAAATCTCAATTGAAGGTTTTTTCTTCAAGAGTCATGAGGAGTTGTTCGTTTTCGGTCAAGGTTGACCCAAATATTACCCTCTCTTTCTTTAGGGTATCCTTGGCACCTTGACGATACTCCCTGTAACATCTTGTTTTTCTGCTATTTTTAAGGCCAGGATTTTAAAAATGAATTTTCTGAGAATTTTCTGAATTTAATCCAAGCTTCAAATGAATTTTTAGAATTTTAAAAGATTTAATGTGATTAAAATAAACCTTAACATAGGTTGAAAATATTTTATTTGGATTCTTCAGGTCTCAAGGAATTTTCTAGTGTTTTTGGTGAATTTTTGGGATTTATTTGCTATTTTCTAGAGCTTTTAGAAGTTTATTTGAATTCCTGGAAAAGAAAAGAAATTAAGAAAAACCCCCAGCCGCACGATCCACCCCCTTGCCACGCGGCGGCCATCCGCTCGCTCCCGGCGCACGCGCCGCCGTACTCCCCACTTCCCGCGCGCGCGCCGCCGCACCCTCGCCGCCCGATCCCGCCACCTCCATGCGTCGCGCATCCGCGCTGCCACGCGGAGGCACCAGCGCGCCCACGAGCCCGCGCCACGTTCTTCCTCAGCCGTCCGATCTTCGCTCCGCCCTTTCCCAGCCGTCGGATCCGCCCGGCCGCGCGTAACCCTAACCCTAACCGCGTCGTTTGCCCTCGCCCGTCCGATCGCTCGCACGCGTCATCTGGACCGTCCAAACCTAATCCGAGCCGCGCCCCGCGTCGTAACCGATCCGAGCTCCTCGGTTCGCGTGTTAAAACCCGTCGCTTGCCTCAATTTGCGTGCCATCCTCGCCGAACCCTCGCGCCGCCGCTCTCGCCGTCCTCGCACCTGCGCCGTCGCCCGTGCCGCCCCTCCGCAGTCCGCGACGTCGCCGGCGCCGCCCCCGTTGCCGGAGCCTATTCCCGCTGCTGACGCCCGGTGCCGCCAATGAGCCCTAGTCGCCCGTCGCCCGTGTCGCCTCCCGCGTCGCCGCTCCTGTCTCCCGCGCCGGACACGTGCACCCGCGCGCCGCGCGCGCGCGCGGCGCCGCGCGCGCGCGTCGCCCGCCACGCGTCGCCGATCGCCGCTGCCCCGCGCGCGCGCCATCGCATCGCCGCCGTCCATCCGGATCTGGGCCGGCGCCCCAGATCTCGTCGCGTGCACGCCCCGCAGCCGTCCGATCCACGCCGCCGCCGTCGCGCCCGAGTCGCCCACGTCAGCCCTAGGGCCACGTGGCATAACACATGGCAGCCACATCAGCCAAAACCGCTCCCCCGAGCCACGTGGCAGCCACGTCAGCTGCCACGTCACCCTCGTGCCACGTGGCAGCACCAGCTGCTGCCACGTCAGCCCTACCCCACCGCGTCAGCGCCGCCCCGCGTGCACTATTTCGTGGACCGAGTCCACCTTGGGCTAGGTCTCCCATGGACCGGGTTCACAGCACAGTAACTTTTCTGATTTTTTCGATTTTCTTTAGATAAAATTTTCCGAGAGCCCGTTCTCCTCCGTCCTAGCTCCGATTGACCTCGTTCTTTTTTCTAAATTCATCTAAAATCGAGCTCTAGATTTTGGTTCTGGTTTTGTGAATTTTGGAGTTCATTTACTTATCATTTTATGTGTTTTCGTTGTTTTGGTCGCTTTTTCTCTCGTTAGATTCGGATTCCGGAGGAGCAGGTTCTACACCCGAAGACCAGGAGTATCTCGCTGAGCATAACCAAGGCAAGTCATGTCCTTTGACCATATTTAACCTAGTTTGCAATCTATTATTTATTGATTTTATTTTAAATTACATTGCATCGCTATTTTTATTCAAACCCTCGTATTGGTAGTTATTATCCCAATTTGAATCTACCCTGCCTTGATATTTTGGAATGTCATGATACCATTGTCACCATTGGTTGGGAAACGTACTAGTGATGCTAGAATACTTGTCACATGGGTTGGTGCGGTTAGACTGCTTAGCTGGCTTATACTTATATTTGGTCTCATCATCACATGTGAATTATCAATTTGACTTAATGATATATGGAACTGTGGTTGGTGCCACGTTTATTAAAATTTGTGCCACGTCCTTGGTGTGTCGTTGGCTTGGTTAAACAAATTTTGGTTTTTGCACTGGGGCGAGTGATCGCGCAGTAAATGGGGAAGTGCAGATGTACTTTGGGGGATGTGGTAGTCTCGCCCGGGTAATGTTAAGGACTTAACTTTGTGCGCCATTGATCTGAGTTTAATCGTGCAAACCACATGTCTAGTATGGGATATACCTGACTGATTAATTTGTAATATTTCAATTCAATTCTGCCATTGTGATGAACATGGTTGCTGATTTCCATGTGGCGCAAGGGGGGTGTGATGCGAAACCTTAGCGGGCAGGATTGGGTTGAGGTAGAGCATTGTAAAGGCCTTGTTGTGATTTCCTGAGATCGAGGCTAATCACACCATGTGGGTACAGTTGTGCAACCTTTGCAGAGTGTAAAACTATTCGAATAGCCGCGTCCTCGGTCATGGACATTGCTCGGTGATTTCACACGAGGGGTAGTGTTTCCATTTATAACTTGGTGGTTTATGTTGGAGGTGGACAGGTAGTTCACTATTGGTTTAGTTTGTGAGTTGGTGCTCCGAAGTGGTTCATAGTTATTCCTTTGATTATTTATTATTTCTGGTTTTCAGTTAAATTTCGCTTTCAATCTATTTATCATATTCAATGTGAAATGCCTTTATGCAAATTAATCTTTCAGCCTTCCATTGGTAAGCCTTGCATATTATATTGCATTTATTTGTTACAAACGACTTGCTGAGTATCAACGTACTCACGGCTTTACGCTTATGTTGCTCAGTTGAGGGAGAGGAGTACTGTCAGCAGGAGGTTTCAGAAGGAGAGTACTACGACGACTTCACGGATTAGGCTTCGTTCTCCACTCGATAGCCTGTGGGTTTGTCAAATGGTCGCTACGCTTTATTTTGGATTTCCGCTGCTATTTTGTTAAGCCCTTCCGGCTAGAGATATTGTAAGCTTGGCCATAAGGTCGTACCTTTGAGATTTTATCGATATTCGAGTTTTTCTTTATTATTATCGTGTGTATGACTGTGATTACATCTATGTTTGACTGTGTGCACTAGCGTGATCCTGGACTAGTGCAGATTACACAGAGAGACCGAATTTGCATATTCGGGTCTCGACAGAGATGATATCAGAGCCATATCGACTGTAGAACGAAGCCCTAGTTAGAATGGTCGTTTAGCCCAAAAATTTTATTTTCTAAATCAAATCAACCAAATTTGATATTTAGTAATATCTCTATCATCTTACCTCATTCTTAAGGATTCTTGTCTCTCGTCTCATTCTTGCAAAATTTGTTTTTATAAAGCTATAAACTGATCTTTTCCTTTATAAATGCATTAGATGTCCCAAGCTTCTTACAGCCCGACAGGAGGATGGAGAGCACTTCTACGCGTTCTGTTGCGGAGCCTCGGATTAAAGAGATTGCCCGTCTACCTCACCAAGGATGAGAAGCATAAAGGACAACGCATCGGGAGCATCTCCAGGCTATACTTCACCACCCGAGTCGGCAAGCAAGTTCTACATCATAGCTTCAAGAATGCCGGTGCCAGTGGAGAGATGTCAGCACAAGGAGTTGCGCACAAAACCATCCGTCGCCTTTGCAAGCTATACAAGATCAACATGGCCATACTTATCCGGAAGTTCAAGGAGCAGTACGGAGTCACCCCTAGACTACCAGAGCCAGTTAGGGAGGAGCCCCGACCCCAGTCGCCAGTACCTCTACCGTCGCCTACACCGCCGAGCTTGGAGCAGAGACGTCGTATCACCGGTGATCGTCAAGCGTATCTTTGGCAATTCCGCCCAGCTCCAGTTCCAGTACCGATCAGAGAGCAGTCGCCGCCGATCCGCAACTCGTGGGTTGTCTACAGCGATTCAGAGGACGATAGCAGTGTACCCTATTTGTCAGAACCCGAGTGGAAGCCTTCAGAGTAGATAGTACGAGTAGACACGTTGGATTTTATTTGCAGTTGTGTGTGATGTGAGCTACAAATATTGCCTTAAAACATTATATTGCGATCATGTCAATCTTTTAATGGAGTTAATTTTTTTGTTCAGTTTCTTTGTTAGCCTTTTTGGCTAAGTGTTTGTTTAGTTTAGGTTTCCATTAGCAAAACCCCCTTAGATGCATTTACCTTTTATCTATGCTTTTCCCTCTCGTGTTTTGCCTTTGGTCAGTCAGCAGTTGTTTTTTCTTTTCAGAGCAAGATGGTTGGTACCAGGAACTCTTCGAGCCGCAACCAGGCGAATCAGGACCCAGAGATCAGTGTTGCGCAGCCAGTGCCACCCACCTTGGACCTCGCCCTCAGTCAGTTTTTGGTGGACCAGACTCAGATGATGAAGAGTATGCAGACTATGATGCAGCGACAGCACCAGGAGTCAGTACCACCACCAGCACCTCGTCAGCAGTCCAGCTATGCAGAGTTCATGAGGACGAGACCGCCTGTTTTCTCCAGTTCGTTAGAGCCTTTGGAGGCTGATGATTGGATCCGTTCAGTTGAGAAGAAACTGAACTTGACTCGGTCTGCAAGCGACAGGAGAAGGTGTTGTATGCGGCACACGGCTTGAGGACCAGCGGTAGAGTCTTTGGGAGAACTCTTGTGCGCCCATGAGAACCAGAACAATATCACTTGGAAGGAGTTCGCCAAAGCCTTCCATAATGCCCACGTCTTGGATGGAGTGGTCGAGATGAAGAAGGATGAGTTCCGGAAATTTCAGCAGACGAACCTATCAGTGAGTGAATATCTCAATAAATTCACTCAGCTAGCTCGCTACGCGCCAGAGGATGTAGCCTCAGATGCAGCTCGCCAGAAGAGGTTAAAGGAGGGCTTGAACCCAGCTTTGAAGGTGCAGGTCGTAGGCAACGACTATGCTAGTTTCCAGCAGTTGGTGGACAAGGCCATTCTCATTGAGGAGAGTCGCCGCGAGCTCGAGGAGTCTCGCAAGAGGAGGATGATCCAACAGGGGTCACAGTCGCACCAGTCCCAGAGGCCTCGTTTTGGTTCCTATTAACCTGCACGAGTGCCACGGCGGCAGCGATCGTCGACTTTCAAGACCCGGCTCGACGCCACGTCGGTTCGATTAGACGGCGTCACGGTGGTTCCGATGGTCAGCGGCAGAAGAGCAATAACTTCGGCGGCGTCGTCACTTGCTTCAAGTGTCATGAGGTGGGATACTATGCTAGCAAGTGCCCTCAGAGGCAGGCCCCCGACACCAGTTCGCTTCGACTTGGGAGCCACACCCGGTCGTACTCCTACCCGTGAGCGGGGCGAGAGCACCCGGCATCGGGGCGAGCTAGCGGGCGCCGGTGGTGAGAGGTCAGTGAACCACGTCACCGCGAGAGGATGCCCGAGCATCACGGATGTCGTGATCGATGCGTTTCTAGTACATTCGATTCACCGCCACGTTTTATTTGATTACGAGCTTCGCATTCGTTTGTTTCTCGGAGTTTTGCTTTAAAGCAACAATTGAAAACTGTTGCTCTTGGATCTGTTCTTTTAATCCAATCCCCCGGTTCCGAGTTGAGATCCAACCTAGCTTGTCCAGGAGTTAGGATAACCATTCAAGGAGTTAAGTTCAGGGCCGACCTGATTTTGTTGGATAGCAGTCCCTAGATGTAATCTTGGGAATGGATTGGCCTCGAAGCGGAAGCGATGTTAGGCTATGCAGCAGAGCGATAACCTTAACCAATTCACATAGGGTTAAGGTACGGTTCGCAGCCAGCGAGTGTCAACCAGAGTCAGTCATGGTTTGCCAGAGCAAGGTGATCCAGTTGGAGGACTGTCGAGACCCGAATATGCAAATTCGGTCTCTCTGTGTAAACTACACTAGTCCAGGATCACGCTAGTGCACACAGTCAAACATAGATGTCATCGCAGTCATACACACGATAATAATAAAGGAAAACTCGAATATCGATAAAATATCAAAGGTACGACCTTATGGCCAAACTTACAATATCTCTAGCCGGAAGGGCTTAACAAAATAGCAGCGAAAATCCAAAATAAAGCGTAGCGGCCAATCGACAAGCCCACAGGCTATCGAGTGGAGAACGAAGCCTAATCCGTGAAGTCGTCGTAGTACTCTCCTTCTGGAACCTCCTGCTGATAATACTCCTCTCCCTCAACTGAGCAACATAGGCGTAAAGCCGTGAGTACATTGGTACTCAGCAAGTCGTTTGTAACAATGAATGCAATATAATATGCAAGGCTTACCAAAGGAAGGCTGAAAGGTTAACTTGCATAAAGACATTTCTCGATGAAATATAATAAATAACTTGAAAGCGAAAGTTAACTGAAACAGCAATAATGAATAATCAAAGGAATAAACATGAACCACTTGTGAACACCAATTCACAATTTTAAACCAACAGTGAACTACCTGTCCACTCCCAACATAAACCACCAAGTTATAAGTGAAACACTAACCCTCGTGTGAAATCCCCGAGCAATGTCCATGACCGAGGACGCGGCTATTCGAATTGTTTTACACTCTGCAGAGGTTGCATAACTGTACCCACACGATGTGATTAGCCTCGATCTCAGGAAATCACAACAAGGCCTTTACAATGCTCTACCGCAACCCAATCCTGCCCGCTAGGGTTTCGCATCACACCCCCCCTTGCGCCACATGGAAATCAGCAACCATGTCCATCACAATGGCAGAATTGAATTGAAATATTACAAATTAATCAGCCAAGTCCATCCCATAATAGACATGTGGTTTGCACGATTAAGCTCAGATCAATGGCGCACAGAGTTAAGTCCTTAACATTACCCGGGCGAGGCTACCACATCCCCGAAGTGCAACTGCACCTCCCCCTTTACTGCACGATCATCGCCCGAGTGCAAAACCAATTTGTATAACCAAGCCAACGTCACACCAATGATGTGGCACAAATTTTAATACACGTGGCACCAACCACAGTTCCATATGTCATTAAGTCGGATTAATAATTAACATATGCTGATGAGATCAATCGTAAATATAAGCCAGCTAAGCAGTCTAATCGTACCAACCCACGTGACAAATAATCTAGCATCACTAGTAAATTTCCCAACCTATGGTGACAATGGCATCATGGCATTCCAAAATATCAAGGAGGGGTAAACTCAAATGGGATGATAACTACCAGTTACAACGGTTGAACAAAAATAGCGATGCAATTGCAATTTAAAACAAAATAAATAAATAGTAGATTGCAAACTGGGTTCAATATGATCAAAGGACACGACTTGCCTTGGTTATGCTCAGTGGGGTACTCCTGGTCTTCGGGCGCGAAACCTGCTCCTCCGAAATCCGAATCTAACGAGAGAGAAAACGACCGAAAACAAAGAAACACATAAAATGATAAGCAAAAGAACTCCAAAATTCACAAAACCAGAACCAACAGTTAGAGCTCGATTTTAGATGAATTTAGAAAAAAGAACGGGGTCAATCGGAGCTAGAACGGAGGAGAACGGGCTCTCGGAAAATTTAATCTAAAGAAAAACAGGATAAATCAGAAAAGTCACTATGCTGTGGACCGGGCGCACGGGAGACGCGGTCCACCAAACAGTGCACGGGGCGGGACGCGGCGCTAGGGCTGACGTGGCAGCAGCATATGCTGCCACGTGTCACCCGGCTGACGTGGCTGCCACGTGGCTCGGGCTGACGTGGCATGTCCACGTGGCATGCCACGTCGGCTAAGGCCGGCGTGGCCTAGGGCTGACGCGCGGGCGGCGGCGGCGGGGATCCGACGGTCGCGAGGGCGACGCGGCCGGATCGAGCGCCGGCTCGAATCGAGCAGCAGCGGCGATGGGCGCGCGCGCGCGGCGGCGAGACGGATCGCCGGCGCGTGTCCGCACGGCAGCGCGGCGTCGCGCGCAGCGCCGCGACGCGCGCGGCGTGGCGCGGAGCGGGGCGAGGGCGGCGTGGCGCGCGAGGGCGGATCGGCGTGCGTGGCGGCGCGCGGCGCGCGGCGTCGCGGCAAGCGTGAGGCCGGCGCGGGCAAGCGTGAGGCCGAGGCGAGGAGCGGTGCGGGCTCGCGACGCGGCCGGCGCGGCGACTTCGGCGGCGAGGATGGCGCGGAGGCTCACCGGCGGGTTCGGCGTCGGCTGCTGCTCCGGCGACCTCGGCGGCGGCGAGACGCGCACGGCGGCGGCGGCGGCGCGACCGGCGGCGGCGCGGGCACGAGGACGGGCGAGGAGCGGCGGCGGTGGAGCTCAGGTGTCGGCACGCGAACCAAGGACGAACGACGGGTTTTAACACGCGAACCGAGGAGTTCGATTCGGTTAAGGGCGGCGCGGGCGCGACACGTGGTTTGGACGGCTCGGATTCGCCCACGCGGCAAGATCGGACGGGCGAGTGCAGGGTAGGGTTAGGTTTAGGGTTCGCGGCGCGGGCGCAGGGCGGACGGCGGATATCAAGCGCGGGCGCGCGATCGGGCGGCTGAGGCAGCGCCGAGGCGTGAGCGGGCGAAGGGTGGTGCCGCCGCGTGTCGGCGCGGATGCGCGACAGCGTGGCGGCGGCGGATCGGGCGCGGCGAGAGAGGCGCGCGCGCGGAAACCGTCGTGCGGCGCGCTGGCGCGGGGATGCGCGACGCGTGGCGGGGAGGAGGATCGGGCGGCGGGGAGGAATTTCTTTTTCTTTTTTTTCCAGAAATTCAAATAAACTTCTAAAAGCTCTAGAAAATAGCAAATAAATCCCAAAAATTCACCGAAAATACCAGAAAATTTCTTGAGACCTGAAGAATCCAAATAAAATATTTCCAGCTTATGTTAATGTTTATTTTAATCATATTAAATCTTTGAAAATTCTAAAAATTCATTGGAAGCTTCAATTAAATTTAGAAAATTCCAGAAAATTCATTTTTAAATTTCAGGCTTTAAAAATCTCAGAAAAACAAGATGTTACAAGGATGTACCAGTTGTCAGGGAGTACCCCGATGTGTTTCCGGATGATCTTCCAGGTATGCCACCAGAGAGAGAAGTCGAGTTTCTGATTGAGCTTGTACCAGGTACTGCTCTGATTTCCAAGAGACCCTATCGGATGCCAGCCAATGATTTGGCGGAGTTAAAGAAGCAAATTCAGGAGCTTTTGGATAAGGGTTATATCAGACCGAGTTCATCCCCGTGGGGAGCACTAGTGTTATTTGTCAAGAAGAAGGATAGTAGTCAGCGTATGTGTGTGGACTACAGAGCACTTAATGAGGTCACCATCAAGAATAAGTACCCTTCGCCCAGGATCGATGACCTGTTTGATCAGCTTAAGAGAGCAGGAATTTTCTCCAAGATTGATTTGAGGTCAGGATATCATCCGATGAGGATTCGAAAGGAGGATATACCCAAGACTGCCTTCTCGACTTGTTATGGCTTATACGAGTTCACAGTGATGTCTTGTGGTTTGACCAATGCCCTAGCATATTTCATGTATTTGATGAATAAGGTGTTCATGGAGTATTTGGATAAGTTTGTCATTGTCTTCATTGACGACATTTTGATTTACTCTAAGGATGAGAAAGAGCATGAGGAGCACTTGAGATTGGCATTGCAGAAGCTGAGGGATAATCAGTTGTATGCTAAGTTCAACAAATATGAGTTTTGGATGAAGGAGGTTGCATTCTTAGGTCATGTGTTGACAGCGGAAGGAGTCGCAGTTGACCCTGGAAAAGCGAGTGGTGTGTTGGATTGGTAGTCGCCCACTTCAGTTACCCAGGTCAGGAGTTATCTGGGTATGGCAGGATATTACCGCCGCTTCATTAAAGGATTTTCCAGTGTAGCCAGACCGCTCACGCAGTTGCTCAAAAAGGAAAAGAAATTCACTTGGACGCCAGAGTGCGAGAAAAGTTTTCAGAAGCTTAAGGAGAGTTTGACCACAGCCCCAATGCTTGTGTTGCCTGATATAAATAAGGATTTTGAGATTTATTGCGATGCCTCTCGCAAAGGTTTGGGTTGTGTCTTGATGCAAGACAAGAGAGTGGTAGCTTATGCCTCACGCCAGTTGAGACCGCATGAGGAGAACTACCCTACTCATGACTTGGAGCTAGCAGGCGTAGTGCATGCTTTGAAATTTGGCGCCATTATCTGATGGGTAATAGATGTGAGGTTTGTACGGATCATAAGAGTCTGAAGTACATCTTTACCCAGTCCGAGCTTAACCTCAGGCAGAGGAGGTGGTTAGAACTGATAAAGGATTATAATGTTGGTATACATTATCATCCTGGGAAGACCAATGTTGTTGCAGATGCCTTGAGCAGAAAGATATATTGCAATTCAGTGATGGTTCGAGAGAGTCAGCCAGCGCTGCATGAGGAATTTCAGAAGCTTAGTCTTGAGTTGGTTGAGCAAGGATTTGGGCAGCTATGGAATTGCAGCCTACCTTGGATGGTCAGATTCGTCAGACTCAGTAAGATGATAAGGCTTTTCAGCGGATTAGGAAGAACTTAAGTGAAGGAAAGGAGTCAGGGTTTACATTGGATGACCAAGGAATCCTGTGGTTCAAGCAGCGGTTGTGTGTGCCCAACAAGCCAGAGTTAAGGGAAGTGTTGTTAAAAGAGGCTCATGAGTCGTTGTATTCGATTCATCCAGGCAGTACTAAGATGTACCAGGACATTAAGGATAAGTATTGGTGGCCAAGCATGAAGCGTGAGATCGCTGAGTATGTGGCCCTTTGTGATGTTTGTCAGAGAGTAAAAGCATAGCATCAGAGACCAGCAGGCTTGCTACAGCCATTGAAAGTCCCTGAGTGGAAGTGGGAAGAAATTGGTATGGACTTCATAGTCGGTCTGCCTAAGACCAAAGAGGGCTATGATTCGATTTGGGTCATCGTGGATCGATTGACCAAGGTTGCTCATTTCAATCTAGTTAAGACAACCTACAGTGGTGATAGATTGGCGGAGCTATACATGTCGAGGATTGTCAGTTTGCATGGTGTGCCCAAGAAGATTGTGTCAGATTGTGGATCGCAGTTCACCTCTCGTTTTTGGGGTAGTTTCCATAAGACTATGGGGACTCACCTGAACTTCAGTACAGCTTATTATCCTCAGACAGATGGTCAGACAGAGCGAGTAAATCAGATTTTGGAGGACATGTTGAGAGCATGTGTACTTGACTATGGGTCCAAGTGGGACAGTTGTTTGCCTTTTGCGGAGTTCTCGTACAACAATAGTTATCAGGCCAGTTTACAGATGTCACCGTTTGAGGCGCGTCGATCTGGACCGTCCAAACCTGATCTGAGCCACGTCCCGCGTCGTAACCAATCCGAGCTCCTCAGTTCGCGTGTTAAAACCCGCTGCTCACCTCAGTTCACGTGCCGCCCTCGCCGTCCCCTCGCGCCGCCGCTCTCGCCGTCCTCGCACCCGCGCCGTCGCCCGTGCCGCCCTCCGCCGTCCGCGACGCCGCCAACGCCGAGCGCCGGTGAGCCCGATCGCCGTCGCCGCGTCGCCGCTCCTGTCTCCCGCGCCTCACCTCGGTCCCGCGCCGGACACCGCGCACTTCACGCGCGCGCGCGCGCGTGGCGCCTCGTGCGACGCGCCCGCCACGCGTCGCCGATCGCCGCTGTCCCCGCGCCCGCGCCACTACATCGCCGCCGTCCATCCGGATCTGGGCCGACGCCCGAGATCTCACCACGTGCACGCCTCGCAACCGTCCGATCCGCGCCACCATCGTCGCGCCCGAGTCGCCCACGTCAGCCCTAGGGCCACGTGGCATGACACGTGGCAGCCACGTCAGCCAAAACCGCTCCCTCGAGCCACGTTGCAGCCACGTCAGCTGCCACGTCACCGTCGTGCCACGTGGCAGCACCAACTGCTGCCACGTCAGCCCTCCTCGCCGCGTCAGCGCCGCCGCCCCGCGTGCACTATTTCGTGAACCGAGTCCACCGTGGGCTAGGTCTCCCGTGGGCTGGGTTCACAGCACAGTAACTTTTTCGATTTTCCCGATTTTCTTTAGATTAAATTTTTCGAGAGCCCGTTCTCCTCCGTCCTAGCTCCGATTGACCCCGTTCTTTTTTCTAAATTCATCTAAAATCGAGCTCTAGCTTTTGGTTCTAGTTTTGTGAATTTTGGAGATCATTTGCTTATCATTTTATGTGTTTTTGTTATTTTAGTCGCTTTCTCTCTCGTTAGATTCGGATTCCGGAGGAACAGGTTCTACGCCCGAAGACCAGGAGTACCTCACTGAGCATAACCAAGGCAAGTCGTGTCCTTTGACCATATTTAACTCAGTTTGCAATCTATTATTTATTTATTTTCTTTTAAATTATATTGCATCGCTATTTTTATTCAAACCCTCGTATTGGTAGTTATCATCCTAATTTGAATCTACCCCGCCTTGATATTTTGGAATGTCATGATACCATTGTCACCATAGGTTGGAAACATACTAGTGATGCTAGAATACTTGTCACATGGGTTGGTACGATTAGACTGCTTAGCTGGCTTATACTTACGTTTGGTCTCATCATCACATGTGAATTATCAATTTGACTTAATGATATATGGAACTGTGGTTGGTGCCACGTTTATTAAAATTTGTGCCACGTCCTTGGTGTGTCGTTGGCTTGGTTATATAAATTTTGGTTTTTGCACTCGGGCGAGTGATCGTGCAGTAAAGGGGGAAGTGCATGTGTACTTTAGGGGATGTGGTAGTCTCGCCCGGGTAATGTTAAGGACTTAACTTTGTGCGCCATTGATCTGAGCTTAATCGTGCAAACCACATGTCTAGTATGGGATAGACCTGGCTGATTAATTTGTAATATTTCAATTCAATTCTGCTATTGTGATGAACATGGTTGCTAATTTCCATGTGGCGCAAGGGGGGGTGTGATGCGAAACCCTAGCGGGCAGGATTGGGTTGAGGTAGAGCATTGTGAAGGCCTTGTTGTGATTTCCTGAGATTGAGGCTAATCACATCATGTGGGTACAGTTGTGCAACCTCTGCAGAGTGTAAAACTATTCGAATAGCCGCGTCCTCGGTCATAGACATTGCTCGGTGATTTCACACGAGGGGTGGTGTTTTCATTTATAACTTGGTGGTTTATGTTGGAGGTGGACAGGTAGTTCACTGTTGGTTTAGTTTGTGAGTTGGTGCTCACAAGTAGTTCATAGTTATTCCTTTGATTATTTATTATTTCTGGTTTTCAGTTAAATTTCGCTTTCAATCTATTTGTGATATTCAATGTGAAATACCTTTATGCAAATTAACCTTTCAGCCTTCCATTGGTAAGCCTTGCATATTATATTGCATTCATTTGTTACAAACGACTTGCTGAGTACCAATGTACTCACGGCTTTACGCCTATGTTGCTCAGTTGAGGGAGAGGAGTAGTATCAGCAGGAGGTTCCAGAAGGAGAGTACTATGACGACTTCACGGATTAGGCTTCGTTCTCCACTTGATAGCCTGTGGGCTTATCGAATGGTCGCTACGCTTTATTTTGGATTTTTGCTGCTATTTTGTTAAGCCCTTCCGGCTAGAGATATTGTAAGCTTGGCCATAAGGTCGTACCTTTGAGATTTTATCGATATTCGAGTTTTCCTTTATTATTATCGTGTGTATGACTGTGATTACATCTATGTTTGACTGTGTGCACTAGCGTGATCCTGGACTAGTGCAGATTACACAGAGAGACCGAATTTGCATATTCGGGTCTCGACACTCCCTGACCTAAAGAGAATAATAAAATGACTATGAGAAGGAAAAATACTTCATGATCAGAATAGAAAAGGGAAAATCATTACCATTCATCAGCCTCGCAGTGGAGGGTAGCACTATCTTTTCCAATGCTAACGTTCGCTTGTTCAATTCTTTGACCATAGCGACACACTCCACCATATGCTATAAAAGAAAAAAAAGAAACTTAGAAAAATTTTAAAAAGTATAAATATGTATTTTAAAGTGGTGTTGAGAATTTACCTAGACTGCTTTGTGAATATACGAGGAGTAGGGCACCTCGGAGCCTGTCCTCAACTTGCAATCTGAAACCTTTCTCCACCAAAGCTCCTCAATTCATTGATTCTTGAAGATCCAGAGCAGGTTAGAGATGTCCCTTGGGCATGAACACTTCCTAATCAGATCAGAACTCTTTACGTCTAGTCCATCAAATAAAGGTGGAAGCATACCTGCTCCCTCCTCTTCAACCACTTGCTTCTCAGTAGTAGTCAGATCTTGTTGAGACTTCTCTTCTACCTCCACATCCTTAGATGGGGTCAAAGCTGCCAAGAATCCTGAGCAACAGTTGTTTAATTCCTCTACCCGCTCAGGGGGCTACCTCGACTACTCTCTCCTTAGGAGTTTGCTCACTAGAAGTACTCGGATTAGGACTGATCTAGAGGTGCTATGAAAAAAGAAGAACGAAAAGGGAGAAGTGAGAATTTCAGAACGCCAAAAAATCCAAAGGTATGAATTCCTACTAAATACATACCTAGTTTTTTCATTTTGAAGTTAAAACATCCTGGAGCATAGTCTAGAGCGCTTGCTTTCCTTTTTTCTTTCCAATCGAATTTACAAGTACTATACTGGTAGGGTTGATCAGACCCTTTGTATCCTCTAACTGGATAAGCTTATCCTTAGTCGGATCCTCCATAGGGCAGTCAAAAGCAACATCTCTAACCAACTGCTCATAGACTAGGACTCCCTCGACTACCGGAGCAGTCGTTTCCTTCGGTGCTTGAGGGACGACCACTAGAGCTTTAGTCCGGTCGGTCACGACTGACTCAGAGCCCACTACTGGTGAACTAGGAATTACTATTGGTTCTATGATCATATTGGCACCGATGTAAGTTTAAATTCCATTAAGTTGGTTTTGGTGATAATAACAAATACAATTTTGAGACTAATATATTTATTAGTTATGATATCATCTCGTCTCATTTGAATGTAATGAATGACAAATGCTATTATGAGACTAACGTGTTTGATTGATTATGATCTCTTAAGTCTCAGTTACATGAAAAGATGATCTCATTCTTATAACTTAATGCATTCCTTAGATCTAAAATATAAATTAAACTCCACCAAAAAGTTCACTCTATGCATTCGATGTTTTCCACTATATTCTTGTATGCACACATTTAGGAGAGTTCACTCTATACTTTGTTGTTTCATTAGTATTGATCCATATTTCTCTTTTCAAATATTAAGGATCTTTACTTTAAAATATATCCCTTGAGTATATATATAACTTGTGTAGTTCATATATACTCATAATCGGGTTATCATCTAGTTTCTTCATTATATGTTAGTTGGATGATTAATGACAAACGGATCAGTAAGCTTTTTTAGAAATTAATCTCAAAGATAAACACACATATTTAAATGAGTTTATTACTTAAAATGCTTATTATAGAGTATACAATTGTTGCGTACATAGTCTATACTCCTAAATCAATTTCTATCTCATTATTTGTTGAAATTGTTATGAATTACCATAAAAAAAAGATTGTAGATCTAGTCCCTTCATTATGTGTTAATGGTGAATTTTTGTTAATTGATGACAATTAATTTGTGGACTAACATTTTTCATGAATTGGATGAATATATTAGGTTCCACATTTGAGGATGATTTGGGATGACTTCATTGTCGAAGATTATCAAGTAAAGAAAAGAGAAGATGGTTTCATGTGTTAAAGACCATCAAGAAGAGAAGATGATCATGATTTGATCATCGAGTGAATACAAGACACATCATGTGTTGACGAAGCTCAAGAGGAAGATGCATCATGAGTTGATATATGTCCAAGAGAAGATGATCATGAGTTGATCATCAAATCGAGTGAAGACTCATCATGTATTGATGAAATTCAAGTGAAGGATTCATCATAGATTGATGCATATCAAGAAAATGACTCGGACTTGAAGTGAGGATGTGTGTCATCAAACTTCAAGAGATTACTTAAGGCAAAGATGTGACTAGCTAGAGCTAAGGATATTTTTCAAGTCTTTTGCCGATCTTGATATTTGGTTAAAAGATCGGATTGCTAGTATAGGTTGTCGTACTATTAAGAGAGGTCATGTCTAGTAGCTTGAATCTCATCATATGTTGATAGCTCAACTTCACTTGCTCTAGCTCTTTATGGCATGATGCTTATATTTGCAAATGTGTTTTGCAAAGAGTTAAAACCCATGTGTTGAATCCTTGTAATATGGAACTATACATTGCAAATGTATTTTGCAAGTGTTTGAAGTCTATGTTTCCTATTCCTTGTGGTATGAGGCTTATATTTGCAAATGTATTTTGCATATGGTTAAAACTCATACATAATTCTTGTAGCATACGACCTATATTTGCGAATATATTTTGCAAATGTGTTAAGTCTATGTACCAATTACTTGTGTCATGATTCCGAAGGTGTGCAAGTATGTGGTGCAACTTATTGAAAATCATTATTGATCCTTGCGTGCATGATAATATAAATATATTTGCAAGATTTGTTGAAATATATGTACTTATCAAGAAAATCAAAATTATCGGCGTGTATACATGGTACTACCGAAGATCGAAAGTACTGACATGTGTTATGTGGTACTACCGAAGATTAGAAATACAGACATATGTTGCACAGTACTACTGCATGTAGTTCAATTGGACTGGTCCGATCGGCTCTGTGTGACACCTGTGTGGTGGTCTTCTCTTCCCCGCAAGAGCGGTAGTTCTGCATATGTGGCACGGTACTTCCGATGATCAGAAGTACCAGAAACTAAATGGCCGAACTACCGATTTCACTGATAATGGCTAGCTTTCTAACTACTGTAAGGGGATCGGTAGTTTCGGTTTAGAACGGTAAAACTACCGAAAATCTTGATTTTGTAGGGGTTTTGCTTCAACGGCTAGTTTTTGTGATGTGGGTATATAAATCCCCTTGTGACCGATTGAGATAAGATTTTTGGCACTCCATTTCACTCTCTTGAGCTAGTAGGAGGTCCTTCTCTCATTTGTGCATGTGTTGCACTTTATGAGTAAGGAGAAGGCTCTAGATTGCATGTGTTGCATCTAGAGGTGGAGTGAGTATCTACTTAAACTTATGCATTCGTTGCACATGGTGAGAGTCAAGCAAAGGGTTTAACTTATTACTTTTCGAGTTTGTCGACTTCTAGACGGCATTGGAGACGTCGTGTGTAGTGATTTTCTCAAAGAAGGTTGTGAAAAGACCTGACAAAGTTGTGATGGTTGGAGCTCACTTACCCGGAGCAGGAAAGAGCAACCACTAGTGGATTTGAGGTAGAAGGCTTAATTCGTGGAGCCGGTCTAATTCGTTTATGCTTACCTCAACGTAGACTAGGGGAGACCGGTAAGTCTCTGAACACTGCGGTAAAATATCGTATGTCAATTGTAGTTTGTTCTCTTATGCTCAATCTACATTCAAGCAGTTTACATTCATAAAATAAAATTGATTGTTTATCTTTCCAGGATTGCAAACCTTTGACATAGACTTAAGTTATTAGTGCACTTAGGTGAACCTAGTTGGTTTAGGCATATTTGTGCTAAACTAATTTGAGTTCAGCTTGCACATTATAAATTTGGTTTAGATAATGTCAAATTGATAATAAGAAGAATTATTTTAAAGACTGTCTATTCATCCCCCCTCTTGTCGGCCTCCCCGATCCTACAAGTGGTATCAAAGTTTGATCTCTCATTTATTAGGCTTCACCACGTAGAGAGTTAAAGGATAGCGATTAGTCATATAGTGCATCTAAATGATACACCTCTATTTGATTGCACCAATTATGATAATTGAAAAATCTGCATGATTTGTTATTTTAAGGCCATGAGTTCGAAAATATGGCGAATTGTAGATGTGGGCTTTTCTCCTCTATTGGATCCTCTTGCTCCAACAATTGAGGAAGAGAAATGATTACATCTAGACGCTTAAGCAACTAACGCTTTATTTAGTACTTTGAGTATAGAGGTGTTCAATAAAATATACAATCTTAAGAGTGCTCATGAGATCTGGACTAAAATTCAAGATAATTATGAAACATCCACCTCAACTGATGAGAATTGTATACAGGAGTGGATGTCAAGAGAAGAATACTCAACTTTTAGCTCTAACAATGAAGAATCCACAAATCCCTCCACATCAATTCAATGCTTCATGGCAAAACATAATAAGGAGGTAAATAATAATGATGAACCTTCATATGATGAGTTGATAGATATGCTAGAAGAGCTTAATGAATATCTTAGGAAGGAAAAAGCTAAATATAAAATTTTGAAAAAATGAACATGTCTCCCTTTAAAATGATTATAATAAGCTAATGGGAGAATATGAAATTCTCCTTTTCAAAGAATATTCGAAGTCTAAAGTGGATATAGGCATTACATATGATTTATTAGACGATATACCATGCATAGCTTCTATTCTTGCATATCATCTAAAGTTAGTATATCCATCTCATGAGAGGATTTAAGTGACATGTCTTATTGTTTTCAATTAGATACTTCTACTTCATCTATACATTGCAGTACCAACATTGTAGAGAAAAACAATGAGCTCAAGGCCCAAGTCACAAGGCTGAAAAATGACTTGGAGAAAAGCTACAAAGGAAAGATCTCTCTTGATAAAATATTAGGAAGTCAAATAAAATCAAATGACAAGAGAGGTATTGAATTCATCTCCAAGAAGAAGAATAGGAAGACAAAACACAATGCAAGACACACGAAGAAATATGTCAAGTACCATGATTGCAACAAAATGGATCACTTTGCCTCTAAGTGCCCAACAAGATGGATGATAGGCAAAAATCATCAAAAATGAGGCAAGTCGACAATAAGCAAGAAACAAAGACAAAGAGCGGTAACAAATACAAAACCTTCTACAATTGCCAGAAAAAAGGATATTTTAGTAAGGATTGTTCGAAAGGTATCAATCCTAAGCCCTCCTTTATAATGGACATTATTTGCTTAGAAAGGATAGAAATGTTGATGTGTTTTCTAGAAATGTTAGTTCATATAAAGTTATTGTTAGAGCTATTTGGGTGCCCAAATCTATTGTGACTAACCTTCATGGACCCAACAAAGTTTTGGGTACCAAAATGAGCAAAAATGATTAATAGGTACTTGAAAAGGCATTGGAGGCTTGACTCATTCATGAAGAGGTGAACTACACCATATGCAAAATGGAGTCAAGCTTGAGGATAATCATTCCGTATCAAAAACCAATGCCATCTCGGTAATAAGTATTTACATTTGATATAGTTGGCCCCAAGCCTTGTGTAGGTTGTATTACATCCAAGAAGAAGGTAAATCTTGATGCTCAACAACGTGCTGATTTGATACTTAAGATGCATGCGACAACTAAAGAGAACACTGAGCTTATGAATGCTAAATATAAAGTTGCCAGTAGTTAGGGACGCAAGCATGTTACTTTTGAGCCTGGTGATCTTGTGTGGTTACACTTGCGTAAAAAGTGATTCCTTGAATTGAGAAAGTCCAAAATTCATGCCTCGTGCAGATGGTCCTTTTAAAGTGCTTACACGTATTAATCATAATGCATATAAGTTAGACTTGCCTACAGATTTTGGGGTTAGCCCCACCTTTAACATTGCAGATCTACGACCATTCTTCGGCGTGGAGGATGAGCTTGAGTCGAGGACGACTCTAATTCAAGAAGGGGAGGATGATGAGGACATTACTTCGACTGAAAGTAACACTCCTTTTGCTACTACCTTGAATGATGTCCAAGGTCCAATTACTTGGGCACATGCTCGTCAACTAAATTATCAAGTAAATACATTTCTAGGGATGAGTGTATCACTTAAGAACTCTATGATGCAGCCTAATGGACATGATTTGCCTATGCTTAGGAATCTAGGACGGGACAGCAATGAGTTGATGATATGCATCAAGGGGACAGCAAGGAGTTGATGATATGCCTCAAGGAAGGAGAAGGCAATAACAATGACCAAAGGAGATGAAGAATTTGTGGCCTCCAACTCAAAGAGTTTCGACCACACCTTTACTTGGTGTTGCGTCACCTTTTCATTAGCCTACAAGGCTTGTACCCGAGTCCTATGGGTTGACTTGGCCCATATGTGGAATAGCCACCCCTGGGGCTTTGTTATTGTTCACGTGAACAGTAACACGGCCACGTGAACAGTACCTTGGGTAGGGTTTCCACCTCTTGGTCGTCCTCCTCATAAAGGTTTCCACCTCATGGCGTACCCTTTTGAGATTGTTTATGGCTTCCTCCCTCGTGCACCTATCAACTTGTTACCTTTTCCCGCTCCGAAGCTTATGAATGCTAAATATAAAGTTGCCGATAGTCAGGGACGCAAGCATGTTACTTTTGAGTCTGGTGATCTTGTGTGGTTACACTTGTGTAAAGAGCGATTCCCTGAATTGAGAAAGTCTAAATTCATGCCTCGTGTAGATGGTCCTTTTAAAGTGCTTGCACGTATTAATGATAATGCATATAAGTTAGACTTGTTTGCAGATTTTGAGGTTAGCCCCACCTTTAACATTGTAGATCTATGATCATTCTTCAGCGCGGAGGATGAGCTTGAGTCGAGGACGACTCCAATTCAAGAAGAGAAGGATGATGAGGACATCATTTTGACTGATATGAACACTCCTCTTGCTACTACCTTGAATGATGTTCAAGATCCAATTACTCGGGCATGTGCTCATCAAATAAATTATCGGGTAAATTCGTTTCTAGGGCTGAGTGTATCACTTAAGAACTCTATAATGCTACCTAATGGAGATGATTTGCTTGTGCTAAGGAATCTAGGACGGGACAACAAGGAGTTGATGATATACATCAAGGGGACAGTAAGGAGTTGATGATATGCATCAAGGAAGGAGAAGGCAATAACAATGACCAAAGGAGATGAAGAATTTGTGGCCTCCAACTCAAAGAGTTTCGCCTACCCCTTTACTTGGTGCTGCGTCACCTTTTCTTTAGCCTACAAGGCTTGCATCCAAGTCCTATGGGCTGACTTGGCCATATGGCCCATATGTGGAATAGCCACCCCCGGGGCCTTTTTACTGTTCATGTGAACAGTAACACGGCCGCGTGAACTGTACCTCGGCTAGGGTTTCCACCTCTTGGTCATCCTCCTCATAAAGGAGCCGTCGCCCTTTAGTCCAAGTTGGGTTTTTCTTTTAGAGTTTTCTGCATAGCAGTTTTCGCCGTTCGTTCGGTTTGAGGGACCCCAACTTTGTGAGCTTCATCATTATTTGCAATACAATTTCATATTGCATCTTCTTCTCTCTTACTTATGTTCTCAATTCTCTTGTAAGAGATAGCATAGCTATCTTGGAGAGGTCAACCACGTTCGGCACGGTTGATAACCAACGGAGCAGTGGTGTAGTGATTGCGAGGGATTCGATCTGTTCTGGTCAGAGCCTTTGGATCATCAACGTCGTGTTCTATAGAATCGACGTATCAGTACCTTTCGAAAGATCGGGCCAACATGCACATTAGTATCTTTGCTAAAGTACCCTTAATTAATCTTTTGACTTCATATTGCGTTATTTTTTTCATACAAATGGCATTCTCTCTAAAGTGGTAGCCTTCTTGATCATCTTGACCTCGGCATGAAATTCACTCTTACCTTTTCAAGTGAAATCATCTTTTCCCTCTCAAAGTGGTATCTAATTGTTGCTCTTGCCAAGCAAAATATTTTCCTAACCAAGTTCTTTCATATAATATCTCTCTTAATTGGTATCTTCATACAAGTGATATCCCCTTCAACAATTTTTAAGAGAAAATCATTGAAGATCTCTCAAGAATATTTCAAGTAGGATACAAGATGATCATATAAATATCATCAAGTTTTTACAAATGGAATCAATCACACTTGATGTTATGTATGTTTACAAGCAGTATCAAGTCTTTATAAATGGATTTAATCATACTTACTATCGTTCAAGTTCATAAGTGGTATCAAGTTTCTACAATCGAAATTAATTGTACTTGATATCATTTATGTTTATCAGTGGTATTTTGTTTTATAATTGGTATCAAATGTCATTATAAGTGTTATATGTCCTTTCATGGAAAGACAAAAGAAACACAAAATGATGAAAGCACCTATTATGGGAAAAAAAGTAAAGTGGTATCCTTGATTCTTGATGCTCGATCACATCAGGAGAGAAAGTTTGAATAAAAGAGAGAGACATGAAAAGAGAAGAAAGATAAGATAGAGGAGAATCCTTTGTGTATCAAAGGGGAATTGAGAAATGCCAACAGAAACGTTTGTGTAAGCAGGAGTTTTTCTTTGTGAAAACCTTATTAAGTATTTTTGGGCTCGCTTAATCTAAACAGGGGTAAATTATTATTATTAGAAAAACTATTTTACCTAATTACCCAAAATATTTTATAGATCTTGAGAGTGAATGTGTTTTATACTTATTTGCTTCATTTGGTGTTCATGGAGTGCAAATCCAATGATATGCAAGATTAGCTTTTCAAAAGAACCTTTTTGGTCAAAAATCAAATACGTTGTTTAAAAGGCTAAAACTTATGACAAATTAGATAAAAGTACTAAAAAATATATTTCAAGTATTTTCAGAACCTTTTGAGTAAAAATTTCTATTTTAAAAACTGAAAGGATAATTTGGCCCTAAAATGATCTTATATGATCTTGATTTTGGATTAAATGACTTATTTCTCAAATCAAAATCTATTATGTATTTAAAAAAGTGATGAATACAAAACTCAAAGCGTTGGTTACTTCAAACATTTCTCTAGTTCAAAATTTTTACAAAAGACCAATTATTAAAAAGTTATACTCATTCAAATCTCATTCAAGAACTAGTGTTGATCTTTAATAGCATACTCTTTTATATAGTGAGTTGTACTATTTCAGCAAGAATTCTTTGTGTATCTCGGCTTGAAATAGTATTTTTAACTGATACAAAGCCATAAAAGTGTAAAACTCCATGAAATTCAAATTGATTTACATTTTGAGCTTTTGATACAAAATCAATCTACCCCCATGCAAACAAAATTTATTTTAGCATAACTTTTAAATGGTGATTCTTTTTTCAAAAATTCTTATTGGAAAAGTTTTTTAGGAGTCCAAAGTTTGTTTCTGCAAAATTTTAAAGCATTTAAAATTCATTTGAGAAAGTAGTGTACTTTCTCATTTTGACAAATGCTGAAATATCATAATTGTGCATGGTTTTAAGCAGATTTCTGATGTTTGTGTCTAGTGTGCTCATAATCTGATGTTGTAATGATTATGACTTTTAATCCTCATTTGTTGATCTATACTGACAAATTTTGTAAGATTTATTGGACTTTTGTAAGTTAGTTTTTCAGGTAACTTTTGAAGGTTAATTGGAATATCAAAGTCTAAAAATTTGAAATATCAATTGGAGTGTACTTCAAATGCAGAAGGGGAGAACTCCAAACTAAAATTTTAATTGGAATGACAAGCTTTCGAAGAGCTCTAAAGAGTAAGATTATTTCAATGTATTTCAAATATCTTTTCTTTTCATTACCTCATCTTCTCTCTTGATCATATGCATTTAGTTTCATATTCCCTATAACCAAAATCAAGTTAAATCAATTGGTATCAAGCTCCACATGTTAGAAAATCTCCATTCTACCTAAATTTGCTTTTTTCTTATTTTTTGGTGATAAATGCCAAAAGGGAGAGAAATATGTATAATAGCATTGTTGAAGTATATCTTTACTATTTAAAAAGGAGTTGGTGGTTGGTCTGTCCTCCCTCACTTTTTCTTAGCCATTCGATCTAATTCTGAGGTAGAATCCGAACTGTCCTCCCCACCCCGCACGCCGCCTCCTCCCCTCCCTCCCACTCTGCTCCGCCACCGCATCGTGCATACCCCTCCTCCCCACCCTGCGCACTGCCTCCTCCCCTCCCTCCCACTCTGCTCCGCCACCTCCTCCTCCTCCCCACCCCGCACCGCCTCCTCCCTACCCCGCTCCGCCTCCTCATTCCCTCCCTCCCACCCCGCGCCGCAGCCGCCGCCTCCCCTCCTCTTCACCCCGCGCCGCCTCCTCCCCATCCTCCTCTCCACCCCACGCCACCGCACCACCTCCTCCTCCCCACCCCGCTCCGCCGCTCCCTCCCCTCCCTCCCACCCCGCGCCGCCGCCTCCTCCCCTCCCTCCCACCCTGCGACGCCGTCGCCTCCTCCTCCCCACCCTGCGCCGCCGCCTCCTCCCCTCCCACCCACCTTGCGACGCCGTCGCCTCCACTCCCCACCCCGCTCCTCCGCGCCGCCGCCGAGTCCTCTCCCCCCGTTCTGCAACATGTCTCCGTTTCCTACCGATGCTCCTCCCTCCTCCCATGCATGCTCGGATCTAGACACCCCATCCCTCACCGCCGCCACCTTAGCACCGGCCGGATCTGGACGACCCCTCCCCCACCGCCGCTTCCACCAGCCGGATTTGGTCGGGCCCATGTGCATGTAGGTCGTCGCGCTGGAGGCGGGGAGCAACGCCAATGACCGTGGTAGTGGAGCTATTGCAGTTGCTGGTTGTCAACCGTCGAGCTTGAACAACGTGGCTGCAAACGCAGCAGTTGCAAGCAGAGACATGTTTGACTAGCGGTTACACTGAGGTAAGCTGTACTTTCTCTAACAAGTCATTATGACCTATACTTGCTCTTTGCTTCGCATCAATAAATGAAAGTTGCTATCAAGTAAACGAAAAGTATAGTGCCACTTGTTAATGTTGTAACATAGAGTAGCTACCAAAGGGGACTCAAATGCTGCTGGCCATTTATGCTTTAACGTTCCTCTCTTGCTCTATGCTTGGTGGTCTTTATTTAACAAATAGATCTACATGGAGTTACTTTCTGTTTGCCTGTGATGTTTAAAATGTTTTTGGGTTCAGGATGAGGACAAATTAGTTTAAATAGATCTACATGGAGTTACAATCATAAATAGATCTACATGTGTTGTTAGTTTGTCAAGGACAAATTAGTTAGCAACTATTTAACAAATGGGTGAGAAAGCACCAATGAGTGTGTTATTATGGTAGCTGCAAAGCTGCAAGCATAGTCTTGGTAAGTTCATGTGTCACTTTATTCATTATGTGTTAATGTACCATATAATCGATAGAATTATCTAATGTATGATTGTTGTGTCTTTTTATTTAGAGTTGTGGCTTTTTATTTAGACCATAGTCTACATACTGCAGTCTTTAGTAGGGTGCACTTTGATTCGGATATTGCAACTACCCATGATTTGAGGTGGAGGTAAATGGAAGTTTGGTGATATCTTTTTATTGTTTGGATTTTTATTATTTATTAATTACAAATGATTTTTTAATCAATAATAAGCTTAACTGATAACCTAGGACCATGACACTGGAAGGGGAGGAAGAACATTGGATGTGTAATGCAGTTGAAGGAATCGTTAACACTTAGATATCTTCTATTGCAGTGGATGGTGGCCGCGTCCCCGGGGAGATCGTGCGGCGCTTCGCCGACCTGGAGAAGTCGCTCGTGTTCCATTGGCTGCTCCAGTTCGGCGGTTTCAAGGAGTGCCTCCTCGCCGACGACCTCTTCCTCGCCAAGGTCGCCGTGGAGTGCGGCGTCAGCATCTTCACCAAGGTCCGCGAGAAAATCCAACGATTTGTTTAGCTTTTTACTTTATATATATATATATATATATATATATATATATATATATATATATATATATATATATATATATATATATATATATATATATATATGTTGTGGTTTGTGATTCAGATCATCAGATGTGGTTTGGTTTGCTGTGGTTTGACTAACTTTGGTGTCAAGCCCTTTGTGGTATAGAGTTCAGATGCCGGCATATTTCTTGGCTTATATTGTTTTAGGAGTTGGGGTTATGGTTTGATAGTGATGCATGCCCAATTCTGGCATTGTTGCTATCGCTTCCGGGGTTGTTGGGAGTACTTGAGCACAATTGGTTGTGTTTGGATGGGCGCTTCGGTGAGGAATGGGGCGGGAATATTTCAGCTGTGACCAGATGCCGTCTGTTCACTAAATGGGAAGCATTGAAATAATCTAATTGTAGAATCTAATCTTAGTGTGTTTTTCAATAAATGAAAGCAAATGTTGATTTATTAGATTAAAAAAGGGTATAAAAGAAGCCTTTGTACATTCTAAAGTACTCTTTTGCTGGAAGTATATGCATTTTTGCGAGCGACTGGAGTAGCGTTGTTCAGTCACTTCAGTGTTATATGGATTATTGGCCAGCAGGTCACCTTCTGTTGGCTTTGTGTGGACCTATCCTGCAAATACAAGCCCAATTGCAATTGAATGGAAATTCTCGGGCACAGAAATATGTAGTTAATACATGGATGTCTCATTTGCCCATCTGTCCGGACTCCGGAGCAGAGAAAGTACATACAATGCAGCACATCACTTGGGTGTATTGTTGTTAGATTTAATAAGATATTTTGCTTGGAGTTAAATATGCTGCACCTTTCTTCGCCTTTTCTTTCTCTGTAGGAGTAAGCATGAAACCTGTTCTTTTATATCCCCATTTTTTTACTTGAATGCAATCCGATTATTCTATGATTCAGTTTGCAATGGATATATAAGTTTCTTATAGCTAATTTGGCATATTTCCTTTAATTTTGCTAGACTGCAGCAGAGTATGAGCGAAGGAGGGAAAACTTTGTCAAAGAGCTTGACTTTGTGATTGCAGATGTGGTATACTTCTATTCATATTTTGGAAATCGCCTTTATAGTCAGCAAAACTTTGCCTTTGATTTCGTAATACTAGCAATTAGTTTGTTTTGGAGAGTTGTGCCATCACTGTTCCTTCGTAAATCGAACAAATAATTAATATGCTCGTGGGTTGACTCTGCTGAAGGTGTATTGGAGGTTCTTTCATGTGTTTATGATTGTCAAAATATCCTTTGGATTTGATTGTCAAAATATCCTAAACATGCATCTTTAGACTATGGAGCCAGTCCCAACAACTCACCCACCCTTCTTTCCACCTCTACCCTCCGAGTTCAATCTAACATGCCAAAAGCAACTAAAACGTGATTGTTTATTTTGTTTTAGTTTACAAAAGTTTGCACGAGAATCGTCTCAATGAAAGGAAGTGACCTTTATGTGGACATATCCATTACTAGCATTGTAACCCTTTTTGGAAGTGACCTTTATGGGGACATATCCATTACTAGCATTGTAACCCCTTTCTTGTAATCCAATTTAATTACTCCTTGCCTAAACAGTGTCTCAACACTTTTTAAGTTCTGCCATTTTAGCTGAAGATTGGTGTTAAGAACTTATTCTAATGGAAAATGCAAGAAACATTCCAACCTTTCATCTCTTCTAATTAAAAAGATAAACCTCACTGATGTTAAATGGTGTCTTTTTTATTAGTTTTGCTGATTCCTTAGTTACGAGAGTTTTAATCTGTAGTTCCCAACATTTTCCAGGTCATGGCTATAGTTGCAGACTTCATGCTTGTTTGGCTTCCAGCTCCAATCGTGTCTCTCTGACCACCACCGGCAAAGTGAATCTTTGGGTCTCTTGCTAAATTCTTCCACAACTGCCCGGATAATGCATTCCAGGTCACATGATCTTAACTTTCCATTCAATTGGAAAAAATATTTTTAAGCTTTGCCAAACGTGACGATAGCAAAGGAAACCTTGAGGATATTTTACTCGTGCACAGGGTTAGTTTATTTCAATAATGATTTTTGTCCCTTTTTTTAGTATTTTGTAGACACTTGACACCTTATTTTTCATTGTTGGCAGCTTAGAGAAAGATTGCACACCATGAAAGACGGCTTTATTATGCTGTCTTTAGTAGTTTTGCCAGCATTGTCATCAATCTATTTTATCTGGTAAAATTTAGGTTTGCAGCAGCTGCAAACACTTTCATCTATATGACCAGTAAGCATTTCTTCTTATTGCTTTTATTTTATTTTACACGATAGGGGTGGATGTTTTTTTCTTTTGAAAATGCTTTCAGTGGATTAGTTTTACGGTTCCGTTGCAATGCACGGGCACCTTACTAGTAATACCAAAAGAGGGAGAATAGCATTAATGCTAAAAGAGGGGGGAAATGTTAAAAATGAAAATTCTTTATGCTTATGCTTCCACCTTAGTTTAATTTTCTATCACATGTTCATTTTCATCCAAATGCTATTATTATTAATAGATTTATCATTCATCACCAAAAGGGCGAGATTGTAAGTTTAAACTCCATTAAATTGGTTTTGATGATAATGATAAATACAATTATAAGATTAATATGTTTATTAGTTATGATATCATCTAGTCTCATTTAGATGTAATGAATGACAAATGCTATTGTGAGACTAACGTATTTGATTGATTATGATATCTTAAATCTCACTTGGATGGAAAGATAAAATCACAGATTTATGCATTCGATATCTCATTCTTATAACTTAATGCATTTCTTGGATCCAAAATATAAATTAAACTCCTCCAAAAAGTTCACTCTATGCATTCGATGTTTTCCACTATATTCTTGTATGCACACATTTAGGGGGGTTCACTCTATACTTTGTGGTTTCATTAGTATTGATCTATGTTTCTCTCCATATATTAAGGATCTTTACTTTGAAACATATCTCCTGAGTATATATATAGCTTGTGTAGTTCATATATATTCATAATCGAGTTATCATCTAGTTCCTCCATTATATGTTAATGGTTAGATGATTAATAATAAATGGATGAGTAAGCTTTGCAAGCAATTAATCTCAAAGATAAACACACATATCTAAATGAGTTAATTGCTTAACAAATTTATTCTAGAGTATACAGTTGTTGTATACATAGTGTATACTCGCAAATCAATTTCTATTTCATTATTTGTTGATATTGTCATAAGTTACCAAAAAAGAAAGATTGTAGATCTAGTTTCTCAATTATGTGTTAATAGTGAAGTTTTGATAATTGATGACAATTGATTTGTGGACTAACATTTTTCATGAGTTAGATGAATATGTTATGTTCCATAAGTGAGGATGACTTAGGATGACTTCATGTGTCGAAAATTATCAAGTCAAGATGAAAGAAGATAGCTTCATGTGTTGTAGGCCATCAAGAAGAGAAGATGATCATGAGTTGATCATTGAGTAAAAACAAGACATATCATGTGTTGATGGAGCTAAAGAAGAAGATGTATCATGAGTTGATGCATATCCAAGAGAAGATGATCATGAGTTGATCGTCAAGTCAAGTTAAGACACATCATGTTATAACACCCCAGGACCCACATTACCCTGGGATGTCACTAAACCACTTACAGCTAGCCAAGTTTACAAGATAATTTAAACTGGCAACAATTACAAACATGGCGAACTAAGCAGAAGCATAATCCACTAAGGAAAACCATGATATTGATAATAAGTTCAATAATTGAAACAAGCTCTAACATTTTAACCAAAAGAATAGTCCACAAATTCGACATTATTATTTTAAAGCATACATCAACGAATAGCGAGGCAAATGACTATAGTCACTTTGACTTTATTACAGCATGAGTCAACGAATCAAGTGCATTATTGTGGTGCCACTCTACCCTTCCTATGCATGCTCAAGGATCACCTGTAGGGGGGAAAAATAACAAGGGTGAGATAAAAATCTCAGCAAGTAAATTATTTAACAGGTTATTCAAACAACAAGCAAAGCTACAACAATATTTATGTTATTACATGACTACAACCACATTCTATATCCTCATTTATTAAACCACAAGGACTATCACAAGTCCCGCCACATAAGGTTTTAAACCATTGGCATATGAATGCAATTCCTCCATCCACACTTAAATGCATATGCACGCTATGCTCCACTGCACTCTTACCTAACAAGGTAAGAGTGTGCATCATACTACGGTAATGTACGATGCTGTACCAGTACGGTCGTGGCTATAAGCGGCGACATCCACAATGCAATGTTATGACATGTTATGAATAATGTGATAATCATAAACCACATGAATTTCAACCTCATAAAGGGACATCAACATGATTAACATGATTTCAACCTCAAGAAAACATCAACATATCTACCATCAATTTATATTCATGTTCCACATTTGGCACATATAGCAACTACATCATGACTACAAACAAGTCATCCAAAGTATAACATTCAGTTATTAATTACTACCACAACCTTATTTATATGTCAACCAACCATGGCATATTACTTCAAAATACGAGGATCATGTAAATTGCAAGTAGTAAGAATAACCAATTAAACGGTAGTATTACTGCTATAATTACTTGCCTCTACCAGCGAAGCGACAAAATCACGCACGATCAGGAGCGTAGCCACTTGTCCAAAAGTCACTCTCAGCATACAATTACAGCGAGATAATTGCGACTTATATAAAAAAATATAAACACCGTTAAGTCCCCAATCCTGTCATTCCCTACCGTGCCCGTCGAATTTACGCACAGCCCATTTCTGCAGCGTTGCTTGTTTTTTCGTAAATTTAAAAATAATAAGCTGAACACAGCAAACGACATACCTCTGGAAACTACACTTAAGCATCCTCAATTTTCAAGTAGATCATTTCATTATATTTGTCTCCTATCATGATGTAATCTACCGTACAAGACAGAGGACTTGCTCTGTTCTGGCATTCTGGACAGTCAACTTCTAACGCTTCCCATTCACAGTACATAGCTCAAAAAATATAATTTTTTATACAGAATATAGATTACTTATTTATCTACATTTTTCACAATTACGACCATACGTAAAAAAAATCATTTACTACTCCTAATTCACACCTGAACAACTGACTGCCCCCAATCTGCTCCCCTAACGGACAGCAAGGTTCCCAACCTTATTGCGCCCAGATCCCGCGACAAAAAATCTGAGAAAAATATAGGAGATGCGTATCGTCGTGCTCTACGTTTTTCCTTTTGGGACAACCTGTAGGAAAAATCGTTTTCAGGGTCGAAACTACGCGAACAGTAACGCTGCTCGAATTAATCTACAGGCAGACAGCAGGGAATCACTACTTGGGGTATCTAAAATGCTAATCCCCACCAAATCTTAGGCTAAGAACCCTAAATTCAGCAGAAAACAGAGGGATTGGGATGGGGGAGAGTTACATAGGGGATTGGGATCACCCTCTTCTTCCTTTTCTTCTCCTTCCCTTCTTCTCCTTCCTTCTCTTCCTCTCCTTCCTGTTGCCTTCTTCTCCTTCTCCTCCTTGCACTTGGGGCAGCACTTGGGCAGGGAGGGGGCGCAAGGAGGGGTGGGTGTGGCGGCTTGGGGGGAAGGGGAGATGGGGTGGCCGGCCAAGGGTTAAAGGGGGAGGCTAGGGCAAAAGGGGGGAGGGGTGCGGCCACCCCTTGGGCCCCCTAGCCCAAGGTGGCAAGCCCACCCACCTAAAAACTATTTTTTTATTTAAATTATATTTTCTTTCTTTTCTCACTTAATGCTAACTCACAATTTTAATTTTTCCCTTCCCACGATTTACTGATTAACCGGTGACTCCGCGATAAATATTATTATTATTATTTTTAAACCTACGCCGAAACAACGATTAAGGTATTACACATGTATTTTTGGAGTTCAAGTGAAGAATGTATCATGGGTTGATTCATATAAAAACAGATTTGAAGTGAGGATATGTGTCACAAGCTTCAAGAGGTTACTCATGGCAAAAGTGTGACTAGGTTGGGCTAAAGATGTGATCCTAGTTTTTTACCGGTCTTAGTGTTTGGTTGGAAGACCGAATTGTTAATATATGTTGCCATACTATTAAGAGGGTTCATATCTAGTAACTTGAGTCTCATCATGTGTTGATAGCTCAACCTCACTTGCTCTAGCTCTTTATGGCGTGATACTTACATTTGCGAATATATTTTGCAAATAGTTTAAACCCATGTGTTGAATCCTTGTAACATGGAACTATACATTGCAAATGTGTTTCACAAGTATTTGAAGTCCATGTTTCCTATTCCTTGTGGTATGATGCTTATATTTGCAAATGTGTTTTACAAATTGTTGAAACTCATACATAATCCTTGTAGCATACGACTTAGGTTTGCGAATGCGTTTTTGCAAATGTGTTAAGTACATATACCAATTCCTTGTGTCATGATTTCAAAGGTGTGTATATGTATTTTGTAACTTGTTAGAAATCATTATTGATCCTTTTGTGCATGATACTATAACTTAGAAATATATTTTACAAAATTTGTTGAAATATATGCATTTGTCAGGAAAATTGGAACTACCGGCGTATATTGTGCGGTACTACCGAAGATCAAAAGTACTGACATGTGTTGCGTGGTACTACCGAAGATCGAAATTATCGGTATACATTGCGTGGTACTACCGGACGTAGTTCGATTGGAATGGTCCAATTAGCTCTATGTGAGCGGTCCGATTGGCTTACGGTACTACCGGTATATGTTGTGCGGTACTACCAGAAGTCAGTACTATCGATCAATGTGGTGCGGTACTACCAGAAGTCGGAAGTATCGACTCTGTGTGAGTGGTACTACTGGACTTTGGAAGTTCTAAAAATCTTGTTGTACATCTTTTGCAGAGAGACACATGTGTCTTCTCCTCCCCGCAAGAGTGGTAGTTTCGCATGTATGGCGCGGTACTTCCGATGGTCGAAAGTACTAGAAAATAAATGGCAAAACTATCGATTTCACTAATAACGGCTAGTTTTCTGACCATTGTAAGGAGAGCAGTAGTTCCAATTTTATAATGGCAGAACTACCGAAAATCCTAATTTTTTTAGGGGTTTTGGTTCCAACAGCTAGTTTTTATTGGTGTGGGTATAAAACCCCCTTATGGCTAGTTGGGGTAAGACTTTTTGGTACTTTATTTCACTCTCTTGAGCTAGTAGGAGGTCCTCCTCTCAATTGTGCATGTATTGCACTTTGTGAGCAAAGAGAAAGCTCTAGATTGCAAATGTTACATTTAGAGGTGGATTGAGTATTCACTTGAGCTTGTGCATTTGTTGCACATGGTGAGAGTCAAGCAAGAGGCTTGCCTTATTACTCTTGGAGTTTGCCGACCCCTAAACGACGTTGGAGACGTCATGTACGGTGATTTTCTCAAAGAAAGTTGTGAGAAGATCTGGCGAAGTTGTGAAGGTTGGAGCTTACCTACCTAAAGTGGGAAAAAGCTACCACTAGTGGATTTGAGGTGAAAAGCTTAATTCATAGAGCCAATCCAATTTATTTGGGGTTACCTCAATATGGACTAGGGGAGACCATGATGCCGATACACACGTGTCTTATACTTTTAAATTAAATATATTATTCAACTGAAAAAAATTATTGAGCCGCATGAAATATGGCCAAGTGAACTCATTCCAAAGTAAACTTAATATTTTTATTCATAAGGATGGAATACTATCTCATCACATGGTGCATTTTCAGGTTTGTCAAATGGAAGATATTGGAACTAAGAGGGAGAAACTGGAGGCCGGAGTCAAAGCAATAGAGAGGCACAAGAAAAAGGATAACCACATTAGATACCAAAGATATAAAAAACAAAGCACATACGGATAGAGCCAACAAGAACAAAGCCCATGTGGCTAGATAGAGCACACAAGAGAAACACCCATGTGGATGAGGGAAAGAAAGTCCATGTGGTGGGAGAGCAAAAGGAGAAAACCCAAGGACTTTTCAAGCCCAGTTCGGATCTCCCACAAGCCCAACCGAATTCAAACTCGGATTCAACTCAGAACTCAATTCGGATTCGGTTCGGGACAACCCAACAGACAGTTACTAAAAATGCCATAACTTTCACAAACAGAGTCCGATTCAGGAGTTCTTGTACTCGTTGGAAAGCTTATTTCAAGAGATATGCAATGGATAAGGTATCATCTTCAAATTCATCATGAATCATCTGCTATGACAAAAGAAAGTGATGGTTGTAAAATGTAGTTTCCTTTTTGTGGGAGTTCGAGTCTAAAACAATATGGGGATGAGTTGTATTCAGTTTGGGGACCATATGGACGTCCCAAGTGGCTATATAAGCCTTGTATGCATAGCCTTTATGGCTTAGACTATATTTGAGAATAAATCTACTATTGTTCGTACTTGAGTTTCGTGAGGAATTAGAGAGTTTTTTCAATCAAGTTCGTTCAGTCTTTCCGCTGGGAATTGGGTGCACGATAGATCTTCGCTTGGTGGTCGGTGAAATCGATACGAGTGTATTTTGGTGAATTAAAGAGTGTTCATCCCTTGCACTAGTATAGGAGGATTACTACGATTCATCAAGATTCCTGTGAGTATCAAATCCTACGTCGAGAAGATCGGGCAACCCCGTATCAGTCTGACAAGTCTCCGAACACCACGATGAAACAACATATGTCAATTGTGGTTTGTTCTCTTATGGTTAATCTACATTTAAGCAATTTACATTCATAGAATTAAATTAATTGCATGTCTTCTTAGGATTGCAAACGTTTGACATAGACTTAGGTTGTTGGTGTACTTAGGTGAACCTAGTTGGTTTAGAAAATATTTGTGATAAACTAATTTTAGTTAAGCTTCCGCATTATAAACTTGGTTTAGCCATAATGTCAAACTAATAAGAAGATTATTTTAAAGACCACCTATTCATCCTCCTCTAATCGACCTTCCCGATCCTACAATTGATCAACCGCTCTTCTCTCTTTTTCACCTTGTCACTGACTAATGTAAGCCCGACGATGAAGTCCTTCATCCAAGAAATATATTTCCGTTAGTGTCTTTTCTCTGTCCTCCATATAAGAGAAGGGGTGGGCTTATAAGAAAAACTTTCAGAGTCATGGTTGAAGCCTACGTCTAAGGAAACTTTGTTCTTATAAGCTTGAGCAATCATCGAAGTGGTTGTAGGAGTGGTTAGAGGGGCACTTAGAGGAATGCTCGAAGTAGTGGTCGATGGAGCAATGTTTGATCTCGAAGCTCCATATGACTTCCTCATGCTTCACCGTCTCTTGGGGCCAGAGGAGCATTCCTCGAGCTCTTAGACAGCTCGCCGCTATCTAACCCAACCATCTATACATCATAAGAGAATTACAACACATTGATCAAAAAATATATAATTGATGAAAAATGTTATCATTTTTACCTTAAGTCTTTTGATCATATCTTCTAGAGAGGTAAGAACAAGGATCGAGGGCACCTCTGCCATTTGGCTGGGCTCCCCGACACAGATCATTTTGATCTTGTCTCTCACCTCAGTAGGGGATAGGGCTATAAAATCAAAGAAAACCTTATGCTCAAAAAGATTCAACCAAATAAAAATAAAACTTGATTTGTCGGAATTTCTTGAGGCTTACCTTTTTAAGAATCCCTAACTGAGTCAGTCGCACCCGTGTACTAAAGCATAATGTGGTTGCACAAATTCAGAGGAGTTATACAGCGTATGGAGGAATCTTTCACCACATGTCATGAAGTAAGACCTCTCTGTTTGAGGTGAGCAATGGCATTGACCCATCATTTTTGAGGAAGACCTCCACCTTGGGTTCTTGACAACAATCCAACTAGCAAAAGAAAGGCTATCCTCCTTGCTTAGCGTCATGTAGAACCACATCTTCTTCTATGACGACCATAACGACTTAGAATACATTGGAATGTATTCTTTGGCCTTTCCATCATGGAGGCGCAAAGCACAACCTTCAGGTCGCCATCGACTTCTTGAACTTTCCCTTCATCCTGTAGAAGTATCGGAGGAGTTCCAAGCTTGGCAGAATCCCTAAATATGCTTCGTAGAGGTAGCAAAGATGCTTAAATTAGCAACCAAATTGGGAGCTAGATTTATTAATTTGATTCTGTAGTACTCCAAGACTTTCGAGAGAAGCAAGTGCGTTGGCAATCAAAATCCTCACTCAATGTATACCAAAAATATCAGAATTTTGCCTTCGTTGTCACTCAAAAAATTTTCTCCAACTGCTAACCACCATGGAACCAGAACCTTCTTAGGAAGCATCCCTTCCTTTTCTATAGCGTGAAGCCAATGTGTTACACACTAGGGTTTCATAAGTGTTTTTCTCAAACTGTAAATAGGAGTTACCTGATCTGAAACCCAATGAACATAACATCTTTCGGTTTCCCAATTAGTTTTCTTAACTTTAAAGTGACTAAGAACCACATATTTACTCTGACTATTAAAAGAGTAGTTTCCCAATTAAAGTGACTAAGAACCACATATTTACTCTGACTATTAAAAGAGTAGTTTCCCAATTAAAATCCAATCAGAAGGAATTCATATCATAAATTCACTTAAAAGTTCGGGAGTTAGCTGATGAGAATTGAATAAATCTCTAAATACTGTTTTAATATTTAATTAAGGCCAATGGACCCTTGTGGTCGTAAACTTCTAGAGGTTGTTCCCCAAATACCTTAGTCGGAGAAACACTGTACATGTTGCTGGACTGAATTACTGCTAAGAGATTCTATGAACTGGTACTTGAACCTTATTCTAGTATATTCCTTTCATACAGTGGATAAAATATGTGCCTTATATACTTCCAATAGCAGAACATTTCAGCTTTGAGTTTTTGACAACAACTGCCACACGATTGTTTCCCACGTTCGTCTCCCACTAACAATAACCGATAATCAGACGTCCTCTCTCTGGCAATAACTGTTAGATGTCCTCTTTCTGACAATAACTGTCTTCTCGTTGGGCACGTTGATTCCATAAGACATCTTCCCCGACGAATAATTGGTGTCTCTTCAGTGGTATTTAAGGCTAGACGAGAGAAGACAGAAGGACAATGAAGCAATTCAATAATTGATTCACATCTCATTCAATTCAGTGTAATTAGGACTAGTCTCACACCTTGTTAAAGGCGCCCTATAGCCAGTTCATAGTAATAAAAAAGGCATCCCCGTTTCTCTCTCAAGGATTTGAGCCATCTTTCTCATATTATTTTGTAAGATCAGTGACTCGATCATCGACAGTGTAGAAGAAAAATAATAGAAATGTGGGGCGTAAATAAGATGTCAATGATGTGGATGTCAACGTCCTTAGTTGGATCATTGTCAATAAAACCCAATGATATGACTACCAATATGGCAAAAAATACCTTGAGTGGAATTCACATCGTCACAACCACCCCTCACAATCATCTTAGAGTGTAAGTTAACATGGTTTTGTAAGTTTTTTAGGTGTTAAAAGCACAATTTTGTAGTTAAATGTGTTGATTTTTTATGAAGTTAAAGTGGACTTAATTGCTTTTATCAAGCATGCATATTTGGTGATAGATGAGGATAGTATTTGGATATTTTTTTAGCCATGTGGATTCTACATGTGCGCTAACTAGTATCTCTAAATCCATATTAATTAAACTATTTGGATTCATTCCGATTTTGACTGGATACTAATATTATTTCATGACTATGGTTTTGACTGGATTGCTCAGAAAATATCCATCCCGATTTCATCCCTACCAGCTTCAATATTTAAAGAGTAAAGATTTGAGGCCGCCTTAATAAAAAATCAATTTTATTAAACAAAGTTTCTTCTTCCTATGTTTAACAATAGTTTATAAATTTCACATTGATGCGGGTAGAGCTGTAAATAAGCCAAATTCTTGAACTCCTAAGCTTAAGTTTGATAGAAGTTTGCACTGAGCTCGATCAAAGTGAGTCTAACTTAAGGTACAAGTCTTAAACTATAACAAACTTAAGATCAAACTTGACTCAAATAAACTCGATAAAACTTAATATACAGCAATATTCTCGATCAAATCAAACTCTAATAATTATTCAAGCTCAGTCCGTTAAAAATCGTGAACTCGGCTTGTGCTCACGCAGAGGCAGAGCTCAAAGAGTTGTTTGAGCCCTGAGATTTATTTTTTCAGCCTAGGATCGGAGCCGTGGCCAGCTACAGATGGCGAAATGACCTATTTTTATCTAACTATTGTATGGAAATGGAAACAGAGGTACGTGATGGGGCTTTTAAGCCAGTTTCTGTTTCTAGTTTCTATTTTTTTTACTATTCAGTAATTTATCTTTTTCTTATTTTTTTAGATTTTTTAACTTTGTTATTTTTTTCTGTATTTCTTTAAATTATCCGTGATAGATTAATATATTTTTTTCTATTTTTTTATTTCTAAATTTAATTATATCAGAAAAATATAGTAAAAAATAAATTAACTATAATTAAAAAAATCATAAACCAACGTGAACGCGAATTTTGGACGTTTGTAGTACCCTGTAGCCCCGAAATTCCCGAACTAGCACCGGTTGTGAAATAATTTCAGATCTGGCCCCTGACGCACCGCACGACTGCAGCTCCAACCGCACGACCGCGAGGAAGCCGACGCGTGTCCGATCATGCGGTACCAGACCGCACGACCGGTGCTACAGTAGAGTCGTGCGGTCCGGTACCGCACGTTTACACTGTTCACCGGTCGTGCGGTACTGGTCCGCACGACGGAGCTGGCACTGCACACGTCCGACCGTATGTGCTGATGTGTATGAAATTAATTTATGAAATGAATAAAATTGTATTTATGAAGTTGTATTTAAAAAATATTTACATGTACAGAATTAATATTTGGAATGAATAAAATTTTGGATATGTATAGAATTAATTGTAGATATCGTATTCATTTATATGTATATGTAAAGTTATTTTTTCCTGAGCGTATAGAATTTATATGTATTTGTAAGGTTATATTTAGGTTTCTATATTTAGAATAAGAATAATTTTGGATATATGAAACAATGTTTGAAAAATATGAATTTTATGTACATTCCTGTTTACTGCTTGTGTAATTTTGTTGTAACAACTATCTGAAAATATATTTGAAACATATTGAACACTGGAGTTTGATAGTAATTGTTTATCTTAATGTAATTATACATATGTGAAAACTGATACATATGATTAATTTCGGAGTTTGATTACTTACTTAAAAAGTTATTTAAAATATTTGTAAAAATCATACTTCTGATAGTTTCGTTGTAGGCATTGCAATATAAGTAGGAGTTTGAGAGGTTTTTGCATTCCAATTGAGCTTGAAAAGATATGTGACAAAATGACTTAGAAGAGTGCAATAATTGTGAGAAAATTTGTCCATCTGGACCAATATGTGAGGATCAAAAGTCATAATTATTCCTACCTCAGATTATGAACACATTAAAAGATATGAAAATCAGAAAAGTGCTCAAAATTATGTGAAAGTTTGTGCATTCCAATTGAGCTTCAAAAACTAGCTGAAAAAATGACTTATAAGAGTCCAATAATTCTGAGAAAATTTATCCATATAGACCAATATGTGAGGATGAAAAGTCATAATTATAAATACCTCAGATTATGAGTGCATTAAAATATATGAAAATCAGAAAAGTGCTCAAAACTATGTGAAAGTTTGTGCATTCCAATTGAGCTTCCAAAGTTAGCTGAAAAAGTGCCTTAAAAGAGTCCAATAATTCTGAAAAAAAATTTGTCAATATGGACCAATATGTGAGAATAAAAAGTCATAATTATGACTACCTCAGATTATGAGCACATTAAAATATATGAAAATCACAAATCTACTTAAAACTATGCAAAGTTCTGAAATTTTAGCAATTTGTCAAAATGAGAAAAGTACAGATTGATGTCTTTTCATTTAGTTTTTTTTGTACATTTGGATATTGAAGTCCTCATATGTCATATTATTTAATCCGTCTGAACTTGCCATTTATATTGCTGAAAGAGATTAATAAGAATATTGAAATGACAAGATGAACATACGATTAACGTAGAAACGGCTGGTAAATAAGAACATAAGCGATATTGAGGACATGAAGAATTGAATGCAAAGGTACACATGAAAATAACATAGCACACAAAGTTACACGATAGAAAACAAACCGACACACTCCTACGATACATGTGCGCGTTGTTATGCGGACGAAAACAAACCCGAACACACACAACCTAATAACTGGGGCCATTCACGGGACCAGCGCGGAACAGCCCCACCTATTGCGTGGACCGGGGCCATTTTCCCTTCCTGGCGACCTCTGCGTCGAACTCCTCGGCTGCCTCTTTTGCCTTGGCCGCTAGCTCCCTCTTCCTTTCGCGTTCTCTTTCACGAGCTTCATGCTCCCTACGCGCGTGCGCTGGAGATGAGCTTGCGTCTCCGACGATATCGTTCGGCTCGCTCTTCGTTCCGACGCTCGCCTCGCGAATCTCGGAGTCCCTTCTTTCATTCCACTCGTGGAAGTCGAGAGTCCACTGGTCGTATTGGTGGATCTCTTGGTCAATCCACTTGCGATACCCGCACAGGGGTTCTGGGGACTGCGAGTACAAAAGAAATGTTAGTGCGTACATGAAACGAGAAGTAGTAGGGAGGAACACGCTGTCAGCGGTTCTTACCGGCTGCCGATAGGTGCGTGTGTCCCAACGTCGGTCCGGATAGTCACTGGAGTAGTTTGCGCAACCCCAGTAGCGCATACCCAAGCTAAGCCACTGCTTCGACTTGACGAACTTACATGGATCTTGACACCAACAGAGGGAAGGCCTCTCCCCCTCTGGCGGGTCTTGCGGCGAACGCGTCGTTGGAACCGCTGGGATAGGGTCGGTGCAACGCGGGATATCTTCTCGGGGAGCCGTCCTCCTCGCACGCACCGCTTCTTGGGCCCGCGCCGCAGCTGCCTTCGCCCGTTCGTCGCGGGCCGCTGCAGCTCTTGCTATGTCGCGAGTCTCCTCCCATTGCTCCTGCATCTTCTCCTATTGTGCCTTCTGCCGCTTGTCCATCTTGAAGGTGTGGGGTTTGGATTCTGTAGTGCCTTATCTCCAATCCCTTTCACCTCCTTATGTACGCTCAGGGGTTGGAATGGTGCGGTTAATTTCGAACCATGAAAAGGTGCCCCGGGAATTAATGAAACTGTGTAGGGTTGGCCCCTCTCATCTCGTCGCGACCTGCCTTGGCCTGACACTGCACAAAGCAATACCCAGTCTTGTGCTGTCACTGTGTAAAGTAAGGCCGGCCCGTCTCGTCTTGTCAATGCGTAAAGCAGGACAATCTTTCCCCTCACTGCGTAAAGCTGCCAAGTCTTATGCTGTCACTGCGTAAAGCAGGCCACTTGTCCCGTCTCGTGTTGACATGTCACTGTCTACTCGCTGCGTAATGCTGACCTCTCTTTCCCCGCAGTGCAGAAAGCTATGCAGTCCTGTCTTTGCAGTCTTTGGTCATGTCGACGCGCAAAGCTGGCCCCGTCTAGTCTGTGCAGTGGGTGACCCTCACCCGCTTAGGTGGGCACGCGTAGAAAAAATGACCAAGCCATAAAATGACATAATGACACCCGCTTGGAGGGGCCCCCGTGACTACCCTACCCTTGTGAACACGTGTCAGCTGCGTCGTTTTCTTGGTCCCCCGGCCCCTACGTAGAGAACTCTTTAAATTGATCGAAGCCCCAGCCCCTTCTCCGTCGTGCAGAAACATACCATGTCGGAAGTCGAGGGTCTAGTCGGATGTGGGTCACCGAAGGAAGAACTTCCCTTGGAAAGGAGGGAGAACTTCGGTCCACAGTACCGCCTGATACCAAGCCGCCGCGCTCAACCCGTGTGGCGAAAATGCAGACACAATGAGGACGCGGTCGTGCAGGTCTTGGATGGCCCAGTCGATGGCGGGCGACGTTTCTTCCGATGCCCACACTCAGGGGTAGAAATTGCTAATAGTATAATTTTTATTACTACTGATGGTTCATCCTTGGTAACCGTTCTTTCCCGCAGATGGCGAAATGCGATTTCTCACGTTGGATCGACTCTCCTCATGAACGGTATGTTGCCATCTACGTGAGTACATTATGGGAATGAATATTTGAGTTGGAGGAGCGAATCGAGACTCTCAACGAGGAGAACAACGACCTCCGCCAACAGATGCAACCATCAATCGTGCATACCTGCTTGCGATCCCCTCTAATATGACCTATGACGTACTTCTGCCTGAGGCGGATCTCGAACTTCTTGCTTAAGCCATCTATGATTTGAGCAATGTGGGAACGACCCTTCTCCATCTTCTTATCCATGTAGCCCTGCATTACCTCAGAGTATTGTTTGTTTTCGTCCAGGTGCTTCTTCGCCATCATGGCTCTATTCACAAAGTACCCGACAGTCCGGTTCCAAATCTCGTCCACAATTGCCGTGATCGGTAGGGATCTCACGCCCTTCAAAACACCGTTGTAAACCTCGGATATATTGGTCGTCATGATTCCATACCTTGCCCCCCCCGGTGTCATGTAACAAAGACCACATCTGCAGGTCAGGTGCATTAGATTGAACCCACTGTGTGAACACCCCAACTCTTGTGGAGCCTCCCTCTATGGACCCAGTTTCTGTCTGCACATGCTTGCTAGCCTCCTGATCGAGTTGCCTCCACAAGGTCTCGAACTTCCGCTCAGTTCGCATACATAGCTTCTTGAACATCTTCATTAGGTCCTTGCTACGGAACCTTCTGTGGAAGTTCGCTGCGAGATGCCTCATGCACCAACGATTCTTCAGATCATTCCACTGGAAGGGGGGCTGCGTCCCATTCTGCATCGTTTGCAATGCAGACATCAAGCCTGCATTGCGATCCGAGATGACACACACTTCGGGGCGATCTTGTACTATGGCTTGCTTCACATTTGCAAGGAACCAAAGCCAGCTCTCCGTACTCTCATTCTCCACAATTGCAAATGCCACAGGGAGTAACTGGTCATTTGCATCAGCTGCAACTGCGGTAAGGATAGTACCCTTATACTTGCCCGATAGGAACGTCCCGTCCATCGTTAGCACTGGACGGCACCACCTGAACCCTTCAATCGCCTGATGGAAGGCCCAGAACACTCTATCAAGAATAAAACAATTCGGGCCCTCCGTAGGATGCACTCTCTCCTGCCTGTTAATGTACGTGACTGGGTTTGATTCTGCAATTTGCTGTAGCATTCTTGGAACAAGGTCGTACGCCTCCTCATAAGTCCCAAACATACGGTGCAACACCTTTCATTTCGCCCGCCATACCTTCTTGTAGCTGACTTGAAATCCCACCATATCCGCTACCTCTGCCATTAGAACCTTTGGAGAAATAGACACATCTGCCACGATGAGGTGGCTCACCAGCTCCGCAACATAAGATGATGTCATGTTGCGGTGCCTATGTATTGGCCCCGCAAGCTCGCAACTGTGATCATGTAGCACCGTTATCCGAAACACCGTGCCAGCGCCCTTGTACCACTGTACACGAACTTTGCCAGGACAGGACCCATTGACACACTTCACAATGTACGTGTTCGGGTTTGACCTGTGCACCCGATACGTCCGGCTAATGTTCACGGCATATCTAGCAATAGCCTGCTGGGCAGCACTCTTATTACTGAAGCACTGCCCCAAAATGAGTGTGGCCTCGCTGAACCCCCATGCTGCCTCCTCCGCCTATGGCAGAACTATGGATGCCGCTGCGTTGTCGTCCAGTCTGGACGACACGTACGCAACGTCGGTAGTCACAACACCACCCACCACCCCTCCAATTGTACCTTCGCCTTCGCCATCGTCGTCCTCTCCGGAACTATCTGTTTCCACATTCTCGTCCTCCTCGCTCCTCAATTCTTCCACCTGATCCGCAAGGTACTCATGACAGTCAATACGGGCGGCCCACCACCTCTCCCCCACACCTTCGTTGGCCTGAAAATTGTCCGCACGCCTCCTGAGGTCTTCATCACCCACTTCCTCGCCCACATGTTCTCCCGCAGGTACTACATCTTCACCAGCAGCATCATATCCAACCTGTCCGGATGATTCTGTCCTCTCCACGAACTCCACATACACCATTGGCTTGGCATATATCTCAGCATCAGGGTTGCACACGACCTCCATGTAGTTGGCCCATGATGCATCATTGGTCACCTTCAGAAGTTGCCACTTGCTCTCCCCTGCATCACCCACCACTGCGGCATAGAATGCCTCGATCCATAACTTCTTTCTTGCGGTGTACCGATCGAACGCCGAACGGACATACCTCCGTAGCTTAGACAAGCTCATGGCGTTCAGACCGGATGCCCGGATCATGGTCCGGCGACAATTTGACAGGTCCGCCCCATACGACCCGTCAAGTACGAGACCACTGCCGTAGAATATGAACAAATCTTGAATCTCAGCCATGGCGTACCTAACATAAGTGCGTAATCAACCATCTTAGTACACAATATGCAATAATCGCACCATCAAACCCCCACTACCGCATTGTCAAATTAACAGTGCGGTATTTCATACCTTTTCCTACGGCGTACAAAATCGATTAGTATCTCTTTTGTATTTGTAAATCTACAATTTATTTCTAACTATTTTATTTTTCAAATTCTACCATACATCAAAATAATATTCATTTATTTTTTATTTCCATTTCTAATTCGTATGAAAAATACATTACAACGTTATTTTATTTTCACTACTGTTCTGTATTAAGCTTGTTTCCATTAATGCAAAAAAAATGATTACTAATTTCTATACAAATTATACAAATTGTCTCTAATCTAAATGTTGTTGCTATCACCTACAAATGCTCTAACATCAATATTTAATTTTTCAACACCTACACATGTAAGCACATATATTCACCAAAAACTAACTACATTACAATACGTAACTTCAACAAAAAAATACGACATCATTTACACTACAATAAATCATGAATCATATGTGCATGTTTACCTACACATACACACGGTATCAAAGATTGACTTATAACAACATTAACGAAACACGGTTTACCTAATTACGGGCTAATGACATTCACAAAAAATACTTGCACGGGGGCAAAAATTACCTCTTCTTGAAGCTCGCGACACGATCTACAACTTTTGTATTTGCAAAATCTGTTGATTTCAAACAAAACCAACTCAAAATCTTGAGTTTCCTCTCTTTTTTCCTCCCTTCACTCTCTTGTTTTGGCTTCACTTCAGCTGCACCGCGAACTGCAAATGATTGGATTTCTTCGCTTGCTGTGAGACCATAGCGCTCTTTAAGTGTGTATTCAGCATTCTCAGCGAAGGGCCATGCGTTTGTGCTACAGACACGTGTGCGTGGGCATACAAAAGTTTCCAGCTCGTGATGCTTTCGGCGGAGGGAATTGACAGCAGAGAGATGTGCGGTCGGAGGCACAGTCACGCGCTCATTGCGCAGTCAGGCGATCGTCGCGATCGCCGGACGCCACGGCCATAGCTCTGATGCGATCGTGCGGTCATCGCATGGCGCATCATAGCAATGGCCGTCGTCGCGATCCGCACCGCACATTTGCCACGTGTCGCATCGCTCGAGGTCGTGCGGTCGGGAGGGGTGCTAGTTCTGGAAATTTTTCACCTGTGATGCTACTTCTGAAATTTATACGGTACACAGTGCTACAATGGTCCAAATTTCCGTGAACGCTACCTGAGCTGGACGACAAATCTGAGTCCCCGTCTGAAACTGCGGTCTTCTTTCTCCTGCGTTGTGAACTTGTGATCCCGAATTCACCATTCACCCCACCTCAGTGACGCGTGCCGGCGTGCGTGCGTTTCCGACCTCCATCACCTCGCTGGGAGGCGGTCGGCTGCGCCTGTTCGTCCGTCCCGAAGTCTCGCGCCGCTCGATCCGCCTTACCAGCGCCGCGGAAACCCCTCCGCCCGCCTCTAGCCCTCCTGCTCCCACCTCCCGCCACCTTGGAGCGAAGGAACTCGGTTCTCTCGTAGCCGTCCTCCTCGTCCCCTCTACTGGACTGGCGTGGAGTGAAGATCCATCCGGACGTGATTCCTTTCGCCGGTAAGGAAGCCCTAGCTTGTTCGTTTTGCTCTGTTGCCGTGAACAATCGAATCGAGCCAGATCTTTCTAGTCCGCCCCTGCCTATCTCATCCTATCCAGTTCTTGTGTCGTACGCGTGTATTGCCTGATCAGTTGCAAGATCTCGTTGATTTCAGTGGGGGTTCACCGGACCCAGGGCACGCCCACCGGGATGGCTGGAAGCCTCTGGGTGGTTCGGTTGGCTTCTCTTCTTGCGATCGGATTCGTGCTCGGCTCCGTCGAGGCCAGCCTCGGGGATGTTGATCCGCAGTACAGGTGAGAGAAAAGATCTTTGACTTTTCTCATGCTGCAGTGATGTATTCTTGCAAGAACTGTTGTCTATTGTCAACCCTAAATCCGACTTGATTCGGGGCCTTGCTGGATAACTTCGCTTGGGAATCCCCGTAACTTTTCTTATTCAGACATGTTTGCTTGGTTGGGCTGTTATTGATGCTTATTCCTCGTAGTTAGTAGGTAAATCTCAGATATATAGGGCATAGTAGCATTGTTGGTTCTCTTAATATGTAAAGATGTGTTATTGGTTGAATCATGGTTATTAAGGCGTCGCTTAGGCGATGCTTAAGCAAGCGGTAAGGCGGCCTGGGGGGGGCAAGGCGTCGCCCCCACCTTGCCGTCCGTGCCCAAGCGGCTCGGGGCGCGCGGCGGCGCGCAGACCGGATCCGCGTGGAGGCCGGATCCGCGTTGTCCGGGGAGGAGGCGGCGCGCGCGGCGTCCGGTGGAGGCGGCGGCACAAGACCGGATCCGGCGCGGGGAGGCTGGATCCGGCGTTATGCAGGGGCGCGGCGTTCGGGTGGGCGGCGTGAGACCGGATCGCGCGGGAGGCCGGATCTGGTGGGCGCGGCGAGCCGGCGGGAGGAGGCGCGCCAATCCGGAGGAGGAGGCGGCGGCCGAGCCAGGGTGGAGGAGGCGGCGGCCGATCCGGAGGGGAGGAGGCGGCGACCGAGCCGGGGTGGAGGAGGCAGCGGTCGATCCGGAGGGGAGGCGGCGGCCGATCCGGAGGAGAGGTGGCGGCGCTCGGGGGAGGAGGCGGCCGGCGGCGCTCAGGGGAGATCGCCCGAGTGAGACTCGATCGATCTCACTCGGTCGATCTGGGGTGGGGGGTTATAAAGGAATCGATATTTTAAAATTTAGTCATCGGAGTTCTATAAAATTGCAATTAGGTCCTTCTTTTTAGAAATATTCTAATTTAGACTTTGATTTAGACTTTCAGAGTTCCGTTTTCTTCGCCTTAAGATGCATGTAAGGCGTCACCTCGCCTTGCGCCTTACCGCTTAAAAGTTGTGAGGGGGGTGGGTCGCCTCGCCTCGCCTCGCCTCACCTTACCGCCTTAATAACTATGGGTTGCATTGTGGTTAATGTTTTCTTATCCTACCTGGTTGGGTAAAAATCTCGAATACTTCCTATTTTCTCTCAAAGTAAGTGATGTTTTTAGTCTTATTAGTAATTGTGCACTGGAATCCTCATTGGATCATACTACTTTGTAATTGAACATATCTGAATGGGGAAATTGGACATGGTGGGTCAAAGATGATTATTGTGTCTCCCATTGTATATGCTATAGATACACGGAGATTTAGTGATGGTATGTGATCGCTATTCTGGCCCTGGTAAGTTAATCCTTTATACTAATGGGGTATACAAAGAGAACGGAGGTGAAATGATTAATCGACGGATGCAGAGGAGTATGCCAACTTCTCACTTTAAACCATGCTGTGGCTCCTCTATGCATAAAATCGGGAATAAAGGCAATTAAAAGGATATGAACATATTAATACGTTGAGATTGTAGAGCAGCAGTTATTTATGAACAGGTGGGGGTATAAGTTTGTCATGTTTGCATACATATGATTTGTCACAATGAATGTTAGCATATGTTTGATCCTTTTCTTGTTCCTTCATTGTCCATGATGGATTTGTGATAATATGGATTTTGGTTGCTTGGTGATTGGCTCTTACGATGTGGATATGTATTCTTGCTTAAGTTGTGAATGACACAGAGCTCTTCTATCTAGTGGCTGAATTAAACTTATAAACACCATAATGTCTTTTTTAACGTTTGTTTGGTTGTGAAATTCTATGTTGCACGGATATTTCTGAAAATCAGCGTATCAGTATCGGATACAGATACAGCCTGATACAGAGGTATAGATATCCTACCCATATTGGTGATTTTCCTGTTTTTTCCACACAAAAAAAGAATAATTCCCAATACTTGGTACTTCCCCGATACTTTCCCGATACATCTCAACCCTTATCTCTTATTCCACTTGTTATGAAGCTGTCTGTTCGCTCGTTCTGTTCCCACAGGCACATGCAATTTCTCTAAGCCCAACGCCACTTCCTTGCTCCCCTGCCCACACCGCTACTACTACCCTGCACTCATTGGCCGTAAGGCGTCGAAGTTGGCTCCTAGGTTCTATGGTCCTTTTCAGATTATTGAGAATGGGTCTGTGGCTTATCGTCTGTAGTTGCCTGTACATGCTAAACTTTATGATGTTTTCCATGTCACATTGCTCATACCGTTTCATGGGGAACCTCCTGCCGACATTCCATCCTTACCGGATACTCATCATGGTTGGGTTATTCCATAACCCATGTTGGTTTCGCTTGCTCGTCGTCGTCGTGATCAATGGGAGGCTTTAGTGCAATGGACAGGATGTTCACCTTCAGAGGCTTCCTGGATTCCTCTTCATGATTTTCGTGATCAGTACCCAGATTTTCAACTCAAGGACAAGCTGTTTCAGCAGAAGGGAGGAAATGTTGTGGACTCATATTGGGGGCGACATTATACTCGCCGATCACGGCAGATGGCACCTACACATGATGGTAGCAGCCGAGACGTGCAGCAGATTTCCGAAGATGATACCGGCAAATGTCGGGACGAGCTACAGTATCCAGAGGAGATTCAGCATTGGTAATGAGCAGGAGCGGTTTGGGAAATTTAGAGCTTAGTTAGGAATCTTTTGTTAGGCTATCTGTTATGAATAAGAGTCCGGTTACATACCGATTTAGAGAAGGATTCCAAGTCTGCTTCCCAGGCCTGGTTCTGTATGCAATAGGGAGTCTTTTACTCGGTCTTATATAAGGACCAGAGGCTGTAATTGGAGGGCAAGCAATAAGAAAAACAATCTTCTTCTCCTGAGTTCTAAGAGGCGTCCTGGCCGGTGAAAATCCCATGCTGGAGCTGGCTCCCCGTTACCCTTTGCATTCGCTTTCCATTGCCCAGCGTCATCTACTGCCTCCCATCACCGTCCACCACAAACCCCCACAGAAATATACCCACAACATAGCATGGCATGACAACCATATGACTCAAAAGTCTCAACTCGAAATCTCAAATTCAGTCATCATCGAACTTCAACTCGTCCAGTCAAGGCAAATGTTCTTGTCAGTTTCTTCTAGATCCCCGAGTAGATACAATACATCTACGCCCAGCCTCGGAAAAGTCCTTCTTAGGCCTTATTCTATGCTTGAATGTGCAAGATCAAAACAAGACGCCTTGTCGTTGACATTGTCTGTTCCAGTGTTTAACCGATTACAAGATGTGTATTGTGTTCATGATTAATTGCTTATTGCACACTGGCAGTATTATTTTTTTTCTAAGTTCCTTTCATTTTGTATATGCTACCACCAGTTATATGTGCTTTGTGCCTGTGTTTTTCTCTCTCTTTCGTGAAACTTATGGGCTTTGAAGAGTGACTTCAGTAATTTTCACAAGATTTGATTTCATGAAACAATAACTGATTCCACCATATTTATCTTGGCTTTATGTTTACCTTAAATAAAATATGAACTGAAAACTGGTTGGATTGGTTAAATTTTTTATATCTGTGCACCCTTGTTCAGTTATCGTTCTGATGTTAACATTTTCCGTGAGTTTCTGATAATCTTAGCTTTGTTGATCAACCTTCAGAATTTGTGTGGAGGAGTGTCAAACTACAGCGATTATTGGGCAGAACATCATCAGCCACTGCCAGTCCCAGGAGAACGATGACACATCTGTTGGAAGTTCTTGGTACACACACGAGCCCCTTTACATGCAGTGGAAGCAACTAAACTGTAGGACAGACTGCCGCTACTACTGCATGATGCAAAGAGAAGGGGAACGGCAATCACATGGTCTGAGCCCTGTTAAATATCATGGAAAATGGCCCTTCATACGTGTTTCTGTCTTCCAGGTGTGTTTTGGCTTGCATGCTCCTGACTGAAACTACTATTTTCCTCATGACTACTTCTGAATGTCTCACTTGTTTGTCATCCTTTATCAGGAGCCCCTCTCAGCTGCGCTCTCTGCTATCAACCTATTGATGCACTTCACTGGCTGGCTTTCATTCCTCTTGTTAGTGAATTACAAATTACCTTCTAGACCCCAGACTAAGAGGACATACTATGAATATACTGGATTATGGCATATCTATGCAATATTATCAATGAATGCATGGTTCTGGAGCTCTATATTCCATACTAGGTATGCCGTTGCTCAAAGCCATAGACACGTACTAAAACTTTGGTAATCTGTCATAGTGATATCTGACGCATCATTCTTCATTCTGTAGGGATATCGACTTGACTGAGAAATTGGATTACTCTTCAGCTGTGGCTCTACTTGGTTTCTCTTTAATCCTCGCATTGCTAAGGACTTTCAATGTGAAGGATGAGGCTGCCAGGGTGATGTTTGCTGCCCCTATTTTGGCATTCGTTACAACACACATCTTGTATCTTAACTTCTATGAGCTTGACTATGGTAAAGTTCCTTCCTTTTGCTTGTTGCTAAAGCATATGATCATTTGCCATCTTCATGCAAGATTGATCGTGCCTATATAAGATTAAATATTTTACCAGGCTCAGCAATCTGCTGCTGTTCTTTTTACCATGTTCTTTTGTATTACAAATTACAGCCACCATTTATGCCTCCTTTCTCTGCAGTTATATCATTTATTACCAAAAGCTATTGTGAAATATTGTTATTAACAGACATATTTAGGTATCTGCATCTGTGTTTATCTGACAAATCTTTTTGCAGGGTGGAACATGAAAGTTTGTGTGGTGATGGCTGTGGTTCAACTCCTGGCATGGGCAATTTGGGCTGGTGTAACCCGACATCCATCACGATTCAAGCTTTGGATAGTCGTATTTGGAGGAGCGCTAGCTATGCTTCTTGAAGTCTACGACTTTCCTCCGTACAAGGGATATTCTGATGCCCATTCACTGTGGCATGCGAGCACCATTCCTCTCACATATCTCTGGTGGAGCTTCATCAAAGATGATGCGGAATTCCGCACCTCAACTCTTACTAAGAAGGCAAGGTAAACTAGGGGCCGCCCATCGTTAATTTAGGGTCTCCGAGCATCAGATTTCTCGGACTACTCAAGGAACACGGGGACAGACTCCTCGTCTTACGTCAACAAAGCTCGTTATGTTTGCCCCCTGTCATCGATCAGAACAAGTCATTCATCTTTGTGCGTCACGATTTTGGTCACCAAACTCGGCATCTTGTTTCTGTCGTACCTTTGTTCTTGCCCTCCTAATTTGTATTTTGATTGACCCGAACAACTATTCTGTAATAGAAACAAAATCATTTTTGGTACCTGAGGGAAATTGTTGAACTTATGAGTCTTTTTTCTCTGTGCGCTTGTGACGGAGCATTGTGGAATCGGTCTCAAGTTCTGAACATCGTTTCTTCCCTACGGGCTGATGTTCTGTCCATGTTGTGCTGGTGTTCTGCACGCATCCAACACCAACACCACACCACCCAGAAGCATCGAAATCAAACCCCAAATTCCTGTGCGATTCGAAACCTCTAATGCAAGTTATTTTGTCATTTATTAGTCGATCTTGGAAAGGAATAGGGAACCATTCACCCTGCCATGGCCGCCAGCAGCCTGTCTGCTCACAGGCAAAAACGGGGACGGTGGACAAGAAAGTTTGGGAACTTTTTTTTAGGGAACATGCACAGGATTTGCATGTCATTGTATTAAAAGAGGAAGGGAAAAATTACATACACTAGGGAACTAGTGCTTGAGTTTGAAATACAGAAAAGGGGAGGAGAGAAATAAAAGAAGAGGAACTGAGAGAGGGAGGAAGAAACAAAATGGAGAAGGCAGTACAAAGGTGGAGGCTACGGAGCAGAAGCCGCGAGGGATCAAGGTTGCACGAAGGTGCTTGTTGCTGGGTTTAGAGGCGACTTCGCGCCTGCTGTGCGCCAACATGTTAGCTCTTGTTTTAGGTTGTCCAAAATTCCTTGGACAGTCGTCTTGATTTTGTTGAATGTCCGAGAGTTGCGTTCTTTCCAGATAGTCCAGAGGAAGAGAACTGCGATAGAGTCAAGTTCTTTTCTGTGAGCCTTGGCGCTTGCTTGTGCAAAGCAGTCAACCAGTCTAATAAGCGAGACTGACTTGTAATTGGTTGACATGGCCTACCCAAAAATGTGAGAAGAGGTTCCAGGCCTTGCAAACCTAAGGACAAAGAACAAGGATGTGATCAATTGTTTCCATACTTTGCTCGTAGAGGGGGCAAAGGGTATCTGTGGTAAGTCTACACCGCGCTAGGCGGTCAGCTGTCCAACATCGGCCGTGGATAGATAGCCATGCGAAGAACTTACACTTTAGTGGAGCTTTGCATTTCCAAATAAGTTTGTGAGCTACAAAGCAAGTTCTACCGAGGAAGAATGTATTATAGGCGGACTTAGAGGAGTATCCTTCGGAAGGGTTTAGCTTCCAAATGAACTGATCATCAATTTGTGGTTGGAGTGAGACGGCGCTGACCCTATGCCAAGGGATGAGGAATTTAGCGATTGCCTGAACCGAAATGGCACCTTGAATTCCCTATACCCACGAATTGAGCATCAGCCCTTAAGAAACTGTGATGGTTTTCTTGGTTTTGTTGTGAACAAGTTTGCAAATGGTTGGAGCTATGTCTTCAATAGATTGCCCTTCAATCCAGTTGTCTATCCAAAATAGAGCTCGGTTGCCGTCACCAAGCCACACTATTGTAGCTGCCTTGAACATTGCATGGACGGCCAGCTCATGAGATGCTTGTAGGGTAGTCTAGGCGCGTGAATGATTTGTTTTCTGCCCCCATAGCCAACGCAAATGCAATGCAAAGCCCATTGTCTTGAGATCAAGAATTCCTAGACCACCAAGAGCCATTGGTCTACAGACGGTTTTCCATGCCACAAGACAGTTTCCTACCAACACGGCATCTGATCCCTTCCAAAGGAAAGCGCGACGTCTTTTGTCTACTGATTTGATTTCCCAAGTCGGCAGGTCGAGCGAGAGGAGGTGATAGATGGGTGCCATGGAGAGGACTTGCTTGACCACAATGAGGCGACCTCCAGATGAAAGAAGATTTCCTTTCCATGTCAGTAGTTTCTTGATGAACTGGTCAATCAGTGACTGAATCTACTGTCTAGTTAGTCTGGATGAGGTTAGCAGCAAGCCCAAATGAGTCACTGGGAAGGAAGCGAGCTAACAAGGCAAATCTTGTAAGACCATGTCGATTTCCTCCTGGGAGCAATGTATGGTAGCGATCAGACTCTTCTCAAGGTTGGCACGTAGACCGGACGCTTGTCCAAAGTTAGATAGGATGTCCTTGACTATCTGTAATATCACAGACGGTTCATGGTAAAAACCGTCTGTGATACTTCACAAATGATTTTTACCATGAACCGTCTATGATATTACATCTTCACAGATGGTTTTTAGTGCTAGCAACAATATAAACAGTCTCTAAACTAAAATTGTCTATGATAGTATTTAATACTAACGGGTTTGGAGAACCATCTATGATGTGGCATCTAGTATTAGGCTTTTTATAGTAGTGGTAAGTCATATCTTCTCAGGGCAACAAAGTAGATAACATCATCGGCATATAAGGACACATGCTCTTGTAGGCCTTGCACGCCTAGTGAGGAGAGAGAGTTGAAAGTGAGTTTGCTTTGCAGAAGTAAGCATTGAGGGCCTCCATGACTCGCAGGAAGAGCACTGGGGAGAGCAGATCTCCCTGTCTTAGCCTGCAGCCTAGGTGGATGGGATTTCTGGGTGTTCCATTGAGCATGATTTTAGAGGAAGCACTGGAAAGTAACATTGTAATCCATTCGTGCCATCTTGTTCTGAAGTCTACGTGTCTGAGGATTTGTAAAAGGAAAGGCCATGAGACAGTCAAATGCTTTGGAAATGTCCAGCTTCAACAAAAGTGATGGTTTCTTCTTGGCCTTGAGTGTTCTGGTGAGTAGCTGGACCAAGTGGAAATTGTCATAAATTGACCTTCTAGAGATGAAAGCAGACTAATTCGAGCGCATAAGGTCTGGTAGTTCCTTTTTGAGCCGATTTGCGAGGACTTTGGAGAAAATTTTTGCGAAGCTGTGGACAAGACTAATTATACGATAGTATGCTATCCCGCTGGCTTCGTTCTTCTTGGGTAAGAGAATGATCAATACATTATTGAGGTAATGCAAGCAGCGTCCTTGAAGACAAAAAAGGGCGTGGAAAGCATCCATGATTGTGTGCTTGATCACAGGCCATGCGTGCTTATAGAAAGTACCCATAAATCTATCAAGGCCGGGTGATTTTGCCGACGGGATACTTTTGATAGCTTCCCATACCTAGTCTTCCGAGAACTCTTGGTTAAGGTGGGAAAGATTCTGAGTAGGCAGCTCTAGATAGTCTAGGTCTAAGGTGTGTTGACGCTAAACGCTGGTGCCGATGAGTTCTTCAAAGAATTGTTGAAAATGTGTTGCTTTGTCGGCCTCATTTGTGATGACATGGTCTAGACCTGAAGGGGCCCAATGAAGGTTTTCTTCCAACGGTGCGAAGCGTGAAAAAAAGAACTTTGTGTTGGCATCTCCTTCCTTTAACCAGTTGATGTGTGAGCATTGTCTGGCCATCGTTCTTTCTAGCGACGCCAGAGCCAGACATCTTAGCTTAAGATTCTTGCGTAGCCATGACTCGTTAGGGGACAGGAGTCGGTTCTCTTGGGCACTGTGTCAAGCTGGAATATGAGCTCCTTTGCCATGAGAAATTGCATTTTGATGTCTCCAAACTGTCTATGACCCCAACTCTGAAGGGCTCGGGCAGCGTTTTTGAAGTGGAACCAGCGCTTAGTCGGGGGCAGGGGTTGAGTGGAAATGGGCAGGGGGAGTGGCCTGACATAGCGATAGAGCGGGATTGCATGAGCATGTCCGGATATAAGTCCTCCCAATCCACCGAGACGAAGGTTCTGCCGAGTTTAATGAGGGTTGGGTTTTGATGCTCGTTACTCCAGGTGAATCTCCGGCCATGCAAGTGGAGCTCCTTTAGTTCTAAATCGTCGACAAAGCGTTGAAACTTCCCCATCAGGCACATATGGAGATTTGCATTATTTTTGTTTGAGCCCGATAAGATCATGTTGATATCCCCTGTTAAGAGCCAAGGGCCCAGACAGGGAGCTCTCACCATGAGAAGCTCCTCAGGAACAAGGGTTTGTCGGAGTCTGTGGTGGGACCATATACCGAGGTTAGCCACCAGGTGGTGTTGGTCGCAAGCAACGTCACACGAATTGTGACCGAGGAGGCTTGGATCACGTTGTTAGCAATGGAAACTGAGTCAGTTTTCCAGGCGGTGAGCAGACCACCGCGAGTGCCCGAGGCAGGGAGATACACGTAGGAGTAGGCAGGACCTAACAGTTGCATTACAAGCGATGTCGAAATGACATCTAATTTTGTTTCTTGGATACAAACCACGTCCGGATCAAAGTCAGTAGCCACGTTCCTGACTACATTTCTACGGGTGGGCGTATTAAGGCCGCGAACATTCCAAACTAAAATTTTTGAAATTTGACATTGCCGAGAGTGTCCACTGCAACGCCAGAGCCCTTGGCTAGGGAGAGCCTTATCAGGCGACCTCTCCCTCGGCTTGGCCAAAGACCTGTGACGGGATTGAAGAGGGTGGCATATGCCTGCACCACCTGGTCGTCGCAGCAGTCTTCATTGTTGATGATGCCTAACTTGACCATGAGTCGACGTTGCGCCCGCTTGACAAGAGTCCAATCCTCTGATCGATTTGGAGGCTAGGCGCTTGCTGCGACACGGGACCCTCACCGGGCTGCAAGTCTTTAGGCGTCAGCGGCGACTCAAAAGTCAGAATTGGAGACATGGCACTACGGTGAGAATCCAAGCTTTTGCAATAAAAGTGGTAATGCTCAGCGAAAAAGGAGTTCCATGGTACTGTTAAAAACAACGGCTAACTAGCTGACCTACGGAATTTCGTTCTGTAGGCGTTTGATTTGATGCACATGGGTGCCAAAGTTTGGGTTTACCAAAATTTGGTAAATTTGACCTGATTTGGCCACCATTTGTTTTGTTACAAAAATTTGGTATGTTTCCTTTTCAATGGTTCTGTAATTCATTTTCTTGCCAAAACTTGGCCAATTTATAGGTAACAAATTTGTTGATTAAATTTTGGCAAGGCTTGGTAGGGCAATATTGTGACCAACCAGGCATACCCCAGATGTAAAGATGTCCTGTTAGGCGCAACTCAAACACCATAAGAAATTTCATTATGGGTTCCTTTTTTCTCTTTTTCTGCTTTTCTTTACCTTATATTCTGCTAGGAATTTTCCTTCTTTGTTTGTCCCAACACAAATTGGATTTAAACTTGAAATTATAAATGAAGGTACACTAAATTAAGAACTACATTCGCAATTTATTTTGGAACTTTTCATGTTGATTTAGAGCAGAAACTTAAGTGATGGTTAATTTTGGAATAGATGTCCCATGTTTAATTTGGGTACATTTTAATATGTTAGATTCATATTTAAATAAATAGTCGCCGGCCAACGACTCGACTTGCGCCGCCATCGTCGCCGCCGCTGCCGGATCTGCCACCACCACCACCGAATCTGCCATCGTCGCCACCAGATCTACCGCAGATCTGGTGATTCCGGCCTGCAGTCGCTGCCAGTCGCCGCCAGATCCAGATCTGGCCTCCCTCCTCCTCCTGCTGCCATATCCAGGTAAGCCCCTTCGCCCCGGCCTCCCTCCTCCCCAGCTCCCTCTCCCTCTCGACCTCCCCCTCCCGACCGGCCTCCACCTCCTTCCCTTCTTCCGACGGCGACCCGGCCGACGGCTCCACCTCCCTCCCCGGCTCCCTCTCCCTCTCGACCTCCCCCTTGAAGAGGGAGAGGGAGCCGGGGAGGGAGGTGGAGCCATCGGCCGGGTCGCCGCCGGGAGGGGGATGCCGAGAGAAGGGAGGGAGATGGAGGCAGGCCGGGAGGGGGAGGTCGAGAGGGAGAGGGAGCCGGGGAGGTAGGGGGAGCCGTCGATCGGGTCACCGGGATGGAAGGGGAGGTGGAGCCGTCGGCCGCATCGCCAGGATGGAGGGGGAGGCGGAGCCGTCGAGGATTCGGTGGGAGCGAGCCAGGGCGAAGAGGGCGATGTTGCGCTGGCTGTGGGGGGGCGAAGAGGGCAAGGCAGGGGTTATGAGGATTGGTATTTTGCAGTTTAGCCCTTTTAGTTTCTGAAATTGTAATAAAATCTCTCTCTCTATATATATTCATATAAATAGTATAAACAATACCTGTCGACTAGTCAGCGACTAGTCGACTAGTCGGTCACTAAGAGGGTAGTGTCGACTTATCGACTTAATAACCTTGGGTATGATTCCATCGCAGTTAACGGGAATCGACAAATGTGGTGTTTATTTAAATGTTATGCCAAAGTATGCGTAAATATGTGAAATTTAAATAAAGTGTGTAGTTTTCTGATAATTATGCAAATTATGTCTAGCTTTGTCATTAATATACTAGAACATCCGGCGCGCCTCGCGCGCCTTGCACAAGAATCTGAGAGATATTGTTGTCCAACCTGGCCAGTGGCTCTTCTTTGCCTCAAACCAATGTAAAACTCATCATTCAACAGCTCCTCATTATTTGTGCCAACATCCAATGTGATTGGCAAGCACTTCAAGATTATCAATAATACATTCATTCATGCTATCAAGAAAAAGCAGTCCGGCGAACAAAAATTAAGTTAGATACAGAAAGCTTACAGCAGATGGACGAATTCCTCCCGGTAGCGTTGTAAAGGGCAAGCTTACCAACGAGGATCCCCATTCCCTATATAAAAGTTATTGCAATCAACACAAGACTCGAGAGATAGTTTACCATAAATCTTTAAGACACCTATAAAAGATACAGCAACCAAGATCTCCAAGCCCCAAAATCCATTCACCGTCAGTAACAACAATAACCTGAATGCTCCGCTCTGGCCAGTTCTTCAGCACCTCAAGGATCTTCCCCCTGTCCAATTGTAAAGTGTACAAAAGAAACCATTTAGTCCAAGCATTAAGTGACAACGCAGTAAATACACCCTTAGGTTCAAATAGAAAGTAGGGATTTGCTAATCAACACCCGAAAGTGCTCTAAGTGCTGAATTTCTCAACTTGTAAGCAATATCACGTCAATTCTATCATCCAGCACAGACTTATTTACACATTTTAATCAACGGATATCCAATGTTCGGTAAACATATTACTGCATATAACAACGGTACCATATTCTTTGCTATCTACAGTGTTCTAACAAGGTCTGAACTCTAAAGCATTGGTTAAGCGTTAGACATCTATTGACAACTTTATATAAGCAGCTGAAATAAGCCATTCAAATGCTCAAGTGAACCGTATAAGTGGTCACTTAAGTGCCTAAGCAGTCAAATAAGTGACTCAAACAGGCTGCTGAAGATAGGATACATTGGACAAACCGCAATCGGCATTGTCAAGATTTTTCTAGCATAATAAACATTTTTGTGCTTTAGGGCTCTAAATCATCAAATGCAAGGATTTTTTCCCAAATCCTTAACATAACATATGCCAAGAAATAAGCATGGTTCACATTTCTGATGGATGATAGCCTATGTAATTAGTCTATAACAGATGAATATCTCTTATTGCTGCTTTTGCATTTGCTAACACCCAATCCTACTTGACATGAAAAGTATGATGGAGCAAATATGAGTGTTGCATGACTTCAAATTATTTTATTGAATAAATACCACTGGATTATAACAAGAGACTTGGCAGCATATTATGACCCACGCTCAAGTAATCTGTAGCCATGTCTAAATGGGCTATATTGACCAAATACTAACCTGAGTGACAGTTTCACCAGTGAAAAGGTACAGGACCACACGATGCAACTAAACTAAAGGAAACTGTTTGGAAATAATGGTATACAGCAAGTCAACACATGCCTATTGACACAAAACATGCCCCAGTGAGCAACAGGGGTACCAAGATAGTATAGATAACTCGAAGAGTGCAGATATGCTGAGTTCTGACAGATAAATGGCACAAAACTTAAGCAGGCAACGACAAGATCAAATTGTAACAAGTGTTACAGGTGGCAAATCAAGTGGCTCAAGAAAGAATAATGCATAAAATCCAATAGTAAAAAGCAAATATAAAAAACAGCATTCTCCACGTCTTTTGGAATCACAGATCTGAATCAGTATTGTTTTAAGTTACGTAACAAGATCAAATTGTGCTAAAAACTACCTCACCTTGAACTGCGCTAAGAGAAAAATTCATTTTGTCAAGAACAACATAATCATGTAGACAGTTGTGAAAAACAGGAATGAACAAATGAAAGAAAAGAACCAAGTTTAAGCTGCATGACAGCAGTCCTAGAATACTTTGTAAATACGTATGTTGAAAATGAAACTGAATGTGTCATTCTTTGGGAAAATAGCCGATTCAACTATTATCGAACAAATGCCAAATCCATATTATTGGGAAGTAACAAAGTGAGTGATAGGTATCACTGCTAGCATTCCGAATAAAAAACATGGCCAGAATCTAGATACTGATCTTCCAAAACCAAACTTATATCATAAGTTCATAACTAAGTGTTCAAACTTCAAAGGAAGAAAAGCGGTGTTGAAAACCACGGATAAGGTCGATTTACCTTTGGTTCACCTGTGATGCAAGAATAGTTCTCGAAGGTCAAATGGATATGACCCTCACATGTTGTTGCACATCTGCTATAGCTCCACTTACATAAGATAAGTAAGGACTCAAGTGCAAATGATCCTCTGGGAAAAATAACAAATCAGATACGGAACTATAGAGATGCAAGAAATCGCAATAAAGCTTCAATTCTGAAAAATGGATCCGAATCTTTGTTATTTCAGTGAGATGAGTTGCACAAACTGTAAACTTTGAAGGTACCACATTTGAAAATGTACCAGTTAAAAAAGTCACAAGCAAAAACTCTAGCTAGTGAAAGCACTTATCATTAAGGTTTGGAGAATGATATCATTAAGGCTGTGTGAGGACAGATTGCAACGAGTGACTGTAGCTGTGTGTTGACTTTATTACCATCCGGTACAGTTTGCCTGTCCATTTTTACATAATTTCCACCGATGCTCTTTTTTCTGGACAACAAGCAAATCCAAAGGAAGCCAAGCACCGCGATCAATGCAAGGGCCATGGTTGACATTGAACCAATCACAATGCCATTCAGAAAGTGCGAGGTTTTGTTGTTGTTGATTGGAGAAACGCCTGTTTGAACCAAAAGGAAATGACGGCATCAGTTAGCCACACACACATTGCACCGAAAAGTCGGGGGTGATTCTGACATCGTGGAAGTCTTGAAATGGAAGACTTGCCAGACGAGGAGAGGGGATCGGAATGCGGCAGCACGGCAGGAAACCCGAGGGTTCCACGGCAAGCTTTCTGGATGGGCAGCCCGCAAAGCTCCAGATTTCCGACGAACCTGCATTTGCCGTTGCACCATGTGAAGAAACGCGCTAGAGCGTTAAATGCAGGTTGTTCTAGTACAGTAGGTAGGTACAATCTATTCAAAGATACCATTCATTCATATTTGCAACAGCCGTTGCACGGCATAAAGAAGCAGGACGCACTAAAGAAAGGAGAAGGGGAGATGGGGCCAAGGCTAGCTTACGAGCTGCTTTTGAAGGTTCCGAGGACACCAACATTTGGGATCTCTCCAGAGAAGAAATTGGTGGACAAATTCCTGCAATGTGATCGTTTTTTTTTCAGTTTTACATTCGCATTTCCTTCCTAAGTTCTTACGAGTTACCAATGCCAAGAAGATTGCACCCAAAAACTTACAGAAAACGAAGGTGAGTAAGGCTTCCGATCGATGTCGGTATTGTGCCCCTCAACAGATTGCTCGACAGGTCCCTGTAGTCGACACACGTTAGAGATTAGACCAACAAAACACTGGAGTAACAGCGTAAGCAGTCAGTCAAAGATGATCTTTTTGTCAAGAACCTACATGATTGTGAGGTGAATGAGCTCGCCGATCTCTGAAGGGATGCCTCCTTGCAGGTAGTTAGCCCTCAGGTAACTAAAGACACATTCAAGCACCCACATTTTGTGATCGATCATCTTACCAAACAAATCGAAAGAACTAAACCAGATCATATTAGTATACATTGCTCGAGATCCGTGCAGTTCTTGATCTCTGCAGGATTGGACCATGCAAGCTGTTGCAGTGCAGAGCTCAAGGGGAAAGGCCCAAACAAATATACACATAGAAAAAGATTAGAAAAGGCCAATGCAGATTGTATTAGAATTTGTTGGATCCTGCAGATAAGGAAACATTTGTGCACAAAAATGGTGGAGAAATCTTACATTCTCTGCAGCTTGTCGAGCTTTCAATGCTAGGTGAAATGATGCCCCAAGCTGCATGTAAGGGAGATTTACGCCACACAAAGGAGAAAGGCACACATATTATTCAGGACAAGGAATCCAAGAACACATCGGTAATCTAGCCATGAAACATTTCCTTGAAATACTTGAGGGGAAATGCAAGAAGAGCAACTTAAGAAGGAGAAAAGGGCAAGAACGCACATGGATTGGACCACGAGGTCGTGGAAGGAGCAAGAGATGCCCTCCCACCCGCAGGGTTGGGGTCGGTCGGCCTCGGTGGTGAGCCTCGGGTGGTGGCGTTGAAGGCCGGCTTGAGCTTAAGCTAGGCCTCACGCAAGAAGAAGCACACCGATCCCATCCGGGTGGGGTTGCAGTTACACACAATAGGAAGAGGGAGAGAGAGAGATGCGTGCGTACCATTTGGGGGAGGCGGCGGGGGAGCGGGGGAGTAGGGGGCGGCGGGGGAGGGGGGAGGCGCCGGGGGAGGGGGAAGCACCGGGGGAGGAGGGGGCGGTGGGGGAGGTGGCGGGGGAGTGGGGGAGGAGGGGTAGGGGGTGGCGGCGGGGACGAGGAGGCGGCGAGGGAGGGGGATGCGGCGGGGGAGCGGGGGAGGAGGGGGACCGGGGGAGGAGGGGGCGGCGGGGGAGGGGGGAGGAGAGGGAGGGATGCACAGCACGGGTGAGGGCCATGAGGCGCAGCGCAGAGGGGAAGGAGGGAGGCGGGGAGTGGGCTGCGGGCGTGCGCCTCGCCACGCGTCAACGCGAGAAGCCCTCGCACGAGCGTGGAGCTCTCTGGTGCGAGCAAACCGTTAAAACCCCGATTATGTAGTAGGGAAATGGCACTACATATGGGGTCAGCTGACCTCACGTATTTAGCTTTTGCTGGTTCACGGTCAAATAAAATAAAAGCTAATGGTTTTTCCAAAAGAAAAACTTGCGTTTGACCTCAAAAGCCAAACCATATGAAAGTCCCATCTCAAATGGTCAAATTTTTTAATCATCCACTAAAACATGTTTTTATTTTGAATCCGTTGACATCATGTGAGTGGTAGATATTTTACTTTGTCTTTCTAACCGATATTATCTACTTCTCCACTTAGACTACTTTATACAACAATGCAGCTCCAGCAGCCAGCTAAAATGATTTTTTTTCAAGCTGACAGAAATTTTAGAGCAGAGTAGAAATTTCATTACATTTTTTCATTCCATTGTAAAATTAGGGAGTAATGTGCATATACTCCTTGGCTTAAAAAGTTGTACACTTATGGCATATTCAACTCAAATTAATGTACTATTTAACTTACATAGTTACATGAATTGAAACCACAAATGACAAGTCGATTGTTTTTGTTATGTGTATACAGAATATATCCAAAAAAACTGCAAGCATCGTAGTTTTTGGTTGTTTACGATTTGAAGGGAAAAACATACATCTGTTAATATTTTACTTTTTAGCTAGAGAGAGGATATTTCACGTGTCATGACTTATGACCGGACTTATTCCACTTGAATTGGCGACTTGGCGCTCAAGGCACTGGATTTGTACTGGACCGTTCGTAACATGGTTGTTTCTACAAAAAGGTTTCTAGAAAGTGTACGCGACGGATAAGATATGGCCGATTAGAGAATCCCATCCATAGCACTGTAAAACTGGCGTTGTCCATAATCTAAAAAACCTACTGTCGCACGTTATACCGTCGGGATGCCATTCCGAAGGCATTGCTCTCCTTACTATTACATAAGAGGTTATATTAGACGACTACATCACAGACAATTTATATAGAATCGTCTGTGCTGTAATTATCATAGACGATTCATATGAATAACCATCTGTGATATTTTCACAGACAATTATTCATACGAACCGTCTGTGATAATATGAGCCATCATAGACTGTTCCTATTAATAACCTTCTATGATAATTCACAAACGGTTATTTATACAAACTGTCAATGATAATGGTAGACATCGCAGATGATTTGTATAAATAACCATCTGTGATAATTCATAGACTGTTATTTATATAAATCGTCTGTGATAATGGTAGACATCACAGACGGTTTGTATAAATAACTGTCTGTGTTAGTTCATAGATGGTTATTAATACAAACCGTCTATAATAGTTTCATATACTATACAAAAATTATCATTACAGACGATTCAAAAACGTCATCACAGACGGTTTTCATCATCACAGACAGTTTTCTGAACCGTCTGAATTTATGGGTCAGTGATAATCAAATATTATCACAGACGGTTTATGAGCCGTCTGTGGTAAATACAATACAGACGGTTTGTAACTAGAACCGTCTGTAAAAAACACTATCACAGACGGTTCTAAATTAGAATCGTCTGTGATGTGTGAGTATCACAGACGATTTTTGTTTAGAACTGTCTGTGATAGTTAATCACAGACGGTTTATACTACAAAATCGTCTATGATAATTCATTCTATACTTAAATTTTTTTTCTATTTTTCAGTTAGTCTCAGGAAATGTTAACTATGCCTTTTGAAAACAAGTAAAAACAAGCAAATACGATATCAAACATAGTAGAGAATATTTTATTTACATTACAATCCACCATTACAACATCACAAGATTACAATCCACCATTACAATATCATAAGAAAATATAGCAAAACATTCCATTTACATTATAAACCGAGTAGCTCTAACTCTACAAAATAGCTCGAGTAGGCTTTCTTGGCGGCTGCCTCACTGTAAGCTCCTGAGCAGCCCTAAATGCTACAAAATAGCAACAGAATCATCGTAGTTATAGAATCAAATACTAGAAGAAACAATGGAGGGAGGTGCTGGCTGGCTGACCTGGTATGCGACATTCAAATCATTTGCACTCGCTTCCATCAGGTCTATCGAGGAGGAGAAGACTGGAGAGATTTTGAGTGCATAAAGGGTAGGGGATGGGTTCAGGTGAGTATTTATAAGGGAGGGAGAGGTGGCACAATCTGTGGGGTGTGGGTTGGTCGGTTTCTATTGGCTGGAATTGGGTTGGGAAGGGTTGACGTGTCCAGCGGTCAGCGACTAATTTATCACATACGGTTCTTGATAAGAACCGTCAGTAAAAGCATCACAGATGATTCTTATTAAGAACCGTCTGTGATATTGGCTATATATATATCGATATAATATAAACAACTAGTCTAAAAATATGAAATACCAAAATTCTGTCTGGCTTATATATACTCATTGGAAAGGTTTCGACGAGATCTACAACTTTGCAGTTGACATAAATCCTAAATTTCAAAGGGAAGATCGAAAATTTTGGTAAAAACAGAAATAAAAAACTTGTTATGCAAATTTGAGCCTAAAGATGGCCGATTTTGGGGATCTTCGAGGGCGACTAGCGCAAGTGGGTCATTTTTTTTATCAAACTCATCGTTAGCTTTTCAACGAGTATAAGAACGTCAAAAACGGACACTATATGCAAACGTTATGCCCGTTTTACTGAAAGTGTGTCAAAACAAAATCCTACTCAAATTCAGGCGAAAAATTATGAAAATTTAGGGGTGTATGAGGCGAAAAATATATCACAAACGGTTCTTATTTAAGAACCGTCTATAACAGTATCATAGACGGTTCTTATCAAGAAACGTCTGTGATTGTATTTAATACAGGCGGTTTTTATGAACCGTCTGTGATGAGACATCTAATATAAACTTTTTCATAGTAGTGATATCACAGACGGTTTGTGGTTGGAGCCGTGTGAGATACGCTACGTTATTATATATTTAGCGTTGTCTCGACATATCTGTTTTCATTGCGCTGCATTGAAGGAGGTGACCGGCTTTGAGGAGTTTGGTAAAAATATACCGCTTGTAGATTGATTTGTTCTTGGTGATTAGTATTTGCTTCTAATAACTTACATGCCTTGTAATAGAAGGAGAGATAGCTAGATTTTCTAGATTTAAGGAGAGATAGTAGTTTGCTCCAATTTAAGAATGGGTTACTACACCTAGTTTACTTATATATATATATATATATATATATATATATATATATATATATATATATTGCTTCATGGATATGTGGCTAGCTACTTAATTTAGATATGGACAATTTATTATAAGGTGAATGATAATTATGTGTGTAAATAGCCAGACTGGTTAGCTATAATAGTATTAATAATCCAATTTGACACTAATTAATTTGTTACATGTATAGCATAGATGGATTGAAACTAGATGTACATTGAGAACTGTGAGAGTGAGGAATATATTAATGGTGTGTCTGTTTTTAGAAAAACGGGCGAGCAGGATATATTGAAGAAGGGGATAGAATATATGTATTGTCCATACATTGATTGTGATAATTTGAAGATATTTACCAACTCATGGCAGATCGAACCTCACTTGATTCGAAGGGGTTTCAAAAATGGGTATACATGTTGGACCAGTCACGGTGAAGAAAATATTATATAGGAAGATAGTTATAATATCGTCAAGGGAGACAACGATATACTGGTTGTGGACTGTGCTTTTGATGAGGATAGGTTGCAGGATGACAATCTGGATCAGATGCTATGTGATGCAGAAGGGAATTATAGTGAGAGAGAGTTTAGTAAAATTGAGGGTTTGATGGAGGACTCGGAGAAACATTTGTTCCCGGGCAGTAAGCCGCAATACACAAGGTTATCATTCATTCTTAAATTACTAAAATTTGAAGGCAAGTAATGGTTAGTCCGATAAGAGTTTCACAGTATTGTCAGGTCTCTTAGCAAATATCCTTTTAGAGAGAAATATGTTACCGAAAACTACCTACGAAGCGAAGAAGATTATTTGTCCATTGAGAATGGAAGTAGAAATAATACATGTATGTCCGAATGATTGTATCCTCTACCATAAATAATATGTAAGTTTTCATGTTTGTCTGGTGTGCAAAGCATCTCGATACAAGCGTAAAAATGATTTCGATGACGGGGAGGGCATTGAGGTGAAGTAAAGGCATCCTACTAAGATATTGTGGTATCTGTCTATAATTTCCCATTTGAAGCATTTATTTGCAAATCGAAAGGATTCAAAATTGCTTTGTTGGCATTCAGAGCAGCATAAGAAAGATAGAATGATAAGACACGTTGCTTATTCTGCCCAGTGGAAGAATATCAATAGGATGTTTGTAGACTTCGGTGAGGAACCGAGGAATATAAGGTTTGGGTTGAGTACAAGATGGAATGAATCCTTTCGGTAACACGAGCAGCTGACATAGCACCTGGCACATGACTGTATGCATATACAACCTTCTCTTTGATGTCATTACTTATTTAAGGGCCGAAATAACCTAGAAACCATATTAATGTGTACCTAGCACCACTGGTGAAAAATATTGTGATACTGTGGAACGAATGGGTATAGGTGTGGGATATGGACAAACAAGATAACTTCACTTTGCATGCCATGTTGTTCTGCACCATCAATAATTTTCCTGCCCTTATTAACCTGTCAGGATTGAGTATAAAAGGAGGTAAAACCTGTCTGCACTGCTTAGATTATACCGAGAGTGTGATTGAACAAGTCGCACAAAACTATGTATATATATCACCGTAGGTTCTTTCCAAGGTATCACCCATACCGCAAGATGAAGAAACAAGGGGTGTGTGTATAAGTCTCTTTTCTACTTCTAGGTGTAATTACTCTCTGTGTCGTATCTCACAACGTAGAGAATATCTCGCGTGACGGATGGTATGTACATTTAGTATACAAGTATTTAAGACAATCTTGGTGGTATGCATATTTTTTTAGAATACTCTTTTTTATATGCGTATATGAAGGGATTTATAAAATATACTAAAAACTATAGAGTCCCTTGTATTTTTTGTGGTTTGTATTGGAGTATCTTATAATTAGTACACAAGTATACCTAAAGTGATAAATGAGTATTTCAATTTTATTTAGGTGGTATATTAGAGGTGGGAGTAATTACACCTATGAGTAAAAGGTATTTATATATATATATATATATATATATATATATATATGAAGCCTCTTTTCTACACTCGGGTGTAATTACACCCTATGTCGTATCTCATACTGTAGGAAGTATCTCACGTAACGGAGGGTATATATGTGTAGTATACGAGTATTTAAGATCATCTAGGTGGTATGAACAATTTTTTAGAGGTAGTATGCAGATTTTGTTTGACATACTCCTTTTTATGTGCGTATGATGCGGATATGCATAGAATTTGGAGATTATGGTGTAGATGATAAATTTTATGTTCATAGAATTTGCATTACATGTGATAAGCTTACTGACTTGAAATTACATATTATGGATAAACAATCTTTTGCACCATGTTATGATCATGATGAGATGAATTTCACCAATAGTACGTACTGTTTAGAAAGATTTCACAAATCTAGTTGTTCGATTCTTGGTGTACAATCATGCAAAAATAATCGAGTAAGCGCGGTGAAGCATGGAAAACACTCAACATTTTCTTTCCCATATCTACACATTTAAATCTGATTTTACTCATTAAGGATCTGTCCATGTCCTTGGAAAAGTCGAGGACGACTTTCTTTTATGGGAGGGAGAATGATGTGAAAAACAATAATGCAATGCATACATCTTTTAGTCGCTGCTATATTCAACGGTTTGTGCAAAATAGTGAGAATGTCACAACAATTGACTCTTATATATACCAGGCATATGTGTTATTCTTTTCATTTACTACACCTCCAAAAGTTTATGATGATATAAGCCGAAGAAATATTAACGACGAATATATATACCATGCATACACGTTGTATTCTTTGTTTAGCACAATTTCAGGCTATCAAAAGCCGAGGACGGCTTTTCTTGAAGAAGGGGAGGATGATGCGGATATGCACGTGTCTTGTACTTTTCTGTTAAATATCTTATTCAATTGGAAAGAATTATTGAGCCGCATGAAATATGGCCAGGTGAACTCATTTCAAACTATACTTAATTTTGTTATTCATAAGGATGAAATACTACATCATGTTATTACCTGGTGTATTCTTAGGTTTGTCAATGGCAAAACAATAAAGATGAAAAAGGAAACGGATAACCACATTATGTGCCAAAGACATGAAGGAACAAAGCCCACGTGGATGGAGCCAACAAGAACGAAGCACATGTGGCTGGTTGGAACCCATGTGGAAAGGGGAAAGAAAGCCCATGTGGCGGGAGAGTATAAGGACGGAGCCCAAGAACTTAGAGCACAAGTTTTGGACACTATTTTGAAGCTCAACTCAGACTTCCCACGTGCTCAATCCAAATCCAACTCGGATTCAACTCAGAATTCAATTCGGACTCGGTTCGGGACAGCCTGTCAGGCAGTTACTAAAAAGGTCATAACTTTCACAAACGGAGTCCGATTCAGGCGTTCTTGTACTTGTTGGAAAGATATTTTCAAGGGCTACGCAATAGATCTGGCCCCAGTATAAATTCGTCACGGATCAAAAGTTATGATAGAAACAATATGATGGCTATAAAATCTAGTTTCCTTTTTTAAGAGTTCGTATCTAAAACCATATAGGGTTGAGTTGTAGTAGGTTTGGAGGATTCTATGCACGTCCCAAGAGGCTATATAAGCCCTGTATTGGCATCCTTAGAAGGGGACCAAGTTTTATGCATCAGATTGAAACATAGCTATTGCTTGTTCTTTCAACACCAGAGTTCATGCGAGGACTTTGAGAGAGAATTAGGCGATCCATTGTTCGTTCTGCAACTCAAGGTCAAGCCATCGTTCCATTGGGAATTGGGGACTTGGCGTTCGTCGCTTGTGGTCGCGCGACGACAACTATCCGGTGTGTTATGGGTGTTTTCCGAAGAGTTAAGGGTTCGTGTATGGGCACGAGTGTTCAGCTAGCGACATCGTCTACTTCACATCAACTATCCACGGTTCCTCACTGAGAAGATCGGGACCCATCCCCGTATCAGCGTATATGAAAGTATTTACAAAATACGCTAAAAACTATGGACTCTCTTACAATTTTTTCATATGATTCATATTGAAGTATCTTATAATTAGTATACGAGTATATCCAAAGTGATAAAGGAGTATTTCAAGTTCATTTAGGTGGTATATTAGAGGTGGGTGTAATTACACCCGGATGTAGAAAGTATTTTTCCTATATAGGACGCCTTTTTTCTACACCCGGGTGTAGTTACACCCATGTTATCTACCGTTGATCTATCTCAGGATGCTACCAGATGATTTGGGTTATTGGATCTTCATGAAGAGTACAACACCCTATCCTCTAAACGGATGACAGTGATTAAACCCGTTTAGTAGTAGCGTATCAATTAACTCAGCAAATTCTTAACGAACGTCCGTGATTCTCGTTAGTTAGTAACGCATGACTCGTTTGAAATATCTCTGGCGATAGACTAGTCCTGTATGGTTTTGAACTCTGTCTCACAACGAGAGAGATAGTCTGTATGACATTCTCGTAACGGGAGTATTATGTTTTTGCGGAAGTCTATACAACGCGAGAGGACTAGTACGTATTGTACAGACCTATTAAATGTAATCGCCTTTTGTGTAGTAGTATGCACGTTCCGGGTAGTATGTAGTAGTTTGTGACGAGTAGTATGTGACGAGTAGTATGTAGTAGTATATTAGTCATGTGCCTTTTTTTGTAGGCAAGAGATATAAAACTGAAATCAACAATGAAGATTACAACCATGCACATAATGTGAGCTGATAGTGATGCCTAGCTGTACATATATGTAATGTGTACTACTGTGTAAAACATGGCTACTGGTAGTAGGTGTTTTCTTTACTCTTGGTTTTCTCATAGTAGGTGTGTTTTTTTTGGAGTATCAGTTAGTAAGTAGCGTAATATATTATTGATGTGCATTATTTTGTAAGAAATATAGTTAACACTAAAAATAACAATATAGAATACAACAGTACATATACTATCAAATGACAGTGATGCATACATAGGTATGCGAAGACGTATAATCAGATACAAAGAAGTTTCAGGTTTTCTGAAACATAAGACAGGAAAGATTGCGGGAAACAAAAATCACAAACTATTCTATTGAAATAAAGATCTGATAGTTTTTTTGACATTGTACGTAAGCGTTATTGGTGGCAATTTCAGCAAAACATACACCGCTGAATTGGTAAGTGTTGTGCGATCAAGCTACCAAAGTGATTAACATACTGAATTGTTGCTAGTTCCAATTCCTTCATTACCCTCTGATTTAACATTGATATATCCTGGACTTTTTCTATCCTTAATTTTGCTTCGCAACGTGGCTACTGCATTCTTCAGTTCTTCAACAATAAAAAGGGCCCAATTGTAATTGTGAACATTTTCAATATCAACTACAGCCTTGAGATACCGTGTTGATATGTAATTGTTATATGACTGTGGTGCCAAGAATTTTGTGACAGTGTAAATTATGAATGCCATCTTGAATTGGATAATTTCACCAGCAGTCATAGCTCCATCAAATCTTCTTATCAGTAATCGCTTAAGAAATGGGATAGTTATTTCATCCCATGTTGACTTACCAAACATAAAACACAAGTAGTCTTTTATCTCTGAGACCTCTTTATGTGATACCGGCGGTATTTCTTTGCCTTTGCAAGGGATGCCGATTACACGGTTGATATCATTGCAATCCATCATGAGTTCCAATCTAGTACCGGCACATAATACTCTAGACACTGGGTCTAATTTGCTCAGGAGCCAAGCACCAAATTGTCGGTTCAGTTTACTCAGTTTTAAACTCACTAACCGCTGAAATCCCATCTCATCAACTAATTTCAACCTATGTTGGTCTAGATCTTCAATCAATTCAACAACGAAAGAAGGAGAACACCTGGAGTATATCTTGTTCTGCCAAGCCTTCCTCGCTTTCATAGCACTTCTATCTTTTATTCGGGAACTGTTGGCACCTTTGCTATTCTGCTGGTCATTGTTTTTTTTTGGTCCGGACCAGACTGAGAGCCCTTGTAAAAGCAGATTTGGAGCAACTGCCACTAGATGGATGGTTCATATTGTTTGATTCGGTCCTGGCCTACAATGGTAGCTTGTAGCTTCAGTATGATACCATAGATCGAATGCTTGTGCAGTATAAGACAAGTAGTATGATACTATGCAAGTATAAATGTAATGAGTACCAACCAAAAATGTATATTACTGTGTGATTGGTCTTAAGTTTTCATTTAGAAAAACTATGCACAAACAAAAAAAGTATGTCAGTGGTATTTTTTTCGAAACTACATGGTGAGCTGACATACTTGTAATCGCTACCAAATTGCATACAAAATTACCATCTAAACTACATTGTTTATCATGTACATACTTCCATTCTTTTATCAGTCATTTTTCATTTCAATCAATTTATTATAACAACAAACAGCCTGTCAATGCGAGTTATACTTTTTTGGACAGTGGTTATTAATCGAATGCACGGAAGGAAGTATGATACCATAGATCGAATGCTTGGTGTAGTATAAGACAAGTAGTATGATACTGTGCGAGTATAATTCTAATGACTACCAACCCAAAAAGGTATAGTGCTGTTTGATATCTCTCAGGATTTCCTTTAGAAAGAACTATGCACGTCAACAAAAAATTATGTCAGTAGTATTTTTTTGATACTGCTAGTTGAGCTGACATACTTGCAATCGTTCACAAATGGCATACAAATTTACAATCAGTACTACATCGTTTACCATGTACATACTTCCATTCTTTTATCAAATATTTTCGTTTTAGTCATTTTTAGATTCAGAACTAACAGCATGTACATGCTAACTTTCAGATCCTTGGCATGGCTGTCGCCTTGATTCTATTGTGTATACCAAGACTCATCTCCACATTTCAGCCACGCATTACTCGCGGTAGTGAGTATGTAAGAAATAAACAGACGGTTCTAGTTTATTTGCTAGACCCCGGTCTTGCAGCAGATTTGGGAGTATGTGTATACTAAGTGTATGTACAAAACATACTATTGAAGAACAAAGTATTATTGAAGAATGGTGGTATGAACATGCAACAAACAGCAGGATTAAAGTTGGCACGGACGTTGATTAAAAAATCGTGGGAATCAATTGGAAAAAGAGAGAAAATCGGTTGTTGTGAAGAACTTACCTCGTAAAATCATAGAAGAAATATCCTCAATCCTGGATGCCTAATCGGCACCCGTGTACGTCGCCAAGCCGACTGCTTCCAGGTCACCGGCGATCTGGTGAAGTCTTCAGGGAGTCTCGGGGAATAGACCCAATGTGGTGCCTGTCGGCCAGAGAGAGGATCCAGGGCGGCGGCGCGGCGGCGCAAGATGCGGCAAATATGTGATCCTTTTCCCGTGCCGTGGTTCTTCTCACAAGCAACTAGGGATGGGAGTCGCCGGAGCTCAGGGTTGAGATTGCCGGAGCAATAGATGGAGACGGAGGGGCGGCGCGGCGGGGCGGCCCAAGATGCGGCGAGAAAGCAATCTATGCGGCGGCCAAAGGCGGAAGGGAATAGAACAAGGGTGGGAGTCGCCGGATCTCACGAGGGACTGCAATCGCAAAAAGATTTTAGTTCAGGAGGGGCGACAATTCCGGGATTCGGGAGTCCGCCACGCCGCCGAATCGGGAATTGTTGCTAGTAACCGGGTTTAATAGATAAGTAAGAGTTCGCGACCCGTTAAGTTGTACACTAATCTAAAAGCAATCTGATGGTAAAGAGGATGGGTGTAACTACACCCGGGTGTAGAAAGGATTTTTCCTATATATATATATATATATATATATATATATATATATATATATATATATATATATATATATATATATATATATATATATATAGGAAACCTTTTTCTACTCTTGGGTGTAATTACACCCCATTCATCCACCGTCGATGATTGTTTGTGATTCGTGCTTCAATTTGTTTCTAACAGAGCAGAAAGTCACAGGTTATAGCCACAATCTGATCCAATTCAGTGTCAGCAACGGAATGAGTCAACAACTGATTAGTTGATGCCATCAATCAAATCAATATAATCAACACCGACTTTTATGGAATCAAAACAACGTAAGAAATCTCCCATGCAAATGTGTCATGCGCACACATATGAGAATACGTGTTTAAAAAAAGTGTAAGAAACGTTCAAATCTAAAAAGAAAGTATCTGTACGTAAAGAAAACAAGTATGTCCATACACATAGAGTTCAGTTGTATCAGCTTCATTACAAAAACAAATATTTATACATAGTCCCTTTTAAAAATGTACATACTCCATTCTCCAACTACAAGTACACATATACATATACTCTATACTGCAAAAAATGGTAAATACGAGCTTCGTATTCCATTGTACAGAGATACTATAAAGTTCCCAAAGAATCAAGAGAGAGAGAGAATGGACGTGGGTTACATGCATGCGTCTCGCACGGAAACATCTGTGTATCTAGCACACGGCTGCCCTAGCCGAGATTGCAGCAACATGCTGTATTTATTCGTGTAATCAACTTGCTAACTTATCGGATAGACTAATGGAAACTCTATGCACCCACAAACCCGATCAACCAGGTAGTATCCACAAGCAGATAAACGGTAGATACGAAGAGTGTAACTATACCTAGGTGTAAAAGATATTTTTCATATGTATATATAATATATAGGAAAAATATCCGATGTCAACCGCCATGAACAGAAGCTTCTACTTGACCAGCATGCAGTGCAAGTAGACAATTTCTCTCCCCTTCAAGTTTCAACAACTCCACTTTCCCTTACTACGAGTCTACGACCACCACTCGGTCGAGTCCTTAAAAACCTCCCTCTTTATCAGCTCAGCGCGCCGGAATTGAGACGCCAACCATGTTCTGCGGCACGGGCACCTTCAAGCACGTCGACGAGGACCCGGCGGCGCGCGCCATCAGCGGGGGGTCGCCCAAGGCGAGGCGGAAGCACGGCGGCGGCAAGGCCAACCCCTACGCCACGCGCGGGCTGGACAAGTTCTCCACCGTGCTCTCCGAGCTCGAGTCTCGCCGGGACAAGATCCTCCGCCGCGTCGGCTCCGACACCGGACCGGCCTCGTCATGGTCCGCTTCGTCCAGTCCAACGGCGGCTGGGAGCCCATCGTCGTTAAGATCCCCGTCGAGCAGCAGCTCAATTACGTCGCCTCCGCCAAGAAACCGAAGGCGTCAACGGCCGCCGCGTCGGCGCAACCTCCTGCTTCGTCCTCGACCCCGCCGGATCCGGCAAACCCGACAGAGGGCGCCGCCAAGAACGCCACCGCCGCGCGCCCCAAGGCGCCGGTGAAGAGAGCGGCGTCGTTCTCGTTGGGAAGGATGCGGCGGCCGGCGTTCTACTTGCCGGCGGTCACGGTGCTTACGCTTTTGAGCCTGGCCGTGTACGGGAGGGTGTTCGCCATCTGCTGCACCTCCATCTGGTGGTACCTCGTGCCCACCCTCAGCCAGGGTTAAAAAATTTGTCTGAAATTTTGCTAATACTAAAATTTCATCTCTGTCGTTACCTCCGAAAGAGCAATAGTTCAATCAAATTTTGGCCAAATTTATTCCTATATAAATTTTGTCTAAATTTTAATTAAATTTTATAAAAAATTTAAAATTTTCGTCTGAATTTTTAAATAAAATGGACGAAATTTCGTCCTACCGTTCCTCTCGGTGACCTCCAAAATTTTTTTGAGGCTGGAACATTTAGCCCTGCCCCGAGCAGTGGCTCCTCTAACAGCGCCGACGAGGGCGCACGGCAGGCCGGCGGCCGGCCTGAGGAGGTCCATGGAGAAGAGAGGGGTCGCCTCGCCCCACGCATGAAAAGGGGCTGGCTGATTGATGTACATGAACGCTAATTACAACCAATTAAATTCTAAAAGAAAAAACATCAAAATTAACAAGACGTGACCTGAAAAATTAAAGTAGATCCCCTTTCCAGCTACCCAACTACACGATGTGCACTCTCACACGCATGCCATGCTCTTATTGCAAAGGGCATAACTAACTTATTCATATCAACAGTTGCATGCAATGCTTGACCCTTTCTTCCCTTTGGCATGGCTTCTCGGCGAGCTCACCGCCTCGTGCACACCGCAGCTGCTGCCCTTCTTGGCGTGCTGCGGGGGCGGACCTTTGAAAGAACCGAAGAAGTGTTCCTAAATCAGTACATACTATAAGATGAAATTTGTTGTTGCAATGATTTGTACTTTCATACACGTTACGTCGGACCGAAATGTGTGTTTTTCTTGCCAGACCGATAGCAATTTTAGTTAGATAGTTCTTCTTTGGGTTAAAAAAATGAGTATGAGTTCTTTTGGGTCATATTTTGTGGTTTAAACTTTTAAATTCTGACTGTTCGTAAAAGAGGGTATAAAGAGAGACACTTTGACGGTGCTCTATCCTGCTTCGATCGGGGGTTTCAACTTTTTTCTGAAATTATACTGTAGCAGTTGTTACTTTTTCTGGAAAAAAGAAAAAATGATAAAAAAAATCGTTATATTGTCATGACAATGCAAAGAAATACGAAAAAAAGTGGCAAAAGTCAAAAAAAAAAAAATAGAAACCAATGTGTTCTAAATAACTTCTAACTTAAATAAACTAAAAGTTAAAAAAACCCAAAAACTAAAGTTGTTTGGAGCTTAACCATACAACCTGTTAACTCTTGCGCGTGGCGTGCAGCATACATCATCGCAGACGGGAGAGACACGAAAAAAAAAACATCACAATGGTGATGGATTGGAATTATTGGATGGATGTGTTAGATCTGTCTGCACAGGGCTACCTCAGGATCGCCGCAAAGACGACGACTTCGACAAACTGACACAAAAAGCAGCGGACGACGGCATGCCTGCCGCGACAGAGGAGGACTTCGGTAAGCAGTGAAAATTCTACAATGGGATGTCTCATGCGTCCAGACCAAGAACAACAATGCTAGTGCGGTTTCCATTGCGACGAAGACGTACTTATGCACACATATAACATCACATATATCCATATGAATACATCTAATGTACACGTTTTTAAGACAAACAGAGACTCAGAAGTCTTACAAAACATAGACACACAACTTGACTACTGAAAACACCCATATATATGTGTACCCAAGAAATACTATTTATATAAATACTGAAAACACTTATATATATATATATATATATATATATATATATATATATATATATATATGAAAAATACTTTCTACACCTGGATGTAATTACACCCACCTCTAATATACCACCTAAACGAACTTGAAATACTCCTTTATCACTTTGGATATACTTATATACTAATTATAAGATACTTCAATGTGAACCACATGAAAAAATTGCAAGGGAGTCCATAGTTTTTAACATATTTTTGTAAATACCTTTATATACGCATATAAAAAGGAGTATGTCTAAAAATGTACATACTACCTCTGAAAAATTGTTCATACCACCTAGATGATATTAAATACTGTATACTATCATTACATACTCTCAGTTCATGAGATACTCCCTACGTTGTGAGATACGATATAGGTGTAATTACACAGGGTGTAGAAAAGAGGCTATATATATATATATATATATATATATATATATATATATATATATATATATATATATATATATATATATATATATGTGTGTGTGTGTGTGTGTGTACCAGAAACATTATTTATATAAATAGTACCATTTAGATATCGTTTATATGAATCTGGGATCGATCCCGGACGGGCTGGTAGTAGAAATTTTTTTTGCTTTTTAGCCCAAAATTTGAAAGTTTTTTTACATATAGACCACCTGGAGAAAAAATTTACAAAAATAGACCCTTAGCACGGCACCAAAATACATGACGCCCGGGTACATAGCACAGTAACATCTGCTTTGGCGCCGTGCTTGGACACTAGGATCCATGGTGGACATAGTACAGCGTCAAAGCACATGACATCGTGCTATGTAACAACGGCGCTAAGGGCCATGGTGCCGTGCTCTGGGACTTAAGCCCGAGCACGGCCCCCGGCCCAGCGCCGCCGCCGCCGCCGCTCTCAACTCAATCGAGTGGATTTGGAGGGGAGAGCAGCGACAGCACTGGCCGCATCCTCCCCGATATAGCGCCAGATCTGGTCATAAAAAATCTTGAGGGCAGGTTGAATGGCGCGGGTGGCACCAGACAACACCCCGGCGGCGGCTGGCAGATCCAGCTGGGGGTCAACCAGCTCGTCGGCATGCTCACATCCCCAGGCGCGGAGCATGGCAAAAGCAAGATACACACCGGTAAAGCCGTAATGATCGCCGAACGCTCTAGCACCATCGAGTGCCAGGCTCGAGCCTTCTTCGACCCGTCCCAGGGTCTGCGTCACGTCCGCAGGGCCATGCGTAAGCTCCGGCACGTCAACAGACAGGCCCCAGAGGGCCCCCTCCAAGGACTCCATTGCCCTCCACGCTGCCACAGACGTGTCGCCTAGGGTCCGGTTCCTCTCCTCCAGGGCCATGGCAAGCCGGGCCTTCTCCTCTCCAGCGCAGCAATTTGCTCAAGCAAGCCGGTACGCTCCTGAGAGACCATGTGGAGGTCATCCTGTACTTATGATGAGTAATTGACATCGGTTTAGGAGAGTCGAGTTTGTTTTGAGGGGTTCAGACCTTGACGTTGTGTGGTGCAATCGGGCTCGGTCGGACTTAGTCAAACATAGTCAAAATGGTTAGGATGCATATTATGTCGTCTTGTCAGGTTTGGGCTATTTCATTAATGCATTTATGCTTACATGTATCGAGCGGTGCTATTTGATGTGTTTCTTGTCTGTGTTGGCTGCAGGACGTCGAGGCGGAGTCGTGGCGAGACACGAAGTGACTGGACTAGGCGCAGGTGGCGTTGAGGTCAGAACGGTCAGATGTGTCGAAGACGGCGGAGATTCGATGTGGTTGCGAGTCGTGGACGACAGGGAACGCGGAAGCTTCCCGGAAGGTGTAGGGAGGGCGAAACGGTCTTTTCGTGAGGCTGCACAAGCGGGAGCGGGTTCCGTTGGATTTAGCGGGCGTAACGGGGAGGAGACCCGTTAGCCAAGGGCTATAAATAGGAGGGAATGGCTGCATGCCTCCTCAGGGATTTGGAGAATGAGTTAGGGTTTGCTAGTCAAAAGTGGCTTTGGGAGGTTGTTTCTCTTTTGCTCTTTAGTTGTTGAGAGTTGGTGGTAGTGCACAGGTAGTTGTCTCCTTCGTAGTTTCTTCTCCCTGTGTGGGTGAACTTGTTCTTGAGTTCTTGGGTGTGTGAGAACTTGGTAGAGTGAGGAGATGAAGTGAGCTTCTATGTAATCATACCTCTGGTTCTAATGTCCATGTGTATGGGGACGTAGCTCTGTGTATTCCTTTTGTTTCAATGAATGGAAATCTGAAGTTTTCCCTCGTGCTCTCTGTTCTTCCTCCGTTCTTCTTTTTGGGTGATTTTTGATCTTTTGCGTTTCTTGTTGGTTGTTGCTTGGGAGTGCCAAAATGGGTTGCTATATGTTGGGATGGTACCTCACGATCATTTGATCAGTTAAAATCCAAAAAAACCCATCTCAAAATTCAGATTTCGTTTTTGAGCCTCCCCTGTTCATGTTTTGGCTTTCTAGGTTTAGGTGCTGTTCTTGTTTCCCTTTGCAAGATGGCTTGAAATTTGGCATGGAGAGTTCAGAGGCTATTAATTAGCTATCCTCAAAATTTCATAGCCAAAGGATCAAAGGTTGAGGAGTAATTTGTTTTTTGGCTCAGCTCTTGCAAGTTTTCAGATTTCAGCTATAATCTGAAATTCTTAATTCTAGGGTTGATTTCTTTGTTCTCTAGATCCTCCTTGCTATTGAGTGTGTTGGTGATGTCTTGGGGCCCAAAAAGGAATGGAAGAATTCTATTCTTCTCATGATTTCTCGAAGATATGAATATTTACTACTTGCTGATTTCAGACTGCATTTTCAGCACTTGTTAGATGCTGTTTTCAGCACCTCTTCATTGCTGTTTTCAGTACTTGTTAGATGCTGTTTTCAGCACCTCTTCATTGCTGTTTTCAGTACTTGTTAGCTGCTGTTTTCAGCATCACTTCATTGCTGTTTTCAGCATTTGTTAGCTGCTGTTTTCAGCATCTATGCAGTGCAGTTTTCAGCATCTATGCAGTGCAGTTTTCAGCATCTATGCAGCGCAGTTTTCAGCAAATAGCAGGGTAGTTTTCAGCAAGTTTCAGCTCAGTTTTCAGCAATTTCAGGCAGCAGTTTTCAGCTCAGTTTTTCAGCAGTTTCAAGGAGCAAGATCAACAAAACCTCTTAGTCTTTTCTCTTCATTTGTCTCTTGTCTTCAGCAGCAAAAATAGACTTTTTAGTGGCACGTGCAGCAGTAGTTTTGTAGCAAAGAGAGTCTTCTGTCTTCATAACTTTTACATAGCTAACGAAGAAGAGACTTGAGTCGATACCCGGGGTCAATTTTTTTTAAAAAGAAAAACGCTCCATTCACCCCCCCTCTGTCGCCATTTCCGATCCTACAATTGGTATCAGAGCCGGTTAGCTCTTTTCAATAGATCTTAACCGGTCTCAAGAGCCATAGCGATGGACAAATACTCGACCAAGCCGCCCGTTTTCGATGGCATCGATTACCCCTTCTGGAAGAGCCGAATGGAGACATACATCCAGGCCCAGGGGTACGCCATCTGGCGCAAGGTCAAGGTTCGGTTTGTTGTTCCTGCCGATGAGAACATCAATGCCGGGAATATGGCTGATGTTGAGGCGAATGCAAAGGCAAGGAACATCATCATCCAGGGCCTGAGTCGTAGTGAGTTTGATCGTATATCTCATCTTTCGTCCGCCTTTGATATTTGGGAGACCCTCGATGCTTACCATGAGGGCACCACCCAAATAAAGACGGTACGACAGGACCAGTTCAAGCGAGAGTATAACAAGTTTGAAATGTTCGCTGGCGAGTCCCTTGATGAGTGTTTTGCGCGTTTTCACAAGATTCTGAGCAACCTCCGAGCGGTCGGTCTCACATACTCCGACTCGGATAACGCTCGACAGATGCTCACTGCACTCGATCTGCGTGTTTGGGAGATGAAAGTGACTACCATCAAGGACACCACGGACCTCTCGACTTTGACTCTTGATGCGCTGTACTCGCGTCTCAAGACTCACGAGATTGACATTGTCTCCCGCAAGTCGAAGTCACAGTCGATGGCCCTAGTCACCGATCGGTCCGGCCACGGTTTTAAATCTCGATTCATCTGGTGGTTTCTCCTTGCTGCTCTCTGTGATGTGGCGATGATCGTTAGAGCAGCTAGAGGATGAGCAACTGGCTCTCCTAGCTCGGAAGTTTTCCCATGCTTACAAGAGGAGGAGGGACAAAAAGAGGGGAGGACCTGTCATTTGCTTCGAGTGTGGTGGCCCCAACCACATTCGGGCAAATTGTCCCAAGCTGGAGAAGGGTAAAGCTGACTTCGGCGGTTCGAGCAAGAACGACTACACCGACAAGAACCGCAACAAGAAGCCTCCAGTGCATCCACAAGGCAAGAAGAAGTTCCGCGACTTCGGGAAGGCCAAGAAGCTCTTCCACCGCGTCCTCGCCGCGTTCGACGACCTCGACCTCAGTGAGGTGGAGGGATGGAGCGATGACGATGGAACAGGTGACCAAGACCCCAAGAGCGGCGATGACTTCTCCGGCATGTGCTTCATGGCCCTCGAGGGCGAAGTGAGCGACAGCGAGCTGTACTCCGACTCGGACGAGGTATGCCCCACTTATGCCCAGCTCAATCATGCTTTTCTTAAGCTAGGTGGTTTTCATGCTAGAGCTAAGGCTAAGTGTACTGAGTTAGAGAAGGAAGTAGATAGACTATCACGGGAGCTTACTTCACTTACATCTGCTCCCTCCCGTGATGATTGTGATACATGCTGTGCTCTGTTGGGCGATATGGAGAAATTAAGGACCTCGCATGATAGTTTATCTTCCAAGCTTGATATTGTTAAGGAGGAGAATATTAGTCTGCTTGCTGAATTAGAACTGAGTAGGATGGCTGTTACCCTGCTTACTACTGATCAGACTACTTCTCCCACCTCATGTGAGGTTAAAGACATTGCTGTTAGAGGACCTTATGCCATGCTTCTTGATCTGCCCGAATCTTGTGAAAATTGCAATAACTTGAAAATGAACTTAAAACGGGCGAATCATAAAATTGCTGAATTACATGCTTCTTTGCTTGAGCCAATTGCTTCATGTTTGAACTGTCCCAAATTAACTGCTGAACTTGAATCTGTTTCAAAGCAGTTTCAAGAAATGGTTGATTATAACAAGAAAATGGCTAAATATGCTTCTAAGGATCCTGTTAGCTCACCATGCAAAAACTGTGATAAACTAAAATCTGACTTGATTGCTTTGGAAGAAAAATATGTGAAGTTAACTAAGGATTTACTAGAGAAGCCACAATCTTGTTGTGATGTGTGTGCCGGTGTGGGGGAGAAGCTCAAGGGTAAGGTAGAGACGCCTAGCAACGTGAGCCAACCAGCTAGTAGTAGGATTGTCCCATCAGAGTCGGCTGTGCATGCACAAGCCATTCTTTCCTCTCTTGTTGGTACTTCTTACGCTTCCTTACCCTCTCTTTGTTCCTCTTCTCCTGCTCTTCTTGCACCTCTCTCTTTCGGGAGTGTCAGTATTTTATGAACACTCTCGAGAGATTTGTAGGAGGCAAGAAGAAGCTAAATCTTATTCTAGACCAATCTAAGATCTGCAGATTTAATCAGGGTCTAGGATATGATTTCTATGAGGATATGAGGAAGCATCCACCGCCGTGCTCGGACCCATAGCACTGTGTGTGATCGAGATCGAGCCGGGACCGAGAAAGTCCAATTCAAATCTGCGGGCTTTGTCCAAGGGATCTCGACAAGAAGGTGGTAACACCGATTACTTCGACCTCCCGAGGCGAAGTTTCATTGTACCTTCCGCCGGAAGGATGGACACATGATCGAGAGATGCTTGAGCGCGCCAGATCGCGAGAGAGACCGTGTTGCAGCTCTTAGGCGTATTCGTGGTCAGCCCGGACCTTGAGTATACCTAAGACCAACACAAGGTCCAGGTTTGCTCATTGATGCTTTTGGGCAGCATCGGGGACTTGGTTTTTCTGGTTCTTCTGATTTTCGTCCTCGATTTGCCCCAGTCATGATATCCGCCGTCACGAGGTAGATCTCGTTTCCATCGAGATAGCTACCCGCGGCGAGATCGGCGTGTTGTTGGTACTCGACTCGCTCTCCGTGAGCGATCGGACCCAATAACGATTTGAGTCTTCACTAAGACCATCGGCTTCTTTGAGTAAATGAGGCGTAGGGTAGATAGAGGTCGATCGTGTTTGACTACTTCATCCGCTCGGCGTGTTATTCAAGATTGGGTGCCAAAATCACTGTTGATTTATCCCAAGATCGAGACTTTACTCTGTTTGACTCAGTTCGCGGCGAGGAAGGGAAAGGTTTGGCTCGTAGACTCGGGTGTTCACGACACATGACCGGAGATTCCGTTAGTTTTCTTCCCTTGCCCGTGCTCCGGTGATGAGACGATCACCTTCGAGATGCTTCATCCAGGCGTGTCATCGCCAAAGGTCTCTATGCGCATTAATGATTCTTTTATTTTAAAAGATGTGGCCTTGGTTAGTAAGCTGCAGTATAATTTGCTTTCCGTTTCTCAGCTTACCGATGACGACTTTGAGGTGAGCTTTAAGAAAAACAATTGCAAAATTCTTGATTCTTGGGTAGTAGTCGGTTTATGGATTTCGTTTTGGAAGGATCTTTCGTGCTGATTTTTCCGAGTCTTCTCGTGATCCTCTCAGGTGTTTAGTTGCTTCTGATTCCGCGACCTTTCTTTCTGGCATAGGAGACTTGGTCATATTGGATTTGACCATTTGACCCGAGTTAGCGGCCATGACCTCATTCGTGGTCTGCCGAAGCTCAAGATGGTCAAAGATCTTGTTTGCGCTCCTTGCCGGCACGGCAAGATGGTCGCCGCTTCCCATCCTCGGTCCACGATCACTATGACCGATGCAGGACATTTGCTCCACATGGACACAGTTGGACCAGCTAGAGTGCAGTCAGCAGGAGGGAAGTGGTATGTTCTTGTCATGGTTGATGACTTCTCGAGGTATTCTTGGGTGTTTTTCTTAGCCTCGAAGGATGAGACATTTACCCATTTTCGGGGTCTTTTTAGTAGGCTTTCTGTTGAGCTCCCGGGTGCCTTACGAGCGATCCGCAGTGACAATGGCACGGAGTTCAAGAATTCCTACTTTGAGAGGTTTTGCGATGAGACAGGTGTAGAGCACCAGTTCTCTTCTCCATACGTCCCACAACAGAATGGCGTCGTGGAGAGGAAGAACCGTACCTTGGTTGATATGGCCAGGACGATGCTCAATGAATACTCTACACCGCGGAAGTTTTGGGCTGAGGCTATAGCCACCGCGTGCCATGTTTCAAATCGAGTTTTTCTGAGGGCACACTTGCATCGCACTTCTTTTGAGTTGAGATACGGGCGAAAGCCCAGTGTATCTCATTTTCGTGTTTTTGGTTGCAAGTGTTTTATTCTGAAGTCTAGGAACCTAGATAAGTTCGAGTCACGTTCTTGTGATGGAATTTTTCTGGGTTACTCGACTTCTTCGCGGGCTTATAGGGTTTGGAACTGCGAGTCTAGCAAAATGGTAGAGACCTGCGAGGTGACCTTCGATGAGGCCAGTCCGGGGACTAGGCCCGATATCTCAGGTTCAGTAGAACAGTCCAAGCCCATCTTTGTGGATGATGAGGAGGATGACGATAAGAGTTGTCCACCCGATCCAGTTTCTCTTCCTCTTGAGGTGTCTGCTTCTTCCACCGCACCTCAAGGAGATCAGCCCTTTCCTTCCGCTTCCTCAGGAGTTAGTGGCTCTGTTCCTACCTCATCAGCTCATGAGGTAGAGGCCACTTCTTCTCCTCATCCAGGACCTCCCCAACACATTCAGCGTCGTCATCCTTCTGAGCAGATGATAGGAGATCTTCATGAGCGAGTCACGCGCTCAAAATCTGGCTTATCTCTTTTCTGCCTTCACTCTGCCTTTGTTGCCACTTTCGAACCCAAGGATGTTTGTCATGCACTTTCTGATGAGTCTTGGGTCAATGCCATGCATGAGGAGTTGGAAAATTTCGAGAGAAATAAGGTCTGGTCGCTTGTCGAGCCCCCGCGAGGTCACAATGTTATTGGGACTAAGTGGGTGTTCAAGAACAAGCAGAGCGAGGATGGAGTGGTTATTCGGAACAAGGCTAGACTGGTAGCTCAGGAGTTCTCCCAGGTTGAGGGTCTAGATTTCGAGGAGACCTTTGCCCTCAGAGCTGGACTTGAAGCCATTAGAATCTCGCTTGCCTTTGCACTTCTAAGGGTTTCAAGCTTTACCGATGGACGCCAAGAGTGCCTTTCTCAATGGCTTTATTGAGGAAGAGGTCTACGTCAAACTGACCTCCTGGTTTGAAAACCCCAAATACCCTAACCATGTCTACAAGCTTTCCAAAGCATTGTATGGACTTAAGCAGGCCCCTAGGGCTTGGTATGAGAGGCTTAAGTCCTACCTGTTGAGTCATGGTTTTGAGATGGGTAAAGTAGACAAGACCTTGTTCATTCGCCAAGCATAGCACCGATCTTACGCTTCGTCGATTTATGTGGATGACATCATTTTGGCGGCTCCTCACATGCTCTCGTTTTCGTTTTCCGATGTCATGAGCTCGGAGTTTGAGATGAGCATGATGGGCGAGTTGAGTTTCTTTCTTGGCTTCCGATCAAGCGGACTCGAGAGGGTACCTTCTGCATCGGGCAAGTACACTCGAGACCTCCCAAGCGCTTTGACATGAGTGATGGCAAGCCGATATCTACTCCGATGGCGACAACGACTTCACTTGATCCGGATGAGGATGGCGAGCCGATTGATCGAAGGAGTTCGAAGCATGATCGGTTCCCTCTTGTACCTCATCGCTCGAGACCGGACATACACTTCTCCGTGTCCGTGTGCTCGATTTCAGACTTCTCTCGCGTATCTCACCGCAAGCGTTGAAACGCATTTTCGTACCTTGAGCTACCATTGACTATGGTATCGGTACTCTTCCTCATCCTATCTTTCCTTGAGAGCCTTCTGATGCGACTTCACTGGTCAGAGGATAGATAGGAAGAGCACTTCGCACTTGCCAATTTATTGGCACTTCTCTTGTTTCTGGTCTTCGAGGAAGCGATCGGGTGTTGCATACCCACCGCAGAGGTCGAGTACGTAGTCGCCGATTCTGTGCGGCCAGTGCTGGATGGCTTCGACCTGCGGGACTTTGGGTTAGTTATGTGATGTTCCACTCTTTTGTGATAACACTTCGCTATTAACATTGCTAAGAACCCGGTCAGCACTCTCGGACCAAGCACATCGATATCGATATCATTTTTTAGAGACCATGTGGAGAAGGGTGATATAGTGCTCCGCCAGGAGAGTGATCACCGGTTGGCTGATATCTTTACCAAGCCATTGGATAGCTCTAGGTTTTCAGCTCTGCGGGGAGAGCTTGGGGTGGTTTGTCCTTATGGACTGTTGTGAGGGGGAGCTTTATGCTTTACTGCTTTTATTATATTAATTATGCTCTTACTCCTTTCTGTTGCATAGCCTTCGGGGTGCATTGGGGTTAGTCCTTCTAGCATAGGTTAGAGTGGTCTTCTTGTCTAGCACTCAGTCTCCTTCCTCTCATCTTGTGACGCTAGGATGTTGCTTATTAGCTGTTTCTGATCTCATTAGGTTGAGCTCACTCACTTCTTGTAGGTTCTAGCGAGGGTCGGGCCACCCTTGGGTAGACAGGGTACGTGTTTGCTCTCTAGTGTGTGTTTTACGGTCAGCTAATAGTCCTGGAGTCATATGGGGTAGATGAGAGTCTGTCTGAGCCATAGTTGTCTCCATATCTTATCTATGCTTTAAGGACTGCCCGTTTGGATTTTCTTTCCCAGCTTCTCGATTTTATTGCGTTAGTTCAGGGGGAGTTCTTTTGGGAGTTTCTGGAGCTTAATGTTGCCTTAACTCAACTTGAACTAAAAGTTGCTTCTCCTGTTGAGAGGGAGCTGGATTTTCTTGCATTTCAGCATTCTGCATTGTAATTTAACTACATTGAGCCTTGATTATTATCCTGTTATGACATGTTTACAATGCTTTACACCTTGTCATGACTTGTGCTTCTTTGCTAGCTTTATCATGACTTCATATGTGTAGACTAGCTTTTGCCATGATAAGTTAATTAAAATTGCTCAACTGAAATTAAAACTTGTCATGCTAGCAATTGAGTTTAGTCTATCTTTAGCTATCCTTGTATGATTCATGCCATGTCAAATAGGCTGAGTTGAGTCTTGAATCTAGGTTGAATCTTAGCTTGAGCTATTTTAGTATCTTGATACATCATGAGTTAGCACAATCTGTTAAAAAGCAAAAGGATCTCTTTTTATGTGCGAAAAAACTGATTTCACCAATTCTTTCTCATGAGACGGCTTGCCATTGCACTAGGCATGAACTCAGGGGGAGTTTTGGATGACCTAGACTATCTTCTTAAGCTTGTCGCTTGGAGTAGTCGCATAAGGCTTGAGATCTAGCACATGACAATTTCTTATTGGAAACAGCCATGAGCTTTCAAAGAAAATATGTCAAGTGTGCCAGATTTGCTTAATCACCTAAAGATGAAAAGTGCCTAACCAAATGATAAACTCTTGAGCTTGTAGCACTCTAATTGACTCAACGCTAGCTTCTTGTTTCCGCTTAGCTTATTGACATGGCCTGCATCATCCTTGGATATCTCTAGCTAGACTTTGCTTATTGATGACTTGACATGCTCACTAAATACACTTCATTTTCAGATTGTCATCTATATGTTCTAGCTAGCTTATACATATCTTGTCATGATCTAGATAGCTTTTTATTGAGTTATGCCTTGGTGTACTTCTTATTGTCATTATGGATAATTTTCATGGCTCTAAAATGCTTAGAATAAACAAACTTCAGCCATTTTCCTCCATATGCATACATATTCTCTCTCTTGTATCCTTGATGTGTTTATTGCCAAAAGGGGGAGAATAGAGGAGACAAAGTCATTTGGGAATATTTTAGAGCTTTGGAGAACAATTTGCTCTTTCTTTGTTGCTCTAGTGTTCCTTCTGTCGACTTGGTCATTAGTTTCATATCTTATTCTTCTGGACCACGTTGGACTCTTCAAATCAAACTCATCTTCATGCTTTTTCTGGGTTTGTCAATATACTCATCAAGGGGGAGATTGAGAGACCATGTGGAGGTCATCCTGTACTTATGATGAGTAATTGACATCGGTTTAGGAGAGTCGAGTTTGTTTTGAGGGGTTCGGACCTTGACGTTGTGTGGTGCAATCGGGCTCGGTCGGACTTAGTCAAACATAGTCAAAATGGTTAGGATGCATATTATGTCGTCTTGTCAGGTTTGGGCTATTTCATTAATGCATTTATGCTTACATGTATCGAGCGGTGCTATTTGATGTGTTTCTTGTCTGTGTTGGCTGCAGGACGTCGAGGCGGAGTCGTGGCGAGACACGAAGTGACTGGACTAGGCGCAGGTGGCGTTGAGGTCAGAACGGTCGGATGTGTCGAAGACGGCGGAGATTCGATGTGGTTGCGAGTCGTGGACGACAGGGAACGCGGAAGCTTCCCGGAAGGTGCAGGGAGGGCGAAACGGTCTTTTCGTGAGGCTGCACAAGCGGAGCGGTTCCGTTGGATTTAGCGGGCGTAACGGGAGGAGACCCGTTAGCCAAGGGCTATAAATAGGAGGGAATGGCTGCATGCCTCCTCAGGGATTTGGAGAATGAGTTAGGGTTTGCTAGTCAAAAGTGGCTTTGGGAGGTTGTTTCTCTTTTGCTCTTTAGTTGTTGAGAGTTGGTGGTAGTGCACAGGTAGTTGTCTCCTTCGTAGTTTCTTCTCCCTGTGTGGGTGAACTTGTTCTTGAGTTCTTGGGTGTGTGAGAACTTGGTAGAGTGAGGAGATGAAGTGAGCTTCTATGTAATCATACCTCTGGTTCTAATGTCCATGTGTATGGGGACGTAGCTCTGTGTATTCCTTTTGTTTCAATGAATGGAAATCTGAAGTTTTCCCTCGTGCTCTCTGTTCTTCCTCCGTTCTTCTTTTTGGGTGATTTTTGATCTTTTGCGTTTCTTGTTGGTTGTTGCTTGGGAGTGCCAAAATGGGTTGCTATATGTTGGGATGGTACCTCACGATCATTTGGTCAGTTAAAATCCAAAAAAAAACCCATCTCAAATTTCAGATTTCGTTTTTGAGCCTCCCCTGTTCATGTTTTGGCTTTCTAGGGTTTAGGTGCTGTTCTTGTTTCCCTTTGCAAGATGGCTTGAAATTTGGCATGGAGAGTTCAGAGGCTATTAATTAGCTATCCTCAAAATTTCATAGCCAAAGGATCAAAGGTTGAGGAGTAATTTGTTTTTTGGCTCAGCTCTTGCAAGTTTTCAGATTTCAGCTATAATCTGAAATTCTTAATTCTAGGGTTGATTTCTTTGTTCTCTAGATCCTCCTTGCTATTGAGTGTGTTGGTGATGTCTTGGGGCCCAAAAAGGAATGGAAGAATTCTATTCTTCTCATGATTTCTCGAAGATATGAATATTTACTACTTGCTGATTTCAGACTGCATTTTCAGCACTTGTTAGATGCTGTTTTCAGCACCTCTTCATTGCTGTTTTCAGTACTTGTTAGATGCTGTTTTCAGCACCTCTTCATTGCTGTTTTCAGTACTTGTTAGCTGCTGTTTTCAGCATCACTTCATTGCTGTTTTCAGCATTTGTTAGCTGCTGTTTTCAGCATCTATGCAGTGCAGTTTTCAGCATCTATGCAGTGCAGTTTTCAGCAAATAGCAGGGTAGTTTTCAGCAAGTTTCAGCTCAGTTTTCAGCAATTTCAGGCAGCAGTTTTCAGCTCAGTTTTTCAGCAGTTTCAAGGAGCAAGATCAACAAAACCTCTCAGTCTTTTCTCTTCATTTGTCTCTTGTCTTCAGCAGCAAAAATAGACTTTTTAGTGGCACGTGCAGCAGTAGTTTTGTAGCAAAGAGAGTCTTCTGTCTTCATAGCTTTTACATAGCTAACGAAGAAGAGACTTGAGTCGATACCCGGGGACAATTTTTTTTAAAAAGAAAAACGCTCCATTCACCCCCCCTCTGTCGCCATTTCCGATCCTACAGCTCCTCCGTGGCGCGTTGCGCCTCCGCTACCGTGCTCTCCGCATTTTCAGCGAGTCTTTGCGCGTCGGAGGTTGCCCTGTTGAGTTCCACCTCCAACACCTGGATACGCTTGTCTTTGACGGCGTGAGCCTTGTCGGCACCACTGTAACATCCCAAAAATTTTATTTTCTTGTTAAAGTATTTTCTGGAATTTATTGGATTTTCCTGGATTTAATCCCAAGCCTTAAAATGAGAAATTTTCAAAATTTCCATTTCATAAAGTCAAAAATAAAAGTATTTCATTTTACAAAAGTCAAAGTAAATGCATCTCATTTTACTAAAGTAAAATCTGTATTTATATTAATTTTCAGGAATTTATAAATATTTAAAACTCTCCATTTTAAGTCAAATTGTGTTTTTGCAAAATATAAGTATCAAATTAGTTTGAAACTATTTTTATTAAGTTTAAAATAGTTCCAGAAGGTTCTCTGAATTTTTTTGGAATTTTTAAAATTTATTTGGTATTTTTCTGGGTATTCTAAAGCATATTAACATTTTTGGAAATCAAAAAGAAATTAAAATCCTAAAACCCCTCCCCGGCTGCCAAGTGTCAGCCATCAGGACAACCAGCGCCGCCGGATCTTTTCCTAGCCGTCCGATCTAACTTACCAATCCATCCTGCCTTTCCCTCTCCTCTGGCTGACGCGTGTCAAGCATCGAGCCATCCGCCTCCCAGCCCGATTCAATCCCAACCGCTCGATCTCACTTACCGCTTCGCCCGCCTTCCTCTCCTCTACAGCCGACACGTGGTGTGATCGGGGCCGTTCGCCATTGTCGGATCAAATCCCGCTCGTCCGCAGCCATTTACCCCTTCTTCCGAAACCCCAACGGCTTGGATTTAATCTCAGTTGTCGGATGGAATCGTGGCCGTTCTCTTTCACTTACTGGTTCGCGCTAAATCCAACGGGCCACACCGCCTCTCCGCCACTTGGCGCGCATTCGACCATCGCCCCGTCCCTTTCCTTCCTCCCCCTCTCACTGACTGGTGGGACCACCTCGTCAGATCCGTCGTCCCCGATCGGTTTCCTTCTTCCCCGCGCGAACTCCGCCGCTGCCGCCGCCATTAAACAGAAAACCGAAGCTTTAAAAGCTTCGGTTTCTTAGCCAATTACTCTCCCGCACTACTGCAAATTCAAATTGCCACCTCCCCGCATCCGTTTAAGGCATAATTAACCCAATTACGCCCTTTTACTCCGTCGCATCTTTCCTCTCCGACCGTTTCCACTCCGGCGTGCTACGCGCGCCCGTTACTGCCTCCTCTGGCCTATATAAGCCCTCCCCGAGGATCCCCTCTCCACACCGCCCCTCCCTCGCCTCTCAATTGGAACATTCGAGCACCGTAGTTCCCTCGAGCCCGATTCTCCCTCCGCCTGCTTCGTCGACTCCGGTGAGGAATTACCGCCGCCTCCGGCCTCGCCGAGCCTCACCAACGCCTCTCCGACATTCCTCGTGCCCCGGCGATCCCCGACGACCCCTTCCCCGAGGCGTTGCACCACCGGAGCCCTTCGCCGCCGTCGACCCCTTCTCCGACCGCCGCCCCTTTCCGTCGTTCATCCGCTCTGGCCATCCCCGTTAACCGCGCAAGGTACCGGTGGACTTTCCTCACTCTCCTCTACGTTTTGGTGCCCTCGGCCGGCACTGTCGCTTGTCGAAACGCCGGTGGCCATCGGGCCCCGTGCGCCACCTCCGGCCAGTCGGGCCACGTACCACTCGGCCGCGAGTTGGCGGCCGCGTGGCGGCCCAGTGGTCGCCGATCGGAGCACCACGGCCAGCCACGTGGGCACCCGAGCGCCACCTCGCCGTGCGCAACCACGTCGGCATATTACCGTGACGTGGCAGCCACGAAGCAGCCACGTGTTGCCAAGTGGAAGCCACGTGGAGGCCACGTCAGCCTCCTTTGCCACGTCAGCCCTACAGGTTTTTATTAATATCCGAAAATCCTTGCTGATGTCATGCCAACACAATAAATCCGATTTTTCAGTATGAAAGTAAATCAGCCGAAACTAAATTCCTGTGCTGACGTCATAATCTGTTATTTCCTTTAGAAAATTAATTCAGGCTGATGTCATAAATGTTTTTCGATTTAAAAATAAATTCAGAAATTGGGTATTTTCTTTTTAATTGAATTTAAAACTTTGGAAGGCTATAACTTCTTTATTTTAACTCCAAATTGACCCGTTCAAATTTTTAAATTTTTCTAAAATCATGAGCTTTCCATTTCTGGCCTCCTTTTGAATTTTTGAATTTATTTCAATTTTGTTTTGAATTTCTTTTGAATTGGTACTTGACGTTAGATTTTGACGATTCTGGAGAGTTCGACTTCAACGAATCCCAGCAGGACTTCGAGCAAGGTAAGTTACACATTTGACCATGTTGAACCTAATATTTTAAATTATTTATATTATTTTACTGTATATGCATGCGTATCTTTATTCAAATGTAATTCAATTTTGATTTGAATCTTAGATATACCCATGATCCATTGTATATGGCCAATTTGAATCTCGAATTCATATACCTTGTCACCCTAGCTGAAAATTAGTTAGTACTATAGTATTGACTAGAGATTTTATAGAAATGCTTAGCCTAGCTTAGTATAATTTTAGGTGGAATCAACTATTTCACATGAAATGACAGTTCCTCTGAAGTCTTGACTTCGGTGAGTAAAGGATGGTTTATCAAAATGGTTTAAAAATAAAAGTATAAACATATGATTTGGACTTAGGCTTTTGGTTAGGTGGTGGGCTGCCGGCATGCCTCGTGTTTGGTGACATCTGGATGATTGTCGTGCATGTGGGTATGTGGTTTGAGCCTAAGACAATTAAGGATCGTTTATGTGAACCATTTTACGAAGTCGCTTCGTACTACCACAAGTCCGGTATGGGACAGACCTGGCTAAGTAGATTGTGAAGTTCCAAATATAGTTTCGCTATAGGTTGAATGTGAGCGTGGCATAGGCCGTGAGAAGTCTCACATGGTACCAGAGGGGGCTCCAACTCGTGGATTCGAGTTGTAGTGAAACCTTAGTGGCGGCGTGACTGTTTTGGCTATGGATCTTTGGAAAAGCCTTGTCGTGGAATCCCCGCCGCACATCTAAGGCAGTGTGTTGATCGCGTGGCTCAAGCGGGAGGACACGTCTTGTGGGTAAAGTTGTACACCTCTGCAGAGTGATAATCTATCCTGGATAGCCGTGTCCACGGTCATGGACATGCTGAGTAGAGTTTTCACAGATTAGACTTGGTTTTATAAAAACTTGGTTTTTAGTAAGCAACAGTGAATTAGTCAATGGACCGGGTGGGATGCCCGTGGTTAGGTTAGTGTAGGTCGGAGCCTACACTAACGCTATTACTTTGTCAAATAATGTTCTTATGAAGTATTAAAATTCAGCTTTTCATACTTACGTTATTGTATTTAAATTCAAGTACTACTTTTCCGCAAATTACCTTAATTAAGCCTCCCGTTGAATTCCTTTATGCATGCATTCACTCTGTTATATTCCCGGTGTAACTTGTGGAGTACTTTAAAGTGCTCACCTTACTTAAATCCGTTGCCAGACTTCGACGGCGATTTCGACGATGAGGACTACTTCAGCGAATAGGACGCGTCTTTCAGTCATTCACCTGTGAGAGGCTGGATGGGCTGATCTGCTACCGTTATATTTCTACTGCTTTTATTTCTTTTGTTGGCCTTGTGCCCTATATTGTAAGACTTGGCCTTAAGGCCCGTATCTTCGCTTAATAAAATTGTGGTGATTTTGCGTGATATACATCACTGTTTACCCCTGTGTGCACTAGCTTTTCTTGGGATAGTGTGATTTACACAGAGGGGCTTGGAATGTTGTTTCGGGTCCCGACAAACACGCAGCTCGTCCTTCAGCATCCTCCGCTTGCGGGTGCGAGCCTCCTCCAGGGCAAGGCTAATGGTAAGCGTCTAAAAAAGGGAGGGAGGGGGCCAATATTAGCAACATGGTTGACAAGCGGCGTCGACTACGAACTCCGGAGCACTTACCCTCATCTCCGAGGCACCCAGAGCGAGTGCCAGGAGATCCCCTCCACAAGACGACAAGGCCCGTCGATCCAGGCTACCGTCGATGTGCTCCACGATCCCGTTAAGGACATGAAGTGTCTCCGGTCGAGCAATAAAATCGGACACGCCGAGCCCCCGGGCCTCCGAGACAGGCCCGGCTGCCCATGCAGCGTCCGCCACCACCAGGCCCGCCACTTCGAGGACACCTCCGCTGCTCGATCCTTGGCCGCATCCGGGAGACCTCGTCTCTCCTGAGGTCGACGACGGAATGAGCGAGGAAAGTGGAGAGAGCTTCGCGAAGTCACGGGAGGAAAAAGAAGTACGCCTACCTTCCGCACCCTCCACCGGGCCATCGCCGAGGCATCATCGGCTGGGGGCGCGCTGACTCTCCCGACCGGAGCGACGTCCCCATCGGACCCTAGGTCCCCGCCGACCATGCTCGCTACATCGCCCGCCGCGGCGAGGGCGATTGATCAAGGCGCCGCCCGCCGGGACGTGGGCGGCGCGTCCTTGGTCGTCCCAATGGCCGTACAGGCGAGGACAGCTAGCAGGTCCTCACCGGTTGCTACGGCGGAGGACAGCGCAGGCGACAGGTCTTCGATTGCCGGCACCGGCAACGAGGCCTCGTCCTCTAGGACGTCGCTACCGACACTAGCCCCACCACTGCCTAAGACATCCTCGCTGGAGGCGGTGTCCCCCCCGAACCGACGGGCGAATGCACCGGTATAGGCGACAAGGCCTCGTCCCCGATGGTATCGCTACCGAGGCCCGCCTCGCCACCGCTTAAGCCCTCCTCGCTCGGAGCAGTGCGCTCCCCTGAACCGGCGTGTCCGGACCCAGCGCCCGACGTGCCCTCCGATCCGACGCTGCCTGCCAGAGATGCGGCTGGCAAAGCTGATACAATGGCGCTGGACCGACCTCTCCGCTGCTTGGGAGGCGCACTCAGCTCGCCGTCGTCATCGCGGTGACGCGGCACCTCACATGCTGGTACGGGGAGGCCTAGGGCCTCGCACACCCGGTTTATCCGCCCCAGCTTCGCAGGACCGGTCGCGGCTTCGCACAGCGAGTGCTCCTTCACCGTGTATGGCCCAAGGAATGCAAGCACTGCACGTGAAACGAGGCTTCACTCAACAAATCAGTTACATATATCTAGGTAACATGCGGTCAACGTACATACCAGGATCGGTGGGTCTCGGCACGCAAGATATTGCAGGACAGACGCCGTCTTCCCAGGCGCCGCCTCGCTCGTAATTCCACCGCGCGGATAGAGGGGACACCCCGCACATGGTGAACTCTTCAGCGAGGTCGCGCATGTTGAACCGAAGGGCAACTCTGGCAAGCCTCTGGGCTTGTTCCTCGTCACGGCCCTGCGGCGTCACCCACGGACGGCTGTTGAAGCATATTGGCTGACCTCGGCATTGGAGGCCACTGCTACTCGTCACGCGGTAGTAGAACCACCGTCGCATCCACCCAGAACCCCACTTCCCTCGCATCGCCAGCGCGGGGAAAAGCTTCGCGCAGCTCAACCTCAGAATGAAGTTGACACTGCCGAAGTTCGACACCACCCCCCCTTCGACCTTCTTCGGCTGGCATCGCGCGTCATGAAGCAGGGCAAACAGGTTCGTGCTGGGACGGGCACCTTCGGTGTAGGCTGCCCAAGCAAAAATAGCTAAGCGCACTATTGCATTTGGGGTCAGCTGTGCCAACTCCAGCTCATAAGCCTGCAGGACCTCGCCGACGAAGAGCGTCAAGGGCATTCGGAGCCCAACTTCAAAGAACGCGACAAAGATAATCGCCTCTGACTCCTGGGGGTACGGCTCCACCTCATCGTGGGCAGGCAGGCGATTCCCTGCTTTCTCCACTATCTTCCTCTCCTCGACAAGAGTCTCCATTGTCCTCTCCATAACCCGGCTCCGCCCTAGGAACCGAGAGCACTAACCTCTCTGGCCCTTCGTGGCGTACAACCGCTTCTCAACCCGCGGCGGCTTACGAGCCACCAGGGGGAATTCCATCGGTAGCGGTGTCGACCCGCGCTGGCTCCGCGAGGCGCCACCGCTAAGCTGGCGACCGGGATCTCCACGGCTTGCCATCCTACCTCCCAAACGGAGGGCTGAAGGAACAGGAACACGCGCGGCTTTCACACAGCAGGAAAGAGCAAGCAGGCAACGGCGCACGGGCAAGAGGTGCGTCCGCACGCCGGCAAGGACGCCTTATAAAGACCCTCCATATCCCCACGATCAGGAGCGCAACCGGCGGGAGCCCATCGATTCGACTCCCCACGATCGGGGAGGGTAGCCGCGGACAGACCGAGGCGCGCGTCCGAGACTGCTGGGCAGCGCACGACACGCTAGTAACGTCCCACCACGTGTCCCACCTCTCTCGGGAAGGGACGCGGGCTCGTGGTCGTACGACCGTTGACATCCCATGACTTGCCAACCGCGCCACACCACGTGTAACTCTCCCTCGGGATGGTGCGTACGGCCGCACTAGCCCGCCCCTGTCTTTTCAGCACTCCGCGCGGCTCACGCCAACAATTAAGCCGTCAACTCTGAACCGCATAGCTGTCGGGACATGACGTCTCCAGCCCAGGCGAAGACTCACTTGATCAACTCAGCGTTGCGCACCAAGGCCTGGTCCGCCCCGCGCCAAGTGGAGTCTCGGCGCCACGCCCCGCATGTACGACGCCCTCGGCTCCGCTGGGCGACCCCGGCGAAAACTGTCGCACCGCAAGGCATGGCTCCAAGACCGGGAACGACTTCGACACCACGCCTGACTCTGACTCTTCGCCGTGAAGCACGCCTGCACGCAGCGTCTGCACTTTTATCTACAGCAGGTCATAGGCCGTAGGGACGAAGGGGGCCAAAGGACTCGGCAACATGGCTTCGGCCTGTGAAGCCCTTCACCATGAGAAGCTCCTGTTGTAGGGGTGGCCCCCACCTAAACCCAGTCGGCCTGCTAGAAAGGCGCAAGCATCGAGCGAGGCATGTATAATGACGTGAATGCCCTCTAAGGGTATTCTTGTAACAATACTCCTCGCAAGGAGATATATGTGTGATACAAGCCATAGAAGAGAGCATTGCTCATCCAACTCTCCACTACCATACACCCTCTCTCTCTGTTTGGTCTATAACCACAACAATCATACTTTATAATAATATCTCTAGAACTAATCATACCTATGTATGTAATTATATTTTTACAGTGCCACTAGCAGTTACAGGAAAACGTATGTAGATTCTACATTTGTAGGCATATGCAGGAAATCATGGGCACTAAGACAAAAGGTCCAGAAGTCTGTCAACCCGCCAATATTTATTTTGTGATTACCAATTTCTATATATGTATATATGCTAATGACTTTAATACTCCTAGCAACAGGGCGTAGAATTCAACTCAAATGCATACGATCTTAATAACCTTATCGAAGTTCAAGAACAGCTCTCCGAATTCTTGGTGGCAAAGGTCATTAAACCAAATAGAGTGTTCAACCTAGGTGTAGATGATAACTTTTTGTTCAAACATTTGATTTAATTGTAATTCACTCAGTTGTGCTTAATCATATAATTAATTCAATTGTATTTCATTTAGTTGTTTAATTCATTTATTATTCTGTGTAATGATTGTTATGTGCTATATATGTGATTTGGTTGCATTGTTTAATTCATTTGTGAGATCTATGTAATGATTGTCTTGTGCTATATATATATGTGATTTGCTTGCTTATTTTCAGAAGATATGACTAGCGTTTCCAGAGGCTAGTCGAAAAATAAAAAATAATGCAACTTTTCAAATAGCTATCATAGACGGTTTGTAACACCAAACCGTCTATGATATGTCGATATCACAAATGGTTATTAGTATTAGCCGTCTATGATATCAACATATCACAGACAATTTTTAGTATTAGCCATCTATGATATAAGATATCATAGACAGTTAATTTTATAACCGTCTGTGATATAAAACATATCACACATGGTTTTTTGTATTAGCCGTCTGTGATATGTAAGATATCACAGATGGTTATGTTTTATAACTGTCTGTGATATAAAACATATCAAAGACGGTTTTTGATATTAGCCGTCTACAATATGTAAGATATCACAGACGGCTAATACAAAAAAAACTATCTATGATATCATACTCATCACAGACGGATTTACCATCTGTGATATCTTACATATCATAGACAGTTGTTTTGAAAAATCGTCTGTGTTATAACTTATTACAGACTATTTGAAAGCTATTTGTGATTATCATCTGTTATCACTAACACATAAATTCAGATGGTTCAGAAACCGTCTATGATAATCCTTTCTGTTGTAGTGGTGATCCATAACTTGGTTCTTGGGCATGTGTTTGACCCTCAAAGTGTTCAAATGATGGCAAAGCATGGAGTTTTCATGAAGATTAAGGACTGTGTGGTTTGAAATGATCTAAGAAGTTAGGTATAGATCATTGTATCGTTAGGTCTTTATTTTTTTTGCTTTGGGCGTACTGTTCTATTAATGAGGGTCCTTGAGCTTGTTTAGGTTGGCTAACTTGGTGTCATGCACACTAGACCCTTCTAGCTCAGTTATAGTCAGAAGATGCCAAGTATCGGTTTGGTTGCGACGACCTCAAATTTTGGATGAAAAAGAGCGAGTCTAAAAAATTCAAGGTGGATTATTCGGCCTAGGCGGACAACTGGGCCAGAGCACAGGTCCAGAGAAGGATTTTACTGTGCGCTTCAACATTTGTACGGAGGCGGGACATCCGAGTCCAGGCGGAGCATTGTGCCGGACGTTGGTTGAGAGAAGGAAGTTTTTCGGAAAAGTTTTGAGGCTGATCATTGACCCAAACCATTGGATCGGAAGGTTTGTGAAGGCAAAGGCAGATATTCTCGGTCAACTGCACCATCACTCGTTGCATTTGCTCCAGAAGGTTGCAAGGTTGAAGTTTGCATGGGCTAGATCGTCCGAGTCCAGCCTGATTATCCGGGTTGGGTCGGACTACCCGCATCTGTGCAACGACTGTCGATGTATGCTGAGGAGAATAATCCGGGTGGGTAGTTCGAGTCAGGTTGCTTTTGAATATCTTGTGCCTAACAGCTAGTTTCTTGAGGAGAGTATTATATTTCGACTTTTAGGCGTTCATGTTAGCTCTCTTAGGAATCCAAAACTGCAGCAAGCATATTGAGAAGTTCAAGGCCACTCAAGAGTTTGGATCGAAGATTTAAGAGTGTGAAAGAGTAGATAGGCCTAAGCGTGCATCATTCTTTCAGTTTTTTAAAACAATTTTTGGTTTTTGCTACAGTACCTAACTTTTAAACAGACTATTTTTTTTAAGATCGAGTCTACAAGTTAATTATAGTACATGTTAAAAGTCCAATATCTGTACCATCCAAAATCACAAGTATCTCTCTCTCCGTAATATCTGTCGCAAACAGCTAAAATTCAAAAATTTCAGCCAAAAACCATAAACCGCAGTAAAACAAAAACAGACCCTTAGTTGCTTGATGTTGCTAGGCTCAAGTGACAGCTTTAGGCTTGTTACTCTCGGAAATCAGTGTTTCCTAGACAGCTTGGAGACGTGCTCTCAGTGACCTTCTAAGGAGCTTGTGGGATGCACTAGGAGGGTTATGAAGGTTCAAAACCCATCTATCCAGACCGGAGAAAAGCTACTACTAGTGGAATACTTGATTCCTTATGTGGGTTTCAAGTAGGAGCAATACTCTTGCAAGCATGCTCCAATGATAAGTAGGAGTGATCGCAGAATCTTTGAGGCTTTGGTTAAAAAATCAATTTTCTCTTTTTTGCTTTACGTTTCCTCATTTCAATTCTCTTTTTTTTTCAATTCCTAGGGTACTAGAATTGTATAGGATTAGAACTAGGTTGCAAAACTTCACTACAGTGTGTAGTAGTTGCTTGAACACACTTGAGAACATTAGTCATGTAGGTTGGGATTAGATATTAGGCTTTTGTTTCATAATTTGCAAAAAAAATCCTTTTTACCAAAAATAAAAAAGTTCATAATTCAGCCCTACCCTCATGAGCATCCGTTCCCTATCCCCTTCCGGTGACCCCTGCAACTATACCGGGTCTTAATGCGTAAGGTTTTGTATATAGCAGTATAACTAGATAATCCGTTATCAAAATATTTAAACAATGTTGACCAAATAATGCATACTGAATAATCAATGTTTTTCTATGAAATGCGACAAAAATACCCTTAGTAATGTCACCACCACAAATAACGAGGTAATAAAGCAGACGACATAGGCGGAAAAAGTATGCCTAGTGAATAGAAAAATATCATATATTTGTGAACATTTTTTATATAAAAATGCCAAATAATTCAGAAGAGAGGAAGTAGTATCACAATGTCGTCATTTTAGTGCTCCTCATGCTAGATGTCAGACAGTGCATCGTTTGGGTATGAGTAGTATTATGCAGCACTACATGGCTACATGCACATCAAGCTGGCCTGCAAAATTGCGTGGCGTGGTAAGAAGAACTCTGCCTCGTTGTTACTCGCTCAGCGCGAACGTCTGCTGTCCCCGTCCATTGCCAGGGTTTTGTGCTGGTTAGAGCACGCACATGCCAGTCAAGTTTTTGACATGACATGTTTCTGATGAGCGACACGATTTTGCTATTTCATCAGCATACCAAATTTTTCGGCCAAAAAATCGGCTACAAGAACATAAAAGTATGAGACACAAGAACAGAGCACCTAAAAAGGGGACAATAATTTGCATTTACGTGCTATTCGCATCGAGGTGTTTACAACATGGGCAATAAAAGAAGTTGAAAGTCACAGCATCCGTAAATCAGCACCCTGGTCGCTGTTCTTTCTGTTTTTCAAGATTCTAACATAATTTACTGAGATAAGAATGCAAAAGCTCGGGTTGATCCTTTCTCCTGTTCTAATAGCTATCAATTAGGAAGAAAGAAACAAATATGACATCATGTTGATCTTACTACTTACAAAGTACATTCTAATATGTACCTTTCTTCCTGTTCTGTAACCTGAGAAGAAAAGGCGCCTTTGTTCATTTCTGCAGCACTCCCTTCGTGATCAAAATATTCAGGACAGTGAGAAAAGAACTTGCAGTGTAAGATATATCCAATGGTTCTGCCGACAACAAAATCTGCATTCGCATTTGCTTCCTAAACAAAAGTTACACTGTTTTCACTATCATCATTTGTCGGAGTAAAAAAACACATCACCGCATTGCCTTGCTTTTTGATAGAACGGACCATTGATATGAAATCTTTGATCTGATCACAGAAACAAAAGCTACTTGATGCTCATTACAGTAATCCAGAGCTGCTTGGACCAAACCTGTGGAACTTCATAGCTTCCTTATTCACCAGTTCCATCAGTAATTGATGTGAGAATTCACTGTTCAACCAAACGATACTTGCCACAGCGCTTCATTTATCCTTTCACAGTGGTTCTACTTTCTTTTGTAGGAGCTCCTGCTCCCACAACTCAAGAATTTCTGATGCTGATGGCATTTTTTCGTATGAACTATCGCCATATGAACTCATGGAATCAAGTACTTCATCAATTGTGGATACTTGCATGCCCCAATGCTCAAGATCACATTGTTTTTTTCTGTTTGTTTTCAGAACGCGAACCATGTGGTACAATGTCTCCACTCAAGCCAGCATGGACGCCTAATTGAGGGCTATCAATATTGCAATAAGAGAACTCACTACGAACTTTCTCATCAGGAAAGATAATCGTGTCCAGTGAGTTCTTGCCAGTGAGCTGATCTTGTTCATTCAGATTGCTACTTGAAGATTTACCTACATTCTCTGGCAATGAGAGTCGAACTGTTCAGTATCGGTACCATTAGCCAGAAAACATGTGTCCTGCAACACCCTGACCCTCTACAGGGCTTAGGATGCTACCATCATACTCTTACTATCTCATATTAATACTGTTAAAAGACTTAGTAGCACCTCCTCTATTCTTAAGACTACCAACAAGAGGTAACCAACAAAACAAACATAGGTTAACTACGATAAAACCAACTACTTCATATTGCAAATAACCATAATATAAACAGACTATGGGTTCTATAACCATGGAAACCCACCACGCGGCCCGCAAGTATACTACACCAACAGCGAGTCTTAAAAGACTAAACAAGAGATTAAACATAAACGCTCAGTGCTTGACTAAGCGGTTATTGCATATGTGCACTGCAAAAGGATTACGCCCATTCTGTGCATACCGTCAATCCGGATTACTCTTAAAAAACAACAAAGTAAGAATAAGTCCTTAGACTCAGTAAGTACAAAGTAAAACAGTAATAATAGATGCGCATAATATTCTGTATCTAACACAGATGCTTCCATTCATTTTCACACAACTTATCTTATTCTTTATCAACCCTTATTTATGCATTTGCTACTTTTCTTTGTCGCCATGCAAATGCGTATGCTCATGCACATGTCTTTCTTTTTTTTAGCTTATACCGGTATAGCGGAGTGCACACCTGTCGATGCTCACCCAAGTCCGCCCTGTTTCATGCGGGGACCTCAAGCCCATCCTCTTTCATACAAGGACCTCAACCTCCACTCTCGTGGAGTGTCTACCGAAGCAAGTCTTTCTCCACTCCTGTAGAGTGCCTATCGAAGTAGGTCTTTCTCCACTCCAGTGGAGGGTCCATACAGAGTAGACCATAGATGCCACAGAGATCATCTATTATCATGGCATGAATGCAAGCAATGCAGCTTCTCCAAATTAAGTACATATTCGACCAAATTAAGTATATATTCAATTCAAATTCGTATTCGTTATGATATTTGATTCGTATTTGTATTCAAAAAATATTTGTATTCATTTTAAAATATGGATTCATATTCGTATTTGGACTATTCGATCGTATCTGATCCATTTCCATCCCTACCTTCTACCCACCGCTCATCCATGGCTCTAGTAATCGATGCCGCCCAACCCTAACAGTTGGTGTATGAACTACTCCGACTCTTGCAAGATGTTGAACTCTTCCACCCTCTGCTGCCCATGGTGTTGTGGCTTGCCGCACTTCATGTGCACAATGGCCGACAGCCTCCGATGTAGGACATGACAAGGAAGGTGAGCACAATGAAGGTGACGAGGAGCACAAGTGAAGTGGGCTGCTTGTCGGTGGTGGGTGGCAATGAGCTGACTCGTCGGCCATGGCTAGCTTTGGTAAGAGAGAAGGGGAGGCGATGCTAGGAGAGGAGGAGGAGGAGGCAACGGTGGTGAGAAAAGGAGGAGGGGTGGAGGTGGCATTGGTAAGGTCGGATGGGGCCGACAGCGTCTAGGATCGAGTTTTCCGATGGTGAGGAGGATGGACGGCAACGGCAGAGGGAGAAGCAGGGTAGCTCACTCCCGCGTGGTCGCCAGGTCACGGTCAAGTCACCCGAGCACATCATGTCAGAGTGCTACTCGTCGTCGGGTGCGAGGAAGACGGCACTAGTGGCTGGGTCGAGAACGTAGAGGAGTCGGTCGTTGGGCAGTAGTGTTGGAATTAACCTAGTCTTGATTAGTTCAAGTCAGATTAACTCGGTAGTAGAAACGAACCAGGAGTTCGAGTGGAATCAATTTCGGTGTCTTACGACAATAAGAAGTCAAGTCCGAGTCCATATTGTAATGATATATGTTCTCTGTAATCTTGAATATAAATAGAGAGGTGCCTACCCCAGAAAAGGTGCGGCAATTGGAAGCACCACAAAATGATCTTGTTTATTGAAGTTCTTATACGACATCATAACTCCACCGTCGTATTCGAGAATAAAGGAGTTGCGTGCAAGGCACACAAAAGATCGTGAAGAGCTACGACTACCTAAGCTCATAATCGTGAAGAGCTACGACTACCTGAGCTCGTAATTGTGGAGAGCTACAACTATTTAAGCAAGTCGATAGATCTACTTTAAGAGTGAAGTCGAAACGTAGATCAGACAGTGTCTGGAAAGCTACTGAAAAGAAGATCGGACGACGCCCGAGTAGCCACTGAGATCAAGAAGATCGTGCGGTTACAAAATCTATGGTGTTCGAGTAAACAACGGAGAATCTACGGTGTTCAAGTGAACCCGAGGAGTTAAAGAACATCTAGCAACCTACGAGTAGTCCAAGAACCATTCAACGGCATTCGAGAGTTACTGAAAGGACTGAAGCGGTGAAGAAGTTGGAGACTCGAGCAAAGAGGTCAGAGATCCTGCAGACCTGGTCGGAGTCTCATGTGGTCGTATTCTATGACTAGGGAGGCTTCGTCCCAACGGTGGTATTAGAGTCAATCTGAGCTACTCGTGATCTTTGGCAATGGTGCTCACCGTCCATCAGGCTGCAAGGGATGGCAACGGAGTGCCGCACCAAATCCCGATATTGACACAACCAATTATACCACTTGGGCAATTAAGATAGAGGTGATCATGGATGCACAAGGAGTTTGGGAGGCAATAGAACCTGCAGTCAGGGTGGTCACAGACGAGAGGAAGAACAAAGCAGCACGCGCATTCCTCTTCCAAGCCGTCCCGGAAGACGTCCTTCTGTAGATCACGAAGAAGAAGTTGGCCAAGGAGGTATGGGATGGTCTGAAGACTCGATATCTTGGTATTGATTGAGTGAAGAAGGCCCGGTTGCAAACACTAAAAAGCGAATTCGATTCGATTCGCATGCAAGAAAGAGCGACAATCGATGAATTCGTGGGGAAAATAAGTGCTATGGCAGCAAAGTACAATGCTCTCAGAGCCATGCTGGAGGACGCTGCTTAGTCAAGAAGCTTCTGGACTCGGTGCCAGATAAGTATCTACAACTAGTGGCATCGATCGAGCAGTACTCGAATCTTGAGACGATGTAGTTTGAAGAAGCAATTCGATGGCTCAAAGCTTATGAAGAAAGACTCAACCAGTGATCGAATAATAACAATGCGGGAGGTCAATTGATGTTCTCCCAAACCGAGTGGAAACCACGACAAGGTTTCAACTCTAAGCAGTTGGCCTACGCTTCCAAAGGAAGAGCAGAGAGCTCTAAAGGAGGGAATACCCATGGTCAAGGAAGCGGTTTCTAAGGACGAGGAAGTGACTTCCGAGGACGAGGAAGAGGTCAGTACAGAGGCCGCAGATGAGGCAGTGTTGGTCGGGGTGGCACAACTATGACTCATCAAAGAGAGGGAGTTACCCGTTGGTCCAGGATGGGCCGCGACAAAGCTCATATCAAGTGTTTCAACTATAGCCAACACATGCACTATGGCTTAGAGTGCAAAGGCAAGCAACAAGGAGAGGAGGTGCATCTTGCTGAGACTCGGGATGAGCCAATATTGATGTTGACAACAGTTGAAGACACTCAGAAGATAGTTTTACTGCACGAAGAGAAGGTCTTAACAATATTACGGACTGGAAGGGACTTTCATACTACCTCAAATTTGTGGTACTTTGACAATGGGGTAAGTAATCATATGACCAGAGACAAAGGAAAGTTTTATGAACTTGACAAATCGGTTCAAGGCAATGTCAAGTTTGGAGATGGCTCTACTGTTCAGATCAAAGAAAATGCCTTAGTTCTGTTCAAATTTAAAGAAGGTGAACAAAGACTGTTGACAGAGGTATATTATATACCATACCTATGTGGTAACATCTTGAGTATTGGTCAGCTAACGGAGATAGGGAGCAAGGTGGTTATATACGACAAATTCCTGTGGTTGTATGATCGGTGCAACAAACTCTTGATGAAGGTCGAATGCACTCAAAATCAACTTTATAAGGTTTTGTTGGAAACCAGTGAGCCAGTATGTTTGCTAGCAAGTATGGAGGATAAGGCATGGTTGTGGCATCAAGATTGGGACACATCAACTTTCAGTCCATCAGGTCAATGGGAGAAAAGGAAATGGTTGTCAGATTGTCAAGGATAAGTCATCCCACTCAAATCTACGAAGGTTGCTTGCTCGTAAAATAGGCACGGCTTTTGTTCCCAAATATGGTCGAGTATCGACCAAACAATGGTTAGAACTCGTTTCATGCAGATCTATGCGGACGGATCACCTCATCGACTGTCGCCGGGAACAACTATTTCCTTTTAATTGTCAATGACTATAGTCGGATGATGTGGGTACAAATGCTCAAGGAGAAGAGCGAAGCATTCAAGGAATTCAAAAAATTCAAAGTTGTCATAGAGACAGAAATTGGATGTAAACTGAAGACCTTAAGGACAAATTAGGGGGAGAGTTTCTCTCAAATGCGTTCAAAACCTTTTGTGAGAATGAAGGAATTCAGAGGCATTTGACTGCACCATATACACCTCAACAAAACGGTGTTGTTAAACGCCAGAATAGGACTGTGATTACAGTGGCAAGAAGTCTACTAAAGAGTATGAAGAGGCCCAAAAGATTTTGGGGAGAAGCAGTACGACATGTAGTTTACATTCTAAATCGAGTAACCACCAAAGCACTAGTTGATACTACACCTTATGAGACTTGGACAGGAAGAAGACCAAGGCTGGATCATCTAAGAGTGTTCGGGTGTAAGGCTCACATGAAGATTCCATCGGTTTACACTCGAAAACTGGATGACAGAAGTATGCCAGTGGTTTATCTTGGTGTCAAGAAAGGGAGCAAGGCACATGGACTTCTCGATCCAAGTCGGAACAAGCTCCACGTAAGTCACGATGTGATATTCGAGGAGAACAGCCGTTGGGATTGGAAGGAAGGCGCAGAAGTAAACCGTAACAGTTGGAGTGGGTTTACTGTAGCTGAACTGGAAACGGAAGTGTTAACAGAAGTCGAAGAAGACCCAGTCACTTCTATGGAAGTCGTACTTTCCACTCTTGTCGACCAGGAGGGTCTAGAACAAAGTGACGAGTCCAACTCAGAACCAGATGGTTCAGAAGAGTCACCAGAGGAGAAACCTCTGAAGTACTAGTCAATTTTTGAAATATATTAAGCAACAGAACCTATGAGTTTGCCATTGTGAAAATTGCTGCAGATTGAAATAGAAGAGCCAAGGAACTTGTTAGAAGCAGTAAAAGAGAAGCATTGGGTTGATGCGATGAATCTGGAAATCAACTCAATTGAAACCAACAAGACATGAAGTTAACTGAATTGCCGAGAGGACAAAAACCCATCAGTTTGAAGCGGGTTTACAAGGTGAAGAGGGACTCCGAAGGGAAGATCGTAAAAATATAAAGCCAGATTTGTTGCAAAAGGCTACGTACAAAAGCAAGGAATAGATTTCGAAGAGGTCTTTGCTTCGGTAGCAAGAATTTAGACTGTGAGATTATTACTTGCACTAGCTGCTCAGAATGAGTGGCAAGTACACCATATGGATTTCAAGACGGTTTTCTTGAATAGAGAATTACAAGAGGAAGTATATGTCACCCAACTAGAAGGGTATGAGGTGAAGAATGAAGAGAATAAGGTGTATAGACTTCATAAAGCTCTATATGGGCTTCGACAAGCTCCTTATGCATGATATCAATGTTTGGACCAAAGTCTAAAACAGATTGGCTTCACAAAATATCCTCAAGAACATGCCATGTATGTAAAAAAGGATGAATCCGACATCTTGATCATTGCGGTGTATGTCGATAATCTCATCATAACTGGTTTGAAGGCCGAAGGCATACAAGATTTCAAACAACAGATGATGAGGGAGTTTGAGATGACAGATTTTGGATTGCTCACCTATTACCTAGGCATAGAGGTCGAGCAAAGGAAGGATCGTATCATTCTCAGATAATCTGGGTATGCAAAGAAAGTTCTTCAATAGTTTGGTATGGAGAACTACAATCCATGCAAAACCCCTATGGAACCAAAGCTACGACTAGGTAAAGATCCTGAAGGAGAATCGGTAAATCCGATCAAGTACCGACAAGTTATTGGAAGTCTAAGGTACTTGTTACACACTCAACCATATGTTGCATATGCGGTTGGATTAGTGAGCAGATACATGTAGAGACCAACACTAATTCACTATAAGGCAGTAAAAAAATATTGCGTTATCTGAAGGGTACAATTGAACTTGGTCTTGAGTACTCGAGTGGTGGAGAAGGAAAGCTAACAGGGTTCACAAATAGTAGTCTGGCTGACGACAAAATAGATCAAAGAAGCACCAGTGGTATGGTGTTCTATCTCAATAATTCTGCAATTTCATGGATATCACAGAAGCAGAAGAGTGTTGCTCTGTCGTCATGCGAAGAAGAGTTCATGGCAACAGTGGTAGCTATGTGTCAAGCAATGTGGTTAAGAAGATTGTTGGGCGAGATCACAGGACATCTTCCAGGAAAAGATACATTATATGTTGACAACAAATCAGCAATTGCATTGATCAAAAACCCATTGTTTCACGGGAAGAGTAAATACATTGACACAAGATTTCACTTCATTCATGAATGTGTTGAAAGAGGAGAAATTGAAATCAAGTATGTTCTGGGAAGTAAACAGCGTGCAAACATTCTCACAAAGTCTCTAGCTAAGCAGAAGTTTCTAGAGATGAGGACATTAGTTGGTATTAGGGACTTGGTTGAAAAATCAGTAGTTCGAATTAAGGGGGAATATGTTGGAATTAATCTAGTCTTGATTAGTTCGAGTCAGATTAACTAGGTAGTAGAATCGAACCAGAAGTTCGAGCAAAATCAGTTTCGGTGTCTTACGACAATAAGAAGTTGAGTCTGAGTCCATATTGTAATAATAGATGTTCTCTGTAATCTTGAATATAAATAGAGGGGAGCCAACCCCAGAAAAGGTGTGACCATTGAAAGCACCACAAAATGATCTTGTTTATCGAAGTTCTTATATGACATTGTAACACCGTTGTATTCGAGAATAGAGGAGTTGCGTGCAAGGCACACGAAAGATCGTAAAGAGCTACGACTACCTGAGCTCGTAATCATGAAGAGCTACAACTACCTGAGCTCGTAATCATGGAGAGCTATGACTATCTCAGCAAGTCGATAGATTGACTTCGAGCGTGAAGTGGAAACAGAGATCGAACGATGTCCGAGAAGCTATTGAAAAGAAGATCGGACGGCGTCCGAGTAGCCGCTGAGATCGGGAAGATCGTGCAGTTACAAAATCTACGGTGTTCAAGTGAACCCGAGGAGTTAAAGAACATCTAGCGGCCTACAAGTAGTCTAAGAACCATCCAATGACATTCGATAGGTATTGAAAGGACTGAAGCGGTGAAGAAGTTGGAGACTCGAGCGAAGCGGTTAGAGATCCTACAGATCTGGTCGAAACCTTATGTGGTCGTATTCTATGACTAGGAAGGCTTCGTCCCAACAAGTAGGAGGCTGTCGTTGGAAGCGGCGACAATGAGAGCAATACCGCGGCCGGCATTGTTGCCATTGGCTCGTTGCCTTTTTGGTGGAGGCCGATGAAGGCTCGTCGTCCTCAGCGTTGGCGTCGCGATGCAGCCATCTCCGACGGTTTCATCCTCTGCCCGTCCTCCATGAGAGAGTAGAGAGAAACATCCATGGCACAAAATTAGAGAAGAGATGGGAGGGGTAGAATGGTCTTTGCATAACTCCATTACGGCTCAACAATAGCATGATAAAAGGGGTTATTTTGCAAACAAAAAAAGAGTGGGAAATAAAAGAACATGCATTTTGCAATGGCATTTTCAACACATTTCTTACCCGAACCGTTTGTGATACGGCCAAACCATTAGCTCTGTTGTTCTATGTCGTGTCAAGTTTGAATAGTTTATCTACTAACTGTGCACGGCTGCTTACGATCCCCTCTGTGTTGCAGGCTAGACCATTCAATCTTTCAAAAGCGCGAGAAGGAAAACTAGAACATTCAAGCATGCATGTATGTAGGAACAGTTCTCGTTGCATCCTTTTTCCAACCATCTTACTCACTCCCGTGACCTTCAAAATCGCTGAACCTTAAGGTGAATTGCGATCGCAAAGTCGGAATGGAGCATGCAGCTAATGAATGAGTGTCTAATCTTCAGTGCAGTAATTTGGCTTGGATGAAGCAACATTTTTTTAGGGTCATCATATACGGTTTATAGTGAGAACCGTCTATGAAGTATCACAGATAGTTTTAATACAAACCGTCTATGATAACTTCATTATCATAGACGGTTTTAATTAAAAATCGTCTGTGATATATTTTTAGCCTTGTAATCCTCTAAAATTTTATAATCTCTCGCCTGAATTTGAGTAGGATTCCATTTCGACACACCTTTAGTAAAACAGGCATAACTTTTGCATACGGTATCCGTTTGAGACGTTCTTGTACTCGTTGAAAAGCTAATGACGAGCCCGATCCAAAAAGAAAAAGATTGCTCACTCTAGTCACCCTCTAAGACTCCCAAAATCGGCCATCTTTAGCCTCAAATTTGCATAGCAAGTTTTTATTTCTGTTTTTACCAAAATAATTTATCTTCCCTTCGAAATTTGATGTTTGCCTTAGCTGTAAAATTATAGATCTCATAGAAACCTTTCAAATTAGTATATATATATAAGCCATATAGAACTTTGTTATTTCATATTTTGATACTAGCTCTTTACATTGTGTGTGTGTATATATATACACACAGTGTTTGATAGTGAAGTATCACAGACAGTTCATGGTTCAAACCGTCTATGATAATTATGTTTCACAGATGGTTTGTGGTTCAAACCGTCTGTGATAATTTGGTCCCTGACCACTGGGTCTGTTGATCCTCTCCAACCCAATTTTAACCAATAGAAACCAACAAACTCTCACTCCATAGATCGTAACTCCTGCCTCTCCCCCCTGTAAATACTCATTTGAACCCATCCCCTACCTACTTTATGCGCTCAAAATCTCTCCAGCCTCTTCACTATCCTCCTCCTCGATCCTAACCCCGATGGCCTCCTCAGGGTCGAGGACATCCAGCTCACGTGCTGCATCAGGGATAAGAGGGCCTAGGCATAGAGGTCTCGTCAGTGCGGTTGAGCTGCCATTAGGATCGATGTTTCTTCTATGTTCTTACCATATTTATGAGTTGCTCAGTTTATAATGGAAATGGAATGTTCTGTGTTATATTTGCTTGTTATCTTGTGATCTTGTAATGTTCTAATGGTGGATTGTAATAGAAATGAAATATTCTCTGTTATGTTTACTGATGTTATCTGCTGTGTTTGCTATTATATTTGCTTGTTTTTAAAGGGTATAGCTAATATTTCTTGAGGCTAAGTATAGAATGAACTATCACAGACGATTTTGTGGTATAAACTATCTGTGAAGGTCTATCACAAACAACTCGAACTAAAAACCGCCTGTAATACTCACACATCCAGACAGTTCTATTTACCAACCATCTGTGATAGAAAAGTATCATAGACGGTTTTTTGTTCGAGCCGTCTGTGATAGTGTTCTTCATAGATGGTTCCAGTTACAAACTGTCTGTATTATATTTATCATAGACGGTTCACAAATTATTTATCATAACATTCGATTATTACTGACCCATAAATTCAGACGGCTCAAAAAACCATATATGATAACAGTTTCGAACCATATGTAATAACTTTTTTTTGTAGTAGTGTAATAAGCCATCCACAAAACTGTTGAAATTAGGCCCATAATTGAGGCCTATTTTCCTTAATTCTAAAGCATGCAGGATTTAGTACCATATTGCCAATTTATAAGGTGGAGTCCATGCCACTTTTTGAATTATAGAAGTGAATGGTGGCTTTGGCTAAACACACACACGCGCACGCGCGCGTATTCGTGTATTTTCGGGTGAAAATCATGTGACTTGTGACTTGCGACGCGTGACCGCGCAATGACGTGGCGCGCCACTTGGCAGACCATGTCCACCTTATTTTGCTGAACCTCGCATCATCTCTCTCCTTTTAACTGGTCATGAGACTGCTTAATTGTCATTATTTGGTTTTGAATTATTGATCAGTTACCAGTGAATAATTGATCAGTTACTAGTGAATTATTGATCAGTTACCAGTGAATAATTGATCAGTTACCAGTGAATTATTGATCAGTTACTAGTGAATAATTAAGCAGTTGTCAGTGAATTATTTTAGTTCAATGAGGGCAGTTACTAGAGAGTAATCTGCACGTCTATAAAAGATCTGAGACGTCTAGGCTTGTAGAGTGAACTTCCCATTCCTTTCTCCTATTGTCTTCTTCCACTCTTGTACGAAGTGTTGAGCAATCGAACATCGTCGACCTTTCTTCTCGGCGTGCACCGGGAAGAGAGGAGAGCGGGATCTCCGAACCATTGTCGCAGAGAGAACCTGTACGGGACGGCAATAAGGTTTCTGGGCAGCGCATCTGCGCGACCGCTCCTACTACATCCTGCACTGCTCGAGCCTTCACTCTATCACGCCTGCGCTACTTCCTGTTCTTCATCTAGCCCAACAGTAAGTCGTTCGTGTGTTCGTACGACTTTTGTACTATATTTTCTTTGTGTATATTCCGAAGTATGTTGAGTAGCTTATTGTTAATAGTTAGTTGTGCATCATTAGTATGTTGTTTTTGTCTCCTACTAAAACTTGGAATTAAAATATTGCCTACTTTTCTAACAACTCAGAAATCTTATTGTGAAATTTGTTGCAATACAGAAATGGTTAGCGCTTCTGATGCGATGAAATCTGAGAGGTTTTGTGGTCAGAACTTTCGTAGATGGCAGACTAGAGTCAAGTTTTGGCTCATGTCTTTGGGGCTGTGGTGGGTTCCACCCGTAGTATCCATTTACGATTTAGCAGTACATGCAATTTGATAGTGCAAACAATACTGCTCTTGGTTGCATCTTGACTGTTCTAGCAGATCAGCTTTACGATGTGTACATGGACTATAAGTCTGCCACAGAGTTGTAGAATGCACTAGAGCACAAATATGCAGAGGCAGAGGCTGGTCGCTGGCTCTACATGTGTGAGCAATTTTTCAACTTTAGTATGGATGAGGTTAAGTCTACAGTTGGACAAGCTCATGACCTCCAGCTACTAGTCGGTGAGACTGCGCACCTGGGCTGTGTGTTACCTCCTAAGTTTGTGGCTGCGGGCACTGTTGCTAAACTCCCTCCTTCTTGGCGGGATTTTGTCACTAGCTTGAAACACAAGAGGGAAGAGATTTCTGTTGAGGATCTCATTGATGCCCTCGATGTGGAAGAAAAAGCAAGAGCAAAGGATGCACCAAGCACATCTGGCCAGAACAATACAAATTTCATTGAGAAAAAGACTATAGCAAAGAAGTACAAATCCAACAAACCGAACAAGACAACTAGCTTTAAGAAGAAGAAAACTGAGAAAAATGATTTCAAGGATATCACCTGCTTTGTGTGCGGAAAAGATGGTCATATGGCGAAGGACTGTCGCTTCCGCAAAATCAGAGATGGTGAACAGCCAAAGAAGAAGGCTGTCAATATGATCATAGGCGAGGCCTCGACTTCAGGAGGGTATGATAATCCACCTGTTATTTTTTCAGCATGTCAATCCACTGATTGGTGGGTGGATACTGGTGCTAATGTTCACGTATGTTATGATATTTCCTTGTTTTCTTCTTACCAGGCAGCAGGGGCTTCCTCCGTCCTAATGGGAAACGGCTCGCATGCTTCTATTCTTGGTGTTGGCACGGTGGATCTCAAGCTTACTTCAGGGAAGATTGTCCACTTAAAGAACATGCAGCATGCTCCTACAATAAATAAGAACCTCATTAGTGGTTCTCTTCTATGTCGGGATGGTTATAAGCTAGTTTTTGAGTCGAATAAAATTGTATTGTCTAAATTCGGAAACTTTGTTGGTAAAGACTATGAAAGCGGAGGCTTGTTCCGCCTAAGTACTTTAGAGTATTGTTATAATCTGAATGTTGCAACAAATTTAAATAAATGTGAGGCAAATGTTTGGCATTCCCGTTTCTGTCATATTGGTTTTGATAGTATTATGAGAATGTCCAAATTAGATTTATTTCCAAAATGTGAAATTGTCAAAGGATCAAAATGCCAGTCTTGTATGCAAGCAAAACAGCCTCGAAAACCCTTTAAAGGACTAGAGGATAAAAAGAACTTGGCACCGTTAGATCTTATTCATTCAGATTTGTGTGAAATGAATGGACTATTGACAAAAGGAGGTAAAAGATATTTTCTAACTTTTATTGATGGTGCAACTCACTACTGCTATGTGTATTTGCTAAAAACTAAGGCTGAAGTTTTAAATTACTTTAAAACTTATAAGGCCGAGGTTGAGAACCAACTAGAAAAGAAGATAAAAAGGTTGAGATCTGATCGTGGAGGAGAGTATGACTCTCATGAATTCTCCCAATTCTGTTCTGAGCATGGAATAATCCATGAGTTCACACTACCATATTCACCCCAATCAAATGGGATAGCTGAGAGGAAAATTGGACACTAACGGACTTGATCAATGCCATGTTAGAGAGTTCCGGTATGCCTAAAGTATGGTGGGGGAAGCTATATTTACAGCAACTTTCGTCCTAAATAGAGTAATCACTAAAAGAAGTGAAATTACTCCATATGAGGGATGAAAGGGGAGAAAACCTAATGTTAATTTTCTGCGAACTTGGGGTGTTTGGCAAAAGTCAATATACCATTGCAGAAAAAGAGAAAACTTGGACCAAAAACAGTCGATTGTATTTTTCTAGGATATGCTCAAAATAGCACGGCCTATAGATTTTTAGTAGTTAAATAAGAAACTCCTGAGATTATTGTTAACACAATAATGGAGTCTAGAGATGCTTCATTTTTTGAGAATATCTTTTCTATGAGAACAATAGGCAGTACTTCAACACGAACTGAGAATGTTCAAATCGATAATATCGAAAATGAGAATAATCAAACTTCTAAACTTTCCACCATTTCTGAACCAATTTATGATATCCTTGAGGAAGACAATAATTTAGCCGCAGAAGCTCCTAGAAGGAGCAAGAGACAAAGGGTTGAGAAAACCTTTGGTGATGACTTTATTGTATACCTCGTGGATGATGTGCCAAAGAATCTCTCGGAAGCTTATGCATCTTTTGATGCTGAGTATTGGAAAGAGGCAGTCCGTAGCGAGATGGACTCTATCATGGCTAATGAGACTTGGGAGATCACCGATCTTCCTATTGGGTGCAAACCTGTAGGATGTAAATGGATTTTTAAAAAGAAATTGAGGCCCGATGGTACTATTGAGAAGTACAAAGCAAGACTTATAGCCAAGGGTTACACCCAGAAAGAGGGAGAAGATTTCTTTGATACCTATTCTCCTGTCGCTAGATTAAACACCATCAGAGTGCTTCTTGCGTTAGCATCTTCTTATGGTCTGCATGTTCATCAAATGAACGTGAAGACAACTTTCCTTAATAGAGAGTTAGAGGAAGAAATCTATATGGATCAACCCGATGGTTTTGTGATTTCTAGACAGGAAAATAAGGTATGCAGGCTATTAAAATCCTTGTATGGTTTAAAACAAGCACCTAAACAATGGCACGAAAAGTTTGATAAGACTTTGACAACCGCTGGCTTTATTGTGAATGAAGCTGATAAATGTGTATATTACCGCTATGGTGGGGGTCAATGAGTGATCTTGTGTTTGTATGTAGATGATATACTTATATTTGGAACAAATATTACCATAATTGACGAGGTCAAATCTTTTCTATCCCGATGTTTTGATATGAAAGATTTAGGAGAGGCAGATGTTATTTTGAATATTAAATTGATCAAGAATGAGAATGGGATTACTTTGAGCCAATCTCATTATGCTGAGAAAATATTGAGCCGTTTCGGCTTTGAAAATTGTAAAGTTTCTCCAATACCCTATAATGCGAGCATTAAGTTTCGAAAGAATCAAGGGTTAGGAAAAGATCAATTGAAATATTCACAAATTATTGGGTCACTCATGTATTTAGCTGGTGCCACAAGACCTAACATTTCATTTGTTGTGAGCAAATTAAGTCGGTTTACTTCTAACCCAAGAGATGACCACTGGGATGCACTTGAAAGAGTGTTGCGTTACTTGAGAGGCACAACATCTTATGGAATTCATTATACTGGATACCCTTCTGTATTAGAAGGATACAGTGACTTCAATTGGATCTCTGATGCTGATGAGATCAAAGATACAAGTGGTTATGTGTTTACTTTAGCTGGTGCTGCAGTTTCATGGAGGTCTTGTAAACAGACTATATTGACAAGGTCAACCATGGAAGCGGAACTTGTAGCACTTGACATAGCCACTGTTGAGGCTGAATGGCTAAGAGAGCTTCTGATGGACTTGCCATTGATTGATAAACCAATAACGGTAATTCTGATGTACTGTGATAATCAAACTGTGTTGGCCAAAGTCACAAGTACAAAGGATAACATGAAGTCCTCTAGACATGTGAAGCGGAGGCTTAAATCTGTCAGGAAATTGAGAAACTCCGGAGTAATAGCTGTGAACTATATTAACACTGAGAAAAATCTGGCAGACCCTTTTACAAAGGGATTAGCACGAAAAGCGATTTTCGTTGCTTGTATAAACATGAGAATGATGCCCCTTTAAGTTACATCACAATAGTAACCCATACCTTCTTGATCGGAGATCCCGTGACTTAGGTAATAGGAAAAACAAGTTGATGTTGTAACAAGAGAGTACATATTAATTGCACCTATGTCCTAATAAATAAAGTACTCCCAACTGTATGGAAGGTTGGCATAAAGCCTTAATGTATTCTGCTGTCCAAATGAGAAAAAGGTATTAACCTGCAGGATGCCTAGAAAGAATACACCTACTTAAGCTTAACTGTTTGGTCGCAGTTCACGAGAACAGGGCATTCTCTAGAAAGCTCACGAGCAGATAAGGTAGCATAACAATATAACGCTCCGTTTAGACGTGGTTCATTGGTAGTCTAGTATCAGTTGAGATTTCAAGTGAAGTCTGATTACGAAAAGCTGTGAATTCAAGGCATAGTCAATTCATTAGCTGTGAGAAGATAAATCTTGCTAATCTAGGTGTAAGTTCAACCCGTATGAGACTTACATTATAAGACTGATATATTAAACAACACTTCAGTATAATATTTTTGACATCTATGTGATTTCCACTTTGGAATTGGTGGGGGATTGTTGAAATTAGGCCCATAATTGAGGCATATTTTCCTTAATTCCAAAGCATGCAGGGTTTAGTACCATATTACTTAGGCAAAGTGGGGGAGACCAATTTATAAGGTGGAGTCCATGCCACTTCTTGAATTATAGAAGTGGATGGTGGCTTTGGCTAAACACACACACGCGCACACACGCGCGCGCGTATTCGCGTATTTTCGCGTGAAAATCGTGTGACTTGTGACTTGCGACGCACAACCGCGCAATGACGTGGCACGCCACTTGGCAGACCATGTTCACCTTATTTTGCTGAACCTCGCATCATCTCTCTCCTTTTAACTGGTCATGAGACTGCTTAATTACCATTATTTGGTTTTGAATTATTGATCAGTTACCAGTGAATAATTGATCAGTTACCAGTGAATTATTGATTAGTTACCAGTGAATAATTGATCAGTTACCAGTGAATTATTGATCAGTTACTAGTGAATAATTAAGCAGTTACCAATAAATTATTTTAGTTCAATGAGGGCAGTTACTAGAGACTAATCTGCACGTCTATAAAAGACCTGGAGACGTCTAGGCTTGTAGACTGAACTTCCCATTCCTTTCTCCCATTGTCTTCTTCCGCTCTTGTACGAAGTGTTGAGCAATCAAATCTCGTCGACCTTTCTTCTCGGTGTGCACCGGGAAGAGAGGAGAGCGGGATCTCCGAACCATTGTCGCAGAGAGAACCTGCACGGGGCGGCAATAAGGTTTCTGGGCAGCGCATCTGCGCGACCGCTCCTACTACATCCTGCACTGCATCGAGCCTTCACTCCATCACGCCTACGCTGCTTCCTGTTCTTCATCAAGCCCAACAGTAAGTCGTTCGTATGTTCGTACGACTTTTGTACTATATTTTCTTTGCGTATATTCCGAAGTATGTTGAGTAGCCTACTGTTAATAGTTAGTTGTGCATCACTAACATGTTATTTTTATCTCCTACTAAAATTTAGAATTAAAATATTACCTATATTTTCTAACAAAAACATAGTCGCCCGGTGATAATATCGAGTTCCAACATGGATCTCCACACGTGGTAGCAAGCGCAAATCCGTAGGTCACGAGTCACGACTTTTCCTTGTCAATGCACCACGCCGTCAAGCTATGTATACGGCGCCGTAGCGTCTCGTCAAGACACATAAGCACTGTCGCCTTTATAATATACCTTGGTGGTGGCCGAAGTCTCCAGGTTACTTGGGCCGATTCTTTTCCAGAGACTGGAACTAGTTAATTATATTGGGAAACTAAAGATAAGGATCCCCGTTTAAACGGATCCTCTCCGTTTAAACGAGTCCTTATCCATAATGGGCACCTCATCCCACCCCTATAAATAGAGAGCCATATGGCTGATTTTGTACCCAATGCATATGAAGCAATAAAGAAAGACCAGGAGTTCTCTCTACCTCTCTGTGTTCAATCTATTATTCTGTGTTTCGTGATTGATTCGTTCTTATTCTAAGCGAGAGGAATCGCCGACTGGTCGCGTGAGAGTTCCTCAACACGTTATCGCGACGACTACGCCCGGTGAACGAGGTAATCATCGAATCACGATTGAATTTTCTAGATCGCTTTTGAATCTATTTTTCCTTCGCATTCTAGATTTATTTTGTCTCACGGTGCAAATTCGCCTAATTTACATAGCGGACTTGAAGTCGCGGCACAATGTCGATCGGTAAATTACTTAAGGGTGGATGTCGATTGACCGTAGATTGATCTACCACGAGCGGACCCGGTCGCGGCGAATCCGCCGATCGGTAGATCACGCACATTAAATTTGCATCTGTTCTTCTTGTTCGAATGTATGACATCACGCATTGAAAAAAGGGTGTTCGGTGTCACACGGTCGGCCGCCATCGCGCTGCATGCGTGCCGCCTCCCGCATGAGGCACCGCCGGCCGCTATCGCGCCGCATGTGCGCCGCCTCCCGCATGAGGCACCGTCGGCCGCCACCGCGCCTGCATGCGCACCGCCTCCCGCATGAGGCACCGCCGGCCGCGACCGCACCATGGCTGCCACCGACGCTCACCGTCGATCTTGTGTCACCGCTCGGCGAGCCTCCCGCGAAGCGTGCCTCGCATGGCCGCCGACCTCGCCTCCACCCCACGGCAAAGACATGGTGGCCCATGGCGCAACGGCAAGACATGGCAGCCCATGGAAGCAAACGGCAACAAATCCCCGCGTGGTAGCCGATGGCGCCGCGTCGAGATCCGTGCTCGCGTAGTCGCCACCGACGCCGCTGCGGCAGCCGGCGCGAAACTCCCGCCGTGGTAGCCGATGGTAGCCGCCGTAGAACCGTGACCGCGCTTATAGCCGCTTCCACCGACGCCGCCATGGCGCCGCGGCAACAGATCCGCTGCCACGGCAGCCACCGGTAGCCGCCACGGCAGCACACGGACCACCGGCCTCTTCCATGGTGCCGAATCACCAAGACCCGCCATGGCAACCGTCGGCAAAACATCGCCGCCATGGCAGCCGACGGCAGCAAATCGGCGCCACGGCAGCCGCCGATAGCCGCCACGGCAGCAACACTCCGGTGCCCGGCACCAACTCCTGCCGCCGGGCCTCCGCCATGGCAGCGGATGGCAGCCGCCACGCGCGAATCGCCCGCCGTGGCGACCTTTTGGCCTGAATCGAGGAAATGGCGAGAAAAATTTGTGGCCTGATTTTTTGGGAAGACATCGGTAGGAAGAGATAAGGTTGGCAATCTTGCCAAAAGGCCCTCGGGTTTCTCTAATATTCCGGCCATACGATGGCAATTTTCAGAAAACCCCTTGGAAAAATCAGGAAATTGCGCAATTTTTTCTCTGAACTGAAAATTTGCATATAGACCCCTAGAAAATGCAGAATTCGCTGAAAATTTATTTTCTAGCATAAAACGGCCTCGGAAACCCGAATTTTGCATTATTTTTAGCATTTGAAGCTTATTTATTTATGTCATTATTGTTTTATGTATTTTTTGCATTTATTTACTGTTTTGATTAATTGTAATTATTTAATTGCTTTTAATCACTGAAAATTAGCAGTAAATTATGAAAAATGCATAGAAAATTATGGAACATTACGAGAATTTATTGTACCATTTATTTACCTGCAGTAAATAATTCCATGCATGTTTACCTGAAGTAAACTTATATGTTCCATTCATCACATGTAGATGACTGGCATCACGAACCGGGAGTTCGAGGAGCTTGCCCAGCATGGCAAGAACTATCTGACGTGGGCATCCGATGTCGAGATAGTACTTGGAGCCAGGAAGCTCCGCGCAGCTATTGGGATTGGCGGAAGGCATGACGCCAAACCTACACCTGAGGAAAATGATCAGGCACTTCATTTCCTCAGGCACCACCTCTGCATTACTCTCAAGAATGAGTATATGGCGGAGAAAAGCACGCTAGCACTCTGGACCGCACTCAAGAAGCGGTTTGAGAGGCTAAAGTACACCATTCTTCCTCAAGCAGAGCAGGAGTGGATCGGACTAAGATTTGCCGATTTCAAGACGGTCGGGGAGTATAATTCTGCATTGCACAACTTGTACCAATCTTCAACTCGTGGCAAGCGATCACGATGAGCGAGAAGATTGAGAAGACTCGCCCACCTTTCACCCCAATGTCAGATCCGCCCGCAACTATCGTCAAGACGGCTACAAGGAGTACGCCGAATTGATTGATATGATGCAGGTAGCGGAGGCTCAGGACGAACTTCTCCGCAAGAATTACGTCACTCAGCCATTGGGGAGCTCCGCTGGCCGTGAAGCCAATGCTGGGAGCTATAAGGTGCGAAAGCCCTTGATGAAAAGAAGGGGGAAGAAGGGTAAGGCCGTTGCCCAGAAAGGCAAGTCAGATACTCCAAATGACAAAAAGGCTAAGGAGAGTGGCAAAACCTATGGCCAGCAGAACCAAGGTTGCTACAAGTGTGGCAAGTGGGGGCATTGGTCGCGGATCTGTAAAGCGCCGCAATATGTAATTGATGCCCACCAAGCCCAGAAGAGGAATGGCAAAGGGCAGCCTGAAGCTCACTTTGCAGCTGTTGAGGGGGAGCATCATGAGCCGATGCCGGAAATGATGGAGGTTGAGTCCATTCCGGCAGTAGCACCCCCTTACGACCTAGAGGCAGCCATCTCCATGATTTCTCTCGAAGAGAACATCACTCCTGAAAAGATAGCCGAAGAAGTCAATGACTTTCTAGTTGATTCCGTCTGATGCACAGAATGCATGAGACGTTAATTGTCATTTATTTTGCATTAAATGGACAAGTTAGAACTTGCATGGATGGTACTCTAGTTTTATTTTCTCGTGATGGTTGGATGATTTTGGAATAATTCATTCATTTATTCAGTTTACAATGGCATGATATTTTCTAATATTTGTGTGTTTTATTTATGTGTTGTATGTATTCTAATACATATTAATAAAATACCTTATATTAGAGCACGTGTGGCGCCCTATGGAGGAAGTATGCCTTGCCGACAGTGGTACCACGAATACCATCTTAAGAGAGACTAAGTATTTTCAGTCGATCCGTAAGAGCAATGGCGACCTTACGACAATCGCTGAAGCGATGCATGTATAATTGGTTCGGAAGAGCCACAATTATACTTCCCATGGGCACAACTTTGGTCATTGAAGACGCATTATTGTACCCAGAATCGACTCGAACTCTCTTAAGTTTTAAAGATATTCGCGCCAATGGTTTCCACGTTGAGACTGAAGAAGAGTACGGTAAGGAATACCTACTCATCACAAAGCGCGAAGAGAATGGCAAAAGGGTATTAGAAAACTTCCTTCACTAGAAACGGGCTATATTATACCAACATGAAGGCGTCATAGCTGCATACATCGCCCCAAGACAGATTCGTAAGCTTCAACTATTACGCTCTCTCGCACGGCAGATTAGGCCACCCAGTCTTAGGATGATGAGAAATATAATTAACAATTCTCACGGTATAATATTAATGTGAAGAATTTCCAATCTGAAGATTTTGTGTGCCCCGCATGTGCCACCGGAAATTAATCACTAGACCATCCACTCGAAAGTGAAGGATGAAGTCCTCGCATTCCCGAACGCATCCAGGAGACATTTGTGGTCCTATCCAGCCCATCTCAGGTCCATTTAGGTATTTCATGGTGCTCATTGATGCTTCCTCAAAGTGGTCATATGTGGGTTTATTATCCACAAGAAACCATGCTTTCGCCAAATTGATCTCGCAGATCATTCGTGATCGTAAATGTGTTCCACGATCATCGCATCAAGTCCATCGAATGGACAATGCCGAGAATTTACTTCAAAAGCATTTGATGATTATTGCATGGCGATGGGAATTGCGGTTGAGCATTCGCACCACATGTCCATACCCGTAATGGTTTGGCGAGGCATTGATCAAGAGAATTAAATTTATTGCCCGACCCCTCTTGCAGAATTGTAATTTGCCACCTACATGTTGGGGACACGCAGTCCTACATGCAGCGAATCTCATCAATTTTAGACCTTCGGCATACAACATCCATTCACCTATGCAACTAGCGCAAGGGTCACCACGAAAATTTCTCATCTCAGAGGTTTGGATGCAAGGTTTATGTACCTATACCCTCCGCAATGAATCGCAATGGGCCCTCTCCGTAAGACTCGGGATATACGTTGGTTATGAGATCGCATCCATAATCGTATTTGGAACACATGTCGGAGATTTGCATACCGCCGCCACGATCGCATTTTTGATGAGGATAATTTTCCGACATTAGGGGGAGGAAATCAACCCGTTGATGAAAAATATCGGGAAATTACGTGGGAAGCCACGGGAATTCCTACACATGACCCGCGCACTAGTGAAACTGAAAAAGAGGTCCAGAAGATCATCGATTTGCAAGCATTAGCAAATCAACTGCCCGATCACTTTAGTGATTTGAAGAGCGTGACTAAGTCGCATGTGCCTGCACGCAATGCACCGGAGAGGTCAAAATACCAAAGAAAATTGAAGGTATCCTAATCCCGCCCGCAGGCCTCGTAATAAAAGGACGAGAACTCCGCTCCTCGAATCCAAAGTAACCGGGACGCTCGCGAAAAGGATAAGAAGGACTTATCACACCGATCACCAAGTCCCCGAATGAGAAGGGGAGCCGCTTGAGACTGCACAAGTATGACACTGTTGTAAAGGACATACCGGATCTGAATATCCCCATCGGCATGGATGTGTGCACACACATCGAGCCAAAACTAAAGGGACTTGCCACCGCAATGGAAAGAAGCGATCGCAAGATGAAGCTCCGTAAGAAGCAACTCATGAAGAAATAGCTATAAATTATGTGCACACGGAGAGTCCTCGAACAGACAACACCAATGTCGATATCTACTTCAGAAAGAAAATTGCCACAATCATTGATCTTGATCCCGAGCCCGCATCGCTCATTGAATGTAAGAAAAGATCAGATTGGGAAGATTGGAAGAAGGCAATAGCAACCGAATTGCTATCTCTGAACAAAAGGAAGTGTTTGGGCCCGTGATGTCGACTCCTCCCCATGTGCACCTCGTAGGGCACAAGTGGGTATTTGTTCGAAAGAGAAATGAAAGAAACGAAGTAGTGAGATACAAAGCAAGGCTGGTAGCAAAGGTTTCACTCAACGTCCCGGAGTTGATTATGAAGAAACCTACTCCCGGTCATGAGTGGAATTACCTTTAGATACTTGATCTCAATGGCAAGTGAACTTGAATTTAGAAATGAAACTGATGGATGTTGTGATTGCATATCTTTATGGTAACTTGATTCGAGATTTATATGAAAGTCCTCAAGGAATTCCTCTCCGAACCAAGACAGAGCAAATAGAAATCATGCAGTGTGAAGCTTAGAAAGTCCTGTATGGATCAAGCAATCGCGAGAATGTGGTATAATCGCTAAGCGACTTTCTCGCAAGAAAGGCTACACAAACAATGAAGACTGTCCTTGTGTATTTATACGGCGATCCTGAATGGATTCTCAGATAATCTCGGTGTATGTAGATGATCCGAATATCATCGGACAAATGGATGATATAAAAGAAGCAAGCTCCTACTTGGAGTCGAGTTTGAAATGAAGGACTTGGGCAAGACCAAGTTTCGCTTAGGCCGCAGCTTGAGCATGTCCTCGGAGGAGTCTTAGTACATCGGTCGACCTACACCTGAAGGTGCTAGAAAGATTCGGCTTTGAGAAAGCATTCCCATCAAAAGTACCGATGATCGGAGATCTTTGCAGCAAGAAAAGATCCTTTCCGACCTAGGGAAGAGGGGAGGAAGTCCGGGACCGAATTCCCATACTTGAGTGCAGTTGGAGCACTCATGTACTTAGCAAACTGCACTAGACCGGATATTGCCTTTGCCGTGAACCTATTAGCAAGGTATAGTGCAGAGCCCACCAAAAGGCATTGGTAGGGCATAAAGGACATCTTCCGATATCTCCAAGGAAGCAAGGACCTTGGATTCTTCTACAGAAAGAATCAAGATCTGAACTTGATTGGCTATGCAGATGCTGGGTACCTGTCTGACCCGCATACCGCAAAGTCACAAACAGGCTATGTATTTCTGTGTGGTGGAACTGCAATTTCCTGGAAATCGTCTAAGCAAAGCCTTGTATCTACCTCGACGAACCACTCAGAAATAATAGCGCTGTATGAAGCCACACGTGAATGCGCTTGGCTACGCCGAATGGTTCACCACATCCAGCAGTCATGTGGAATGAACATTGTGCAAAACCCCACAATTATCTATGAAGATAATGCCGCTTGCGTTGCACAAGTACAAACGGGCTATGTGAAGAGTCATCTCACAAAGCATATCAACCCCAAGTTCTTCTATGCTCATGAATTGCAAAAGATGGACGAGATTAAAGTACTGCATACTAAGTCTTGTGAAAATCTAGCAGATTTATTCACAAAGTCCCTCCCCGCATCTAGCTTTGAAAGGTGCGTGCGAGAGATCGGTATGATGAGACTTAGAGAAGTGCAGAATTTAGGGGGAGAATTCTTTCAAATCCGTTAGTAAATCTTGATCCTGAAGATCAAGTACCCAAAGAATAAAAGTCCTAAAGACTAAATGAAGTTGGGTGAATTGTACTCTTTTTCCCTTGACGAGTTTTCCTGAAGTTTCTCGATCAAGGTTTTTAATGAGGCAATTCGTGCAATCGCAGCATAACATGCATCATGTACTCTTTCTCCAAATTTTTCCCACTGGGTTTTTATGGAGTTTTAATGAGGCATGAGTATGTCGGATGAGTGCCCAAGGGGGAGTATTGGGAAACTAAAGATAAGAATCCCCGTTTAAACGGATCCTCTCCGTTTAAACGAGTCCTTATCTATAATGGGCACCTCATCCCACCCCCTATAAATAGAGAGCCATATGGCTGATTTTGTACCCAATGCATATGAAGCAATAAAGAAAGACCAGGAGTTCTCTCTACCTCTCTGTGTTCAATCTATTATTCTGTGTTTCTGTGATTGATTCGTTCTTATTCTAAGCAGAGGAATCGCTCGGACTGGTCGCCAGCGAGAGTTCCTCAACAAATTAGTTGCTTTTCCGGACAAGTTCCTACAATGGAAGTCAACGCTGTTGAAATACTGCTTTCCCGGACTATCTCCTATAATGGAAGTCAACGCTGTTGAAATAGCTAGTTAGCTGCTTTCCTGGACTAGTTCGAAGTCAACCTGTATTCAACGGATCGAGATCTAGGCCTGTTCCAAAAAAATGTTGGGTTTTGTCTTTCAGAAGCTAAAAGCCGTTTAAAACACGTTGGTTTATTAACGTGATTTGTTTTCTTTTTTTGGTCATAGAGATATAAAGATTTTTTTTCTAATTTTTTAATTTCTCATTAGTTAAATATCGCATAAAAAGATAAAAGTTGTTATATGACCATTTCAGCTAAAAAGCCAGCACTATAGGACATGGCCTAGTTTAACGGTGGATTTCAAGTTGGAGCATTATCTCCATTTTGGCCGGCCATGCATGCATGGCAGACTATAGCTCTGCCAGAGTATGTATAAGATCCAGCCGGCCGTGGATATTTGAAGAAGCGAACTTTGGACTTTTGTCTGGTCATTGGCTACGTCTAGGTATAGAGCTCGCAATTTTGAAGTTTATATTGCATGCTTATTTCACCAAGCAAGGAATCGATCAAATTAACCTAGCTTGTTTGAATACCTAGAGCAATTGGAGCTTAAGGAGAAAGGTCATAGCAGGTGATGGACGGTAGAGCTAGCTATGCCGATCGAGGACTTGGGAGGCTATGTTGCACAATTGGGGGTCATCGCTCACTTTGGACCAGGATTAAACATTTCGGGCGAATTTGAATAAAATTTTAGAAATTTTGGTCATTTCGTTACCCCCGCGAAAGTGAAAACATTCGGTTAAATTTTGACTGAATTTGTCTTCGTTCGAAATTTGTACAAATTTTGTCCAAATTTGGTTAAATTTTATCAAAATTCAAATGAAGTTCAAAATTTTCAATCGAAATTATGAACAAAATTCTGAAATTTCATTCAATTCGGTCGTTTCGCTGGGTGACGAAATTTTTTCCATCCGAAAGTTCCCTGCTTTGGACACGCTACTGCTCACTGCCGCATAATCCCTATATCAAAGAGGGGGGCTTCCTGGCCAGCGACCGCAGCCACGTCGCCTCGCCTTCCTCTGCACCTACCGCATGTATGGGCGTTCGGTTCCCGCTCCGGCTGCTGCATGTATGCGCTGGTAGCAAGCCGCGGCTCGCCTGTGCGCGCGTTCGCTTCAGCCATGGCTCTCTTCCATGGTTATCAAGCCACGGCTTTCTTCCGTCTCCGACCGCCCCCTCATGTGCGCCCTTCCTCACGTTCTTGGCCGCACACGGTCCCCCCTTCTTCCTCCCGCTTTTGCCGTAGGCGCCGCCTCCCCTCTGCCACCCTCTCCGCCCGCCCCCTCATGGCTCCCGCCGCGAGGCCTCCCCAGACATCCCCCTGCGGGCTCGCCCGCTGTTGGAGCGGCCCCCACGATGGCCTCACCTCGCGCGCCGCCGACCCCGGTTTGTGCCCGCCTCCCCAGGCATCCCCCCTGCGGGCTCGCTCGCCGCTGGAGCGGCCCCCACGACGGCCTCACCTCGTAGATATCGCGCTCCCCTCCGCCACCTTCTCCGACCGCCCCCTTATGGCTCTCGCCGCGAGGCCTCCCCAGACATCCCCACCCCTGTGGGCTCGCCCGCCGCTGGAGCGGCCCCCACGGCGGCCTCACCTTGCAGATCTCGCACGCTGCCGACCCCGGATTGTGCCCGAATTGCCCTACGTTTTGCCAACCTGAGGGCCTCGGTAGCTTGGTGCCGTCATCCTCCATCCGCATTCCCTGCTGTACGTGCTTCCTCTCTCTGTCATTGCCGGCGCTTCCCGGATTTGGCCGATAGTTTCCCCCTTCGATCTACACTCCCTGGTCTGCGTTTGGTCCTGATTTTCTTCGGATCCATCCGTTATCTATGCCAGCCTGTGGGCTGCAGTGGCCTGGTGCCGCTGTCCTCCATCCACAGGAAGGGAACGCTGTGTTGCGGTTGATCGGCGGCGCTGCCCCCAGCTTGCGGCCTGATGACGACGGCGGACCCGTGCCTGCGGCCACGTGAGAAGGAAGGGCGGAGTGCCTTCGCATTAACGGCGGCGCAGCACGATGGCTGCTGAGGCGGCGGCTACCTGAGCAGCGACAGCATGACTGTAAGTGCGTCGGTTTCCCATTCTCCAAGCCTCCCTCCGTGCTGGCCGTTGTCCTTAACCGCCGCCATGCGCATCCTCGCCACTGTTGCTCAACTCCCTAGCGCACGTATTCACTGCATATGCTCCTCGGATGATCGCCGCCAGCCTCGCCATGGGATTCAATCTTTTACTTTTACTCTACTTATAGCAATTTTAATTGTTTTGTACAAGAGATGATTAGCGCTACTATGTTGAGATTTAGGCAAATAGGGAAGCCCATATGTGTTAAATGTAAGTGCAGTTGCTAGCCTTTCATTTGCACATAACAACAACCAGTACTGAAGTTCATTCAGAAACTATGTGAACTCTAAAGACACTTATCCTCTTTCGCAAACTATATGATTTATTTAAATCGGTTCTCAGGGTTATGCATTACCTTAATGAGTTGATCTAATGATATTAGCAAACATGTCAAGAAAATGATTAGTCCGGTTGTTAAGACAAAATTTGTATTACTTTTTAACTTCAACCAAATATGGGATATGCCATGCTATTACAAATTTTGTTTGAGCTACAATCTAGCAACTTAAACATAATTCATATAAGAAATATAACATGGCATATTTGACTTGGCGTAATTTAGTTATCCTTCTCTTGCAAGTATTTCTTTGTGTTATAGAAGATTTTTTGTTGTGCCGTGACCCAAGATGTCAGGGTTCTATTCTTGATAAGAGGTTAAGAGTAACTATATATGTATGTTTTCTTCTCTGCACATGCTATGGTGCTTCTATTCTCAGGCATAATAGAAAAACTATTAACAAGTCTTGCCGATTTTTATCGTGCTGTAGTTCTTATTGGTCCTGCAATCCACCTATAGGATTCTTTCCTTTTTTTCCCCATGTTATACGCATGATTGTATTAAAGAAAACGATGGCATATGTTGTTTCCTTTTGGAGAGAATATGGTGTCTAGAATGTGCTATGAAATTCTCAATATAAAGATTGTGTCAAGAACCCTTGTTTCCAACTAAAACCTAAACTGTTGAACTGTTAGCAGCATACTGCAAGGCAGTGGTTGAAATGATTTTCTTTGCTCAATAGATTTGAAAGTTGTATACTCTTTTTGGAAGAATTATATCTATGTAGGATGACCTTAAATTAAGATGCATGGAAAATCCATATGTTGATGGTAGATCTTTTAACACTTAACTCTAGATTTTGAGGCCCACTTACTAGAATTTTTCCATTATATATTGCCCTTTGTCAGCGTATCATGTCTTTCCTTGACCTTTTCTTTGCAACTTAAAGCTATGGGAGGTCCCTACCATCACATTCTTTATGCTAGCTTTCTGCAACATCTTAGAAATTCTGATTGACAGTAAGCATGTTTTTTTTGCAGGTTCACACCCTCCTAAAAGGATTGGAAAAAATAGCTGCTAGTGCGACCATTCTGATGTTGGTCAGTGGAGATTTCAATTCAACCCTTGGAAGATGCACATCCAAATTTCATCAGAGCAATATTTTTCTGGTTTCATTGTTTTTTCAAAATGAATATCTAAGTGCTCAGGTTTACCTTTCAGTACTCCACATGGCCTTCTTGCAATGGGCAAAGTTGATCAGTTGCATCTAGATCTGGCAATAGATACCCTTGGAATTTTACGCCCTGTGAGCAAGTTAACTCTCTAGATCAGGTGTTATTCCTTTTTGCCTCCTTGCTTGTGTACATCGCTTATGCTACTCATATCGTTTTACTACTTGTTCTCCCTTACATGCAGTTATGCTTCCATTCTATAGACGTAAAACACATGCTTCTTTCCTCATCTTATATACTTTTGGTATATGTTTTGCTAGATTAAAAAAAAGTAACATGATGCGAATAGCTTTTAATAAACACTTTTGCCTTTTCTTATGTCAGAGAAAAGATCGCATATCTATCTATCCATTTATATCTATCACAAATGTGATTCTTCTTCTATTGTTTACTTATGTATACCACTTGTGTTATTCAGATTTTGCTGTGCTTTTTTCCTTCTCATATCTACTTGTGCTTTCCCTAGCATAATACAGGCTATTTTTGTTATGCTAGACAGAGGTGTTCACCCACTGCACAACACATTAAACTTACCGTTATGATAGTTTCTCTCTAACTTTTCATACTATGCCTTCATACTATGCAAATTCAGTATGCCGTATATGTTACTAAACAATTGTAAATGGTCTCATTTATCGTGTTTCATGTTACCCTTCAGAGACACTATTATCTTGATTAAGTAGCAAGATAAGAAAAGGGTTCTCCAAAGAAAAGAGTTCTCCAGAGATATATTAGAACTGGTTGATTGGATAGAGGATGACTATGGCTGGGCTCAAATCGGTGTACTCTAGAGATAATCAAAATTTTGCTTTCTCTTCCTTTTTATCATTTTATAAAACTACATCATTCCTTACCTTTTGCCCAAATTGTGAAGAAAATAATGTAGTTTTGGATGTTATAGGCTGGTTTTTCCGCTGTCAAGTCATCTATCATAATGTGTTTGCGCAGTTGTACTGATAGCGTATGAGGATATTTTATAATAGGGGAGCACACTTTACCTTCGCTTTAAAATGCCTCTCACCATGTAATTACATAGCTTGATAGCTTTCCATTGTAATATTTTATATTTCACAGATTTGGTCAATGAGATGCATAAGTTCTGTTGTCTCATGGTGTAACAATTACAGCTCTGTTGTTTCTCTTCATCCAGCATTTTCATTCCTCTAGGAGTTCTGATGAAAATTTATTCAACATTGTACTTATGCCACATAGGTTGGTTGCTTTTCTTAATTTTATTGAATATTTCTTCTTCAGTGGTTTGCAGTGTCTCCATGTAAGTTTTTATGCCACCTTAACTCTTTTTCCCCCCTCTGGATAAGACTAGATGTAAGCTTCACTTGGCAGCTTATGGAGCTCTATCCTATGTTCTATCAGCTCTATCTACTGCTTGCATTTCTCAGTTTGTAGATTTTGTGAAACCAAAGCAAATAAATCAAGCTAGTAAATTTTCATTAGATCTTCTGGTCCCGCTTTTCTTAACAACGTCAACAATCTCCTTACAAATGGAGTTTTAATACGAAGCAGACGAGCTATTTTAATATGTTGGAAGGTGAGAATAACATCTCGCTTCCTTTCTTACTGCACATGGCTCAGTTTTGTACATAAATAAATTACTTATTTGAACAGCTCCTAATTATATATTTTGATTTAGTGGCTTTGCGTGGACTCCCTTCTATCCACCTCTTGCTGCTGTGGTGAGAATGAATCTCAGCTAAAGAGCTTAGATCCTTTATTTTCATATTCAACCCTCCAAACCATTTTTCTCGATATTATTGAAAGTGAATATAACATGCCTAGAATTTTACTTTGTAGTTTCTTTTGTTCATATCACAATGGAGAAACCAAATCATGAGAGTATTGTCTGAGATAATGTTCAATCACAATTCACTATTTTACCTGTGTATTTGAGGGATCCTAGCATAGTTAAAAGTTGTAACTTTTTATTTTTTGTATTGTCAACATGTTACACTTCAGAGTTCTCTCCTATAGCCCTACATGATACAAAATTTCATGTCTGCAGGTGGTCAGTCTTCACTAGCAAATTATTGTGCATATTATGTTGCTTACTTGGATGGTTCATGCCTTGATGTAAATAGTGCACGAGAGCCTAACAGAATGTTAGGTGATGTGCAGGGAAATAACTCAAAGTGGGACTGTATACAATAGTTTGGATAGAAATAACTTCGTTTTAATACACCCTATTTCACAATTCTTATCATGTTTGAAAAATTCCTACCAAGCAGGTGTATAGCCTCAACGCTGTTCCGAATTGGGTTTGTATGTGGATCTATGACCCAGGGAATTGACTGTAGCAGCATCGCTGGACAAACAACTCCTTAGAGGTTACTACTATTGCCTTTAGTTTCTCGCTTTGCACTAAGTTTGCTTTGCATACTCGAACCCCATTCTATCCATAAATTCTCGTGTGTGCTGTGTTTTTTTATTTATGGTTTTGCATCTCCCATTGTTTGTAACATTTATTATTACCACCATAAGTACAACTGTAGGGCTATAAACCTATAACATATTTTCTTACTTTTTTGGGTGATTATTAAAAATGACTATTTCAACAGCACGAATAGTTTTTGAATTTTTTGAACTATGAATCATGCTTATGTTGTCAAGTTTGAAATCATGTCCAACTTTGACTACGTTTGCCTTTTGCTATGTTCCAAAAGCATACTGTTTTGTTTGCTGTTGATGGGATCTGGAAATCATGTCCAGAATCTGGTGGGCTTCTTCAATTCCCTGCGTTCAATGGTGAGTTTTGTTATTGAAGTGTGCTAGATCAGGTTCTCTCTCTTTTCTAGCTTTTACAAGTCCTAATTTTGTACTGAAGGGGAGCTGATTTGCCTCACATATCATGAGTTGTGTAACACTGTACCAGTCTCGGTGAGTAGTCAGTGTCCCAAATCTTACAGTTTTAATGCTGACTGTCTTTGGATCCTGCCACTGTTTCCCTATGTTTCATGGTCGCGACTGCAGCAGAAGCGAATATAAGTCTAAACGCTATCCTTTAGTTTGTATTCAACCGACGCTCACCTTGGATGTGAATTTTTTCCCCCAGTTATTAGGTTTTTCGTCACTAAATTCTCTTAATTTTGTATTCCGAAAATGATTAGTGAATGCGCTAAATGTTCACATGGACAGAGCAACTCCTATTGCTCTATTAGGCCCTTCTGGCATGGTATTTAAACGTATCTGATTTATTGTCAAGTTTGATAAGAGACAATGAAAAGAAGAAATCTCTATTCTATTTCTTTTATAAATCAATTTAGCCTGACGAAATCACTTATGTGGCTTGTTAGCTTTTGAATAGTAATTGTACAATAGCGTATGGTTTCTTTCAACATTACCATTACTTACATAAAAGAATTAGTGAAAAAGAAGGATTGGATTTTAGTCAATGTTGCAAGTTACATGAATACATACATTTTCGTTTATGAGCCTTATCTAATCTTCTTTCATTACTTATGCAATGCACTCCAATGTATATTGCAGAGGCTGCTTCATGTCAGATAAGAAGCGTGCTCATTTCTCTCAAGGAGTTCTTTATTGTTCTTGGGATGTTTGTGAGTGCAACATGTTAGTTTTTTTGTTGTTCTCCCTCTCTCCCCTTCACTCATCTTTTAGACTATTTATTTACATTTCTTTTTGCAATTTGGTTATATAGCAGGCAACCTATATGTTGAAGTGGTTTTTGGTTGGCGCTGCATGTATGCCACCGGTACTCCATTATCTCTCATAATGCGAGTTGGAATGCGCTACTTATTTGCTTCGCTTAGGTGGCTTCTGTTGTGTGCTATAGAAAAGAGAAGGAATCTGCTGGATAGACAAAACAAAATGGTACACATTGTTTATGTCGATTGAGAAGTCAAGCTCCACCCAATTTGGTTTTAGAGCAAGTTAATTTGATTCTGGATGAACTGTCATATGTTGATCAAAAGAAACAGGCAGACATTAGTAAGATCTTTCAAGGAAAATGTCTCAAAACAATGATAATTGGATGTGGTTTGGTGTTCTTTTGCCAGGTAGTTCTATCCTATAATTATATTTGTGCATTCCATGATATCAAAATGATATTTATGTGTGGTTTCTTCTTCTCCTGCTTTTTGTATTTGTCAGGTCACTAAACAACCAAGTATGCCGTATTATGCTGCGCCAATCCTTTAGGTACTAATGTTTTTCTATATGAAATTACATGAATTAATAACTTATCTTATGTTTTTTTAGCTCAAACTGTATGAATGTATTTTTACCTTTTATCTCTACACACTACCTTCATTTGTTGTCAAGTGATCTTTTCAGCTGACGCGGCGTGGCGCCGCGCCTACAAGTCTAGTTCATTTAAGAGGGGAGTAAACACTCGTGTGAATCCAAGACTCCATCCCGAGCGGGGAAGGCCCACTTATCCCAAGTAGCTCAGTCCTCAACCACATGTACCGTCTATGCTTGCTTTTTTTAAGGGTATAATACAGTCGCACACTCAACATATATCTCATACATATTATTTACACGTGTATATATCTGTGTGCATCTATTACACGCGTAGGACCTTCAGAGTACAGGCACGTAATGTCCCACTTAGCATACATGCGTGTGTGTACCTATTTTATTTTGGTAAACACGCGCACTGAACTTAGGGTTCGAGCGTGGGTGAACAAAGAACTCAACGGCGGCCCTTGCCAACTTGACGCTCAGCCCTCTCCATGCTTATGTTATCTGCACATGTTTGTCTTGTTGGTATGGTTTTGTTAATTATCATGGGACATGCACCATAGAACCTACGCTCTAAATCAATACCTATTAATATACACTGAGATTCGTGATATCTAATGTGTGGATATCTTTTCATACACATAAAAAGTGTATTTAAGATATCAAACTCAAAAAATTGAATTCATCTTTCATTTTGAACTAGTTTGAGCTATTTTTATCATATATAAGAATTGTAGTCACATTAATTACAAAATAAATTAAATGAGTTTGAACTAAACTCACTTACCATAAATATATCAAGGGTATAAGACAATTTTATATGTGGGTACCTAGGCTCCATGGATCATTAAGTAATTTTGACCTTTGAAAGAAAGTATGAACTTCTTGAACGCTACATGTGCTTTTGGAGATGTTTAAGTGCTGCGCTGCTTGATTTATACGCATGATGTATGGACACACCATAGGGGGTTTGAGGGACCACTTAATCCTAGAAATGCATTACAGACAATTTATATTATTTCACTTTTTAAAAAAAAATAATGACCCCTCACTATTTTTATTTTTAGATTTCACCCTTTTTGCCACCCTAAGAACAGTTGTGTGACCAACAACATTACTATGTGATGATGAGTAAGGCTAGTGTTAGGCCAGTAAATGGCCTTTTTAGCCACACCATTGCTCTAACACAGCCACGCTAGCCAACCGTGGCGTGAAAAGTTTTAGCTATGCCATGTGGCGTGACAATATTGTTTTGCCACCACACAAGTGACACAACCAATGGCATGGCCAAGAAGCTAGGGATAACACTATCCCTCAATTTTGTATTCAGTTTGTTTTTATAAAATATGAGGTGATGATGGGTCAATCTATTTTATTCCTCAAAATTAATAAGTGGATTGGATTTGAAGTTAGGATTGAACGGTTTATTCGTCGTTTGGTACTTGGAACCAGACACCTCATTAATTTGCAGCATGGTCATGTTCACAGAATATATTCCGTATGCACACACGCGGCTATACGTACGTAGAGCGAGTATATGAATTAAGCACACGTAGTAGTAGTACATGGCTACATGCTAATTAACGCGATTCGGGGAGAAAACTACGATCGATCGATGTTACCTTGAGGCTGGAAGAAGCCGAGCGCGAACTTGCCGCGCTGCGATATCAGCTTCTGGTCGCCGGAGAGCGGCCGGCTCGCGGTGAGCGTGTCGGTGGCATGCGATGGCGACCCATGCAGCAGTGACAGAACCAGTGCTACGGCGAATAATGGCAGGACGCTTGAAGAAGAAACTAGCGACGTTGCCATGGAGTAATAGATCGATACGATGGATCGATCAGATATATGACAACTGGTTATCATGACCAATACGATCCGCTAATCTCGACTATATATGTGTGTGTGTGCGCGCGCGCGCACAGCCATGGACTGATCCCTGTGGCGCAGTAGTGCGGGACTACAGGCGCAAGAGGAACGTTGGTCTGACTTGGTGTGATGCGTCTGCCCCGCCCGCGGGTGCACGGCATTGGCCACGGTGCTCGTCGGTCATCGTCGCCGTCTCTCACACTGCAGAACCTAAGTGCAAGGTTCAAGTCAATGCATGGATGAATTAACCATCACATTGCAGAGACCGTGTAGAGACCGCAGTCCGGATGGTGACTTAACCATCACATTCATTCCATATTCTGTACATTTTCACAATGCGTTTGCTTGACCTAGGATGCCTGTCGATCAGCACACCGTTTTGTCCGGCTACTGATGAGAAGTACTAGCTGGACGACATGTCATATGCCATAATATTTCTGTGTCCTTGCGGCCTAGTTATATATACGGCTACACACACCCACATGCACGCAGAGCAGCTCACAAGCAGCTAGGCAACCAGCCAACACTCGAGCTCTACTCCGTAAGCCAGAGAACCATGGGCGAGCTCTTGTACCAATCTCTCCTCCTCTCCGTCGTCGCCGTCGTTCTACTCCAGATCCTTAAGCTCTCCCTCCGGCCGAAGGTGAGGCTCCCGCCGGGCCCGTGGAAGCTGCCGGTCATCGGCAGCATGCACCACCTCGTGAACGTGCTCCCGCACCGCGCCCTCAGGGACCTCGCCAGCGTCCACGGCCCGCTCATGATGCTCCAGCTCGGCGAGACCCCGCTCATGGTCGTGTCTTCCAGGGAGATGGCCCGCGAGGTGCTCAGGACGCACGACGCCAACTTCGCCACCCGCCCCAAGCTCCTCGCAGGGGAGATCGTGCTCTACGGCTGGGCCGACATCCTCTTCTCGCCGTCCGGCGACTACTGGCGCAAGCTCCGGCAGCTCTGTGCTGCCGAGGTCCTGAGCCCGAAGCGTGTCCTCTCCTTCCGGCACATCAGGGAACAAGAGGTGAGTGGGTCTTGAGCTAATCAGCTAATTAACACATGCACCTAAAAGAGAAGTCTTATGTTTTGCTGCCATGTTTGTGTAGATGACGAGACAGGTGGAAGACATCCGAGCGGCCGGGCCATCGACGCCGGTGGACCTCACCGCGATTTTCTACGGCCTGGCGATCAGCATCGTCTCCCGCGCGTCATTCGGGAACAAGCTGAGGAACGCCGAGGAGTACCTGTCGGCGATCAAGGCCGGGGTCGAGCTGTCCAGCGGCTTCAAAATCCCCGACCTCTTCCCAACCTGGCGGTCCGTGCTCGCCGCGGCGACCGGCATGCGGCGCGCCCTTGAGGGCGTCCACAGGACGGTGGACTCCACCCTGGAGGAGGTCATAGAGGAGAGGAAAGGCGTCCGGGACGACAAGGCCATGTGCGGCCCGGCGGCCGCCGAGGAGAACCTGGTCGACGTGCTCATCGGATTGCAAGAGAAGGGTGGCTTCGGATTCCACCTAAACAAAAACAGCATCAAGGCCGTCATTTTTGACATGTTTACGGCCGGATCGGGCACGTTGGCGTCGTCGCTGGATTGGGGCATGTCGGAGCTGATGCAGAACCCGAGGGTGATGAACAAGCTGCAGGGCGAGATCCGGGAGGCGTTCCGTGGCAGGGCGGCCGTCACGGAGAGCGACATCCAATCAAACAGCCTCCCCTACCTGAAGCTCGTCATCAAGGAGACCCTCCGGCTGCACCCGCCTGTGCCACTCCTGGTGCCTCGGGAGAGCATCGACGCGTGTGAGGTCGACGGCTACATGATTCCGGCGAGGTCCCGCGTCATCGTGAATGCGTGGGCCATCGGGAGGGATCCAAGGTACTGGGACGACGCCGAGGAATTCAAGCCTGAGAGGTTCGAGGATAGCGCCGTCGACTTCATGGGGAGCAGCTACGAGTACCTGCCGTTCGGGGCCGGCCGGAGGATGTGCCCGGGCGTTTCCTATGGGCTCCCCGTCTTGGAGATGGCGCTCGTGCAGCTTCTCTACCACTTCGACTGGCTGCTGCCGGAGGGCATCGCCGAGGTGGACATGACGGAGGCGGCCGGCCTCGGCGCGCGCCACAAGTCGCCGCTGCTGCTCTGCGCCACACCGTTCATTCCCGAGTCATGCGCCAAGTAGCTGCTAGCTAAGCTATCTGGCATCCTTGCACTACTTTTGGTACGTGCATACAGTAGTGTGCATGTCCAACGTCGCTGCGTGGCTTCTTGGTTACCCTGCAACCCTAGATTGGGTTTGTCTTGCAAATAAGGATGTACCGTAGCACCGGAACATCGTAAGTTCAATAAGATAGGGTCATATCATTGTAAAGGAATAAGTATATTTTTACATCCCTGAACTATCAGAAAAATCCATTCTAATTGGGAAAATCGATCATATTCACATACCATAGTTTTATAATTTGCCACTCATAAATATAATCAATTATTTGCAATTATAGGATGTGTAAATACATCATTTGTCATTTTAGACAATTTTCCCCTCTTCTCCCTTCCCTCGTCCTCCTCCCGCCTTCCTTCTTGCCACCAGCCATGCTCGTCGCCCAGATTTGAGCTCCTCCGTCCCCATCGTCATCACCACCGGCGTCCTTGACCTCACCCTCTTTGCCGCTGTGTTAGACTATATTTGGATTGTATCGTTATATTTGGATTGTATCCTTGATTGGGTCTCCCTTCCTATTCTTCTGTGTATTATTTCTATAAACCGGTGGTTAGGATATGGAAGGTTTGGCCTATTTATGTTCCCCTGTGAATATCAATCTATTCTCAGTGCGTGAGATTAATCCACTCTCATGGTATCAGCGATGGTCGCTCCTGTGACCTCCCTCTACCGCTTCCGCATCTAATTCCTTCTTCCGGCCGCAAGTTCCGAAGACAAAAGCGCAACGCGTTCCCCACTTGCGAACCCACCACCTCCAGATTCGACGACACACTTCGGCCCCTCCGATTGGCCCCGGCGCCCAACTTCGGCCCCTCCGCTCCAAGGCGAAATCGGCCCTCGGCCCCTCCGCTCGGCCCCCCAGCGGCCTCCTGCTTCGCGCGACGTCCACGCCTCGGCGCCGCCCTGAAGGAAGCTCGCGCCCTCGGCGCTGCTGCTGGAGCCGCCTCCCCTTGCGGCACCCCGACCACTTGGCGCCGCCCCCGACGGAAGCTCGCGCCCTCAGCCGCCGCTGGAGCCGCCTCCCCTCGCGGCACCCCCAACCACTCCGCCGCCCCCGGAGGACGCTCGCGACCTCGGCGCCACCGCCGGCGTTCCCTCCCCTCGAGGAACCCCCGACCACCACTCCCCATGGCCGACTCCCACACCTCCGCCGCTGATGCTGAGGTAGTCAAGGTAGCTGCAGTCACTGCGGAGGCTGTGGCACGCTTGTCCTAGGAGCAGGACGCTGCTCGTCTGGCCGCTGAGGCCGACGCTCTAGTGGTCACCAACCTCCACGCGCAAGCCATCTCCGTCCTCAACATTCGATCCCTCGTTCCCGTCGTCCTCGACACCGCCTCGCCATGTTACTCCAAATGGCGTGGTCTTCACCTCATCAATCTCGGCAAGTACGCGTTGACGGAGCACGTGCTCTCCGATGAGGTACACCCCGAAGTCGCTTCGTGGCATCGCATGGATTGTGTTGTCATCTCCTGGCTGTATGGTACCATCTCAGCTAGTCTCCTCGAGATTGTGATGACCCCCAACGCCACAAGCCGCACCGTGTGGCTCGCCCTTGAAGATGAATTCATCGAGAACAAGGAGACACGTGCGTTACTCCTCGACACCGAGTTTCGCAACTTCATGCAAGGGGACCTCAGCATCTCGGACTATTGCGCAAGTTGAAGGGCATGGCAGATCAACTCGCTAATCTAGGTGAGCATGTTGCTGATCGTACTCTTGTGCTGTCTGTTCTACGAGGCCTCAATGAGAAGTATCCACACATGGCTGCTCTGCTGAAGCGGCGAAAGCCCTTTCCCTCCTTCATTGATGTCCGCAACGATCTTCTACTGGAAGAGATCACGATGGGCAACAGGCCGGCGTCTACCTCCACTACGCTACTTGCCTCTACCCCGCGCACCAACCACCCGACCACTCCTTCGTCTGGCAGCGTTCCTGCAGCTGGCACAGCTGGCTCCAGCGTCACATCAGGTGGCAACCGCCCAAACAATCGGCGCCGGCGGAACAATCGCCCCAATGGCGGGCGAGGTGGCGGCCACATCAGCAACTCCGGCAGTGGCGGCCTTCCTGATGTCGGCGGCATTCCTGGGGGTCGGATCCCTGGGTGGCCGCCCTCTTTTCAACACCCATGGACTGGACAGGTGCAAGTTTGGCCCACCAACGGCCCACGCTCCTTCCCAGGCGGGCCCCAACAGCACCCACGTCCCCAAGCTTTCACTGTAGCCCATCCCGGTGCTCTGGGCCCCCAGACTGTTGCGCCTGCTCCTCAAGCCTTCGGCATTTTAGGTAGCCCACCGGAGCGGCTGCCACAGCACCCATTGCCACCGTTCACGCCGACCCCTTGGGGCCATGGCTGGGATCAAGCTGCTCTCACCCAGACATTCAACATGATGACGCTGACTCCACCGCCAACTACAAATTGGTATATGGACTCCGGTGCTAGTGATCATATGACATCGGATGCCGGTAACCTTGCTCTTCCTCAGTCTCCATCCTCCATTACTCCTTCTCATATTGTCGTTGGCAACGGTTCCATTATTCCTATTACCGCTACTGGTTCCGCTCTTTTGCATGCTCCTGCTCAATCTCTTTCTTCGGAATGTTCTTGTGACCCCTCATATTATCAAAAATTTGATTTCTGTGCGTCGTTTTGTCACTGATAATAACTGTTCCATTGAATTTGACCCGTATGGCCTCTCTGTGAAGGATCTTCGAACCAAGAGCGTGATAATCAGGTGTAATAGTACCAGTGACCTCTACCCTCTGTTGCCAGAACCACTTGTCGGTCCGCGTGCTTTTGTTGCTTCTCCCACTCCTGCCCTTTGGCATCGTCGTCTTGGTCATCTTGGCTCTAAGGCTTTGTCCAAGTTAGCCAGCTCATCTGCTATTTTATGTAATACTGGCACACGAGAGTCTATCTGTCATGCTTGCCAACTTGGTCGCCATGTTCGTTTACCTTTTGATATCTCTAGCTCTCGTGCTGTTAAGAATTTTGATTTAATACATTGTGACCTTTGGACCTCACCTATTGATACCAGATGATACGGGGTCGCCCGATCTTCTCGACGTAGGATGGATACTCGCGGGAGTCTTGATGAATCGCAATGATCCTCCAATGCCAGTGCAAGGGACGAACACTCTTTAATCCGCCAAAACACATTCGCGTCAATTTCGCCGACCACCAAGCGAAGATCTATCGTACACCCAATTCCCAGCGGAAAGGTTGAACGATCTTGATTGAAGAACACTCCTAATTCCCTCACGGAATTTCAGCAGCAATGATAAACTCGAACAAAATTTAATAGATTGATTATTCTCAAATGTGGTCTGCGCCCTTAGGCTGCTAATACATGGCTTATATAGGACCTTGGGACGTCCATAGAGTCCACAAACCTAGTACAACTCAACCTTATATGGTTTTAGATACGAACTCTCACAAAAAGGAAACTAGATTTTACAGCCGTCACATTGTTTTGGCCATAACTTTTGATCCGTGATGAATTTAATACTGGGACTAGATCCATTATGTAGCCCTTGAAAATATCTTTCCAAGGAGTACAAGAACACCTAAGTCGGACTCCGTTTGTGAAAGTTATGACCTTTTTAGTAAGTGCCTGTCAGGCTGTCCCGAACCGAATCCGAATTGAATTCTGAGTTGAATCCGAGTTTGAATCCAATTGGCCTTGTGGGAGGTACGAATTGGACTTGAAAATCTTATCCAAAATTTGTAGTTTAAGTCCTTGGGTTTCTCCCTTTCGCTCTCCCACTGGATAGGCTTTCTTCCTTAGTTTATGTCTTTGGTACCTAATGTGGTTATCCTCTTCCTTTTGCCTTTCCATTGCTTTGCCATTGACAAGCCTAAGAATGCACCATTTGATAACATGAGGTAGTATTCCATTCTTATGAATAACAACATTATATTTAATTTGGAATGAGTTTACTTGGCAATGTTTCATGCGGCTCAATAATTCTTTCCAGTTGAATAATATATTTAACTGAAAAGTAGAAGACACGTGCGTATCCGCATCATCCTCCCCTTCTTCAAGAAAAGCCGTCCTCGGCTTTTGATAGCCTGAAATTGTACTAAATAAAGAATACAACGTATATGCGTGGTATATATATTTGTCATCAACACTTCTTTTGCTTAGCACATCATGATCATCTGAAGGTGTAATAAACAAAAAGAACAACACATATGCATGGTATATGTAAGAGTCAATTGTTGTGCCATTTTCGTTATTTTTCATAAACCGATAAATATAGTAGCGACCAAAATATACATGCATTGCAATATTATTTTTCACATCATTCTCCCTCCCATAAAAGAAAGTCGTCCTCGACTTTTCTAAGAACATAGACAGATTATTAAGGGGCAAAATCAGATTTAATGGTTTAGATATGGGAAAGAAGATTTTGAGCAGCTTCCATGCTTCAACTGCGCTATTCTGATTATTTTTATATGATTGTACATTAAAGATCGAACAAGTAGACTTATGAAATCTTTCTAAACAGTACGTGCTATTGTTGAAATCCATCTCATTGTGATCATAACATGGCATAAAAGATTCTTTATCCATAATATTCGGTTTCAACTCAGCAAGCTTATCGCATATAATGCAAATTCTGTGAACATAAAATTTGTCATCTACACCATAATCTCTAATCAAATTGAACTTATATGTGTAGGCATAGGTACTAACTAGTGATTTTGAACTTGAAATTTCAGCAACATTATCAATCACACTAGATAGCTCTCTAAGATCATCAAACATGATATACCACAAAGAATCATTAGGAGATATTCTAGTAAGAACTTCCTTATGAGTAATCAATTCCACATTATGTAAATTAAGCAAAGAAATTTCAGAACATGGAATTGTTGGTTGATCATATGAGTTCTCACAATTACTCACCTTTGCACAATTAAATTCAGCACCAATAGTGTTATCTTTGTCGTCCTCCTCAGATGATGTGAGCGCTAAGGGTTTAAAATTATTAGGATGCACCCACGGGGCAGCACACACTTTTTCCCTTCCCGTGGTTATCTCCTCCTCATTTTTCTTCAAAGGTGCCGGTTGTTGAATGTTCAATTCTTCATCTTTAATGTCAACCTGCACAATGTGAGAAACAACACTAGAAATAGATATTAATGTGTTAGTTTCAGATCCATCCTCACTCTGTTTATCTTATATTTCTCTATTTTCTTTTGGTGTGTCTCTCACACTCTCAATTTGGATGCTCTCAACCTCACATATGGTAGAATCATACAGCTCACTTTTTTATCACTCTCACTCAATTTGGCTATGTGGCTCTCATCCTCGCATGGGTTGTGATGTATCTTAGAAGCTATATATAGTCTTGGAATACTATATGTCTCCTTGACCGAAGGGAAAGTCCCATGCTCGGTCATCTTCTCGTGTGTCACACTAGTAGGGATAGAAGAACTGAAGTATGGACATGGGGAGAATTGTAGTGTACGTTTCTGCATAAGTCTTTTCTCCTCTTCAATAGCATAATTCACAAGATCCTGCGCACTATCAAAATATTTATGTTGAAGTGTAGCGACAATCTTAGAATTCAATCCTCTTTTGAAGTATGTCTTCTTTTGTAGTTCACTAATGATACCGGTCCGACGTAATGTATCTTGTAGCTCAAAATAATATTTTTGAACAGTATTACTCCCTTGTGTGATACTCTCCAAATAGCGAAGCAATCCCTGCGCATAATAGGATAGCACAAATTCTCTCCTCATGAGTGCCTTCAAATCTGACCAAGATTTAATGAATTCGTTTCCAAATCGTTGATGCCACCAACTATAAGCATAATCTTCAAATTCTTTAGTGGCACGCATCACCTCTTGGTTTTTGGGAAGCTTTTGAAATCTAAATACTTTCTCCATTCGCCATTCCCACTCAAGATACTCTTCTGGATCTTCACTTCCATAGAAAGGAATAAAGTTATCTTTTTCTTGTTGTGGATGAAGTACCCGCATAATATCATTCAAAATGTTTGAGCATAACACTTTCATTTGATGATTGAATTTAATGCGGTGATCTTGCATATCTGTCTTGAGCTGTCCACCCATTGTAGCTGTGATAGCTACAAATTCTTGTTTCATAGCACTTTTCATTGCCAGATGTTAGAAACATCATCATCGTTATCTTCTTTGCCTGTCATGGTTAGATTGTGCAAAGCAAACACAAATATATATATGATATGTGGAGTTCACTCAATCTCACTTTTTCCTCACCAAGTAAAGTTCTTAACTTTCCGAAGTGAATTGAGGTCAAAAAGAAACTTATACTTGATGGTGGCTACAATAGCAAGTGATATTCAAGCGGATTTAAAAGTGACTCACAATTGCACGGCAAAGGATATTTAGTGGAGCTTGGTATGGAAGTGTTTATCCTACACAATCTGAATTTCACGATGTTGTTGAATTAAGTAATAATCCAAGCTAGAAAACTCTTGTCTATGTGCCGATCCAACTGATATAAGTGAAGTATATGAACGCACACGCAATGATCAATGTGACTCAATGCAAACAAAAGGAATGAGCTAAAGGAAACAATCAGGAATATTAGCTCGTTTTGCACCAAGTACTAGGAGAGACGTTAGCCAATTGCAATAATATGAATTTGAGGGCACAAGATTGTTCAAGGAAATTAAATACACAATCTGAATTTATGGAGTAAGATTAACTCATCCAAATTCGGCTAATACTTTCTTTTCTTTTCTTTCTTTCTTTTTTTTTTGCTCAAGCCGTGGCTCCTCTTTTTTTTCTTTCAATTGGCTGTCTTCTTTTTTTTTGCTCTTTTTTTTTTCAAGGCCGAACTAGGTTTAATTGTTCGTAGATTGTACGCAAGTCCAAAATTGTTCAGTAATGTGTAGATAATTATAGAACAACCCTAAAGCAATTATCAAAGACTAGTCTCAAGGTTCAAAGGATTTAAGTGAAGATCTTAACAGACGCTCAGAATTGAAACCGCAACAAATTTCAGACGGTCTGAATGTGTCCAACTAAGATTTTTTTTGTGGCGCAAACTTGTGACAGCTAGGGTTTCTTGTGGCCAAATCAATCAAGAAAAAGGAAACCCAGATATATTCGGATGTGATATTTTTTCAAGATGCGCAAAGATCTTACATGGACAGCAAGAACAAGATTTCAAAAAGTAAATTGAATCTACTTTTTTTGGATGCTAATTGAAAGATCAACTAGCAGATTTTCAAGGATTAAAGACGCAACGATCAAGCAACGCAAAAGGACACTAAGATCAGCACGTAAACAAAATTTCTAATGGATCAAATCTTAATAAAACTCACGAAAATAACAGATGCGAAACTAGGGTTTGGATTTTTGTTGTAATTTTCGGTTTAATGGACTATAGGACAGAAATAAATCAATCTAAAAGTAAAGGGATAAGATCCTACCGAGTAAACCGCGCTTGATACCAGATGATACGGGGTCGCCCGATCTTCTCGACGTAGGATGGATACTCGCGGGAGTCTCGCTGAATTGCAATGATCCTCCAATGCAAGTGCAAGGGACGAACACTCTTTAATCCGCCAAAACACACTCGCGTCGATTTCGCCGACCACCAAGCGAAGATCTATCGTGCATCCAATTCCCAGCGGAAAGGTTGAACGATCTTGATTGAAGAACACTCCTAATTCCCTCACGGAATTTCAGCAGCAATGATAAACTCGAACAAAGTTTAATAGATTGACTATTCTCAAAGGTGGTCTGCGCCCTTAGGCTGCCAATACATAGCTTATATAGGACCTTGGGACGTCCATAGAGTCCACAAAGCTAGTACAACTCAACCCTATATGGTTTTAGATACGAACTCTCACAAAAAGGAAACTAGATTTTACAGCCGTCACATTGTTTTGGCCATAACTTTTGATCCATGATGAATTTAATGCTGAGACCAGATCCATTACGTAGCCCTTGAAAATATCTTTCCAAGGAGTACAAGAACACCCAAGTCGGACTCCGTTTGTGAAAGTTATGACCTTTTTAGTAAGTGCCTATTAGGCTGTCCCGAACCGAATCCGAATTGAATTCTGAGTTGAATCCGAGTTTGAATCCAATTGGCCTTGTGGGAGGTACGAATTGGGCTTAAAAATCTTATCCAAAACTTGTAGTTTAAGTCCTTGGGTTTCTCCCTTTCGCTCTCCCACTGCATGAGCTTTCTTCCTTCATGTCTTTGGCACCTAATGTGGTTATCCTCTTCCTTTTACCTCTCCATTGCTTTGCCATTGACAAGCCTAAGAATGCACCATTTGATAACATGAGGTAGTATTCCATTCTTATGAATAACAACATTATATTTAATTTGGAATGAGTTCACCTGGCAATGTTTCATGCGGCTCAATAATTCTTTCTAGTTGAATAATATATTTAACTGAAAAGTACAAGACACGTGCGTATCCACATCAAGTTTGCTGCCCTGCAACAGAATAACACTTGGGACCTTGTTCCCCGACTAGTCGGCGTCAACATCGTTACCAGCAAGTGGGTTTTTCGCCACAAGCTTCATCCTGATGGGTCACTTGATCGGTACAAGGCTCGTTGGGTTCTCCGCGGTTTCTCCCAACGGCCTGGCATCGACTTTGATGAGACTTTCAGTCTAGTGGTCAAGCCTGCTACGATCCGCACGGTCCTCACATTGGCTCTTTCTCGTGATTGGCCCATTCACCAGCTAGATGTGAAGAATGCCTTTTTGCATGGCACCCTCTTCGAGACTGTATACTACATACAGCCCTCTGGTTTTGCTGACTCTGCTCGCCCTGATCATGTTTGTCAGCTCAACAAAACGCTGTATGGTCTCAAGCAAGCTCCTCGTGCCTGTTACAATCGATTTGCTTCTCATCTCTTGTCCTTGGGTTTGTAGAAGCCAAGTCCGATACGTCGCTCTTTCTCTTTCATCGGGGCCAGGAGACAGTTTATCTGCTTCTCTATGTGGATGATATTGTGTTGACCGCTTCCTCCGCAGCTCTTCTTCACCGGACTATTCATGCTCTCCAGACGGAGTTCTCTATGAAAGATCTTGGGCCTCTTCATCATTTTTTGGGGATTTTCGTCCGACGTCAGCATAATGCTTTGCACCTTTCTCAACAACATTATATTCTGGAGATTCTAGATCATGCCGGTATGTCTAATTGCAAGCCATGCAGTACCCCCATTGACACCTCTTCCAAGCTTTCGAGTGATGGGCCTCCTGTTGCTAATCCCAATGATTATCGCAGCATAGCTGGTGCACTGCAGTATTTGACATTCACTCGTCCCGATATTGCATATGTCGTTCAACAAGTGTGTTTGTTCATGCATGATCCTCGGGAGCTGCATCTCGCTTTGATTAAGCGAATTTGTCGCTATCTTCAAGGGACACTTGCTTATGGTTTGTACCTGCACAAGACTTCTCCTGCTAAGCTGGTGGTGTATACTGATGCCGATTGGGCCGGTTGTCCCGACACCTGCAAGTCTACCTCAGGATATGGTGTTTTTCTTGGTAACAACATCATCTCTTGGTCCTCCAAGCGTCAACCCACTGTCTCCCGCTCCAGTGCCGAAGCTGAGTATGTGCCGTGGCTAACGGTGTCGCCGAGACTAGCTGGCTGCGCCAATTGTTGGCTGAGCTACGCTGCCCCCTTCAGCATGCCACTCTGGTATATTGTGACAACATCTTCGCTGTCTACCTCTCCTCCAATCCAGTTCAACATCAAAGGACCAAGCATGTGGAGATTGATTTGCACTTCGTCCGTGAGCGCGTCGCCCTGGGAGACGTTCGTGTATTGCATGTGCCTACCTCCACACAGTATGCGGACATTTTTACCAAAGGATTGCCGACCGCTGTGTTTACAGAGTTTCACTCCAATCTCAATGTTCGTCCTTCTCCCGTTTCGACTGCGGAGGGGTGTTAGACTATATTTGGATTGTATCCTTGATTGGGTCTCCCTTCCTATTCTTCCGGGTATTATTTCTATAAACCGGTGGTTAGGATATGGAAGGTTTGGCCTATTTATGTTCCCTTATGAATATCAATCTATTCTCAGTGCGTGAGATTAATCCGCTCTCACGCTGGACTCGAGCTGGTCGCCGCTGGCCTGTTGCCGCTGGAGACGGAGCACCGGCGAGCCGAACCCTCGTGGGTGCCGAAGCGGATGGAGAGAAGGAGCTTATAAGCAGAAGCCCAAATAAGTAAACTATGGGAGAAGCTTAAGCTCGGTTGAATAGGCCCTTAGTTATACGAGGGCTTATAGTGGAAACAGGGCTAACATTTCTTAGAAAAAAAAAAGCTGAAATGATCCCCTTGTTTGGTCCTAGCTTCAAGAACTGCACCTGAATCTAGAACAAACATGCTTCTAGTCTACTGGTCTTGTGAAATGAGTGCGTTCCGAAGTGCAGTTAAAACATAAAATAGCCTTGTGTTTGGACTGCCTCCCCAAATTCTCTATCTCACTTAATTTTTGCACGTATGTCCTGTTTGGCAAGGCTTCTTCTCCTAGATTTTCAACCGGAGCAGTGAGAGCCAAGCCAAATGCCCTATCTCCTAGTTTTTCAGAATCCGCATCACTCGAGGAGCAGACGGACCATAGTTCATTTTTTTCGGAGTGAGGTTGGGGTCACTCCCATGAGAATCCATCCCCCAATTAGATAATTGCCTTGGAGTTGAGATGAAATTGTTGGATACGAGGTAGGCTACACTAACACAAATTAAAATTTTCTACCACGTAAATCAGAAATCTATGCGAGTAAGAGATCATGGATCGTTACCACTAAACACGTAGTACAACAGAAGAAGAGTTGAAGTAATCCGGTTCAATGTAATGCACGTTGATGTAATGAAAGTAGTCGATCATTTTTGTTATATTGCATAGGTTTTTTTGTAATTTGTCAATTGAAAATGAAAAAAATAAAAGAGGTGGGGCCCACCTGTCGGTGGGCCAGGCTAAGAGATAAGGGAGAGGTGTCTCCTCTCCCGTGTGCAGCTGCCCTGAGCGGCTCATTCGGCCGAGTGGGTCATGGGGCGCCGGGTCTTGCCGATCAATCTCCGCGAGTGGGTCATGGGGCGCCGGGTCTTCGGCCAGATCGATCGGGGGCGACGCCGGAGGCGCAACAGCCCGACCGCTTTGGCCGCCGGCTGTTGCCGTAGCCCTTCTCCCTCTCCTCCCCGCTCTCCTATAAGAAGACGACTCCTTCTCCTCTTTTGGCCGTGCAGCAGTAAGTCTCCTCCTCGATCACCCACTTCTCTCGATGGATCTGTGATTCGGCGGTGGAAGAAGAAGCTCCTCCAAGTTCTTCCACGGCGCCGGTGGTTGTGTACTTAGATTCTCTCCTTTCTTTGAGGCCCAGTGCCATTTCTCTTTAAAGTGGGCATTAGGGTTTGGGAAGGTGTGCATCTGGGAGCTCGCAACTATTCTTTGCCGAGTAGTGGTGGGAATCTATGGCTCGTGCTCTTGGGGTTCTTTGGCTAGAACACCCGAGCGTCTTGTGTGGCATTCACCTGTTCCTCTACTTCAACCTCAATGGTGAGAGGTGAAGTGCAGCATTGTATCTCTAATTGCCTTTATCCTTATTGGTAAAGTAGGGTGATTGGTTTTCTAGGTGAGCGTAACGTGCGTGCTTTGCCACTTTTGGTTTTTTCACGGTGATTTCGAATATCACCCCACTGTGAGTTGACTGGCTGTTAATTCTTTGTAAATTTGTGATATATTGAATTGATTTGTAAGTTGACTGCAAAGAATGCTCTATGGTATTGCTTTGTGATGAAGGCAAATAACTGAGATTATATATATATGGATGTGATGGTAGATGGACCTTGAGCTTGCCATTAGCTATCTGTTCTGATCATTGATTGTGCTATATATTTAATTCTAATTGAGTTATATATATGTTCTGTTTCTAGACTCAATTTAGTTCGACTGTCATAACTTGATTGTCCTGTTTTAATCAATATAGTTCATGCTTATTGAATAAGTAGATTGTTTAAAGAAGCACATACTCTGTGTTTACAACACTATGTTCATGATCTGATTGTTTACTTTAACAAGTTAATTTTGTCACTAAAGGCTCAAGGTCTAATTTACAACTGTCATATATATAATCAAGGCTGATACTTGTTATGGCAGAGATAGCTAAGAATAATTCTTATGCAACTAGCCTTCTGAGAGTAATTAATATAATGAATCTCATTCTTATTTTGATTCCGATTAGGTCAGCATTGAGAAGTGGTTATTATCAATTGTATATGCTAATTTATGAGTTTTGCATGATATATGGGAGAAGTATATGTTTCTTTATTAATGACTTAAAGAGTTCATATGGTTATATGTTAGTTAAGTCATTTAAAAGCTTGTTATATCATGCTTTTGTCTTTATGAGATATATTGGGATTAAATATAAATATATGCTTATACCGCAATATTTACAACACGTTCAATGTCCCGACCAGTGTTCTCAGAAGACGATCATCCTCGAGTGGTAGTCGATCTCCACGAGCCAACCATCTCTTCCTTGTAATCATCTCGATTAGTATCGCAGTTGCAGTAGCGCCTCTACCGAAGTCTATATTTCCGGGGATAAAATGCCGTGCGTCGGTGTGCTAGTATCAGTACGCACAGTAGGATCTGTGAGAGGTGGCTGCTTAGGTTTCAATGGGTGTGTATCTATCGTTTGCAACTCATAGCCCATGCACCCTTTTATATAGAAACTTTGACTGGCTCCATATCCATTATGAGTAGAGATCGTATCCCACTCAGAAAGCTTTTGATCGAATCCTTATCTAATACGAGTAAAGATCTTATCCCATCCGGACCCTTATTATTCTAACCTGTTAAGTGTGTGACCCTATATATTTATGTATACTTGGTTGTAACTTGCCTTTCCGATCACTAGTTGGTAGCAGTCTCTAGCAGAACTTATCGATCTCTAAATATACACAAAGATTAATCTAGACAAACCCTATGCAATATGATCTATAAGTAGATCTTAGTCATTCACGATCAGCTCATAACTCCTTACGACTAGATCACATATGGTCACGACTAATTCATATCCCTTCACGACTAGTTTGTAGACTAGTTTATGATATCCCCGACCAGCTCACCATCAGTCAGTATCTCTATACTATCGGTTCATATCTGGTCAGACCTATCAACCTATTTGTGTATTCTCCTTTTTTCCTCATAATACCCAATTGAACTCCAGGTGAGAAATGTGTCATCTATAGACTGTTCGATCTTTTTTCGATCTAGTGATAAATAACTTCATGTTGTCAACTCTTTGATCATTCGTGGCAAAGCCATGCACTTTCTTTATATGATCACATCAAGGGGCCCAGTGATATCTCTCCTATTATGTAAGAGGGATAAATCTCATATCCGATCAGTCACTTTTCTCTGTATGTTTCATAGTATACCTGAAAGGTACCTTTATAACTACTCAGTTCCAATGTAGCGTTCATTAGCCCTTAAGTGCACTATTAGATATGTAGGAAACTATGCTGATTTCAAATACAAGAATTATATATTATAATTGCTTGAGATCAACTGATAACACATAAAACATAATAATCTCAATAGTGTCTCAAGGTGGGTCAATCTAACAGTATGTTCTCTAACATGTGTCTATTTATTGATTTTATATCCATCTTTGATTAGTAAAATATGGTCATCAATCAATATATGTATCGGTCTATAAGTCACTAGTGTTCCGACCATTGATATCCGACCAGAGATCCTTTTAGAATGATATCTTATGACAAATAAAGAATTTCACCAATAAATCACATATTTGCTAATATTTGTAAATGATAATTCATTCAACAAACATAATAATATTTATTCAAACTATCATAAACATAGAGATGATATTACCTCTAAGATATATACTAACAGAAATTACTCACCATTTGCCATCAGACAAAACTAGCACCTCACCTCTCTCTCTCCCCCTCTCTCTTTTCTTGCCCGCATGGTGGTCTCCGTGCCTTAGCCACTGCCATTTCTTGAGGCCACTGCCGCTGGCCAGGAGCCCTTCGCCGCCGATCCCCTCCAAGCAGTAGTCGGTCTCGCTCCATCTCGTCGCCACACTCGATCCTACTTCCCCTCATTGGCGCACTCGGTTGGGGCTAGTTGTCGCCGAAGCATTTCCTCGCCACTAGTCCAGCGTGCCCTCGTCGCTGGAGTTCCTTGCTGACCTCCCCACTCCCCCTCGTAGCTTCTTCCCTAGGCCCCGTGCAGGTAAAAGCCCCGCTTCCGCCGCCCTTGCTCCTTGCTCTCCCTCCTCTTTGGTTCGTATTGTGTAGATCTATGTTTGATTTGCTATTAGAGGAAAATGTGTAGGATATTATGAAATATTTTGGTTGTGATATATTAGGATTCAGTCCTATTTTGGATTTGTACAGATCTAAAATTTCTTGATGACTTTATGAGTATGTGTATTTGTGATTAATAGTAGATGGTTCGTGAACAATAGCTAGCACATGTACTGTGAAATGATTTTTTTTCCTAGCAAACAAATAGCATCTGATTTTTTTTATTCATATGTATGGTGCTAGTTGTTCTGGAATGATTCATTATTGGCCTAGCAAGAGCCATATGTGGAATGATTAGAAGTATACACTAGTGATGATAGTTCTTGCATCAGGTAACAGGTCTAATGAACAAGTTTGGTACTGTTTTTACATGAATTCTGACTTGATGACAGTTCAGTAGAAATGTGTTGCTTGCATGCTTTGTGTACAATGTGTAGTACAGGATGAGGATGTGAGGATGCACAACGGGTGAGTGCAGATGAGCTGATCTGTGACTGGAATGCTCCAGATGTAGGGGGCAATTATGAGGATTAGCAAATTAGAGATTGTACTTGATTTGAGTTGTGAGAATGATGCTTGGGTAGAAATGGATCAGTTTGTTATAGTGTACAAATTTTATGAGATTTTATTTGGTTCTGTCAAATTTCTCTCGATGATGGTGTATTATGTTATTTAAGTTTTCATAATGCTTTTGCCAATTGAGTAACTTGGTTACAATGATTTTTGGTTACTCTCTGATGTATGAACAGATAGGATCTTGTCACTATTGAAATTAGTGTGACAATTACCATTTGGTTACACTCAGAAATCTGAACACCCTAGCAAATTTTGTTTACCTCATGATGTTGATTCCAAAAATTGATGCTTTTATGTCACAAAATTTGCTTTGTCTGAATCTAATGAAAAACTGAAATGGAGTTCATGTCTCTGTATAATGCTCTGATGCCAAACCGAAATTGTAATATATTCAGTTATTGTAATATGTTCAGAAGTATATGTGTTTCAGAGATGTGTTAAATCTTTGGGCATTGTTTCAGATTGTAATACATTTGCGATGCTAGATATCTAGGATATCATGTTATTGAAGGTTAAGAGAAAGTTTTAGTTGTTAAATTGTACCAGCACCCACTTCTGTTCTACTATGTTAATTTATAGTGAAATTTCAAAAAATTGTGTATAAATAGAAAGGAGTAAGAAACAAATAGACTTCAGGTGTTAAAATCAGGGTAGCATGATCTTTTCCGCACCAATCCTCTCTTTTAAGATTTTTGGAGCCAACTTTCTATCAAATGCTTCCCTCAATTAGCTCCAGATTCCCATAGGATCTGATTGTCAGAGAATCAGAAACACAAGTTAAAAAAATCAGAATCCGGAGCTCTCAGAAAAACGCCCCCAGTGACAAAGCACTGCAGTAAAATGACGTAACGACAAGAATGGTAATAACGGCACGAGGAAGCGGGCGCAGACTGCTTCAAAATTGGATCGAAACATCTTCCTCTTATTGCTCTGTGACTCGCCCTTCTGGTTAAACCCTCTGAAGTCATTCGTAGTCTTTCCGACCACCATGCCCAAACTTGGAATCTTTTGACTTCCTGTTCTTTTTTTACCTCGCTTAGCAAGACCACAGGACCTATTACTAGGAGCAACACCACGCCTCTTCTTCTTCGATTGCTTGAATCCTTCTTCACCTTTAAAACTCAAATCTGCCCGTTATCGAGTGGGTTTCGTTTGGACGTAACTTTTGAATTTTAATTGTTTATAAGAGAGAGAGTACAAAAACAAACAGCCCTGTATGATTTTAACCAATATAGATAAAGTTAATACAGTGTCTATTACAATCAACTTGTAGATCCTACATTGAAAAGACGCACTATTTAAAAGCAGTTACTGAAGTAAAAACTAAAAGCCGCAAACAGCAAACCCAAAAAAAAAACCCAACCATCTTTTCCCTTGGAAAATCCCCCTGTTGCCTCTGCTTCCTCCACTTCTTGATCGACTCAATCTCTTCTTTCTTATGCTTGTCCTTCTCTGCCTGCACCTCCTTTGCTCTCTTCTTCGCCTCTCTAGCCTTCTTCGATCTTCTTTTCTGACAAGAGCTTCCCTTTGATCTTGTGCATGCGAGCATCAGTTTTGACCATTTCAACATAGTAATGTTTTTGTTTACTTTTTACCGCTCCAATATTTCAAAAATATATAACATTGGTCAAACATAAAAATGTTTTGACTGCAAACGTCCAATAGCGGTAAGAATTCATGACGGGAGCGGGTAAACCCTGCTTAGGCTGAGCGCACGAATCTCAGAGCACATTGGCTGGCGGGAGACGGCGCTTGCAAACGAAAAAAAAAAACCAAAAGTCAAGTAAGCACTACCAAATTGTTAATAGCTCAGCATTTTATAGGACCAGGTTGTACGATTCCAAACGATATGATTGCATTTCAGTCGTTAGCGAGACATTTGCTTCGTTGTTTCCACATCAGTTCTGCGCAACCGTGACATGTGACTAAGGATTGACAAAAAAGAGGTGGTTAAGGTTGGAATCAAAATTATTTTAATTATAGTAGTTAATGGATTAAAAATTAAAATGAGCCAATTTCAAGTAAAAAAAGGTTAATAAAGTTCGGCTTGACGGCTTGATAGTGGCTCGTTAACTTGAATTGAAAATAACCACTTAAATGAGAAAGAAAGTAATTTTATATAGAATATCAATTACAAAAAAAAGTTCAATAATAGTTCATTAAGCTCGATAACCAGTCCTACGGCTGATGTGAGTTACTACAACGCGTGTATCATTGTGACCACTCGTTCAGGTATTGTAACATCCTCAAATTTCAATTTAACAAAATTGCCAAAAATTTAAAACTTTGTATTTGCCTCTTTCTGGAGTTCCAAATTCCTCCGCAATTTTAATTGAGTTTCTCCTAAAATTGTGTTATGCAAATTAATACCAGGGCATAACTCCCTAAAGATAAAATAATAATAATGATTATAAAATCATATAATAATAAGATATAGCAGATGCAAAATAAATTAACCTACAAATACAAAGTATAAACCAATTCTAGAATTTTCATTAAAAGTTCAAAATTGAATTTAGTTATTAAAGCTCAAATCGAGGGTTGAAATTTAATATGACCCGAATTGCAAATATTACTTAAGAATATATTAATCGCAGAATGAAATAAAGAGCAATTATCATTCAAATTTGAATTGAGTTCATAAATAAATTAAGAATACAAGTTTCTTCAAATTTCCTTAGTTTGGCAGAATCACTATTTTCCTAATCTCTTCCCAGCGGCCCCACTCCCTCCTCTCTTTTTCCCATTTCCTTTCACTGCCTGCGGGCCCTGCGCCTCACTCTTTCTCCTTAGACCGGGCGCCCCCCACCAGGCAGCCTCTTCCTCCCCCTTCCTTCTCTCTCTCTCCCCGCGTCCGCTCTGCTATTTCTCCTTCCTCTCCGCGCTGCCCGGGATTTGCTCCCTCTGCCTGGTTCCCCTGCCGCCGCCCCCGGGTCTCCCTTGCCCTGCCCCGCCGCCCATGCTGCGCCCCTACCGCCGCCCCTGCGCCGGCCTACCGTGCCTTGTGCCGCCGCCCATGTCTTGCGCCTCCCACGCCGCGCACTGCTCCGATGACCTCAGCCACAACAACCGCATGGTCCCTTCCCTCTTCCGGCTATAAAGAAGCCTGAGCTCGCCTTGCTGCGTTCTTCCCTTCTTCTTTCTTCCTCCTCCCGCTCTACCTCACCAGTGCGTGCTCCCACGCCGGCCGCCACCGCCCCCAGCCGCTCCGGTGGAGCCCTACCCCCTCCGACTGCGTCGTGGCGCACCTTAACTCCCTAGAAGCCTCCACCGTCGGCCGATTGGATTTCTACAGAGCCAATCGCGCTGCACAGCTCTTCTCCCTCCCCTCCGGCCAAAGTCGCCGCCGCCTTCGCCATTCTCTCCTCGGCCAACTTCGCTTCGATTCCCCGCGGTGAGAGCTTCCCCACGACACCCTCTAGCTCCTCCAACAGTCGCCCAGACCTCTCGATGCCCGAGCTTCTCCCTCCACGTGAGCCTCCCCTCGCCGCCACAGGTTCACGGTGCTGGCCGCCTCGGACTCCCCTCCGGTTCAACCCCATGGCGTGGTAAGCTTCCCTCTACCTTCTAGATGCTCATGCTCACCCTCACTTCCCCTCTCTGGTCTCCCAGCGCCGGCGCCGTTGGCATTTGCCCATCACCGGCAGCCTCCTCTGTTCTGCCAAGTCCCGGCCGAATGCCATCCCCCTCTGTATTTTCCTCCTCTTGTTGTTTGAATGTGTGTCTTGTAGGTCCCAACCGAAGATTAGCAAGGTTGAATTCATGCCTACATAGTTGAACATTGTTGCTAAGAGCTGAATTCATATATATGTGCAAGTATGTATTCAGTTTGCCAAAGAATGTGTATGATTATGGACATTTACAGGGATGAAAAGTTGTTGCGGAATTGCAGTAAGCAAAAACAAATTGGCGCAAATTGTATGACAAGGAAAAATTAATAGCCTCATATGAAAGTAAGTCTTGATTTTGCATTATGTAAAGCTGTAGGAAATTGAAAATTTAAATGTCATGCAAGCCTTCTTAAATGATAGCTAATGCAAGTGGTTAGTATGAATTCATATAAGAATATAATGGCCTACGATCTGGTCGTGAGTATATATGTGAATATGTACATGTATGTATGATAAGCAATAGGAGTAAGCTGTCAAAAATTAAATAAGCTTCATTGTTAAAAGAGCTAATTCGGTTTGATAAATAATCCAGAAGATTACGAGGTATCCTGTAATTAGTCTTGAATGTATTTATAAAAATTAAATACTGCATAAGGAATGAATTGCAAATGAGTAAAGGTTATAGAATGAGAGGTTTAGACCATAACTATTGTATTTAGGATTTGGAACTTAAGTGAAAGAAGTATGACAAGAGTGTTATAAATACCAGGATGGCTCTTCTAATATATAATAGCTAATACAATTCAATTAGCATAAACTCAATGAAAATAAAATGCATACGATCTAGTTGTAAATATATATGCATATATATGTGAAAAGTAATAGGAAGTTGTTGAAAATCAAAGAAGGGTATACTAAAGTTAAAATTATCAGAAAGCTAATTCTGAATGATCGCATAAAGCTAGGAAATAATCTAGAGTAGTAAGATGTGTTGTCAATATCTACCTTGAAATGTAAAGATTAATGAATTAGCTTTCACATAAAAGTTAACTAATACCAGAGCATGCATAGACTGTTCTTCCTGATAGCAAGTCAATAATTTGGGAACAAATAATGTAAGGATATGTAGATATGCTCTTGTAAGTTTGGAACCATAAACCTATGCAAAGATCGTTCCCGACGATCATAGATAGGCCTCGACAAACTAAAAAGTAAAAATCGCCCAGATAATAAATTAAGTCTCTCCTCAATCAAAATATTCGGCATAAATTAAAGAATCATAGGATGTATCTACTTAAAATCCCCTGAGCGTCTATAAATAAAATAACCCGTGCCAGTGGTGCTTTAATAAACAAACTTGGGATGCACGTCTTCCATTACTAGAATTATAGACTATAAGACTAATTTGGTAAATCAAAATAATCATGTACCTTATATATGCAACACATACCTTAAATCGTAAATGTTAAACATGACAAAATATTATCCCGCTAAATTCATGCATCTGTCCATAAGTATACCCTAACTCATGGAACTTCCTTGATAAATATAAAATTATAAAAAAATTATTAAATAAAGTGGATCAAACCTTGGTAATCTACCGATAGCTATATCTAGCCATCTTTGAACCCGAGGCGGAATACTTCGGTGAATACCCTTTCCGCCATAATACCTCACTTTCCTTTTCCCATTCATCGCTCCGCTCCTACTCTGTTGAATTCGTCGATTTCCCGCATCCACTCAATCCTATCCAAAAGTCATCCTTTAATTCATAATAAAGTTAATTTGAGTTTATTTGGATTTACTTGGATCTTTTTGAGTTATTTGCATTCCGTTGCTTAGCGCGTAACTAGAAACTGGAATCTTCGAGAGGATCCAGCCAAACCACGATCTAGAAGACGATGCAAATCAGTAGTACGAGATCGACAAACAAGAGAGCCTTGAGTGAGCTCAAGACCGCGGTAAACCGCGCCAGGCGAGTCAATACTTTGATCATTTTGAATACCCATTTTACAAATTATTTAGATTCAAAGTATCAAATGTATGCTATCATTTTATGTATTACCTTATGTTAGATTTTATGCTTTAGCTAGCTGCCCATTTAACAAGTGCTACTATTATATCTTTCCGACACATTTATACTGTGAACATTGTTACCCTAGGAAAAACTTATAAATATAGAGTTTCAAAAGAATCGCTTACAATTATAGTACTTGGCATAGCACTGCTTAGACTCAGGGGTGTCCACAATGTTCCAATATCGTATGCAAATGTAAAGAGCAAGTTTTGGAAAAAGTTGTGGTTGACAAAGGTTGGTATGTTTAAAATGGTAATTATTTTATGCCCCCAAAAATCCCCAAAATTGCTTATGTGGCTAGGCGGCTGGTTCGGGGGTGTGGTGCACCGGGTGCATGAGTGGGGTTTGTGGTAGAACCGCCCAGATGATCAAGGATCGAATCGGGTCATGACCTCCCATCGTAAAATAGTACAACCACAAGTCTGCAAAGTGCAACTTGGCTAAGTAAATCTTACTGAACTTCGGACTCATCTCACAAATTTGGGAGAGAAGGCCGGAGCCTGTGGTGGCTAAAGGGACACCGAGTGGAGGGTGAATTGTTTTTCTTATTTTACTAGCGTATGGGGAGTGGAGCTCGAGGCGCTAGTGAAAGAGTGATTAACATCCCACGCAACTATGGGTCCCACCGCAAGTGGGGGCAGACTCATAGGGTGAGATGAGACCCTGAGGCCAGGTAGTATTGAAAGGTTACTGTGATGATCTGCTCAACTGCATGACTAAGGAATCATGCGGGACAACGAGTTGATTGTCTCTTGTGGTGAAAGTGTATAAACTCTGCAGAGTCAAAACTATTCGAATAGCCGTGCCCACGGTCAAAAGCGGACATGGGAACTTAACTCTGATATAGTTCTGTTTCAAAAATAATTTGTAAAAAGGTTGGGATCTGGAATAGGAAAATGAAGCACGAAGGAATGTCCTGGTTTGAGTTGTCCTGGGTGTCGTCCCAGTGGTAAGTTAAGTGGCTATAACGCTGAAAACTGGTTTTGTGGAACAAACAATCTGAGTTGATGGATGAGATTTGCACTTATTCAATAAAATCTTTTGTTCAAAAGTATTATAAATTTTGGTCCAAAGGCTAAGTCTAGGAATTTCTTATATATATTAAGTCTTTTAAAATACAACTTTCGGCAAAATAAAATAAACCTGAGCCTATCCTTTATCAAACCATACATGTTATATACTTGCATTCTGTGTGTTGGCTCGTTGAGCACGGGGTTGTAGTGCTCACTCTCGCATAATCAAAAATCCAGAATTAAGAGTCAAATCGCTGCACTTCAGCAATGCGCTAAGCCATGATGAAGAAGAGAACAAGAAGGTCAAGAACTAGGTCGCGAACCTCCAGCTGGCTGCCTGTGGGTCTCACCTGTGTGCTTGGTTTTCCGCTGCTGCTTTCGTTATCTTCGGCCTAATCGGCCTTTGTGTAAGTATTCTATTATATTTTCACTTCCGCTTGATATGTACTTTGATGTTCAGTACTGTAACTGTGAGTACTATCTACTGATCCAGGGAATAGTGCAGTGGAATCACAGAAGATTTTGGATTGAAAATCCGGGTCCGACTGGTATCTGCCCCATGCGTTCAGTTATAATCATTCAGGTAAAAAAAAAGAATTTGCGCACAAGAGTTGAAAGATTTAAAGCTAGCACAACTTTGAGGGTGGCATCCAACTAAATTTCCCGAGGATGTTACATGGTAAAATTCGATGCAACGACAGTAGGTTGTGGATAAAACAAAGGCACATACATGCCATGCAAGGAGAACACCAGCACACCACGGAACAAAAACCAAAGAGAAAGGAAAAGAACTGGAATTGCACAACGCTAGACCAATTAATTCATTATAATTTCCATTGGAACATGAACTTCGATCAAGAGTATACTAGGTACACCAATCATCTGAACAGAATTACAGAATGGTAACATACCAAGAGCTGCAGAAAGGCGATTGCAGAGGAATTCTAGTAATGTCATTGACGAGCCAAAGCCAATTCCATATCAAGCGCAGAGTCGAATCTGTTCTTTTGGTTAGAAGCACGCCTCCAACAGGCAGCAGCAGCAAAGGGCGGCCAAGCTGTCGAAACAGGGAAAATAATGAGTAAAGAAACATAAGAGCTACTGATAAATTGCCATCGCAAAAATATTTTGTTTGTTTTAGGTTTTAACACTTGCTTAGGTAGATAAGAACAAATGAACAATAGAGAGTGTTATGTACAATACTCCTACTTGTGCAAATTCACAAGGCATCTAATTGAGTGTATCATCAATCACCATCGAGCAGCATATTCCAGCACTGCTTGAAAGCTACTGGCGCACTACAGCACTGTTATTGGGGGTATTGGTCTCCTCGAACTATTTATGTGAACATCAAACGGAAAACACTATGAAATGAATGATATAAACAACGAGTGACGAGCTTGGGAAAAAGAACCAACAAATCAGGATTCGGTGAACAACATGCTTCTAATTATACCAGAAATGCTTCACATACAAATCAAGTTTTAGAAAGCTTGTAACGAAATATCTTCAAATCGGTAGGTAGTAAGTTGACGTGGCATTCCATGTAGAGTCTAATTTCCGTTCTAACTTCAACAACGAACAATTTTGTTCAACAAATGTTAACAGATTAATCGAAACCAAGAGTCCAGGGAATAATGCATTGGTTTATTCTTCCCAAAGTAGTTATGCCAACATCGAGCAGGAAACACAAACACAGTAAACAATATGCAAATATACAACTTGGACGCAACCAACAAACTAGGACATGGTAACTGTTGTTGATACGAGACCGGATAGTAAACGTACAAGAACCCTGGTCAGATGCAGAAACCACTGAGGATACAGAAAGATCAAGGAGAAGCACATGAATGACTAAGTGTATTTAATATAAATGTCTATGGTTACAAATGTTTTCCTCATCTTCACTTACAAGAGGTTCTATTTATAGAATGGGACGAGGAGACAAATGAAGTAACAAGTTTGTCCTCGGGGCCTATAGCATATTCCTAAGGGTGTTTTCATCCTTCACACTAAGTAGGTCTACCTAGATTACCCAATTCTTCTCCACCTAATGCGAACAGATTAATCAACCAAAAATTTAGTGTGACAGAGAGGATGTCCGATGCGTCAGGTACAAGGCCAGCTTCATGTAAACAGAACGTAGAGGTCACTTTGGCCACACTGAACAACAAACAGGTAAGCAAAAGAAAAAAAGGGTCGGGAGGCATGGTCAGCTCACGAGCGCGGAGCCCCCACCCCACCCGCGTATTGGCACTCGCCTAGCTACCACACATACGTCCGCACCGCGAAAGAACCGATCCCCTGATTAACGTCCGCCCCACCGCCGGCGGAGGCATCTCCGGCGGCATCGTGAGATCGACGGCGAACGTAGGCTCGCCTCTAAGATCTAGTCAACATGTAGCGCCGATACGCATGAGATGGGTTATCAAGGAGAAGGGAGGAGGGGGCGTACCATCCCTCCATGAAGGAGGGCCCGCTGCTCTGGTGGTGGTGGTGCTGCGGCGGCGGCGCCTGCGCGTACGGCGGCGGGTATCCCTGCAGGGGTACCCCTGAGCCGGCGGTGGGTATCCCTGCGGAGGGTACCCTTGAGCCGGCGGTGGGTAGCCCGGCGGCGGGTATGCGTCCTTCCCCGGATACCTTGTGTACAAACACAGGCACAAAGATCCCAAAACACGTCAAGAAAAATGGGATCAATCACGAGACTATTGGTTTCAGCACAGGAATCTGCAAAAGAATCAAAGAACAATATGGTGGAATTTGCTAAACTGGAATCAATCAAGAGCTCTCGGTTTTGGGGCAATTTTCTCTGAATATCACAAAACTGGCAAAAGCCTTACGTGCTACAGTAACTGAATAAACACACACGCGCTGAAGAAAACTGAACCTGCGCTTAAGGCGCCACAAACTGATCGGATCCGAATAACTCGGTCACGATCTACAACTGAAAACAAACTCGACACGACTCGGTCTAAGCAAACAGGGCTGGATTATTTCCAACATTCACCCCCCTAATCCAGACCTTGATCTTTAAACTGCCTGCACTCCCAACTGCTCTCTCATTTCAGCAAACTTGACTCTTCCGAGCGCTTTGGTTAATATGTCTGCCTTTTGTTCTTCAGTGCTTACATGCTCTACTATGATTTGCTTTCCTTCAACACATTCCCGTATGAAGTGGAATCTTGCATCTATATGCTTGCTTCTCCCGTGAAATACAGGATTTTTCATCAAAGCAATAACTGATTTGTTATCTACAAACAGCTTCGCTGGTTCTTGAACCCTGCCTGTGATATCATGCAGTAAACCTCTCAACCATACGGCTTGACATGCAGCTACCGTTGCAGCCATGAATTCTGCCTCACAGGAAGAGAGCGCAACACTTTTTTGCTTGCAGGATCCCCAAGTGATCATGTTCCCACAATAGTAGAACACTAATCCACTTGTACTCCTTCGGTCATCGACATCACCTGCTAAGTTACTGTCCGAATACCCAATCAATTGTTTGTCCTTTCTTCTTGAGTACACCAAACCAATGTTTAATGTGCCCTTTATGTACCTCAAGATGTGTTTAATGGCTTGTCCATGAGATCTCCTCGGGCTCTCCATATACCTGCTTGCAACACCAACTGCATATGCTATATCAGGTCTTGTGTGAAGTAGATACCTCAGACTTCCAATTAACTGTCTGTATTTTGTCGGATCAATTTCCTCTCCTTCTTCATCTTTACAGAGCGTCAGCTTCGGCTCCATTGGATATGAAACTGCATTGCAGTCACTCATCCCGGCTTCCTGCAATATCTTCTTAGCATAGTTCTCTTGCTTCAAAGTAATGCCATCTTCTTTCTGCAAAACTTCTATTCCCAAATAGTATGCAAGGAGCCCAAGGTCACTCATTTCGAATTCTTCAGTCATTTGCTTCTTAAACAGTGTAATCTCCTTGTCACTAGTCCCAGTAACAACCAGGTCATCCACATATACTCCCACTACTAGTATCTCCCCTCCATTGTTCCTTTTGTAAACTGCTGGCTCATGTGGGCACTTTTGAAACCCGAGTGACTTGAGACTTTTATCCAGCCAGATATTCCAGGCCCTGGGAGCCTGCCGAAGTCCATATAGTGCTTTGGCTAGTTTGTAGACTTTCTTTTCTTGTCCCTTTACTATAAATCCCTCTGGTTGCTCCACATACACTTCCTCTTGAAGTTCCCCATTCAAAAATGCAGTTTTGACATCTAAGTGATGAACTCTCCATCTTTCTTGTGCAGCTAAAGCTAATATGAGTCTCACTGTCTCCATTCTTGCTACTGGAGCAAATACCTCTTCAAAATCAATACCTGGTTGCTGCACATATCCTTTGGCAACAAGCCTAGCTTTGTGCTTCACCACATTCCCTTCTGCATCTTTCTTGAGTTTAAAAACCCATTTTAGCCCAATTGGTTTGTGCCCAGGTGGAAGTTCAACCAGTTTTCAGGTTTTATTCTTGCAAATAGAGTTGAGTTCACTTCTCATTGCCTCTTCCCACTGTGGGTTACCAATTTGCTTCTTGATATCTCGTGGCTCCTCTCTTGATGCCATAAGTAGTTCATCATCCAGCTCTATTGGTTCAGTATTTGCATATATATCAGCCAAGGACCTGTACCTTCCATGGAATTCTTCTGAGCTGTCACTTGTGACAGGTGTGTTTGATGCTGCTACTGCACTCCCAGGTGTGTTTGTCACTGGTGTTAAAGGCTCGATTTCTTCTGCCTTCTGCTTTGTTTCTCTGGCAAAATGCTTCTCATGATCGGCTGAGAGCTTGCCACGGTAAGTGAATCTTCTGCTACGACAGGTGAATTATTCCCACTGTCTCCTGCTGCATCTGCTGATTCAGTCATCTCTGCCTCTACTCCCATGTTCAATAGAGAATGTTACCCACTTCTGGAGATCAGTTTGTACATCATCCTCCCATTTCCAGATTGCAGCTTCATCAAAAATCACATCCCGGCTTACATGTAATTTGCCAGTTCTTGGGTCTACCATCCGATAAGCCTTGCTGCCCTCTTCCACAACCAGGTGAATCATACTCTTGCTCCTATCATCCAACTTTCTTAGCTGACCTGAGGGTGTTTTGACATAACCAACACATCCAAACACTTTTAGATGGCCAAGGTGAGGTTTCCTATTATTCCATGCCTCATAGGGTGTGATTTTACTGAAAGCTTTTGTTGGAGCCCGGTTAAGTATATACACTAAATGTCTGACTGCTTCTCCCCACAATCTCCCAGGTAGCTGTTTTGTCTTCAAAAGGCTGCGAGCCATCTCCATCACAGTCCTATTTCTCCTCTCTGCTACCCCGTTCTGCTGTGGGGTATAAGGTGCAGTGAGGTGCCTTTCAATCCCTTCAAGCTCACAGAAGGTTCTGAATTCATGTGACACAAATTCACCTCCTCGGTCAGTTCTAAGTACTCTTATCCTGTGCTTTATCTGGTTTTCAGCCTGTGCTTTGAATCTCTTGAATGCAGCAAAGGCTTCACTTTTGCATTTCAGTGCATATATCCACATCATCCTACTAAAGTCATCTATCAAGAGAAAGAAATATTTGTTACCAGAAGCTGTTTGAGGGGTAATTGGTCCACATAAGTCTGCATGAACAAGTTGCAGTGGTTGCTCAGCCCTGTACTTGGCCTGAAGTGGAAAAGAATTTCTTATCTGCTTTGCACTTAAACACTCTTCACAAATCTTCAATGGATGATCTATCTTTGGTAGACCTTGCACCATATCTTCCTTATGCATCTGCAGTATTGCCTGAAAATTGACATGACCTAATCTTGCATGCCACAACCAAGCTGGTTCACTTAGACTTACTGCTAGACAAACAGGTTTGCTTGTTTCCAGCACTATTTTATAAAATCTGTTTTGAGATCTCTTCACTTTCATGAGCAGTCTTCCATTTCTATTATGAACCCACAAGAAATCTGCATGCATAACAACTCCACTGCCTTCTTCTGACAATTGGCCAAGGCTAATAATGTTGCTACACAAACTAGGGATATAATAGACATCTGTTAAAAGTTTTTGCTCACCATTTTTGCATTGGAACAATATGGATCCCTTTCCTTTTATGTGTATGGTTGAACCATCACCAAATCGAACATGTCCACTAATCTTTTCATCTAGTTCACTGAACTTAGATCGACTCCCAGTCATATGATTACTAGCTCCATTATCAAGGAACCATACATCTGACTCTATCTTCAGATCTCCACACCCCTTTGATTCTGTATCCTGCTTCCTTTCATTGAGCAATACTACTGCCGATTCTTCCTTCTTTTGTGAGTTCTCAACACAAGTGGCTAAGAACAATGTTTGATCTTCTTCATGTGTCTGAACAAGATTAGCATCCTCTTCTTGCCTTCTGCTTTGACACTGTGATGCATAATGCCCCATACCTTTGCAAATATAGCACTTAATATGGTTTTTGTCCTTACCATTTCCAGTACTGCTCGAACCTCCTTTCCTGAATGAGTTGAAACCTGTGTTAAAACCTCCTCGATTCCCTCTGCTGCGGCCTTGCCACCTTCCACGACCTCTTCCTCTTTCGTGCCAATCTGAGTTACTGAAGCTTCTGCCTTCTGGATAACTGAATCCTCGGCCTTCAGAGTTACCGAAATTTCGGCCTCCTGGATTGCCAAAACTTCTTCCTCTGGTGTACTGACTTCTGCCACCACCTCTTTGCCGAGGTTGCCACTAACCATGGGTTAGCAGGAGTCTTCCTTCACTACTGTCTCCTGCACCTTTTATGCGTTCTTCATAAGCCTTTAAGCGCCCAATTGCTTCCTCAAGAGACATTGCCTCAACATCTGCAAACTGCTCGATTGCAGCCACCACTTGCAGAAATTTGTTGGGTACTGTCATGAGAAGCTTCTTCACCAGAGCTGCATCTTCCAGTGTTTCTCCGAGATTCCTGATTTTGTTTGCAATCATACTCATTCTCCCGGCAAATTCATCAACCGAATCTGATTCCTTCATTCGGAGTGCTCCAAACTCATTCATCAATGTCTGAACTCTTGCCTTCTTCACCCGATCTGCCCCAAGGTGCATTGTCTTCAGACTCTCCCATGCCTCTCTAGCTGTCTTCTTTTTGCCTAGCAATAGCAGGACATCTTCTGGGACCGCCTGATAAATGCATGCCAGCGCCATCATGTCTTTCCTCCTCTCGACAACCGCACCGGCTGTCGGCACAACCGCGTCCCAGACCCCTTGTGCTTCCATGAAGACCTCCATCTTCATTGCCCATGTGGAGTAATTACTTGGCGTCAACATCGGGTAATGCAAAGATACGCCACCTTCCTTCATCGCGGATTCTTTGCTCTGTCGAGCTCGGTCGAAGTCTTTGGAGGTGGACATTCTTCCGAATTGGGGATACTTTGGCATAAACCAAAGCTCTGATACCAAGTATTGGTTTCAGCCCAGGAATCTACAAAAGAATCAAAGAACAATATGGTGGAATTTGCTAAACTGGAATCAATCAAGAGCTCTCGGTTTTGGGGCAATTTTCTCTGAATATCACAAAACTGGCAAAAGCCTTACGTGCTCTGATGGCTGAATAAACACACACGCTGAAGAAAAGCGAACTGCGCTTAAGGCGCCACAAACTGATCGGATCCGAATAACCCGGTCACGATCTACAACTGAAAACAAACTCGACACGACTCGGTCTAAGCAAACAGGGCTGGATTATTTCCAACAGAGACAAGCGGCCAGATCGTTCACAAGGTGTAAGAGGAGAAAACGAGATGGATCTTGGGGAGAATTTAACAGAACAGGCGAACCTTGCGGCGGGGGCACGCCGACGGGCGGCTGCTGGCTGTAGTAGCTCATCTTGGCGGCGGATTTAATTATTTCTTCGCCTTGGGTACTGCAGACGACGCAAATTTGGACACATATAGCATGTTTGGTCTCCAAAATTCCAAAAATAGCCTCTACACGATGAGAATTTCAGAAATAGCCCCTTCCCCACCACGGAATATCCCGGTGACGATATGTGGGCTGGTGGTGCGCCCGGGGGGCGCACCACCGACTGTAGCATGCACGGGGTGGTGCGGCCCTCGGGCGCACCACCAACTGTTCACACGGGTGGTGCAGCCCCTGGCCGCACCACCCACTGTTCATCGTTTTTTTATTTGCGATAATGTGTAATTAGATAATTTATTTTTTATCCGTTCCAAAAAAAAATAACTACATGCATGTATCCGTTCATCCGTTTTTTTTCAAGCGTACTACTGCATGCATGCATGGTGGGACGGCCTAGGAATTGATGGGCTAGTTGCTGGTCAATTGGTTCGTGTCCTTTTGTTTTGCACCGCATACATGCATCAGGGAAGGAATCACCATGCACCGAAAGCAAATAGTGGAAACACTATTCGTTGTATCTTTACGTTCCATCTTTCACTGTTTTATGTCACTGTGGACTCTTTACGTCGCGTCGCTGTTTCACGTTATGTCACGGAGAGGAGAGGAGCTGCCTACGTATGTCTTTCATTGCTCTCATTTCTCCCTTGTGCTCTATTGCTCATTTCTTCCATAGCTGCGTCTGAGAGAGTGAGAAGGAGTTAAGAAATGAGGGTTTAATCGCGGCGCTCAGTTAAGTTCATTTACAATCAGTAGTTTTTATAGTTGTGAAAGTTATAGATCGTCTCGTGGGCTTCAAGAAGATGTTTTTTTTGTCTCGGTGTAAATAATTTTTTTTTCGTGTGATTATTACGTAATTAAGCAAACTCTCAGTTTTTTCGTTTGCAATTAGGAGTTTTTGCAGTTGCGAAAGTTGTAGATCATCTCGTGGGCTTCGAGAAGAGGTAAATTATTTTTCTCCGTGTAACTATAATTTTTTTGCACATGTCATTATAGTTTTAGCAATGTGCTTAGCATGTAGTTAGCTAAATGATGTCTTTTTAGTGTAGAAATATAGTAGTTAGCCTTGTGTAGTTGGTCTATGCCCATAGTTAACTTAGAAGAGAAAGTGTTGTTATTGTTATTAATTAGTTATTAGTCACGATTACTTAAATTTAGCTAAATGACTTTGCATGCAGACCAAGTAGTGTTATTTTGTATTTAGATTGTTATGCAATATTTAGATTATTATTTTGTACATATGGCCTAAAAGTCAAAAAACTAAAAATGTGAAATATTATTAGCTGAAAATACACAGACTGTTTGATGAAAAAAATAAACAAAATTATTTCATTACAAATAAATTATTATACAATGTGTAGGGTGTTAATGTGTTCCTGTCCCATAAAAACCAGAAATTTTAGTAATTTTAAACATTAGTAGCTGGAGGTACTTAGACTATTTGACGAAGAAAATAAAAATTTTTTATGTGTTACAGAATAAATAATATGTAATGTGTACTGTGTTAATTTTGACATGTCCCATGAAAGTCTGAAATTTTAATTCGAGTATATATGTTGAAAGGCATGCATATCATTATGAAATGTTATTGATGGATTTATATTGTAAAACTGATATTTTAAAAAAACATACCCATAAACAGTTGAATTTGTGTATTAAAAATCACGGTGCCCTGAAAACATGGTATCTCTATTGGAAGGCTGCATATAAACTTTTATAATTTTTTGAGCTCATTTGTTATATGTAACAACTCATACAACTATCATGATCATATGATTTTTGAAGGAATGTTCATAGCGGATAAATTTGTGCAAAAATTACATAATTATGTACGTTGTGTCAGAGTACTGCACTTAAATTTTTATAATTTTTGTAGATCGTGTACTATATTTAAAACTTCAAATAAACATTACACATAAAATATGTAGTCTTTTTTTTTGCTAAATTCCTTGTTATGTAGTTATTTTGTATACATATGTTGCATAGAGAATTAATATTATAGCGTAGAGAATTATGTAGGCTTTTTTTTGTGAAATTTCGTTGTGTACTAAGGTATTTTCTACGGACTAATCGTAGGTACCCATGGCTAACATTCAAGACTTACTTGTGTTCTTTGCGAGTGGGCTCGTACGCGACGGGCCATGCGGGGCAGACGTGTCAAATTGTGACCGGACTGTGATCCATGCACCCGATTTGAACACCATGACCCTGCATGATCTTCGGAGGTGTATCTGTTATGCGTTCGATTGGGAGACAAGTCGGAAGAAGTTGCGGATCGAGGCGCTGTATGCTACTCCGGGAGGTGGTGCTGGGGAGATTGTGTGGCAACTTATAAAGGTGACCACTGATGTTGGATGGGCCCGGTACATGGAGGTCGTATGCAACCCTGCCGCATCGACATATGGCAGGCCCGGTACATTGTACTTCAGTTGTGGTCGTGGGAGCACTTCCCGGGTGGAGCCTGTCTTTTTGTAGTGCCGTGCACCCTTACGCCTTCAGGCGGGAGTTCTACGATGAGGACCACGACCTCATTCATGGGCCCACCATGGGTACCCGTTGGACACACGCGCAGCTTCGATGGGCTAAGGAGAGACCTCGACGTGTGTACCAAGAGTTTCACAACCAGTTCGAGAGTCTCTACGATAGTGAGATAGTCTAGTCGCCATGGACTACGCAGTTCATTGCGAGGGTGGCCCTGCACGGACTATTATCTCAGTGCGACGGAGACCACTCGTACTGGTTGATGACCTGCCACCTGGTCTTCTCGCACTTCGTGGAGCCGTACAACCCACAACGAGTCATGAGGCAGTTTGGGCTGTACCAGCTGGTGCCACCCCCACTAGGGCGGCCACTTGACGCGGATTCCCATCGGTACGTCTTCTCACGGTAATTGTGATTGCTGTATGGATGCATAATAGTACTAACTGTGTTTCGTGTCACACAACCTGCAGGCAAACAAGGAGAGGACGATAGGACAATGACTAGACGGCCACACAGCAGTCGTGGACGGAGTTGTGGCGTGACTACAGGAACACGGAGGTTGTGCACGAGCCACGGCCCTACGACCTCGACACATACACTGAGTACCTTAGGTGGTACATTCCAGGCGCCCACAGTAGGCTTACTGGGCCAGTGCCACATCGTCCAGTAGAGGTCATGCATGAGGCCGCTCTACAGGTAGGTCCAGACCGTCATCGAGCTGCACGGAACGATGAGTTGGTAGTTGTGTTTGCTTTAATAATACATAGCAGTACTTGTATGTCTTCACCATATCTCTCTACGCGTTTGAACTAATTACGTATTTCACTGCAGTACGACCGCCTCCATCGTATACATAACGAGGCTGCTAACCTTCTGTACCGTGGGAGGGCCAACACAGCTGATCGTTGGATTTCTTCAGTTCGCAACATTTTCAACGAGGCGAGGGATGCGATCAAGACCATCAGCTGCAGTCGGCACCGAGATGACATCGTCGCACGACACGGTGGTAGGGGACCACATCCAGCTCCACCCCCCTCGTCCGGATGTCTGTCGCAGTCTAGTGGCAGTCCAGCTCCACCCCCCTCCAACAGGGGCTCCCTACTGAAAGTGACACCGACTCGGAACAGCAACAGGACGAGGCGTTGCCGCCATGCGATTATGGCGGTCAGTCGAGCATGCATGAACAGTTTGGTCATATGTACGAGCAGACGTACCAAGGGTACGCTGCGCAGGAGTACATGGATGACTTACTGCCACGATCGTCATTCGGACAGCCGCATACATCGATACGATATAATGTACAAAATGAAATATGTATGTACGCTCGGACGCACTAACACGTAATATAAATGAATGCAGGTTTACGCGGAGCAACTTGGACACGAAGGCCAGGGTCCTTCGTCTTCACTGCCGACTACCCAAGTACATGACTTACTACAGTACTCAGCACTACAAACGTCGCGGTGTATGTACTAATCAACCTTTGTTATGTGGACAGGACATAGACCCGACTGCGAATGAATGGCTGAGCTCCATTTTTAGCAATCCGTCGCAGCCCTCCACAGAGTTCTTGGCAACACCGTAGGCGTCACAGTACGACCTCCGAGACGCACCAAATGCACCTGACAGGCTCACCTACTCTCATGACCACTTACGTCGGCAAAGGAAGCGGCCACCACCTCGAATATAATTTTTTGCATTGTATTGTAACTGAAACGGGATGTTGTACATGGAAATAGACTTGGTAATCTCATATTTCCGTTTCAAGTCGTTATTGTCGTCATATGTTATTTTATTTGATCCGTTTGAACTCGCCATTGGTAGTACTTGTGGGGTATTACTCGTCATATGTCATACAAATGATTTGCTAAGAGTTAAGGTACCAATTCTGGCAGTATGACCTTCGAAATGCACCGCATGGTTTCCTTCTCGGAGGATCACATGCAGCGTCGGAGGATCACATGTACAACACGCATGTGGGCACCTTCTCGGAGGATCACATGCAGCGTCGGAGGAGGCGACAACAAGATTCGTAATGAGTTTTTATAATTGAGATGTTGTAATATCGCATGGTTTCCTGCAATCATTTATGTAATTTTTGTGTTTGTACTGTAATACGGTTGTGAAATTATTTTAATTACAATTAAGGCATCATTGTAATATGACAAGTACGCACGCATGTGGGCACTGTAGCTTTTAACATGCATTACACATACATACATTAACTCTCCAATAGGAGAAGACACGAGAACAACAAACATAAGGTACAACATAGCATAAAATATTACCAACATAAACGAGAATAACCTACAGCTCTACATATTCACGATAACAATGAATACAACACAAGAAAGAAAATAGCACACAACATTAAATTTATCTTCCACTCCAGTCTATCGAAACGATGCCACATCTCTACGAGGTCGCTACCCCCCACGATTTGAACGAACCCGAAACAATCGTACTCACCGAGTGAAAGGGACACTTGTAGTAGTGCTGCCTAGGATTCGCAGCTATGTGTGAGGTCTTACGTCTAACAACCGTGTTGTATTGTGGGCAAATCACCGTGGGTGCCGATGAAGAGGTGCTGAGATGACTCATATCGGCGTCCAGGGGAGTGAGCATGAAAGAAAGCTACACAGATTGGGAACAACTAATTCAGGAGGTGAGGGAGAGCAATGCAGGGGACTATGTGAGGAATGGCTCCCTCTTATACGCTCAATGGGGGGCCTCACTCACAGAGGGCACAGAATAAGAAGACGTCACGCATTGACAACACTAAAGAGGCCAGCTTTGCAAAGAGGTCAGCTTTGCGTAGTGAAATGAAAAAAGCGAACAGCTTTGTATAGTGACATGACAAAAGAGGTCAGTTCTGCCCACAGACATGACAAAAGCAGTCAGCTTTACGCACTGATATGATAAAAGAGGGCAGCTTTACGCAGTGACAAGACAAAAGAGGACATCTTTGTGCAGTGATAAGACGAAACATCCCGGCTTTACATAGTGACACGAAAACACTGACAGCTTTGCGCAGCGACAGGATGATGAACATAACAAATAAAATACGACACATCACTAACTTAATCACTCTCTCTACTCCATATCGTAGAAAGCGTGCGTACTGATACAAGGTACAACCATACACCTCGTTGCCTATATGCCAAACGAGCCTCGTGGCACCCACATGGAGTATTGCTGAGGGGGACGCCTCGGACGTCAGCCGTCGTTGTAGTGGCACGCACATATGCAGCTAGGGTTTGCGTAGCAACATGTGGGATCGTACAAGCTTTCTATGTTCACAACGTCCTCGTTGCCCCTCTCGCGTTGCATCTATTGACGGAGGTCGTTATTCTCCTCGTTGAGAGTCTCGATTCGCTCCTCCAACTCAAATATTCGATACCATAATGTATTCACATAGTTAGCAATATACAGTTGATGAGGAGGGTCGATCCTGCGGGAGAAGTCACATTTCGCCAGCTGCGGAAAAGGACGGTTAACATGGAGGCTCCATTAAGCAGTAACGAAAAATGTACTATTAGCAATATGTACCCCGGAGTGTGGGCATCGAAAGAAACGTCGTCCGCCATCGATTGGGCCATCCAAGACCTGCACGACCGCGTCCTCATTGTGCCTGCAAAAAGGCCACACGGGTTGAGCACGCCGGCTTGGTATCAGGCGGTAGTGTGGACCGAAGATCTCCCTCCTTTCCAAGGGAAGGTCTTCCTTCGGTGACTCAGATCCGACTGGCCCCTCAGCTTCCGACATGGTATGTTTCTGCACGACGGAGAAGGTACTTCTTCGTTCGATTTAAAGGGTTCTCTACGTAGGGGCCGAGGGACCAAGAAAACGACACAGCTGACACGTTTCCACGAGAGTAGGGTAGTTAGGGGGGCCCTCGAGCACACGCGTATGGAAAAGGACAGATGCCCGAGGAGGTGTCGTCAGGCATTTCATGGCTTCATCATTTTTTGTGCGTGTGCCCACCGACACGGGTGAGTGCCACCCACTGCAAAGACTGGACGGGGCCAGTTTTGCGCACCGACATGACCAAAGACTGCAAAGACAGGACTGCACATCTTTCCGCACTGACGGGAAAGAGAGGTCAGCTTTACGCAGCGAGTAGACAGTGACATGATAAGACTCGGCAGCTTTGTGCAGTGAGGGGGACGAGTGGCCTGCTTTACGCAGTGACAAGACGAGACCGGCTGGCTTTGTGCAGTGACAGCACAAGAATAGGCAGCTTTACGCAGTGACATGACAAGACAGGACGAGACGAGACAAGGGGGGCCAGCTCTGCACAATTTCATTAATTCCCGGGCCAGCTTATCACGGCTCGTAATTAATCACACCATACCAACCCCTGAGCCTACAAAAGGAGGTGCAAGGGATTAGGGAGAAGGCACTACAGAATCCAAACCCCACACTTTCAAGATGGACAAGAGGCAGAAGGCACAGTGGGAGAAGATGCAGAAGCAATGGGAGGAGACTCGCGACATAGCAAGATCTGCGGCGGCCTGCGACGAACGGAAGAGGGCAGCTGCGGCACGGGCCCAAGAAGCGGTGCGTGCAAGGAGGACAGCTCCCCGAGAAGACATCTCGCGTCGCACCGACCCCCTCCCGGCGGTTCCAACGGAGCGTTTGCCGCGAGACCCACCAGAGGGGGAGAGGTTGCCGCTCTGTTGGGGTCAAGACCCATGTAAATTCTTTAAGTCGAAGCAACGGCTTAGCCTGGGTATGTGCTACTAGGGTTACGTAAACTACTCCAGCGATTATTCGGACCGACGTTGGGACACGATCACCTATCGACAGCCGGTAAGAACCACTTACAGTGTGTTCCTCCGCACTACTTCTCTTTTCTAGTACGCACTAACATTTTCTGTGTATCCGTAGTCCCCAAAACCACTGTGCGGGTATCGCAAATGGATCGATCAAGAGATCCACCCATACGACCAGTGGACTCTCGGCATCCGTGATTCGCGAGGCGGAGCGCCGGAACGACGAGCAGGCCGAACGTATACGTCGGGAGACGCAAGCTTATCTCCAGGCGTGCAACCGTAGGGAGCGTGAAGCTCGTGAAAGGGAGTGCGAAAGGAAGAGGGAGCTAGCGGCCAAGGTAAAAGAGGTAGCCGAGGAGTTCGATGCAGAGGTCGCGAGGAAGGAAAAATGGCCACGGTCCACGCAGTAGGTGGGGCTGTTCCGCGCTGGTCTGGTGAATGGCCCCGGTTATTCCATTGTGTGTCTTCGGGTTCGTTTTGATCCACACATGTATCGTAGGAGTATGTCAGTTTGTTTTCTATCGTGCAACGCATGTAAACAAACTTTGTGCGCTATGTTATTTCCATGTTTATCACTTAGCTTCATATTCAATTCTTCGTGTTCTCAAATCGCTTACCTTCTTACTTACCAGCCGTTTGTACGCTAATCATATGTTCATTTTCTCATTGCAATCTTCTTCCGAATCTCTTTTAGCAGTACAAATGGATCATTCATCTGCAGGACTAGTAATGCCCCACCAGTAGTACCAATGACGAGTTCAAACGGACCAAATAATATGAGATATGAGGACTTAAATATCCAAATCTGTGAGAATCTAAATGAAAGGACTTAAATATGTATTCCAAAGCATTTCATCTTCTTTTGAGAAAATTCTGTACTTTTCTCATTTTGATAAATTGCTAAAATTTCAGAACTTTACATAGTTTTAAGCAGATTTGTGATTTTCATATCTTTTAATGTGCTCGTAATCTGAGGGAGGCATAATTATGACTTTTGATCCTCAGATATTGGTATATGTGGATAAATTTCCTCAAAATTATTGGACTCTTGTAAGTCAGTTTTTCAGCTAACTTTTTAAGCTCAATTGGAATGCGCAAACTTTCACATAGTTTTGAGCATTTTTCAGATTTTCATATATTTTAATGTGCTCATAATCTTAGGTAGGCATAATTATGACTTTTGATCCTCAGATATTTGTCTATATGGACAAATATTCTCAGAATTATTGGACTCTTTTAAGTTAATTTTTCAGCTAGCTTTTGAAGCTCAATTGGAATGCACAAACTTTCATATATTTTTGACAATTTTTCTGATTTTCATATCTTTTAATGTGCTCATAACCTTAGGTAGGCATAATTATGACTTTTGATCCTCAGATATTGGTCTATATGGACAAATTTTCTCAGAATTATTGGACTCTTCTAAGTCAGTTTTTCAGCTAGCTTTTGAAGCTCAACTGGAATGCACAAACTTTCATATATTTTTTACCACTTTTCTGATTTTCATATATTTTAATGTGCTCATAATCTGAGGTAGGCATAATTATGACTTTTGATCCTCAGATATTGGTCTATTTGGACAAATATTTGTAAATTTATTGGACCCTTCTAAGTCAATTTTTCATCTAGCTTTTGAAGCTCAATTGGAATGCACAAACTTTCATATAGTTTTGAGCACTTTTCTGATTTTCATATCTTTTAATGTGCTCATAGTCTGATGTAGGCATAATTATGACTTTTTATCCTCAGATATTGGTCTATATGGACAAATTTGCTCAGAATTATTGGACTCTTGTAAGTCAGTTTTTCGGCTAGCTTTTTAAGCTCAGCTAGAATGCACAAGCTTTCATATATTTTTGACCACTTTTCTGATTTTCATATCTTTTAATATGCTCATAATCTTTGGTAGGCATAATTTTGACTTTTGATCCTCAAATATTGGTCTATATGGAGAAATTTGTTCAGAATTATTGGACTCTTGTAAATCAGTTTTTTAGCTAGCTTTTGAAGCTCAACTGGAATGCACAAACTTTCATATATTTTTAACCACTTTTCTGATTTTCATATCTTTTAATGTGCTCATAATCTTAGGTAGGCATAATTATAACTTTTGATCCTCAAATATTGGTCTATATGGATAAATTTTCTCACAATTATTAGACTCTTAAAGCACAATTAGAATGCAAAAACCTCAAAATCTACTACTTATATCGGAATGCGCTGTTCATATGTATTTATTGGAATGCACCACACCAATGCTACTTAATTGGTCATATGTATTTATTGGAATGCACCAAGTAACAAACGATTTTGAGGTTTTTGAAGTCATTGATAATGGCCGACATCAAGGAATGCACCAAGGTCTGCTACTTATATTGGAATGCGTTGGTCATAACCGCACGATCAAGTAAGTAATCAAACTCCAAAATTGTTCATATGTATTTATTTTCATATTTTTATGACCACATTAAGATGAATGAATTAGTATCAACCTCCATGTGTTCAATATGTTTCAAATATCTTTTCACGTTTCAGTTACAATACAATGAAGCAGTACCAAATTCGAAATACATAAAATCAAAGTTTACAAACTATATTTGCTACATCTTAAAATTATTATGGTTAACTAATTAATATTTGCATTCATATACACATGAAATATCGATAACCAGAACCACCATTGATAACTTAAGTAAACAAAACTTTACATAAATTCATAGTTTTCAAATTACGGGCAAATATTAAATTCGTACACATTGTACAAATAAATAAATTACAGACAAAAATATGAATTAGTACCAACCTCTATGTGTTGAATATGTTTCAAATATCTTTTCACGTTTCAGTTACAATACAACGTAGCAGTACCAAATTCGAAATACATAAATTTACATAAAATCAAAGTTTACAAACCACATTTGCTACATGTAAAACTTATTAAGGATAACTAATTACAATTTCAATTCATATACATATGAAATACCGATAACCAAAACCGCTAATGGTAGACGAAGATTAAATTCGTGCACACTATACAAATAGTTAATTTACGGACAAAAATTAAATTCGTTCATATTATACAAATAAATAATTTACGGACAAAAATTAAATTCGTGTACACGATAAAAGTAAATTATTTACAAAGTAACTAAATTATCTAATTACAAAATATTGCAAATAAAAAATCAGACGAATAGTGGGTGGTGCGGTCCCAGACCGCACCACCTATGCGTGAACAGTTGGTGGTGCGCCTGGGGGCCGCACCACCCGTGCATGCTACAGTCGGTGGTGCGCCCCCCGGGCGCACCACTCAAGTGATGCGGCCCCCGGGTGCACCACCGGCCCACGTGTCACCACCGGGATGTTTCGCGGTCGGGAAGGGGGCTATTTCTAGAATTCTGATCGTGTAGGGGCTATTTTTGGAATTTTGGGGACCAAACATGCTTTATGTGTCCAAATTTCCGGACGACGAGGGGGAGGGAGGCGGCGCGTTTTGGGACGGACCGGCCATTATACAGACAGGTAGGTAGATTAGATATAAATTATCGGGTGGAGACTACGGCGTACAATGGTACCTAATAGCTATGGTAGGTTTAGAGTTTTTACATATATAATACTGTTTCATTCTATATTTATAAAAATAGTAGCACATGATCGAAAATAGCGAAAATATTATTTTTGCCGTCTGGCCATCGGACGGTAGCGCCATGCATGCGGCACGTGGCCAGCGAAGCTCGGCCACCGGCTGGCAGGGGCAGCCGCTCGGCCACTAGGCGGCTCCCCACCTACCGCCCTGCCACCAAATAGCATGTAATTAAGCTGCAAATGAGCTTTAAAAATTTTCAAATTTTATGTCCAGCCTTCTGACACAACATATTGTGTAATTTTTTGATAATTTTATCCACTATAGATATTGCTTATAAATTCATACGATTATGATATTTGTAGGAGTTGTTAAGTATAACAAACGATCCTTTAAAAATTATAAAATTTTATGTGCAGCCTCCTGACATAGTCATCCTAATTGTCTATTTTTTTAGGAATTTTATGCATTACGAATTATGCTCGACTGATGCTGGTGCGTCCGAGTCCCGCGTGGGTGGAGTGTTGTAACACTTTTTTTTAAACAACTCTCCTGGGTGGTGAGGTGTGCTTGCCACATGTCGTGTTGGCCATAGCTTGGCCCCCTCCCACACGGAGATGGCCTGGCATGCGAGGACTCGACCGTCACTTGACCCCCGCATGTAGCTACCACAATGGCATGTGTTAGGTCACGCGTCGTGGCCCTCTGTGCGCTGTGCCTATTGTATGTGTTAAAATGCTCCTGACGAGGGTCTTTCACTTGATAGGCTCATTTGTTTATCTGGAAAATCTCGCACGGAATCCTTTCGATACCTCGCTGACATGTGGCTCACCACTTAAAGGACCCACATGTGAGCCAAATACTTGACGTTTTCTGAATATCTCCGCCCGTAATGCGGTAGTTCAACTTTGAATACTCATATGTTGAACCTAGTTTTCAATCTATTTATTGATTTATTTATTTTATTTTAAATTATCATATACTGCTATTTTATTATAAACCCTTGTACTTGGTAGTTACTATCCCAATTGATTAATCCCTCATTTGATAATTTGAATGCCATGATACCATTGTCACTATAGGATGAAAAATTATTTATGATGCAATACTAGATGTCACATGGGTTGTATGATTAATATGCTTAGTCGTGCTTATAGTTACGTTAGGCTCATCATCACATGTGATCAATTAATTAATTTCACCTAGTAAGATATTGAATCGTGGTTGTAGCCACAATTATAAAATTTGTGTGCCATGATATTGGTGTGTCTGGTGTTGGATATACAAACTTTGGTTTTTACTTGGACAAGTGGTCGTGTAGTAGGGGGGAAGTATGGATTCACTTCGAAGGATGTGGAAATCTCACCTGGGCAATGTCTAAAGACTTAACTTTGTGCGTCATTAATCTGAGTCTTACCGTGTAACCACATGTCTAGTAGTATCAGATAGACCTAGCTGATTAATTTATGAGATTTCAACTTCAGTTTCACGATTGTGATGAACATGAATGCTGATTTCTATGAGACGCAAGAGGGGGTGTGATGTGAAAACTTAGTGGATAGAACTGGGTTGCGATTGAATATTATAAAGGCCTTGTTGTAATTTTCTCTAGTGTGGGGATGATCATAACATGTGGGTAAAGTTGTACAGTCTCTATAGAGTGTAAAACTACTCGAATAGTTGTGTCCCAGGTTATGGACAATACTCGGTGATTTCACATGAAGGGTAGACTTCACATAAAACTTGGTTTGGTTAACTTTAGAGAGTGAATGGTTACTTCACTGGTGGTTCAATTTATGAATGGTTAGTTCATGAGCAGTTTTTTCAATTCCTTTGAATTAATTATTTATTATTATTTTCTTTAAAGTTTACTTTCAATCTATTTATTGTATTTACTTTAAATTATTGATTTATGCAAAATAACATTTTAGCTATTCATTGGTAAGTCTTGCATATTATATTGCATCTTTATTACCAATGACTTACTGAGTACCAATATAATCACAACTTTATGCCTACTGTTGCTCAGTTAAAGAAGAAGAGCCATATCCGCAAGAGGTACTAGAAGGAGGATACTTCGATGATTTCGTGGATTAGGTCTTCGCTCCCCAGTTGATTGCTCATGGGAATGTTAAGTGGGTACTATATTTATTTCTATTTTTCGCTGCTAGTTTCTTAAGCTCTTTAGGCTATTACTTGCAAGCTTGGCCATAAGTCATACTCTAATAATTATTAGTATTTGAGTCTTTTTTTCATTATTAATCGTGTATATGGTCGATATTTTATCTATGTTTACACTATGTATACTAGCGTGTTCTGGACTAGTGTATACATAGAGAGTCCGGATTTGCATATTCGAGTCTCGACAGAGGTGGTATCATAGCCATATCGACTGTAGGACGAAACTCTAGTTAGAGTGGTTGCCTTAGCAAAAGTTAAAAATTTATTTTCAAAATCAAACCAACCAAACTGGATATTTAGTCGTCTCTCTATTCTCTTTCCCCTTTCTTAAGGTTCTTGCTTTCTGCCTTATTCAAAAAATTTGCTTTTCCAATCCCTTAAAACTAACTTCTTTTCCTTATAATGTCTTAGATGTCTCAAACTTTGTATAGCTAGACTGGAGGATGGTGAGGACTTCTCCAAGTTTGGTTGCGAAGTCTTGCATTAAAGAGGTCACCAGTTTACTTCACCAAGGATGAGAAAACAATGGACCAACGTATTGGATGTATCACCAGATTGTACTCTACCACAAGAATTGGCAACTGAGTTCTACACTATAGTTTTGAGTGCACTGGTGCTTGTGAAGAGTGGTCCACGCAAGGAGCCGTGCACAAGGCAATTCAACGTCTTTAAAAGCTATACAAGATCAGTATGCCCAAACTTATTCAGAAGTTTAAAAAGCGATACGTAGCTACTCCTAGTGTGATGAAGACATGGCCCCAATGGTTACAACCATATTAGCAACGTATCACTTAAATATCAGATTGCATCAACACTACGAGCTCGTAGTTGGGTTCTACCAAAAGAGAAACCAACCAACATATCAATACCATGTCAACGTCTCCCTCAACTCTTCCTTATGGTCACCACGTCACTTTTGGACTAATTCAAGCAAGAATTCAAGTGGGACACGTTTTGAAATCCAATTCGGCCTCTAGATCAATTCGGATTCAGCCTGACAGAGCCAACTTCAAATGAGCATAACTTTCACATACGGAGTCCGTTTGAGGTCCATGAGTACTTGATGCAAAGATTTTCTCGTCCTCTTTCCAACGGATCTAGCCTTGCTAGCAAATTCTTCTGTACCGTTCGCAATCATCAAAAGAAATTGTTATATCATCTATTTGGGCCAAATCGGGCCTTGTAATACATGGACCTAAGAGGAAGGTACTACCCTCACTATTTACGGGCATACTACTGTTCATGTGAACAATAAAATTATACCATCCCCTTGTTTCTTATTTTTGTGTGGCTTCCACTCCCCTATTTAAGGAGGTCGTACCCCTCTAGTTTTTTGGGATTTCGTTTATGTTTAGTTTGCCTTCGTTGCAACTTGTATCTTCAGTTGTGTCAAACGACCACCTGTTAAGATCCTTATTCGGAATCCCACCATATAGAGTATTTCAATCCTATTTGCAATTTGAGACTGTTTTTTATCTTGTTCTTGCGTGTTCTTTGGTTGTATGCAGGAATAGACCTTCGTGGTCAGGTCAACCGCGTTCTTGGCACGGTTGATAACAACTCGGAGTGTGGTTTAGCGATTATTTGGCGTTCTGGTCGCGACCAGTTAGTAGCCGCATCGTCAAAGTCGTTCTCCCCCAAATCGAAGTTATCATCCTATCAAAAGATCGGGACTCCGTCGCCTCATCATAGTGTAGTAGAGCCGGAGGGAACTATGGAGAAACCTCAACCGTAGCTACTAGTACCCCTACCTTCGCCTACGCCACAAAGTCCAGAGGAGAGAAGATGCATAGCAAGCAACCACCAGGAGTATCTTCGGCACTTCATTCCAGCAGTAGCCAAAGAGCAATCGACGCAAGTCCACAACTCGTGGGTATTCTATAGCGACTCAGAGGAAGAGTCAAGCAAGCCCTACTTGGCAGGACCCAAGTGGGAGCTCTTAGACTGGACCTTTGTTTAGTTTAGAGAGTGCAAGTAGAACATTTTGACTTCTATTTGCAGTTCCTTATGACATGAGCTGTAGTCTTTCCCTTAAAAGTATTATGTCATAGTCATGTTAAAACTTTTATTTGAGTAATTTAATTACTTCTTTTATTAGCCTCTCAGCTAAGTATTTGCTTAGTCTAGGTTTGCCATTAGAGATCTCTTTAGACAAGTTTACCTCTTATGTTTTTCCCTCTCACATTTTGGAGCCCTATCAAGTCAGTTCTTAGCAGTTGTCGTTCTCTTTTCAGAGCAGTGAAAGATGATTGACACCTAAAACTAAACTGGTCCCAGTCAGTTGAATTAGGATCTAGGGAGCAGCACCGCAAACCCAGCAACTCAGGAATCATAAGCAACTCCAATGGGAATGGATCCAGTCTTAAGTCAGTTCATGGTAGCTCAAACTCAATTAATGAACACTATGATGCAGAACGTGAATGCGATGATGTATCGGCAGAATCAGGAAGCGATTACACCTCATCCAGCTCGTTAGCAATCCAAAATTGCAGAGTTCATAAGGACAAGACCACCCACCTATTCACAGTCTTCTGAGCCCTTGGAGGTGGATGATTGGATTCATTCAGTGGAGAAGAGGCTGAACCTTACTCAGTGCACCAATCAAGAGAAAGTGCTCTACGCAGCCTACCAGTTAGAGGGTGATCAAAATGAAGAAGGAAGAATTTTTTGAATTGCAGTAGAATAACATGTTAATAAGTGAGTATCTCAACAAGTTCACTCAGCTAGCTTGCTATACACTGGAGGATGTTGCCACTGACGATACCCACCAAAAGTGCTTCAAAAAAGGATTAAATCCAGTATTAAAAGTTCAAGTGGTGGGCAATGATATGCAAGTTACCATAATACGGTGGACAAAGTAATGCTCATTGAAGAGAGTCACCGTGAGCTAGAGGAGTCTCACAAGAGGAGGGTGATGTAATAAGGATCTCAGGTGAATCAGTCTCAAAAGGCTTGTTTCAATACTTAATAGCCAGCTCATGTGCCACAGTAGTCAGGATTCAGGACTCCCGCACCAGCACCTCATCAGTTTCAGTTGGGACTACACCCTATTTGGTCAACCAGTCAGCAATAGAGGAATGTCAATCCTGCAGCATCAGTCACCTATTACAAGTATCATGGCCAAGGTCACTATGCCAACAAGTGCTCTTAGAAGCAAGTACCGATGCTAGTTCGTTTCAATCTGGGAGCCACACCAGATCAAACCCCTGCTTCAGAATGGAGTGCTCCAAGTGTCAGGCCAGGCTAGTTGAGGGCCGCCATCAGCTATGCGAGGACAAGTGAACCATGTCACCACAGAAGAGTCCCAAGCAGTATTAGAGGTTGTGATTGGTAAGTTCCTAGTCAATTCAGTTTCTACTACAGTTTTGTTTGATTCTAGAGCTTCGTATTCATTTGTTTCTCAGAGTTTTATCTTAAAGCAATACTTGAAAACTATTGTTCTTAGATTTGTTCTTTTGGTTCAATCCCTGGACTCTGAGTTGAGCACAAACTTAGGTTGTCCTGAAGTCAAGATAGCCATTCAAGGAGTGGAGTTCTTCGCTAATCTTGTCGTGTTGGATATCCAATCTTTGGATGTGATCTTGGGAATAGATTGGCTTAAGAGGCATCAAGTAGTGTTGGATTATGGAAGTCGAGCTATTACCTTGACCAGTTTAGATGGAAGAAAAGTAGAATTTGCAGCTAGCATGAGTCAGCTAAAGAAGGTCATGGTTTGTCAGAGTAAAGGGATAATGTTAGAGGATGTGCCAATTGTCAGGAAGTATCCCAATGTATTTCCAGATGATCTTCCTAGAATGCCACCTCACCGAGAGGTTGAGTTTTATATTGAGCACATATATGGTACCTCCCTGATATCCAAGAGGCCATACACGATGCCTGCTAATGAGTTGGTAGAGTTCAAGAAGCAAATTCAAGAGCATTGGACAAATGTTATATCAGGCCTACTTCATCTCCGTGGGGAGCGCCAGTATTGTTTGTCAAGAATAAAGATGATAGTCAACGTATGTGTGTGGATTATCGAGTAGTCAATGAGGTCACCATCAAAAACAAGTATCATTTACTAAGAATCGATAATGTGGTCTAAGAAGCCAGAGTGTTCTCCAAGATTGACTTGAGATCAAGATATTATTAAATGAAGATTCGTCAGGAGGATATATCTAAGACAGCTTTCTCAACTCAATATGGTCTATACGAGTTCACAATGATGTCTTTTGGTTTAACCAATGCTCTAGCTTATTTCATGTGACTGATGAACAATGTATTCATGGAGTATTTGAACAAGTTTATTGTTATGTTCATTGATGATATTTTGATTTACTACAAGGATGAGAAAGAGCACGAAGAACATTTGATATTAGTGTTGCAAAAAGAGCATAAGCTATATGCCAAGTTCAACAAGTGTGAATTCTAGATGAAGAAAGTTGCTTTCCTAGGCTAAGTCAAGTCAGCAGAAGGAGTTGCAGTTGACCCTAGAAAAGTGAAGGATATGCTTAATTAGAAATCACTATCATCAGTGATGTAAGTGAGAAGTTTTCTTGGAATGGCAGGTTACTATCATTGTTTTATTAAAGGTTTTTCCAGCATAACAAGGCTACTTACACAGTTGCTAAAAAAAGCAAAAAATTCATTTGGACCCCGAAATATGTGAAGAGTTTTCAGAAACTGAAGGAGTGCTTGACTACAACCCTAGTGCTAGTATTGTCGGACATTAACAAAGATTTTGAGATCTATTGTAATGCTTCCCACAAAGGTTTGGAATGTGTACTGATACAAGACAAAAGTGTAGTAGCTTATACTTCACCTCAATTGATGCCACATGAGGAGAATTATGCCACACATAATTTAGAGCTAGCAGTCGTAGTGCATGCTCTGAAAATTTGGCATCACTACCTCATGGGTAATTATTGTGAAATCTACACGGATCATAATAGATTGAAGTATATTTTCACTCAAGTCAATCTTAACCTCAAGCAAAGAAGATAGTTGAAATTGATAAAGGACTATAATGTTGAAATATATTATCACCCACCTCAGGCAAAGAAGATGGTTGAAATTGATAAAGGACTATAATATTGAAATATATTATGACCCAGGAAAGGCCAATGTGGTATCAGATGCGTTGAGCAGAAAGGTTTATTACAATACAGTGATGATCAAGGAGAGTCAGCCAGCTTTGCACGAGTAATTTCAGAAGTTTAGCCTGGATTTGGTTGAGAAAGGATTTCTATCCACAATGGAGTTGCAGTCAACTTTGGATGGTCAGATCCATCAAGCTTATGCAGTGGATATGAATATCCAGTGGATCAAGACTAACATGAGTAAGGGTAAGTGTCAGACCCTAGAGCGATGATCCCGAATTCTCTATGTAAATCGCACTAGTCCAGAATTAGCTAGTGCACACAGCGGTAATAGTGATGTATATCAAGCACAAATGACAACTTTACTAATTAAGAGAGTACGGTCTTATGACCAAAGTATACATCAATGCTCACTGGCAACAATAATAAGGGAAAAACTACGGAAGCAAACTGATGAAAACGAAGCCCAAGCCTGTCCGCAGGTAGACGACAATAAGATGCGGCCTACTCGCCCTGATCCTCATCATAGTCGAAGTCATCCTCCTCTAGGATGGTGAAAGCAAGGGTGAGTACAATCTTGTACTCTGCAAGTCACACTGGAAAATGAAATATAATGATAATGGCCACAAAGTAAGGTTTATATGGTTATTTGAGCACAAACAGCATTTAATAAAATACCATAACTAGATTAAAATTGCTAAATTTAATACTGTAAGTAAAGACTGTAATATTAAGAATAATAACGTTAGTACAGATATCGGTATAGCACTAATCTAACCACGGGTATCCCACTCGGACTATTTTTGTCCAAAAAGATATCACATTTTCAGCTAAAACCATTTTATGATAAACAAGATCTAATCTGTGAAAAACTTTACTTAGCTTACCTATGACCGTATGCACGGCTATTCAAGATAGTTTATACACCCTGTAGAGGTTGTACAGTTTTACCTACAAGATATGATTATCTCGTTGTGTCGGACATTACACGCTTTCTTGGATGTGCGACTGAGTAATCATAACAAGGCATTTACAAAGCTAAGTCTTCAACCTGACTATGCCTCCACTGATATTTCACCCCAATAAGGAAACCACCAGATCGAAGCCCCCTCCTGTGCCATGTGAGACTTCCCATAGCATACACCACGCTCACATTCAACTTGTAGCGAGCTCAGGTTGGGACCCACTAATTAGTCAGCTAGGACTGTCTCATACCAGTCTTATGGTAGTACATTGGGCTTTGTAATAGTAACTTACAAACCAGTCCTTAATTGACTTAGGCTCTAACCACAATCCCCTTATACCTAGTATCCACGTTGAGCCACCGAGCTGCAATGTATACTAACAAGCACCCACCACCTTATCCATGGCCTAAGCCTAAGCCAAGTTTTATATTTTATTTCGAAGTATTCAATATACCTTCTTAACTTACCGAATTCAATAATACATTTTAACATCTTATCATTTCATGTGAAAAAGTTATCCCAAACTAAAGTTATATCTATGCAGGTCTATGCATTTGCTACAAAAAATTATCTAGTCATACTAGTGTACTAACTAGAGTTTTGATCTAAAGTGACAAGGTACAAGAATTTGTAAATTCAAAAGAGTTATAACAAATAGGTATTAACTAAAGTAATACTAACTTTAAAATACGACGAATAGAAATTAAGCATGCAGTACAATTTAAAGGCAACATAAATTTATTTCTAAAATTGGGATCAACATGATCAAAGATGTGTGATTTGCCTTTCTTTGCAGTCTGATGCGAATCGTTGTCGTAAAATTATTTCGAATCGTCGTAGTCTACACATGAAAATAATCTATTAAATTCAAATAAAATTCAAATAGACTCTAAAATTTGAAAACATTGCAAATTTAGATAGATCTCGATTTTGGATGAATTTAAAATTTTGAATGGGCTCAATCGGAATTAGGATGAAGGAGAACAGGCCACTGAAAATTTAATTCCCAAAGAAATAAATAAAAGGAGCTATTGGAGTTATTTTTGTGAAGAAAAAGCAGTTGGTCGTGGTCGAAGGCGGTTGTAGTCGTGGACGAGGGTAGTTGCAGTCATGGGTGAAGGTGGTCGGGAGTGACCATAATCATGATCGGTGGATAGGACGACACGGAGTGGTCGAAGGAATCTGACGGTGTGGTGTAGTCGAAGTGGTCCAACAGTGCAGAGCAGTCAGAGTGATCCAATGGTACGGAGTGGTCAGAGTAATCGAAAGGTGCAGAGTGATCAAAGTGATCCAACGGTGTGGAGCGGTCGGAGTGATGCAACGGTACAGAGTGGTCGGAGTATGGTCGTGATCGAAGCTATAGTAGTTTGTGAATGGTCGAAAGCTATGGTCGGAAACAGTGTCGGCAGGCCATGGTTGGAAAACAGTGGTCAGAACAAAAGTGGCAGAGGTCGGAAGCGGTTGTGGTCGAAAGATGCTTATGTGGCCGCGCGCGGTGGTGCTCAAGGACGGCAATCGCTGGCGCTCCAACACTCGATGGTCGGTCAGTGAGGGTGCAAAAGAGAGAGGAGATACGAGGGAGTTCTTTTATACCTCGTGCAGAGGCTGAAGACAAATGGGGGCGGCCAACAGCGCTCAGGTCACAGTGAGGGCGTCTCTTCGACGACGCTCGAGCTCAGCGGATAGGCGGACGAGGACAACGTTGAGACGCCAAAGCTCCTAGCAGTGATAGTGGATTGAGGGGGCCTAGAGTGGCAGGAAATCCTCTCCGATGAGCTTGGTGGAGCTCGGACGGCGGCGCCTGGCACGATGGAGCTTAGAAACTCGGGAGGAGAAATTGAGTGAGGGGTTTTAGGCGTGAGGGAAAGGGGAGGCAAATGAGCCTATTTATAGTTGAGGGAGAAGTGCATGACGGTGGGAATTTCCCAGCCGATTCCATGGCAGTAGGGATTTAGGTGGGTTTAGTGGGGGAGGGGTTCGATGCACGAGAGGGGAAACGTGGGCACGAGATTCGAGCTTTGCGCAACTGACGATGACCAAATCGTGGTGAACGTGGCGGGAAATAGGCGAGGTAGAAGACTCGGGTGGCCAATGGCTCGGCGTGATGGAAAAGAGAGAGGCGTGGGGAAAGGGATGACATGTGGGCCCTGGTTGTCGGCGGAAGAGAGAGGCGGTGGTTACATAGCTGCCAGATGGCTGACACATGGACGAGATTGACGGTGGCACACGCGTGTGTGGGGGAGAAAGAAGGGGCACGAGCACACGAGATGCAACTGCATGACGCACTCTGGGCTGTCCAAGTGTTGGCCTAGGAGTGAGGTGGGATGTTTATTTTTTTTATTTCAATTTTTAGAAACCCGAGAAAATAAATTAAAGCTTAGAAAATAGCAAAAAATTCCAAATAAATCACAAAAAATCCTATAAATCCTAGAAAAAGCAAGGAACCCAAATGAAATAATATAAACTCATTTTGACCACAATTGCTCTCAGATTTTTGATAACCCTCAATCTAAGCTTAAATAAAAGAAGAAATTAAATTCCAAAGAATCCAAATAAATTCCAAATAAAATCTAGAAAATTTTGGAGATGTCATAGTAAGACATCAGGTTTTACAGAGGATGACAAGGGTACCTTGTGGTCTAAGGAGCATTTGTGTGTACCAAATAAAAAGGAGTTGAATGAGTTGTTCCTCAAGGAAGCTCATAAGTCATTATACTTGATCCATCCGGATAGCACCAAGATGTATGAGAATATCAAGGACAAATATTGGTGGTCAAGTATGAAGTGTGAGATAGTAGAGTATGTTGCACTGTGTGATGTATGTCAAAGAGTGAAAGCTGAGTATCAGAGACCAGCAGGTTTGCTACAACCATTGAAAATTCCCGAGTAGAAGTGTGAAGAAGTTGGCGTAGACTTTATTATAGGATTGTCTAAGACCAAGGAAGGTTTTGATTCAATTTGGGGGATTGCGGATCGTTTGACGAAGGTTGCTCATGGAGTCTCTCCGAATGACCATCACAGTGGTCTCCCCGTATGGAGTCTCCATGGAGTGCTGAGGTTTGTTGTTGTCTTTAGTCGGGATGTATCGAAAAAGCCTGAGAGTCAAATGACCATCATGGAGGTTAGTCTAGTTAGGGTCCCTCTACATCCCAAGAAAGTAGCAGCCACATTCTGGACCACCTGTGAGATAGTCGCAAGGCAACGGGTCCCTATCACCACACCGAGCTAGAAGTCTCTAACATGTGAAGAGAAAGAGCAGCTTTAGGAGGAGGTCTCAAGGTCTTTGGAGATCGAAGAAGTCTAGAGCCTCGTGTGATGACAAGAATTCCTGGCGATGGGCAAGGCATGGAATAACTTCAAGAGTACAGTTGTCATGAAGTACGTGAACTAGGAAGGGACGTCGTTCACGAAATATCCTTTCATCCAACTAGATACATGGGATACCTTTGTGGGCATGAAGACAACCATTGAATTCCAAGAAGAAAGCGTGGTGTACAAGGCAATCTAGGCCCAAAACACTCACCCCCACAGACTCGACACTGCAAGCCCTGGAAGTTCTCCCTCAGAACGCTGTTGGTCGCCGACACACTATTACCCTACCTTGGAATGAGTTGTGGGAGTTTACATGCCTGGTACATATGGAGGACCAACGAGTGCAAGACAAATCGACCTACTAAATTCACCATTAGATACATGGAGAGGCATTTTCTCCATAAGCCGGGCTCCTTCATTGTGGGCTTCAATGACTTATTCGAATTATTCAATCTCGACGTCATCGATGCCTCACTTCTACAATGTTGGACACTGTAAGTGTGTACAATCAAGTTCTATATTCATGTAATATTAATACATATCATAACTCATTATTTATGTATAGATACATGATTCAAGAAGCCCAGTGATCGCAAAAACCGATATGTTTCCTCGACTCACATTTGATCTCTGAGCAATGGATCACCCAAGACACATCGTACATCAAGAATTATATAACGATGAGATTGCTTACTCAGGGCAACATGGAGTACATACTGGTGCCTTACAACCAGAGGTAAGTACTTCACTAGTTGTTATGCATGTTGGTATACAGGTAAGCTACACTAGCGTAAATTAAAATTTTCTACCACCTAAACTAGGAAACCATGCGAGTAAGAGATTATAGATCATTACCACTAAATACGCAGTGCAGCGAAAATAGAGTTGAAACAGCCGATTCAACGAATAGCACGTCGGTGTAGTGGAAGCAGTCAATCATCCTCCGGCCAACCGTCTCCTCATGATTGTCTCGATCAGTGCCGCAGTCGTAGCAGCGCCTCTACCGAAGTCCACATATCCAGGAGGGAACACCGTGCGTCGGTGTGCTAGCACCAGCACAAATAACAAGGGTTATGAGAGGTGGCGGCTAAGGTTTTGATGGGTGTATTTTGGGATACCTCTCTCAACCCCGCATCTCTCCTTATATAGCCCCCAATCAAATCCTTTTTCGATACGAGTAGAGATCGTATCCCACTCGGAGACTATCATCTGAACCCTTATCATTTCAGCTCATTAAGTGTATGACCCTGTAGGTTCATGTATATTTGACTATGGGCCGAAAACTCCTTTCCTGTCCATAAGTCGGTAACGGTCCCTAGTAGAACATAACGACTCCTAAATATACATAAAAATCATACCAGATGAACATATATAGTAGTTTTGCACCGATCCCTTTGGCTCATAATACCAGATCAAACTCAAGGTGAGAAGTGTATCATCCTATGATAGCTCGATCCTTCACTTGAACTTGTAGTAGATTATTTGGCTGTGATTGACTTCTCAACCACATTCAGCATGGTCATGCACTTCCTTAATCTAACCACATCGAGGCGCACAAAGATATCTCTCATGTTATATATGAGGGGGCAAATTCCATCTTGATCGCTCGCTCATATTCCTCCACATGTTTCATAGTAAACCTGAAAGCTATCTTTGTGACCACCTAGTCACGGAGTAGTGTTTGGTAACTCTCTAAGTAAACTATTACACATGTAAGAAACAATAACGATCTCAGATCTAAGGATCCTACTACACTATGTATGAGACCAACTGATGACACTTAAGAATATAACAATTCCCACAGTGCCTCATGATGGGTCAATTCAACATCATGTTCTCTAACATATGCCCACATTATTGATTTGATATCCTATATTCATGATCCGTGAAACATGATCATCAATCAATATATGTGCTGATCTGTAAATTATAATTGTCCCACATAATGATATAAGATCGGGAATAATTTAGAATAATATCAAAACATAAATAAAGAGTTTCACAAACAAGTTATATACTTATTGATAAATATGAAAGACATTTATTCAAGGGACAAAATAACATATTATTCAAAAGATCATAAATATAGAAATGATACAATAATCTGTATGATTGCCTCTAGGGCATATCACTAACAATACAAATTTTATTTGTACTTTATAGCCACACAAACTTAGGTTTAATGACTATGGCGATATATATGAGTAGGTGGCACTTGATTCTTATAGTCATTATTCTAAAGTAGAATAAGATAATATATCTTGATTCTCTACTCAAGAACAACCACGATTTCACCCCTGTGTAACAAACACTCAATAGATATGCTCATTTTCTCCATACATAACTTTATTGTAGTCTTCCCTTCATTTGCAATAGCTAAGGATAATATTTTGGAATCACGTAGGTCTTTCAGCGCCTATGTTGCCAGGGGAGGGAGACATAAAGAATCGAGTGCCACATTGCAACATATGACACGATTTTTGGTACATGCTACGACACAATAATTATATATTACACTTCGTAATAATAACTCTCGAACTTACTATATCTATATATACAATTCTATTTTTATAGTATCACCAGTAACTACAAGGTAATATATGTGCATTCTACGTTTGCTATCATATGCACAAAATCATGAGTGCTAAGATGAATGATCCAGAGGTTTGTCAATCTCGCAATAATTATTTCCTAATTATCAATATATATATATGCTTACTACTTTACTCCTAGCGACAAGGCACGACAATCAAATCAAGGACATTCGATCTGAACGAACTCTCGGACGTCGAAGGACGACTCTCCACATTCTTCATGACAAAAGTCATTGACTCAAAAGGAGAGTTTCACTTGGCAACACCGCTTAATACATGTGTAAACAATTGATTCAATTGTAATTCAATTATAACTCTAGCAACAATATATGAACATTATTTTGTAATTGATTTTGAGTTATAATTCACTTATCTGTAATCTGCTTATTGTTTCCAGATAGCAAGGCTAGCATTTCCTGAGGCTACTCGGAAAAAGAAAATTTTTTAGCTGTACAAAGAACTATTACGTACGATTTCTAACACAAAACTATCTGTGATATATGAATCGTCACAGACAGTTTTTTTATTAACCGTATGTGATACCTGATATATCACAGGCGACTAATACAAAAAAACCATCTATAATACGTAGACCATCACAGACGATTTTTTGTATTAGCCGCTTGTGATATGTCGGATATCTCATAAGGTTATTTTTAAAAATCGTCTGTGTTGTGACTTATCACAAATAATTTTGGAGTCATCTATGATAATAACATGTTATAACTAATGTAATAAATTGGACGGTTCATAAACTGTCTCTGACAAGAGTTACAAACCATTTGTAATGATCCCATGTGAGGTAGTATATGCAAAATATTTCAAAAATTGAAATTCAAGCAACCATCCTATTACCAAATATTGGAATATTACGCCCCAATAAAAGAGAAGAAACGATTTGGCATTTTTCCTTCATTCAATAGATGGATTTTTTTTTAACCGCATATTTATAGACAGGAGCACTTGAATGGTTATGATAGTCAAGGCGCAGCCGCCTACACACGCGGTTTTGCATTTCTCTTGCGGCAATTATATAAAAAAAAATACTACAATACGCTGATTACTGTCTTTTTTTTGTTGTGACGATACAACCATGATCTGGAATTTTCCCTGAACATCTAAAGAATTTCAGTGCCCTACCAGTTGGATGACTCTTGCAGTTAACATATTTCACTCCTCAATCATACAATTACGTAATTAACTTGAAGTCATGAACTGATGATTAATTTACAGACAGCAGTGGAAAATAAGAATGTAGTTTTTCTTCCATGACTCAACTACAGATCCATAATCTTACTGTACGTTAAACTTCACAACAATTTGCATCATTTTGCCAGCACAGGAAGACTGATACTTTCATCACCACTACAATTGTCTCAGTTTTCAGGGAAAGACTGGCACTGCCTGTTGTCGTACGTCCGTTTCCCCTGTTCGGGGATGAAGTGCAGTGGTACAATTCAAAACTAGATTCACCGTAGCACCAACAAATTACATGATACACGAAATATTTTGAGCTAAGAACTGGCTAATCCAATAGAATATTCTACAAATTTGTTGCCACTAAAAAATGTGGCAACATTCATCTGCTATCATTTAACACACCTAATACTGCAAGCACTGAAGATATCAGGAGCAAAGACCGACAGACTGCTCAATCTGTTGATTGGCAATTGAAACCAGATGTCCAGATTACAAGAAAAAGATATCATACACAGCTTAAAACCATCCAAAGATACGATGTCGCTGCTGGCTGCTGCTATTGTATCTAGTTCCTGGTGGAGTCACAGATATCCTGTCAGCATTGGCGAGTGCCCACCTGTTGAAATCCGGCGAGGATAGTAATTGTTTCATAGCTTTCTTTGTCTCCTCTCTGGTGAATGCTTCATATTCCTCCTTCGAAAATTTTCGCCTCTCTGGGGTAGTGTGGAAGGTAGAATAGTAGCTGTCTCTAGCAAGACCTTGTGACAATGTCTGCCCCGAGCCTGGAAATGTAAAATAACAAGTTGTTCACCGAAACAATAATACCAAACTGGGACATAATACAACTAAAAAATGAAAAACCTGCAAGAGGTGAATTTCTTCTTGGTGTACGTCTCAGGTATTCACCATGAAGCTTGCTAAACCCATCTTGGTGAGCTCCGTCTCTGCTGGAATACTCATCACTCAAATTTTCATAGCGGGAGGGACCACTTGTGATTCCCTTGAGAAGTCCCCTGCGGAAAGGTATTCATTTAATTTAGTTGTAACTTTCAGGAAATGCAAACAGGTCATTGTGGACTTAAACATGGCATCTAAAGTGTAAACATTTGGTGGTAATAATATGAAAGATGCAAGCATTCTTAAAATAAAAAATGGAGCCCATATTACTAACATAATTTAGAGAAAATTAAGGTTGCACCTGTGCAATTCAGAATTACCCCTACAAAAAAAAAGTGTTAGAAGTACCATTGAAAGGTTTGTGAAAAAATTACATACCCCACCATTACATCTATGAGACTTACGTAAACAAAGATTAAGGACTAAGACAACAATTACTTCAAGTGATGAACTAATTCCTGTCACAGTTTTTGTGCATATCCAATATACCCCAAATTCCTGCCAGAATTCTTGTTTATTCCCACTTTCATTTCAAAGCTAGAGTTAATTAAGTCCTGTTGTGCACAACATACTACACATATAGGAGGATAATATCAGCTTAATTTGGCTGTGCCTGCCAGATCTCATTGTGATGAGGACATAGCCCCAGTAGATACAACCAACATATCAAGACCAAGTCAACGTCTCCCCCAGCTCTTCCTTATGGTTACCACATCACTTTTGGACCAATTCAAGGAAAAGTTCAAGTGAGACACGTTTTGGAATCCAATTCGGCCTCCAGATCAGTTCGGATTCAGCCTGACGGGTCTAATTTCAAACGAGCATAACTTTCACATACGGAGTCCGTTTGAGGTCCATGAGTACTTGATGGAAAGCTTTTCTCATTCTCTTTCCAACGGATCCAGTCTTGCCAGCAAATTCCTTCTGTACCGCCCGCAATCATCAAAAGAAGTTGCTACATCACCTGTTTGGGCTAAAATCGGGCCTTGTAATGCATGGGCCAAAGAGGAGGGTGCTACCCCCACTATTCATGACGTGCTACTGTTCACGTGAACAGTACAATAGTACCACCCCCTTGTTTCTTAGTTTTGTGTGGCTTCCACTCTCCTATTTAAGGAGGCCGCACCGCTCTAGTTTTCTTGGATTTCGTTTATATTTAGTTTGCCTGTGTTGCAACTTGTATTTTCAGTTGTGTCGGACGACCACCTGTTAAGATCCTTATTCGGAATCCTACCAAATTCAAGTATTTCAATCCTATTTGCAATTTGAGATTGCTTTTTATCTTGTTTTTGCGTGTTCTTCGGTTGCATACAGGAATAGACCTTCGTGGTCAGGTCAACCGCGTTCTTGGAACGGTTGATATCGACTCAGAGTGTGGTTTAACGATTGCTTGGCGTTCTAGTCGTGACCGGTTAGTAGCCGCATCGTCAAAGTCGTTCTCCCTCAAATCAAAGTTATCATCCTATCGGAAGATCGGGACCCCGTCGCCTTATCACATTGCGTTTATAAAGCTAGGAATTATCAACAGATACAAACAATGAGGCATACTGGCTGAGCAACAGCCATGACGGCCACCAGCTGCTGCTAAGGCCGATGGCCACTGATGCCACCTGATTTTTTTTATTTGGTAAGGACAGGCTCACAGGGTCATTGGCTAGAAATTGATTAAATAGTGATTCAATGGAGCAACTATACAGTTACTGTGACAAAGAATTGGTATAAGTGAAATGAAAGTGGGTACATATTCAATGGAGGCAGCTACAGAGGTGTTCTTTTGATTCAGTTTGGTGGTGTTGGACAACTGGATCTGCATTGGGGTTTAAGATCCAGTTGGGCAGAATTGTCGACCCCACCTCTCTCTCTCTCTCATCTTCAAGGGTGATGGAACGAATGCCTCAGTGTAAGACAACCCAGGGGCAGAATCAGTGAGGGTTAATCTAAAATTTCATTTTTCCTAGGTATAAATGAAATTCAAATGGAAGTTCTTCACTGACAATATATGTCATGTGCTCATGTGTTCTTCTATCGGCACACAGCTACACACAAACTGATGTGCCAGAAACATACGGGCTAGAAAGAAAATTTTCTAGAAGGTAAAAATCCCATGGCCAAGCTCAGGAGAAACATAGCATGTAAGGACCCCTGATCTTATACCATAAGCAACCTCTCTCAGTGACAAGGATTACAATTTGATAGGGTAGCATCGCTAGAAAAAATTGTCAGTTGCAATCTAGCATGATGTTTTAGAGAAGCAATAGATAGCATCCCAATGGCAAGAACAAATGAAAAGGCATTTCCATGTAATCTTGTTTGTGGTCAGATATACCATTTGGAGGGTGACGAGCGTCAATTGATGCATGAATCCATTATATGGTTACGTACCATCGGTTATATCACCTGATATTGTTACAAACCTGGAGCTAAAAGATAGCTTCTTTCTTCTTATGAATGGAAACATCAAAACTACACTAAAACCAAGTGAATGTATGTCTTTTTATCCCTTTCTTTAATCGATACTTTCATACAATGGCAACAACCCCCCCTTTCAAGTAAGCTAGAAGGAGCAAGTTGACAGGCTAGAAAGTAAGGGTAGTTAGATCTCTACTTATGCAGCGAACAGTGAAAATGTGAAGTATAGGCAGTGCCAACTAGTGACAGAAGAAAGCTTTCTTGGTTAGAGGGTGTTACCAAGTACCAACAAAACTGGCTACCCAAAAATCCACACAAATGATCCAACAACAAAGCTTATAGTGGGCATGAAAATGACTCTAGGACAGTCAAATTAAGACCTTATCTTTCACACTGAATGAAGTGAAACATTTTAGATAAAAATTAATATAATAGGGTAACCAACTAACCATTCAGGAAAATATTACAAGCGCTGCAGTTATTACTACAAAGCCCTTTCTTGGCTTCCATTTTCTTCATAGTATACTCTTATAACAGCAGAGATAAATTATATATCTCATGATATTACCAGTTAACACTATTGATGAGGAGTACCCCAACAACTGATTCATGTATATTTAACATTACATTTAAAACAATGAATAGAAAAAAATGTGGGAATTCGACTTAGAAAGTATGAGGTGCCTTCATTGATAATAGGATATAGTGCATAGTACCTTGATAGATAGCGTACAAATGTTGACTTCCTCTCGATCCTTGAAATTGCCTTGATGATTATGCAAAACACTAAAGCTGCAAATGCAAAGAGATAGTCCAGAGAACTCTACAGGAATAGAAGAAGCAAAAAGTGGCATGTCAGTAAACAGATAAGCAAACTAGTAGAATGGTCAGTAAACAACAGGCTGTTGCAACAAAAATTTACCTGGAGGATCATAACAGCAGAAATAATTAAGATAGCCCACTCGACAAAATAAGCGACACCAGCATCAACATATCCTTCTTCTGTTAGAACGAGTTTACGGACACCCCAATAACCAAACCAGGCTCCAGCTAAGATGACGCATACAAGAAGGAATATACCTAGCTGCAACAATGCATTTTGGATGTTGGTACATCATTAGAACAATAAAGAAATGAACCTTGAATGAAATAATACTGTTGAAACATTGACAAGATCTTTGTGGTACAATTTAACGGAAAAGTATAAACTTGAAGGGAATGATACCGTAAAAGCATTGACAGTTTCTTTATGGGACAGTTTGATATCAATCTTTCGTAGTACTATAACCAGACTATTCACCAACAGAAACTCACAAAGAAAAGCATAAGCAATATATTTGAAAAAAATGAGAAGAATCTGAAAGTATAATTCAGTTCATACCGTATAGAAATCTATCAAGATTAAAGACTAATCAATAGAAAAAACATAAGCTGCAAAAGTGCCAAGTCATGAGGCAATTCAAAAGACTGCCGTTGTAAAGATAAGTTTTCTTCTTCCCTATGGAACATGTAAATGTAGATGGAAATGGAAGAAGCACAATGAACCATAAATGACAATCGTAAATGGAGAACTTACATACAGGATTATGCATGTCTTCAGCAATTCCAATTTCCACAAGCACTGAACGAAGCAATCCCGACAAATAGTGCAGAAAATATGTCATCATGCCAGCCTGTTGTTTTGAGAAATCGTCATGATGATCCAAGAGTGTGACATTGAAACCAAAGAAGAAACATTCTCGATAGTCAAATAAACACTCACAAGTGAAGAGTATACAAAAATAGCAAGAGAACTCTTTCTACCAGTGGGTAAAAGCTTCATCCCCTGAAAGAAGATAGACATATCAGAGTTAGATACTAAGGAGAACTAAGAACCACTAAAAAAGTGATTGGTTGACCAACAGGTAAAATATAAGTGCCTTGACTTTAGACCAACCAAAAGTATGACTTCTGTGAAAAGGCATCACAAACAGCACAAAGCAAGTTGAAGATGTAAGTGACCACATTCAAGGACAACAAATGACTGAACATCGCCTTTAAGCAGAATAAACTAATAAAGTAATCAATATGAGATCAAAGACACCATACAGGAATGGAAGTATGGTACCCGTACATGCTTTCAATATGGTTGTAATTAAAGCACTTGCTCTGCAAATCTCAACTTGGTTTGTAAGCATACATTTGGGGACAGTGATAAGACAAGAAAATTCACCACTCAAGAGTTGTGGAAAGGACCCAAAAAAAAGGTCCTACTATAAAATGAATTTACTCTTTCAGAGATTATGTAAATTTGCAAGAGAATGTAAAGCACGAAATAAACAAGAATGTTATTTTTGGTTTCATTGTTTTCTATCCTTTTATGATGTTAATTCCACTCCAGTCCTTTGTTTCCCCATCTATCCCCTCCTTTCCTTTGTAAAACTTCGGTTCACCACAGTATAACTTGCAATAGAACAGCTCCAACCCTCCAATATAAAAGCAAGCATATTGTGTCCTCATCTAACAGAACATGGTGAGAAAAACCACTGGAATACCATCAAAGTAAAGGAGGGAGAGAATATCCACTGTGCTGAAGGAAAAAACCAGGTTTGCGTACGTGTAACAACACTTTCCAACAGAAAACAATCAAAAGCATCTGAATTCTGAATTCCTCTTTAAAGAATGTAACTTGATAAACATGATAACAGGAGACTGGAATGTAGTGGCACAGAGCTTTGTCAATTCACCACAACCTAATATTACTAACTGAAACAAATTAAACAGAGGAGAAGCTGCAAAGCCTAAGTTCATAACAAGAAACCGTCTGGTAAAGAAATATTGTAGTTTAATTATATTGAGGGATTGAGAGAATTTCGTTTTGATAGTTCCGTATATGCTACTTCAATTATTACAGTGATCAACTGGCAGTGTAAAGTATAGCAATAAGAAAACTTCACTGAACTATTACAAGAATGGCAACACCTACCATTGATTAATTGGCACTCTATAGAGAACAGAGTGAAGAATATAAATTACCTGAAAGAGTATAATCAGTATCACAAGGAAAATGCCAATCGTCATTGCTCCACCATAGTAGAACACTACAGACTCGCTAAGTGTGTGCGCCACCGCCATCAGCACCATCCCCAGCACCAAGAACACTACCCTATGGAGCAAGAACTCTGCATACAAAACCACAAAAGCCACAAAAAACCACTCCCAAATCAACAATCGCCAAACAAACAAAGAAAGAAGGAGAAAGAAAAGCACACCTTCCTCCGTGGACACCACGATGGACCTCGAAGGGTCCGCCGGCATCCGGAAATCAAGGACCCGGTGGTCGTACGGCGAGATGGCCTGCGCCCAGAGCCCGCCCTTGGGCATCTTCTGCCACTGCGACGCCGCGCACTTGCACGGCCCCACTGTGGCATTCCTACAAACACCAGCCAAGCCACCCAAGGAAATCAGGACAAGATGCAGAAACATAGCAAGAAAGCTAGGGCTTATGTTTCCATTTTTACATACCGGTGGAAGCAGAGCTCGAGGGCGTTGGGGCGGGAGGCGTTGGCGCGGACACGGAGGGCGTAAAAGAACCGGGACGGGTCGCGGAGGCGGGAGGGGCGGCCCCGGAGGTGGACGCGCGTGCAGAAGGGGCCGCCACCGCTGCCCTCCCCAGCGACGGGTGTTGCGGGCGGGATGCGGAGGGAGGACGGAGGGTGCGAAATGACTGCAGGAAGAGAGAGGAATGGAGTTAGGGTTAGGGTTTTGGGGAGTTTCGGGAAAGTAAGGGAGACGGAGAAGGAAGCATACTCACCTGTGAGCTCGACGTGGCTGGAAACAGAGAGGGTGGTGGTGCTGGTGAGGAGGAGGACGGTGATGAGAAGGAGGCGGTGGTGGAGCAGCGGCATGGCGGCGGCGGTGGATCAGGGGATTTCTTTGGGAGGGGGAGGCGGGAGAAAGCAAGGAGGGAAAGAGTGGGGAATTAGCTTTGAAACGACGCGGTCTGTCCTATACAGGACGACAGCAGCTAGTTTTGCTTGGTCGCTAAGAATTTGCTCGGGGCCTGGCTTCTCGGGCAGCAAGAAGAAATACAGCAATGGCAGAAAATTAAAGGAAGTTCTACAAATAGAGGTGGTCGAAAGGGCTGAGCCTGTTCAGCCAACATAAAGTATGCTACTATAAAACTATCATAGATACGATATAACCCACAAATAAATTGTGCCAGGTCGACCTGGCATGAAGTGCAGGCTGTGCTTGGGCTGCCTTCTGCCCAGCATGCCGGTCCCTCATAGTATGAATAGTGCCAGGTCTAGCATGAGCACGACAGATAACACATTAGTCACGGTTACCCATTAGACGCGAAAACAACATGTTACATTCAATAGACACAGCGTTTAGCCCAATAACAATCAGATTTTTTTAATTTTTCTATCTATTTGAGAGTTAAAAATATGAAAAAAAAATTCAAAACAATCAAATTTTTTATAAATAGGCAGCAACCCCCTTCAGCCACACCCCAACCTACAATATCTAATCCAATTTCTCTTGCGAAAATTTCGATACATTTTGTAATAATTTAGCAAAATTCAAAATATTTTGGCAAGATTCCAAAAATTTGAAATCCAGTTATAGGCAAAAAAAAAGAGGTAGCAATACTAATTTTTATATATTTTTATTATTCTTACTTTTCTTTGTTGTGATGTAAAATAAATAATAGTGTAATTTTCTATTTGTATTTTGTAGTTTTCTACATTTCTCTATAGAAAATTTTGATAATTTTTATGTGAGTGATTGCGGAATTTCTTCAGAAGATCTTTCATCCTTTGAAAAAAAACATCTCCACCTCCACCTCAAACGGAAGAATAGATCCTGGCTGTACTATCGCCAGGCTTTATGATTGTCACTACGTCTGCAAGCACCGGAGCAAAGAGATTTAAACCCAATACATCAAAGGTGTGACAAGATTTCGAAAAGATAATAAAGCAAGAAGAGGTCGGAGCTCAAGTAAGATATACTGTTTGTAAAATTTATTATCATGAATTGTCTGTAAAGTCTATAGGTGGAACTGGGCACTTAATCAGATATGCCCAAAAATGCAAAGAAAAAGAAGGCATAATCATAAGGCAGACGCAGCAGCAATATAACCCCAATGGTATGGTCTGTAACTGAGATTATAGGCCCGAGGGGCGCGATTCCACGCTGGTGGACAAATGGTGATCGGCGACGGAGAAGATAGGAGGTCCATGCTCCCGTGTCTTGGGCTCAACCCTCGCAACAGAGGAGACGATCCGCGGTCTACTGCGTGAAGGGAAGCTATCGGACCGCCGGATGTGCGATTGCCTGCGAGCAACGAGACCGAAACGCACCCTGAGAAGTCGGAGGCGATCGTCTTCGTCACCTATTTTGAAGCCGGGCTGCGTATCCTTGCTGCCATGATTGTCGGGGACGTCTTGTAGACCTTTGGGCTCGAGCTGGCACAGATGAGTCCGAACGCGATAGCTCGTCTTGCCGTGTACAGCTGGGCGCTGTGTACAGAAGCCTGCTGGCCCAGTGTATCGCTGTTCGTATTTCTCCACGACACATTGTGTCAGCCAACAGAGCAGAGAGACGGGATGTTCTCCAACTTCGGCAGCGTCAACTTCACCCTTCGGTCCCAGTGCAAGAAGATCTTCTCTGCGAATTCGACTCAGTCGGAGTGGGAGCCGGAGTGGATGAGGCAGTGGTTTTACCACCGTGTGCCGGGCAGTAGCAGTCTCGAGTGCTCCGGGCGGCCAATGGCGTTCAACACCACGTCCAGCACGGCGATGGATGCTGAGGACCGGCGAAGGGCGCGGAGGCTTGTGGGGATCACCGCCCGCTTCAACATGCGTGACCTCACCGAGGAGTTCGTCATGTATGTCGTAGCGCCACTTACTACTGATTGGCGTGTCACGCCTGGGGGGCTTCATCGCAACAACGTCCGCCCGTCCGTATCTTCGCTGCCAAGACCCTCCGATCCACGTAAGTTTTGGTGGAGCCGTAGTGTTCCCCTACTGTCTGTCAGGCTTTTTGTTTTAAATCTCGCCCCTTACCGCCTACAGGTACTCGCTTAGAGGCCATGGAGCACATGGTGGGTGCGTTCCTCAGACCGTATATGGCCAGGGAACACACCCTGCGTGTAGCTGCGGCCGCAGAGGCAGGGTTAGGATGGATAAACCGTGTGTGCGAGGCCTTGGGCATTAGGGTGCCAGAACGCACTACTCTGGCCCCGAGCCCACTTCGCTGTGGTGCCAATGGGGAAAGACTATCGTCTCGTCGGGGTGCTCAGTCCTCCGTCGCCGGACCTGGTACACCGGTGGTCGTGGATAGTGGCGGGGATGAGGAGCGCAGCGAGGGCGACCGGGAGGGGGAAGCTTCTTTGCCACCAGCTGGCGTTGAGGCAGAGTCGTCGCCCGTGGAGGATGTTGGAGCGGAGTCTGCGGAGATTACTTATGATCAGGACATCCCTTCCATGGATACAACTCATCCACAACAAGGACCACTTACTCGAGCTCGTGCTCGTCAACTTAATTACCCGGTGAATTCATTCCTAGGTTCATATATTACTGAGAATAGACCGCTACCTAATGCAAGTGATTAAATCGTAGTTAGGAACCTAGGAAAGGAAGAAGGAAAGGGACATGGAGTCATGGACATGCAAGGACGGAATCATGGAGGTCACCACGTCATTTTGGGATCAAGTCAAGCAAGAATCCGAGTTGGACACGTTTTGGAATCGGAGTCGGACTGCTGCAATGGTACCACATTCAAACGGGCATAACTTCTTCATACGAACTCCGTTTGGGGCGTTCTTGTACTTCATGGAAAGCTTATGAAGTCTACTTTCCAATGGATCCAACCTCATCTTCAAATTCCATCCGAGCCGGCCGCAATCATCAAAACAATCCACATTAGTTTCTGAGTCTGAGTCAAAAAGGGTGCTGCGCCACCACCACTTGGGCCTATGGGCCTTGTAACCCTAGGGCGTCCCCCCTGGTCGTTTCTCTATAAATAGGAGTCGCCGCCCCCTGCTAGGATTTGGATTTCGTTGAGTTTAGGTTTCGCCATTGCGCAAACTTTGGTTCTTCAGTTGTGTCAGACGACCACCTGTCAAGACTACCTTCGGGATCCCACCTTTGTTTTTCAATACCAACTTTGTTATTCGCAATATCAGATTGCCTTTTGTCTTATTCTTGCTAGTTCTTCGATTTCTTGTAGGGATTGAACTTTGTGTTCAGGTTGATCGTGCTTCCAACAAGATCAATAACATCTCGGAGTTGGTTCAGCGATTGCTAAGGCGCAAGCGACGTCGTACGGTTGTAGTCGGATCGCGAGAGTCGCCTCCACCAAATCGATAGTTATCAATCTCATCGAAAGATCGGGCACCCCGTCTCCATCAACTTAGGTGGAGCCCCTGCCCGTGGCCGTTGCCGAGGCGGGGTCGCCGTCTTACTCCCCGAAGGTGAAACGGCCACGCGCACTATCGCCCCTTCGCTCTGAGAGGGGGTTTGCTGTGGCGAGCAAGGTCGGGGCTCTATGGGACTCCGATTCTGACACCGAGTACCCCTGCCCCGCCGTCCCCGCAGCCCCCTCCGGGTCTGCGGCTGCCGGGGGCGGGGACCTGCTGGAACTAGGTTCCGACACAGAGGCCCCACGGGTCGGAGGGCCGGTGTCGTCGGGGAACACAGGTATCCCTTTGGCATCTTGTGTGGCTGAAGTGGTGGTCCGACGGAGTCTGCCGACTGCTGCCGAAAGTAAACTCACATGGTTTGGTATGATCTCTTGGTGCATTGGTAGGGCTCTAATCACTACGTCCCTTTGAAAGCATCTAGGCCTCTCTAATTAAGGTTTTGGTAATTAATGATGAATTATAAACATGGGACTAATGTGTGTGCTAAGATTGTATAGATAAAGTCTCATGTGTGCAAAGGTAAAGAATAAGCTGTATGAAAAATTGTCGTCAAGAATTCGAAGATGATGTACACAAGTTTAGAATATCTTTTTCGATTTTATCGGTCTTAGAAGTTAAGGTGAAAGACCGGATTACAGGTTAGAAGCCATCCTATTAAGAGGGATCTTTGAAAGTAGCTTGATAGCATATTTTGGTGCACATTAGATCAATATAGGAATATGCATGCATTTGAAAATAAGTTTAAAAACTCATTGTGCTCTCTTAGAAAAATCGGTAGTACCGCACCCACCAACGGTATTACCGCAGTGCAGTAATACCGGCATTTAAACAGCGGTATTACCGCAAGGCGGTAATACCGGATTATATGTGGTATGTAAATTCTAGAGAGCACCCTTCCGGGGACTTCAACTCACTGAAATTGGTAATACCGGAATTTGAACGACGGAACTATCGCACTGCGGTAGTACCGCATGGTACTGCGACTATTTGAACCTCCTCATCCTAGTAGTTGCTGTTAGGGACATATTCTTGTGTTTTGCTAACAATGGCAGGTCCTACAACGGATGAGGATCAATCTCATACTCCTCGTACTAAGGCAATCGTACAACATTTTCTACGCCTTATGAACCTTCGTGCAGAGGGTCTTGAGGAGGATGTCAGAGTGACGAATGAGCGACTTGCTCAACTTGAGGGTGCCCAGATTGAGACCAATGCCACACTCACTGCGATGGAGAAAGCGCAAGGTACCACTAACAATTCGTTGGCAGATATTATGGCGCGCCTTGAGGAGATTGCCCAAGCTTCTGCTCATTTCCCCTGCTGCGGCGATGCGGAGACTAGATGACTCCGACCATATGGGTGATTCCGAGGCCGATGGCAGGGTCAACCACAACAACGATCGAGCTCGTCGACAATTGCGTTTTAACCGACAAGGTATGCGAAGGGAACCCCCACGGCGTGAGGTACGTGACCACGACGATTCTTTTGCTAAGGTTAAATTCACTATGCCTTCTTTCAATGGTAAATATGATCCTGATAGCTATCGTAATTGGGAACTAGCTGTTGATCAAAAATTTGCTTGCCATGAATTTCCTGAGAATAGACGAGTTAGGGCTGCTACTAGTGAATTTACCGACTTTGCTTCTGTTTGGTGGAAAGAACATTGTCGTCAAAATTCCAATAACATTCCTAACACCTGGGAGGCTTTAAAATTGCTTATGCGCCATCGATTTGTTCCCTCATATTATGCTCGTGATCTGTTAAATAAACTTCAACGCCTACAAACAGGGTGCAAAATCTGTGGAAGAATATTATCAGGAATTACAAATTGGTATGTTGCGATGTGGGTTAGTTGAGAATGAGGAGGCATCCATGGCTAGGTTTTTGGGAGGGTTGAGTCGAGAAATTCAAGACATTCTTAATTATAAAGATTACAACTCCATTACTAGATTGTTTCATCTTGCTTGCAAAGCTGAACGTGAGTTGTAGGGACGCCAGACGAGAATGCGGTCTAATTCTTCTGCAGGTGCACAAAGTCATGGACTCCGCGCACACCTGCTCCCTCGTCCATTGTGGCGCCATCACACTCCAACAACAAGCCGCGCCCTACTACATCCATTTCGGCGCCACGAGTTTCTGAAGCACACAAATCAGCACCACAACTTCCGCAAAACATCCTCTTGATTTGCTTGACCGGACGAACAAGGGACGTTCAATGCCATCGTTGCAAAGGCTATGAACACATGATGCGGGACTGTCCAAGCAAGCGTGTATTGATTATACACGATGATGGTGGGTATTCCTCTGCTAGTGATTTTGGTGATGAAACATATGCTATGCTTGCAACTGACCCTATAGGAGATGAAGAAGAATCTGATCATGAGGAGCATGTTGGCACCGAAGATGCCGACAAGTATTTGAGCATTATAGTGCAACGCGTACTAAGTGCTCAAGTGTCTCATACCGAGTAAGACCAGCGCCATAATTTGTTCCAAATCAAGGGCATTGTCAAGGAACGCTCGATTCGCATAATTGTTGATGGTGGGAGTTGCAACAATTTGGCAAGTATGGACATGGTAGAAAAGCTTGCTTTGCCGACTAAACCTCATCCTCACCCATACCATATTCAATGGTTCAACAACAGTGGTAAGTTGAAGGTAATACGAATGTGAAAGTACACTTTTCTATGGGTTCCTACCATGATTATGTTGACTACGATGTTGTACCTATGCAAGCTTGTTCATTATTATTAGGAAGACCTTGGCAATACGATACTGATTATGTGCATCATGGTAGAAATAATCAATACTCTCTCATATTCAAAGGAAAGAAAATTGTGCTGCATCCTATGACTCCAGAACAAATTGTTAAAGATGAACTTGCTAGAGCTAGTAGAGAGAAGAGTCTAGAGAAATCTACGAGCGAAAATCAGATTGTAGCAAAAGAGCTTGCGCAACATAAGAAGAAAGAATTGAAATATGCTCATGTGAACAAAAAAGAAATACAATTGAAATGTGCTAGTTTTCTTGCTACTAAATCTGATATGACTGAATTGGATGCTAGTAATGCTGTTTGCTATGCATTAGTTTGCAAAACTACTTTGTTTTCATTTGAGGAGATACCATCTTTTTTACCCCCTGCTGTCACTAACATTTTACAGGAGTACAAAGATGTCTTTCCGAAGGACGTACCACCAGGATTGCCACCGCTTCGAGGGATTGAGCATCAAATTGATTTAATTCCCGGTGCATCACTACCCAACCGCGCACCATACAGGACAAACCCAGAAGAAACTAAAGAAATTCATCGCCAAGTTCAAGAACTGCTTGATAAAGGGTATGTACGTGAATCTCTTAGTCCTTGCGCTGTTCCAGTCATTTTAGTTCCTAACAAAGATGGATCATGGCGTATGTGTGTTGATTGTAGAGCTATCAATAATATTACCATTAGATACCGTCATCATATTCCTAGGTTAGACGATATGCTTGACGAATTAAGTGGATCTACAATATTTTCTAAAATTGACTTGCATAGTGGATACCATCAAATTAGAATGAAACTTGGAGATGAATGGAAGACGGCTTTTAAAACTAAATTTGGATTATATGAGTGGCTAGTGATGCCTTTTGGATTAACTAATGCTCCTAGCACTTTTATGAGATTAATGAATGAAGTTTTGCGTGCTTTCATTGGTAAATTTGTGGTAGTTTACTTTGATGATATATTGATTTACAGCAAGTCACTAGATGAACATCTTGAACACTTACGTGCTGTTTTCATTGCTTTAAGAGATGCACGTTTGTTTGGTAACCTCGAAAAGTGTACCTTTTGCACCGATCGAGTTTGTTTTCTTAGCTATGTTGTTACTCCGCAGGGAATTGAAGTAGATGAAGCCAAGATTGAAGCTATAAAAAGTTGGCCAACACCACAAACGGTCACACAAGTGCGGAGTTTTCATGGACTTGCGGGATTCTATCGCCGCTTTGTGAAAGATTTCAGCACCATCGCTGCACCACTTAATGAATTAACAAAGAAAGGTGTTTCATTTAAATGAGGAAAAGCGCAAGAAGAAGCTTTCAACCTTCTCAAAGAAAAGCTCACAAATGCACCATTGCTCCAACTTCCTGACTTCGGTAAGACTTTTGAACTTGAGTGTGATGCTAGCGGAATTGGAATTGGTGGTGTGTTGATACAAGAAGGTAAATCTGTTGCTTATTTTAGTGAGAAATTGAGTGGACCTAGTTTGAACTATTCTACTTATGATAAGGAATTACTTGCCCTTGTTCGAACTTTAGAAACATGTCAACATTATTTATGGCCCAAAGAATTTATTATCCATTCTGATCATGAATCATTGAAACATATTAGAAGTCAAACTAAACTGAACCGTAGACATGCTCGTTGGGTTGAATTCATTGAATCTTTTCCTTATGTCATAAAACACAAGAAATGGAAGGAAAATGTGATTGCTGATGCCTTGTCTAGACGGTATACAATGTTATCTCAACTTGAGTGTAGAATTTTTGGCTTAGAGACAAAAAAGGAACTATACACTTCTGATGATGAGTTTAAAGATGCCCTGTCCAATTGCAAAAATGGTAGATGCTGGAATAAATTTGCTTTCAATGATGGATTTTTATTTAGAGCTAACAAACTATGCATTCCAGCTAGCTCTGTTCGTCTTTTGTTGTTACAGGAGGCACATGGGGGAGGACTAATGGGTCATTTTGGTGTCAAAAAGACGGAGGATATCCTCGCTGAACACTTCTATTGGCCAAGGATAAGGCGCGACGTTGAGCGCTATGTATCTCGCTGCACTACCTGCAATAAAGCTAAGTCCCGACTTAATCCACATGGTTTATATATGCCTCTTTCTGTACCTAGCATTCCTTGGGAGGATATTTCTATAGACTTTGTTTTAAGATTACCTCGCAGAAAGAAGGGGAGAGATAGTGTTTTTGTGGTGGTCGATAGATTTTCTAAAATGGCACATTTTATACCTTGCCATAAGAGCGATGATGCTACAAATGTTGCTGATTTATTTTTCAGAGAGATTGTTCGACTACATGGAGTGCCCAATACCATTGTTTCAGATCGAGATGCGAAGTTTTTGAGTCACTTTTGGCGCACATTATGGGCTAAATTGGGTACCAAGCTGCTGTTTTCTACTACTTGTCACCCCCAAACAGATGGACAAACTGAAGTTGTCAACCGCACGCTATCAACTATGTTGAGAGCTATCTTGAAGAAAAACTTGAAGGCGTGGGAAGAATGTCTACCTCATGTAGAATTTGCTTACAATAGATCAGTACACTCTACAACAAAGATGAGCCCTTTTTAGGTAGTATATGGCTTTAATCCTCGTGCTCCTATTGATTTATTGCCTATCCCCATCTCTGAAAAAGTGAATTTAGATGCTAAGAAGCGTGCTGAATTTGTCCTTAAATTGCATGAAACAACTAAAGAAAATATAGAGCGCATGAATGCTAAGTATAAGATTGCTGGTAGTCAGGGTAGAAAGAGTTTAACTTTTGCACCTGGTGATTTAGTCTGATTGCATTTGCGTAAAGATAGATTTTCTGATTTACGAAAGTCTAAGTTAATGCCTAGAGCTGATGGTCCATTCAAGGTGTTAGCTAAGATTAATGATAATGCATATAAACTTGATCTACCTGTAGACTTCGGGGTTAGCCCCACATTTAATATTGCAGATTTGAAGCCATATTTGGGAGAAGTAGATGAACTTGAGTCGAGGACGACTCAAATGCAAGAAGGGGAGGATGATGAGAACATCCCTTCCATGGATACAACTCATCCACAACAAGGACCACTTACTCGAGCTCGTGCTCGTCAACTTAATTACCAGGTGAATTCATTCCTAGGTTCATATATTACTGAGAATAGACCGCTACCTAATGCAAGTGATTTAATCGTAGTTAGGAACCTGGGAAAGGAAGAAGGAAAGGGACATGGAGTCATGGACATGCAAGGATGGAATCATGGAGGTCAACATGTCATTTTGGGATCAAGTCAAGCAAGAATCCGAGTTGGACAGGTTTTGGAATCGGAGTCGGACTGCTGCAATGGTACCACATTCAAACGGGCATAACTTCTTCATACGAACTCCGTTTGGGGCGTTCTTGTACTTCATGGAAAGCTTATGAAGTCTACTTTCCAACGGATCCAACCTTGTCTTCAAATTCCATCCGAGCCAGCCACAATCATCAAAACAATCCACATTGGTTTCTGAGTCCGAGTCAAAAAGGGTGCTGCGCCACCACCACTTGGGCCCATGGGCCTTGTAACCCTAGGGCGTCCCCCCTGGTCGTTTCTCTATAAATAGGAGTCACCGCCCCCTGCTAGGACTTGGATTTCGTTGAGTTTAGGTTTCGCCATTACGCAAACTTTGGTTCTTCAGTTGTGTCAGACGACCACCTGTCAAGACTACCTTCGGGATCCCACCTTTGTTTTTCAATACCAACTTTGTTATTCGCAATATCAGATTGCCTTTCGTCTTATTCTTGCTAGTTCTTCGATTTCTTGTAGGGATTGAACTTTGTGTTCAAGTTGATCGTGCTTCCAGCAAGATCAATAACATCTCGGAGTTGGTTCAGCGATTGCTAAGGCGCAAGCGATGTCGTACGGTTGTAGTCGGATCGCGAGAGTCACCTCCACCAAATCGATAGTTATCAATCTCATCGAAAGATCGGGCACCCCGTCTCCATCAACTTAGGTGGAGCCCCTGCCCGTGGCCGTTGCCGAGGCGGGGTCGCCGTCTTACTCCCCGAAGGTGAAACGCCACGCCGCCGCCGCCGCCTTCTCTCGAGAGGGGTTTCTTTGTGGCGAGCAAGGTCGGGGCCCTATGGGACTCCGACTCTGACACCGAGTACCCCTGCCCCGCCGTCCCCGCAGCCCACTCCGGGTCTGCGGCTGCCGGGGGGCGGGGACCTGCTGGAACTAGATTCCGACACAGAGGCCCCATGGGTCGGAGGGCCGGTCTCATCGAGGGACACAGGTATCCCTTTGGCATCTTGTGTGGCTGAAGTGGTGGTCCGATGGAGTCTGCTGACTGCTGCCGAAGGTAAACTCACATGGTTTGGTATGATCTCTTGGTGCATTGGTAGGGCTCTAATCACTACGTCCCTTTGAAAGCATCTAGGCCTCTCTAATTACGGTTTTGGTAATTAATGACGAATTATAAACATGGGACTAATGTGTGTGCTAAGATTGTATAGATAAAGTCTCATGTGTGCAAAGGTAAAGAATAAGCTGCATGAAAAATTGTCGTCAAGAATTCGAAGATGATGTACACAAGTTTAGAATATCTTTTTCAATTTTATCGGTCTTAGAAGTTAAGGTGAAAGACCGGATTACAGGTTAGATGCCATCCTATTAAGAGGGATCTTTGAAAGTAGCTCGATAGCATGTTTTGGTGCACATTAGATCAATATAGGAATATGCATGCATTTGAAAATAAGTTTAAAAACTCATTGTGCTCTCTCAGAAAAATCGGTAGTACCGCACCCATCAACGGTATTACCGCAGTGCAGTAATACCGGCATTTAAACAGCGGTATTACCGCAAGGCGGTAATACCGGATTATATGTGGTATGTAAATTCTAGAGAGCACCCTTCCGGGGACTTCAACTCACTGAAATTGGTAATACCGGAATTTGAATGACGGAACTACCGCACTGCGGTAGTACCGCATGGTACTGCGGTATTACCATTTTCCGGAATATTTATTCCAGAGAGTCCCAAAGTGAAAACTTAACTAGCCAGAAATCGGTAATACCGGTGCTTGCACGGCGGAACTACCGCAGTGCGGTAGTACCGCATTTACCTGTGGTATTACCGCAGTGCGGTAATACCCCACCTACAATGGCGGTAATACCGCACAAAATTCCAACGGCTAGTTCTGTTCCTTCTGACATAGCCGTTATTGTGTGCTACAGTAAAGTGCGGTAATACCGCACTTTGTATAGCGGTAATTCCGATTTTCCTAAATTTTTAGAATAATTTTTAGCAACGGCTAGTTTTAGTTGGTGAGGGTATAAATACCCCTCCTCCTGCTCTTGGGCAGGTTGCTGCAGTTGCATTGAACACATTTAAGCCCTAGAGCATTCACTCCACTCACTTCTCTCATTTGCGCATTCATTTTGAGTTTGTGGAGAGTTTTTAAAGTGCATTTAATTCTAGTTGATCTAATTGCACTTGAGCGTTGTCAAGTGGAATCAAATGTCTATTCTCTTGGTTCTTGCCGGCACCTAGACGGCAAGGAGGTTGTTTGCCCGGTGATTTCTTCAAGAAGGTTGTGAAGAAACCCGAAGCCGATTTGTAAGTGGTTTAGAGCTCGTCATCTCCGGAGAGGAGGAAGAGCTACCCTAGTGATCGAGGAGTAAGGCTTAATTCATGGAGCCGGTCCAAGAGTGTTTGGCTTTTCTCAACGTGGACTAGTGAAGACCGGTAAGTCTTCAATACCACGGAAAAATATTACCGAGTCATTGTGATCATTTTCTTGCTTGCATTTAGTATTTGAATTATTAGTTGAGCAATTTGATACTTGATATATTTACTTGTGCTTGTAGTTTATTGTATTGTTAGGCTAGAATTGTCATAATTGAGTAGGATCAATTCTTTTAGTATTCTTATCTAGTATTGAAATTATAATTACTAGTTTAATTAGGTAAGAATTTTAAAACCTCCTATTCACCCGCTCTAGTCGGTTATCCTTTATCCTACACCCTTCGCAGCAGTATGCCTCCCCGAGCGTGAGCAACCCCTCGGAGCGCGGGGAGGTTCCTTCGGGAGGGACGTCCGACGCTGCCGAAACCGTCGCTGTGGATGCTGCGCGGCTAGCAGATTTTGTCCCTCAATCGGAGGTGCTGGCAGCGTGGCAGGGCGTCGCGGATAGTGCGGCTGCGAACCTAGACCACCAGGCACTACAGACCTGTGGGTTGGGACTTCTTGGGAGGGTGTTTGAGGTCTCAAAAATGAGGGTAGGTATTTGACCCTGAGCGATGTGCGGTCCTTTAGAGGTCGACTAACCCCTTCCTCGTGCAGACTGCGCGCCACCGAAGGGGCTCTTCGCGCAGCTGAGGAGGCGCATTCCTCTAAAGATGACCACATTTGGCGCCTGGAGGCGGAGTGCACGGGGGCCATCTTATACACCGAGGAGCTTGTGGCGGCGGCGCGGCAGTGGCGATGGAGGCGGGGCGGTGCTGCTCGAGCAGTTCTTTGTCTTTGGAAGAGGAGAAACCGACGACTGCCACGTCCCTTAGGGAGCAGGACCAGGCTTTGGGCGATGCCTTGGTGGCGGCGTGGGATGCTATGTTGGCCTTGGAGGGCGCCCTCGAAGACCTTGTCGCCAAAGTGCCGCCTCGCTCATTTGGGCCTGAAGAGCTGTCACGGACGCCTCGTCGAATCGGGGATGCTTCCGACCTTGCTCGCAGCGCCGCGATGTCCTTCGGCAACCATTGCTCCTATGTGACCTCGTGCTTGGCATGTGCGCTTCTCCGGCACCGGGGTGCCGGCATGTCGACGAACTGGCTGACCCGCAGCTGGAGATTCCAACGGGGCCGGAGTGATGTCCGGTGCCATGCGCGCCGTGCGCCCCGATGTTCGGATTTTTCATGAGCGGATTTGGGAGTACATCAGGGAGGCTGCGGCGAGGGTTGTCAGACCCCGGAGCAACGACTCTTGGATCCTCTGTGTAAATTGCACTAGTCCAGGATCAAGTTAGTGCACACAGTGGATAACAAAGATTCATATCATGCACAATGACATTTATTCATTAACTAAATATGGGCCTGATGGCCAAATTTTACATCCATGGTTCATAAACCAAAATACATGTAAACAGCGGAAGAAAACCAATGAAGTAGCAGCCCATCCTGCCTGCCCACAGGCGAATGATCAGAAGACGCGGCCTAGTCGCCGCCATCCTCACCGGTTGTTGATGTCATCCTCCGCAATGATTTTAGCAAGGTGAGCACATAAAGTACTCCCAAGGTAAGCACATAAAGTACTTACGCAAGTTACACCAGGAGTTTTAACAGAGTGAATGCATGCATAGAGATAACAAAGGAAGGCTTAATAAGGTTATTTGTGCGAAAACAGTATTGAATTTAAATACAATAGCATAAGTGCAAAAGCTGAATTGTTAATACTGAGAGATAGAAATAATAATTTAACAAAATAATATCGTTAGTGCGAGCTCAGACCAAACACTAACCTAGTCACGAGTATCCCACCGGTCCATCTTTTCAAAAGGTTTCACATAGATTCCATCTATCCATATGCTTTTCAAAATCTCTTATGGATTCATTTTGTTAGTGCAGGCTCCGACCAAACACCAACTTATTCATAGGTATCCCACCTGGTCATGGATTCCATCCATCCATCCATAAGCCTTTTGAAACCATTTTAAAACCAAAGTCTAATCCATGAAAAACTTTACCAGCTTGCCCATAACCGTGGGCACGGCTATCCAGGATAGATTATACACTCTACAGAGGTTGTACAGCTTTACCCACAAGACACGATCATCCCACATTGCCACTAGATTAACACACTTCCTTTGGTGTGCGGCGAGGAGATCATGACAAGGCCGTTACAATGATCCATAGCCAAAACAATCACGCCGCCACTAAGGTTTCACCACAACTCGAATCCACGAGTTGGAGCCCCTCTTGTGCCATGTGAGACTTCCCACTGACCTACGCCGCGCTCACATTCACCTATAGCGAGACTATACTTGGAACTTCACAAATTACTTAGCAGTCTGTCCCATACCGGACTTGTGGTAGTACGATGTGGCTTTGCTTGATAGCTCACTGACCGGTTCTTAATTTGACTTAGGCTCAATCCACATACCCACATGCACGACAATCAACCAGGTGTCACCAAACACGAGGCATGTCGGCACCCTACCACCTAACCAATAGTCTAAGTCCAAATCATAAGTTTTCATTTTTATTTTTAAACCATTTTCATAAACCATCCTTGACTCACCGAAGTCAAGAATTCATTTCCAAAGTCTGACATTTCATATGAAAGATTGATTCCACCTAAAATTATACTAAGCCAGGCTAAGCATCTCTATAAAATTTTCTAGTCAATACTATGGTACTAACTAGTTTTCAGCTAGGGTGACAAGGTATATGAATTCGAGATTCAAATGGACTATAATCAAAGGATCATGGGCATAACTAAAGTTTAAACTGAATTTAAATTAAATTTGAATAGAAGTACGCATGCATATACAGTAAAACAATATAATTAAATTTGAAATATTAGGTTCAACATGGTCAAAGGTGTAACTTGCCTTTCTTTGAAGTTTGCTGAGGTTCGCTGAAGTTATACTCTCCAAAATAGTCGTAGTCTACACGCGAAAAGCAAGAACAAACTAAACTCAAATAAAATCCAAATAAAATCCAAATTTTATAAAATAAATGCCGGGAGATAGAATATGAATTTTGGAATTTGAATTGGTCCAAAAGGAGTTAGGGCGAAGGAGGACGACTTCTGGAAGTTTAAATTCCAAAGAAATGAATAAAAGGAATTATTGGAATTCTTTTCTTTATGAAGGAAAAGTGGTTGGAAGCTACAATATTTGTGTAGGGTCGAAGTCATGATCGAAGGTGTAGTCGAAGACATGGTCAAGAGCATGGTCGAAGTAGCGGTTGAAGTTGCGGAGGTCAAAGTCGAAAATAGAGACTCCAAGTGCAGGTGCAGTCGAAGTCGAAGATTCGGTCGAAGACCGGGTCGGAATTGTACAGTGGTTGGAAGAATTGGATTTATGCAGAGTGGTCGAAAGAATCGAACGGCTTGGAGAGGTTGGACGGTTTCGAGTGGTCGGAGAGATCGGAGGGTTCAGAGAGGTCAGAGGGTGCAGAGGTTAAAACGGTCAAAGAACCATGGTCGGTTTGAAGGCGGAGGTTGAAGTCGAAGGTTCCGAGATTGAAGATCGAAGTCTAAGTCTTCGAGGTCGAAGGTCGAAGGCTGGAGTCGAAGTCTCCGAAGGTCGAAGTCGAAGGCTCCGAGCAGTCGGAGTCTAAGAAGCCTCCGAATAGCGGAATCTAAGAGCCTCCGAATGGCGAAGTCTAAAGAGCCTCCAGATAGCGGAGTCTTATGGGTCTTCGGGTGTTGGAGTCTAAGAATCGGATGAATGGGAGAAGTCGGACGACTTCACGAGACAAGATCCGAGCGATCCAATGGCGGTGAATACCGGGGAGGTGTACAAAAGAGGGAGAAGTGTATGAGTCCCGATTTACTTTGGCGCACGGTTCGGGCTGCACAAAGTTGGCTGGCGGTGAGGGTGTAGCGAAGGCAAGACACGATTATCGACGGCGGAGACTATCAGACGACAGCTTGCTCGGAGAAGGGGCGTCGAAGGTTCGCGTGGGCCTAAGGAAGGTTATTGGCGGCGGGGTGCTCCGGTCATATTTTGGCTCAGGAAAAAGGGTGAAGGAGGTGCGCGTGGTCCCGTCGAAGATTTGGTAGTGGTAGCGTCGGTGTCGACGAAAGAGACACTCCGGCGGGGGAAATTGCTTGGCGGAGGGGTGGCGAGGTGAAGAAAAGAGAGAGGGGATTGCGAGGAGTGCATTGGTACTCTCGTGCAATACGTAGTGGTTGGAAGGTGGTCGGTGGCGAGTTGGAGCGATGGCGTAACTCGGGCGGCGGTGGCGGCAGTATTCCGGCGGTGAGGAGACTCAACCAAGGGCGGTCGAGAAAATCCAAAAATTATGAAATATATACTGAAAAATAGATTATGAATTTAGAAACTCGAATCACCTGATTCGGAGTTCGGACGGAGGAGAACGAGCGATTGGAAGATTGTCGAATCAGAAAATTCTAGAAAAAGAAAAATCAGGAATATTCCGAAGGAATATTCCCATGTGAACAGTAACGGGCAGCAGCCCTGTTCACTGTTTTTGGCCGTGTCGTTGGTGAGAAAAGGCATGGGAGGTGAAGCCAATGGGTTGCTAATAACCCGAGGCACATGTAGGAATTGGCGGCACGTCAAACGGAGCACGGTGACGATGCGGACAACGACAACGGCATAGGGTGTGAAGAGAAGAATAATTTTCGGGCACAGAATATGATGAAGTAAGGTAACCACAGCGTAGAACGCGGTAAGGTGAGTCTAGAAAAAAATATCGGCTAAGCCGAAACTCACCGGAGGCGACGCAATCGTCGTTTGAACGACGTCGGTACCGAAACACGAAAAACTCAATATCTTCGCGCTAGGTCAGGCGAATCCAAAACCGTCTGAAATGTAGCCTCCTGGGATGGTTTGGCACGTTTTGACGCGAGCGGATTGTCGAGAGCATTCCCGGACAGGCGGGGACATGAAGTGCCATTTACGGCCATGGCAAGGTGTCGGGCGCAAATATTTAGGAAATGTTTTTGGACGAACGGAGGGGAGCACGGCGTAGAATGCGTCGAGACGAACTCAATGCCGCAGACGGCTCGGCCAACAGACTAGCGAAACGCGGTGGACAAGACTTTATGCGGCCTACAGGCTGACATCGGCGTTCCGGGCAAACGGAGAGGAATTAACATGCGAGACTTGCGGCGAATCGAAGAGTAGAGCGTGGGGATCGTGATGCTCACCTTGGTTTTGGTCGGACATGCACGGTCAGCCGGTGGCGACGCGATGAACGGCGACCCGTTTTGGCCCACGGTGGCGACGGTGCTCCGGCGAAGTTCCGGCGAAGGCGAGGTGAGCACTGCGTAGAACGCGACGAGGCGAAGCCAACGGTGTGGTCAAACGCGGCGGCGCTCCACCGGACGAGGCACAAAAGGCCGAAGAACGCCGCTTAGAACACAAAAATAAAACTTCGATTGCGGCCAAAAGAGAGGGAGTTGGGACTTGAGATTTTCGGGGTTGAGTGAGGATGAGGAGAGGCTCACGGGGCTCCCTTTTATAGGGGTGGAGGTGGACCGAGGAGGGAGATCGACGGGGCATGTCTTTGAATAGCATGGTTTAAATCCCACGAAAATAACTCATAAATGAGGGGGAAACGGAAGAGAAACGGAAGAGTTAGACGATGGGAGTTGAATGCAATTTATTTCGTGCAAATCCGTTGAGAAAATCACGAGATATGGAAGGTTAAAGAAATGGCCATGGCGGCTTGCTCTCTGCGCATGCACGGGAAGCCAACGTTCTGAGGAAGAAGAAATAGGGAGGAGAGAGAAAAGAGAGAAAAGAAAAAAAAACAAAATTTGAAAAAATTCCAAAAAAATATTTTTAGAATTCTGGGAACCTGAAAAGAATAAAAAAAATATTTTCGGAATTTTTTGACGTTTATTTTAATTTTTAAAAATGTTTTCCTTTTTCTAGCTTTAAATAATACAATAAATGACAAATAAAGCTTAAAAATCTTAGAAAATTTCATAGAAGTTTCTAAAGCTATTTTGAACTTATAAAAGAAATTCCAACTCAAATTTGAATATTTTTCCTTATAAAAATATTTTTTTGTTTAGCAGAAAGGCTATTTTCTTTAGCAGAAAATCAGGTCAACTAGAATTTTAAAAAAAATTCAAGCGACCAAATAACTTTGATTTTTATTTTAAACTAAGTTATTTAATACCTTATTTATTTTTTTTTGTTTTTATTTTTTCTTAAATCACCTTTTCATAACCCTTTTTTTAAGCCGAAAATCAGGCAATTAAATTTTGTTTTTTTTTTGAAAAAAAACTTAAGAAATCAAAAGTAATTATTTTACTTTGAATTAAATCAAATATTTTAAATGAAACAGCTGGGCTGTTACAAGGGTAGAGCTGCGACGGACCATGTACAACGAGGGGAACCTCGACCAATGGCTGGATGAAGTTCCCCGGCGCGACGAAGGTGATGTCGACGGCTCGAGGCAGGTGTGACACCGGAACTCTTGTGTGTCGGTGTATGTTGTAACCTGCGCGTCATGTTCCAGGAATAAAGCAGAAATTATTTCCCCTGCTCTGACGGCATGCCCTTATGTTCCAAGCAGCTGCCCGACGGGGATCGACTGTTAATCTCAGACACCATAACCCGGCGCCGTTTGCGGCGCTGGTGGCGTGCTGAGGACTCGCTTAACTTCTGGGCAAGTCGAAGTTCGATAGGCGAGGCTCTGGCGCGAGCGGGCGTCCAGGCGGAACCGAACGAATAACATTCGCAGGTGGGTGAAGGCGCTTGTGTAATAGATTTAGGGGATGCTGGTCGGCAGACACCTTTGCAAGTGCTCGTATACAAATGCAATAGCCCAGCCGAAGCGCTTGTCCTCGTCACTTCTTTGGGCGCACTTGTTTTCATCGAGAGGTTTGGCCCCTCTATTCTCACGGTAGTCGGAGTAGACGCGCGAGACCCTGCGACGTGGTGGCGCGAGCCGGGCGCCTAGTCGGCGAGACGCGGCGAGCGCCCGTCCCCTACCTTCGAAGTGGTGGCGGTGGCGCGCTGGTCGGCAGACACACGAGTGCTCCGTCCCCTACCCTTCGAAGTGGTGCCAGCGGAGCTGGTGCCTGGTCGAGGTAAGTACTCGAGCAGAGCTAGAGCCTAGTCAAAGTAGACGTGTGAGCGCTCCGTCCCCTACCCTTCGAAGTGGTGGCAGCGGAGCTGGTGCCTTGTCGAGGTAGGCACGCGAGCGGAGCTGGCACCTAGTCGAAGTAGACGCACGGGCGCTTCGTCCCCTACCCTTTGAAGTGGTGGCAGCGGAGCTGGCGTCTAGTTGAAGTAGGCGCGCGAGCGCTCCATCCCCTACCCTTCGAAGTGGTGGCAGCGGAGCTGGCGCCTGATCGAGGTAGGCGGTCGAGCGGAGCTGACGCCTAGTCGAAGTAGACACGCGAGCGCTCCGTCCCCTACCCTTCGAGAAGATAAGGACAAAGTGGGCTTGATAGAGTACACGAACAGAGCTCCGCAGCCCCTGGCCTTCGCGGTCGATGCGGAACTTCACGGGTATGACTGCCTCCCCTCAATTGTGGATATTGACGGGACATCGGAAGTAGAATTCACGGAGCTTTGCACATGTCGCTTTACCGCTGGGGGGCATTGCTTGTCCCCCGTTGCTGCATGGGCCCCCCCAAGGTAGGGGAACACGTGAAGCGTAATTGGCGGAACCCTGTAGTTGAGGCGGAATGGCACTGTTGCATCACATGCACCTAGGATGCCTGGCCGATGGGACGCTTAAGGTACAATTGACGGGGTCTCGCTTCCAGGGCTCTTTAAAAGGGGTGAGTGGTCAAGTGAAACACCACTCACCTTCCCAAACATTCTTGCCCCTGCAACTTCCCCTCGTGAACTCATAGTCACCACTCTGCCCAGGCTTCCTCCTGTGCTTTTTTACCGGCGTCGATAGCGACGAGGGCTCCCCGGTGCGGCTAATGCCGCCGGGACAACCGCGAGGTCGAACACCCCGTCAACATGGGGTGGACGTGACACCACTGTGTGATTTCCCTTCGCCAGCTCGCCTAAGTGCCCCGGCTAGTGAGGGATAGTGTTCAATTCACTTGTACTTCAGCAAGGGGTCTTGCAGCTCCAGAAGCAGACTTTGACTTTTCCGCTCCGGGGCCGCACACCCCTAGGGGTGCCTTCGATGAGCGCTCTTGTTTGTTCATCTCTTCTTCAGAAGCGTAGGCCTTTGAGCTCGTGCGTCGCCCCTTCTCCATGGTGTCATAGTCCAGCTCGTCTTGCATGACGCTACTGCCGAACTATGGCGCCAGGGTTAAGCTGTTCATGCCTCGCCCTTGTAACCGGAAGATACTATCACTGTAGTGCGGCACGCGATTTACGGAAAGTGCAGGGAGCCTCTGGTTCCCGTGCTGCCCGACTGTTTTGCTCTCTTCGCGTTGCACTTTATTTATACTCCGAAGAGTGCGTGGGAATATCAACCACGTGTTATTTATACTCCGGAGAGTACGCGTAGCAACAACAATGACGCGTGCGCGGGACATCCGTATCTTGTTTATACTTAGTTGAGTGCGCAGGGACAACATCCGCGTCTTATTTAGACTCCGTGGAGTGCGTGGGAATGTCGATCACATCTTGTTTATACTCTGAAGAGTACACGTAGCGACAAACTGACGCGTGCGCGGGACATCTACGTCTTGTTTATACTCAGTAGAGTGCGCAGGGACAACATCCGTGTCTTATTTATACTCTGCAGAGTGCGTGCAGAGACAGACCTCGACGCTACGTCTTATTTATACTCCGTAGAGTGCGTGCGGAGGTGGACCTCGACGCTACGTCTTATTTATACTCCGTAGAGTGCGTGTGGAGGTGAACCTCGACGCTACGTCTTATTTATACTCTGTAGAGTGCGTGCGAAGGCGGACCTCGATGCTACGTCTTATTTATAGTCCGTAGAGTGCGTGGGAACATCGACCACGTCTCGTTTATACTCTGGAGAGTACACGTGGTGATAACACCGACGCGTGCTCGGGACCTCCGCGTCTTGTTTATACTCAGTAGAGTGCGTAGGGACAACATCCGCGTCTTATTTATACTCTGGAGAGTGCGTGCGGAGGCAAGCCTCCGCACGTTTTTATGGGAAACACGAGTAGTTTCGCAAACGGTGAACTTTATTAAATTCCCATTTGCACGGGTGAGTGAGTACAAAAGGTCGGGGACTAACTGCTCGACTGTTGTTGTCGTGGCGGCGAGGTAGGGGGCCTCTGCTGCCTCTGTTGCCGGAGCCCTTGTAGCGGCGCGCCTGGCCTAGGAGCCTCTCTGGACTTCCAGGTGCGGGCCTCGGGTGCCGAGCTCTATGTGTCGGGCCATGTCCTGGTCGCCATGGATGGTGATGATACCCTACGGGCCTGGGAGCTTCACGCATAGGAAGCCGTGGTGTGGGACTGCCCCAAATGAATTGAGAGTTGGTCGCCCCAATATGGCGTTGTAGGCGTACTGGATATCAATGACGTCGAAGGTGGCATCCTTGCTCCTCACGTTGTCGCCCTGGCCTAAGGAGATCTGCAGGCATATCTGGCCCAATGCCATCAGTGGCTGACCTCCGAAGCTCTGCAGCGGAATTTTTGAGGGGCCTAGGCGACTTCGAGAGATCCCCATCTGGTCGAAGGCCCCTGCGAACAAGATATTCGCGGAACTTCCTCCATCGACCAGGACACGCCTGACGTCGCATCCTGCGATGGCAGCCTGGATGACCAGGGGGTCTTAGTGGGGGAACTCCACGCACTCGACATTGGTGGGCGTGAAGGTGATCTCGTGCTGCGCCCAATCTGGCGGTGCCAGTGCTGGGTATGCCGCCACGTGGTGTAGCCTCCGCACGTAGGCCTTTCGCTGCCTCTCCGAAGCGAACTCTAGGGAGGAGCCCCCGGAGATGACGTTTATGACCCTGCGCTGGGCTCCCTCCAGGGCGTGGATCCGTAGGGGGCTCTCCTGAGGCTACTGCACATGGGCTTGAATCTGCTGGAGGCCCTCTTGAGGCTGCATACCTTGATCCTGAACTCTTAGGGGGTCGTCCAGGTGTTGCTGGACGTGCGCCACGACAGGCGGCCGCACCTCGAGGTCTCTGTCCCTGGCGACACTTTACCGAAGTGCCGCAATGGTGGTTCATGCGTGCGTGTCATGGTTGCCTCTGTCGTGTACTTTGTACCACTGGATGTGGTGGTGGTCACCATATTCCGCGCGGGCTCTATCATCGCGGCCTCGGCCTCGGCCTCACCCTCGACCCTGACGAGCTCTGGCACGGCGGCCAGCGGGGGCGCTGTCTTCGGAGCCGCCCTCAATTTCAAAGACATAACGGGCTCTCCGAGACTTTTACTAGCCGCGTTTGGGCCTATCGCCCAACGAGTCCTTGTGCTGGGAGGCATCCTTCGATGGCTCCTGCCTGCGCTTGCCCTTGGAAGAGCCTTCCTTCGGCGAGTCTAAGCTCTTCACCGTGGCCTCCGTCGGATTGGCGTCGGTGTCATTGCCTTGACATCGCCGCGCGTCTTCTTTCACTCTGGCGTACTCCTCCATCTTGTTGAAGAGCTTCGCCACTGTCTTGATTGGCTTCCACGCGCTGTATTTGGCTAGCGGCCCCGGGTGGAGACCCTATACTACTGCGTTGATGATGGTTGTCTCGTTGACATCTTTGACCTGGCAGCGGACCTTCGCGAAGCGTTTGAAGTACTCCTGAAGCTTTTTCGATGGTTTTTGCTTGATCGGGAAGAGTTGATCCGCATCGACGCGCTCGACGTAGTTTTCCTGGAAGTTGTTGTAGAGGTGGTCGCGGACCTGCTCCCATGCGTAGATGGAGTTCGGCTCTATGGTGAAGAACCAAGAGAGCGCCACTCCCTGCAACGCGAGGGGGAGCCCCTTCGCCTTTGTGGTGTCGTCTCCGCCTGCTGCTTCGATGGCGGTCTCGTATACACGCACAAACTCCCGGGGGTCCATGTCGCCCTTGTACGACGTGATGGCGCTGGGGAATTTGAAGTCCTCCGGCCGTGCTGCCTGCTACAGGCCCGCAGATAGCGGGGACTCCGGGTCTACGCGTTGCAACGAGGCATTGCTGGATGTAGGGGCGTTGCGGATATCCGCCCATTCTGGCGTGGGCTCCGGCGCGACCACCGGCGGGGTCTGCTGATTCCGAGCCACTTGCATTCTCCGCACGGCCCCACGGAGATCCACTAACTCCCGCTGGAAAGTGCCGAGGGCCGCCAGCAGGGCATTCTCCACTGTCGACGTAGACGAAGCGATCGGCGCACCTGGTCGCGCTGCCGGGATAGCTGTGACCACGGCCTGTGCTCTTGGGTCGCCCGCCGCGTCGACACGATGGACTCCGGCGTCGATGACGGGGCCCGTGTCACCGCTGAGACCGCTCGGCACTCCCGCACTAGGTGTAGGGACGGCGGTCGCGCCTCCACGGGCACTGACGTTACCACTCCCTGTCACTCGGCCAGTACTGTCAGGGTTGACTGTCACGCCGGCGGTGGCGGGGTTGGCCTTCATGTCGGTGGTGGCGGGGTCGATCGTCACGTCGGCGGTGGCAGGGTCGATCGTCGCGTGGTAAGCATCGTCGTTCGCACCCACGCCCGTCGATGCCAAAGCCCTGGTGTTGACGCGGGACTTCGCCGCGACCCCTTCCTTCTTCTTCGCCGCCGATGATGAAGCTTTTTCGGTGCCATCCTTCTTGAGACCTTGAGGCTAGCTCCTGTTGTCCCCACAGACGGCGCCAACTGTTGTGGTTACAGGCCAAACAGAGGGAGAATATGGTAGTGGAGAGTTAGGTGAGCAATGCTCCTTCTTCTTCCTCCATGGCTCACGTCACATATATTTATGTGCTCAGGAGGAGTGTCTTTATAGTTGTGCCCTTATATCCAAATATCCTTTACATGAGCATTCACGTCATTACACACGTCCCACTTGGGCCTTGTAACCCTCTAACAGGCCGGCTGGGCTTAGGTGGGGGCTACCCCTACAACACTAACATATTCAGTATTATCTATATTAGCACAGGATGTGTTAACTGTTTCTCTCTTGATGGTTTCTTTTGAGTCTATTTTCAATCTTTCTGGAAACATATTGGGAGAGAGAAGAACAAGTCTCACGAGTGAGATAATCAAAGTTGATACGGATACACACGTCTTGTTGTTTTTGTTAAAAGTATTATTTGACTACAAGAATTATTGAGCACATTAAAAAGATTAATCAATAGGTGAAATCGCTCCTAGTTAAATTTGATTTTAATTTACATAAAAACTAGTTGCTACTTAATACTAATATTTTAATTATTTTCAGGTTTGTGCGTGAGGATATTTGAAGACCCTTAGAAGATTATTTATCTAGACTAAGTGCCCAGCAGGACGGCTGTGCGCGTGGTGTGCAAGAATGGGAGTCGTCAACTGGAGCGGGCCGCATGTGGAATAAAGAAAGCCATCGGATCGCTAACTATCAAAAAACGCGTGAGTATCAGGCCGAACTGAATGGGATCTAGTACACATGCTGCTGCACATTGTTTGATGCTGCACATTGTTTGATGGGACGTGGGAGTTGGATGCATGCATGCAACACATTAGCGCTTCAAGTAAAGGCTTCAGAACTCAAGAAAAATGAGACAAATATGCCACCACAAAAGGAAGTGAATTTGGAGGAGACAACCGCATGGGCGTGCTGCTGGTATTTAATTGGCTCGGTCAAGGCTGCATAGATATGAAGATCAGTGTGGTGAAAAACGGAATACGGTTGTCGGACGAATAGGTTACCGTTAAGCGATTAATCGGAATACGGATGATTAATTGGAATTATGCGAACAATTTGGTGTTCTTACATATTTGATGATAATGGTAATTTCAGAGATATTTGATCACATTATATTGTCGATACTATCAAAGAAACTTATACCACTTTTTAACTTGTTGAAGTTGTTTAATGTGAGAAAAGTTGTAGCAAAGCGTGTCACCATCTCTTTATCCTCAGTGTATGAGCGCATCAAATCAAGTGTTTTGTGATGGTTATATATGAAAGAGGTAACCTTCTTGGTCTTGTCCACAACACTTTTTATGCGTTGATCCATACAAATTTTCTCTAGCATCAGGTCGATGCAATGTGCAGCACATGAAGTCCAGTAAATACGAGGATATTTCTCCATTAGCAACTGACCTGCTGCTTGATTTGCTGAAGCATTATTAGTGACAACATGCAAAACATTTTCTACCCCAACATTTTGATTCCAATCTCAACAAAATTGAATATATATATTCTACATTACGAGTATCAGCTGAGCCATTGATATCTCTAAGGAATACGGTACCCAACTCACTATACACACAGAGATTCATTAGGCTTCTAACTCTCATATCTGTCCACCCATCTGTCATGATAGTGCATCCCATTTTTTTCCACCACTCTCTATGAACCTCTAAGTTCTCCTTGGTCTTACCACCTATCTTTGTTACAATGGTTCTCTATATTCATAACTAGTGGGAAGCTTATAACCATGGCCATATTGTCCAAGTGCCTCACTAAAAGTGAGAAAAGTTGGATCATTAAGAGCATTAAATGAAATATTGCACTTGTATGGCCAAATAGTCACTCACGTTATCTCTATATTTTTTGATAAACAATATTTGATTGTTTCCTGCTCCTTACCTATAATTGACAAACCAACCATTGAATACTTATCAATTGGCCCTCTCTATTGTTGATTAGTTAGAGGTTCTACTACAACAACATCATTTTCTTCTTAATCTCTAGATATCTTAGCCTCTGCTCGCAGCTCATCTTCTTGTTGTTTTTCTCCTCTTTCTTCTTCATTGTGCTCTCTAACAGATGTCGAAATTGCTTCTTCATCTCTGGTGTGGCTACCTTACAAGGTTGGATATCACCCTTTATGCTTGTTAGATGCTTCTTCATACGAGAGATACCTGCACTCCAATATTTATTGCATAACATGCACTTCATTGATTGAGTACAATTCTTCTTGGTGAGCCGGATGTGCTCCCAAGCTGGGTTTGTCGTGTTTGGCGGAATATGAAGGAACTCCCCTTGATCCGCAGGCCGATGAATTAGGTTGAGAGCTTGAACCAGCCATCTCTATTGTAACAAATCAAATAAGGTATAGCATGATTAAAATGTGACATTACTTGAGAAAATAACCAATGACCAAGTGACTAAGGACCATCTGCATCTTTATCCAAACAAATAACCACCATAGTTTTCATTTGCTAATTTCTTGGAACAAAGACTCGGACGTACCATAAATCAGGACACAAAACAACAGATGTTGTATTCTTTGGTCAAAGATGAACTCCAGGACTTCACATTTGATATAAATTTCAACTAAGGAGCAAAAGGAGATCAAGAAATTGGAGAGATTGGTAGAGGATTTGGTGAAGACAAACCCTAAACCTGGAGGCTATGCGAGAAGTCGAAAGGTCAAAGGGAAATTTCCTAGAAGCAAGCAGGCAACGAGATGTACTGAGTATATTAGGATTCTAGTTGGGCTGCTATTGGGGTGGTTATAACTAATGGGCTGAATTTGGTGCCGAATTCTTACTTGAGTAATGAGCTGAATTTGGTGAATCAAACGGGTTGTGCGGGGTGATTATACGGAATCTACCGACTAATCGGATAATGCGGCCGATTTGGCATTCACAAACACTAACTGTGCTCCAATTCATATATACATGACATTTTTCCCTGCGACTTCGATTAAACAAATGATTAATCGGCCGTTCCCACCGATTTTTACAACATTGATGAAGATTTGGCATGTGTGCCTTTTGACCAAACCACTCAGTCATGTGTTTTGTTTAAGCCTTATGAGTCCAAATAGACTTGACTTCAGTCTAGATATTTGAGTTGGTTTCCTCGAGCTAAATCAAGGTTGCATTCGTCACCTAAACCAACCCAGACTTGGCCAGCCCGAGCTGTTGCCGTGTGCATACACGGGAGACGCCATAAATACCTTATGATCTCTCTAGTAAAAAGATAGACCACCTTTATGATAATAGATTGAAACACTTTGCTCTTGTTCTTCAAGCATGGGCGAACCCCCTTGAAAGAATTGAGAGTTCTTTACTAATTAAGATCGTTTAACCTTTCTGCTGGGAATTAGGAGCGCAACAGGGCTTCGGTTGGTGGTCGTGAAGTACAGCGTGTGTGTTCTCGCGAATTAAAGATGTTCGTTCTTGCATTGGCAATAGAGGATCACTACGATGCAAGAGATTGCACGTGAGTTTTTTTAATCCTACGTCGAAAGGATCAAGCAACCCCGTATCAAAAGTACTTCTCATAGTGAAAGATTAGGAACAAACTTATTCACAAGCTCAACACTCTATAGAGAATACAGAGTTGGTAGGCACATTCAAAACTTAGAGCATCGATATACATTGTACCTTTTCTTATTTTTTGCATGTACTGCAGAGCTATAGGTTGTACTTTTTTTGCTAAGGTTCTCTCAAATTGAGTTTTTACTTAGTAAAGTTTTAATAAGGTAGCTATTTAAACATTAATAAAGCTCATTATTACATTTCTACAATTTATTTTGAAAATTTCAAATTCTACATATTTTTTGGAATTGTTATATTTTTTTAGAATTTTCATGCCAAAATGGTCTAGATGGGCCTCCTTGAACTGTCGGGCTAAATGGGCCTATGCCCACCTGGGACGGCCCATCAGCTCTCTAGGCCATGCCTGGGTTGACGCCTTGGCCCACGGGTCAGCACAGCACGGCTCGCTTAGGCTGACAGGCTAAGTGGGCTGTGCCTAACAAGCCCATGTCATGTCGGGCCGTGCTGCCCATTTGCTCACCACTATCCATAAGCAAACTCCGGTATACTCTCACCATCCTAAAATATTTTTTTCAAAAAAAATGTTGTCTTTGAATAAGTGTAGTTAAACTTTCAAAATTTTTACTATCAATATCATTTAAAATATTTAGATTAAATACATGAAAATCATACATATATATTTGCCTTGAAAAGTACTTTTATAATATTATAATTTTATTGGGTTTTATAAATACATTACAATAGAAATTAGTGGTTAAAGATGCATTTTGGAGACCGTGTCAATGTTCAAAACGATATTCTTTTGTGACAGGAGGGAGTAGCAAATTAGTAAAATTAATATGAACATATACTTCGGGCATGTACAGGTAGGATTTTAGGTGACACAGAGGAGAGAGGGGGAGCATGAAGAATTGAGGTATCTTCATGCAAAAGATAGCTTAGGCATAGGAGCATAGGTGGTATAGAAAACTAAAAATTGTATTGCAATGGTTGTTGTCTCTAATACAAATGTTTTATGAGAAGATTGTCGAAGTAGATAGGATAAAAATTAGATAAAAGGTGAAGTGGAATGTATGGAAGTTAGTGCCAAAGGACAAATTAGAGATAATGCATTGTAGAGATTATAATTCATGTTGCCTCTAAATGATATAGATATGTATTATAGACAACAAATGTCTCTACCATTGTATATGCCCTTAAAAGAAAGGGAAAAGCTTTGTATTTATAATTATATAATACTAGATGTCCCACCTACATATCACTGGAAAGCTATCTGGGCACATTATTTAGCATGTCTTTTGTCTATATTTTTTTGGAATTATATGGGAGCATTTGAAATGCACAAACCATGATGCATCTTAAGATGTAGATTTAATTTTCAGAAGTTTTTAATATGTAGGAATGCCCAAATAAACTTCATTTCCCTTTTGGCTTTTAATATGCTATAAGATCAATTATAAATAACAACCTTGATGATTTGAAAATATATAGTGGCCGCAAAGCAATGTTTCCTCAAAACATCTATACGTGAAAAATAACATTCAAAAGATTTAACACTACAACACAACTTTCTTTTAAAGACACTTGTTTTGGCTATTGAAACTAACAACATTATGCAATCGGTGGCTCCACCCCCAGGATGGCTATCGGTGGCTCATCGGAGGCTGCAGAGTGCGTAGCCTATCTAGATCTGGCGGTATTGATAGAGTCTATTGTGGGTAGCGGCAGGGCATGCTAGGGTCAGAGGTGGTGGGTGTATGGGTTTGGGAGGAGGAAGAGATGGAGATGTGGGTGAGGAAGGAGGGTAAGGTTTATGTTGGTACGAGTGAAGGGTTAAGATAGACTGTGAATTGATATGACAATAGAGAGTGTTTTGTCTTTTCGATGTTATGTTTGGGGGAACTAAATAAGTTATACAATTGGATCCTATAAACTATCTCTTTTTATGAATACTTAGTATGTTTTAAAATGGTTCTTTGTAAGAAAGTTTAAAGAATAACAATAAAAAATTTAAAAATAAAACTATCATATTATTTTTTACTTATTCTTTCATTTTTCATATTATTCTTATCTAAAATGTTATGTTTTAATATTATTTATACACATACATTTTCCCTAAAGTAAAATTATACGATATGACTTTTTAAAGTGTCACCAAGAATACTAGGTGATTATGCTTACAAAAGAGTCACAAAAGTATAATAATATTGTGACACAACATTGAAGAGACATGAGAAGGTTCACAAAAACAGCAAATTAAAATAATCATGATGATGATTTACCTATGTGTCTCCATGAAACTGTCATTCAACTACCTTTTTGTAGTGTAATTTGGCTGAAATGTCCATGGGGCAATATTAGCATTCAAGTCCTTCTCTATATTTAAGCCTATATACATCAAAAGAGGTGCATTAGCCTTTTTTCTTGAGCTATATGAATAGAAATATATAAATTGTCTAGGTGTCACTACTACCCACAACTATCCAGGGTTTCAATTGTTCACAATGTGGATACCATTCACCTGCTCATGATAAATTAAAAATCAGATGTAAAGTAAAAAAGGTCTATCAACCAACTTTTAAATTGTTAGAGGGGCGATCGACCCAAACTTATCTTTCTTTATGGAAGAACCAGTAAACAGCACAAGCATGCCTGAGCATAGGAGCAACCCTATCATGTGTTATTACCTTCTCTCTTCTCTGTGTCTTTTGAATTATTAAAGCATGAGTGAGTACTTTCCTACTCCACAAGCCGTGATTATAATTCTCTTAATGTAGTACAAGCGATGACAAAAAGATAATGTCTTTCAAGGAGGGTTTTTTTTAATATATCACTCCTAGTACTCATATAGTTCGTTTGACAAAGCATTTTAGTTTGAATAATAAAGCATTTATAAACAAATTTTCAAGAGTGAAATTAATGATTCAACGTCATCACCAATTCCCACAATTTTTACTATCAAAAGAATATTTATGCCTCAAAGTTGGAATCACCCAGAAACATAGTTTCATTATGCTGGATGTGTGGCATGCTTGAATAGAAAGTTAACCTCTTCAGAGTTTGCCTAACTCTACCCACAAGATATCTACACCTTACAATGTGAAGCGCCTTTAAACACATAACATGATAGCATGTGATAGAGATGAGACAACAAGGTTATTTTACTACTCTCACTAAGACTACTTTCTTGCTTGATATGAAGTTTGTAAAATCAAAAGAAATATTTAATACAAATAAAATAAACATCAATTAAATAAAAACCTATTTTATTTGGGTTTCTTACGTTGCAAGAAATTTTTCTATATTTTCTTGGAATTGTTCAGAGTTTATTTGCTATTTATTAGAGCTTAATTTAATTTATCCCAATTTTTGGAATTATGAAATTCCTTGAAATTACAAAATAGCTGAGTCTCTAGAAAAATAACCGTTCTATTTTTCTTATCCAACCTATTTTTCTTATCCCATTTTTTCTTTTCTTTTCCTTCGTATTCCTTTTCTTTCTCCTTTCTCTCTCTGCATTGTGTATCTCTTATTGTAGATCACATGCGGGTTATAGCTACTAGTTTTGTTTGGTTTTCTATCGTAAAGTTGTGCAAATTCATATCTAATCTTTATTGTTAGTATTGTAAAAAGTGTCAAGACAGAGAGAGAGAAAAAAGTTGCAAAAAAAGGGAGTTGTGAAAAAAAAGGTGAAGGATCAGATTGTTTATGCGCACAAGTGCTGAAAATTTTCGCATCAAGTTGTGTAACCAATTTCCTATATTTTCTTTGGTGCAAAATTTTGCTTAGGTTTAATTGCAAGACTTGCATCCTGAGCATACTCTTTGTTTGCATCAAATCTGAATTTTCTTTACGTGTGCGTTGATCCGTTTACATCACTCATATCTTTTAGTCAGCACTAGGCATCGATCTTCTAGTTTGAATTGCTACTTAGCTTTACAAAAACTAGAATTCAGATTGTATTTCTTGTGCATCATTCCCCACCAAGCTTCACATACAAGCCACCGTAATTGGAACACTGATCTTGTATTTGTTTAACCATCACTTTCTTGTTACCACCACACGTTGCCTTTCTGTAATCTGTAGGGAATTCATAAGAGCTTTGGTTGGTAAGAGAGGTGAGATTGTGAGAGCCACCAAAATTTCATACTCTACATATATTTGTTGTTCGTGTTTCACCAACCTTGCAGGAAGATGTCCGGAGTTGATTTGGAGGATTGTGTTATAATGGCACAATTTAATGAGATGAAGCAAAGCATGGAGGAGAACTAAGACAAGATGTCACAAGACCTTCAAGCCATTATGGCTCAGCTGCGTAATCTTCATTATGCTCCTGAAGGTGCAAGTAATTATGAAAATGAAGTTGATGAAACCGATGAAGAAGCTGCTGCCCAACTTGCAAGACAACAACGACAACACCGAGAGCGAGCTGCTGCCCATGCTAGGAGACCTGCTACTCCCGGCCATGGAAATGAAGGTAGAGGTGCCGATCGTGGTAGAGGAAGAGGTCTTGGACAAGAGAGAAATGATCATGAAGAATCTGAGAGAGAGGTTGAAGGAGAAGACCTCGAATAGCCCCAAAATGATGGCAATTATCGTCGCGGCAATCGTGCATGTAAGCATTTGTCTCTAAGCATGGGCTGAAATGAAGAGAGAAATAAGAGCAAGATTTGTCCCTAAGCATGGGCAATCATGCTGGTCAAGGTGATGTACAAACATGGGCTAAAATGAAGAGAGAAATGAGAGCAAAATTTGTCCCTAAGATTACCGCCGTGATCTTTTTGAGAAGCTGCAGAATTTGAAGCATAGAAGTCTCTTTTTAGAGGAGTATTATAAAGAGATGGAGAAGGCAATGATTAGGGTTAATGTGTATGAAGATGAAGAGCAATCAATTGCACATTTCATATCTGGTTTATATTGTAATATTCAGCGTATTGTTGAATTTCAGTAGTACCGTACTCTCATTGAGTTGGTACATCAAGCAAGCGAAGCTGAGCGTCAATTGCAACAAGACATGAAGACCAATAGAGGAGAATCATTCAGTACACGAGGTACACCAAGTGGAAGCAAATTTACACCAAGAAGTAGTGTAAGCCGAGGTACAATCACCAACTCAAGTGGTGGTGTACGTACAAGTAATTATGATGCTTCTAGTGGCAAAGAGTTGGCTGCTCGAGAGGAGCAAACCTGAAAATTCATCATCTACATCAGTAGGTTCTACAGCCAAGAATGGTAGAATTCAATGCTTCAAGTGTGGAGGTCGTGGTCATGTTATAAAAGAGTGCCCAAACAACCGTACCATCATTATTAATGACCATGGAGAGTACGAATCTGCTAGTGAGGAAGAACAAGATGATGTTAATGAGTAAAAAATTGAGAATGCTTATGAAGAAGAAGACCATAATATTGTGAGTTTGAAACAGGTGCTGCTCTTGTTACAAACTCAGATTTTGAGTGTACAAATGAAGGAGGCTAAAAATAAACAGCGGCATAATCTTTTTCAAACAAGAGCCAAGGTTGAAGGCAAGGTTTACAAGGTAATCATTGATGGTAGAAGCTGCCACAATCTTGCTAGCAAAGAATTGGTTGAAAAGCTTGGTTTAAAACTGTTGAAACATCCCCACCCATATCATGTGCAATGGTTAAACAACTCAGGTTCCATTTAGATTGCACAAAGAGTGAAAGTTCCTTTCAAGATTGGTGAATATATTGACACGGTAGAGTGTGATATGGTGCCCATGACAGTGTGTCATCTGCTGTTGGGAAGACCATGGCAATATGATCGTTCATCTCTACATTGTGGTCGCACAAACACTTACACCATCAAGTGGAAAGGAAATGAGTTGATACTCAAACCAATGACACCACAACAAATCCTAGTTGAGCAGTGCAAAAGAGCTTCGATGTGAGGATCGAGAGTAAGGAGGAGAGAAAAAGAATTTGAGTGTCCTCCACAAATCGGTGAGTGAGAGCTACAAGCCAAATGTGAGAGATCAAAAGAAAAGAGAGGGAGAGAACTTAGTTATGATAGCCACCAAATCTGAAATGAGAGATGTAAGGAAAAACCCAAACCAAGTACTCATTGTACTTGTGTACAAAGACACATTACTTTCAGCTAACGACTTGACATCTGTCCCTAGTGTTGTTGTACATGTTTTATAGGACTACAAAAATATTTTTCCAGAGGAAACACCTACTGGACTTCCTCCCTTACGTGGCATTGAACATCAAATTGATCTCATTCCTGGAGCTGCACTTCCTAACCGTCCACCATACCGCACCAACCCCGAAGAAACCAAGGAAATTCAGAGGCAAGTACAAGCACTTTTAGATAAAGGTTATGTGCATGAAAGTTTAAGTCTTTGTGCTATCCCTATGATTTTGGTGCCAAAGAAAGATGGTTCTTAGAGGATGTGTATATATTGTAGAGTCATAAATAATATCACTGTTCGCTATCGTCATTCTATTCCTAGTCTAGATGATATGCTTGATGAATTGAGTAGTTCTATGATATTTTCTAAAATTGATTTAAGAAGTGGTGACCAGTAAATTACAATGAAGGTTAGAGAAGAGTGGAAAATTGCTTTCAAAATAAAGTTTGGGCTGTAAGAATGGTTAGTTATGCCTTTCGATTTAACCAATGCTCCTAGTATATTCATGAGATTAATGAACCATGTCTTGAGAGCATTCATTAGAAAATTTGTTGTTGTTTACTTTGATGACATCTTGATTTACAGCAAGACTTTGGAGGAATATGTTGAGCATATTCGACAAGTTTTAGATGTGCTTAGAGAGGAAAAATTATTTGCTAACCTTGAAAAGTGTACATTTTGTACAGATCAAGTTGTGTTTCTTGGCTTTGTTGTTTCAGGTCAGGGAATTCAGGTTGATGAATCAAAGGAGAAAGTAATCAAGAATTGGCCGACTTCTGAAAATGTAAGTCAGGTGAGAAGTTTTCATGGACTGGCTGGTTTTTACAGGAGATTTGTGAGAGATTTCAGTACCATAACTGCTCTCTTAAATGAATTGACAAAGAAAGGTATTGCCTTCCAATGGAGTGAGCCACAAGAAAAAGCTTTCCAAGAACTGAAGAAAAGGTTGTTTGAAGCCCCCTTGCTTGTGTTGCCGGATTTCACTAAAACCTTTGAGGTTGAATGTGATGCAAGTGGGATTGGAATTGGATGTGTTCTCCTGCAAGATGGATAACTTGTTGCATATTTTAGTGAGAAGTTGGGAGGAGCACAATTGAACTACTCGGTGTATAACAAGGAGTTGTATGCTTTGGTAAGAGCACGTGAGATTTGGAAATATTACTTATGGCCAAAAAAATTTGTTATTCATTCAGATCATAAGGCTTTGAAGTCCTTGAAAAGCCAAGCTAAACTGAACCGTCGACATGCCAAATTGGTTGAATTCATTGAAATTTTTCCCTATGTTGTGAAATACAAGAATGGTAAGGACAATATTGTTGCTGATGCTTTGTCCCGTAAAAATATTTTGTTGAATCAACTTGAAGTAAAGGTGCCAGGACTTGAGAGCATAAACGAATTATAACCTGCTGATCATGAATTTTCAGAACCATATGCAAAATGTACAGTTGGGAAAGAATGGAAAAAATATCATATACATGATGGATTCTTGTTTAAAACTAACAAATTGTGTATCCCAAATTGTTTGTTAGACTTTTGTTGTTACAGGAAGCACATGCAGAAGGATTAATGGGTCATTTTGGATGGAAAAAGACCTATGAGCTGCTGACCGACCATTTCTATTGGCCAAAGATGGGAAGAGATGTGGAGAGACTTTTCAACGATATGTCACATGCCACAAAGCTAAGTCAAAACTGAACCCCCATGGTTTATATACTCCATTGCCTGTGCCTAGTGTTCCTTGGGAAGACATTAACATGGATTTTGTTTTGGGATAACCTAGGACACAGAGGGGGAGGGATTCAATATTTGTTGTTGTTAATAGATTCTAAAAAATGGTACATTTTATACCTTGTCATAAAAGCGATGATGCTTCCCATATAGCCTCTTTGTTTTTCAGGGAAATTGTGAGATTACACGGGATGCCTAGGACAATTGTTTCAGACCGTGACACAAAGTTTTTGAGCTACTTTTGGTAGACGTTGTGGGCAAAACTTGGAACAAGGTTACTGTTTTCCACAACCTGCCACCCACAACAGATAGACAAACAGAGGTGGTAAATAGAACACTTTCTACGCTGCTGTGAACCTTATAAAGAAGAATTTGAAGGAGTGGGAAGAGTACACTCTACAACTAATATGTGTCCATTTGAAGTTGTGTATGGTTTCAAACTGCTTGCTCCGATAGATTTGTTGCCATTACCATTGCAGAAAATGACAAACATGGAAGCATCCAAGCGTGCTGCATATGTGAAGAAAGTACATGACAAAACCAAGGAAGCAATTGAAAACAAGGCCAAGTACTATGCTGAATGGGCAAACAAACATCGCAAGAAGGTGTTATTCGAGCCTAGAGATTTGGTTTGGGTGCATCTTCGTAAAGAGCGTTTTCTAAAAAAACAAATCCAAGTTGATGCCACGAGAAGATGGTCCCTTCAGAGTGTTGGCTAAAATAAGTGACAATGCATATTAGATCGAGCTTCCTGAAGACTATGGTGTTAGCACAACATTCAATGTTGCTGATTTGACACCATTCTTTGGCTCGGAAGGACCAGAGTCGAGGATGACTCCTTTTCAAGATGGGGAGGATGATAAGGACATCCCAGTTGATCAGCTACCATCGTAAGTAAACTATGAGGTAACCTATGAACCGATTACACAAGCACATGGCAGAGCTACACCAAACAATGTAGGCCATGTAATGGAATAAGGACCGATTACGCGAAGCCGTGCCAAGAAGCTACAGCAACAGGTGATTTCACTCCTTACTGAAATTCACTTCAATGTAACTGAAAATTTTATACTACCTAAATCATATATACTATTGTTGCTTAGGTTCACACATGAGGAAATGGAGGATATTAAAGTGGAGAACGATTACACCAAAGATGAGGAAGATTACACGAAGGATAACAAGGATGCTGCACATGTTGAAGAAGGTTACGCGAACAAAACTACAGCTTACACAGCAAAAGCTGTAACTTCATGTGGATGGACGTACCAACCTGTGAAGTTTTGGACAGCATAATACATATGGTTGGAAAGCTTATCAAGTCTATTTTCCAACACAATAAACAGTGCATCATTTAGACTTTCCAATAAGGAGTCATGATTGTTTTAATGGAGACTGCACAAAAGCTCAACAGCCATGCGAACCTCCTCGGGAATTCATTTTGTGGAGACCTTTCAGCTAGCTTATCTTCAGAAACTCAAGAGCAATCAATTGCATGTTTCATGTCTGGTTTAAAGTGTAATATTCAACGCATTGTTGAATTTCAGTAGTACCGTACTCTCATCGAATTGGTACATCAAGCAAGCAAAGCTGAGCGTTAATTGCAGCAAGACATGAAGACCAATAGAGGAGGATCATTTAGTACACGAGGTACACCAAGTGAAAGAAAATTTACACCAAGAAGTAGTGCAAGACGAGGTACAATCACCAACTCAAGTGGTGGTGCACGTATAAGTAACTATGGTGCTTCTAGTGGAAAAGAGCTAGCTGCTCCAAGTGAGAGGAGCAAACCTGAAAATTCATCATCTACATCAGTAGGTTCTACAGCCAAGAGTAGTGAAATTCAATGCTACTTGAATTCACTGATTTTGTATTATTTTGGTGGAGGGAACAATGTAGACTACCACATGTACCTAAAACTCAAAATACTTTGAAACGAGTCATGAGATATAGATTTATTCCTTCATATTATTCATGTGACTTGTTAAATAAATTGTAATGTTTAAAACAAGGTAGGAGAATTGTAAGTGAATATTATGAAGAATTGAAAACTCTTTTGTTGCATTGTGATTTAGAGGAACATGTTGAAACTACAGAAAATAGATTCTTAGGTGGGCTTAATCAAGAAATTCAGAACATTCTTGTTCACAAAAAATATAATTCTCTCTCTGATTTGTTTATACTTGCTTGTAAGGTTGAAAGTCAGATTGAGAAAAAATTGAGAATGCTTGATGATAGAAAACATAAGAACAAATTTGTGCTTGTACCTTTTTCTACGACTAACAATTTGCAGCAAGTTGAGAATCACGCTGAAGAAAAGAGAGAAGTTAACATTGAATACAAAGAGTTGAATATTCAACCACCAGTGCTATTGAAAGCAAAAGATGAGGAGATAATCATGAATAAAGATGAAGTACTTGCTGTCTTCTTACTTCATCATAAAGATTTGATATCTACAACACCTACATCAACTGAAGAGATCGATAAAGGTAATAATGGTGCTGAATTTAAATATGAAAACATGAGTAATTGTGATAATTCATGTGTTCAATTGAAAATTCCATGTTCTGAAATTTCTTTGCTAAATTTACATAATGTGGAATTGATTACTCATAAGGAAGTTTTTACTAGAATATCTCCTAAATATTATTTATACTATGTCATGTTCAATGATCCTAGAAAACTATCTGGTGTGATTGAGAATCTAGCCAAAATTAAATGTTTAAAATCACGAGCTAGTACTTATGCCTATACATATAAGTTCAATTTGATTGGATGTTATGGTATAGATAATCAATTTCTTGTATATCGAATATGCATAATTTGTGATCACATGGATGAATTGAAGCTTGTTGTATTGAATAACAATTTTTGTATGCTAAATTTTATTCATTATGAGAGAAAAATAAAATTTAGTGATCATTCAATGTCTATGTGTTCATTTCTTATTGAACCATCTAGGATTGACAATCTGAATAATGAAGTTGATGTGTAAAAGAACATACAAATCTTTTTACCCTTGCTAGATAAATTTGCTATTGCTCGATTGAAATATGATTATATGGATGAACCTTGTTTGATTCCCAAAGTTGTAGTTTTGCCCATATGTGCTACCCTTGCAAGTTTACAACTTCAAAGACTTGAATTGCATAAATGCTTCACTTATATTTGCAAAACAGGTTGCAATAATGGATGATGAGAACATGGCCCTATGGATACAATCATATTTGCTATTCTTGTTGTTCTAATTATAAGAGCTCCTATGCATCATTTTAAATTATCAGCTATACAAGAAGGATTGCATCAACACTACACAGCTATAAAAGAGTTTCTACGCATCACTTAAATTACCAGGTCAGCTTATTTTTATGAGTGTCTTTATATGATATGAACTATGTGATACTACCTAAAGATGAAAACGCATATTTACGCAGATATACAAGGATAATTACATCAACACTACGAGCTCGTGGTTGGGGTCTACTAAAAGGGAAGCAGACTAGTATATCAAAACCATGTCGACATCTCCCTCAACTCTTCCTTATAGTCACCACATCACTTTTGGACCAATTCAAGCAAGAGTTCAAATAGGACACATTTTGGAATCCAATTCGGTCTCCAGATCAATTCAGATTCAACCTGATAAGTCTAACTTCAAATGAGCATAACTTTCACGTAAGGAGTCCGTTTGTAACACCCTAGGATCCACATTACCCTGGGATGCCACTAAACCACTCCACAAACTAGCCAATTCACAAGATAACATAAACTGGCAACAGTTTTTCTAAATGATGATACGCTAAGCGGAAGCATACTAAAACAAAGGTAATGAAACACTACCAATTAAAGATCAATCGCTAATAACTTTAACCAATAAAAGCGAACCACAACCTAATTTTAATAATTAAACGTGATCAACAAGAGAGATAAAAAAGAATAACCGGAGACTACACTTATTTATTACAATATGAAATATGATATGGTGTGCGACAGTGATGTGCCGCTCTACCCTTCCCATGCATGCTCAGGAATCACCTGGAAAGGGGGAAAATAAGAGTGAGATAAAAATCTCAGCAAGCAAACTGTTTAACAAGCTAATTAAACTAAACTGCAACAGTTTAATCATCAACATTTATTTCCCACAATAACCGCAATTATAGCCTTTACCACTTTTAATACCAACAATGATAAATCATTAGCAAATAAATCTTGATTGACTATTTCATATCCTCAATCACTACCACTACCAATCAAAGTAAAACATTAATATGATTTACCTCACTAACTTTATTATTTCTCACATCCATAACTGCTATAAAAAATTACCACAAGAGAAAAGAGTATCATGTTACAATCACAACCCCGATCATACCACAAGGGATGAACCCTGTTTCACGACCACAGTCACATTCCTGATACCACAAATGGCTCTCATGAGCTAATTCCACATTACAACTAGAAGTTGCATTTATTTGCAAAATAACTCCACCACCATACATTGCATAAGTATACAAATAATGTATCTACGATGTAATGCATATGATCCACTACACCCTTACTCAACAAAATAAGAGTGTACATCGTACTCCAACAAAATAAGAGTGTACATCGTACTACGGCAATGTACGATGCTGTACTGGTATGGTCGCGGCTATAAGCGACGACATCCACAATGCAATGTCATGACATGATATGAATGATATGATAATCATAAACCACAAGAATTTAAATACGAAGATTAACAACATAATCATCATGAATACTTTCACATAATTCACATGTGTCTCATTAAATACAATGCCAATGTTTCATAAGATTATGACCACATAGCCCATATTCGGTTCACTAAGATCATAATCAATTGATCTATAGTGAATCTTACCATATAAACCACAATATATTCATCAAGAATGCTACCACCACAACTACAAATATTCACTAAGAATTCTACGACCTATACCACAATATGTTTATAAAGAATACTACCCTACAACTATATTCGTTTTATCAAGAATAATTCTATATATCCACAATTAAACCATCAAGATCATAAACAGTTGAATTCTTAAAATACTACCACATATACCACGTTAAGGAAGCATGTAACAATAACATAACACCTTAAATTAAGATAATTAATTAATGTGAATGTAGAATGATTAACGAGTTAAACAGTAGTACAACCACTACGTTTACTTGCCTCTACCGTTGAAACGAAGCAATCATGTGCGTTTATGAGCAAAACCACCTGTCCAAAAGTACCTCTCAGCACAATACCACAACAATGAAAACACGACTTAAGAAGTAAAGATGTCGCTAAACTCCAAAACCCCACAACATCCTCTCCGCTTAATGATTCTACATTCTTCCTGCTGCAGCAGCGCTGCTTAATTTTTTTTGTATCTTTAAGATTATTGAACCGTTTACAGACAAAGGTATATTTCTGGATTCCTCACTTAAATACCTTCATTTTTATGTAGATCACTTATTTTTATTTTGTTCCTAACAAGGTGCAACTTAATGCACAAAACAGAGGACGTTCTGTGTTCTGACAATCTGGGCAACCAGATTCTAACGCATCCTAACCATTGTGTAAGGCTCTAAAAATTATGATTTTTATACAATAGTTAGATTACTGAATTCTCTACATTTTTCACAATTGTTACGAAAAACATAAAAATCATCTACTACTCCTAAATCATACCCGAACAACAATCTGTCCTAGTCTGCACCCCTGATAGACAGCAAGGTTCCTGACCCTGGTACGCCCAAATTCCATGGCCAAAACTTTTAAAAAAAATATAATAGATGGGTCTTGTCGTCCTCTACAATTTTTTTTTGGGTAGACCCACAGGAAAAATCGTTTTGTGGGTGTAAACTGCATAAATATTCGCGCTGCGCGAATTGATCTACAGGTAGACAGCCGAAATTCCCTAATCGAAGAATCTAATTACTAATCCCCCCAATTCTTAGGCTAAGAACCCTAATTACAGCAAAATTGAGAGATTTGGGATGAGAGAGAGTTACATAGGGGATCCCCTTTGATGAGGCGATGGGGTCTCGATCTTCCGATAGGATGATAACTTCGATTTGGAGGAGAACGACCTTGACGATGCGGCTACTAACCGGTCATGACCAGAATGCCAAGCAATCGCTAAACTAAACTCTGAGTCGATATCAACCGTGTCAAGAACGCGGTTGACCTGACCACGAAGGTCTATTCCTGCATGCAACCGAAGAACACGCAAGAACAAGATAAAAAGCAATCTCAAATTCCAAATAGGATTGAAATACTTGAATTTGGTGGGATTCTGAATAAGGATCTTAACAGGTGGTCGTCTGACACAACTGAAGATACAAGTTGCAACATAGGCAAACTAAACATAAACGAAATCCAAGAAAACTAGAGAGGTGCGGCCTCCTTAAATAGGGGAGTGAAAGCCACACAAAACTAAGAAACAAGGAGGTGGTATTATTGTACTATTCATGTGAACAGTACACACATCATGAATAGTGGGGGTAGCACCTTCCTCTTTGGCCCATGCATTATAAGGCTCGATTTGGCCTAAACAGGTGATGTAGTAATTTTTTTGATGATTGCGAGCAGTACAGAAGGAATTTGCTGGCAAGGCTGGATCTATTGGAAAGAGGATGAGAAAAGTTTTCCATTAAGTACTCATAGACCTCAAACAGACTCCGTATGTGAAAGTTATGCTCGTTTGAAGTTAGACTTGTCCGGTTGAATCCGAACTGATCTGGAGGCTGAATTGGATTCCAAAACGTGTCCCACTTGAACTCTTCCTTGAATTGGTCCAAAAGTGACGTGGTAACCATAAGAAAGAGCTGGGGGAGATGTTGACTTGGTCTTGATATGTTGGTTGTATCCACTGGGGCCATGTCCTCATCATCCTCCCCTTCTTGAAAACAAAGCCATCCTCGGCTTTTGATGCGCTGAAAATCGGGTAACAAAGAAGCCAAGGCGTATGCATGGTATATGTATAAGTCATCTGTTTTAACAATTCATCATTGTTGCATAATTGATGTTATAAAACTGCAGTGATTATAAAAGCTCATTGTATTTGTAACCCGGAAGTTAATGAACAAATCAAAATTTCTCACATTTCTCACGTAGTAATTATTGCAATTTGTTTTGCAAATATAAGTGATGCACTCATGTAATTCAAATCTCTGAGATTGTAAACTTTCATCGGTAGCAAATATAGGGAAAGCGTCAACTTTTGGAAACAAGCAAAGTTCATCTAAGTAATCAGATTTCAATCGAGCAATAGCACATTCATCTAGCAAGGGTGAAAAGATTTGTAAGTTTTTCTATCCATCAACTTCATTATTCAAATTGTCAATGCTAGATGGTTCAATAATAGATGAACACATAAGATTTGAATTGTCACTAATTTTTATTTTTCTCTCATAATGAAAATGATTCAACACACCAGAATTGTTATTCAAAATAACAAGCTTCAATTCATCCATGGGATCACAAGTTATGCATATTCGATATACATGAAATTGATTGTCTACACCATAATCTCCAATCAAATTGAATTTATATGTGTAGGTATGAGTACTTGCTAATGATTTTAAGTATGACATTTCAGGAAGATTCTTAATCACACTAGATAGCTCTCTAGGATTTTCGAACATGATATAGTATAAAGAATCTTCAGAAGATATTCTAGTAAAAACTTCCTTATGAGTAATCAATTCCACATTATGTAAATTGAGTAAAGACATTTCAGAACATGGAATTTTCAATTGATCACAAAAATTTTCACAATTACTGACCTTTTCATATTTAATTTCAGCACCATACTTATTACCTTTATTGATCGCCTCAGTTGATGTAAGTGTTGTAGGTATCAAATCTTTATGATGAAGCAACGATACAACAAGTACTTCATCTTCCACCAAGATTATCTCCTCATCTCTTGCTTTCAACAGCACCTACGGTTGAACATTCAACTCTTTGTCTTCAATGTCAACTCTTCTCTTCAGCATAGTTCTCAACTTCCTGCAAATTTTTAGTCACAGAAAAAGGTACAAACAAGGGTTTGTTCTCATGTTTCTTGTCATTAAGCATTCTCAATTTCTCCTCATTCTGACTTTCAACCTTACAAGCAAGTATAAACAAATGAGTGAGAGAATTATATTCTTTGTGAATAAGAATGTCCTGAATTTCTTTATTAAGCCCACTTAAGAATCTATTCTCTGTAGTTTCAGCACGTTCCATTAGACCACAACGTAACAAACGAGTCTTTAATTGATGATAGTATTCCCTTACAGTTCTACTTTATTGCTTTAAATATTGCAATGTAGCTAGCAAATAATTAGCATGATATTTAGGAACAAAATTATCTCGCAAAAGTCTTTTCAATGCATTCCAAGTTTGTGATACTTTCCCATGTCTACCAAGAGACTTCCACCAAAGTATTGCATCATCAATAAAAACACTAGTGGCAGCTCTAATCTTTTGTCTATCAGACCAATCATAATATTCAAATTCTTTGTTTAATGCTATCTCCCAGTCAATATATGCATCAGGATCAAATTTACGACAAATGATGGAAAAGCTTACTTGACATTAGTTACTGCATCATCATCGTGTACCTCTCTTTGTAACCTACACATACCTCGTTGATGTGAGAATCGACGCCGATCGGAGTAATCAACTTTAGTGTGGCTGATGTCATTGTTCTCTCCGATATCATCATCCTCATTCGACGAAGAGTTTGTAGAAAATAGTGCACGTCGAGTAGTTGGAGGTGAACATTTATCTTGAATCTCAACTCGTTGTTGATGGTGGAGAGCGTCTTATTAAGCCAATCCAACAAGTTGTTGGTCTCACAAAAATTTCTATTATGTGATCTTGAACCTGTCATGGTTAGTAGAAAAAAAAGAAAATACACGATAATTATGTAAGTCCCTATAATCTACTAGCAGTTGGAGCTTGACAAGTCACATATCTCTCAAACTCTTACCAAGCTCTTACAAGTTCTTACCAATGCAAAACAGGTGGTGTAACCGGTGGTGGTTCGTGATAACTTGACTCAAGTGATGTGTATAGCGATTGCAAGGGCCATTCGATGTGATCTGTTCGGTTAGTAAAAGGTGTAGCTTGAAAGGCAAGATATGTAGCAATGGAAAACAATCAGTTAATTTCAGAAATTGCATAGAATTGAATCATAGTTCGTATCTAGCACTTAGCCTATGTTGCTGATCAAACAAGGATAGGAGAAGGCCAAAACAAGTGTGTAGCAATGTATAGGAGTGATGAACACAAGATAATTCAATAGAATGCAATGTGGAATTGAAAAGCACAAGGATTGATCCAAATCTGAAAATGGCAGATTTCTGTCTACTGGACAAGACGTCGGTATTTTGGCCGTAACTTTTTGTCAGTTGCCTCTTTTATGATGATTCTTTTTTTCCAAGTTTTCTGACAGCTTTTTCTACAAAAGTCATGTGCTAGAAACCGACAGATAAAATCGCACAAAAATCAAAAGTGCAGACTGATACAGATTCAATCCAAAAATTTGGATCGACTTGCACTACAGATATCTTTTAACAGCCTTTATGGAATGAAGCGAAATTTTAGGGGCAGTTAGATATAGAAGTTACGGATCTAATGGTGGTGGTTTCACACAAAAAAGGTACCGAAATCAAAAGTTATTGAGTTTTTAGTGGCGGCTGCACAAGAGAGAGTCTTGTGGCCGAAAATAGGAATTAGGGTTTGATGAGTTCTTGATGGTTTTGGACGTGAAATTTTTTTTGGGAGTTTTATGGGACCAAGAATATGACCAGCAACAAGACAAAGCTAATACGGACACAAACTCAATTTAGCAAACCGAAACTAACAAATTGAAAGGCACAACGGGGTTTGGACAGCGGAAATAAACTCTTTTTGTAGGGCAAATTTTCTGGATTATAGGACATGAAAAAAAAATCAAACTACTAACAAAAGATACAAGAAATCCTACCGGTCAACAGAAGCTCTGATACCACTTGATGAGACAACAGAGTCCCGATCTTCCGATAGGATGATAACTTCGATTTGGAGGAGAACGACTTTGCCGATGCGGCTACTAACCGGTCATGACCAGAACACCAAGCAATCGTTAAACCACACTCTGAGTCAATATCAACCGTGCCAAGAACGCGGTTGACCTGACCACGAAGGTCTATTCCTGCATACAACCGAAGAACACGCAAGAACAAGATAAAAAATAATCTCAAATTGCAAATAGGATTGAAATACTTGAATTTGGTGGGATTCCGAATAAGGATCTTAATAGGTGGTCGTCTGACACAACTAAAGATACAAGTTGCAACACAAGCAAACTAAACATAAACGAAATCTAAGAAAACTAGAGGGGTGTGGCATCATTAAATAGGGGTGTGGAAGCCACACAAAACTAAGAAACAAGGGGGTGGTACTATTGTACTGTTCACGTGAACAGTAGCACGTCATGAATAGTGGGGGTAGCACCCTCCTATTTGGCCCATGCATTACAAGGCCCGATTTGGCCCAAACAGGTGATATAGCAACTTTTTTTGATGATTACGAGCGGTACAAAAGGAATTTTCTAGCAAGGCTGGATCTGTTGGGAAGAGGATGAGAAAAGCTTTCCATCAAGTACTCATAGACCTCAAACGGACTCCGTATGTGAAAGTTATGCTCGTTTGAAGTTAGACCTATCAGGCTGAATCCGAACTGATCTGGAGGCCGAATTGGATTCCAAAACGTGTCCCACTTGAACTCTTCCTTAAATTTGTCCAAAAGTGACGTGGTAACCATAAGGAAGAGCTGGGGGAGATGTTGACTTGGTCTTGATATGTTGGTTGTATCCACTGGGGCCATGTCCTCATCATCCTCCCCTTCTTGAAAACAAAGCCGTCCTCGGCTTTTGATGCGCTGAAAATCGGGTAACAAAGAAGCCAAGGCGTATGCATGGTATATGTATAAGTCATCTGTTTTAACAATTCATCATTGTTGCATAATTGATGTTATAAAACTGCAGTGATTATAAAAGCTCATTGTATTTGTAACCCAGAAGTTAATGAACAAATCAAAATTTCTCACATTTCTCACGTAGTAATTATTGCAATTTGTTTTGCAAATATAAGTGATGCACTCATGCAATTCAAATCTCTGAGATTGTAAACTTTCATCGGTAGCAAATATAGGGAAAGCGTCAACTTTTGGAAACAAGCAAAGTTCATCTAAGTAATCAGATTTCAATCGAGCAATAGCACATTCATCTAGCAAGGGTGAAAAGATTTGTAAGTTTTTCTATCCATCAACTTCATTATTCAAATTGTCAATGCTAGATGGTTCAATAAGAGATGAACACATAAGATTTGAATTGTCACTAATTTTTATTTTTCTCTCATAATGAAAATGATTCAACACACCAGAATTGTTATTCAAAATAACAAGCTTCAATTCATCCATGGGATCACAAGTTATGCATATTCGATATACATGAAATTGATTGTCTACACCATAATCTCCAATCAAATTGAATTTATATGTGTAGGCATGAGTACTTGCTAATGATTTTAAGTATGACATTTCAGGAAGATTCTTAATCACACTAGATAGCTCTCTAGGATTTTCGAACATGATATAGTATAAAGAATCTTCAGAAGATATTCTAGTAAAAACTTCCTTATGAGTAATCAATTCCACATTATGTAAATTGAGTAAAGACATTTCAGAACATGGAATTTTCAATTGATCACAAAAATTTTCACAATTACTGACCTTTTCATATTTAATTTCAGCACCATACTTATTACCTTTATTGATCGCCTCAGTTGATGTAAGTGTTGTAGGTATCAAATCTTTATGATGAAGCAACGATACAACAAGTACTTCATCTTCCACCATGATTATCTCCTCATCTCTTGCTTTCAACAGCACCTACGGTTGAACATTCAACTCTTTGTCTTCAATGTCAACTCTTCTCTTCAGCATAGTTCTCAACTTCCTGCAAATTTTTAGTCACAGAAAAAGGTACAAACAAGGGTTTGTTCTCATGTTTCTTGTCATTAAGCATTCTCAATTTCTCCTCATTCTGACTTTCAACCTTACAAGCAAGTATAAACAAATGAGTGAGAGAATTATATTCTTTGTGAATAAGAATGTCCTGAATTTCTTTATTAAGCCCACTTAAGAATCTATTCTCTGTAGTTTCAGCACGTTCCATTAGACCACAACGTAACAAACGAGTCTTTAATTCATGATAGTATTCCCTTACAGTTCTACTTTGTTGCTTTAAATATTGCAATGTAGCTAGCAAATAATTAGCATGATATTTAGGAACAAAATTATCTCGCAAAAGTCTTTTCAATGCATTCCAAGTTTGTGATACTTTCCCATGTCTACCAAGAGACTTCCACCAAAGTATTGCATCATCAATAAAAACACTAGTGGCAGCTCTAATCTTTTGTCTATCAGACCAATCATAATATTCAAATTCTTTGTTTAATGCTATCTCCCAGTCAATATATGCATCAGGATCAAATTTACCAGCAAATGATGGAAAAGCTTACTTGACATTAGTTACTGCATCATCATCGTGTACCTCTCTTTGTAACCTACACATACCTCGTTGATGTGAGAATCGACGCCGATCGGAGTAATCAACTTTAGTGTGGCTGATGTCATTGTTCTCTCCGATATCATCATCCTCATTCGACGAAGAGTTTGTAGAAAATAGTGCACGTCGAGTAGTTGGAGGTGAACATTTATCTTGAATCTCAACTCTGTTGTTGATGGTGGAGAGCGTCTTATTAAGCCAATCCAACAAGTTGTTGGTCTCACAAAAATTTCTATTATGTGATCTTGAACCTGTCATGGTTAGTAGAAAAAAAAGAAAATACACGATAATTATGTAAGTCCCTATAATCTACTAGCAGTTGGAGCTTGACAAGTCACATATCTCTCAAACTCTTACCAAGCTCTTACAAGTTCTTACCAATGCAAAACAGGTGGTGTAACCGGTGGCTGGTTCGTGATAACTTGACTCAAGTGATGTGTATAGCGATTGCAAGGGCCGGTTCGATGTGATCTGTTCGGTTAGTAAAAGGTGTAGCTTGAAAGGCAAGATATGTAGCAATGGAAAACAATCAGTTAATTTCAGAAATTGCATAGAATTGAATCATAGTTCGTATCTAGCACTTAGCCTATGTTGCTGATCAAACAAGGATAGGAGAAGGCCAAAACAAGTGTGTAGCAATGTATAGGAGTGATGAACACAAGATAATTCAATAGAATGCAATGTGGAATTGAAAAGCACAAGGATTGATCCAAATCTGAAAATGGCAGATTTCTGTCTACTGGACAAGACGTCGGTATTTTGGCCGTAACTTTTTGTCAGTTGCCTCTTTTATGATGATTCTTTTTTTCCAAGTTTTCTGACAGCTTTTTCTACAAAAGTCATGTGCTAGAAACCGACAGATAAAATCGCACAAAAATCAAAAGTGCAGACTGATACAGATTCAATCCAAAAATTTGGGTCCACTTGCACTACAGATATCTTTTAACTGCCTTTATGGAATGAAGCGAAATTTTAGGGGCAGTTAGATATAGAAGTTACGGATCTAATGGTGGTGGTTTCACACAAAAAAGGTACCGAAATCAAAAGTTATTGCATTTTTAGTGGCGGCTGCACAAGAGAGAGTCTTGTGGCCGAAAATAGGAATTAGGGTTTGATGAGTTCTTCATGGTTTTGGACGTGAAATTTTTTTTGGGAGTTTTATGGGACCAAGAATATGACCAGCAACAAGACAAAGCTAATACGGACACAAACTCAATTTAGCAAACCGAAACTAACAAATTGAAAGGCACAACGGGGTTTGGACAGCGGAAATAAACTCTTTTTGTAGGGCAAATTTTCTGGATTATAGGACATGAAAAAAAAATCAATCTACTAACAAAAGATACAAGAAATCCTACCGGTCAACAGAAGCTCTGATACCACTTGATGAGACAACAGAGTCCCGATCTTCCGATAGGATGATAACTTCGATTTGGAGGAGAACGACTTTGCCGATGCGGCTACTAACCGGTCATGACCAGAACACCAAGCAATCGTTAAACCACACTCTGAGTCAATATCAACCGTGCCAAGAACGCGGTTGACCTGACCACGAAGGTCTATTCCTGCATACAACCGAAGAACACGCAAGAACAAGATAAAAAATAATCTCAAATTGCAAATAGGATTGAAATACTTGAATTTGGTGGGATTCCGAATAAGGATCTTAACAGGTGGTCGTCTGACACAACTAAAGATACAAGTTGCAACACAAGCAAACTAAACATAAACGAAATCCAAGAAAACTAGAGGGGTGTGGCATCATTAAATAGGGGTGTGGAAGCCACACAAAACTAAGAAACAAGGGGGTGGTACTATTGTACTGTTCACATGAACAGTAGCACGTCATGAATAGTGGGGGTAGCACCCTCCTATTTGGCCCATGCATTACAAGGCCCGATTTGGCCCAAACAGGTGATATAGCAACTTTTTTTTGATGATTACGAGCAGTACAAAAGGAATTTTCTAGCAAGGCTGGATCTGTTGGGAAGAGGATGAGAAAAGCTTTCCATCAAGTACTCATAGAGCTCAAACGGACTCCGTATGTGAAAGTTATGCTCGTTTGAAGTTAGACCTATCAGGCTGAATCCGAACTGATCTGGAGGCCGAATTGGATTCCAAAACGTGTCCCACTTGAACTCTTTCTTAAATTTGTCCAAAAGTGACGTGGTAACCATAAGGAAGAGCTGGGGGAGATGTTGACTTGGTCTTGATATGTTGGTTGTATCCACTGGGGCCATGTCCTCATCACCCTTGGGATCACCCTTCTTCTTTCCTCTTCTTCTCCTTCTTCCCTTCCTTCTCTTCCTTCTCTTCTCCTTCCTTGCTTTCCCCTTTGCATTAATGGACAGCAGCCATGCGGGGAGAGGTGGAGGCGCAATGGGAGGGGAGGGGGTGGCAGCTGGGGGGAGGAGGGGGAGGGGGCTGCGGCCTCATGGGTTTTATGGGGGGTAGGGTGGGTAGGGTTAGGGTTGGGGGGTGCGGCCACTCCCTTGGGCCCTTTGGCCCAAGGTGGCAAGCCCACCCTCCAACCAGCCTCTAAAATATTTTTTATTTTATAATATATTTTATTTATTTTTAATTTATTGCTATCTCATAATTATATTTCCCCCTTCCTGCTCTTTACCAAAAATCCGGACGACTCCGTAAGTATTTTTAAAACCTTCACCGAAACGACGATCAGGATATTACATTCTCCCCACCTAAAATGGTTTCGTCCTCGAATCTAACTCCTCAATCCACGAGACCAAAGAACAATCAAAGAAAGAACAATAAAAGGATAGAGCATCCCATAGATAGAACATCCCGAGGGAACAACAACTATGAGTTCTCACCCGCCTCGAAGAACTCGGGTTCTTCTTCTACATTTGAACTTCGAGCTCTCACGTCACCTCCCGCTCGGACTGATTTGTCAAGAGGGCCTCCACATACTTGGTGGCCCTCTTCCTCATGACCAACTCCGACGATTCCACGTCACGCGCCGGTCGATGCCGAGCACATGCAACTCTTCTGCTGGCTCTGAGCGGCCAACAAGTCCTGTCGTTCTTGCAAAAATTCCCCACCACAACTATTAAACCTCTATCTAATACCATCCCCCTTCTTAAAATATTTCCTCTATTTATTATAATCAACATAATACATTGTACCCCTTTAAAAGAATTTGACCACAGATTCCACCCACATCATTCTACTTGAAACATAAAAAATATCTTTTATAAGTAGAACCCAACAAAAGAAGAATAAAGAATTCTCAAGCGACACACTAGCAACCAACTTTCCTTCAAAGGACCACGACCAAAAACAAAGAATTCACCACAAAACCTTTTCCACTCTCCAAGTAAACAATTGGAGAAACCACACCACATAAGCTAAGAGTGAAAATCACTCGACGGACCAAAACAATCATTTTCTTTTCCTAACGGGAAAATACTATGCCTCAACATAAAATAATTCAATTTGCGGATGACCTTTGTCAAAACACACAGCATAAACAAGAATCAAGTGAGCATTTCACTACTTGAGATAATAATAATTTTCCAATCCATTTCTTTTAATAATTTAACTTGCTGGAACTAAGGATTTTCAAATCATCGCCCAACATACCAACGCATTTATCTTAAGTTGGCAACATCAACAATAAGCTCAAACTGAGTACATCATCTACACTATTGTAGATAGACTCTACTACCCCTGTAAATCATACTCTAGCCCAGCCCTCGACCAACGGAATTATTTTGACAGATAATTCTTAATAAACCTCAATTCCTTAAGGATAACAACTCAAATTTCACACCATTCCCACACATACTCTCTTACTGCACCTCTAAGATGCTATCCACGATCCTCACACTATTGGAATACCACTTTGATCCACTATTCCCACATAGAGACACTAGGCCTCTAAGGTTCTAACATAACAAAAGGTAAAGCTCGGACTCAGCTTTCAAGACTCCTACAACAACTCCCCGTATAAAGATAGGGAAAACCTGAGGTGAAAACCCCTACTATTCCACAATTAACATACGCTCAATTCTTAACATCAATAAATTATTTAACTCCAAGACAAATATTCTATTTAAATCAAATCCTTTCCAAGGATTATTCCATGAAAACAATATATCATCCAATGTACCTGTAACATCCCAAAAGTGCGGGACTATGATATTTGCAAAATAATAAAAATATTTCCTCGATTCTCTATGTATTTCAAAATTTCGTTTATCTGAGTTCTTGAATTGGATTTTCGGGCGGCAAAAATTTAATTAAGGGAATCAAAACCCTAAAAAGTGAGAATCAAAATTGTAAACCAAGGTCCAAATTCTCAAAACTTTCGCAAATCCATAAAATCCAACCTTCGGTCAAAATTCGAATTTTCAGAAATTGAGCACCCTAATCTTAAATTCTGAAGATATTAAACCAATAGTTGAAATTTAAAGTTAATCATTAAAGAGTTTCTTATCTAATTAATTGGGCAAGAAATTTATTTGCAAGACTCTCAAAATTCAGAAAGCTTCCTTGGGCCTCAGCCCTTTCTTCTTTTGGCCCGTGCGGCTCCCCTTATCCCCGTGCCTCCTTATCCCTTCGCCTCACTTCTTTCCCCCCTCCCTGTTCAAAGCCGCCGCCAGGCTCTCCTTCTTCCTGGTCCCTGTGCTTCCCCCACCGGCTAGCCCCTCCCCTTCCTCTGGCCCGAGTTGGTGCGCCGCATCTCCTCCTTCCCTCGCTTAGGTCCCAGCAGCAGCTCCGGCCCGGCCCTTTGCCTCGCCTTCCTCGGTGGCCCAGCCCCAAGCGCCTCGCAGTAGCTCTGACCCGCCCTGGCGTTCCTCCGCTCTGCCCCAGGTTTGCGCGTCGCCCTCGGTTTCCCTGTCACCTCATGCCGTTTCCTCCACCGGCCTCACCTCCATCAATGCCGCGCCTACACCTCTGCCCTCTGGCCTGGCATTACTCCACCCCCTCACCTACCTCGGGCTTCAATGCTCAACCGAACTGGTGCCGCCACCCTCCATTACTTTGGCCTACGTCGCCTCCGAACTCTGGCCTAGCGCCCCTCTACCCACCTTCAATGTCGTTCCGTCACCTCATGTCACCTCACCTGCGCCGCACCATCCCTCTGATGGCTCTACACAGGCCCCCCATCACCTCGCCTAGCTGCCGGCCTCCTCTTGCCACTCGCTGCGCGCCGCATCAATCTGGCCAAGCTAGCTGCCACCGGCATTACCCCTCTCCCCACCCCGCCGAGCTAGCTGTCCTCTACCACCGGCCTACCCCTGCCGCTCTACTAGCCCTGCGTTGGCCACCCCATATTTGCAGCTGAGCGCCTACGCCCCTCCTCTACTACCGGCCTCGCCTGTGTCCACCACCAGCATTACTCCGCGTCGCATCAACCTGCGAACTACGCCTGCTGCTTTGCCAGCACCGGCCCTGGCATTACTCTGCCATGAAGTGCGCCAACCACCTCCTCCTCCAGCTATTTAAGCGCAATTCCTCACTCCAGGCTTTTCCCCAAATTGGCATTCGCCTCCAGAATTGCCGACACCATCCTTTTTGCCGCCGTTCTCTTCACCCCCGGTCATCTCCCAATTCCGCGCTCCAGGAGCGGCTCATCACCGCCCCAAACCTGCCCTAACCACCGGCCGATGCTCCTCCCCGCTGATGTGGCCTCTCCACGGAAGCCTCCCCGCGCAGCCGGAGGTAATCGTCACTAGCCCATCTTGGAATTGACCCGGCTGAGTAACCACCTCCGGTGCGATTCCTATGTCCTACCCCAGCTTGTGCTCAACCATTTTCCCCATTTCCTTTCCCTGATCGGTTTTGACCCGTAGCTCCACTGAGGTCGCCGTCCAGCGCCGTCGCCCGCTCCTTCGGCTCCATCGCACGCTGCGCCTCCACCACTGTGACTTCACCATCTCAGGGAATCCCTACGGCCGCCAATGCTGACGCTTCTCCAGCTTCCCCTACCGGTGCCGCCGACCCCCAACCAAGCGTCCACTTCCCTCTCTGTTCTCCCCGGCCGAGCACCTCACTCCCACCCTTGCCTCACTTTCCATCTTTCTATCTATGGCAGGTGGGCACCGATTGGGATGCTACTTGGCTAAAGGATGCATGTTTGTAATCCTTCTTGCTTGGTGAGCTTCTAAAGTCTACCTCTAAAAATTATGCTATGAAGCCAATGAATGGATTATGATTGTTAAAAGGACTCCTTTTTGTAATAACACTGTGACTGTGAAATAATTATGCTCCTACCCATTAAATACCAAATTATCCTTGTATGAGCATCTATTTAAAACAAAGACCTCATGGCCAATTTTCCAATTGACAGTTTATTCTTACTACTTGAATGATAAAAGCACAAATCGCACAATGATAGCAATGGATATTGCAATCTAAGCATGTTTAGAAAGTGATCCTGAAGATTGTTATTAGATAAAAACATACATGCAATTTTAAAGGGAGAATGAAATCGCTTGTCATCCCAAATCAAGTTTTACTGCTTCTCGTCAATGCTTAAATACCATCAAGAGCTAATCCAAAGAAACTCGAATCTACTCTAGCAATCTGCCTCATACCCATTTTGTCTTCCTCCTTGGATTTAAGTTTCCTAATGCAAATAAAACTCATTAACTTGCATTTTGGATACATAACATATCAGTACCCAAATTGTCCCTTTTGCTAAAACCCATAAGACTTCTCCTTGTTGGTAAATAAAATACTTGCCAATCCAATTTTCAGTATCATCTATAAAGTGCAAGGATTCAAATACCTTTTGGCATGAGAAACTAATGAACCTAAATAAAGGATCCTTGCTATCTACCTCCATTAATTTATCTTCGTATAATCTTAAGAATCGCATCCTAAAGCCAAGCCCTGCAAGAAGACTGAGGAAAATAATATGTTTTAAGAAAGTAGCACTCTTAACTTGTAATCTTGCTAAAACACAACTTTGCATCCCAATTAATCTAATCATCTTCCAGTATTTAAGATTATGTGCAATCTTATCTTATTAAATTATAACTCATGTTTCCAGTAAATCACCACCACCAATCCTCTTTAATAAGTTTGAGAATTTCTAGCCTGATCCTAATCATAATTGGATAAATAACTAATTCCAAACTATAATTAAATTTGGATAATGCTTAAATTCAAATATCTAGCAAATCACCCTCCTTAGGCCATCTTTCTTAAAAGGTGCATAAGTCATGTCTGACCCTTAGAACTTCCTTGATAAATATAAAATAATATAAAGGAAGTTATAAAGAAAAAGATCAAGTCCTTTATCTTGAACCCTGCAGAAAGATCCTGCGGGTAATCCTTTATTTAAATTCTTCCTATTTCATAAAATTTTCCCTCACGGTAAAGCTATTCAATCAACTCCTTCCTATCAAATGAATCCATTCCAATCGCCCCCTCTCTACTCTCAGTTTATAAACAACATTAAATAAGTTCAATTAATTTAAACCAGATTTTGCCGCTATTTGGATTTATTTGATTTTCCCTTCTGTGGCCACGTATTAGAAACTACAGTTTGAAGATGACAAGCTCAAGCGGATTCACATTGCGATGGAGGGAGAATTCCAGATTTATTGCCACTGACTAGTTAAGCAAGCTTTGATTTAAAACAAGGCTATGGTAAATAATCAAGGCAAGCCATCACTTTGATCATATTGATCCTATATTTTTTATGAAAATTATGTTCTTTTAAATTAATAAAATGTATGCTTACTTTGTTATGCAAATGTATGTCAAATGTAAGGTAGATATTGCCCCTTTTATGATACCAGTATATTATCATGTCACTCGTTACCGTTTGAATTAACTGATTCCTTGTCACCCTAGATATTATTGGTATCTTTACTAGCTAAGTCATAGTTAATGCCAATCGAGTCTAAAGCTAGGGCATTCAATTGTCCAGCTCATTACTCTTCAAACAATCAAATTGGTTTTGGGTAGTCATTGGATGTAGATGACTGATAGTTTTGGTACAGATTATCCTATATTTCTCAAAACCCTCAAAATTGCTTACTTGTCTGGGTGGATGGTAAGAGTGATTGGTGGATGTAACAATTGGGTTGCGGAAGCACCGTCTGGACAAATTAAGGACTAAATCCTGTATTGACCTCACCATGTAAAACAGTACAGACCACAAGCTGGCAAAGTGTAGGCATGACTAAATAATTTGTACTCGCTAGTAAAGAAATGCACTTCGGCGGAAAGCACGATTTTCCTCGCTCGACGCAAAGCGTCTTAGAGGTGGTCGTGTCGCTGGACAGAGGCGGGCACAAGAGGGGGTCTCGCTGGGGCCCAAAGGGCTGACCTGGAGATGAAACCTTAGCGAGTGCAGTCCTTTACTAGATGCATTGTAAAGGTCATGTGATAATCCGGTTGATTTGCATGTCTAAGGAAACATGCGGAATATAACAATTGGGTTATCTCTTGTGGGTAAAGTTGTGAAACTCTGTAGAGTCTAAAACTATTCGAATAGCTGTGCTCACGAACAAGAGCGGACATGGGAACTTCCTCGAGTTAGTTCTATTTCAAAAATCTTTTTCGGGTGGGAACAAAAACTAAGTGAAGGGAAGTACTTCACTTCGTTTGGTTTTTCCAGAAGGGATGTACTCTAGCGATAATTGGGGTGGATGTAGCCCAGTAATCAAAATTAGTATGGGTGGAGATAACCATACACTGTAAAAGGTGGATGTAACCTGCGCTACTATTAATATTACACTCTCTCTTTATAACTTGCATTTCGATTAAAATTGCTAAGTCACAGGAATCTTATTATGATATTTGAGAATGCTGCTTTAGCAAATAAAATGACCTCATGCCCCCTTTCACAGCCTTGCATATAGTATTACTATTGTTGCATTCTGTGTGATGGCTTGTTGAGTACAATTTGTGCTTATTGTTACTTAATTACCCTCCAGTCAGTCAATAACAGAAGAAGATGCTCTGCAATGCTTCAAGAAAAAGACGACAGAGTTGGCATCCAAGAAGGTCAAGAACTAGGTCGCGAAACCCCAGTTGGATGCCTGTGGGCAAATCTTAAGGGTTCCACTTGTGTGAAGATTTCCGCTGCTGCTCTCTCTGTTTTTCGGCCCAATCGGCCCATGTAAGTTTTTACGGTGTAATCTATGCTTCCGTTTAATATGTTGTTGATATCCAGTGATGTATCTATGAACACTAGCTACTGATCTAGTGAATAGTGCAGAAATCACAGAGGAATTCGGATTGATAAAATCCGGTTCCGACAGAGCTGGTATCAGAGCATATTGACTGTAGGTCGTGTCCCTAGTTAACATGGCCGTTAGCTTAAAAATTAGAATTTATTTTCATAAAAGAAAACATATTTGTGAAAATATAAGCACTATCGCTTCATCTTACCTTTCCTAGAAAATCTCTTCTTATCTAAATCTTGATCTCCCCTTGTCTAAATCTTGTTTTAACCAAGGTTTTAAATTCTGGAAACTCTCTTGCCTCGGAATTCAAAATTTTAAGATTTTAGGGCGCTTCTCGAGAGCTCTTCTGAAGACCTCACCCTGGATCCAAGTTCATGTGAAGGTTGGTGGATTCAAAGCCCTGTTTGAGATAAACAAAGGTGCAAGTTTCTGAATAAGTATGGGATGATTAAGTCAATTGCTAGAAAGGGAATTTTCGAGAAAGAAGAGGTTGCACTAATTTAATGTTTGAATTAACCAGATATGGGATTTGCCAAGTCAAAGAGAGGAAGGAAAAGACCTGTGCCACACCCTCTGAGATAATTATAAATCTTGGTGGATTTATGTGGATTTTAGAGAGGGAATGATATAAATCCTTGGTGGGAAATGGATAGACCACCTAAAAGCTTGGATCTATTGAACCAAAAGCTACATCAGTGGATTGAATTAGGTTCATTTGGACTTCTAGTCAATATATGGATCAATTTTGGTGGATTTATATCAATTCTTATCAGGTCTGAATGAAAGGAAACGGTCGGAATTAAATAATTGAAGTGATTATGGAAATCAGCTAAATTCTTGGAGTGGAATAAATTAGAATAAAATAAATTTAAACATCAATAATACCAACGTTATAAGATAAGATTCCACAAGTCAATACATCAACCTTCATCTATTTCTTTATACATGTTTCAACAATTTAGCATGGCAAAAGTTACACGAGTTTAGCAGTTGTACATACTCATTAAGTATGTAAAAAGAGGACATATTAAAGGTTAATATTACTAAGGCAATATTCCAACACCTTCTTACTTAACCATCCCCCAATGGTTAGATTAATTACTTAAGACCAAATAATCTAATCTACTTAATAAGTTGGAAATTTAAACAACCACAATAATCAATCCATTTTTTTTTATATTCCTCAATAATTGCATAGGTTCTAAATATGTATCGACAAATTCTTAGCCACAATTCTTCAAGAAACTACAACAGGACAACATCATATTAATCAACCTCACTTATAAGGATATTGGTAGAAATTAATTATGTACCACACTAATATTTCAACTTGATAATTCACAACTTATCAATAATTTATATGATTGCCGCCTCCTACTTAAACACAACAAAACATCACATAGGGTTTTAACACTTCCTTTTAGAAAAGAGAGGAATCCAACTTCAATAGTCGAAATAACTCAAAAGAAATGCATGGGGCCAATTAACACCGCTCACGAGCAGCAAAAGCAACCCATCACTTAGAAAGAAACAATAATTATCTCAAAAATAATTAGAGGCCTATTAGCACCCAACAACAACCATGAACCGCTAACCCAAGAGAAAATTCGTTAACCGCAATAGGCCAAAAATTGGCCAAAATCAACTCAAGAAGATAGCAACTTTTCTAAGAAACTCACCCACAACATCCGCAACTAAGTTACCCGAGGTAACTGTATCACTATCCTCATACTACAAACGGTGGTATAAATTGGCAATGCGCAAGGCAACAGCTACAACCTCTACATCTTATCACTAACTACCCTCACTCATAACAGTCATAGAAGCAAATCATAATCATGCAAGATTATATTATAACATAAATTATCAATATAACATGTCAAAAGTATGAATGTAATGCTTGACCCATCCCATCCTACTGTGCACCAGTGTGTCAATTTAATAGTTTAATTATCACAGATCTAATGCCCACTCTGATACCAACTGTAGCACCCTAGGATCCACATTACCCTAGGATGCCACTAAACCACTCCACAAACTAGCCAATTCACAAGATAACATAAACTGGCAACAGTTTTTCTAAATCATGATAAGCTAAGCGGAATCATACTAAAATAAAGGCAATGGAACACTACCAATTAAAGATCAAACGCTAATAACTTTAACCAATAAAAGCGAACCACAACCTAACTTTAATAATTAAATGTGAACAACAAGAGAGATAAAAAAGAATAACCGGAGACTACACTTATTTATTACAATATGAAACATGATATAGTGTGTCACAGTGATGTGCTGCTCTATCATTCCTATGCATGCTCAGAAATCACTTGGAAGGGGGGAAAATAAGAGTGAGATAAAAATCTCACCAAGTAAGCAGTTTAACAAGCTAATTAACTACAACAGTTTAATCATCAACATTTATTTCCCACAATGACCGCAATTATAGCCTTTACCACTTTTAATACCAACAATGATAAATCATTAGCAAATAAATCTTGATTAACTACTTCATATCCTCAATAACTACCACTACCAATCAAAGTAAAGCATTACCATGTTTTACCTTACTAACTTTATTATTTCTCACATCCACAACGGTTATCAAAAATTACCACAAGAAAAAAGAATCTCAAGCCACAATCACAACCCCTATTATACCACAAGGGATGAACCCCATTTCACGACCACAACCACATTCCTCATACCACAAGTGGCTCTCATGAGCCAATTCCACATTACAACTAGAAGTTGCATTTGTTTGCAAAATAACTCCACCACCATACATTGCATAAGTATGCAAATGATGTATCCACAATGTAATACATATGAATGCATATGATCTACTACACCCTTACCCAACAACGTACTACGGCAATGTCATGACATGATATGAATGATATTATAATCATAAACCACAAGAATTTAAACACGAATATTAACAGCATAATCATTATGAATACTTTCTCATAATTCACATATGTCTCATTAAGCACAATGCCAATGTTTAATGAGATCATTACCACATAGCCCACATTCGGTTCACCAAGATCACAATCAATTGATCTATAGGGAATCCTACCACATAGACCACAGTATATTCATCAAGAATGCTATCACCACAACCACAAATATTCACTAAGAATTCTACCACCTATACCACAATATGTTCATAAAGAATACTACCCCACAACTATATTTGTTTCATCAAGAACAATTCCACATACCCACAATTAAACCATCAAGATTATAAACAGTTAAATTCTTAAAATACTACCACATAGACCACATAAAGAAAGCATGTAACAATGACATAACACCTCAAATTAAGAGAATTAATTAATGTGAATGTAGAATGATTAACGAGTTAAACAGTAGCACAACCGCTACGTTTACTTGCTTCTACCGTTGAAGTAAAGCAATCACGCGCGTTCATGAGCAAAACCACCTGTCTAAAAGTACCTCTCAGCACAATACCACAGCAATAAGAACGCGACTTAAGAAGTAAAGATGTCGCTAAACCCCAAAACCCCACAACATCCCTCTCCGCTTAACGATTCTACATTCTTCCCGGTGCAGCAGCGCTGCTTAATTTTTTTGTATCTTCAAGATTATTGAACCGTTTATAGAGAAAGATATATTTCTAGATTCCTCACTTAAATACCTTCACTTTTCATGTAGATCACTTATTTTTATTTTGTTCCTAACAAGGTGTAACGTAATGCGCAAAACAGAGGATGTTTTCTGTTCTGGCAATTTGGGCAGCCAGATTCTAACGATCCCAACCACAGTGTAAGGCTTTAAAAATAATAATTTTTATACAGTATTTAGATTACTGAATTTTCTACATTTTTCACAATTGTGACCAAAAACATAAAAATCATCTACTACTCTTAAATCACACCCGAACAGCAATCTGTCCCAGTCTGCACCCCTGATATACAGCGAGGTTCCCGACCCTGCTACGCCCAAATCCCGTGGCCAAAAATTCTAAAAAAAATACAATAGATGGGTCTCTCATCGTCCTCTACAATTTTTCTTTTGGGCAGATCCATAGGAAAAATCGTTTCGTGGGTCTAAACTGCGGAAACAGTTGCGCTGCACGAATTGATCTACAGGTAGACAGCAGGAATTACCTAATCGGAAAATCTAATTGCTAATCACCACCAATTCTTAGGCTAAGAACCATAATTACAGCAAAATCATAGGTATTTGGGATGAGGGAGGGTTACTAAGGGGATCCCCTTGGGATCACCCCTCTTCTTCCCTTCTTTCTCTTCTCCTTCCTTGCTTTCCCCTTTGCATCAATGGACAACATCCATGGGGGGAGAGGTGGAGGCGCAATGGGAGGTGAGGGGGTGGTGGCTGGAGGGGGGGAGGGGCTGCGGCCTCATGGGTTTTATGAAGGGTGCGGTGGCTAGGGTTAGGGTTGGGGGTGTGGCCACACGCTTGGGCTCTTTGGCCCAAGGTGGCAAGCCCACCCTCCAACTAGCCCCTAAAATGTTTTTTATTTTATAATATATTAAATTTATTTTCTAATTTGTTGCTATATCACAATTTTATTTTTCCCTTAACATGCTTTACCGAAAATTCGGGTGACTCCACAAGTATTTTTAAAACCTTCACTGAAACGACGATCAGGATATTACACCGTTTAAGGTCCATGTATACTTGATGGAAAGCTTGTCTCATCCTCTTTCCAATGGATCTAACCTCACCTACAAATTCCTTTTGTGCGCTCCACAATTATCAAAAGAAGTTGCTACACCACTTGTTTGGGCCAAATTGGGCCTTGTAATGCTTGGGCCTAAGAGGAAGGTGCTAACCCCACTATTCATGGCCATATTACCGTTTACATAAATAGTAATGAATAGTACCACCTCTTTGTTTATTAGTTTTGTGTGGATTCCACTCCTCTATTTAAGGAGGCCATACCCCTCTAGTTTTCTTGGATTTCGTTTATCTTTAGTTTGCCTGTGTTGTAACTTGTATCTTCTACGTATGTCGACAAGACCACCTAGTCAGGATTCTTATTTGGAATTGCTTGTTATCTTGTTCTTGTGTGTTCTTCGGTTGCATGTAGGAATAGACCTTCGTGGTCAAGTCAACCGCGTTCTTGGCACGGTTGATAGCGACTGATCATGACTGGTTACAAGCCTGCATCATCAAAATCATTCTTCTCTAAATTGAAGTTATCATCCTATCAGAAGATCGGGACCCCATCGCCTCATCACCAAGCCTCTGACCACTCCGTAACCTCCGACTCTGAGTGGCTACTATAGCTACGACTTCAGAACGGTTGCTGTAGCTAGGATTTCCGACCACTGACGCTCTCGACCACAGTCGGCATTCCCATGAATTTCCTTCACAAAACTAATTCCAAAAAATCTTATTTATCTTTTTCCTCTCGTTTTCCTTTGTTTGAGACTTCCAAAGACCTGTTCTCCTTCATCCTAACTCCGATTGGACCCGTTCAAATTTCTAAATTCATCTAAAATCCTAAACTACTCATTTCTACCTTCTTTTGTTTACTTGGAATTTATTTGGTTCTTATGCAATCCTAGCATTTAAAATTCCAATTCTCCATTCAATTTCAATTCCCAGATCAAATTCTATTCACCAAAGAAATACAAATCTAGAAAAATATTCATTTTATTTTTCTGGGTCGAACCAAAATTTTCTTGGCCTTACTTGCTTTGAGCTTAAGACACAAAAGTGTTGATGGTCTGGTGGTAGGAGCCTTTCTCTCAGAGGCCTTGGTCTTGAGTTCAAATCCATGAATGCAATTGTTTTTCCACTCGGTACATTCTCCAATTCTTTTGCTTAGAGCCAATGTCAGCTGTGCCCAACTCGTCATACTCCACATAAATAAAAAAATCAACAAAAATAGATTTTAGAGAATATTCTCTCGGTTTTGAATTTTCTGGAATTTCCATTCCTTTCAACTTTCCGATCGCTCGTTCCCCTCCGTCCGAACTCCGAATCTGGTGATTTAAATTCATAATCTATTTTCCAGTATTGATTTTATAAATTTTGGATTTTATTTATATTTATTTTGTTTTAGTCGTCTTTCACGTGTAGACTGCGACGTTCCAGAGGAGTGCAATTTCGATGACAATTCTCGCTAATTCATGAAGCAAGGTAAGTTACACCTTTGATCATGTTGCTCTTAGTAATTTAAATTAATTATATTAATTTTAAATTATTATGCATACGTACTTTTATTCAAACCTAATTTAAATTAGATTTAAATTCTAATTATACCTAAATCCTTTGTGTATGGCCTAATTTGATATTGAATTTCCTTATACCTTGTCACCATAGAGAAAAACTTGGTCAGTATAATAGTATTGACTAGAAATTTTATAGAATTGCTTAGCCATGCTTAGAATGATATAAGTGGGAATATTTGTTTCACTTCAGAACGACGATTTTCTAAAGATGTATTCTTGACTTCGGTGAGTCAAGAAGATATATAAAATATTTTAAAATAAAATATAAAACTTAATTTGGACCTAGGCAAATGGTTAGTTGGTGGGTGCTGGCCTGCATTGTTGTTCGGTGACACAATGTTGATTGTCATGCACAAGGGGTGTGTGGTTTGAGCTTAAGTCAAGTTAAGAACCAGTTTGTGAGCTACTGCTACAAAACCATATTGTACTACCACAAGGCTGGTATGTGATAGTCCTGACTGATTAATTTGTGAAGTCCTAGTTTTGGTCTCGCTATAGGTTGCATGTGAGAGTGACGTAGACTATGAGAAGTCTTACACGGAACAAGAGGGGGCTCTAACTTGTAGATTCATGTTGTGGTGAAACCTTAGTGGTAACATGACCAGGTTGAAGAATTTGCATTGTAAAGGCCTTGTTATGATTTTTCAGTCGCACGCCTACGGAAACGTGTAATGGCCGACAATATGAGATAATCGTATCTTATGGGTAAAGTTGTACAATCTTGTGGGTAGCTGTACCCATAGTAATGAGTAAGCCAAGTAAAGTTTTTCATGGATTAAATTTTGATTTTCAAAATGGTTTATAAAAAGGCTTATGGATGGATGAAATCCGTGTAAGATCTTTTTGGAAAAGATGGACCAGGTGGGATACCTGTGGATAGGTTATTATTTGGTCGGAGCCTGCACTAACGATATTATTTTGTTAAAATTGCTATTTCTATCTATTGTATCAAATTCAGCTTTTGAATCTATTTACTGAAACAGGGTCGCCCGATCTTCTCAACGTAGCATGGATACTCGCAGGAATCTTGATAAATCGCAATGATCCTTCAATGCCAGTGCAAGGGACGAACACTCTTTAATCCGTCAAAACACACTCACGTCGATTTAGCCGACCACCAAGCGAAGATCTATTGTGCACCCAATTCCTAGCGGAAAGGCTGAACGATCTTGATTGAAGAAACTCTCTAATTCTTCATGAAACTCAAGTACAAACAATAGTAGATTATTCTTAAAGGTGGTTTGAGTTACATGGCTAATGGAGCCTCTATTTATAGGGGAACGCAGGCCTTTTCTTATGAAAAGTTTTCAACACATAGAAAGTAATTAAATCAGATTTGATTCTATCTCTGTTTCCAAAACTGAAAGATTGTTTTGATGATTCCGATGCGCACAAAAGAAATTTTGGGATAGGGCCAAATCCATTGGAAAGAGGGCGAGATAAACTTTCCATGCTGTACTCACACATTCCAAATGGACTCTTGATGCGAATCTATGAGCATTTAAATTCGGCCCTGTTAGGCTGAACCAGGGTCAGATTGTTTTAATGATTCCAACACGCAAAGAAGGAATTCGGAGGTAGGGCTAGATCTATCTAAAAGTAGACTTTAAAAGTTTTTCAACAAGTACTACATGGACTCCGAGATTCCTTTTGGATAAAAAGTTATAGCCGTTTGAAGTAGACGCTGTCAGGAGGGCCGAATCTGAGTCGAACTAGCGAACAGGACTTGGTTTGCACTTGACGAATTCACTTGTATACTTGGGCTCGCGAGGTCTTCTCCATGGTTCCTAAGGACAATTAAATCGTCACAAGGATTAAATAATATTCTATTCTTTGAAAAATTTGTATGCAAAGTTAGGAACATATTTACCTGATAGTTAAGTTGACACGTTTACACTCGAGTCATTAGTCCTTGTATCGTAGGTTCGGCTTTATGAACATTGTCATGCACACTAGATATGTTAGTAGCTAGGATGTTCTCATCATTAGATAACATCATATTCTCATTTAAGACAAATTAAAACCGAAGAAACGAATCCACCTTTTGTTTATTTTTAGGAGTTATGGTCGTATGCGTTTGTGGCGTGGTCACATCAACATCAACATGCGTATCCGCATCATTTACAGTATTTACTTCAATTTCGCTTTATGCTCAATTAACCTTACTATGTCTTCTATTGTCAACCTTTATGCATACATTAACTCTGTTAAACCTTCTGGTGTAACTTATGGAGTATTTTATGTACTTATGTTGCTTCATTCACTATTTTTATATAAGGATTTCATCAACCTCGGTAAGAATAACGACGAGTAAGCCACATCTTATAGTCATTCACTTGTGGGCAGGCAGGTTGGGCTGCTGCTTTATTGTTCTTCTTCCGCTGTTTATATTTAATTTTGGTTTATGAACCATTGATGTAACTTTGGCCATCAGACTCATATTTAGTTAATGAATAAATGTCATTTTGTATGATATGAATCTTTGTATCCACTGTGTGCACTAGCTTGATCCTGGACTTGTGCGATTTATACAGAGGATCCAGTAATCGTTGCTCCGGGGTCCAACAGTGGGGGCGAGAGGAGGTGAGGTCGAGAGAAGGGGGAGATGATTTGGACTTGCAGAGCAAACGCGGGGTGAGAGGGTGGGAAGGGTAGGTGGATGACATTTTACGAGTAATTACTTCTATCTTCAAGGAGTATTTTTTCGGGTGTGCTAGCTTCCCATAAGAATCCACCCTAATGTCGCTTCTCTTTGCTAGTTTATTTTCAATTCTGCTCCTCGCGAGAATCAGAATCCAGTTGTTTTGGAAAAATGAGCGTTTCGCACATTGAGCTTCTCTTTACCTCTAAAACCCTCGAACCTTCCCACCCAACCCTTTGCCATGGAAGGGAAGGCGATGCTGGCCGATCCAACGCTGGTGTTAGTTGTGGCCCTGATCACAGCCATATCTACAACAAATCTGATGTTCAATGTGTTAGTGATGTGCTCAAGAGGCAATTATAAACAATTTGATTTTATAGACTAAAAGGGATATTGATCCGTATTGGATTAGGGTTCTAATGGGCCTACATCGTGGAAGCCCATTAGCATGCTCTATAAATATGTGGAGGCAGGGCTGCAGGTGGTGGATGCGACTATCCTAAAAACCCTGGCCGCCACCTCCCCTCGGCCGTATCCCGAAACCCTAGACGGGCTCGCGGTACTAGCACACCAGCGTATAGCGTTCCATCCCGAACGTGTGGACTCCGTGAAGGCGCCGCTGCTGTTGCTGCTGTGCTGATTGGCGAGAAACGCAAGGCTATTGCTAGGACGTGAGGAGGAGACGTTCAGTTCGTGTAACGATCGACTGCTTCTTCTTCATTGACGCGCATCTACGTTGGATCGGGCTGCTCCAACTCTTCTTCCGCTGGGTAGCGCATCTAGTGGTAACTATCCATGACTCCCTTATACGCATATTTTCTGGTTGAACACAGTAGAAAAGAAAATGTTGTAGCTAGCGTAGCCTATCCGTTCTCCTTTACAATGATGAACTCGAAATGTCAAGAAAGAACGTATTTTTGTCATGAAAAATGTTTTGTGACAAAATTCTAGCGTCACAACGATCATTATGTAATGTGCGTCATAGAAAGTACATTGCGATTTTTTTTTTTGCATTGTCACAAAGCTGGTGGCCAGCCTGCTCGGCCAGGCAGCTTCATTTTGTGACAAAAATTTTATTGTCCCAAATAAAACCCATTTTATGACCAAAAACTTGTCATCTATTCTACACTTTCCTGTCATAGATGAGTAGGTTGTCCAATGCCTACAGTAAAATTTGTAACAAAATATTATTGTCAAAATAGTGTAAACAAATTATTCCAATTAATTATCCAAACCATGACAATGAATTCCTCATACAACCATATTAAAAAGCATCAGTAAAAGCTTTGATGCAACAATTTCCAATTATATTATACATCCCTATTAGTACTCACAAGAAATCTTCATACATTTTTCGTCAATAAACCAAATGTTTTTTTCTTACATCCATACACATGAACAAAGAGGTCCAATAATTTTTCTAGTATCCACTCTAATTAGCTTCCTGATCTACAAATCCTGAAAAGCAGATGAAATTCAAGAGGCATAAATTAACAATAGAATATATATTTATCAAATAAGATAATTCAGAAATATTACATACAGAAACAACTTAAGGATTATAGCAGTAATCCTAGAGAGGTAAATTTCATATAGAAGCAAAAGGCAACCACCAATTTGAATGAGTTCTGCACGAGTTTTGAGTTATTCAACCTACAAAGCTGAAGAAACAATATTGCTCCTAATTTCAACACCTAGCTTGTCTCTGCAATGAAGATCAGTCCGAAGTTTTATCTTAGTACTAACCAAATTTATTAGTCTTGCAGCTAGAGGACACTAAACCTTACATCACTAAAGGTTGCAATGCAAACAAGAACAACTATTGCTCGTTTAATAATCTGAATCTTAACACTCCAAACAGCTCAATTTTAAACTATTGTTTCGAATAGCTTGAGCTCTAGTTGCTTCCATTCCTCTTCTCACGTTTCATAACACAAACTCAATCAGAATCATGCTATTGTTTTATGGTGTTTCCATAGCTATACAATTGAGCTGCATCTTATTCAAGAGATGCAACTCTGCAAAGATAAGAAAACATGCATCATCATATCAATTTGTGTGTTTAATAGAATTAACAAATCCTCAAAAGGAAAATGCTGCCATTTGGTTAAAGACTTAGAACCGTCCATGCAACAATAATTTAACAATTCAATGCACTCCAGTTACCATGATGAAACAAATAGAAACAGCAACCGTTCTAAAACCTAAACTCTATTTGCCACAACATTGTTTTAGGCTTTTAGCTTACAACCAAGAAATTCTATTTGCCACAACATGGTTTTATTTTACAACTTTGAGCTAAAGCATCACCTGGAATTCAAAGAGAAACTTGACAGATTGCTTACAAGATAGTTAGGTTAATTTCAACCAAAGGTTTTAATGGCATAAAGGTTGTAGTTCCTCTTACGTGAGAAGCATGGTGTTGAATCACATATTAGCCCTCTTTTCTCACATACAGCAGGAAGGATAAGTAACTACACCAGTCACAAATGTATAGCTGCTCTGTACATATTCACCTAAAAACACTTGTGTTGTAGATCTCTACATGGTTTAGTACACTATATTTTACTCAAGTTGCTCAACTAAGCCATACCAATAAAAAGTAACTATGACTGAGAAACGAAGGTATGAATATTTGGATATGAATCCTGAATGGCCACTCTCCTTGAACTGCATGCCCCTCCTTCTCAAGCACAATAACGATCACCATCCATCCACACCCAATACTATGAACTAAGGGTGGCTAGCTTGTCCCTTCAGCAGCAACTTACTGAGAAGAACACATCAAGTAATCAATTCATCAAACACCTACTATGCATCATGGACTATGATTAGAGGTTAGAGATCTGAACCTCATGAACACCACAGGAACTTTTTCAGTAGGAATAATTCCAGCTAATTCGATCAAAGAGCACGCCCAAACGGCAAAAACATAGGATCTTTGATGATGGACTTATAAAATCGTCACAGATTATTGTATTTTTTACGAAGAAAAAACATCAGTTGTTACTAATGTTACTGTCCAATTAACCTGCCCTAACCTAATTTGACGACGAAATCATTGAGATCGTTATGAATGATTACTATACACGACATTTTTGTTTTCTATCGTAAAGATTTCCATCGTGACTAGTTAAATTTGTTGTAGCAGCGACGAACGATCTCCTCCGTGAGATCCTCCTCCACCTTGACCTCCCCGACCACCTCAGGTGCGCCGCTCTGGTGTCCAGGCGCTGGTTGTGCAATGCCTCAGACCCCACCTTCCTCTGCCACTTCCGCTTGTTGCACTCGCCCCGCCTCCTTGGCTTCTATTCCGTCATCGATGGCTCCGAGTTCTGGTCCAATCCCATGCCCCGTCCCCCAGAGCTTGACGTCGTCGTCCACCTCGCCAAGGCGAGGGCATGGTAAGGCCCATATACTTGTGCAACGGCCGCGCCCTCGCCGCCGCCGCTGACTAAAGTGGATGGCGGGGACGGCTCATCGTACACTAAAGCGCGCGACGGGCGTCTAGCTTTTGTGCATGTCACCGTCCTACAATCGTGAGCCTCGAACGGCGACCGTGTCTTGGAACCAATATATCTCCTGGTGCTCTAGAGGAGATTCGCGTCCGTCGGGCTGCTCGTCCGTGGCAAGGTCTACATGCTGGGCAAAACTGGGTACATACTTGCGGTGGATTTGGCGTCCATGGGCTGATGGGCATGTTCTTGATCAGACTCCCTGATGGGGTGGAGCATGAGTACACAAATAACCTTCACCTACGTCTACAGGAGGATTTTGGGATTTATCTCATCCATGTTATTGGATCTGTGATGCACATTTGGCTCCGTGTCATAGACGGTGGCAATGAAAGCAACTCGGTTATTTGTGTAAGACCATGTGGTGGTAGCTCTACGAGAGTCATGAGTATTTGGCATCAGGGGCGGATTTGGGCCCCCGGCAAGGTGGGCTCTAGCCTGGGGCGTGAAAAAATATGCAGTGTATAGCCTGGGTATTTTTTGCTCAGCCTGGAGTAATATTACTAGCATTCAGCCCAGCCCATATCATGCCAGGTCGTCAGTCGTCACTCGTCAGCCCATCACACGCTCGTCGCTCACTCGCTCGGCCCATCACACGCTTGTCGCTCGGCCGCCCACCCTCCCTCGCTCATCACTTCGCCAGGCCCTTCGCAGATCCGCGCAAGCCACCCCCCCCCCCCCGGGCGCCTTCCTTCCCCTCGCTCTCCCCCCGCCAACCCCCTCCTCCCCCTCCCCCGCCGGCCCCCGCCCTCCTCCCCCTCCCCCTCCCCGGCCACCCCCCGCCCTCCTCCCCCTCCCACTCCCCCGCCGGCCCCCGCCCTCCTCCCCCTCCCCCTCCGCCCTCCCTCTCCCCCCACCGACCCCGCCTCCTCCCCTCCCCGCCCCCCTACTCCTCCCCACGCGCCGCCTCGATTTCCCAGCGGCGGCGCCGCTACGACGCGCGCTTCTCGCTTCTACGGTGAGCGTCCCCCCGCGCCGCGCACCTTCAACTTCCCCGCCTTGCCGCGCCCTAACTCCCCCGCCGGCCACCACCTCCCTCGTCCCCAGATCCCCGCCGAGCCCGCCCCTCGTCCTCCCCAGGCCAGATCCTCCCTCCTCATCGCCCCCCTCCCGCTTGGCTCCTTCCTCCTGGTAATTGCAGGTAAAAAATGGCTATGTTTGGCACATACCAAAATGCGTCATTTGCAGTCAAGTATTACATGGAATCCTGGTTATGAATATTTATGTGGAGATAAGCCTTTTGGATTTGTATAATCGCTTTAAGGAAATTTACAAATGCTCTATCATGTTTGTTGCAAAATGGTAATGTAAAATGTAAAATGGTAATGTAAAATGGTAATTGATAAATGATGTGAAATACTGAAATGTGACGCTTGATTGATCCTAGTTGTTTTTGTATTCTAGCTCTTGAAAAAATATCTGAATTTTCGCTGTAGGAAACTAGGAGTTATTTTTCAACAGAAGCAAACATTAGTGATGATAAGATTTTAGAGCGTTTTCAAGGGATGAGATCACGTAAGAAACAATTATCTCGTTCTAGTGATAAGTTAGCTTCTTATAAATGTAAACTTTGTGTTGTTCGTATTTATTCGTACAAATGTTTGATTTATTCTCATATGTTATCCTTACAGGTTCTGGTTCATGTCCAACTATCAATGAAGAAATGACAAGATAGGATGTGAGCAAATCTTCATAATTTAGGTACTCAACTCTCGTCCGCTTCATTTTGTCCTACCACAAAGCAAGAGAGCGTAGGAGAGAATGTCCAATTGTCTGTTTTGAGTGTGGTGAGATGGGTCATGTTCGTACTAGATGTCCTAACTTTGCGAACAGTGATGCAACATCCCAAAAAATTCGCTACATTAAAATTTTAATTTAAATTAATTACTTAAAAATATTTGGATCTTATTTGGATTATTTGTGTAACATTGGAAGAAAATATCAAAATCCCGACTCCAATCCGAATTCCGAAATTCAAATTCCAATTCCCACCTAGAATTCCAAAATTTGAATTCAAATTTTGAAAATTCAAATTCGAATCCCTAAAAATCCAAATCTCCAGAAAAATATCCATTTTATTTTTCTGGATCCAATCTAATTTTTTTGGTCTATTCTTCTCTTTTCTTTCTTTCTCTCTGCTCTCGAGTACTATTCATGCTACAGTACCCGAAACATTGTTCATCTTCAACCTCCCGTGCGTACCATCTCTATTTGAACTGAAACGCATAAAAAATTGTCTTCCTTCTTTCCTCCATAACTTTCCTTACAAACCACCGAATTCAAATACGTCTGAGGCGTTACGAACCCAGCAATCCCGCGCATTAATTGTCGCAGTCAATGTTTTCGTTATCACATTCCATTAGTGTTTTTATTGCCTTTTATTCATCAATTTCTAAAACCAAACAGTCACCCAAAATTTCTTGTGTTCTCAGCGATTCGAGTCATGGAGAGGTTATAAAGTGGCACACCAACACGTCTTCTACCCCTTTTCATCCCCTCAAAATCTCAAAACGTAAGGAGCCCCGACGATGACAAATTTCTCATTTTCCCGAACGTCGGCCATTACCGTCGAGTTGGGTGTTCATCTTTCCAGTGAAAATTTTTAACTTTTGATCGCGTCATCTCTTTTCTTAGCATCCCAGCAACTCATCCATCATTTTTATTTAATTTTTTATGCAGCCAATCAATGGGAATTAAGCTTTTTGTGAAATCGGTCGTTCTTGGTTTTCGATGTCAATTCGTCGCCCTCGGTGAGTGCTTTTCCAATTCCTCACTACTGCACCATCCCTATCACGTCCTCTACCTGTTCCATATCTCCATTTGCCCGGTGCCTTGCCGAAGAAGTCCTGCGTCGGAGCGCCTCCGTTCTCCGTGGACGTCGTCGTGGCTAGACTAATTAGGTTGTCGTCCGGCTGAGGCGAGCGCACCATTGTGTTCCTCGGGCCAAGTCCATGCTCATGCTCCGTTTATTTTCTTCGGAATGCCACCGGTTCGCTGGAGTCCTGTGCGAGCTGCGCCGCCGTCGTTCAAGCTTGCGCCGTTGACGTCACCGCTAGTCGCTCGCTGTGCTACAGCTGACGGTCTATACCTCGAGCCCATGCGAACCCATTCCTCCCGTTGGTCGCGTAATTCTTTTCCTCTCCCTCGTCGGCGAGTTGTCACGGCCGAGTACACCTGGACCTCCGTTCGGTCCGCTGGAAGCAAGCAACACGGCTGAAATCCAAGATGCACATTTTCATTATTTCATGTGATATTTTATCTAGGTCTCATGTCAAAGGAAGCATGTTGACTATTAAGGTAATTTACCTCTTATGGGTAAAACTGTATAATCTCTGTAGAGTGTAAAACTATTCGAATAGCCGTGTCCACGGTCAAGGGTGGGCAAGGAATGCATTCGCATGGTAGACCTTTGGTTTTGATTTTAAAACAAAATTTTTGGGAACTCAGGAGTGGTTGAAACTCTCGAAAGTGTGGCTACCAGTGTGGATGGATGTAACTATAGTCTTGAACCTTAGCGGATAGAGCCTTTGTACTAGTATTGGTGGTTGGAACCTTCACTAGAAAATTGTATTTAGTTTTAGTTTTTGAAATTATTTTGTTAAACTGTTGCTTTTGAAATTACATAATGGTATTTGAAATAAAATGCTGCTTTATGCAAAAGAACCATAAGAACCTTCCTTGGTTAAGTCCTGCATCTACTGCATCTTTCCCAAGACTTGCGGAGTACGTTATGTACTCACATGCTACTCTTTAAAACAATCTCAGAGGAGGTCGAAGCTCAAGAGGCGAACTACGACTACTTCGTGGATGGACTCGATGAAGGCTATCCGGATTTCTAGGCTGTGTTTCCCTAGTCAATTGCCTATGGTGTATTGATGGGTCTTGCTTAAGTTTCTTTTGCTTCCGCTGTAATCTTTGTTTGGTGTGAGGTCTTGAAACCACATATATAATAATAGACTTCAAGGTCTGTACTCTATATTATTGTAATAAAGCATTGTTGGTTATGTATCATTATTGTTTAACTGTGTGCACTAGCTTTAATCTAGGACTAGTGCAGTAATATACAGAAGATTCTGGAGTTGCTGCTCCGGGGTCTCACAAGTGATGGAGATGATCTTGGTAGGAATGACTATAAGGAGTACAAGAAGTACCATAAGAAGGATTACAATAAAAAACCTCATCGACCTTTCAAGAACTATGACACAATCAAGGATATGACCATGCCATTGTTCATAGCTCTCAATGGTCGAGACATGAGCGATGTTGATCAAACAACTTCAAGCGATGAGGAGGAGCAAAGGAAGGAGAAGAAGTTCGTCAGCTTCACTATTTTGCATCTCATGGTTGCTAACGATTTTGACTCCTACAGCGCACATGACAAGGATGATCCCTACATCGCAGACGATGATGAGATAGATTTCTTTGACTCTCTTGTACTCAAATATGATAAATCAGTAGCTGATCATGTAAAGCAAATTAAGTACTTGGAATGATTAGTGAAAAGAAATAATAAGCTTAAAGCTGAGAATGTGCTCCTAATCTTGCAAATGGATAGGTTTATAACACCTATTCCTAATCTTGATAATTGTGATACATGCATTTCTTTTGCATGCTACAATTGATAAATTGAGATCATCTGAGACATCTTTACTAGGACAACTAGAAAATGCTAGAGCTAATATTGTTGACATTAAGGCTAGTCCATGTTCTAGTTGCTTACGAGCTAGGGATATTTCTAGAGTTAGTGCTTTGCCATGCTTGAATTGTGATGAATTAGAAAAGAAACTTGCCTTGCAAACTAAAAAATTACTCCAATTCAATCCTAAATATTCTTGTGCTCATTGTGAGTTTACAGAGGAAAAATTAAAATAATTAACTGACAAGCTTATTCTTTCTATATCTGAACCTTGTGATACATGCTCTAAGCTCAATTCTAAAATTGAAGTTATCACTAAGATGTTGCAAGACAAACGTGATAAAGAATCTATTGCTCCTGTTAATGCTTCAAATGTTGATTATATCACTTCAATAGTGTCGGGACCCAGAACAACAACTCCAAGTCTCTCTGTGTAAATTGCACTATCCTAGGAAAAGCTAGTGCACACAGGTTTAACAGTGATACATATCATGCATAACAACCACAAAATATTATTAAGCAAAGATACGTGTCTTATGGCCAAGTCTTACAATAAAAAGGCACATGGCCAACTGAAATAAAAGCAGCAAAAATAAACAGTAGAAGATTAGCCCATCCTGCCTGCCCACAGGCGAATGACTGTAAGACGTGACCTACTCGTCAAGGTTCTCACTGAAGTCATCGGAGTCGTACTCTGGCAACAGATTTAAGTAAGGTGAGCACTTTAAAGTACTCCACAAGTTACACCAGGGAATTATAACAGAATGAATGAATGCATAAGGCATTTCAAAGGAAGGCTTAATATGGTTAATTGTGCGGAAAAGCAATATTGAATTTAAATTCAATAACGTAAGTACAAAAGCTGAATTTTAATACAACATAAGAAACAATATTTTACCAAAGTAATATCGTTAGCGTAGGCTCCAACATACACTAACCTAACCACGGTTATCCCACCCGGACCATCATTAAAACCATTATTTATTTGTCTATAAACCAAGTTTTATGAAAACCAAGTCTAATCTATGAAAACTCTACTCAGCATGTCTATGACCGTGGACACGGCTATCCAGGATAGATTAAAACTCTACAGAGGTGTACAACTTTACCCACAAGACGTGTCCTCCCGCTTGAGCCACGCGATTAACACATTGCCTTAGGTGTGCGGCGAGGAGTTCACGACAAGGCTGTTACAATGCTCCATAGCCAAAATAGTTACGCCGCCACTAAGGTTTCCTCATAACTTGAATTCACAAGTTGGAGCTCCCTCTTGTGCCATGTGAGACTTCTCGCGGACTATGCCACGCTCACACTTAGCCTATAGCGTATCTATGTTTGGAATATTACAAATTACTTAGCTAGGTCCGTCCTATATCGGACTTGTAGTAGTACAAGATGACTTTGTAAAATAGTTCACAGAAACGGTCCTTAATTCGACTTAGGGTCAACTACATACCCTCGTGCTCGACAATCAACTGCATGTCACCAAACACGTAGCATGCCGGCACCTCACCACCTAACCAATAGTCTAAGTCCAATCCAAAGTTTTCTATTTTATTTTTAAACTATTTTATAAACTATTTTTGACTCACCGAAGTCAAGAATGCATTTGTAAGATTCATCATTTCTTGTGAACCAGTGATCCCGCCTAAATTCTTCTAAGCATGGCTAAGCAATTTACTAAAGTTTTCTAGTTAATACTACTGTACCAACTAATTTTTATCTAGGAGACAACGCATGTGATGACGAAGTCCAAATTTGGCCATAAACAATGGAACTTAGGTATAACTAAAGTTTAAACCGTCTTTAATTTATAATTGAATAAAATTACGCATGCATATACAGTAAAACAACATAAATAATTTTAAAATAATAGGATCAATATGATCAAGGGTGTACCTTACCTTGTTGCATGTGGTCTGGAACTTCTTGCTGCAGATCGAAAAATTCTATGGCGATGTCGAGTTCTACGTGCGAAACGATAAATGCAAATAAAAGAATAAATACAAATAAAATCATAAAAATATAAAATATATATCTGAAGAAAGGTTGTGATTTTAGATGAATTTAGAAATTTATATCACTGGATTTGGAGTTCGTATGAGGGAGAATGAGCAATTGAAAATTTGTCACACGAAATAAATGAAAAGTGCACTTTTGGAGTTTCAACGGCTTAGCTGTTTTGCTACAGTGAAAAGAACGGGTTAACGGCTCACCAGAGAGTAGCTGACCAAGGGTGGCGTGGCTATCGGAGATCAACAGTGGCGACGGACGGTTGTGACATGCTTGGCAAAGCTCGGGGAAGACAACTCGTGGTGCCGATAGTGTGTTGGAGGTTTGGAAGAGTGGTGCAGGGTTAGGAGATCACGAAGGTCATATTTATAGGCTTGGAGGGAGAGGAAACGAGTTGAAACGGCTTAATTAAGGCAATGTCGGTTTTTCAAGTTTAAAAGCTTACAAACTGAAAAACAGATGAATAAATGGGTAAGAAACGGATATGAATTGATTGCTTACATTATTTGGAGCATTTTTCATTTTGGCAAGTCATGGTGATAAGGTTTGCATGAAGAGTTACTTAAGAAGCCATGGCGTGAGCGGTCTGTTCAGTGGTTTGGAGCTTGAAGATAAACAGTACTCGTGTATTAAAGAATAAAAGGAAGGAAGGTGGGAGAACTCATGACAAAGATTTCACTTAACTGGTGGCTAGTTCGCTTGGGAATTGAGGCGTTAAGCGTGCTGGGCTTGTAGCAGTTTCTTGGATGGAGCCCAGCAGTTTCTTGGATGGGTGACCATTCGGGAACTCCTTTTTATTGAAAGAGAGAAATGCTAGGAGAATATTTGGATTAAAAAATAGAGTGAATATTTTTATGGAGATTTTGAATTTTTGCAATACTTGAATTTAAATTTTGGATGGGAACTGAATTTGGAGAGGAATTGAGGCTTTTGAAAATGAACTAGGAATTACAATTTAGAATTTAAATCTTGGGATCATCAAATAATCTTCAAATATTCAAAAGGATGGCAGCAATGAATAGTTTGGAATGTTTGATGAATTTAGAAATTTGAACGGGTCCAATCAGAGTTAAAACGAAGAAATACGGGCTTCCAGAAGTTTAAATACAATAAAAAGAAAAAGACTGATTTTCTGGAATTAATTTTGTACTAAAAATTGAATTATGACGTCAGCAAGCTTTTTAACCGAATTATTTTTTGAAGGAAACTAACATTATGACATCAGCACCTTAATTCTTTTCCAGCCGAATTATTCTCTACAGGAAAAACAAATTTATGACGCCAGCATGACGTCAGCCCTAGGGTTTTAAAAATTCGGCCAGAGACTGACATGTGGGCCTAGTGTTCGGTGGACTGAGTCCACGCACCGAGGCACAGTTGAGGTGGCACGCGGGCGGCCGATGCGCGAGGTGGCACTGGCGTGGCGTGGCTAAGGCGGACGTGGCATCCACCTGGCGCCCACGTCGGCTGCCGGGTAGGCACGGCCGATGACGTGGCGCTCGAGGGTGATCAGAGAAGTCGAGTGGCGGGGGTCTTCTGGCAATGCCTGAGCTCGAAGATGGGGTGGTGAAGGTGCGCGCAATCCCAGTGAAGACGTATGTGGCCTCGGTGTAGGGAGAAGGAGGCTCGGCGTCCACAATTTCTCACCGGAGCTCTGCTAGTGAAGAAAAGGGGAGGCGCACAGTGCGACGCGCTCACAAGCGGAGAGGGAGGCAATCGAGTGAGGGGGAAGGGGTGGCGAGGCGAGGGGGTCCTCGGGGAGGGGTTTTTATAGGTGGAGGGGCAGCATACAGGAGGTAACAGCTCCCAATGGTTAAGGTGGCCGCTAATGGCGCACAACGGCGGAATTGAGCTTTTAAGCCAAATGGAAACGGCGGGGATTGATTGAGCGTGACGAAGGGGCACTCAAGGGCCAATAATGGCAAGAAGTAACGGCCGGAATGCAAAAATCACGGAGCTCGGTGGGGCGTTAATGGCGGTGGCGCGGGGAGGAAGGAAAGGGACGGGGAAGATGGATCCGACAGGTGGGCCCCACCAGTTGGTTAGAGAGAAAGGAAGGAAAGGGGGAGGTGGTGGCTTGGATTTGTGACAAGTGGCAAGGGGGAGAGATCGGGGTCGTTAGATCTTGGGTGAAGCGGTAAGTGAGCGGGAACGGCTGAGATTGATGGGGCGTCTGAGATTAAATCAGGACCGTTCAAGGAAGAGGCGTAGAGGTAAGTGACCACGAGCGGCTGTGATTGATCGGCGAGGGGAGGGATTTAATCTGCGTGCGACACTTGTCGGCTTGGGGGTAAGGAAGACGGGCGAAGGGGTAAGTGGGAGTAGACGGTGGGGATTAGATCGGGCGGTGGTGGTTCTGACCCGAGAGTGACAAGTGTCGGCCCGAGAGGGGTTTGCGGATTTAATTTCTTTTTAGGGTTTTCAGAAATACTATGAGGCTCAAAAATATTCGGAAAAATACCAAATAAAGTCCAAAAATTCAAAAAATTCACTAGAATCATTCTAGACTTAAGAACAATATTTCTAACTTATTTTGGTATTTAGTTTTCATAATAAAATACTGTTTAACTTTGAAATTAAATTTTAAATCCACAAAATTCACAGAAAGTCCAACTAAAAGCCAAATTAGTTCAAATAATTAATTTGAATTAGTTTCATACAGAAATTCCTAATATCCTTTATTTAATAATATTTTATTTTTTTTCTTAAATTACTTTTCACAAGAAAAACCCTTTTTAAAATCAGAAAATCAAGCAAATAAATTTTTTTAAAAAAAAACTTAAGCAACAAAAAGCAAATGTTTTATTTAAAATTAAATATTTTTTCGAATTTTTGAAATAAACAGCTAGGCTGTTACAAATAGCTTGTACATTTTATGCTAAATTTTTTAAAGGAAAATAGTAGGAGAGACTCCTTCCGTGGTAATGTATTAAAGGAAAATAAAGGGTTACAATATGTACAAAAGGAGAGGAAGCTTAAAGATTATCTAGCCAATTACAAAGTTTTTCATGATTAGCATACTTAATTCTACACAAGTGTAGAATGACATCTCCCTTGAAAGAACGCCTCCAATTCTCTAGGTTAGCAGATGAAGCCTCGAAGATAACCCCATTTCGTTGTTTCCAAATGTGCCAAGCAGCAATAATAAAAGTCTCCATAAAACATGGTAAAGTGGATGTGTGTCTGGTAAAAATAATCATGCACTCAATATTTGAATTAGCGTTCTATTTTATCTCAAGATACTGCCAACACTGGGCACTAAAGGAACAATCAAAGAACAGATGAAACGACATTTCCTCCTCATTCCCGTTGCACATAACACAGGTTGAGATACCATTTATGTGTAATTTTTTCCTTTTTAAGATGTCTCGAGTGTTTAATCTATCCATAAATAAAAGACAAGCAAAGACTTTGAGTTTCATGGTGTATTTACATTTCCATATGAGCATAAAACCTAGGAATTATGGAGGGAACCAAACCGCTGAATGTAATACCTTTTCGAAGTATAGTCTCCATGACCCCAAATGTAAATCCAAGAATCATAACCATCGCTCAACTACATCGTCAGACTTAACCAGGTGTGAAGCTCTTCAAACTCATCCAAGGCTTCCACAGATAGGGGAAGTTGAAAGTGAGACAACAGGTCTGAAAGAGCAAGTTAATCATGAATAGAAACATCTGGCTCCTTAGCAAAGGAAAAAAGCCTAGGGAATTGATGACAGAAAAGATGTCCTTCCCATCAATCCTTCCAAAACAAAATGTCATGACCATTGCTAAGATGGCCCATAGCAATGCCTCTAAATTGAGTAATGAATTTCATAATGTCACGCCACCAGAAGGATCCACAAGCCCTAGCAGCATGGGGGATTGAAGCGGCATAGTAAGTAGAACAAATCAATTCAAAAACCCAGGGAATTTTATGCTAAAATTAGAAATGATTTGGCTAATATGCTTAAAGCATTTAGAATTAAATTTGATGAGCGGTTGCGTAGAATCAAGAATGTGTCTTGTGTATAAGGAGAGATACACTAGAGTTGTTAAGAGTTAAGTCTGTAAGTCTTGTGTCACCCACATCAAGGAGAATGATTGTTTGCAAAAAAGCCTCAAGAAGTTCTCTAGTGGAAAAAATAACTTAAATATGATCTAAGACCAATCCAAAGTTAGCAAAGTTAATAGAGGTTTACGATTCATTCACTATGAGCATTCCAAGAGTCATCCTCCTAAGGTAGTGAGTGTAGTCGAGAGTAGAAAGTTTGAGGTTGCCCATTTTGAGCCTACCAAGATTGTGTTCAAATATGCAAGAGTTGCTCAGTTTCCTTCTATTAATGTAGGCGCTTCTACTTTATCAGGTATGACCCCTCAAAAGGTCAAATACCATTGTTCTTTTGTAAGAAGGATGGCCACATATAGAGTTGTGTTTTAGGCAGGCCAAAAAAACTATGTCGTGACCATGCTAGAGCCTTGAGGAGCTTTCAAGATCAATCTAGTCTAGCTAATGTCTCTAGAGTTGCATCTAGACCTCAATTTATAGATAGGTTCTTTGATTCTTTTGGTTGTTTTAGAAAGCAACGTGATTATAGGTACCGGGAGAGTGAGTTTAGGTCTAGAGTTGCCCTCAGATAAGATTTTCATCATTTTGGTCCACAGCAAGAATTTGAGGGGGTTGATGGTAGCTCTAAGTCATATCCTATTGCATGTCATGCTAACCCACATTTTGAAGCTTTTTCTATCGGTCATGTGTCTCAGTACTGGATACCTCGTTCTTATATCACTAACCCAGTACCGAGGCACATGCTTCTTCTATCTCTGTGATGTAGGCTTTTTAGGTGAGGAGGAGATCATGTGGATCATGTCAGTCTCTTTGAATTTTCTACCTCAATTTTGGGCATTTGGTGATGGCTTTCACTTGTCAGGATGCAGCTTGCTCAACTTCCACCACATCATGCCGCTAAGTGCTGTGACACCGATTCTATGATTGAGCTTTGTCAATTCTCTACTTTCATATTCAGTATTGCATAGCATTTAGGAGTGTCAGGGTTTTTAGGCCTTCAGTATATTGTGAGTCACACCTTTTGTCTTGTGTATTTCTTAGACACTTCTCTTCTCTACTAAATTCTCTAGGATCTCTTACCTTGTCAAGGTTGAATTTGCTTCTTCTTTCACTAGCTTCTAATAGTGGGGTGGCTAGTGTGATAAATTCACTCCTTAATAGTGTGTATTCCTTAGGCTAGAGACCATGTGATGGAGAGGTTTTCCTGTCTTCCAAGAGTTTTTTTTCTTGCTTTTGGCCCTTGTTTTCTTTTACTAGTAGTTCTTGTAGATAGGGGGAGTATTAGTTTTGCTTCCTTTTTGCATCATGCATACATGGCACTGCATTGTAAGATATGCATTTCAGTTCTGAGTTTTGACTATTACTTATTTGTGATATGTGATTTTAATTTAATATTGCTTATTGCCATGTTAAGCCTACTTAGCTAGCTTTGTCACGCTCTTACAAAATCAAAGCTATTAATTAACAAGGTAATTGGAAGAGATATATAAGGATATTCATAGTAATATGTATATTTGTAAATCAAACTTTACTATTCAAAATGTACTGTTCAAAATTTACTATTCAAATTAAACAGGATCTTGCTGGTTGGGGAAACCAATAATTCGGCCGGTCGTGCAACACTAGTTTGAAAAATCCTACTCGGTACTCACCATATTTCTTGCTAATTTGCTTCAAAAATATCTAAGTTTTCTCTAAGTGATATTAGTCTAAATCATATGAGATAATTTTTTATCGTCATCCCAGGTAGTTCCGCCCGAAGGGAACACTTCTCTTTGGCCACAAGGTTCTCCCTTCCCTATTATGGCTGTGCCAAATTTAGGGTTCATCGAAGATCCACCAAAAAGTTTTCACCTAAAGGGTCCCTAGTATAAAACTTCATCCCATATGATCTAACTAACTAATTTGAATGCACTAGTGTGAGTTGTACCATTGGAGTGACCCACGAGTCGTGTCAGTGGATATAAGCCATCGTGGACATAGGTTGTGTTACTGAATATAAGCCATAAGAGGGGGTCTTGGTGAGGGTGGACATAACCCACTAAGATGAAACCTTAGTGGGTATAACCTTCGTTGGAAGATGTATTGTAAAAGTCTTATTGTGATCTTCTTGATCTGCATGTCAAAGAAAACATATGGAACATAACAAGATGGTTACCTCTTGTGGGCAAAGTGTACGACCTCTACAGAGTGAAAGCTATTCAAATAGTCATGCCCATAGTCATAAGTAAGCCTGGAAACTTACTCGAGTTAGTTTCTATTTCTAAAATTTTGTAGGTGGGAACGAAAGCTTGTCGGGTGGATGGAACTCTTAATTTGAATTGCCCTAGGTGGATAGAACCAAGTTATTATAATGGGAGGATGGAACCCTGATAGTAAAAATTAGCATTGATGGGATGGAACCATATAACAGGTGGATAGAATCTACACTGCTATTATTATTGCACATTCTTACATTATTTAAAACATGGTTTAGTTAAAAATACTAAGTCATAAGTATTTCTATTTATTGTAACTTTTAACAATGCCTTTAGCAAATAAAATACCCCAAGCCATCCTTTCATAAGCCATACATCTATATACTTGCATTCTGCGTGTTGGCTTGTAAAGCATGGTGATTTGTATTCATACCCGCTTACTCAATAAATTCAGAACCAGGGGGGCTAGATCATTACGCTTATGATGATGCACCTGGACCTGATGGTGAAGAAGATAAAGAGGCCAATAACTAGGTCGCAAACCCTAATTGGCTGCCTGTAAGCATGTCCTGAGGGTCCCATCTGTGTGAAGATCTATTCCGCTGCTATAGTTTAATAATTTCAGCTTGACCGGCCCATGTGTAAGTCTATTGTTATATTTACGCTTCCGCCTTATATGTATTTGATGTATAGTAATGTATATGTAAGTGCTATCTAGTGATTCAGATAATAGTGCGATGAAATCACAAAGGATTATCGATTGTAAAATCCAGATATGACACTAAGTAATTGACATGATCAAAGCGATTGACCCCCGCAAGATTTGTCTTCCCTGCTATGAACATTTATTGCTGTGAATTAAGTTGCGATGTATTTTTGGTTCTGTAACGAGGTAATAGAGAGGGATGAGAAACTGTACGTAATATTACTTCTCGCCATCCAAGATAAGTTTTTTTAAGGATTAAGATAGGGATAAATATTAGGTAACTTTGCATTAAGAAGGTGAAATCATGCTAGTATTTTATATGGTTCAAGCTTTCTGTATGTATATAACATGATCTATAATATGGGTATAACCAGCATTCAGGTATGGAACCAGCTCAAATAACTGGAATAATAGGAGAGGAAACAAGATTCAACAAGTACATGGTACACGCGTTTGGTTTAGTCAAAATCTGTAATCTAGACTCAAATCTATAATCTAGACTCAATATATACTATGCCAACAAGGTGTCTATGCCCTACTTCATCAGTTGGAAACTCCAAAAATTGTCCAGTCGTACTATTTTGTCAATTTGGAGCAAGTTTATTCGCCAAATCTCACACAAAACTTAGGGCATAGAAAATGTCTGCACCAGTTTTGGTGAGCCAAATAACACCCATAGTTGCAGCTCATTGTATATAAATGCATTTCCTTCTCCACCTCTACATTTCTTCTCTGGCTTTCACCTTGTATCTCCCTAACGGGTGTTGGCTCAGTCCTAAGAGAAAACTCACACATACGAATTCATGGTGGAAGATTTTTTTTCCAACGTCATCACAACATGACATCTCATCTATTTTTCTCTCTTTCTCCCTCTTCTCATCTCAAAATAAATCACATGCCTCCTACTTATATAGCCTAGGTTTTTCACAAATACTGGACTCTATCTCTAATTCGAACATGTACTAAACTCTATCTCTAAGTTGAATACAGTTTTAACTTAGGGAATAGATTCGATTTAAACTCTAAGTGAAGATTATTTCTAACAAAGCAATGCCACTGTTCAGCCAGATACCCTACTCCTTGTTGTGACGCCATCCTCTTGTCAAACCCTAAAGCTATATCATTTCATCCCTTCCAAACATACCCGTACATCTCACCAGAGAGGGAGAGTGGTGATGTGTTACAAATAGGCTCAGGAGCCCCATTTTCTTAATTCTAAAATATTTATGGTTTGGTACCATATTGCTAAAGAAGGTGGAGGAGACCAATTTATAAGGTAGAGTCCATGCCACTCTTTGAATTATGGATAGAATGGCATGAGGAGAGCTTTAGCTAATCACACGCATGTGCGCATATTCGCGTATTTTTGCGTGAAAATCGTGTGACTTATGACGCGCGACCGTGCCGTGACGTAGCACACTACTTGGCAGACCAAATCCACCTTTAGTTTTGCTGAAACATGCATCACACACACTCTCTCTCTCTCTCTCTGTTTGAATGAGATTCAAATGTTTGAATTTAGGGATTTATTGGGTTTGATGATTGGTAGTTATCAGTGAGTAAATGGAAGGTTAAATATATTAGTTACCAATAGATAAATGATTATTTTTAATCATGCCAGTTATCAGTCTATCTACATATATGCTTGGAGACGTCTAGAGTATAGCTAAGAATCTCATTGCCTTCATTCTCTTCTTTCTGCGAATTTGTGCTATTGTACTGCATCGCCTAAGTCTCGTCGACTCTTCCCGGCGTGCACCGTGAAGAAAGGGAGTAGTATCTCCAAGCCGTTGCTGCCGTGAAGACTTGCATGGGGGCGGCAATAAGGTTTCTGGGCAACGTACATCTGCGTAGCTGCTCACTTCACTACATCATCTACGTTTTACACCGCATCGAGCCAACGCTATTTCTTATTCTTCATCAAGCTCAACAGTAAGTCATTCGCGCGTTCGATCGACTTTAATACTGTATTTTCTTTGTATATTTTCTGAAGTACAATGAGTAGTCTGTTGTTAGTTATGTGTTTTGCATCACTAGTTTATTGTATGTCTCCTAGTAATGTTTAGAATTGAAATATTGCCTATATTTCCAATATTCCAGAAATCTTATTGTGAACTTTGTTGCCATACAGAAATGGTTAGTGCTTCTGATGCAATGAAATCTGAGAGGTTTTCTAGTCAGAACTTTCATAGATGGCAGACTAGAGCCCAAGTTTTAGCTCATGTCTTTGGAGCTATGGTGAGTTATCCACCTACAGTATCTATTTATGGTTAAGCAGTTCATACAAGTTGAAAGAATGGTGCGTCGCAAAGATCATCCTTATGTCATATTTAGTGTGTTTTTTCGACTGTGGTTGAAGATTTATAATTATGGCTAATAATTCTTAATTCTAGAATGTTGATAAGTCTATAAGTTATTTTTAAAAAATTGTTCTGATAAGTCGCTTTGAAATGATGGTGAAGAAACTATCTCTTATTCAAAAAAAAATTATAAGGTATAAATTGAAAAGAACAGCACCATCCTAGCAGAGATCAGGACGATCAGCATGTCTTTCCAAGGCTTCGAGTTCTACCATGCTAGGAGAACAGCAAATCAAGCCGCACGCTTATGCGCTAAAGAAGCTCTTAATTAAGGAAATGCTTGTACATGGACCAATTCCACCCCTATGTTTCTAGCTGATTGTTTTCGGCAGAAATGTTTTCCCCCTGTGGAAATTTAAATAACGAGCTTCTGGCTTGATTAAAAAATGTTCTACCTGGAAGAAGGTCAGAGGACGCCAAGCCACCAACGCCGCCACACATGTTCGTCAGCCACCATGGCCATGCAAATATTAGGTGAAAACCACTCCGTGGTGAAACTATGTGTACAAGTTTTTAAAAATTTTCAAAAATTATCGCATGCAGAGGAGATGATATTATACAGCACATCAAAATCCTAAGAAGAAAAATCTATTGCAGTTGCAATATATGAAAAAGAGAAATTTAGCATTAATAGTGATGAGTGATTTTTTTACTATTTATTTTGTTGCTTGTCAATTTCATATCTTTCAAATACAATTGAGTTTGGTCTTAAAATTTCACATGGATGGAATAATATCTTCCCTACATACGATAATTTTTGAAAAAATTTAAAAACTTTTAGACATGGTTTTCATGGAGTTTCCTCAGTGAGGGTGGTTTCCACGTAGTATTTGCCCCCACCATGTATGGGGATATGCAGCTAACGACATGTTTGATGGTGTTGGTGGCTTTGGTGCCCTCTGACCGTACTCCAGTCCTGGCCGAATGTGGATGGTTACTTGTCAGTCAGATTGAACTGTTTGGGTATTCAGAATAGTATTGGTTTATACTTTTTTTACTATAATTAATTTATTCTTTACTGTAACTAAATTAGTTTATTTAGCATAATTAAATTTTTAAAAAAGAAAAAAACAAAAAAATCTAAAAAAAAAAGATAAAGACAAAATTAATAATTAGTGCAAAAAGCAAAAACTAGAAAGTCAGAAGCCAAAATTAAGTGGTAGCTTATACCAAAAGGTCACGGTCAAACTTCAATTTACTTCAACAAAGAGTGTAGCATTAAATTTTGCCAACTAGTTTGTAAATCGTGGCAACAGGGCTACAGTCTGAACAGTGGACCAACGTTGTCTATTTGTAATATTGAAATTTCCTTAAGCGCTAGTCGAGTGCTGTGTGTTTGCAAATAAAATAAATTCTATACCCTAAAAAACAAAATAATTTGAGTTTCCTTACATCTATAAGTTGGTTGTCCATGAGATTCAAAATTTTCACTAAATCAACGCACTAAGACAACCATATGAAAATCTTTCATGCATAAATAGTTAACCTTAAATTTAGAAATCGCATTAAAAACTGTCGTCCTATAAGCAAGTCGAATCATTCAAGTCACATGTGATGAGGACATTCCTTCCATGTATACAACTCATCCACAACAAGGACCACTTACTCGAGCTCGTGCTCGTCAACTTAATTACCAGGTGAATTCATTCCTAGGTTCATATATTACTGAGAATAAACCGCTACCTAATGCAAGTGATTTAATCGTGCTTAGGAATCTGAGAAAGGATGACAGAAAGGGACATGGAGTCATGGACATGCAAGGACGGAATCATGGAGGTCACCACGTCACTTTGGGATCAAGTCAAGCAAGAATCCGAGTTGGACACGTTCTGGAATCGGATTCGGACTGCTGCATTGGTACCACATTCAAATGGGCATAACTTCTTCATACGGACTCCGTTTGGGGCGTTCTTATACTTCATGGAAAGCTTATGAAGTCTACTTTCCAACGGATCCAACCTCATCTTCAAATTCCATCCGAGCCGGCCTCAATCATCAAAAGAATCCACATTGATTTTTGAGTCCGAATTCAAAAAGGGTGCTGCGCCACCACCACTTGGGCCCATGGGCCTTGTAACCCTAGGGCGTCCCCCCTGGTCGTTTCTCTATAAATAGGAGCCGCCGCCGCCTGCTAGGACTTGGATTTCGTTGAGTTTAGGTTTAGCCATTGCACAAACTTTGTTTCTTCATTTGTGTCAAACGACCACCTGTCAAGACTACCTTCGGGATCCCACCTTTGTTTTTCAATACTAACTTTGTTATTCGCAATATCAGATTGCCTTTGGTCTTATTCTTGCTAGTTCTTCGATTGCTCGCAGGGATTGAACTTCGTGTTCAGGTTGATCGTGCTTCCAGCAAGATCAATAACATCTCGGAGTTGGTTCAGCGATTGCTAAGGCGCAAGCGACGTCGTACGGTTGTAGTCGGATCGCGAGAGTCACCTCCACCAAATCGATAGTTATCAATCTCATCGAAAGATCGGACACCCCGTCTCCATCAACATGCATACACATATGTGTAGATGATCTCATGTTTCACAGAAGATCCTCGGCATATGCATATATGTCCTCTAGGTGAAGCCACCAAGGATAGAAAATAAATCATATTTTTTGTTTATCCATTGCATATAACATCACACTTAGATAGCATTTACTTGAACATAATTATGTGACTTATTTTTGGTTATAATTTATGGTTTTTGGTCTTAATGTGAGTTTTTTTTTTTTTGAAATGAATCGAATGCCGAAAAGTCAATAAACCGCTTCAAAATGATGATGAAGAAATCATCTTATTTATTTGTTTAAGAAAAACCATAAACTATAACAAAAAAGAAAGCAACCAATGTAAAATCATTATTTGGCTTATGGCCACCGCAAAATGCGTGCATTTGCCAGAACACACTTTGGCTATTAAAATTTTTTTCTCATCCGAATGGAGCAAAATGACCTCCGTGCCCCTTTCGCTCCTCCGTTTTGCACATCTCCTGACGCCTCTCGGAAGAAAAGCTTTGGGCCTTCTCGCATATGCAAGTGCGCACGGACGGGTACACCCATCTTTCGCGACATGAGTAGGGTAAGGTAGTGGGGGTAGTTTGGGAATTTTTTAATTATTTATATCCCTAAATTCTGCATAAATTATATTTTATTGGCCAAGATGTATTATGACAAAATGCGTGTGATTTTATGATGTCCATCAACCGAATCACTTGCAGTGCACTCTGGCAAATGCTACTCAAGTGTGATACAACAAATTTTGGCATATTAAGGCACCACTTAATTTATTTTCTGACTTCTAGTTTCTGTTTTTTCACTATTTATTAATTTCGTCTTTTCTGATTTTTTTATTTTTCGCCTTTTTTGTCTTTTATTTTTTCCGTATTCTTTTGTATTGTCGTCTATAATGGACTAACATGTTTTTTATTTTTAATTTTTTTAAATTTAATTATGCAAATAGATCAACTCAGCTATAGTAGAAAATAAGTTATATACAATAAAAAAAAGTTATAAGTCAACGCCAACACCCCCTAATATGGATACAAATCCAATTGCCACCAAGATTGAATTAAACGAAAAATACAGACAACTTACAAAATAACGAAATCGATGTTTACAACATATGCAATTATCGTTCTCGGTTAGTGACAGATCACAGACGTACCACTTATTACTACACTCCAAAATAAATTCGAAAAGCTTCTTATTAAATTGCTACTTTCGCTTGTATCCAACTTGAGTTCAAAGAATTTCCTAGCGGAACACCCTAGTGAGAAATACCACACATGCTAAAAATGAATTTAATTATCGTGTCATGGTTTCTAACAGCCTATTAAACTTTTTTTAGATAAACAGACGATAAAACTTACCACAAAGCAGATTATATTAATAGTTGAGAACATGCTACTGGGCCTAGTACTTTATTTCGCTGGTCTGCTTGGTGCCGTACACATATGAGACAAATCCAGAAGTTACAATGGGTTGTTTTTCCTCCTCAATTCTTTCCAGGTGACAAAAACTATTCAGTACTCCTAGTTCCTAAACCGGCACATTATTTGTGTTTTTATTTCACACATATAGAGGCTTCAGAGTTCAGACTATAAAAATGTATACGAGTGTCTCTCTGTAGGCTATTACTTTTGGGTAAATATTTACCTTTCATGCTACTCCTACTTTTAGGTAAACTAGTTATGTGCCCGTGCGTTGCAACGGAAAACCAAATAAAAGTGGTGCATACTATCAAATATGTGCCCGTGCAACGCACTTTGATAGTATGCACCACTTTGATAGTATGACCCGGAGGCCAGGAGGGGGAGGGGGCGGCGGGGGTAGAGGGAGGAGCGATGGGGAGGAGGGCAGGGGCCGGCGGGGGGAGGGGGAAGAGGGGAGGCCGGGAGGGGGAGGGGGAGGAGGGGGGCGACGGTTGGAGGGTTTTAGGGTTGGCCGGGTGGCGGGAGAGGGAGGGAAGATCCGACGGTTCAGATTGGATGGAGGCTTCGGCAACCACCAACTCCTTCTTTTATAATAGTAAAGATATTTGCCTTTCATGCTACTCCTACTTTTGGGTAACCACTATACACTAAGCTTGGGATGGTAATATACATCCGCAAATTTCTTTGTAATGGATTCGACACACGCCATTCTTATTCTTTCAGTCGAGATGACCCTCCTCAGCCCTTGCAGCAACGATTTCGTCCTTTATCGCAAACAAGACAGCGGAGGCCAGGAAAAACGGTGGCTCTCGTACAGCCTTGGATGAGTGGACGGCCTTTGGATTTGGAATGCCCTGCAATGAAGAAAATAATGTGCAGTTAATCAAAAGACACGACCAAATGAAGATAAATACATGCCCCTCAAAAACAATACAATTCAGGAGCACCTCCTAAAGACACCTGCAAAGCTACGTTGTAGATGATCTTCTCATTGTATTCGAGACAACATGGAGATTCCATGTTGCCACTTTGTTGACTTTGTGTATGAATGTATTTGAAATTACTGTCCTCCATTTCTGTTATTACCTTAAATATCAAACATCAACTATGGATAACAACATCTATACTTAGCCATCATGTCTTCCGTGTACCTCAGCCACTAGAGTGGTAGAAAAACCATCCTACCAGGTATGAGTGGCTTTTCTTCACAAAAGATTAGTTCCTTTCAAATTCTAGATAACATGTTTCACTGGCAAGTTAGTTCTATAGCAGGATTCCATTTTAAAACAGAGCAGGCAACACAAAGTGCAGTGGCAACAGTAAAAAGCAAAGATTAATATAAGATAACCGATTAACAGAGTAAAAAATAGATGGACTAAGGCCCGGATGTCTGATTTCATTTTAAATGTATTTTTTGCAGTAGTTCAGTGAGAATGTTACAATATTTGTTTTAAAAATTTTGCAGGCAACATTTTTAATCAACTACAACATTTCGAATCAACTTGCGGTACAAAACAACAAATTTTACATTGCAATATTTTGAATCAACTTCTTCAACAAGGTCTAATCTTTTTCTTTTCTGAAAAAAGGACGTCTAACCCATAGCACTTTTGACAGAAAAAAGCAAAATCTCAAATTTACCTTCAACAGTGAAACCTTGAAGTTTAGAGGCATATCATTTATAGAGGGTATTTTGTAAGAGCCAGGACCACAGGTGAAAAGGTGCCCAGGACGGATCCACTTGTGGTAATCATCGCCCCATTTTAGCTCCTCCATGGCTGCCCAGCCCAAACCTTGGACGAAAGCTCCTTCAATCTGAAATAAGTCATTGGAGTTAAAGAAGGCATCCAAAAGGAAATATATGGGAGAAAGCATTACTGCTCCATCTTATTCTGGGCAGCCAAACATTTCCCCTATTGTAATCTGTAAACATACCTGGCCAATATCAATGGCTCGATTAATTGAATAGCCAAGATCCATAAAATTCAGTAATGCCTTTTTGGAAGTGGTAGCTTTGTAATGCCAAGATCCAATAGGGGGGTGGGGGGGGTGACATCATTGTCTTTTTCCCGGATGGAGTAAAATTCAGTTCCAGAGGCAGATAAATGGACTGTACACAGCAATTTTGGAAGTGGTAGCTTTGTAGCAAGAAGTGCTATTCACAAAAAGCAGGTGTAGTACGCTAGGAAAGCACACAACCTTATATGTCGAGAACCCACCATAACCTTAAATATGGTGAGAGAATAACACACATTTACAGTATTCTTTATGAAGTTAAAAATCAACAGAGGTCAAGACAACTGAGAGTTGATCCGCGAACTGGGAAAACCGACCCCAATACCATTTAACATCAGTTTCTTGCTATTTCTAATTCATTTTGGGCCATTGTGAGCCTTCCAGATCTGAGACACTCGACACTGATTATTGACAAGTGATAAACTGCGGAGATCAGCATTGGCCACTTTTTGGTATCCAATTTGGTACCAGGTTTCAAGACCCTCCATGGGACATCAAGCTTTTTCATGCTTGGCTTATACCAGAGAAGATAATCAACAAGAATTCAAAGTTTCAAACTACTATATGTGCTTACACTCCATTATACTGACTTAACAGTTTACTAGTCCAATGATCGGTCCAGTACCTGTACTGGTTACCCTGCTGTTATTCTTAACACTAACTATTAGAAATATTATTATGAAGTCCATAATATGTAATTACTTAAGCGAGAAAGTAAGCAGTGGCCGCAGATCCTTCTCAGTTGGTCGCCGGCTTGAAGGAGGTGAGCTGGCGGGTGTTGGTCCAGGACTGCTCGTACACGACGGCCACGTACGACGCGCTCTTCCCGGAAGCGTCCGTCGCGTCCACGACGAGCCGGTAGTTCATCCCGGACACCACCTGCTGCTCGCCGCGCGCCACGCGGCGGAACCGCAGCCCGTCGCTCGCCAGCTTCACGTGTTGCGCCATCGCCCACCCGCCGAGCTCCTGGATGTGCGCGTCGTTCACGTCCTTGATCGGGCTCCACCCGCCCAACAGCGGAACGCGGCCGCCGGACGCCGCGCGGGCCGCGCGGGCCTCGCCGACGGCGACGGCGGCAGCAAGGAGGATGACGCCGAAGGCGACGGCGGCAGCAAGGAGGATGAAGACGAGCGGGAGGAGGGGTCTCGGCATGGTCGGGTCGGTGGGAAGTGGGAACGGAAGGAGTTTGGAACGGCGGATCGGCTCGATCGTGTTCTGATTGATTATTGTGTTTTAGAGGTGGAGGACGGCACATGGGGATGGGGTGAGGGCATTTAAATCTAGGTTTTCATACGGTGGTCCGTCCGTCCGTGGGACGAGGCGACAGGAAGGAAGAATTTCGGTGACTCTTGTCGTTACTAAGTGCCCTCCGTTCCAAACGTTTTTACTTTTTATAGTTCTCAATACAAAACTTTAATTATAATTTATTATTATAATATACTAATAATAATATATATTATGAAAGTATGTTGCAACACAAATTCAATGATACTATTTTTATGTCGTCAATATATATATACTTAAATATATATTAATCATCAAAACTTGACCACACAGAACACACGACGACCTATATTTAGGGACAGAGAGAGTACAATATACTAGAAAGCGGAAATCTACTGCAAAATGGCTTGTTTGCCTTTGCAAATATGCGCGAAATCAAACTATTTTAATTTTAATTAATAATATTTGGGAGCTACTGACATGTGCTTCCCATTGTTCATTTTCCCTACAATTAGAAGCATCAATATTAACTCTTTCAATGAAAGGCAACGACAATAAATCCAATGGTGTATGCGGCTGAAAACCATAAACAATTTCAAATGGGGAGAGTTGAGTTGTAGAGTGTACTGTCCAGTTATATGCAAACTCAATATGTGGTAATCAATCTTTCCACTCTTTCAAATTCTTCTTTATCATGGTCTGTAGCATCGTTCTAAGAGTACAATTCATCACTTCAGTTTGCCCATTAGTTTGTGGATGACAAGTTGTGGAAAACAATAACTTCATGCCAAGCTTAGCCCACAATGTCTTCTAAAAATAGCTTATGAACTTAACGTCACGATCAGAAATAACAATCTTTTGTATGCCATGCAATGCACTATCTTCTTGAAAAATAAGTTAGCTACAAGCGACACATCATCGCTCTTATAACAGGGAATAAAATGCACCATTTTTGAGAATCTATCCACAACAACAAATACCGAATCCCTCTCCCTCTTGGTTCTTGGCAATCCCAAAATAAAATCCATACTAATGTCCTCTTAAGAAATTGTAGGAACCGAAAGAGGAGTATACAAACCATGTGTATTTAGTTTCGACTTAGTTTTGTGACATGTCATACACCGCTGTACATACCGTTCAACATCACGTCTCATCTTCAGCCAGAAGAAGTGATCGGCCAGTATACTCAATATCTTCTTGTGCCCGAAATGTCCCATCAATCCCCCGCAATGTGATTCAAGCATAAGGAACAAATGAATGGATGAATCTGTAATGTAAAGTTTGTTAGTACGAAACAAGAATTCATCATTAACATAAAATTTATCCCATACTTTCCCATGAGAACAACGAGCAAAGGGTTCAGTAAAATCACAATCAGCAACATAAAAATCTTTGAAACTATCTAATCTAAGCACCTTAGTATCCAATTGAATTAAAAGAATACTCTGTCGAGACAAAGATCAGCAACAACATTACTTTTGCTCTTCTTATACTTGATAACATATGGGAAAGTTTCTACGAATTCCATCCACTTAGCATATCTAAGGTTCAATTTAGATTGCCCTTTCAAGTACTTGAGAGATTCATGGTCAGAATATATGGCAAAAGTATTAGGCCATAAGTAATATTGCCAAGTTTCAAGAATACGTACCAATGCATAGAGCTCCTTATTATATACAGGATAATTCAACTGAGCTATATTCAATTTTTCAGAAAAAATAAGCAATTGGCTTACCTTCCTGCATAAGAGCACCACCAATACTTATTCCACTAGCATCATATTCAATTTCAAAAGTTTTTGTGAAATCAGGTAGAGCAAGCAGTGACGCCTCTGTGAGCTTTATTTTTAGAATATCAAAAACTCCTTGTTGTGTTTCCCCCCACACAAAAGGCACTCTCCATTTTGTTAATTTATTTAATGAGATAGCATTAGTACTGAAATCTCTCACAAATCAACGATAAAAGCCAGTAAGACTATGAAAACTACGCACTTGACTCACATTAATAGGAATAGGTCAATTCTTACTTGCATCAATTTTAGAGTCATCAACTTTAATTCCATATCTAGAAACAACAAACCCAAGGAACACTACTTTATCAGTGCAAAATGTGCATTTAGCAAAGTTAACGAATAACTTCTCAGTCCTAAGCACATCAAGCACTTGTTTCAAATGATCTAAGTATTCAGCCATGGTTTTACTATATATCAGAATATCATCAAAGTAGACTACCACAAAGCAACCAATGAAAACTCTTAAAATATGATTCATCAAGCGCATGAATGTACTGAGTGCATTAGTTAAACCAAAATGTATGAGTAACCACTCATACAATCCAAACTTTGTTTTGAATGCAGTTTTCTATTCATCTCTTTGTTTCGTGCGAATCCGATGGTATCCACTTTTTAGATCAATTTTTGAGAAAACATGTGCTCCACTAAGCTCATCTAGCATATCATTAAGTCTAGGTATAGGGCAACGATATCTAACAGTGATATTATTAATATCACGATAATCAACACACATTCTCTACGTACCGTCTTTCTTAGGAATAAGAATAATAGGGATAACGTAAGGAGAAAGGCTTTCACGTACATACCCTTTGTCCAAAAACTCTTGCACTTGTCGCTGTATTTCCATGATTTCAGTTGGATTAGTGCAGTGCGGCGGTCGGTTCGGCAGCGAGGCACCTGACATGAAGTCAATCTAGTGCTCAATCCCACGAAGTGGTGGAAGTTCGAGTGGCACCTCCTTAGGGAAAACGTCATCATATGCCTGCAACAACAAGTGGACAATACTAGGTAGAGTGTTTAGATCATCAGTTGTAAACATAGTCTTAGTGTCCTTATAAACAAGAACAAAGTGTATAACACTAGGATCATTGCTCACCTCTTTCAGATCTGTTTTCGTTACAATCATAACCTTTCCAGTGCTTACCATTGTCTTACCATGCTAAACAACAAGTTGTGATTTCTCTTGGCGTTTTGGTTCAGTGGCTTGTATTTGAGAAAGAGTAAGCGGTAGTAAAATCATATTCTTACCTTCCCACTTGAAGCTATAAGTATTGGTTTGTCCATCATGTTATACATTATGATTAAACAACTATGGATGGCCTAGCAGTAAATGACATACCATCATGGTACAACATTACATAAAACAGTATCCTCATATTTATTAACCTTGAAAGAAACTTCTACACGGTGTTGAATTTTAACCTTGTGTCCCTCACAAAACCATTGCACATAATATAAATCAGGATGTTTAAGCAATTTTTGGTTAAGTTTTTAACACATCTCAACAATAGCAAGATTTTGGCATAAACCACTATCAATTTTTGGTTAAGTTTTTAACACATCTCAACAATAGCAAGATTTTAACATTAGTATCTTTCACTTTAGCACTATTCATGAATAAATTGCAATGTTGAGACTAGTTGTCTTCTTTAACAAGCATGGATAAACATGGAGTAACAACCAAAGCAAATTCACCTTCACTAGGGCATTAATCATCAGAATCAGATTAATTCTTAGTGTTAATTATCATCACATGGAATAAGTCCAGTTTCAGAATTAGAAGCGCAATCATAACCAATTTCAATGACAATCATAACCCTAGCTTTAGGACATTCACAAGAAAAATGACCACATCCTTGACAACGCCAACATTGAATTGCACTTGTTTTAGTGTTAGAACTAGCAGAAGATTGTAAATGATTTAGATAAACTAGTAGCTTTAACACTAGGTGATGAAACAGATTTTATATTCGAAGGATTAGACATAGCATGTGATTGTGTATTGAAATTTAAAGATTTGCTAAACATATATTTACTGATGTCTATCTTGAGCCTATCCTTGGGCACGTATGACGAGGTAGATGGACGGCTCATCTTGAGTGTGATGTGTTGCGCCATCCTTTTAGTTCTTGCAAGTCAGCATGAATCTCCTCAAGCACTTTATTAAACCTCTTCACAATTCGCTTGACATCATCCATGTTAGCAAAGTGATCCCTTGATAGATGCTCCTTAGCTGATCTGTCTCCTAACATGGTTAGCACAGCAAGAAAATAATACGAATGATGTGTACTACGTAAACGAACACCTAATGCTACCACCAGCCAAGTATCTTGTCAATTTCTACGAATAGCAATATCATGTACCTGGGCAGTGAGAGACAAATTAGAGGTGCCACTAGCTGAAAACCATTTATAGAAGCTGCACTCACTAAGTTTATGTGGAGCTGGGATAGGGTTAGTGTATAGTCCTACCATAATTCAAATGCTCAAAATGTTGTAAAGCTAGTAAATAATCCACAAAGTTATCAAAAACCTAGCTGCAATGTCTAAGATATAAATGATGCACACATATGCAACGATTAATGTGACTTGATGTAAGGAAAGGAAATTCTCACACCAAATTCTAATAGAGATGCTAGCCCACTACTCAAACTTCTGTTTACGGCGCAAGATTATTCACATGATGTAGAGTACAAAGACAATCTAACAGTGCAATGTAAACAGTCCTCTAGTTTAAGTAGTAAACAATAGCTAGTCTCAAAAGATGAAATAGCAAAGTTTTACATGGCTTATATATGCTTGTTTGAAAGATTTCGATGAGATCTACAACTTTGCAATTGAGGTAAACCCCAAATTTTGAAGGGAAGATCGAAATTTTTGGCAAAAACAGAATTTGAAAATTTGTTGCACAAATTCAAGACTGAAGATGGTCAATTTTGGAGGTCTTGAACAAACCAAAAAGATGCGCCTCATCTTTAGCTTTCCAACAAGTGCAAGAATGTCCAAAACAAAATTTGTACGCAAAGTTTATGCCTGTTTTACTGAAGTCTCGAAATCGAAATCCGACTCGGACTCAATTTGAAATTGCTATATCTTTCAATTCTGTGGGCCAAACTTGCCGAAATTTTTTTTTGTGGAGGTTTGTGGCTCTATGTAGAAGGTCTCCACCAATTTTCACTAGATTTGGCATTGGTTTGATATGCTTTTCAATTTTTTGGAATAGTGATCACTTTTTGGAATGTTCTACATAGTTTCTTTGTAGGATTCTAAAATGAACTCAATGGAAGTCTATGTAAATATGTTGTACATGTCCGGATCACTTTCAAATGTAAGCCCTAATACTGCGACAAGTTACAGATTCAAAGTTGGGAGATCAACCACACCGGATTTTGGATTTTAGGAGATCCAACAACTCAAGAAGGGTAAGGGGATGTTTTTTTATTGTGATTTAAAGAGTCTAAATCATAATGATTTTTTATGTGGATTAGAGGAGTTTTAACCCACGAATTTTTTTTGTTTGTAGATGCAAAAACTAAAAACCCTAAAAGAACGATCAAATAACGAGATGGAAACACGAGATGCAATGGACAACAACTACGCAATTGAAACTAATAGATTAAAAACTAACAAAACTTACAAGATGCAATCGAATTGAAAACTAAGGCTAGGATTTTTTTTGGCTTTGTATATAGGATAGAAAATAAAATCTAATTAAAGATAAAAGATTGATCCTACCATGTCAACCTAGCGCTCTGATAAAAAGATGATGCGAGGGTGCCCGATCTTCACGACATAGAATCTCTCTTAAACGATAAAGATATGGCTAACCTGAAATCCCATGGATTCTGATAAACAGAAGCACACGATTATCTATCTCGATTACAGACTCCCATGTACCGGAATCTAACTAGCAAAACACTCTGGATCTCCGTCTTCTCACCACACTAAGGAAGATGACTTTGCTGGTATGTAAGGAACAATAAGAACACTGGTAACCGGTAATTTGGTGGAACGTTAACTAGTTAGCTTCCCAACTCTCATGTTAGCACATGGTATAAACCAAAAGCAAGAAATTGCTTTAACTCAAAATTAATGTTCGAAGATTACAGAGGATGGTGGCTAAGGCTTTATACCCTTGTATAAGCCTAGTTGGACTCAAAATATGGAAACAACTAGAATTCTATTCTAATTTCTATTTTAAACCGAAAGCAATAATAAATAGCTAGCTGGTTGCCTTAGTTTGGGCGCCCATGAGGTGGGCCCCATGTGGTGGTCGGCCCATGAGGGTGGCACACAACTCTCTTGGCAACAGCCCAACTTCTCTTGTAGCCCAAGTATTCATTTTCAACCCATTTGAAGCTTCGACATCACCATCACCTCAAAACTGAACCAAAATGAATATTAAAACCTTAAACAATCTTAATATATCTTATTATAGATACAAACCAGTCTATGACACATGGAACTTGGCTAAAAACTCGAACGAACTCAGAATTGAAGACTAGATACAATCGAGCTTCTGAAGCGTAGTCTTCTCTAATCTTCAATTTAATGTTTAAAAACTTGATTCCGGTATTTTGATGGCTCTTTCCACTGATATAAGTAAAGTGTTATCATCTCCTCCTCTTAGATCTTCTCTTGGTGTGCCGGTCTCCCCCACCTCCCACTTGGTAGCACCAAGTTCTTGCTTTTTTTAATAACCTAATAATACATAAAGTGGAAGTATTAGGTAGCGAGCTGTCCTTAGTAGTGAAATAAAAGGAACTTAGGATCAGATTCACCTGTTCAGTGAGTTCTCGTACTCTAGCTCGAGTGATTGGTCCCTTGTATAATTGCTGCAAAGCTTCTGCCATTGGACCAACACTAGTCTTATTATTGTCATTGTTACTTGAATCTAATGATAGTGATGATAATCTTTACTATTATAAAAGAAGCAATTGGTGGTTGGTCCGTCGTCACTCCTCTCCTCTCAGCCCTCTGATCTGATTACGAGATAAAATCCTAACCGTAAAAATTGCTCCGCTCCGCTCCCCTCTCCGCGCCCCGCTTTCGCCCGTCCGATCGTCCCAGGGTAAATCCGGCTGTTCGCTCGCGCGCTCCAAACCCTATCCTCTCCCGGTCCCCTCGCAATCCATCCGCTCGCCCGCTGCCCCTCGCCCTCACCCTCCGCCTCTCCCACTCTCCTTCGCCTGGTTTCTTCCTCCCGCCGCCGCGCCGCCCTCGCCTCCTCCCCTCCGCCTCCCCCACCGGCCTCCTCCCCTACTCCCCCAACCCCCCGCGCCACCGCCTTTCTCCATCGCTCCTCCCGCCGCCGCGCCGCCCTCGCCTCCTCCCCTCCGCCTCCCCCACCGGCCTCCTCCCTTACTCCCCCAACCCCCTGCGCCGCCGCCTCCCCCTCTCCCTTACTCCCCCAACCCCCTGCGCCGCCGCCTCCCCCTCTCCGTCCCCCGCACCGCCGCCTCCTACTCCCCCCACCCCTCTCCTCCTCCGCGCGCATCCTCCCCCCCCCTCGCGCCGCCACCTCCCCCCTTCTCCTCTCGCGCCGCCGCCTTCCCCTCCCCCCTTCCCCTCTCGCGCCGCCGCCTCCCCCTTCCCCTCTCGCGCCGCCGAACACAATCATAACCACCATTTAATACCTGAACACATAAGTTTATCAAACTTATAAGAAATAGCACAAGGTATACCTATATTGGTGATTGCTGTTTTTTTTTCCTTGTCTTCTTTCTTTCCCTTTAGATCAGTGCAGTATCCTAACTTTCTTTGGGTGGCCGTGTTGTGAGTTGATAAAGGTCCTTTTCATGCAGCACTTCTTATCAGCAAGCAGTATGTTTTGGCAATGAGTTTTGCAATGCTGGAACACCTGATGGAAGCTGTTCTTTTCCCGGAACTAAAGGAGTATTGGTTTATCAGTAATATTGGCCTTCTAATGGTGTTTATTGGTGAAATTATTCATAAATTCGCTGTTGTGACAGCTGGGTGTGCCTTTACGCATGTTATAAGAATTCACTATGAAGACCAACATCAGTTGATTACTCATGGGGTCTATAGGTAACATACTATTAACTTATACCGCATTACTGTTCATTGTTCTTGAGCTATGCTATAACAATACTTTTTATGTTCTTAATTTGCACTATAACATGCTGGTAATTCTGCAAGACTATTCAATAATTCAATTGCTAAATATTGTGTTTGGTATGCATGTTTTATGCGGCATCCGGGTATTGAGCTTTCTTATATGGCGTAGGGACCAGGTTATCTTTGTGCAATCCAGTATCCACGATTGCATTTGCATTTGCATTTGTATTGTGGCGATTCTTTTCAAAGCGGATACCGTATCCTTCTAAAAGAACAATGTTTTTCTCCTTTATGTTTAAGTCTTCCCATTTTGAGGATAAATCCTTTCAAAGCCTCTTTAAGTATGTTTCATCACCTGCTGAATACAAACATCTTCGTAAAAGTGTTCGATATATTTGGTTTTGTGCTTCTCCTGTGTTTGTTCTTGTCATTCCTTCACTCAAGAGCAGGTATGAAGAATATTTCTTGAGGCAGTTTTTTGGCTTTGAATACGAGGAATATGCACGAAAAGTGAACTCTGGATTACCATTTATAAAGTGAATGTTTGAACTTTCCAAGTATGCTCTTGAGTCCTTGCCTTTTAAGGTTTCATTTGATTGCATGTGCTTTAGATTAGCAAGGTTTAACGGACTACCTTGTCACATTTTTTTGAAAAATCTTAAATCATGAGGTTTTGTCACTCAACACTGGTAGATACCTGCTTTCTCTTTAAAGTAAGAAAAAAGTTGAATGTTTTAATTTCATAATTTTGTTTTAAAGAATATGATTAAATTTTATTAGTTTGAATGCTTGATTTAGTCATACCCAGAATCTACCATTTGTATTGTAGAAATCGCCTTACGAGATCGTCACCTTTTGTACACGATAACTTCTCAGTTCTCACAGCTATGTTTTCACATTTAAAGCACTTTTTCGCACTAATTTTGAAAGGCGTGTTTGGTTCATGACCAAACCTAGCCTTGTAGCATGGCACACCCCTTACACATGACTTTTGTAACAGATGTGGTTTATATTTTTTTAGCCACATTTGTGGCTACATTGTGAAGAAAAATGCACTCTGTTTACGAATGGTTGTCATTTGAGATATCAACACAATCTCAATACACTTATGCACACATTTGACCATTAGTTCTTTTGTTCTAATTATATGTTAGTAAAAATTATATAAAGTGTAATCACAGGAAAGTACTTTTGATGATAAATCTACTAATATAATTTCCACGTGAAAAATCTAAATATTGTTGTGTGTATTAGTGGTCAAAGTTTAAATGTTTGACTACACACATTCTAAAGCGATGGTTTTTGAAACGGAGGGAATAACATATAGAATTGACCAATATGGTGTCGGATCTAGGTGAACCATGTCTTTTGGAACCATGTCACCTTGTATCTAAACATTTTCTTTCAGCTACAAGATGCTCTGAACCGATGGGAAAAAGGAAGTGGGAAGGAGAATACAAGTGAGGGTGTGTCACTAACTTAGGAACACAGAAAGTAAGTATCTTCCTAGCTTAATTTACCGTCTCAAAAATTGGTGGTGATGATAGAAATTTTGAATATATAGGTAGTTGCAAGTTGCAACCATATGATAGTCAAGTGACTTGTGTTCTATAATCTACATTTTTTACATGCTATGATCCTTTGAATTAAATGCCAATTTTGTAAAAAAAGTTAGTTAAGCGTGCCATTCCCACCCATTTCGGTTGGATGACAATGCGGAAAATCATGAAGAAAGCAGAGGTGTCAAGGAGGAAAAGAATGTAAGTAATTATGTATTGGATAGCTAGAGCAGATTGGCAATGATTGCTCTTGTTTCTATTTTGGATTTCAAGCTTGTCAAACAACGATCTTTGAATACTTTCTGAACAATTGAGAATGTTGAATTTCTGAAATTTAGCATGGCATCTGCTATTTGTTCTCCAAATGTAGCATGATCCCTGTTATCTTGGATGCCTAAATGTCATTGATAACATAAGATTTGATTGTCCTTGTATCAATTTAGGTTAATGGTTACGATATGAAAAATTCTGAATGTTCAAATGTGTCCTGCACTTCTATCATGCTTCACTAATACGATGCTTGATTTATTTACGAGTATGAACATGTATGTTTTGTTTGATACATGATGACGTAAGAAAAAGTTGATATTTATTATTCAGTTTGAGATCATATTTGATAGTATGTATCATTTTTATTTGGTTTTCCGTTGCAACGCACGGGCACCTTACTAGTTGTGTAGATAAAGCCTTGATAGTAGTGATGTCCTCATCAAGGAGAGGACGATCTCCTGCCACCACTGGCTCATTAGAGCACCCGCTTGCCGAAGTAGGAGTAGAGAGGGAAGGTGAGGAACCGGATAGTGCTCTAGGGATGCTTGCAACAAATTTACAATAAGGCATGACATCGATCTGATCGACATACAACAAAATTTTCCACGATTGCAGCAACCAATCACGAACAAAAAAATGCAATAAACTAACAACGAACCATAACAAAAAAATTCCTTGTGCAACAAATCTATAGTCAACTACAACAAATACATGCAACAGTTGAAACTAACTGATAAAAACATTTTGATTTTGCTATGTAACATTGCACAACAACTGTTGCAACATCGGTAAAAACAATTGAATAAAATTTCATTTTTGCAACAGAAAAAATGTAACATAAAAAATGACAATATCAACTTTTAGATGAGAAGTATACAACATTTTGGAAAGCACTATGTAGCATCTCAAAAAATATGTACTGCAACAATAAAAACACATAGTACCAACATCTTAAATCACATGTAGCAACAAAAAAGTAGCTGCAGTAAACACTTCATTAACTGGCCTTGGCCTTGACAGTGGCATGCTCAGCGTTGATGGCACACTTGGCCTCATGCTCTTAGAGGTCGTTGCAGGCTCACTGTGCACCACCCCACTCCTCCACTTATTGTTTGCCACTCTGACATCTTCGGTCGGCCACTGCTATCCAGCGCTCCACCACGACACCCTTTCCTCACTGGCACAAGCGACGGTGTCCTCAAAAGGAGATGCTTACCCATGAGCTCTGGTTGCGACAACATGCAGCAAGGGAGAGGGAAGGGAGGTAGAGAGAGAAGCATGGAGAAGCACCTAGCTTTGGTCGAGCCATGGCCATGTGCAGCAAGAGAAATGGAGAGAAGCAAGGGGAGGTGAATACAACAAGACTACTTTCGGATGGGAGTTGGGGAAGGAAATAAGGATTACATGGTGGTAGCTGGGACATGTGGTCTGACGCAGATGTAAGGCAATAGAGTAAATTCATGTTGTGAGGAGTGGCAGCGTCCGATAACTTCCACTTTTATCAGATGTATGCTATTCCCACAATATTTTTATAAACATCTAGATCAACCTCATAAAAATAATACGAATATATCTATCTTCAAAAACAATTTTATAATTTTATAATATTGTAGGGTTTTACAAATATATTGGACTCAAAGATATAGGTGCGTATTGTCTGAAAATGCACTAAATGTTGTAAATGATGTGAACATCGATTTAGAAGTTTTAGAAAATTCTCAAAAAAAATCAAGAGTTGCAAATGAACTAAAAGTTGCCAATAGATATCCATGCTCAAAGTTGATTTTGAAGACCATGTCGGTGTATAAGACGACACTTATTTGTGACTAGGGGGAGTAATGCAATTGATGTTGTGCCATTGTAAAAGTGTGAATTATGATTTTTTTTGCACTATCAGCTTTGGTTTTCCATAAATTCACAAAAATACCAGTTTTTCCTTTCCTCTTTTTTATTCTCTTTCCCTTCCTCTTCCCAATTCTTATTTACTGAGGAAGAGGAAAGTTGTTGCTAGTAAAGGAGGGAGCCAGTCGTCTGCGCCCTATTGCGCTATCACAACACAAGGCCTTGAAGACTGGCATCGAGACCATCACACATTGTGTGAGGCAATCGCTAACTTGCATTAGCTCGTCGCTCACCCAGTCACCCCAGGCAAGGTCGTCTCTAGCTCAACTTCTCACGAGCTCACGTAGGACGCCGCTCGCTCACCCGCACGAAGCTATTGCCGACATGGGTGGGGTTGGGTTTCTTTCATTTTCATGTGGCTGGGATGGGTTTGGGTTCGGTTCTCACCTACTAGCAGACCTAGTAATGTGCCTCTTGCCTGAGGCCTGCGACGCAATTGCCGCTTGCATAAGCTAGTGATCGTGCTGAAGTGCACACCCGCAAGTGAACGGGTTGCCGCTAAGATAACAGCGAGTGTCATGTTCGCCTTAGGGACTAGTCTACCAGCGACATAGCACCAAACCAAAGCTAAGTCGCACAAACGGGGGAAAGAAAAGGAAAATTGAAAATCCTAGATGAACTACGGGACTAAAGGAGAGAGGGAGAGAAGAACGACAGAGAAAAGCAAGAAGACGAAGAAATGGACAAGAAAAGAGAAGAAGAGGAGAGGTCACTCTACTGAGAGAAAGACTGAAGGGGTCAAGAAAAACATCTAGCGAGAAAAGATGGATGGACTAAAAGGGCAGATAGAGAGAGAGAGAGAGAGCAGTGGGAGGAAGAAGGCACTGGGTAAGAGAATGAGATACGCACTAAAACTACAACTAAATCTACAATTCCATCCTTAACAGCAAGCAAAAGATCAAAACATTTAAGGAAAATAAATCTAACATAAGCTATAGCATAAAAACAGTAAATCTAAACTAATATTTTTGGTATTTCTTTTTACTAATGGAACTAACAGAACAACAAGTGAAAATTAACCCTAACTGAAAGAGCTAAGCTAATCTAAAATACTAATCACTGAATTAATAATTAAACCTAATTATCATAAAGCGAGAATTATGAACATCAACCAGACAGCACAAAAGAGCATCCAAAGGACTGCTTAATACTAATATCCATTAAAATACCATATGCAAATCACGGATTTAACACAGTACATCACTGGATCATCACGCAAAATCACAATTCTAAGCCAAACATTTAATAGCATATCAAAACATAGCAAGTTATAAGAATCTAACAAAATCCATGTATTCAGCCAGCATATTACAGTCCATAATAAGCATTCAGAAATTGTTCAACACATATGCAGTAGTAGCCGAAATAATACAAGAGTTTGGGAATATGTAACCAAGGTAAGTAACAGAGGGCAGATGTTGAAGAAGAAGTCAAGTAATGGAAGCAGTGCAGATTAGCAGTAGCAGAAGTTGAGTAGCAGCAGGGGTAGCAGATCAGCAGTAGAAGGAAGAACACAGCAGCATTCGGCCAGCAGAAAACACAGCAACTAGCAGCAATCGGCAGCACAGCAGTACATCACGGTAGCAAAAGAAATCAGCACAGCAACAGCAAATTCATTCGGTCATAACAGCACAAGCAGCAGGAACAGCCAACTGCAGCAGCGACAGCATAGAGGAGGGAGCTCTCGGCAGGGGACAGCATCACGGCAGCAGTTCGGCAGGACTGCAGATCGGCAGTAGCATCACGCAGCACTGCAGCACTCGGTAACAACACATCAGCCGACTAGCAACAAATCAACAGCATGCAGCCGAAATAGCAGGAAAATAGCAGTAGCAACCAGCAGCAAACCGGCCAGCAAACAACAGCATCACAGCACTCGGTTCTGGGGCAGCACTGCAGATCCGGCCAGCAGAGAAGACAGCATGGGTGGAGGCGGCTGGTGATCAGCAACAGGGGGAGGAAATTTGGAGAGAGAGGAGGCGGCTTGGTTCTGGAGTGAAGGGCGCAAGAAGGGGAAGTGGAGGGAAGAGCAGCATGGGTGGAGGCTTGGTGTGTATGGCCATGGGAATGGAGGAGATGGGATGGGGTTTGGTGAAGTGGATCTGGAGGAGGCGCAGGAAGAGAGGTTGGGGCCGGCTGTGTGTGGAAGAGAGGAGATGGGAGAGGGCACAGGAGATAGGATCTGGACGATGGCTGCTAGGGAGGAGATGGGTGCAGTGGGTTTTTTTGGGGAAGATGATGGAGGATTTGGGGGAGGTGCAGGAGGAAGATGAACTGGGGTGGCGGCTGGAACGGGGGTGGTAGGTTCTGCCTCATCTCTCTCCCCCTTTTATACGAGATTTTCAGAAAACTTTAGTGCATGTTTTTGCTCTTTAGCCCTTCGTTTCTTCTCAATTCTCAACCATAGCTCCTTTTCCGATTTTTTATGGATTTTGCGCCTCGTTCGCGTCGACCTACAAATAAATTGCCAAACCATATAAACAGTCCTAATTGAGGGCAAATATATATAAAATCAATGTATTATGGCCGATTTATACTACTCAAAGCAGGGTTAAGATATAAAAAAATAATTATAAAAATGATGCACATCAGTTAGATCGTTGCCCATCATAATGTGTTTCTGAAAGGTACACCTTATTTATTGATCTTTCCCTTGGGTTGATTGCATGTTATTGCACGATTGGGGGTACTATTGCACGACGGGTGGACAACATCGTGCCACAACTTTAGTCGCGCCTTGGGTGGCTGAGACGTGAGTGAGCCTTCAATCGTGCGACTGAACCATGATTGTGGGCCTGCCGCAATATGGGGCAGCAATTGAAGCCCCATATAGGGGTCCTGCTTGGTCGATCGACCATTTGGATTGGTAGAAGAGAGGAGAGAAGGGGAGAGGGGAGGAGAAGAAAAGAGAGGAAAGGAGAGGAGGAGGGAACTCTACCCGTGTTCCTCCGTCTACTCGCTTCATTTTACGGTGAGTTTGCTTCCCTCATGTGGTTTATTGTTTATTTAAACAAAAAAGGTAGGTTAGAGACAATAAATATAGATTAGTGGTAAACATAGGCTTTGTAGTTGTAGATCGATATTTTTGGGGTTTATGTCGATTTTAATTTTGGAATGTGTTATTTATTTAAATGTTTTAGCGTAAAAGCACTATGCTACCCCCACTAGTAGATTGATTAGTGTAAGACCTAGCCTGGTTAATTTTAGATTTGCATGATCTAGGTATCCCTGTTTTATGGTACTTATAATTTTGTAATTTAATTGAACATTTGTAGTAGTAGTTTTTTTTAATTTAATTGAAATAGAGAGAGTTTTTTCATATGCGTGGTAGGATTTGGTTTTCGTTAGACTCAACATAGCATGCTTATTTAGTAGGCATTATAAATACTTTTGAGTCATGTGGCAGTTATGCTAGGTCATTGTTTTTTCAGAGTGTTTTACGAGCAAGAAGAAGTTTGTGAGGGGCTATGTGGGGGTTGATTTGGGTAGCTTTCCGCAGACCACAGTGTATCTCCTGAACCATCTAATCTTAAAATCTACAAGGTTTTGCATTAGCTGACATGCAGCTTCTCACTGGATATAGTATTGTATGGTGTCACCATGAGATGCTTGTTGAGCTATTTGTCAGAAGTGATTCATTGGGAGTTGAGGCCGATGGAGACAATAGTCATGGTAGACCTGGTTACAAGAGTGTAGGCATCATGGCTATGAATGGGTGTTGTTGGTGCAGGCATGTCTGAGTACACTTGGTAGTGCCCATGAAGTGGGGAGGATTAGTATGGTTGTGCAAGTGGATGTTGAGGATGGTGTGACAAAAGATGGTGGAGCAGGTGCAGTTATGGCGGTAGACATGTATGTCGATCCAAGTGGACAGATAGATGAAAGGAGAGAACATTGAATTCATAGGAACGACTTGGAGCAGGAAGACTAGAGGGCTAGGGTGAAAGAACAAGCATTGGAATAGGATGAGGATGATGATGATGTCCCTGATGCACCGGTGCATGATGCTTGGAATAGGTATGGCCCAGTGGGCTTGGTTGTGCGTGATGACCATGATTCTCGATGGGAGTATGGGCCAAATGTGGTGCGTGTTAATACCATGTTTGTAGATAAGTAAGATCTGTAGGATGTTGTCAAATTGTGGGCGATGTCAATGCAAAAGCAGTTTGTCATATCAAACAAAGAGCAGTACACTATGAAGTGTGGGAAACATGGGTGTCCTTGGCATGTTCGCGCCTACAAGCTGAAGTATGAAATGCACTCGATCATGTTGAAGATGGAGGACCACTCATGTGCTTTGAGCAACGTACTGCCAAAGTGTCGGAACCTCACTTCTTCTTTCATTGCAAATATCATGTATGGAGAGATCATGGAGAACAAGGACATGGAAGCGCAATACATCATGATAGCCATTGACTAGAAGTATAACTACAAGTTCATCCTTGCGAAGGTGTGGAGGGTAAAGTAGAAAGCAATGGAGAGAGGTTCTGCACGTTTGAGTTGGCCTATGACAATCTCCCTCGAGTACTTCAGGTTCTAAGAATAGAAGCCTAGTGATGCGGATATGCACGTGATCGTGCTGAAGTGCACAACCGCAAGTGTACGGGTTGCCGCTGAAATAGCAGCGAGTGTCGTGTTCGCCTCAGGGACTAGACTACCGGCGACATAGCACCAAACCAAAGCTAAGTCGCACAAACGGGGGAATAAAAAGGGAAACTGAAAATTCTTAGCTAAACTACGGGTTAAAGAAACAAGGGAGAGAAGGACGACTGAAAGTTTGCAGAAAGTAGTGAAGCAGCAGGAAGGGACTGAAGGAAAAGGGGAGACGGGTGACTGGACTAAGGAAGAGAGAAGCAGAGAGGCAGCGAGAAGCAAGAAAGGACAGAGGTAAGAGAGAAGAAGGGATGTGAGGTTATATTACTAGTAGATAGAAGCAATAGGGGGGCTAAGGGACATTGCTAGAGAGAGAAGAGATGGAAGAGTAAAGGAGAGAGAAGAGAGAAGACTAGGAGTAGTAAGGGAGAAGAGTGAAGGAGGAAGAAGAGGAAGGAGCGAGACGGACTAACACTAAATCTACGACTAACTACCACTAACCCTACCCTTAACGACAAGAAACAGAGCTAAGCAATTAATGAAAACTAATCTAACTTAAATGACGACATAAAGCAGTAAATCTAAACTAATATTTTTGGTATTTTCTTTTTGGCTAAAAGAACTAACAGAACAACGAATAGAAATTACTTCTAATTAACTAAACTAACCTAACATTTAAACATCTAACTGAAACATAAAGGCTAAAAGGCTACTCAGGATTAAACAAACTGATGAAATTAAACTAGACAAGGCAAGATCATAATTAATATTGCATCTAAAAAAAATATTTGCATAAGAAGATTCTAAATCTAAGAGCATATATGAAGAACTACTAGATAGCTAATTGATCATAATGCAAAAATCAAACAATTTAAACTAAAGATAGGAATGCAGACCTACAATTCAGATCATAGTACTTTCATTGCATAAACCATGCCATCATTCGTTGTATCTCAAGTTATATAACAAGCATTCAACAGTCATTCATCATCGCACACAAGGACTAATACCAATTTAAGACTAAGTTCAGAACATTAAACCACAGGAAAGCATGTAGCAGAAGTAGTAGGAGTGGAGCAGCAGCATGTAGAATAGCAGAGCATCGGCAACTGCAACTCAACAGCATCGGGTCAGCACATCAGTCGACAGCAGCAGTTCAACACACGGCATCCCCTCTTAGCAGTAGTAAATCAGCACAAAACTGCAGCATGAACCGAACAGCAGCCACTCGGCCAGAACAGGAGCAATCGGCAGCACAAATCAGATCCGGCCATCACAGCACATCACAGCAGTCCGGCCAGAATATCTAACGGCAGGGAAGAAGCCTGCAGTTCAGATCGGCACAGAGGAAGAACGGCACCAGGGGCTTCGGTTGGAAGAAGGCGCAGGGGAGGAAAATGGAGAAGGAGAAGAGGCGGCCTGCAGTGGGGAGGAGATGGTTTCGGGGGTAGCGATCTGGAAGTGTATTTGGGGAGAATGGAGAGGGGGGGCTGCGGTCTGGGAATGGAGGCAAAAGGGGGAGGGGTGGAAGAAGACGTGGGAGATGGGGGTGGCGCTGGATGGTGAAGGATGGGGCTGGAAGGAAATGGCGCAGGAAGGGAGAAGGGGAATGGAGAAGAGCTGCGGCTTGGGAAGAAGGGGAAGTGGCAGCTTGGAGCAGGGAGAGGGGAAGATCAGGATGATGGTAGCGGCTGGGAGGAAGAAGGAGACATTGCGGAGAAGGAGACGCACAAGAGAAAGAATGAGTGGGGGTGGCGGCTGCAATGGGATGAAGTGAAGGCCTGTGTGTGGATTTTTGGGAGGAGGCGCAGGATGGAGAGAGGCGGCTTGGAGGCAGTGGGTGGCTGTGTGTAGTGGAGGAGATGGGGGGAATGCAGGAGGAAGAAGGTGAAAATGGATGTGGCGGCTGTGGCGGTGGATTCGTTCTGGGGCTGCCTCCTCTCTCCCTTTTATATGAAATCTCAAAAATCCTAGTGCTCTAGGTATATTTGCCTTTTGACCTCTCATTTCAACAGATTTTTCAACCCTAGCTCCTTCTATGCTGATTTTCTGTGTATTTTGCGCCTCGTCGCGCCGCCCTGCAATAAAACTACAAAACCCATAAACAGTCCAAATAGGAGGCATATAAATGTATAATCGATGAAATTATTACCAATATTTGCTACTCAAAGCAGGGTTATGACATGAAAATAAATAACAAAAATGATGCACATCATACCCCCAAGCTTAAACATTTGATTGTCCTCAAGCAAATAATATGATGAATTCAAACCCGGACAACTAGAAGTAATCAAGCTTTAAATATCTTAAATAAATGCATGAAGCAAGTCAATAAGCATTCATCATTCAAAATGGGATTGTCTAACTAGAGATTGAGTACTATCCAAGATGAGAACAAATGTTCTAGTAAGATATCAAAATGATACTATAGTTTTTGACCAAATCAAGTTACACATAAGTGTTGAATTGCACAAAATGATTACATGAATCCAAACCAGATTTGAAAGGCATCGAAACTAGGCATAACATCAAAAATGAGCATATAAAAGAGTCATGCTAGGGCATTTACTATTTTAGACAAAGAGACTAATACTTGCTTGATATTTATGAAAAAGTCAACACTTGAGCCATGATACCCCTTTTTTTTCTTTTTAGCAAATTTTGATCACACACAATGGGCACAAGTGCCACTTATTCCAATACTTGGGCAAGATTGCCGCTTATTCACACACTCACACTTCATTTGGGCAAATATGCCACTTATTCAAACGTTGCGAACCAATGTGACATAGTCACTTATTCAACACACCCACACATTAAAGTAAAATCTTTTTTTTTCTTTCTTTAAGATTAAGCATTATTAACCGATTTTCATTAATTCTAAGTAACATGTGTCCCGAGACATGGATACCTAGATAACTCAACCAAGTTATTGGCTCAAGATAGGACTACCTCTTTCACAAATTTTTCATTCAAGCAAAGTATCTAAGTCTAAAATAAAGTAATGTGCCCAAGCATGAATTCCTAGATATGATCATTCAAAAGGTGATAACTAGAATCAATTCAACCCAAAGATGGTGGAGATTCATGTGTAACTTGTAATGAATCAAATGCTATAGGATCAAAAGATTTCTAAGCAATCAAGGATAATTATTAAGATTCAACTCTCGATTTGGCTCAATTAATTAATTTTCAGTTTGCTCATTTTAAAATGACCCATGACAATGATCTCAAGTGCCCAAAATATACATCAAGAATAACATGGCAGCACATAATAATGTTCAGGACAGCAACATGTCATCAACAAAAGCATAGTATGAAGCATGAGATTGACCATGAATCATCAACTACTCATCCATCTACTTAACTGCCCACATGCTACAGAATTATTCATATATAAAACAGATTTAACTTGACTAACAACATGCTAAAGAATCATCCATACACAAAAAGGTCTTTCCCCCAAGCTTGAATCGAACATTAACTAAAGAGTAGAAATTTAGGGGTTAGAAACAGCTCACCGGGTGCAAAAGGTGAATAAAGCAGTCATACATCGTCCCAAGAGCTTCCTGTCATGCTTGGATGATGGTTTAACATATGCATGAAAAGAGAAAAACTAAAGAAAACAGTAAAATGCTCAGGTTGCCTCCTGAGAAGCGCTTGTTTTAGGTCTCTAGCTTGACCACCAAATAATCATCATGGAGGCTCAAAAGAAAGAGGAGGGTCAAAGTCAGGATTGACTTGCTCTTCAAACCTGCCCTCCTCATTGGAACTAAGAAAATGCTCTCCAACAAAATAATGTTTCAATCTTTGCCTATTTACCTTAAAAGTACCCCCTGATTGACTCTCAACCTCATAAGCTCCACCATTAAGCACTTTCTTGACTACACAAGGCCCAAACCATCTAGACTTAAACTTTCCAAGGAACAAGTGGAACCTAGAATCAAAGACCAAAACAAACTCTCCAGGATGGAAGTCACGCCTCAAGATGCGCCGGTCATGAACCTTCTAGCCTCAACTCATCTAGCTCACTAAGCTGCAACTTCCTATGCTTTCCCGCTAAACCCAAGTCAATAGGGGTTTACCATAAACCAACCTAAAGGGGGACATGCCAATAGGGGTTTTGTAAGCTGTCCTATAAGCCCATAATGCATCGGGAAGCTTAAGAGACCAATCTGTCCTAGATTTGGATACAACCTTCTCTAGGATTTGCTTTATCTCTCTATTGGAAACTTCCACTTGCCCATTGGCTTGAGGATGATAAGGAGTGGTGACTCTATGATTATGGACTCCATACTTGGCTAGAAGGGCTTCAAATTGACTATGATTGAAGTGGGAGCCACCATCACTAATCACCACACGAGGAATTCCAAAGCGAGGGAAGATGACTTGACGAAAGAAGCGGCATACAGATTTTGAATCTGCATGCACAGTGGGGATGGCCTCAACCCACTTGGACACATAGTCTACTGCCACTAGGATGTGCTTATACCCTTGAGAGGAGGGTAATGGTCCAATGAAATCAACTCCCCAAACATCAAAAATCTCCACCTCAAGGATACCATGCTGAGGCATCTCATGGCGCTTAGAAATGTTCCCTGCACGCTGACAAGGATCACAAGACTGAATGTATGCATGGATATCCTTGAACATGGTGGGCCAATAGAATATAGCTTGGAGCACCTTAGCTTGCATCTTAGATGTGCTCGCATGACCACCATAGGGAGCAGAATGACAATGATAAATCACACTATGGACTTCTTCGGAGGAAGGCAACGTCGGACGACCCCATCTAAACAGTGTCGATATAAATATGGGTCATCCCAAAAGAAATGACGTGCTCATGAATGAACTTCCTACGCTACTGGTAGGAGAGTCCAGGAGGGATAGTGTTGCAAACTAAATAGTTCACAATGTCTACGTACCAAGGTGTGCGAGACTGAACATGTGAAATCTCCAACAAATGGTCTCCAGGGAAAGAATCATTAATAAGAGGATTGGAGGATGAATCAGAATGTGGTAATCTAGAGAGATGGTCAGTCACTAAGTTCTCAGCCCCTTTCTTATCTCTAATTTCCACATCAAATTCTTGGAGCAAGAGAATCCAGCAAATGAGGTGAGGCTTAGCATCCTTTTTACTCAAAAGATACCTAATGGCTGCATGATCTGTAAACACTATGCACTTGGAACCAACAAGGTAAGGTCTGAATTTGTCAAAGGTAAATACTATAGCTAGCAACTCTTTCTCAATTGTTGTGTAGTTAATCTGAGTGTCATTTAGAGTTCTACTAGCATAGTAAATGACATGAAGTGCCTTATCATACCGCTGCCCCAAAACAGCTCCTATAGCAAAATAACTTGCATCACACATGAGCTCAAAGGGGAGGTCCCAATCAGGGGGTTGCACAATGGGTGCAGAGGTGAGAGCAGCCTTGAGCTTGCAAAATGCATCCATGCAAGCCTCATCAAAGACAAAGGGCACATCACAGCCCAAGAGATGAGTGAGAGGCCGTGCAATTTTAGAAAAATCTTTAATGAATCTGCGATAGAAGCCTGCATGCCCCAAGAAACTGCGAATACCCTTTACATTCACTGGAGGGGGCAAGCGCTTAATCACCTCTACTTTTGCTCTATCAACCTCAATGCCACGAGAAGAGACTAAATGTCTAAGGACTATCCCCTCTCGAACTAGAAAATGATATTTCTCCCAATTGAGGACCAAATTGGACTCAAGACATTGCTGGAGAACAGTCTCAAGATTAGTCAAACAGCTCTCAAAGGTCTGACCATAGACTGTGAAATCATCCATGAAGACCAACGCTGAAATCTGTGAAGATGGACATGACACAATGCTGAAAAGTCCCTAGAGAAGACCAAATGGCAACCGCCGATAAGCAAATGTACCATAGGGACAAGTGAAAGTAGTCTTATCCTGATCTGATAGGTGTATGGGGATCTGCAAGAAGCCTGAATACCCATCAAGATAACAAAAGTAAGAATGGTGGGCCAACCTCTCAAGCATCTGATCGATGAAAGGCAAAGGGAAATGATCTTTGCGAGTGGCCTTGTTAAGCTTTATATAGTCAGTACACATGCGCCATCCCGTGGTGGTCTGGGTGGGAATCAAATCACCTCTCTCATTAGCGACCACTGTCATGCCTCCTTTCTTAGGCACAACATGAATAGGACTGACCCACTGACTATCAGAGATGGGATAAATGATGTTAGCACTAAGAAGCTTCAGAATTTCTTTCTTGACAACCTCCTGCAAGTGAGGATTAAGCCTACGCTGGTGCTCATGAGTAGGCTTAGCATCGTCCTCAAGATGAATACGATGCATGCAGGTTGAAGGATTGATACCCTTCATGTCATCAATCGAGTATCCAATGACAGCTCGATAACGACGAAGGATCTCAATGAGCTGGGCAGCCTCTGGAGGAGTCAAGTGATTACTCACAATGACTGGATATGTCTGATCAGGTCCAAGGAACTCATACCTCAGATGCTCAGGGAGAGGTTTCAGCTCTACCCTTGGGATTGAAGATGGCCTAAGGTCATGAGCGAGAGAAGACTCTGAAGGAGCATCAATGAGTGAAACAAGAGAGGGATCTACAATAATGCACTCATCGTGCAAAGTGGAAACCTCATCCTCAAATGATGCTGCATCCTCAACCTCTTCATATGCCTCAACAGTACACCTGTCGGTCATATCTAAAGAAAAGCACTGATCTGGGCAATGAGGAAGGTGGCTAGGATGCCTCATATCAAAGGAGATCTTCTCTTGACCAAACTGAAGAGTGAGCTTGGCATCTTTGACATCGATGACAGCTCCTGCAGTAGCTAGAAATGGCCTCCCAAGAATGATTGGCTCACTTTTATCTTCCATTTCCAGGACAACAAAGTCAACCGGAAAGGCAAAGGTACCAATCACTACAGGGACATCGGCTAGAATGCCGTGGGATGTGAAAAAGCGTCGACAGCAGTGCAAGGTCATGACTGTCGGCTGAAGGTCACCCAATGGAAGTGCATCACAAACTGAGAGAGGAAGGACGCTGACACTCGAACCCAAGTCACAAACAGCTCGAAAGTTCTTGGAGCCGATGAGACATGGAAGACAGAAGCTCCCTGGATCCTCTAACTTAGGAGGTAGCTTATTTTGAATGATTGCACTACACACCCTTAGTAAGAGTGACCACCTCATGCTCATCCATACTCCGCTTCTTGGTAATTAGCTCTTTGAAGAATTTTGCATACATCGGCACATGCAAGACAGCATCAAGGATAGGAATGGTGATCTGAACATCCTTCATCATCTCTAGAAACTTTGCAAATTTCTTATCCTCATTCGACTTCTCAAGGCGCTCAGGAAATGGCATCTTGAGTTTAGCTGAAGGGACAGCAGGAGAAGTGGATGATGAAGGAATGTCCTGAGCTGGTGCCGGTGTAGAAGAGCTAGACTGGTGCACATCCTGCTGTGGAGGAGCTGTAGGCTATACTGTCCTAAAAACAGGAGGTACATACGCGGGTGGCGTAGGAAGAATAGGATCAGTAGTACCCTTGCCACTCCTGGTGGTGATAGCTCCACAGTGGCTATGAGGATTAACCTCAGGCTGTGCAGGAAGCTTCCCATGACTACTGGACGAAGCCTGGGATGCTTGCATGCTCTCCACACGACTAGTCAGATCACTCAACTGCTTCTTCGCATCATTATATTGAGCATCCATCTTGGACATATGCGAAGCTAGCAGTTGCTCAATCCTGGACAACTGATCTGACTGAGAGGCGGGAGGAGGCGGATGTGGCACATGCATCATGGGCTGCTGAAATGAAGCATTGGGGGAGCTTATTGTGGCCTAAAGCCTTGTGTCGAAGCACCATCAGGAAATGATGCAACATTAGGATTTGTGCTCTTGTATGAGAGGTTCGGATGCTGACGCCATCCACAGTTATAAGTCTGAGAATATGCCCCATGCGACTGAGCATAGTTGACCTCAGATGATGCAGATGTGGAAGTCAGTAGGCACTCAACTGGAGTGTGTCCATGAGATCCACAAATCTGACATACCGAGGCAACATGTGCTGAGGATGGTGGCATAAAGCGTGCCATCGACGGTCGAATCGAACACAGGTGGCTAAGGCATCATGAGGGCTCACCTCATAAATTCCAGGGCGAGGAGGAGCGGAGGCTCTCTCACTAGACCACTGGAAATGATGGGAGGACATACTCTTAATCAAAGTGAAAGCCTCATTGAGAGTCTTGTTCATTATTCCTCCACTAGCTGCAGAATCTATGAAGGCTCTAGTGCTGTGGGTAAGTCCCTTGTAAAAAATCTGAAGCACTAGCCATCTCTCAAGACCATAGTGAGGATACATCCTAAGCAGGGTCTGATACCTCTGCCAGGCATCATACAAACTCTCACCCTCATACTGTGAGAACCTCGTCATCTGATCACGTACCTCAGCTGCCTTAGAGGGTGGGAAATACCGCTCTAAAAAGGCCTGAATGAGATGGTCCCACGTATCCTTCAGGTGAATGGGGAGAGAATGTAACCAGGTCTTGGCGCCATCTCGTAAAGAGAAAAGAAACAACGAGAGTCTAATGGCGTCTGTCGACACTCCATTACACTTCAAGGTATTGCAATACTCGAGAAATGTGAGAATGTGCTCATTGGGGTCCTCCATGGGAGAACCACCAAAGCGAGTCTGCTATACCATGGTAATGAGTGCGGGTTTGAGCTCAAAATTGTTCGCCTGAATGACAGGTTGAACAATACCAAGGGTAATGCTTTGATCTCTCGGGATCCAAAGATCACGGAGAAGCGGCTGAGGGTCCGGATCACCCATGGCTTCTGGCTGGGGAATTCGATTCTCTCTCAAAAGTCTCTGAAATGTGCGCTCAATCTCAGGATCAAGAGGAGTCAAGGAATGATCTCCACTCCTGAGCATGAGCCGAGAGATCGAACATAAAGGGAGGAGAGAAGAAAAACTAAGAAATGACGTAGTCTATGGTCTAATGCGATCATCAATATCTAGTCCCCGGCAACGGCACCAATTTCTTGATCGTGCTGAAGTGCACACCCACAAGTGTACGGGTTGCCGCTGAAATAGCAGCGAGTGTCGTGTTCGCCTCGGGGACTAGATTACCGGCGACATAGCACCAAACCAAAGCTAAGTCGCACAAACAGGGGAATAAAAAGGGAAACTGAAAATTCTTAGCTAAACTACGGGCTAAAGAAACAAGGGATAGAAGGACGACTAAAAGTTTGCAGAAAGGAGTGAAGCAGCAGGAAGGGACTGAAGGAAAAGGGGAGACGGGTGACTGGACAAAGGAAGAGAGAAGCAGAGAGACGGCGAGAAGCAAGAAATGACAGAGGTAATAGAGAAGAAGGGAGGTGAGGTTATATTGCTAGTAGATAGAAGGAATAGGGGGGCTAAGGAAGATTGCTAGAGAGAGAAGAGATGGAAGAGTAAAGGAGAGAGAAGAGAGAAGACTAGGAGTCGGAAGGGAGAAGAATGAAGGAGGAAGAAGAGGAAGGAGCGAGACGGGCTAACACTAAATCTATGACTAAATACCACTAACCCTACCTTTAACGACAAGAAACAGAGCGAAGCAATTAATGAAAAGTAATCTAACTTAAACGACGACATAAAGCAATAAATCTAAACTAATATTTTTGGTATTTTCTTTTTGGCTAAAAGAACTAACAGAACAACGAATGAAAATTACTTCTAATTAACTGAACTAACCTAACATTTAAACATCTAACTGATACATAAAGGCTAAAAGGCTACTCAGGATTAAACAAACTGATGAAATTAAACTAGACAAGGCAAGATCATTGTTGTGGCTATAGACCAAACAGAGAAAGAGGTATGGTAGTGGAGAGTTAGGTGAGCAAAATGTAATCTTAGGTCTTTCCCAAGGGCTGGTCATGATATATATGCGTTCCCTTGTAAGGAGCGTCTTTGCCATCGTAACCTTACACAGAGCCTCCGACCGAGGGCAACTACATCCTTAATACATGGTTTGTAACCTTCTCAACAGGCTAGCTGGGTTTAGGTGGGGGCCACCCCTACAACAGGAGCCTCTCATGGTGAAGGGCTTCACAGGCCGAAGTCATGTTGTCGAGCCCTTTGGCCCCCTCCGTCCCTGCGACCTGTGACGTTGTGTGATTGTGGGCGAAGCGGAGTCAAAGCTGGGGGTCCGCAGCGGAGCCGTTGTCGAAGTCTTGCGCTGGACGATCGCAGGCGGGGTCGCATTTGTGCTGCGGAGGCGGAGACCTCGTCGATTGCGCTGCGGAGGCGAAGACCTCGTCGATGCGGGAGGAGCCAGTAGGTGTTGGAGGTTGGGGCGTCTCATGCGCGTGAGCGACCGCGTCGGTTCGACTCCCACCGGTCGGACGCGTGTGATCGGCCGTGACGGTTGAGCCTCCGCCGGTTGCGCTTCCCGAGAGCGGCTATATAGGCGACCGTAGCGGCGTGACGAAGTACTGCTGGGACGGCTTGTCTCAAGGATATACCTCTTTCGCTCACGAGCATGCGACAGGGTTAACGTCAGTTAAGGTGCTCTTGTGCATGCTTGCGGATGGAAGAAGGTACATTCCTGAGTTGGCAGAAAGGTTCGCACCGTGTTTGTGAGATATCCTCTGAGCCTGGGCGCGCGCCTGTCTGGTGGCTGGCTTCACGTCGGTCGGTGCGGACTCTCGGCTTCGACTGATCCGCTGCGTCAGTGCTCGCTACAACCTAGCATCCATGGAAAGACATGGGACACATTAGGGTGCGAAAATGGTTGTGCTAAGAGTGGAGAGGTATGCCACCGGAGTGGAAGGGGCGCCTTCTGGCGCGGCGTGCGGACGCACAGCTCCGTGTTGGCGCCAGAGGCGAGGCGACGCGAGGTTGCCCCGTGGGGCGAAGGTCTCGTCAAGGGCGGGCCGAGTCGTTCGCCGAGGCGAAGGCCGCGGAAGCGTAGCCGGGAGTCGATCCGCTTGCGGGGCGAGACCGTCGACGAGGCCATGTGCGCAAGCGCAATCAAGCTGGGACGTCGCACGCGTATGAGCGGCCGTGCCGCTTCGGCCGGTTGCGCCTCTCCACGCGTCGGCGATCGCGTCGCTTCGACTTCCATCGATTGTGCTTCTCCACACGTGGGCGATGCTTCGACTTTCGCCGATTGCGCTTCTCCACGCGGGGGACAACTGTATATATACATACCAGGAGGGCCGTAGCGTCCTCCGGGCGTAGTTGAGATGGTCTTTGATTTCGAAAATATGCCTTCTTCAGCTCATGAACATGTAAAGGAATGTTGTCGTGTTGATGAACTGAGGGAGGCCTATTTTCGAACGCAATATTCCGACGACCGCCGGCCACTACGCACCCGCGGGGGAAGGAGGCCGTTGCGCTGCGAGCGGTTGAGCTCTGCTTCGCGCCGAATACAAGCGCGCCGCCCGCGCGATGATCCGGCTGATCGGCACATCTTGGGCGCGCGACGCTGGCTGGCTCGTTGGTCGCGCGAACTCGCTGAACACGGCGCTCTGCGAGCACTCCCGGCGGGTGTCTTACAGCGCGCCTCTCCAGTAGCGGAGTGCGTGTCGGCGTCGAAGCGAACCGGGGCGCCTTGCGAAAGCGAAGATGCGCGAAGGCGAGCTAGGTTGTTGTGCATAGATTCCCGAGCCGGCAGTTGGCGGGGTGCTATTGGCGCGTCATGCGCTGTTAGGCTCCTTGGTGCGACCGCCGCTTGACCGGGCGTGGCGCGCATGGGTAGGTGTGCCACTATAGTGGCAATCGTGAGGGGTTCGCCTCCCAGCAGTTATGCTCATCGATGGCGTGGGAGATACATGGGTTTTAAATACCCCTTGCGTTACGCCACTTGCACTTTCATCGCCTTGCCTTCTAGCTCCCGGTCACACGTCCCAATTTCCTATCTTCCTTGCTTCCTCCTACGTCGTAGAGCTCTAGGAGGATGATGGCATATGACGAGGCGCGCGCCCAGCCAGCCGATGACAACGCCGTCTTCCAGCGGCCGTCGCCGCTCGAGGTGGGGTACACACTCGAGGGGCGCGACTCCGCGCCTGTGGACAAATGGTGGACGGCGGTGAAGAGAGTAGAGGTCTGCTCCCGCGTCACAGGCTCGGCGGTAGCGGAAGAGATGATTGAAGCCTTACGCGAGGAAGCTATTGGACCGCCAGGAGGTGCGACTTCCTGCAGGCGACAAGATCGAAGCGCACCTCGAAACGTCGAAGGCGATCATGTTTGTCGCCTACTTCGAGGCTGGGTTGCGCATTCCGGCCGCCAGGCTTGTCGGGGACGTCCTGCGGGCCTTTGGGCTTGAGCTGGTGCAGATAATGCCGAATGTGGTAGCCCGTCTTGCCGTGTACAGCTGGGCGGTGCGCACAGAGGTATGCTGGCCGACCGCATCGTTGTTCGTGTTTCTCCACGATGTCCAGTGTGCGGCGGAGGATCAGGGGGATGGGGCATTGCCCGGCTTCGGCAGCGTCGACCTCGTGTTGTGGCCGCAATGCGAGAAGATTTTTCCCGCGGAGTTGAGTCGGGCGGAGTGAGAGCCGGACTGGATGAGGCGGTGGTTCTACCACCGCGTGGCGAGCGGTAGCGGCCTTGAGTGTTCGGGGCGGCCGGTGGCGGTTAAAATTACGTCCGGCGCGCGAATAGACAATGATGATGAGTGGATAGCACGGAGGCTTGTGGGGATCACCGCCCGCTTCAATATGCGCGGCCTTGTTGAGGAGTTCGTCATGTATGGCGTGGCGCCGCTTGCCGCGGAGTGGCGTGTTACTCCTGGGAAGCTTCGGCGTGACAACGTCCACCTGTCCGTGTCTTCGTTGCCGAGACCCTCCGGTCCACGTAAGTTGTGCCGGTGCTTGCTTTCGTATGCTATTCCCTAGGGCTGTTGCTTTTACAACGTGCCCTCGTGCCTCTCGCAGGTGCTTCCCTGGAAGACGTGGAGCGTGCGGTGGGCGTGTTCCTCGGACCGTACACGGCCAGGGAACACACGCTCCGCACGGCTGCGACCGCGGAGGCAGGCCTGGGGCGGCTGAATCGTGTGTGCGAAGCTTTGGGCATTAGGGTGCCAGAGCGCGCTGTTCCGGCCCCAAGCCCACCTCTTCGCGGTTTCGCGGGGGAGGGAGTACCGGCGGGCGCGGGTTCCGACTTAGCGGAGCATGTCGAGTTGGAGGCAAGCGCGGGTACTGCTTTGCCGGCGATCAATGTTGAAGCAGAGCCGTCGCCCGCGGAGGATGCTGGGGCAGAGTCCATCCCTGCGATGGTGGAACTTCCCCCTGCGGCGGTTTCCGAGGTGGGGCCGCCCTCTTGTTCACCGAAGGCGAAGCGGCCCCGCATATAATCGCCCCTTCGCTCGGCGGGGTGGTTCGTTATAGTGAGCAAGGTCGGGGCCTTATGGGACTCCGACTCCGACACCGAGTGCCTCGGTATTCGCGCGACCCCAATCAGGTCTGGAGCTGCCAGGGGCGAGGGCTTGGTGGAGCTAAGCTCCGACACAGAGGCCCCCCCTCCGGAGGGGGGGGCTGGGGATGCTGAGATCCTTGCAGATTCGGGAGGGGTTGAAGGTAAATATACATTAGTTGGTGTGACCCGCTGCTCCTTCGCGGGGCTGACCGCCATATCCCCTTGCAGCAACATGGTTCCCGGAACGTGGGCAGCCCTCGGAGCCCGAGGACCGTCGCTTGGAAGGGGCATCTGGCACCGGCGAGGCTATCGCCGCGGATGCCGCCCAACGTCTAGCGGACTTCATCCCTCGCGCGGAGGTGCTGGCAGCATGGTGGGGGGCCACGGATAGCGCGGCCGCGAGCCTAGACCGTGATGCGCTGCAGATTTGCAGGCCTGGACTGCTTGAGGAGGTGCTAGAGGTCTCTGAACTAAGGGTAAGTGCCTGACCCTGAGCAACACATGGCCGTTGGGGGTGTACTGATTGCTTTATCGCGTAGACCTTCGCCCTCAGCTGGGCCTTGCAGGCGGCCCACGTCCGGGAACGGGAGGCCTTGGAGGACCGGCTGCACGTCGTCGAAGGAGCTCTTCGCACGTTGGAGGAGGCGCATTCTGCTAAGGATGACCGCATGCGGCTCTTGGAAGCGGAACGCGTGGGGGCCGTCTCATATGCCACGGAGCTTGTGGCATCGACTCGGCAGGCAGTGGTGGGGGAGCGTGACGGGCTGCTCCAGCAGGTTGCCGTACTGGAGGAAGAGAACGGCCGCCTTGTTGCGTCTCTGAGGGAGCGGGATGAGGCGCTGGGTGCCGCCTCAGCGACGGCATGGGAGGCTATGCTGGCCCTGGAGGGTACCCTTGAAAATCTTGTTGCCGAGGTGCCGCCCCGCTCATTCGGACCCGAAGAGCTTTCATGGACACTTCGACGAATTGCGGAAGCGGCCGATCTTGCTCAGGCGGCCGCGACGTCCTTTGGCAATCACTGCTCTTACGTGACTACATGCCTGGCATGTGCTCTTCTCCGACATCAGGGCTGCCGCCATGTCGACGAATTGGGCGACCCCAGCTGGAGATGCCTGCTGGGGCCAGAGTGATGTCCGGTGCCGTGCGCGCTGTTCGGCCCGCCGTTCGGTTTTTCCACGAACGAATCTGGGAGTACATCGGGGACGCCGCGGCGAAGGTGGAGCTGCGGCGGAACATGTACGGCGAAGGGAACCTTGGTGAGTGGCTGGATGGAGTTGCCCAGCGCAGCGATGACAGGGCCGATGGCTCGAAGCAGGTGTGACCCCAGGTTCTTGTGCGTCGGTGTTGTATGTACTCCATGCTGCGAATGAAGTGAAAATTGCTTCCCTTCTTTTATCCATCGTGCCACTTTATTCCGAGCAGCTGCCCGAAGGGGATGTGTTGCTGATTTCTGACGCCATGACCCGTCGCCGCTTACGGTGCTGGTGGCGGGTCGAAGACTCGCTGAACTTTTGGGCGAATTGCCACTCGGCGGGTGAGGCTTCGGCGCAGAAGGTCGTCCAGGCGAAGCCGGGCGAGTAGTGTTGGTCTGGTGGGTTTTGTAAGCACTTTGCAGTAGTACGGTAGATAAGCCGGAACGTTCGTCCCCACCGTCATGTTTAGGGGCGTCCACTTTGTGCGTTTCTTGTGAAATATGTTGGCTAGTTGGGGTAGACGCTTGAGGTAGGCGCGGAGCTGGCGCCTAGTCGAGGTAGACGCGCGAGCGCTCCATCCCCTACCCTCTGAAGTGGTGGCAGCGGAGCTGGCGTCTAGTCGAAGTAGACGCGCGAGCACTCCGTCCCCTACCCTCCAAAGTGGTGGCACCGAAGTTGGCGCCTAGTCGAAGTAGATGCGCGAGCGCTCCGTCCCCTACCCTCGGAAGTGGTGGCAGCGGAGCTGACACCTAGTCAAAGTAGACGCGCGAGCGCTCCGTCCCCTACCCTCTGAAGTGGTGGCAGCGGAGCTGGCGCCTAGTCGAAGTAGACACACGAGCGCTCCGTCCCCTACCCTCCGAAGTGGTGGCGTGAGGTGGCGTCTGGTCAGTGAGGCGCGCGCGGCGCTCCGTCCTCCTCTTTGGGCAGGATAGGGATAAGATAAGCTTGGGGAGGGACAGGGTCCTAGCCCCATAAGTCCTGTTCTCGGCGGTCGATGGGGGACCTCACGGGCGCCACTGTTTATTGTATTCCGGACAGCGGGACGGTGAGTGAGATCAACAGAGTGCAGTGCATGGCGCCATGCGGCTGCGAGGGAGGTGCCCCTTGCCCTTGTCTGTTGCTTCAGGGCCCCTCGGGGGCCCCTCGGGATAGGGGGATGCGTGGAGTGTAGTTGGTGGAGCCCTGTAACTGGGGTGGGGCAACACTATTGTACCACGTGCCCCTGGGACAGACGATGGGTCTCTTGAGGCGTAATGTCCGCGGTCTTGCTTTCGGGGCTCTTTAAAAGGGGCAAGTGGCCAAGTGAAGCGGCACTCGCTTTTCCTAGACATGGCACCCCTGCAACTTCTGTCGAAACTGCCGTTCCCAGTGTGCCCCAACTTCGCCAAGTAGCGTCGAGGGCTCAGGAGCACGGCTGATGCCGCCTGGGCGATCGCGGGGTTGAACATCCTGCCCATATGGGGGGATGCGACGCCGCGATGTGTTGTCCCCTCACCGGCTGGTGCGGGGTGGTGGGCAATTCACTTGTACTTCATCAAGGCCGCTCCTAGCTTTGGGAGTAGACTTCTATGTCGCACCACCGAGGCCGCCTCACGCCGTGCTGTCCCATATAGGCGCCCGTCCTCTCCCCCAGTCTTCTCCCCTAACTGTTGGACGCTTGGGATGGGGAGGGGTCTTGCGCTTGCGGTGCTACAGGGAGCCGTGCTGCTCTAAGGATGGGCTTCGACTCCTCCAGCTCGGGGCGGCATGCCCTGGGGGGCCTTGGGCGCTCTCCGTCTTGTGCTGCCTTGTTGGGGCGATGCTGCGTCTCGAGCTCGAACGTCAATGGGCGTTCGCTGACCTCACGCCAGGAGACCGCACCCGTGTGGGCGCCTTCGCCGAGCGCGTTGGGTTTCTCAGCTCTTCTGCAGAGGCGTAGGCTATTGAGCTCGTGCGCCTCGCTCCTGCACTTGCGGCCGCCCGTCCATGCGGTGCACGCGGTTTGCTGGAAACGCGAGAAGCCTCTGGAGTCCGTGTGCCGTTGTATGTAGACTCCAGCGAGTGCGTGGGAATATAGTCCACGTCTTATTTATACTCCGGAGAGTACGCGTGGTGATAACACCAGCGCATGCGCAGGACATCCGTGTCTTGTTTAGACTCAGTAGAGTGCATAGGGAAAATATCCGCGTCTTTGTTTGTACTCTGAAGAATACATGGGACTATCAACCACGGCTTATTTAAGCTTCGGAGGGTACACCATCGCGCGCGCGGAACATCTGCGTCTTGTTTAGACTCAGTAGAGTACGCAGAGAAAACATCCGTGTTTTTGTTTGTACTCCGGAGAATGCATGGGACTATCAACCACGACTTACTTAAGCTCCGGAGGGTACGCCAACGCACGCGCGGGACATCCGCGTCTTGTTTATACTCAGTAGAGTGCGCAGAGAAAACATCCGCGTCTTATTTATACTCCGTAGAGTGCGCGCGGAGGCGTCCCCCCGTTGCGTCTTATTTATACTCCGCAGAGTGCGTACGGAGGCGGATCTCGACACTACGTCTTATTTATACTCCGTAGAGTGCGTGCGGAGGCGAATCTTGATGCTACATCTTATTTATACTCTGTAGAGTGCGTGCGAATGCGGACCTCGACACTACGTCTTATTTATACTCCGTAGAGTGCGTGCGGAGGCGAACCTCGACGCTACGTCTGATTTATACTCCGTAGAGTGTGTGCGGAGGCGGAACTCCGTGGGGTGCGTGTGCGGAGGTGAGTCTCCGTGCGGTGCGTGTGCGGAGGTGAGTCTCCGTGCGGTGCGTGTGCGGAGGTGAGTTTCCGTGCGGTGTGTAGGAATATCGACCACGTCTTTATACTCTAGAGAGTACGCGTGGTAGTAACACCGACGCGTGCGCGGAATTCCGCGTCTTGTTTATACTCAGTAGAGTCGCAGGGGAAACTCCCGCGTCTTTTTTATATTCCGGGGAGTTCGTGCGGAGGCTTGCAAATGGCGAACTTTATTTAATTTCCATTTGCGCGGGTGAGCAAGTACAAAAGGTCATCGACTAACCATTGGACTCATTGTCGCGGCGGTGAGATGCGGAGCCTCTGGTGCTTGGGCTGTCGTAGGGCGTGTACAGGCGCCCCTGACCTAAGGGCCTCATTGGACCCCCAGGTACGGGCCTCGGGTTTCGTGCTCCAAGTGCCGAGCCATGTGCTAGTCGTCGAGGATGGTGATGATACCTCGCGGGCCCGGAAGCTTCACACATAAGAAGCCATGGTGTGGTACTGCCCCAAAGGAATTAAGGGTCGGTCTCCCAAAATGGCGTTGTAGGGGTACTGGATATCAACAACATCAAAGGTGGCATCCCTGCTCGCCACGTTGTCATCCTGGCCGAAGGAGACTTGCAAACATATTTGGCCCAGCACCAGTAGCGGCTGACCTCCGAAGCCCTGCAGCGGAATTCGTGAGGGGCTTAGGCGACTTTGGGGGATCACCATCTGGTCGAAGACCTATGCGAACAAAATGTTCACGGAGCTGCCCCCATCGACCAGGACACGCCTGACGTCGCACCCGGCAACCGCGACCTGGATGACTAGGGGATCCTGATAGGGGAACTCCACGCCTTCGGCGTCGGCGGGCGTGAAGGTGATCGCATGCTGCGCCCAATCTGGCGGTGCATAAGCCGGGTACGTCGCCACGTGGTGTAGCCTTCGGGTGTCATGATTGCCTTGGCCGTGCACCTCGCACCACTGTGGGCGGTGTTGGTCGCCATACTTCGCGCGGGCCCAACCGTCGCAGCCCCAGCCTCGGCCTCGCCCCCAACCTCGTCGAGCTCAGGCCCCGCGGCTGGCGGGGGCGTTATCTTCCGAGCTGCCCTCGATGTCGAAGACGTAGCGGGCTCGCCGGGACGTCTGGCAGCCGCGCTGAGGCTTGTCAGCCGGCGTGTCCTTGCGCTGGGAGGCGTCCTTCGACGACTCCTGCCTACACTTGCTACGCGAGGAACTTGCTTTCAACGGGTCGGCGCTCTTCGCGACACCTTCCGCCGGATTGGCATCGACCTCGTTGTCCTGGCGTCACCTCGCGTCTTCTTCCGCCCGGGCGTACTCCTCCATCTTGTTGAAGAGCTTCGCCACTGTCTTGATTGGCTTCCGTGCGTTGTACTCGGCTAGCGGCCCCGGGCGAAGACCCTGTACCGCTGCATTGATGATTGTTGTCTCATTGATATCTTTGACCTGGCAGCGGACCTTCGCGAAGTGTTTGAAATACTCACGGAGCCTTTTTGATGATTTTTGCTTGATTGCGAAGAGCTGATCCGCGTCGAGACGCTCGACGTAGTTCCCCTGGAAGTTGTTGTAGAGGCGGTCGCGAATCTGCTCCCATGCGTATATGGAGTTCGGCTCTATGGTGAAGAACCATGAGAGAGCTACTACCTGTAACGCGAGCGGGAGCCCCTTCGTCTTGGTGGTGTCGTCTCCACCTGCCGCCTCGATGGCGGTCTCGTACACGCGCACAAACTCTCGGGGATCTGTGTCGCCCTTGTACGACGTGACAGAGCTGGGGAATTTAAAATCCTTCGGCCACGCTGCCTGCTGTAGGCCTGCCGATAGCAGGGACTCCGGGTCCACACATCGCAGCGAAGCACGACTGGATGTGGGGGCGTGCCGGCTGTCCGTGCGCTCGGGCGTGGGCTCCGATGGACCACCGATGGGGTCGGCTGACCCCGAGCCTCTCGCATTCTCCGCACGGCCCCCCGGAGATCCGCCAACTCCTACTGGAGTGTGCCGAGGGCTGCTAGCAGGGCGTTCTCCACTGCGGGCGTAGGTGGGGCAATGGGCGCGTCCGGTCGCACGGTCGAGGTAGTCGCAACCACCGCTTGTGTCCTTGGGTTGCTCATCACGTCCGCACGGTGGACTCCGGCGCCGACGGCAGGGCCCATGTCGCCGGCGGGGCTGCTTGGTGCTCCCGCTCCGGGTGTAGGGACGGTGGTCGCGCCTCGGCGGGCGTCGGGGCTACCGCTCCCTAGCACCCGACCGGTATCGTCGGGGTTGACGGTCGCACCGGCGGTGGGGTGGCGCGTGACGCGCGGGGTGGGGTCGGCCGTCGCGTCGGTGGTGGCGGTGTCGGTGGCGTCGGTGGCGTTTGGTGGTGGTGGGGTCGATGGTCGTGCGATGATCGTCGTCATTTTCACCCCCGACCACCAATGCCGAAGCCCTGGTGTTGACGCGGGGCCTCGCCACGACCGCCTCCTTCTTCTTCGTCGCCGATGATGAAGCTTTCTTCGGTGCCATCCTTCCTGCGATCTTGAGGCTTGCTTCCGTTGTCCCCACGGACGGCGCCAACTGTTGTGGCTACAGATCAAACAGAGAGAGGTATGGTAGTGGAGAGTTAGGTGAGCAAAATATCCTCTTGGGTCTTTCCCAAAGGCTGGTCATGATATATATGTGTTCCCTCGTAAGGAGCATCTTTACCATCGTAACCTTACACAGAGTCTTCGACCGAGGGCAGCTACGTCCTTAATACAAGGAGGTGAGAAAGAGCTCGTTGTAAATGGTTACACCGATGCTAGCTTCCAAACTGACAAAGATGATTTTAGATCGCAATCTGGATTTGTGTTCTGCCTGAATGGCGGTGCGGTAAGTGGAAGAGTTCCAAGCAATGACGGTTCTTGATTCTACAATGGAAGTGAGTACATAGCGACTCAAGCCGCCAAAGAATTTGTTTGGATCAAGAAATTTATTTCGAGCTTGGTGTGATGGCTAGTGCCTCCGGTCCAATGGACCTCTCATGTGACAATAGTGGGGCCATTGCACAAGCCAAGGAGCCTAGATCGCACTGTAAGTCAAGCACATTTACGGCGATTTCATCTCATCCGCGAGATAGTGAGAGAGGCGATGTGAAGATATGCAAAGTACAAACGGTTTGAACATTGCAGATCCGTTGACAAAGCCGCTTCCCACCAAAGCATGAGGCTCACACTAGGGCAATGGGTATTAGATACCTACATGGTTGACTCTAGTGCAAGTGGGAGACTGTTAGTGATATGCCCTAGAGGCAACATGGAGATGTTGTATATATATCACATACTATGTTTATGATACATTATTTTGTTCCTTGAAATAGACATCATCATTATTGATCAATGAGTATGTGACTTATTCATGAGACTCTTAAATACTAAGATGTTGCTATTTCTAAATGATCCCTGATCGTATATCATATGAGGAACAAATATGATTCAAAGACAAAGATCAGCATATGTATTGATTGATGATCATGTCTCATGGATCATGGTATGGTGATACCAAATCAATAATATGGACATGTGTTAGTGAACATATGTTGGATAGACCTGCCATGAGACACTGCAGAGATTCCATGTGTCATCAGTTGGTCTCAAGTAGTATTTATGTAGAAATCCTTAGACTTGAGATCATCATGGTTCCCAACATGAGTAGTAGCTTATTTTGGGACTACTAAACACTACTCCGTGGCGGGTAGTCATAAAAGTAGTCTTGGGTTTGCAATGAAACATGTAGTGGGATGTGAATGATCAAGATAGAATTTGCCCCTCCTTATGGGAGAGATATCTCGGGCCTCGATGTAATGGATTATGAAAGTGCATGGCCATGCCAAGTTGATTGAGGAGTCAATCACGAGTTTATAATCCATCACGAATCGAGAGAGTGATTGAGCTATTAAGAGGATGACACAGTCTCGCCTTGAGCTCAATCTATATCGTGAGGCAAAGGGATTCGTACATGAGAGAACATTACGAGTTCACCGATATGATCTTTACATATACTTTGGGGTTAATATGTCTTACTAGAGGCCGCTATTAACATGGTGACCGGAAGGCGTTTCGGGTCACGACCAAGTATACGTGAACCTCTGTGGTCGCACGCTTAACGGGTTGGAACACGATTGAATATGATTCGGATATGGGCTCAATTCGGATAAAGATCGAATAGACTCCTAATGGGCCTCGGTCGCAAGGCCCACGTGAGGAGGTCTATATATATGGAGGCGAGGGTGAGGGGATTCGTCCCTATTAACATCTAGCAAAACCTAGCCGCCACCTCCCGAGCCAAACCCTAGGCGCTCACGAGTGCTAGTACACTCGCGATCGGCGTTCGGCCGGGCGTGTGGATACGGTGGAGGCGCTGCTCGTTGCGATGTTGATCGGGTGCGTGGAGGAGGCGATCTGTTCGGGACGATCGGCTACTTCCACTACTACCTCGGCAGCGTGATTGGATCGGTTTCAATTCTTCTTCATTGCGCAAGCGTCTAAGTGGTAACAATCCATGATCCTTTCTTAGCATGATGTTCTTGGGTGCGCGATAGAAAAGTTTTGTTTTACGCTCGTAGCCTACGCGTATTCCTTTAGTGGTATCGAGCCATCTTGCTTAGTTTGGAATCGGATTAGCGCATATGTAGATATGCGGTAGTAGTAGATGGATCTATTACAGTCTAGATCAGGTGGTTCATATGATGAATCGGTGGTAGCACAGGTTGATGAGATCAATCGGTCATGAGGGGGTTGAAATAGGTATGAGTTGATAGCATCATAAGGCCAAAAAGATTAGTTCGTACTCCTTCTTTGATGTGCGCGCGACTTGCCCCTACCGGCTGGAATCACCATCGGGGCTAGCTGCGCGACTGTCGATGAGATCGAGCCAACGGATCGAGGTCTTGTGTTGTGGTCTCCTCAAGTATACCGATCGCGATGATCAATATGATTGATCTAATGAAAATTGAGACATTTTGAATGGCTCGGATTTGGGTTGATTTGATCGGCTCGATAAGATTTTCATAACGATTTCATAGATGCGATCTATGTAATTCTGTTAGGTAGAATGCGATTCTACGTCTAACTTGTTTTTGCAGGGAATGGTGTGAATAGTATGGCCCTATAACTTATTTGAATGTATGAGATGTATGTGATGCATGTAACATTCGTTCATGGCCTGCGTGTCATGATTATTTCAGCTATTGTTAGCTGTATATATATATTGTATTTAACGACATGCGTGTCGACCTTAATGCTTGAATCTATCTTTGTAATCTTCAATTTCTAGCTATTATAGGTAGTAGCCTAGTTTTGAGGTTACAAACTTTTAAGCATGGTGGCCTAAAGGAGTGATGTGGAGGATGGAGATCGTCTACACCTACTTGGAGATGGATATCACCATTTTTGGGCCATACTACTTCACAGTTAAATGTGTTTATCTATGATGTTATCTATCTTATTCTTATGCAATGATATATGTGATATGTTGCTTTGGTAGGATAGAATCCCTCTTAAAATTAGGTATTAATGCCCTTCCATATGCTACACCAAAAGATAATGATCACCGCATGGTAGGTCTACCAAAGTAGAGTGCCATCGGTTATCATCATCATTTGGGGTAAATGTCGGACATCTACATGCGGAAGCATTTGGTTTACTTAACAAGGTTATCAAAATAGTTTTGGACCTTGGGGCATAGATTGGGGCCGAGGCATACTGATGTCACCCAAAGTAGAGTCACATAGGGATGTGATTAGCAAGATGTTGCTTACCCATGTCACTAGTTTTCTAGCCGTGATGCCAAAGCTCACTAGGAATTAGTGAAATGAGGATCTTTACCCACTATGTAACTTAGAGAGAGTTTTTGTTGCAAAACTCATAGTGGGAGTCTTTTGCTAAATAGTTTAATAAAAGATGAATATAAATATAGTGCTAAACTTTGCATATTCTTATGTTGTAGATCATGTCAGCTAACGCCGCATCCAGTACTTTTAATTTGCGATCTGTTCTTGAGAAAGAAAAACTCAATGGAATAAACTTTTTGGATTGGTATCGCAACTTGAGAATTGTTCTCAAGCAAGAGCGCAAGGAGTATGTCCTTGAGTCTCCTTACCCCGAAGACTTGCACGATAATGCTCTGTGGATCTGCACGGAGAGCTTATGAGAAGCAAACGAATGATTGCCTTGATGTGAGCTGTCTCATGCTTGCCACAATGTCCTCTGAGCTTCAGAAGCAATATGAGAACACAGATGCCTACAATATCATTGTGGGGCTACGTGGTATGTTTGAGAACCAAGCAAGGGCTGAGAGGTTCAATACTTCAAAGTCCTTATTTACGTGCAGGCTTGCAGAAGGGAATCCCGTCCGCCCTCATGTGATTAAGATGATTGGCTACATTGAGAGTCTGGAAAAGCTTGGTTTTCCCCTTAGCCAAGAGTTGGCTATCGATGTGATTCTCCGATCGCTCCCCCGAGCTTTGAGCCATTCATAATGAACTTTAACATGAACAACCTAGACAAGACCACGGTGAGTTGCATGGGATGCTAAAATCTGCCGAGAAAGCATTAAGAAAAGCAGCAATCATGTGATGATGATGCAGAAAGGCAAGGGCAAGCCCTATGTCAAGAGAAGCGCGGTCAAAAGAAAAAAGCTCTGATGCGATCGCGAGCGGTTCTAAGGCCAAGAAAGACAAGAAGGGCGATGCTCATCACGATGCGATTGTTACTCACTGTAAGCAATCGGGACATTGGAAAAGGCGCCCAAAGTACTTGGAGGATCTTGAGAAGAAGAAGGGAAATCGACTTCCACTCGGTATAAATGTTATAGAGATCAATCTTGCAACTTCATCAACTGATTCTTGGGTATTTGATACCGGATCGGTTGCTCACATTTGCAAATCGTTGCAGGGGCTAATAAGAAGTAGAAGTTTGAGGAGAAGCGAAGTGGATCTTCGCGTTGGCAATGGAGCAAAAGTTGCTGCGGTAGCTGTTGGCACCATGCCATTGTCTTTACCTTCAGGATTAGTTTTGGAATTGAATAATTGTTATTGTGTTCCATCTCTTTCAAAGAACATTATTTCTGCTTCATGTTTGCAAGCAGAAGGTTATGACTTTAAATCTATGGACAATGGTTGTTCTCTTTATTTCAAAGATATGTTCTATTGTCATACTCTATTGGTGAATGGGTTATACGTTCTTACTCTTGAAGGGTCACCGGTCTATAACATTAATGCAAAGAGGCAACGTCCGAATGATTTGAATCCCACGTTTATTTGGCACTGTCGCTTAGGTCACATAAATGAGAAACGCATGCAGAAGCTCCATAGAGATGGTATTCTGCACTCATTTGATTTTGAATCATTAGAAACATGCGAATCTTGTTTACTTGGCAAGATGACAAAGGCACCTTTCACCGGTCAAGGTGAATGGGCAAATGACTTATTGGCACTCGTACATACTGATGTATGTGGACCAATGAGCTTAACAGCCAGAGGTGGTTTTCAGTACTTCATAACTTTTACTGATGACTTTAGTAGATATGGGTATATCTACCTGATGAAGCATAAGTCTGAATCCTTTGAAAAGTTCAAGGAATTCCAAAATGAAGTGCAAAATCATTTAGGCAAGACAATCAAGTTTCTACGATCTGATCGTGGAGGCGAGTATTTGAGCCATGAGTTTGGCAATCATCTAAAGAATTGTGGAATTGTTCCACAATTGACTCCGCCAGGAACACCTCAATGGAATGGGGTATCTGAACGGAGAAATCGCACCTTATTAGATATGGTGCGCTCCATGATGAGCCAAAGTGATCTTCCGTTGTCTTTTTAGGGTACGCTCTTGAAACAGCCGCGTTCACACTAAACAGGGTTCCATCAAAATCAGTAGAAAAGACACCATATGAGATGTAGACAGGACAACGTCCTAGCTTGTCTTTTCTTAAGATTTGGGGATGTGAGGCTTATGTAAAACGTTTACAATCTGATAAGCTCACTCCTAAATCTGATAAATGCTTCTTTATCGGGTATACTAAGGAAACAAAAGGATATTATTTTTATAATCAAGGAGAAGGCAAAGTGTTTGTCGCCCGGCATGGTGTCTTCTTAAAAAAAGAGTTTCTCTGAAGAAGGGATAGTGGGAGCACAGTGCAACTTAAAGAAATTCAAGAAACACCTGATAACGTTTCAGCTCCTACAGAACCACAACAGGATGAACAAACTGTTGAAGAACTGTTGTGGACACACCGACCACGTAGGTCGAAAGGTCACGTCGTGCACACGAGAGGTACATGTTCTTGACTACTCAACAAAGGGACATTTTGTTGTTAGACAACGATGAGCCTAAGACCTATGAAGAAGCGATGGTGGGACCAGACTCTGAGAAATAGCTTGAAGCCATGAGATCCGAAATTGAATCCATGCACAGTAATCAAGTTTGGAACTTGGTTGATCCGCCTGATGGTGTTAAAACCATTGAGTGCAAATGGGTTTTCAAGAAAAAGATAGACATTGATGGAAATGTTCACATCTATAAAGCGCGATTGGTGGCCAAAGGTTTTAAACAAATTCAAGATGTTGATTATGATGAAACTTTTTCGCCCGTCGCAATGCTAAAGTCTATTCGGATCATTCTAGCGATTGCTGCATATTTCGACTATGAAATATGGCAAATGGATGTCAAAACAACTTTTCTTAATGGAAATCTGAGTGAGGATGTGTACATGACACAGCCCACGGGTTTTGTCGATCCGCAATCAGTTGGAAAGATATGCAAGCTCCAAAGATCCATTTATGGATTAAAGCAGGCATCTCGGAGTTGGAACATTCGTTTTGATGAAGTAATCAAAGGGTTTGGTTTCATCAAGAACGAAGAAGAGCCTTGTGTTTACAAAAAGGCTAGTGGGAACGCACTCGTATTTCTGGTCTTATATGTGGATGACATATTACTGATCGGAAATGACATTCCTTTGCTCGAATCTGTTAAGTCTTCATTAAAAAATAGTTTCTCTATGAAAGACTTAGGAGAGGCAGCATATATTCTAGGCATCAAGATCTATAGAGATAGATCAAAAAGGCTAATTGGATTAAACCAAGATACGTACATTGACAAGGTGTTGAAAAGGTTCAACATGCATGATTCCAAGAAAGGTTTTCTACCTATGTCACATGGTATAAATCTCAGCAAGAATCAGTGTCCTAGTACACCTGATAAGCGGGATAAAATGAATGCGATTCCATATGCTTCGGCTATTGGGTCCATTATGTATGCCATACTTTGTACACATCCAGATGTTTCGTATGCTTTAAGTGCTACGAGTAGATACCAGTCAGATCCAGGTGAAAGTCACTGGATTGCCGTAAAGAACATCTTGAAGTACTTGAGAATAACTAAAGATGTGTTCCTTGTCTATGGAGGTGAGGAAGAGCTCGTTGTAAATGGTTACACCGATGCTAGCTTCCAAACTGACAAAGATGATTTTAGATCGCAATCTGGATTTGTGTTCTGCCTGAATGGCGGTGCGGTAAGTTGGAAGAGTTCCAAGCAGCAGACGGTTCTTGATTCTACAATGTAAGCCAGTACATAGCGGCTTACGAAGGCGCCAAAGAGGCTGTTTGGATCAAGAAATTTATTTCTGAGCTTGGTGTGATGGCTAGTGCCTCCAGCCCAATAGACCTTTACTGTGACAATAGTGGGGCCATTGCACAAGCCAAGGAGCCTAGATCGCACCAGAAGTCCAAGCACATTTTACGGCGATTTCATCTCATCCGCGAGATAGTGGAGAGAGGCGATGTGAAGATATGCAAAGTACAAACAGATTTGAACATTGCAGATCCGTTGACAAAACCGCTTCCCCAGCCAAAGCATGAGGCTCACACTAGGGCAATGGGTATTAGATACCTACATGGTTGACTCTAGTGCAAGTGGGAGACTGTTAGTGATATGCCCTAGAGGCAACATGGAGATGTTGTATATATATCACATACTATGTTTATGATACATTATTTTGTTCCTTGGAATAGACATCATCATTATTGATCAATGAGTATGTGACTTATTCATGAGACTCTTAAATACTAAGATGTTGCTATTTCTAAATGATCCCTGATCGTATATCATATGAGGAACAAATATGATTCAAAGACAAAGATCAGCATATGTATTGATTGATGATCATGTCTCATGGATCATGGTATGGTGATACCAAATCAATAATATGGACATGTGTTAGTGAACATATGTTGGATAGACCTGCCATGAGACACTGCAGAGATTCCATGTGTCATCAGTTGGTCTCAAGTAGTGTTTATGTAGAAATCCTTAGACTTGAGATCATCATGGTTCCCAACATGAGTAGTAGCTTATTTTGGGACTACTAAACACTACTCCGTAACTGGGTAGTCATAAAAGTAGTCTTCGGGTTTGCAATGAAACATGTAGTGGGATGTGAATGATCAAGATAGAATTTGCCCCTCCTTATAAGAGAGATATCTCCGGGCCCCTCGATGTAATGGATTATGAAAGTGCATAGCCATGCCAAGTTGATTGAGGAGTCAATCACGAGTTTATAATCCATCACAGAATCGAGAGAGTGATTGAGCTATTAAGAGGATGACACAGGTCTCGCCTTGAGCTCAATCTATATCGTGAGGCAAAGGGATTCGTACATGAGAGAACATTACGAGTTCATTGATATGATCTTTACATATACTTTGGGGTTAATATGTCTTACTAGAGGCGCTATTAACGTGGTGACCGGAAAGGCGTTTCGGGTCACGACCAAGTATACGTGAACCTCTGGTCGCACGCTTAACGGGTTGGAACACGGTTCGAATATGATTCGGATATGGGCTCAATTCGGATAAAGATCGAATAGACTCCTAATGGGCCTCGGTCCGCAAGGCCCACGTGAGGAGGTCTATATATGGAGGCGAGGTGAGGGATTCGTCCTCGTTAACATCTAGCAAAACCCTAGCCGCCACCTCCCGAGCCAAACCCTAGCTGCTCACGAGTGCTAGTACACTCGCGATCGGCGTTCCAGCCCTGGACGTGTGGATACCGGTGGAGGCACTGCTCGTTGCAGTGTTGATCGGAGTGCGTGGAGGAGACGATCTGTTCGGGACGATCGGCTATTTCCACTACTACCTCGACGCGCGTGATTGGATCGGTTTCCAATTCTTCTTCCGCTGCGCTGCGCGTCGAAGTGGTAACAATCCATGATCCTTCCTTAGCATGATGTTCTTAGGTGCGCGATAGAAAAGTTTTGTTTTCTGCTTCCGTAGCCTACGCGTATTCCTTTAGCCTGTAGTGGGGAGGAGATGGTTTTGGGTGTGGCGATCTGGAAGTGTATTTGGGGAGAATGGAGAGGGGGGCTGCTGTCTAGGAATGGAGGCAAAAGGGGGAGGGGTGGAAGAAGACGTGGGAGATGGGGGTGGCACTGGATGGTGAAGGATGGGGCTAGAAGGAAATGGCGCAGGGGGGGAGAAGGGGAATGGAGAAGAGCTGCGGCTTGGGAAGAAGGGGAAGTGGCAGCTTGGAGCAGGGAGAGGGGAAGATCAGGATGATGGTGGCGGCTGGGAGGAAGAAGGAGACATTGGGGAGAAGGAGACGCACAAGAGAAAGAATGAGTGGGGGTGGCGGCTGCAATGGGATGAAGTGAAGGCCTGTGTGTGGATTTTTGGGAGGAGGCGCAGGATGGAGAGAGGCGGCTTGGAGGCAGTGGGTGGCTGTGTGTAGTGGAGGAGATGGGGGGAATGCAGGAGGAAGAAGGTGAAAATGGATGTGGCGGCTGTGGTGGTGGATTCGTTTTGGGGCTGCCTCCTCTCCCCCTTTTATATGAAATCTCAAAAACCCTAGTGCTCTTGGTATATTTGCTCTTTGGCCCCTCATTTCAACAGATTTTTCAACCCTAGCTTCTTCCATGCTGATCTTCTGTGTATTTTGCGCCTCGTCGCGCCGTCCTGCAATAAAACTACAAAACCCGTAAACAGTCGAAATAGGAGGCATATAAATGTATAATCGATGAAATTATTGCCAATATTTGCTACTCAAAGCAGGGTTATGACATAAAAATAAAGGGCAAAAATGACATCAGCACGTATCTTGTACTTTTCAGTTAAATATATTGTTCAACTGAAAAGAATTATTAAGTCGCATGAAATATGGTCAGGTGAACTCTAATTTAATTGGGTCATTGTTTCTTATATTTGGAGACCCATACTCGATATATACAAACCTAAAGTGAAGATACGTGATGAGGATGTCCCATCTACTTCCACATCTAGTGTGCATGAGAATGTTCATGAAGCTGAACCTACGATACAAGAACCAATGACTCGAGCGCAAGTACGTCAACTTAACTATCAGGTGAATGCGTTTCTAAATTTGCATACAAATAATTCAAAGAATAGAATACTATTTAATCCTTGTGATGATTTAATTGTTCTTAGAAATCATGGCGGAGAACCACGTCAACCAAGTCTACAACTAGAACCGTCTAGCGCAAACTAAGTCATGTTCGTGAGATCAACTCAGATTCGGCCCTCCTTACAATGTCTACTTCAAATGTGCATAACTTTTGAATATGAACTCCGTTTGAGGCGTGCGAGTATAGCATAGAAAGAATAACTCGTCCACTTTCCAATGGATCTGGCATCACCACTAAATTCCTTCTGTGAGCACCGCAATTTCCCAAATAATCCGACACTGATTTAGCCTAATAGGACTAACTTTAAATGCTCATAGATTTCGCATCAAGAGTTCATTTGGAATGTGTGTGTACAGCACAAAGCTTATGTCGCCCTCTTTCCAACGGATTTGGCCCCATCGTAAAATTTCGTCTGTGCGTGATGAAATCATCAAAACAATCTTTCGGTTTCGAAAATAGAGATAGAATCAAATACAATTTGATTACTTTCCATGTGTAACTTTCCATAAGCAAGGGTCTGCGTACCCCTATAAATAGATGCTCAATTGGCTATGTAACACAGATCATCTTTGAGAAAAATCAATCTACTAAAGTTCGTTCGAGTTCATCACTACCACCAAAATTCTATAGGGAATTGGGAGTGTTCTTGAATCAAGATCGTTCAGTCTTTCCACTGAGAATTGGGTGCACGATAGATCTTCGCTTAGTGGTCGACGAAATCTACACGAGTGTATTTTGGCGGATTAAAGAGTGTTCATCCCTTACACTAGCATTGGAGGATCATTGCAATTTATCAAGACTCCCATGAGTATCCATCCTATATCGAGAAGATCGGGTGACCCCGTATCATCTTGGTATCAGAGCACGGTTTACTCGGTGGAATCTTATCCCTTTACTTTTTAGTTCGTTACTTTCTGTCCTATAGTCCATATAGCTGAAAATTGCCTCACAAAAAAATTCCAAACCGTAGTTTCGCATCTATTATTTTCGTGAGTTTTATTAAGTCTTGATCCATTAGAAATTTTGTTTACATGCTGATCATTGTGTCTTTTGTGTAGCTTAATCTTTGCATATCAATTTTCTTAAAAATCCGCTAGTTGATCTTTCGACTAGCATAAAAAAAAGTAGATTCAATTTACCTTTCGAATTCTTGTTCTGCCTGTCCACGTAAGATCTTTGTGCATCTTAAAGAATATCATATCCGGACATATCTGGTTTTCTTTTTTCTTCTTTGATTCGGTCGCAAGAAACCCTAGTCGTCACGAAGTTGGGCACCGCAATGAATCCTAATCTGACACGTTCGAACCGTCCGAAGTTTGTTGCGGTTTGAATTCCGAACGTCTATTGAGGTTTCACTTAAATCTTTTGACCCTTGAGACTAGTTTTTGATAATTGCATATGTGGCTGCTCTTAAATTAGTTATTTCGACTGAATATTACCAATTTTTCGTAAATCACTCATTCAGTTGACACAAAAAAAATTGAAAGTTTATACCCCTGTGTTTTTTCAAAAAAAAAATTTGTGACTCATATACCTCATTAGACTCAGAATAATAATTTGAATCTTTTGAGTCACTAGCTGGGTAGACAAAAAAAGTGCAAAAAAAACAGAGAGCAAAAAAAAAGTGAAAAAGAGGCTGAACTTGAGTAAGTGTTTTATGCTATAAATTTAGTTAGAGTTTTAATTTCTTTGAGCACTCTTGTACCCTTAATTCATATTATTGCAATTGGCTAGTGTCTCTCCTAGTACTTGATGCAAAATGTAATAATATTTTTTGATTGTTTTCTTTAGCTTATTCCTTTGTTTGTATTGAGTCACATTGATCATTGCATGCGCGTTCATATTCTTCACTTATATCTTTTGAATCAGCACATAAGCAAGAGTTTTCTAGCTTGGATTATTACTTAATTCAATAACATCGTGAAATTTAGATTGTGTAGGATAAATACTTCCTAACCAAGCTCCACTAAATATCCTTTGCCGTGCAATTGTGAGTTACTTTTAAATCCGCTTGATTATCATTTGCTATTATAGCCACCACCAAGTGTAAGTTTCTTTTTGGTCTCAATTCACTTCGAAAAGGTAAGAACTGTACTTGGTGAGAAAAAAGTGAGATAGAGTGAACTCCACATACCGTATATATGTTGTGATATTTGTGCGTTCTTTGTGCCATTAATTATAACAGGTGGAGATGATAATATGGGAGAGGAGCATACCCTGACGGGTCGTTTTCAATTCCAAGCTTCGAGGGGGACTTTGCGCAATGAGTTCGCCGCCACTTCTTCCACCTTGAAAGAGCAACTCAAGGCAGAGATCAATAATTCCGCGCAAGATATGCACGTTGAAATGAACCAATAAGAAGAAGATAGCTTCATTCCTTTCTATAGAAGTGAAGATGCAGAGGAATATCTTGAGTGTGAATAGTAAATAGAGAAAGTGCTCAGATTTCAAAAGATTTCTAAGACTCAAGAGGTGATGCGTGCCACTAAAGAGTTTGAAGATTATGCTTATAGTTGGTGGCAAAAACGATTTAGAAAAAATTCATTAAATCTTGGACAGATTTGAAGGCACTCATGAGGAGAGAATTTGTGCCATCTTATTATACGCGGGGATTGCTTCGCCATCTGGAGAGTATCACACAAGGGAGTAACACTGTTCAAAAATATTATTTTGAGCTACAAGATGCATTACGTCGGGCCGATGTCACTAGTGCATTAAGAGAGAAGGCATACTTCAAAGAGGGATTGAATTGTAAGATCGCCACTACACTTCAACATAAATATTTTTGTAGTGTGTGTGATCTTGCAAATTGTACTATTGAAGAGGAGAAGAGGATTATGGGGAAGCATACACCACAGTATAATCCATGTCCATACCTTAGTTCTTCTGCCCCTTTAATCAAGATACACCACAACCCATATAGCTCCTGAGATACATCACAACCTATGCGAGGATGAGAGCCACATAGCCAAATTAAGTGAGAGTGATAAAAAGAATGAGCTGGGTGATTCCACCATATGTGAGGTTGAGAGTATCCAAATTGAGAGTGTGGGAGAGACATTAAAAGAAAAGAGAGAAGTAGAAGATAGACAAAGTGAGGATGAATCTGAAACTAACACATTAATATCTACTTCTAGTATTGTTTCTTACATTGTGCAGGTTGACATTAAAGATAAAAAATTGAACGTTCAACAATTAGCATCTTTGAAGACAAATGAGGAGGAGATAAGCACGAAAAGGGATGAAGAACTTGCTGCCCCGTGGGTACATCCTAATAATTTTAAACCCCCAACACCTACATCATCTGAGGAGGACGATAAAGGTAACAATAGTAGTACTAAATTTAATTATGCAAAGGTGAGTAATTGTGAGAACTCATATGATCAACCGAAAACTCCATGTTCTAAAATTTCTATGCTTAATTTACATAATATGGAATTATTACTCATAAGAAAGTTCTTACTAGAATATCTCCTAATGATTCTTTATGCTATATCATGTTTGATGATCCTAGAGAGCTATCTACTGTGATTGATAATGTTGCTAAAATTTTATGTTCAAAATAACTAATTAGTACCTATGCCTACACATATAAGTTCAATTTGATTGGAGATTATGGTGTCGATGATAAATTTTATGTTCACAGAATTTGCATTACATGTGATAAGCTTACTGAATTGAAATTACATATTGTGGATAAACAATCTTTTGTGCCATGTCATGATAACAATGAGATGAATGTTAACAATAGTGTTTACTGTTTAGAAAGATTTCATTAGTCTACTTTTTTTATCTTTGATGTACAATCATGTAAACATAATTAAAATAGCGCTGTTGAAGCATTAAAGGCGCTCAAAATTTTCTTCCCCATATCTCAACAACTAAATCTAATTTTGCCCGTTAATGATCTATCCATGTCCTTAGAAAAATCAAGGATGACTTTCTTTTATGGGAGAAAGAATGATGTGAAAAACAATATTGCAATACATATATCTTTTGCTCACTGCTGTAATCATCGGTTTATGCAAAAATAATAAGAATGCCACAACAATTGACTCTTATATATACCATGCATATGTGTTATTTTTTTTGTTTACTACACCTTTAGAAGTTCATGATGAGATAAGCTGATGAAGTGTTGAAGACAAATATATATATGTCATGCATACACATTGTATTATTTGTTTAGTACAATTTCAGGCTATCAAAAGCCGAGGACGGCTTTTCTTGAAGAAGAGGAGGATGATGCGGATACGCACGTGTCTTGTACTTTTCAGTTAAATATATTGTTCAACTGGAAAAAATTATTGAGCCACATGAAATATGGCCAAGTGAACTATAATTTAATTTGGTCATTGTTTCTTATATTTGGAGATGCAGAACTATAATTTTATGTAATTGTATGCAAACCCATACTCGATATATACAAATCTAAAGTGAAGATGCGTGACGAGGATGTTCCAACTATTTCCACATCTAGTGTGCATGAGAATATTCACGAAGCTGAACCTACGATATAAGGACTAATGACTTGAGCGCCAGCACATCAACTTAACTATCAGGTGAATGCGTTCCTAAGTTTGCATACAAATCTTTCAAAGAATGGAATACTATTTAATCCTTGTGATAATTTAATTGTCCTTAGGGACCATGGAGGAGAACCACGTGAGTCAAGTGTACAAGTAGAACAGTCAAGCGCAAATCAAGTCCTATTCGCGAGTTCAACTCAGATCCGGCCCTTCTGACAGTGTCTAATTTAAATGTGAATAACTTTTGCATACGAACTCTGTTTGAGGCGTGTGTGTACATCATAGAAATAAGAATTCGTCTACTTTCCAATGGATCTAGCCTCACCTCTAAATTCCTTCTATGCGCACCGCAATTACCAAAATAATCCGACGCTGATTCAGCCTGACAGGACCAACTTTAAATGCTCATAGATTTCGCATCAAGAGTCCATTTGGAATGTGTGAGTACAACATAGAAAGCATATCTCACTCTCTTTCTAACGGATCTAGCCCCATCACAAAATTCCTTTTGCGCATGACGGAATCTTCAAAACAATATTTTGGTTTTAGAAATAGAGGTAGAATCAGATATGATTTGATTACTTTCCATGTGTTGGAAAGTTTTCATAAGCAAGGGGCTGCGTGCTCCTATAAATAGAGGCTCAATTGACCACGTAACACATACCACCTTAGAGAAAAATTAATCTACTAAAGTTTGTTCGAGTTCATCATTGCTACCAAAATTCCATAGAAAATTAGGAGTGTTCTTGAATTAAGATTGTTCAGCCTTTCTACTAGGAATTGGATGCACGATAGATCTTCGCTTGGTGGTCGGCAAAATCGACACGAGTATATTTCGGCAGATTAAAGAGTGTTCGTCCCGTGCATTGGCATTGGAGGATCATTGCAGTTCTGAAGGACCGAAATGGCAACAGATGGGGGTGAATGTTGCAGAAAATTGCACTTTTAAAACAGCACTAAAACTGCAGGAAACTACACTTAAAACAACACTGCTGGCTGAGAATAGAGTAGAGAAAATAGCAACTGAAAGTAACACAAATTGCTGTCCAAAATAGCCTGAAAATCACAAAGTAAAAGCTGAAAAGCACAAAGTAAAAGCTGAAAGCTGAACCAAAAATCAGTAACTAGCAACAGCCAAATAACCACAGATAGATAGCAGAAAATAGCAGGAACTGAACACAGAAAATGCTCCCAGAGACCTGGCTGAAACATCTAAAAAGAGAGGCAGAGCAAGCCGAAAGAACTGGAAGAAAAATTCAGAACAAAACAGCAAACAGGGAACACATAAACTTATCTCTTGTTACTTCCTGACTGCAAGAATCAAATATTTTACTCTCGAAAATACTAGCCAACGGGCCTTGTGAATATCCATCCTACGTCGAGAAGATCGGGCGACCCCGTATCAGCTAGAACATACATTGCTGTGAAGGATAAGGTTTTTTGTTTTCTTGCATTTGGTGCCTACATTGATGCCTTTCAACATTGGCGTGCACTCATGTGCATTGATGGGACATTCTTGACCGAGAAGTACAAGAGGTAGATCTTGATAGCAGTCGGTGTGGATGCTAACAAACAAATCCTTCTCATGGCTATTGCATTTGTGGAGAGTGAAATCTTCGATGGTTGCTTGTGGTTCTTTAGGCATCTCAAGGTTGGAGTCGTTGGTGAACACCCAGGAGTTTGCATAATATATAACCGACATGCCAAGTTGATTAAGGCCATTAAAAAGCTGATAGAAGATCTAGATCAGTTTTTTCCTTGGTGTGACCTAGAAAACCATTGGAGCATGCGGCACTTGGGGGCTAATTTTTTCAAGTAGTCAGGAGCAAGAGGCTGATGAACCTATTCAAGAGGCTGTGCAAGAAGAACCAATAGAGAAAGTTTGATGCACTCTAGGATGGCAAGGAACATCAAATGTTTCTTGCATTGGATCAAGTCTGAGCCAGGGAATAAGTGGGCATTGCTTTATGACACCAACAACACAATATATAGTATAATGACAACCAATCTAGCCAAGGTGTACAATTGGGTGATCAGAGGCCTACATGGCATGCCCCTCATTGCAATCATCGAGGGTATGTTGCATGGTATAATCAAGTACTTTAGGGAATGACATAGTGTTGCTGCATTGGATTCTGAATGCACAACACCCTATTGTACCAAGATGATGGAGTACATGGCCAAGAAAAGTGAGAAGGCCCGAATGCACTCGATCTTCATTATGGGCACCACAGAGCTTTAGTTCGAGGTATTGCTAAGGAATAGAAGTAGATTGGGAAAGGCGAGTGGAGTCATCATGCACGAAGTGAGCCATGGACAAACGGCAACAACAATTGTTAGTGCACGTGTAACAAGCCAATTCTCCTTCACAAGCCATGCTTTCATGTGTTGGCCACATATGGCATGATCAAGATGAACTCCGTGCAGTACATGTCAAGCTTCTTCATGAAGGAAATGTGGTTCAAACTTGGAGTGGGGAGGTCCATGGATTCTATATTGTTGGTAACTTTATAGAGGACGTTATTCAACATAGGATATGGGTTCCTGATTTGGACTTGCCGAAGGGTGGTAAGTGTCGTTGGTAGACTTGTTGTATCCAAAATGACATAGATGAATATAGTCATAGGAAGAACAAACGCACAAAGCATAATGGATCAGGTGAAGCTCATGATGGCATAAGGGGGAGTCAACTAGTGGTAGTCATAGGCGAGGCCACCGAGGAGGTTGTAGAGGGCGAGATGTTGTAGATCATGAAGCTAGAGCTGCTACCTAATCCGTGCTTACCTACAGTTTGTGTCGATGTTGGGTCTACTTTGTTCCTATCATTGTGGTCAATTTAGGTAATCTATTTCATGGTTGTATCCCATTTGCTACGAGCTACCTTTACTTTAGACATGTTGCTACTTTATTCAAAAATGTTGGAAACACAACTTGTAGGCTAAGTAGTACTCATGTGTTTCTTGTGTTCTATTTATGCTTAATTGTAATAATTTTATAGGGATAATTTTTTGTTTTATTATTACCTTCTAGTTCATTCTAGTTAATTTATTGCATTTCTTATTTGTGAAATATTTACTTCTTTCTCAAATTGTTACTAACTTCTTTGTTGTTTTATAGGCATGGCGAGTCAAGGTGGTGGCGCCGTTTGGCTGTATGACCTTTTGGACTGCTAGCTTGATGGTCGACACCACAGCTAGCTACGTACTTCACTTCCCCAGGGTGATAGCCTCTCAGTGAGTTGGGAGTGCTATTGACTCACACTCTGTTGAAGTCTTGGAGGCTAGACTAGTATTGGTTCTCCAAGTAAGACAATTCTTAATTGTTCCATCCAATGTTTACTAAAGTTCACACACTTGCATCCTTCTCTTCAATGCTGCACTATAGGTTTTGAGCCACCGGACTTCTTCCTCTCACATGGATATTGCAAGCTACTCAAGAGGATGGCGCCGACTAGGATGCTACCTTGGGGACGGACGTTGAGCAATGCCCGTGCTTTCCTTTCGACCGCTCCCTCCTCACCGTCACTGGTAGCCGAATACACACACTTTCCACCTACTATGCGATGAGATGGCACCCCCTCTATAGGATGTGTCCATGATCATTGGGCTATCCATCGACAGTCACCTAGCTATGCCACAGGAGCCTGGGGATGATTGGTGGGTTGAGTTGTTATAGAGGTTCCACCGAATTCTACCACTGCCACAGGAGAGGGAGGTGCCCTATTAGGTCTTCGTGGAGAGTCAGAAGCATAGGCTGATGCAGAGGTGGCTAAAACAGTTCAGGGTTAGTGCATCTACAATTTTGTAATGCTTTCATCCAGTTTGCTCAGGCGATTGCCAATGCAGACGTTGAGGTGGTACTGTAGTTTAACTGTGGTTCAACTATGCTGTGCGACACACACCATACCCTCTATGACACTTGCCTCAGAAGCAAGCTGATGTCCCTATTGGCCATTTGCTCTCTTCTATTCTAGCTGTGGTTGTTCAAGCATTTCTAAATCGGATGACTGTGGGTAGAGGGGAGGGTCTACAACGGGGACATGTACGATAGGGACAACGTCAACTAGCCAACCGTGGGATCCTTATGGTGTTGTCTAGTGGTAAGTGGTTCTTAATAATGTCAATGCAAGCTTTGGGACATCCACCTTATTCATTATGTTTTGACATCGTGCTTTCTCATTTGTAGCCATAGTGGGTCGGTCTCCATGCGCGCAGCGTGTACGACTACTTCATGGAGGGCTTTGACCAGATCATGGATGGGCAGGTGTGGTGGGATTTGTACACACAGGAGAAGGTGAACACCCATGCATTTGTCGGGCTATCTAGCCTTTGCATGAGGAAGCTGGCTCACATGAGGAAGCTAGTGTTCGAAGTCTTCGTGAATACACCATTCAGCACATGGTGAGGCAATTCAGACAATGACAACAGTTCCCAGTTTTGTTGGGACAATTGGTGCCAGCCATTACGCACTCATAAGTGATTTGTGTATGTAATTCAAGTGTGTTATACAATATTATTGCGACTGACTAACTAACCTCAACTCTTCATAGGAACCCTAAGAAGGGTGCATACGACATGCATACGAACTAGGGGGAGCTCATGGATCCTTGGATTAAGAAGTGGGAGGGGGCCTTGGGGTATGTTGTTCAGGAGGATGCTCCCTATGACCCAACATGTAATATCCTGAACGTCGTTTCGGCGTCGGTTTTTAAAAATATTCGCAGAGTCGCCCGGGTTTTTAGTAAAGCACAGGAAGGGAAAAAATAAAATTATGAAATAGCAATAAATTAAAAATGAATAAAATATATTATAAAATAAAAAATATTTTAGGGGCTGGTTGGAGGGTGAGCTTGCCACCTTGGGCCCTTTGGCCCAAGGGGGTGGTCGCACCCCCAACCCTAACCCTAGCCGCCCCACCCCCCCATAAAACCCTTGAGGCCGTAGCCCCCTCCCCCTTTTCCACCCCCAGCCGCCACCCCCTCCCCTCCCATTGCGCCTCCACCTCTCCCCCCATGGCTGCTGTCCATTGATGCAAAGGGGAAAGCAAGGAAGGAGAAGATAAGGAAGGGAAGAAGGAGAAGAAGAGGGATGATCCCAAGGGGATCCACTAGGTAACTCTTCCTCATCCTAAATCCCTCTGATTTTGCTGCAATTAGGGTTCTTAACCTAAGAATTGGTGGGGATTAGCAAGTAGATTCTACGATTAGGGAATTCCCACTGTCCGCCTGTAGATCAATTCGCGCAGCACTACTATTTGCGCAATTTAGACCTATGAAATGATTTTTTCTACGAGTCTGCCCAATAGGAAAATTGTAGACGACAACAAGACCCATCTACTGTATTTTTTGTGACGAATATTGTGTGTTTGATATGAGGCCTAAGGGGCCATATATATAGAGGAGTACAGGAGAATATGTCATATAGAGATAAGGCATATATGGAATAGAATACAGACTCTATCTCCTAATATGGATTCTATCTCCTTAACACCCCCCTTCAAATGCAAAGCGTATGCAATAGCATTACATTTTGAAAGAGTTGATACTAAAATAGTAAACAAAATCTGAATACTTAGATGGATATAAACGAAAGACTCAAAATCCTAAAAGACTCGAAATACTGAGCAGCAAAATACTAAGTAAAACCAAAAAAGCCTAAGATCTGACGAGGAAGAGCCGCGATGGGCGGCTGTAGGAGGCGAAGGCGGATCTAACGAGGAAGAGTCCGCGATGGACGGACGGCGGTGAAGGGATTTGCGACGAGCGGACGGCGGTGAAGGGATCCGTGGCGGCGGATCGGCGGCGGACAATCGGCGAGGCGTGCGAGGACGCGGACAGGCGGTGGAGATCCGAGATGAGGACGCTGCGAGGACCGCGACGGCGGGCGGGCGGCGGCGGGCGAGGCGGGCGGCGATTGGGAAGCCGCGACGGGCGGCTGCCCTCTTTGCAACGTGGGCGAACCGGCGAACTCCACGATCCGACGAAGGCCCGAGTCGGCGGAGGCGAATCGATCCGACGAGGAAGCGGACCGGATGAAAGCCGAAGGGCGGATGACGGGGCAGAGGCGGATCTGAGGTGGCGACCTCGGGCGAACGAGGTGACGACAGCGCTGATGCAGCCCACCGGATCGAGGCGACGGTGGCCCGGATCTGGGCGTCCTCGAAGGCGGCGGCTCGCCGGGCCGGATCCGAGCGGACAGCGGTGACTGCGACGGCAGCTAAAAGGGCGGTTGCTACGACGGGCGGCGACGGCTGCCCGGATCCACGACAGGTGACTGGTGGCGAAGGGATCCGCGTCGCTGCGACGGGCAGCGGCGGATCTGACGAGGAAGAAGCCGACGAGCGAACGGTGGACGTCGACCGAAGGGATCGATCCGATGAGCGGATGGATCTGATGAGGCATCCGAGGATGAGGACACTATAGTGGTAGTGTTGACCGCAGCAGTAGAAGGCAGCATCACCCAACAGAATGTACAGTATGTACTGGGTACAGCTGCAGATTGTTGGTTGGCACTTATGGATCGCTCTTGACATCAGCAACCCGAGCGACGCCAACCGACACAAAAGGGTCCGGGCGGCACCGACTGACACAAAAGATTTGTGCGAGCAGAAAGCTCGGGGGGAAAACTCCAGGCGGCGCAGGTTCGTGCTCCCGCAGAAAAACCGCCGACAGGCGATTTCCTCTCCACCGACTAAAGATCTGGGATCCAGGTGGCTTCTCCGAAGGCGGGACGAGACACCCAACAGAGGCGGTCGGCGGCGGCCCAACAGAGGCGGTCGACGGCGGATCTAAGGAAGAGCCGACGGCGGATCTGACGAGGAAGCGGCCCGGGCGATGAGCGGCGGCGGGCTGGCCCCAGGTGGATCGGACGAAGCGACCCCCCAGGCGCAGCCACGGGAGCACCAGATCTGGCGCGGGCCAGCGACGGGAGGCGGCAGGGCCGATGTAGCCGGCGCGCGGAAGGAGCCGAAGGGCGGACAATGGGCGGATGGACGGGAAAGCCCGGATCCAGCGGCGTGGTGCCCGGATCCGGTGTTCAGTGGCCGGCGGCGACGGGCTGGCGACCCCGAAGGCGGCGGCGTAGATGTGGCCCGGCCCGAGAAGCCTTCGGTGCAGATCTGATGAGGGGACTTTTCCAAGCGGTGGCAGCGACCGGCTTCCCTAGGCGATGGCGGCCCGGATCTAAGGCCTAAGATGGCAGCCCGGCTCCCCAGGCGACTAGACGAGGCGAGCAGATGAGCGAGGCAGAGCGGATCTGATGAGGCGGCACTCGGGTGGAGATCCGAGCGGAGATTCCCAAGCACAGCGTGGAGATTCCCAGGCGGCTTCAGGTCAAGCGGAGCTGAGCAGCCGACGTGCTGTCGACGGGATAAATCGAAGAAGTGGCTGCCCCCGGGAGTAGAAATTGATCCTCCTGGGGGTGGCGATGGCGGAAGATGTACGGAACTAAATGTTAGGGTTTGAACCTTAGCTCTGATACCATGTGACGAATATTGTGTGTATTGATATGAGGCCTAAGGGGCCATATATATAGAGGAGTACAGGAGAATATGCCATATAGAGATAAGGTATATATGGAATAGAATACAGACTCTATCTCCTAATATGGATTCTATCTCCTTAACATTTTTTTTCCAAATTTTTGGCTATAGGATTTGGGCATAGCAGGGTCAGGAACCTCGCTGTCTGTCAGGAGTGCAGACTGGGACAGATTGCTGTTCAGGTGTGATTTAAGGTAGTAGACGATTTTTATGTTTTTGGTCACAATTGTAAAAAATGTAGAGAATTCAGTAATCTAACTACTGTATAAAAATCATAATTTTTAGAGCCTTACACTGTGGTTGGGATGTGTTAGAATCTAGCTGCCCAGATTGCCATAACAGAGAACGTCCTCTGTTTTGCGCATTTAGTTACACCTTGTTAGAAACAAAATAAAAATATGGGATCTACATGAAAAGTGAAGGTATGTAAGTGAGGAATCCAGAAATATCTCTCTCTCTATAAAAGGTTTAATAATCTTAAAGATACAAAAAAATTAAGCAACGCTGCTGCAGTGGGAAGATTGTAGAACCGTTAAGCGGAGAGGGGTGTTGGGGGGGTTTTGGGGTTTAGCGACATCTTTACTTCTTAAGTCACATTTTCATTGCTATTGTATTGTGCTGAGAGGTACTTTTGGACATGTGGTTTTGCTCCTGAATGCACGTGATTGCTTCGCTTTAACGGTAGAGGCAAGTAAATATATCGGTTGTGCTACTATTTAACTCGTTAATCATTCTACATTCACATTAATTAATTCTCTTAATTTGAGGTGTTATGTTATTATTACATGCTTCCTTAAAGTGGTCCACGTGGTAGTATTTTAAGAATTCAACTGTTTATGAACTTGATGGTTTAATTGTGGGTATGTGGAATTGTTCTTGATGAAACAAATATAGTTGTGGGGTAGTGTTCTTTATGAACATATTGTGGTATAAGTGGTAGTATTCCTAGTGAATATTTGTGGTTGCGGTGGTAGCATTCTTGATGAATATATTGTGGTCTGTGTGGTAGGTTCCCCTATAGATCGATTTATTATAATCTTGGTGAACCGAATGTGGGTTATATGGTAATGATCTTATGAAATATTGGCATTGTGCTTAATGAGACACATGTGGATTATGAGGAAGTATTCATGATGATTATGTTGTTAATCTTCGTAGTTAAATTCTTGTAGTTTGTGATTATCATATCATTCATAATATATCATGACATTGCATTGTGGATATTGCCGCTTATAGCCGTGACCGTACCGGTACAACATCGTACATTGCCGTAGTACGATGCACACTCTTACCTTGTTGGGTAAAGGTGCAGTGGATCATACGCATTCATATGCATTATATTGTGGAAAGATCATTTGCATACTTATGCAATGTATGGTGTTGGAGTTATTTTGCAAACAAATGCAATTTCTTAGTTGTAATGTGGAATTGGCTCATGAGAGCCACTTGTGGTATGGGGAATGTGGCTGTGGTCGTGGAATGGGGTTCATCCCTTGTGGTATGATAGGGGTCGTGATTGTGGCATGATATTCTTTTCTCTTGTGGTAATTTTTTATAGCAGTTGTGGATGTGAGAAATAATAAAGCTAGTGAGGTAAAACATGTTATTGTGGTTACAGACCAAACAGAAAAAGTGTGTAGTGGGGAGTTAGGTGAGATGTATCCCCTCCCTATGGCTGGTATCATATATATACGTCTCCTTGCGATGAGCACCTTTACAAGAATACCCTTCGAGGGCATTCACATCATTATACATGCCTCACTCGATACTTACGCCTTTCTAACAGGCCGGTTGGGTTTAGGTGGGGGCCACCCTTACAACAAGAGCCTCTCATGGTGAAGGGCTTCACAGGCCGGAGCCATGTTACCGAGTCCTTTAGCCCCCTCCGTCCCTACGGCCTGTGACCTACTGTAGATAAAAATACAGGCGCATAGTGCAGACGTGCTTCGGCGAGGCGCCGAGACTCCGCTTGGCGCGGGGACTCCGCCTGGCGTAGGGCGGACCAGGCCTTCATGTGCAATGCGGAGTTGATGAGGTGAGCCTTCGCCTGGTCCAAAGTCGTCACGTGCCGACAGCTACGCGTGTCGGAGATGACGTCTTAATTGTTGGCGTGAGTCACGCGGAGCGCTGAAAAGATAGGGGCGGGCTGCTGCAGCCATACGCACGGTCCCAAGGGAGAGTTACACGTGGTGCGGCGCGGTTGGTGCGTCGTGGGATGTCAGCGGTCGCACGATCGCGAGCCCGCGTCCCTTCCCGAGAGAGGCGGGACACGTGGCGGGATGGTACTGACGCGTCGTGTGTTACCCAGCAGTCTCCGACACGCGCCTTGGTCTGTCCGTGGCTGCCTTCCCCGATGGGGGGAACCGAATCGACGGGCTCCCGCCAGTTGGGTTCCCGATCATGGGGATGTGAAGGGTCTTTATAAAGCGTCATTGCCAGCATGCAGACGCATCTATTGCCCGCACACCGTTGCTTGCTCCTCTTTCCTGCTGTGTGAAATCTGTGCTTGCTCCTGTTCCTTCAGCCCTCCGCTTGGGAAGTAGGATGGCGTGCCGTGGAGATCCCAACCGCCAGCTTAGCGGCAGCGCCTCGTCGAGCCAGCGCGGTCTGACGCCTCCACCCGTAGAATTCTCCCTCGTGGCTCGCAAGCCGTCGCGGGCCAACAAGCGGTACAATGCCATGCGGAGCTCGCGAGGGCACTGCTCCCGAGTCCTAGGGCGGAGTCGAGCTACTGAAGAGACGAGCGAGGTGCTCTTCCGGGAGAAGAAGATCGAGGAACGCGCAGGGGGTCGCCTGCCCGCCCGCGACGAAGTGGAGCCTCACCCAGAGGAGTCAGAGGTGATTGTCTTCGCCGCATTTTTTGAGGCTGGGCTCCGGATGCCCTCGACGCTCTTCGTTGGCGAGGTCTTGCGGGCTTACAGGTTGGAGTTTGGCGTAGCTGACCCCGAACGCGATAGTCCGCTTGGCTGTGTTTGCCTGGGCGACCCGAGTAGAAGGTGTTCATCCCAACGCGAATCTATTCGCCCTTCTTCATGACACGCACTGTCAGCCGAAGAAGGTCGAGGGAGGGGTGCTGTCCAATTTTGGCAGCGTCCACTTCGTGGTGAGGTCGGGCTGCTCGAAGCTTATCCCCGCTCTGGCGATGTGAGACAAGTGGGAGTCTAGTTGGATGCGACGGTGGTTCTACTATCGCGTGACGAGTAGCAGCAACCTTCAGTGCTGAGGTCAGCCAATAACTTTCAACGGCTGTCTAGGAGTGAAGCTAGAGGCAATGATCGACAGCAGGCACGGAGGCTCACCGGCGTCGCTCTCCAGTTCAACATGCGCGATCTCACCGAGGAGTTTACAATGTACGGGGTGTCTCCTCTCTCCGCCCGGTGGAGGTATGAGCGAGATCACTGCCGGCAAGATGGCGACCACCCCACAGTATCTTCTCTGCAGCAACCCTCCGGTCGTGGTAAGTACTGCGGTCGTATGTTGCCATACATATGTAGCTGTTTTGTGAACGAAGTGCCACTTCGCTTGCAGTGCCCTCATTGGAAGACGTTGAGCGCGCAGTAGAGGCCTTCCTCGGGCCGTACACGGTGAAGGAGCATGTGTTGCGCGAAGCTGGGGCGGATAAACTGGGTGTGCGAGGTCCTAGGCCTCCCCGTACCAGCACGCGTGGTACCGGTGCGAAGCCCGACTCGTCGCCGCGATGGTGCCGGTGAGGTGGGGGTGTCTCTCGGTCAGCGGAGGGCTCGGTCCGGAGCCGTCGTCTCCAACCCACCAACCGTATTTGCGGCAGGCGCCGCTGAATTGGAGGGCGTGTCAGGTGGTGGGTCCGAACACGCCAGTTCGGGAGGGCACACTGCCCCCAGCTAGGAGGGTTTAGGCGGTGGTGAAGCAGGCCTCGGTAGCGACGTCGCTGAGGATGAGGCCATGTCGCCTGTACTGGCTGACAAGGATCTGCCTTCTACACGCTCGCCACCCGCGACGGCCACCGCGGGCCTACTGCCTGCTCTAGCGGCCGGGGATGCGCCCTCGCCACCTGTGGCGGCCATCACGGATCTGCCGCCTGCTCCAGGCCTTACAGCTACTAGGGCGGCCGAGGACGCGTCGCCCGAATCCCCGAGGACGAAGCACCTCCGGGTACGATCGCCCTCGCCCACGAGGCAATTCCATGTGGTGGGCTCGGTCATCAGGGGCCAAGGGTCTGACCGGGAAGCCACTCCGACCGAAGAGGGAGTCATCACTTCCGAGGCTGGTGGGGCATCGGTGACCCAGCTAGAGGCTGAACAGATGCCTCCCTGTGACCTGGCGGAGGGTACCAAAGGTAGGCGTAATTCCTTTTGCCCCCGCGACTTCGCGAGGCTCTCTCCGATTTGCTCGCTCATGCCGTCGTTGACATCAGGCGAGACGAGGTCTCCCGGACGCGGCCAAGGATCGAGCAGCGGAGGTATCCGCGAGGTCGCCGGCCTCGTTGCGCAAGATGCGACGTGGACAGCTGTCGCTGTCGCTGGGGCCCCGAGGCTCACCGTGTCTGACTTCATTCCTCGTCCGGAGACGCTTGGGGCCCTTGACGGGGCCGCGGAGTGCACCGACAGCAGCCTGGATCGGCGGGCGTTGTCGTCGTGCGGGGGGGGGGGGGGATCTTCTGGCACTCGTGCTGGGTGCCTCGGAGATGAGGGTAAGTACCTGAGTACCTGAGCCCGCGGTTTACACCACTTGCTGAGCGCATATTTAACACTCGTCTTGTCCCGCTGTTAGACGGTTGCTATCAGCCGGGCCCTAGAAGAGGCTCGCGCCCGCGAGTGGAGGGCGCTGGAGGGACAACATCTGCGTCTTGTTGATACTCCGGAGAATGCGTGGGACTATCAACCACGACTTAGCTAGGCTCCGGAGGGTACGTCAACGCGCGCGTGGGACATCCGCGTCTTGTTTATACTTAGTAGAGTGCGCAGGGACAATATCCGCATCTTATTTATACTCCGGAGAATGCGTGGGACTATCAACCACGACTTAGCTAGGCTCCGGAGGTACGCCAATGCGCGCGCGGGACATCCGCGTCTTGTTTATACTCAGTAGAGTGCGTAGGGACAACATCCGTATCTTGTTTATACTTCGGAGAATGCGTGGGACTATCAACCACGACTTAGCTTCGCTCCGGAGGGTACGCCAACGCGCGCGCGGGATATCCGCGTCTTGTTTATACTCAGTAGAGTACACAGGGACAACATTCGCGTCTTGTTTATACTCCGTAGAGTGCGTGCAGAGGCGGACCTCGACGCTATGTCTTATTTATACTCAGCAGAGTGCGCGCGGAGGCGTCCCCCCGCTGCGTCTTATTATACTCCGTAGAGTGCGTGCGGAGGTGGATCTCGACGCTACGTCTTATTTATACTCCGTAGAGTGCGTGCGGAGGCGGACCTCGACGCTCGTCTTATTTATACTCCGTAGAGTGCGTGCGGAGACGGACCTCGACAAAAGGTTGGCGGACAATCGGCTTTATTAATCTCCCGCTTGCAAGAGCAAGCATCTTACAATAGACAGGGTGCTGCTGCTACCACCTGTTGGCCCCTTTTGTCCTAGACATAATACCTCTGCATCCTGTCCGCATTCCATGTGTGGCGAAGCGTCTGCCCTTCGAGTGTGGTGAGGCGATAAGCTCCTTGCTGTAAAGCTGTCGCAACGATGTATGGGCCTTCCCTACTTGGACTCTAGCTTGCCGACCGTGTCTGCGCGGAGTGCCATCTTGAGGACGAGGTCCCCCGGCTGAATCCTCACGGGCACACAGAGCGGCCGTGTATGCGCACCATTTGCCGTGCGTACTTTGCGACGTACTGGGTGGCATTTACTCGCTCTCCATCGAGGAGGTCCAGGGACAACTAACGCTCTTCTTCTTGTGCCTGGACGAGGACCCTTCGCGAGCCGGCCGTGATTTCCTCGGGCGTCATTGCCTCATTGCCGAAGAGGAGTTTGAACGGTGTAAATCCCGTCGAGCGTGTCGCCGTTGTGCGGAGAGACCAGAGGATGCTATGGAGCTCGCTTGGCCACTTGCCCTTTGGCAATACGACAAGACGCTTCTTGACCCTGGCGGAGATGGCACCGTTCGCCCGCTCGACCGCTCCGTTAGACTGTGGGTGTCCGACCGAAGCGAACCGGAGTGTGATACCCATGTTATCGCAGAACTCCTTGAACGGGGTAGAATCGAACTGGAGGCCATTGTCGGCGGTGATCTCCTTGGGCACCCCGAAGCAACATATGATGTTCTGCCAGAGGAAACGATACATGGCTGCCGAAGTCACCTTGGCTAGAGCCATAGCCTCTGGCCACCTGGAGAAATATTCCAAAGCAACCACTATGAACCACAAGTCTCCTAGGGCCCGAGGGAGAGGTCCCACGACGTCGATGCCCCACCGTGCCTGCGGCCATACGGGGGGAATGGGGGTGGAGGCAGGTCGGGGGTCTGTGGATGACCCGCCCCATCCATTGGCAGCCTTGGCATCGGCACACGTGGTCTTAGGCATCAGGGACGGCGGTTGGCCAGTAGAAGCCCTGCCTAAACGCCTTGTCGACGAGTGACATCGGCGCCAGATGCGAGCCATAGAGTCCCGCGTGGATTTCCGCAAGGAGGTGCGTAAAAGCGGTGCGTAGACCGCTTTTTTGTAGAGCGACATTGTAGGCGACGAAGCTCAACGGGGTCATCAGGCTCGATGATGCTCTGCAAGAAACCATAAATGGGCTCGCACTAGTCACCCTGCTCAGTGATCTGGTGGACGAGGGCCGCGTCGCGGTTGTCCTGCATGATGGCCGCCGCGGGCAGGACTTCGTAGAACGCTCATTCGGGAGTGGGGAGCTGTTGGCTGGCGGCTTTTGCGAGAATGTCGGCCTACTCATTTTCTGCCCAGGGAATGGCCTTGACTGTGATGCCCAGAAAATGCCGCTCCTTTGCTCGCACGGATGCTAGGTACTTGGCTAGTTCGGGATCCTTGGCCTGGTACGACTTGTCCACCTGGCCCGCCACCAGCCGTGAGTCCGTGCGGACAAGAACTCGTCACGCGCCCAGAGCTTTGAGCTTCGTGAGGCTGAAGAGTAGTGCCTCGTATTCGGCGGTGTTGTTGGTGGCGGGAAATGCAAAACATGCCGAGTATAATAGGCGGTGTCGTTCCGGTGTAGTGACCACTATGCCCACGCCTACGCCGGAAACGTCGTAGGCTCCATCAATGTCAAGCATCCACACTGGGTCCTCCAGCTGCTGGGCGTGCTGGGTCGAGGGAGTCCACTCTGCGAGGAAGTCCGCAAGGATTTGGGACTTGATCACTATTCGCGAGGCATACGTCAAAGAAAATGGTGTGAGCTCGGCTGCCCACTTGCCAATGCGCCCTGTGGCCTCTTTATTGTGCAACATCTCCGCTAGGGGGAACGAGAACGGCACGGTGATTGGATGAGCCAGGAAGTATTGTCGGAGCTTCCTCGAGGCCATGACCAGCGCGTAAGCCAACTTCTCAAGCTCCATGTACCGCGTCTTGGCACCTTGCAGGCTTCGTGAGACGGCACACGGCGCCAAGAGCGCCTCCGAGGACGAGGACGGCGCTTACCGCTGTCGCTAAGGCAGCGAAGTAGAGTAAGAGGGGAGCCTCTGGCGTCGGGGCGACCAGAGTGGGGAGGCTTGCGAGATGCCTCTTGAGGTCGTCGAAAGTGCTGGCGCAATCGTCGTCCCAACGAAACCCGTCACAGCCGCGAAGGGTTTTGAAAAATGGCAGGCCCCTCTCCGCTGCTCTGGACAAAAAGCGGCTCAACGTGGCCATGCGGCCAGCGAGTCTTTTGACTTCCCTTGTTGTCTTGGGCAGCTCCATAGCGAGGATCACGTCGACCTTGTCGGGGTTGGCTTGGATGCCTCATCCGGACACCAGAAAGCCCAAAAGCTTGCCCGCCCGCACACCGAAGACACACTTGTCCGGGTTGAGCTTGATGCCTACCTTTCTGTGGTTGTCAAAGGTCTCTTGGAGATCTTGGCTGTGGGAGGCCAGCTGCCAGGTTTTAATGACTACATCGTCGACGTAAGCCTCCACATTCCTCCCAAGCTGGGAGGTCAGCGCTAGCGCGACGTGGCAGGTGAAGGTTGCGCCCGCATTCTTCAAACCGAAGGGCATCCTGACAAAGCAGTATGTGTCCTATCGAAGTGATAAAGCTGGTCTTGTCTTCGTCATCTTAGGCCATGTAGATCTGGTGGTAGCCGGAGTAAGCGTCCAAGAAGCTCGTGAGTTCGCAGCCGGCGGTGGCGTTAACTAGTTGATCGACGCGTGGTAAAGGGTAGTTATCCTTCGGGCATGCCTTATTGAGGGCAGTGAAGTCGATGCACATATGCCAAGCGCCGTTAGCTTTTTTTACCAACACGGGGTTGGCTAACCAATCCGGATGCTGGAACTCGCAAATGACTCTAGCCTGGAGAAGCTTCGCTACTTCAACCTTGGCTGCTTGCTGCCGGTTGACAGACATACGCTGAAGCCTCTGCCTGACCGGCTTAGCATCTGGGTGAACCGCTAGGTTGTGCTCGATGAGGGAGCGGTCCACGCCTTTGATGTCCTTCGAGGACCATGCGAAGATATCTGCGTTGCTCCAGAGAACCCAGAGCAAACCTTGCTCCACCTCTGGGAGGAGGCCTTCTCCGATGGAGACGACTTGACCGTTGGCCTGGAGAGGTACCTTCTTGACTCCGCCCTCCGGTCGGGGCTTGGGGGTCCACCCTGGGGCGGACGGTGCGTCCGCCTTGAGCTTGTCGGTGAGGGCATGAAGCTTGCGGTGCGGGTTCCTGGTATGAACCTCCATGCGCCGGGCGAGATCCTGGTCGCCGAAGATAGTGATAACACCTCACAGACCCGGGAGCTTCATATACAAGAAGCCATGATGCGGGACCGCCCTAAAGGAATTGAGGACGGGGCGGCCAGTATGGCGTTGTATGGGCTTGGGGTGTCCACGACATCGAAGACGATGTCCTCGCTTCTGACGTCATCGCCCTGACAAAAGGAGACTAGAGACATACCTGGCCCAATGTGCTCAGTGGTTGGCCCCCAAAACCGTGTAGCGGGATCCTCGATGGCTTCAAGCGACTTCGAGGAATCCCCATGCGGTCGAAGGCCTCTGTAAAAAGCACGTTCGCCGAACTACCCTGTCGATAAGGACACGCCTGACATCACAGTCTGCAATGTCAGCTCGGATGAGCAGAGGGTCTTGGTGGAGAAACTCCACGCCTCGGCGTCAGCCAGCGCAAAGGTAACTTCACCATGGCCTACTCCCAGCATCGGTCACGCTAAGGTTCCCAACGAGGAACCTCCGGAGATGACGCTGATAATCCGAGCTTGTGGGGGGTTCCGCTGCGGCTGCCGCGCACGGGTCCCCGGCACGACCACTGGCAGGGTCTGCGGGCTCCAAGCCTCTTGCATAGCCTGTACGGCCCCGCGAAGATCCACTAGCTCCCGCTGGAGCGTGTCTAGGGCCGTCAACAAGGCGTTCTCCACTGCCAACATAGCTGAAGCGAGCGGTGCATCTGGCCGCGCTGGGTCGACCGTTGCGTCGACGTTGGCGGGGTCGACCGTTGCGCGACGGGCGTCGATGCTCGTGGTTGCCGCGCCTGCCCCGTTGTTCGCGCTCGCGACCGCTGATGCCGACGCCCTAGTGTCGACGCGGGACTTCGCCACATCCCCTTCTTTCTTCTTCACCGCCGATGATGCAGCTTTCTTCGGTGCCATCCTTCTCGAAATCTTGAGGCTTGCTCTCGTCGTCCCCACGGACGGCGCCAACTGTTGTGGTTACAGACCAAACAGAGAAAGTGTGTAGTGGGGAGTTAGGTGAGATGTATCCCCTCCCTATGGCTGGTATCATATATATATATCTCCTTGCGAGGAGCACCTTTACAAGAATACCCTTCGAGGGCATTCACGTCATTATATATGCCTCACTCGATACTTACGCCTTTCTAACAGGCCGATTGGGTTTAGGTGGGGGCCACCCCTACAACACTATCCTATACCCAAAAATTCCATTGGTAGACACAAGATCACCTTCATTTACCAAATGTTACTCCTCAATTCTACACACTAACTGCTTATAAAACTGGGACATACTTTACCACTGCAGACAGGACTCTATTTGGGCAAGTTTGGAAAACAATGAGAGGGGAGGGAGAAGAGAGGTAGAGGAAAAGAGAGGTACAAGAGGCCACTTTGCCCACTTTGGGATGTTAGACTACGGGAAGATTTTCCGAAAGCAAAAATAGGCTATGAAGAAGACAAACATATATATCTTGATAATTCTTGTAAGGATGCTCTTGTACCACTAGAGTTTCCACACCATAATGTGATAACATTAGCCCAATATAGATCATTAAATCTACACATCCTAGGACTACCACTTGGCCTTATTACATGTGCAGGGATGTTCGCATAAGTGAATGCCACACATCGATATTTCACATTGCATGTTGCATTTGAAATAGTGCTGACTTTATCCATGCATGGCAGCCATCAGAGCGTTGCAACTTCTTTCAATAGATCGATTGTCCGGACAAGTGCGACAAAGTATTCATTCAGTAGAAATACATACTAAACTACATAGTTGCGCCTAAGGTCTTCATTTGTTACAAACTTTACTCATCCAGGAGCAGGGAGGACAAAGGAAAGGCACTGATGATCCCTGATGCCTCTAGTGCACCGAAGAATATTGTGGACTAGGACAGATTCAAAGAAGAACTTATAGCCGAGTACTGGGAAGCCCGCAAGAAGGCTCATGCCCAGAAGGGGGAGTAGGACACAACCTCACTACAAACTTTATTTTCATTGGTAAGTATTTTCCTTTCTAAAAAATGTGTTTGTATCGTATTTTCCTTTGCACATATCGTGCATGCCATTTGTACTATAGGAATAACCAAGCAAACATATACACCTAACTAGACCCTATATGTCATGTAATTCAGATCTTCATGGTTAAGTGTTATGCCGAGCTTGCAACCTTATCTTTGTTGCTCTATTCTCATCTCGCTCAAACAGAATCTTACAAAATATTCTGCCAAATTTTCAGTTATTTGTGTAAAAACTTAAAAGGGGTTCATCCACGTAAAACAATAAAAACATCATTTATTTACAAACAATTGTAGTCAGCAAACTCGCGCTTTTTTACCACTAACAATTATTCACAAACAACTCTGCCAACCATTTAATTCGCTAAAATTAAAGCTCAATTTATTTAAATTATTTCTTAACAAAATAGCCTACTGTCATCAACTCAGAATGCGACTGGGATCTGCTACTGGCCTACCACTTTTCGGCCCAACGACTATACCTTAGTAGCGCAACTAGCTTGCGACTGAGCCCTAGGCCTTAGTAGCGGTTCCGTCGCATGACTGGCCAGCTAATCGCTAGGTCTGTGCGATTGGCCGAATCGCGTGGTGGCCCAGCGATTGCAGTTTATTTTGGAAAAAAATTGAAACATGGTTTGTTTGTCTAAAATTTTATTTAAAATGATTTATTTTTTAAAAATCATCTTCCCGGTCAAGCATTGCTCTGCTCAATGCTCGTGTCAATAAAAAGCAAGGCTAGGCAGAGTATTCCTATGGGCTATGAATTATGCAAGAAAAAGCATTGGCAGATGAACCGTGGGTAGTGTCCTACCAGTTCATGCAAGAGGAGACTCTAAGGATCGCATCTATCTTTACTATTATAAAAGAAGCAATTGGTGGTTGGTCCGTCGTCACTCCTCTCCTCTCAACCCTCTGATCTGATTACGAGATAAAATCTTAACCGTAAAAATTGCTCCGCTCCGCTCCCCTCTCCGCGCCCTGCTTTCGCCCGTCCGATCGTCCCTGTAGATCCGACGTTCGCCGCCGCGGCCCAAACCCTATCCTCTCCCGTCCCCTCGCAATCCATCCGCCGCCCCGCCCGCCCTCACCTCCGCCTCCCGCTCCTTCGCTGATTTCTTCCTCCCGCCGCCGCGCGCCGCCTCCTCCTCCGCCTCCCCACCGGCCTCCTCCCTACTCCCCAACCCCGCGCGCCGCTTTCTCCATCGCTCCTCCGCGCCGCCGCCGCCTCCTCCTCCTCCGCCCCACCGGCCTCCTCCCTTACTCCCCAACCCCTCGCGCCGCCTCCCTCTCCGTCCCCGCACCGCCGCCTCCTACTCCCCACCCCTCTCCCTCCTCCGCCGCATCATCCCCTCCTCCGCGCCGCCACCTCCCCCTTCTCTCTCGCGCCGCCGCCCCCTTCCCTCTCGCCGCTGAACACAATCATAACCACCATTTAATACTGGACACATAAGTTTATCAAACTTATAAGAAAGAGCACAAGGTATGCCTATATTGGTGATTGGTGTTTTTTCCTTGTCTTCTTTCTTTCCCTTTAGATCGAATTGCAGATCCTAACTTTACTCGGGTGGCCGTGTTGTGAGTTGATAAAGGTCCTTTTCATGCAGCACTTCTTATCAGCAAGCAGTATGTTTTGGCAATGAGTTTTGCAATGCCGAACACCGATGGAAGCTCTTCTTTTCCGGAACTAAAGGAGTATTGGTTTGTCAGAATATTGGCCTTCTAATGGTGTTTATTGGTGAAATTATTCAGAATTCGCTGTTGTGACAGCCGGGTGTGCCTTTACGCATGTTATAAGAATTCACTATGAAGACCAACATCGCTTGATTACTCATGGGGTCTATAGGTAACAGACTATTAACTTATACCGACATCGCTCATTGTTCTTGAGCTATGCTATAACAATACTTTTATGTTCTTAATTTGCACTATAACATGTCGTAATTCGCAAGACTATTCAATAATTCAATTGCTAAATATTGTGTTTGATCTGCATAGCTTTATGCGGCATCCCGTATTCAGCTTTCTTATATGGGCAGTAGGGACCCAGGTTATGCTGTGCAATCCAGTATCCACAGTTGCATTTGCATTTGTATTGTGGCGATTCTTTTCAAAACGGATATCTGTATCCTTCTAAAAGAACAGTGTTTTTCTCCTTTATGTTTAAGTCTTCCCATTTTGAGGATAAATCCTTTCAAAGCCTCTTTAAGTATGTTTCATCACTGCTGAATACAAACATCTTCGTAAAAGTGTTCGATATATTTGGTTTTGTGCTTCTCCGTGTTTGTTCTTGTCATTCCTTCACTCAAGAGCAGGTATGAAGAATATTTCTTGAGGCAGTTTTTGGCTCAATACGAGGAATATGCACGAAAAGTGAACTCGATTACCATTTATAAAGTGAATGTTTGAACTTTCAAAGTATGCTCTTGAGTCCTTGCCTTTTAAGGTTTCATTTGATTGCATGTGCTTTAGATTAGCAGGTTTAATGACTACCTTGTCACATTTTTTGAAAATTCTTGAATCATGAGGTTTTGTCACTCAACACCGGTAGATACCGCTTTCTTTAAAGTAAGAAAAACGTTGAATGTTTTAATTTCATAATTTTGTTTTAAAGAATATGATTAAATTTTATTAGTTTGAATGCTTGATTTAGTCATACCCAGTATCTACCATTTGTATTGTAGAAATCTGCCTTACCTGAGACACGTCACCTTTTGTACACGATAAATTTTCAGTTCTCACAGCTATGTTTTCACATTTAAAGCACTTTTTCGCACTAATTTTGAAAGGCGTGTTTGGTTCATGACCAAACCTAGCCTTGTAGCATGGCACACCCCTTACACATGGCTTTTGTAACAGATGTGGTTTATATTTTTTTTAGCCACATTGTGGCTACATTGTGAAGAAAATGCACTGCTTTTCGAATGGTTGTCATTTTATATCAACACAATCTCCAATACACTTATGCACACATTTGACCATTAGTTCTTTTGTTCTAATTATATGTTAGTAAAAATTATATAAAGTGTAATCACAGGAAAGTACTTTTGATGATAAATCTACTAATATAATTTTCACGTGAAAAATCTAAATATTGTTATGTGTATTAGTGGTCAAAGTTTAAATGTTTGACTACACACATTCTAAAACGATGGTTTTCTGGAAACGGAGGGAATAACATATATAATTGACCAATATGGTGTCGATCTAGGTGAACCATGTCTTTGGAACCATGTCACCTTGTATCTAAACATTTTTCTTTCAGCTACAAGATGCTGCTAAACCGATGGGAAAAAGGAAGGGAGGAGAATACAAGTGAGGGTGTGTCACTAACTTAGGAACCCAAAGTAAGTATCTTCCTAGCTTAATTTACCTTCTCAAAAATTGGCTGGCTGATGATAGAAATTTTCGAATATATAGGTAGTTGCAAGTTGCAACCATATGATAGTCAAGTGACTTGTGTTCTATAATCTACATTTTTTTTACATGCTATGATCTGCACTGAATTAAATGCCAATTTTGTAAAAAAAAAAGTTCGTTAACTGTGCTATTCCCACCCATTTCAGTTGGATGACAATGCGGAAAATCATGAAGAAAGCAGAGGTGTCAAGGAGGAAAAGAATGTAAGTAATTATGTATTGATAGCTAGAGCAGATTGGCAATGATTGCTCTTGTTTCTATTTTGGATTTTAATCACAAACACTGATCTTTGAATACTTTCCTGAACAATTGAGAATGTTGAATTTCTGAAATTTAGCATGGCATCTGCTATTTGTTCTCCAAATGTAGCATGATCCCTGTTATCTTGGATGCCTAAATGTCATTGATAACATAAGATTTGATTGTCCTTGTATCAATTTAGGCTAATGGTTACGATATGAAAAATTCTGAATGTTCAAATGTGTCCTGCACTTCTATCATGCTTCCCTAATACGATGCTTGATTTATTTACGAGTATGAACATGTATGTTTTGTTTGATACATGATGACGTAAGAAAAAGTTGATATTTATTATTCAGTTTGAGATCATATTTGATAGTATGCATCATTTTTATTTGGTTTTCCGTTGCAACGCACGGGCACCTTACTAGTCCGAACAAAAACTTGGAGAGCGACTTCAAGGATAGCGACCGGCAAAAACGAAAATTGTCATAGTCAACTTCTGCAGTGCCTACTAGTTATATAATTTATATGCTTCTGGTAGCATAAAAATTTGAGAAAATTACAATATAAATCGCTACACTTGTTGCAAAGTGTCACTCAGATCCTTCAAATTTAACTCAATTCGTATCTGAACTTGCCAAACGGAGCTTAAATGGAAATGTATAAATAAAAGTAGAGTATGAAGCTTGCGTTGCTCATTTTGGCTTTTAAGCCCGAGCTTATGATTTATTTTTGTATTGTTGTGATTTCTTTACACCATTGCTGCTGTTAGCTTTTTCAATATAACTAAATTAAAAAAATAAAAGAAAGTTATATTATCACGGACAATGCAAAAGAATAAGGAAAAAAAAGAAAAGCTAAAAAGTCAGAAAAGACAAAATTAGGAAGTTAGAAATCAGAAGCTAGAAACTGAAGCTCTAATGGACTCTAAATGGAAATCCGACTCGTTGGTTGTACATGCACGAGCGAGCTCATTTTTCTTTGCAAATATCAATAATATTTCAGACCTTTTATTGGTCCTCAGATTTGTGCCCCAAGACCTAATATCTTCTTTGGAATAAGACTATTTGACTACTCTAACTATTGCGATTGTCTAACATTCAACATTTAATTATGAAACTGTCAAAACTAGTTATATTACCCCTTAAGACCAAAACCACTATGCTTTTGACGACATGGACATATTCAGGATGGCTTATGCCATCGCTAGCGTATGCGTTCAATGCGATTTTTATCAGAGCGCGACTGTATGCGTACAAGAAAAAATTTTTTTTGTTTTTTTTATTTTATTTTTCTCGTATTCCTTTGCATCATCCGCTCTAGATTAACGTGCTGTTTTTATTTTTATATTTTTTTAAATTTAATTCTACTCAATAAACCAAATTAGCTACAGTGTTTTTTTCAGCCAGCTATAGTGTTTTTTCAGCAAAAGCCAAAAGCCATCGCTATTCCGATCACCCCCTTAACTAGCATGGCTTCCACGTCAAGGTTCCCGTCACCCTTCTTCCTCTGCTGTGGCCTACTCTAGTCGACATGAGGCAGCTCTCCATTGCCTCAATCCTCACATCCTCGTGTGCAGCCATGGCCACCATCACCTTGCAGGTCAAGCACGGCCTAGTCATCTAACCAGAAGTGTGAAGGGGCTGACAACGTGCGGCAGCAACTCCTAACAAGACTTGAGCACCTTAGTGGCCTTGCCAGGGTGCCCTAGCTTGGTCTACTCTAGTTAGGCATCCGCATGTGCAGCCAGGTGTTAGAAATATAGGTAATATTTTAATTCTAAATTTTACTAGCAGACAAATACAGTAGGGTACTCATTATCCTTTAAAAAATATATAAGAAATATATTATAACAAAGTGAATCAATCATGCAAATGACTTACAGTTGGGCTTAATGAAGAACAAAAAGCAGCGTAGGCTCAACTCAGTGTAGAATTTAGATGAAGCAGCGAAGCGAGCAGTCGTGTAAATGTACGATGCCTAGAAACCTTATTGCCACGCCCGTGCAGGTGTTCTCGGTGGCAACAACTCATAGATACCGTTCACTCTCCTTCCCGGTGCACGTCAAGAAGGAAGGCTGGTGCAATTCAGTTGCTAAACACCATAGTATAGCTCTCCAGCAAGGGGAAAGAAGAATGGAGAAGAAAATCGGTTGTCCCTAGATCTGGACGTCTCTAGGTCATTATAAAGACATGCAAAAAGGCTATCATGATAAGCCACTTCAAAAACATGGGGATAAAATCGTTCCGTTTGCTTATTCTGAGAAAGTCATAAGCCATAAACGAAAAACAAGGGAACCTTAATTTGTGTTCCCCTCATTTGAAGATGGCTAGCGCCCAAACGTCCAATCTGGGTGCTAGGATCGGACGCCCAGGATAGTCATTAGATCTTACTTAACATCCTATTTCATAGCCATCTGATCTCCCCTTGGATTGGTACAACAGATTTGTAGCGATTGCAACAACATGTCTAAGCGTGCAATAAAATCTCTCTTGGTTTGCAACAAAGTTATAGCAAGAAAACCACACAACAAACCACCAAACTTATTGCAACAATAAAATAGTCGCAAATAAGTAAATCTACTACAACAAATAGCTCTTGCTACAAAGATTTGAGAAAGGCAAATTGTAACAAATAAAAACACTTCAGTCAACAAATCAAAATGTTGACTGCAACAAATACCTCTCGTGGCAAAATTTGAGAAGAGATGTTGCAACAAAATCAAATACTTCATGCAACAATTAGAGAGAAATGTTGCAACAATTTGTAGAAATATATGTAACAAAGTACATCGGATGAGGAGGGCATGCAAGTGATGGCCACAGCGGCTAACTTGGTGTCTCATTTCAGCTGATGACAATGCCTCATCACTGGCCATCCACTCCCTGTTGCCCACCCCCACCTCCTCTGGCCTTAGCCTTACCAAATTCGATGAGCTCCAGTCGCTCCTCGCAAGGGAGACCTTTGCATAAGCTCTAGTTGTGGACAGCCTAGTCGAGCGCGAGTTGTGATGGGCTTTGACTGGTGGATAGAGGGGGAAGGGGATGTAGGTGCAAACTCTTGACCACCACAAGGAGCATGGGTGGTGGTGGTTGGGGCTGAGACCTGTGGGAGAGCTGAAAAGGAATTGCCGAACTACTATGAGGGTGGATAAGAACAAAAGAGTGAGATAAAACTTATGTCATGATGGTCAGATCACGTGGAGCAAAGCTTCTGGAAAAAATACTGCTTCGGACATAGAAGTTGTATGATTATTTTTTTAAAATAATCTATTTTTATTTTAAATTATAGTAATATACCTATTTTTTATTTTACAGGCAACATGGGCAAGTCACCCTATAGTTGGGTGACATGGGCAAGTCACCCAACCGTTAGGTGACACATCACTAAGTCACCTAACGATTAGGTGACTTACCCATGTCACCGAACCGTGTGGTGACTAGTGCCTAGTTGCTCAATTTGGTTGAACGACTTAGCCCTAGTAGTCTGACGGTTGGGCAATTTAAAATAATAATATTTTTATTTTGTTAAGCTGATGGAAATAATTATGGGGGAGGTAATACATTTAGTAAATCTTGTTTGTAGGTTGTTATTTTTTTTGAAATAAAAGGGCAGCACGCATGTCGGTTGGTCCGTTTGTGATTTTTGTATATTCTGAATGGTACGAAATATGTTAGACTCGTAATAACATTTTATGATCATCGTATATTGTTGTATTGCGATAATTTTCTGAAGAATTTTATGAGGACAATTGAGCTAGCAATGGTTTGTAAGTAGAAAAATAAGTAATATTGTAATGCAACAGGGAATTTATACACGGAGGAGAACTTTGAAAAAATAAGATAAGGAAAACAACACAATAGTTGATCCAACAAGGATTATATGGTACGCAGGCTAATGAACCAAGAATAGTACACACATGCCTTTAGAGAATTAGAAATACATAGGACATATGGACGGAGATGGTCCAATTACTACGTGGAATGTGGCCATTTGCCTTTCCTCTCGAGGTCGGCGTTGTAGTCCTTATCGGTGGCCCTAGCCTTGGCCGTCGGTTCATGCTTTCTCTCATGCTCCTCCTCACGAGCCTCCTGCTCCCTACGCCTGCATGCCTCCAGGTGAGCTTGCGTTTCCTATTGGATACGCTCACTTTGTTCTTCACTGCGCCACCGCTCCTCCATCCTCTCGCGTGCCATTTGGGCATCCCACTCCTCGCAGTCTAGAGTTCACTGGTCATGCGGGTGGATCTCTCGATCGATCCATTTGCGGTAGGTGCATAGCAGATTTGAAGACTACGAGAAGAAGAGAGAGCTTGTTAATGCGTGTCATATAAGAGAACTGGTAGGGGAATGTACTATAACCCATTCTCACCGGCTATCGGTAGCGGTTCATATCCCAACACCAGTCGGGATAGTCCTAGGCATAGTTACTGCAACACCAGTAACACATGCCCAACCTCAACTGCTCTTTGGACTTAAAGAACTTGCATGCACCTCTGCACAAGCAAAGGGGGGCGTCTCCCCTGTGGGCAGGTCTTCCGATGAATGCTCTGTGGGAATGTTGAGGTATGGGTTAGAGGTACGGGGGGCTTCGCTTCGGGGAGGTGGCCTCCTGGCATGCTCCGCTTGTTCGTCCTAGGCTGCAGCAGCCCTTACGAGTTGGGTGATCTCCTTCCATAGCTTCTCCATACTAGCGATTTGGTATTGTAGTCCTCGTGTAGGAAAACATGCTACGGAAGGGGTAGTACTTATAAGCTAAGCCGACGTGGTGTATGCTTGACAAGTCCAATTCAGTTTGGGCAAATTCGTGTTCGCGAGGCAGCGGCACGTCGGATAATTCATGGATTAGCATAGCATCATGTTGCTGCACATAAAGTAGCCCCATTTAGTCTTATCACTACATAAGGTAGTCTCGTTTAGTCTTATCTCGTTTGGTCTTATCACTGTGCAAGACAGTCTCGTTTAATCTTGTCACTACACAAGGCTATCTCGTTTGGTTAGGTCAGGACACCGCGCAAAAGCTATTTTGTTTGGTTTTGTCACTATGTAAGGTTGGCATATAAAGTGAAAGTTTGCAAATGAAGTTACAACCTAATAGTATTTTTACTCTTAATAGCACTACACACACAACAAGAAGTGGTGCTGTACTTTATGGATTAACACTACAAATGAAGTTAAAGTTTGAAAATAAAGTTACAACATGATAGCATTTTTGCTCTTAATAACTCACACACAACAAGAATTGGTGCTGCACTTCACGCTGGTGTTCCTACTCATTAGCATATTCCTTGCATCTTCTCACAGTGTGACCTTTCTGGCCATAGCAGCTGTAATGTATACCTGCCGCTCCAACTTCCCCTTCATCCATATCGTTCCTAATACGATGACTCTGCCGACGACCCTTCCCACCCTTCAAAAGGTTCAGATCGATAATTCAATGCAATATCAGATGTAGCAAAGTTACCCACAACCTTGAAGCCTCTTAGCTTGTCACACAATGCCTACAACACCCTCTCCTTCATGAATTACTCCAACATGAAATTCGATGGCTCCATGTTGATAGTTCTACATGCGGTGAGGACATGAGAGCATGGCTTATGAAGAAGCTTTGGCTTATTGCATGTGCAACTAGGTTCGTTCATATAATATCCAATGCATACCTCGTGAGTAATAAGACAGCGAGCAATCCCAAATTTGGCTCTATCTTGAAGGAGTATGTCAAAACGATGCTTCATATTGCCTATCACGAAGAGTGTGTGTGATTGACCCTTCTCGTTCTTGGTCTGCATGTACACTATGATCTTCGAATAGTACGGTGTATATGGGTTGGCTACATAAAGTGCTACATTTGCATGCCTTTTTCTGAAATATCCGATTGTATCTTGCAAAACGCCTTCGACGATGGCAATGAGGGGTTGAGAACGAATGGCCCTAAGAACTCAGTTGTACACCTCCACAAGGTTAGTGGTTATTATGCCATACCTCACACCATCTATGTTATATAACAAGTACCACTTCTCCAGTGGTTTAGCCTCAATCCAATGGGAGAAGCACTTGATATTCCTCGAGGTCCTCCGTGTCACACCAGAAGGGTCAAGCTCTAGCAATGGTGCTAGGCGTTCCAGTTGTGCCACCCCAAGAATGCCCGGCCGCTTGTTCCTCTCGACGATGTGCTTCCTGGTGTACTTCTCCAACATCTCCTGCAGCACATTGAATTTATGTTGCTGGTTCTGTATAGCCAGCCTCTTGAACATCTTCATCAATAATTGCTGAAAAAATTGCTTGAAGAAATTGCCCCCTAGATGATGAATGCACCATTTGTTCCTCATGTCTAGCCTTTATCATCCCAGAGTGGCAATCATAGATTACATAGACATCAAGGTGTGCCCTAACTACTCCCTTCTTTAGATGTCAAAGGAACCATAATCAGCTGTCGAAATTCTCACTTTCGACGAATGCAATGGCCAAAGGCAGAATTTGATTATTGCCATCAATGCCAATTGCTATTAGGATCTGCCCCTTGTATTTCCTTATTACAAATGTCCCATCGACTAAGATCACTGGTAACATATGCTTAAAAGTGTCGATGCAGGCATCGAAGGCTAAGAATGCCCTTTACAAAACCAAGTAACTGAGCGGTCTTCTGGATGGCTTTTCCTTCACAGCAATATATGTGTCCGAGTTCCTGTCTCGCAGCACATCGAGCATAAGAGGAATGTTGTCATAAGCCACCTTGAAAGAATCAAACCTCTTTTCTAAAACCTTCTGCTTTGCATGCTATGTCTTGGCGTAACTAATCTTGTACTTGAAATTTTCCTCAATAGCCACCATGATATACTTGGCCTCTAGGTCCTTCTTCACTATCTCACCGTACATAATATTGGCTATGAAGGTGGATGTTAGATTGTGATGTTTCGGAAAAACACTATTGAACACGCAGAAGTGTGGCTCTACCTTCGAGACAATCCAATCTCATACTTAGGTCTACATGCGTGCACATGCCAAGGACAGCCAACCTGCTCGCAGACCATGGTGTACTACTCCTGGCTGGATTTTAGGACCTATAATGTCTTCTGTGTGAATAAGGCTCACAGCTTAATGGCATCATGCAATGATTCCTTGTCAGCAAGTATTACGTGAAACTGAACCTTTGTACCATGGTACTCCCATGATTATTTATGTTCGTTGTACACAAAAAGACTCTCAACATCCACTATATTATGTGCTTGTGGCATGGGACCTTCGTCCTCATTGGAAGAATCATGGCCATCCTTTTCTAAAGCTTCCTCCTTGGCCTAGGCCATCCGGTCATCGATCTCCATCTGACGCACAATGCTGTTAACATACTCCCCTACATCCGCCTATCCAGTAAGCTCAGCTTGCGTAGAGCAATCTTCCTAATCTGTCTTAGCAACATCTGCATTCGCCTGTAGTGTGGGATCAGTATACAGTGTTAATTTAATCATGAAATTAGCGATATGCGATGCTCAGGATTCTTTTGCGTGACTTCTGCCCTTTGCACATATGTTAGCCCGCTGCTGCTATCTTTTCTTTCCTGCTGTGTAATTACATAACAGTATGGTAACACTGACAAATGTGGAGACGATGGAGCCAGCGAGGGGGGACGACATGGATAGAGTGATGATTGTGCGAAAGACACAATAGAAAAGAAAAGATAGAAGCAATGGACCAACATATGTGCGAAGGACAGAAGTCACACACTGCAAAAGATGTCTGAGCATCGCACATCGCTAATTATAATTAAATTAATATGGTAAATTTTATACTCAGGAAATTTTCAAAAAATTACACAATTAGGTTGACTATGTTAGGAGGCTTCACATAAAATTTCGTAATTTTTGGAGTTCGTTTGCTATATGTAACAACTCCTATAAATAACAAAATCATATAAATTTTTGAGTAACATTCAAAAAGGATAAAATTGTTAAAATATTACAGAATGAAGTATGTTGTGTAGAGAGGTTGCATATAAAATTTTGTATTTAAAAAATTCACATAAATAGTATATAACAAATAATTAAGGTAGGTTATTAAGCCAGCTAATTAGCTGGCTTAATTACTTACAGTCCGGTGGCTGGGTGGCAAGGCACCTGCCATCTGGTGGCAAGGCGGCAGGCCTTGGCCACCCTGTGGCTGGGTGAAAGGTTGCTTGCAGCCCACTGGCCGGGCGAAAGGTCACATGCGTCACCTCTACGGCGTCGCCGCCTTGTCACTGGGTGACCAAAATGCTATTTTTGCTAATACGACACGCATATGGATATTTTTATAATTACGTGTTGTAACAGTGCCATATATGCTAAAAATTCTTGAATCATCCTTCCTTTGCCCAAGAACCAAGAAAAAGTATTTCTATTTTTCATGTCCAATCCCAAGTACCAGAATTTCTAAAAAAATTTAAATAGGTAACTAAACTTATCTATTTCCTTATACACGAGTCGATCATTCTACTTCAACAATTGTATTGGAATGATGAATACCTTGAGCATGTAGAAATAGAAAGATTTTTCTAAAATAGAAAAGAACTTTCTTTCTAAAAGAAGAAAGATGCTAATTTGTTAATATCAGGGGATCGAATGAGTTTATGCTTCACTAATTGAATGATAAATGACTACAACTGAAGGAGGTCGACAATTTAAAATATACCCAAAATTTCAAACATGTATAGAATCACTAAATAACTACAAACAAAAATAGTTAATTAAGCTTGTTAGGAGCTCATCCAAGATCTTTGTAGACACAGCACATTAATAGTCCCTAACCGCTAGAGGAGTAAAATCCAACAAAAAAATCAGTAACTAAAAGAATACTAAAAGCTTTTATTGAGTCATTTAAGTTATAGAAGAATTCCTGAACCCAAGAATTCAAAATGACAAGTTCCTCTTTACCCAGAAAAAAAGAACCACTTAGAATAGCCAAACAGATTATATTTGTCGAGAAATGCAAAATGATATGGAGATGATCCTCATTATCTATTTTGTGTATTCCTATAGGAGGTTTTTGTACATGTGTCTTCGGTTTCTCTTTTATCATTTCGTCCAAGAGAAAAAGTTCTTCTAATTCTATGAATCTTTCTAGAACCTTTTTCTCTTGAATATCAGTTAAGAGAGTTTCGGATTGCCTGGTATTCCACCAATTCTTAATCCAAAGTTCCAGACATTTGTTAAAAGAGAAAGATACCCCCCAGGGCAAAAGTACGATAAATACAAGATATAGGAAAGAAGGCAATGCTTCCTTTTTTTTCATTTTTGATCTGTAAATTGAGTTGTTAGTAAATCTGCTTCATGTGCTGACTCTGTATGGTATTTCTTTCTCTTTAAAGGAAATTTTATATAACATGGTTTGAGACATTGTATCTATTCCTCTCTTTTTTTGTATACTTGTGGAATTTCATTGCAGTGGGTTCTTTCTTAGATCTAGATGGAGTGGAATAGAAAAATAGAATAAAAAAGCCATTTAGAATGAAAATGGAAAAATATTATGCACTATACCTCACATGGACAAAACAAATTAGAAGCAATTTTCTCATATAGGGGCCAATACCATCATGGATGGGGAACTTCCAAGACAATGCTTTTAAGTGGTAAACTCCTACATGTGTACAACTGAAACTAGTATCTTGTTATAATTTAAAAATACCAACTTATAGAATAATCAATTTTTCCAAAAGATTTCTAATATTTGAATAGTTGTACAACTAGTGGACAACTTTTTGCTCTTGTGCCCGTTATTTAACTTTTATTTTTTTAATGATCATTTGATTTATTTAAATTCTATTTAGCAGACCTACATTTTCTCATAGACGCTAAAAATGTTCAAAAAGAATAATGTCTGTAAGCTTAACAAAATACCTGAAGTATTGGTTGTTTACACTATTTTATCTTTAAAGCCGAACATCGTTTTTCTTTGTTGAAATATTTTGGTGATCTAACTAAGATATATACATGTATTCCTATTTCAAAAGGAATTACGAACATATAAATATTAAGACCATTTGATAGCAGAGTTTATTGTAAGGTTTTGCTTCGAAATATATGCAATATTCATCTATTTGCTTGATATCATGAAATGCTATTCTGGTTTAGGTCATTCTCACTTTCATTGAATAGTTATTGTTCAATCTTTAGTACTTTTACTAGTGCTCTCCTTTTCCATGCAGGCAAAATTCCAAAGCCTTTGTTCTACCATCCAGTGTTACAAGAACTATGGGCCTGTTCTTTTCAGCTTTTGGCTTTTGACTTCTGCTACAGTACCTAATTTTCAAACGAAGTATTTTTTTAAGACGGGGTCTACAAGTTAATTGTAATACATGTTAAAAACCTAATATCTGTACCATCAAAAATCGCAAGCGAGTATCTCTCTTTCTCCAATCTCTGTCGTAAACAGCCAAAAAGCGATCAGCCGCAGCCAAAAGCGATCAGCCGCAGCCAAAAAGAACAGGCCCTATATTTGGAATCCAATCAGTTTTCTAGTTCTCTGGAAGATGTTGCTAGACCTTTCTCTTCCTCCATCTCTCATCTTGATTAACAACCAGTTTATGTTGGAAATATAGGCAATATTTTAATTCTAAATTTTATTCGGAGACAAATACAATGAACAGCCAAATATAGTATAGTATAAAAGACAAATTTAGGAAATACACATGACAAATATAGTATAAAAGTTGATCGAACGCGCGAACGACTTACTGATGGGCCTGATGAAGAACAGGAAGCAGCGTAGACGTGATGCAGTGTAGAACATAGATGTTGCAGTGCAATGAGAGGTCGCGCAGATATGCGCTGCCCAGAAACATTATTGCCACCCCCATGCAGGTCTTCACAGAAGCAACAGCTCAGAGATACCGCTCCTCTTCTTCATGGTGCACACTGGGAAGAAGAGTCGACGAGGTTCAAACGGCGCAGCACAAGTTCGTAAAAGGAAGAGAATGGAGGCAGTGAGCTACTTGGGTATCATCCCTGGACGTCTCCAGGCATATATATATATAGGTAGACTTATAACTAATATGATTAAAATAGTTATTTACCCACTGGTAACTGACATATTTAACCAGCCATTTACCCACTGGCAACTAATATATTTAACCAGCCATTTACCCACTAGTAACTGTCTGTCATCAAAACCCAATAAAGATCCAAATTCAAACGTTTGAATCTCATTCAAACTAAGAGAGAGTGATGCATAGTTCAGTAAAAATAAATATGGACTTGGTCTGCCAAGTAGCGTGCCACGCTACGTCACGTCAGTGCCCACACCACATCACGGTCGCGCAAAAATACGCGAATACGCGCGCGTGTGCATGCGCATGCATGCACTAAGCCATCTTCATGCCATTCACATCCATAATTCAAGAAGTGGCATAGACTCCACCTTATAAATTGGTCTCCCCCACCTTACCTTAGCAATATAATACTAAAACCTTGCACGCTTTGGAATTAAGAAAATGGGCCTCATTTATGGGCCCATTCTAACAACCCCCCACCAATTCAAAAGCAGGAAGCAAAAAGACATCAAATATATTGTACTGAAGTACTGTTAATATACCAGTCTTTTAGTGTAAGTTCCGTACGGGTTGAACTTGCATGTAGAATAACAAATTTATCTTCTCACAGCTGATGAATGGACTATACCTTGAATTCACAACTTTTTATGATCAGATTTTACTTGAAATCTCAATTAGTACTAGGCTGCCAATGGACCACGCCTAAATAGTCTGCTCATGAGCTTTCTAGAGAATGCCCTGTTCTCGTGAACTACAACCAAATAGTTAAGCTCAAATAGGTGTATTCTTTCTAGGTATCTTGCAGGCTAATACCTTTTCCTCATTTGGACAGTAGAATACATTAAGACTTTATGCCAACATTTCATATAGTTGAGAGTACTTTATTTATTAGGACATGGGTATAATCAATATGTACTCTATTGTTACAACATCAACTTATTTTTCTCATTACCTAAGTCACGGGATTTTTGATCAAAAAGGTATGAGTTACCATTGTGATGTAACTCAAATGGGTCTCATTCCCTTGTCCACAGAAGTAACAAAAATTGCTTTCCGTGCTAATCCCTTTGTAAAAGGGTCTGTCAGATTTTTCTCAGTGTTAATATAGTTCACAGCTATCACTCTGGAGTTTCTCAATTTTCTGACAGATTTAAGCCTATGTTTCACATATCTAGAGGAATTCATATTATCCTTTGTACTTGTGACTTTGGCCAACGCAGTTTGATTATCACAGTACATCAGGATTGCTGGGTATTGGTTTCTCAACCAACGGCAAGTCCATCAGAAGCTCTCTTAGCTATATTGATGTCTCTACAAGGCTTTTTTGTTGTAGTGTATTCAGTCTCAACAGTGGCTGTGTCAAGCGCTACAAATTCTGCTTCCATGGTTGACCTCGTCAATATAGTCTGTTTACAAGACCTCCATGAAACTGCAACACTAGCTAAAGTAAACACATAACCACTTATAGCTTTGATCTCATTAGCATCAGAGATCCAATTGGAATTATTGTACCCTTCTAATACAAAAGGGTATCCAGTGTAATGAAATTCCATAAGATGTTGTGCCTATCAAGTAGCGCAACACTCCTTCAAGTGCCTCCTAGTGATCAACTCCTAGGTTAAAAGAAAACTAACTTAATTTGCTCACAGTAAATAAAATGTTAGGTCTTGTGGCACCAGCTAAATACATGACTGACCTAATAATTTATGAATATCTCAATTGATCTTTTTCTAACCATTGGTTCTTTCAAAACTTAATGCTCGCATCATGGGCGTTGGAAAAACTTTACAATTTTCAAAGCCAAAATGGCTCAATATTTTCTCAGCATAATGGGATTGGCTCATAGTAATTCTATTCTCATTCTTGATCAATTTAATATTCAAAATAACATCTGCCTCTCCTAAGTCTTTCATATCAAAGCATTGAGATAAGAAAGATTTGACCTCGTCAATTACGACAATGTTTGTTCCAAATATAAGTATGTCATCCACATACAAACATAAGATCACTCCTTGACCCTCACCATAACGATAATATACATATTTATCAGCTTCATTCACAATAAAGCCAGCGGTTGTCAAAGTCTTATCAAACTTCTCGTGATATTGTTTAGGTGCTTGTTTGAAGCTATATAGGGATTTTATTAATCTGCATACCTTATTTTTCTATCCAGAAATCACAAAACCATCTGATTAATCCATATAGATTTCTTCCTCCACTCTCCATTAAGGAAAGTTGTCTTCATATCCATTTGATAAACATGTAGACCATAGGAAGATGCTAACGCAAGGAGCACTCTGATTGTGGTTAATCTGGCAATAGGAGAATAGGTATCAAAGAAATCTTCTCCCTCAATCTGGGTATAACCTTTGGCCACAAGTTTTGCCTTGTACTTCTCAATAGTACCATCAGATCTCAATTTCTTTTTAAAGACCCACTTACATCCTACAGGTTTGCACCCAACAGTCCGATCAGTGATCTCACAAGTCCCATTAGCTAGGATAGAGTCTATCTCGCTACGGACTGCCTCTTTCCAATACTCAGCATCAAAAGATGCATAAGCCTCTGAAAGAGTATTTGGCATATCATTCACAAAATATACAATAAAGTCGTCACCAAAGGTTTTGTCAACCATTTATCTCTTGCTTCTGCGAGAAGCATCTGCGACTAAATTGTTATCCTCCTTAGGATTATCACAAATTGATTCAGAAATGGTGGAAAGTTCAAAAGTTTGATTATTCTCTATTTCAAAATTATTAGTTTGAACATTTTCAGTTTGTGTTGAAGTACTGCCTACTGTTCTCATAGGAAAGATATTATCAAAGAATGAAGCATCTCTAGACTCCATTATTGTGTTAGCAATAATATCAGGAGTTTCTGATTTAACTACTAAAAATCTATAGGTCGTGCTATTTTGAGCATATCCTACAAAGATACAATCGACTGTTTTTAATCCAAGTTTTCTCTTTTTTTGCAATGGTATATTGACTTTTGCCAAACACCTCTAAGATTGCAGAAAATTTACATTAGGTTTTCTCCCCTTCCATCCCTCATATGGAGTAATCTCACTCCTTGTAGTGATTACTCTATTTAGGACGAAAGTTACTATCAATTTAGCTTCCCTTCATCATGCCTTAGGCATACTAGAACTCTCTAACATAGCATTGACCAAGTCCGTTAGTGTCCAGTTTTTTCCTCTTAGCTATCCCATTTGATTGGGGTGAATATAGTGGTGTTAATTCATGGATTATTCCTGTTAGATATGTGTATAACTTAGGGGCTTATTTGCACTATGTATGGATGTATATATTGGCCTGTTGGCCCTCTTGTAATACTGTAGCTAGCCTGTTGGCCCTCTTGCAATACTATAGCCAAACCATTTACATGGTATCAGAGCAAGGTTAGGGTTAGGGTTTCTGGCTGGCCGCCACTGCCGCCGAAACACTCTCCCTTTCCTGCTTTCTACTTTTCCTCCTGCGAAGCGTTACTACTCCACTTCCTTGGGTCCGGCCATCGACGCTTTAGATTCGGCCGAGCCGCCAGATCCGACCACCCAGAAGTCGCAGCCGCTCACGGCCTTCTAGATTGGGCTCGAGTAGCCAGATCCGGTCGTCATCCAGAGCTGCCGCCACCAGTCACCGCCGCTTGGAGCCGTCATCACCAGGGCCTCCGACACCACCGCGCCTGTGGCCGCCACTGCCGCCGCCACTGGGCCGCCGACGCCGCTCTCCGCCCGGCTGCCACCAACCGCCGCTGCCTGGGGCACAGCCTCCGCCCGTGGGACACCCGCCCGCCGCTTTTGCCACCCACGGTTTGGCCGCCCGCTGTTTTGGCCCTTTTGGATCTGAGGTAGAGTACTTAACCGTTGTTTAAAGTAGTGCAGCTCAAAAAAAAGAAAAAAAGGAAAAAAGAGGGAGAAAAAGAAAAAGAAGAAAAGAAAAAAGGAAAGCAAAAAAAATGGCTTCCACTGGTGGTTCTTTTGCCATCCCACTCCCCGCTATTCGTTTTAATGGTACAAATTTTCGGGAGTGGGCAGTGCACCTACGGATCCTCCTCAACAGTCAGCGTCTGTGGGGTCATCTTACTGGTGAGGATCCTTGCTCGCCTCGTCCTACACCGCCCATCGAGCCTGCTCTCCCTGCTGATGCCACGTTGGAGGAGGGCCTAGAGCTCTATTAGTCTGCCCTGCACGCCTATGAGTTATGGCAGGCTACTGAGGCTTGTGCTACTGCCATCTTGGTAGATAGCATGACCGTGGCTATCTCTATGGATGTGGTAGAGTTGCCGATGACACAGCTTATGTGGGAGTGTCTCTGAGCTCACTATAAGCCGATGAGTGATGCTATGTATCTCTTAGTCATACACCGGGCGCACTCCCTTCAGTAGCTCGATGCCACCGTCGATGACTTTTACCAGCAGATGTCAGAGGTGTGACGTCAGCTTGACTCTCTGCGGCTCCGTGCTCATCAGGAGACTCACTGTCTCTACAACTTTCTGACGCGTCTTCGGCCTGAGTTCGAGACTGTGCGGGCTCAACTCCTGACTCGCCACCCGCGCCCAAGCCTAGTGGAGGCTCTCACAGTTGTGCGTGCTGAGGAGACTCATCTTCGTGGTACAGTTTAGATGCAGGTAGTCTTGTCTGCCTCTACGCCTGCTTCTTCAGCACTGGTCGAGCTCTCTTCTCCAGCTCCCAGCGCCCCTGTAGCTGCTGCTTCTACTACAGGTCTTCACTGCACCTACTGCCAACGTGATGGTCACAGGTACCAGGACTGCTACAAGAGGAGGAAGGACCAGAGTCGTCAGGGTGGATGTCCCCCGAAGGGCTCTAGCAATTCCTCCTCTCGCCAGGGCTCTACCAGTGATACCGCACAACAGTTACTCTCTCTTCTCCAGCGCCTTGGTATCGGCTCATCCTCAAACTCGTCGGGTTCAGCTCGTCGAGCACTTGCTTCTCAGCAGTCTTCCACGCCTTCGCCTCCTCCCTCATCAGGTACTTTATCTCCGTGGATCTTAGACTCTAGTGCTTCTTTTCATATGACACCAGATTCCATACAGCCCACAGTTCCTTCTTCTACTGTTCAGACTGCAGATGGTACTCCTCTACCTGTTGTAGGTCGAGGCACGTTGTCTACCTCCTCCTTTTATGTTCCTGTAGTTTCTCATGTTCCTCAACTTACTTTGCAGCTTATGTCGGCTGGTCAGATCACTGATCACGACTGTCGTGTTATTCTTGAGTCTGACTCTTGTTCTATTCAGGATCGTCGCACGGGGACTCTGCTTGGTATTGGCCCTTGCTGTCGTGATTCACAGCGTCTCTGGGAGCTCGACTGGCTTCATCTGCCCTCCGCTCTCTCCACCAGCCAGTCAGCTACCACCACTCCCTCTGGGCTTCCACTACCTCCTTCGCCTAGTGGCACCATCGTCTCGGTCATCTTTGCGGTTCATGTCTTTCGTCACTTGTTGGTCATGGTGTTCTTGGGTCTGTTTCTGGGGATACCTCTTTACATTGTATGGGTTGCAAGCTTGGTAAACAGCTGCAGCTCCCCTATCCCTCTAGTGACTCTATTTCTATTTGTCCTTTTGATCTTGTACACTCTAATATTTGGGATCCGGCCCCCTTCGTTTTGAAAGGGGGTCATCGTTACTATGTGATTTTCATTGATGATTATTCTTGTTATACTTGGCTCTATTTTATGTCCTCTCACAGTCAGATTCTCTCTATTTTATCAGCGCTTCGCTACTGTGATTCGCACTCAGTTCGATTTGGCTATTCGTGTGCTTCGTGCTGACTCTGCTAGTGAGTATCTCTCTACAGCCTTTCGCTCTTTTCTCGCTAAACAGGGTACTCTTCCCCAGTATTCTTGTCCTGGTGTTAATGCTCAGAATAGTGTCTCTGAGCGTAAGCATCGTCACTTACTTGAGACTGCTAGAGCCCTCATGCTTGCCTCCTCTGTTCCTCCTCATTTTTGGGCTAAGGCTGTCTCCACTACTATTTTCCTTATTAACATGCAGCCTTCCACCACCCTTCAGGGATCTACTCCTGTCGAGCGTCTTTTTGGTCGAGCCCTAGAGTATAGTCATCTTCGCAGTTTTGGTTGTGTCTACTTTGTTCTCCTCCCACCTCTTGAGCGCACTAAGCTGACTGCTCAGTCAGTTGAGTGTGTTTTTCTTGGCTATAGTCTTGAGCATAAAGGTTATCGCTGTTACGACCCTGTTGCACGTCAGATAAGGATTTTTCGAGATGTCACCTTCGACAAGTCTCGACCTTACTACCCTCATTCTCCTCCAAACAGATCTGATTCTCTTGCTGAGTCGGTCTCCTTTCTGACTTTCCCTCATTCTTCACCTACTTTCACTAATGCTTCGCCTCGTCCACCTCCTTCGGCCTCATTTTCATCTGATCCTCCTCCACCTTCGAACTCTTCTCACTCTTTTGTTGAGGTTTCACCTTTTCCCTTGCACTACTCTCGTCGTCCTTGATCTCCTCCTTCTCCAGTTAGCTCTCCTCCCTTGCTAGGCTCTATTCCCAGTTCCTCTTTTCCGTCATTGTTAGCTCCTGCTCCCAGATACGACCTTCGTGATCGTCACACTGTTAGGCAGCCTGAGCGCTATGGCTTTACAGCCACTGCCTCTTCTGAGCCTCTAACTTATCGTGAGACTGTTGCTCATCATGAGTGGCAACTTACAATGTCTGAGGAGCTTACTACTTTGGAGCGTACTAGCACTTGGGATCTTGCACTCTTACCTGCCTATGTGACTCCCATCATGTGCAAGTGGGTATACAAGATCAAGACTCACTCGGATGGTTCCTTTGAGCGCTATAAGGCTCGTCTTGTGGCGCATGGCTTTCAGTAGGAGTATGGTCCTGACTATGATGAGACTTTTGCTCCTGTAGCCCACATGACCACCGTTCGCACTCTCCTTGCTGTCGCCTCCATTCGACAATGGTCCATCTCTCAGTTAGATGTTAAGAATGCCTTTCTCAATGACGAGCTACGTGAGGAGGTTTACATGTGACCGCCCTTGGGTATTCTGTCCCTGATGGTATGGTCTGTCGCCTTCGTCGCTCTCTATATGGGTTAAAGCAAGCTCCTCGTGCTTGTTTTGCCTGGTTCTCATCTCCTGTCGCCCACATGACCACCGTTCGCACTCTCCTTGCTGTCGCCTCCATTCGACAATGGTCCATCTCTCAGTTAGATGTTAAGAATGCTTTTCTCAATGGCGAGCTACGTGAGGAGGTTTACATGTGACCGCCCTTGGGTATTCTGTCCCTGATGGTATGGTCTGTCGCCTTCGTCGCTCTCTATATGGGTTAAAGCAAGCTCCTCGTGCTTGTTTTGCCCGGTTCTCATCTGTTGTCACTGCCGCTGGTTTCTCTGCCAGTAATCATGACCCTGCTCATTTTGTTCACACCTCTTCTCGGGGTCAGACGCTTCTTCTTCTCTATATTGATGATATGATCATTACTGGTGATGACTCTCACTACATTGCTTTTGTGAATGAGCGTCTCCGTGAGCAGTTCTTAATGTCTGATCTGGGTCCTCTTCATTACTTTCTTAACATTGAGGTTACTGCTACCTCCAAGGGCTACTATCTCTCCCAGGAGCGTTACATTCAGGATATCCTTACTCGCGCTTATCTTACTGATCAGCGTACAGAGATACTCCTATGGAGCTTGGTGCTCATCTTCGACCTACCGATGGCGAGCCTCTTGAGGATCCCACTCACTACCGCCATCTTGTTAGGAGTCTTGTATATATTGGTATCACTCGTCCTAATATCTCTCATGCAATTCACATCTTAAGTCAATTCGTCTCTGCTCCTACTCAATTACATTACAGTCACCTTTTTCGTGTTCTGCGATATCTTCGTGGGACCATCACTCGTCGTCTATTCTTTCCTCGCTCTAGCTCATTACTTCTCGTCGATCTCTTTCTGCCTATTGTGTTTTCCTTAGATCCTCCTTGATTGCTTGGAAGACCAAGAAACATACTGATGTTTCCTGTTCGAGCGCTGAGGCTAAGTTGAGAGCCATGGCGTCGTTGACAGCTGAGATCACATGGCTTCGGTGGCTACTTGAGGATTTTGGTGTTTTCACTCCTGCACCGACTCCTCTCTTATCAGATAGTACTGATGAGGTCAGGATTGCTCGAGATCCTGTGAAGCATAAGCTTACTAAGCACATTGGAGTAGCTGCTTCATACATGCGCTCACAGGTGCAAGACAAAGTTATTGCTCTTCAGTATGTGCCCTCAGAGCTTCAGTTAGCAGATTTCTTCACCAAGGCGCAGACGGTTGCTCAGCATCGGTTCTACCTTTCCAAACTCAGTGTTGTTGACCCATCATGAGTTTGAGGGGGGGTGTTAGATATGTGTATAACCTAGGGGCTTATTTGCACTTTGTATGGATGTATATATTGGCCTGTTGGCCCTCTTGCAATACTGTAGCCAAACCATTTACAATTCCATGCTCAGAACAGAATTGGGAAAATTCATGAGAGACGTACTCCCCCCATGATCGGATCTCAGTCTTTTTATTTTCTTTTCTAGTTGATTCTCAACCTCGGTCTTATAAATCTTAAAGTAGTTTAAAGCTTCATCCTTTGTTTTTAACAAATACACATAGCAGTAACGTGTTGCATCATCAATGAAAGTTACAAAATATCTTTTGCCTCCTTTTCTCAAAAATCCGTTCATTTCACATAAATCTGAATGAACAAGATCTAACGGTGCCAAATTCTTTTAATCCTCTAGTCTCTTAAAGGGTTTTCGAGGTTGCTTTGATTGCACACATGATTGACACTTGGATTCTTTGACAATTTCACGTTTTAGAATTAAATCTAATTTGGATATTCTAGCAATACTATCAAAACCAATATGACACAAACGAGAATACCAAACATTTGCCTTACATTTATTTAAACTTGCTGTAACATTCAGATTATAACAATATTCTAAAGTACTTAGGTGGAACAAGCCTTCGCTTTCATAGCTTTTACCAACAAAATTTCCGAACTTAGAAAATACAATTTTATTTGACTCAAAAACTAGCTTATAATAATCCCTACATAGGAGAGAACCACTAATGAGGTTCTTGTTTATTGTAGGAGCATACTGCACGTTCTTCAAGTGGACAATCTTTCCTAAAGTAAGTTTTAAATCCACGGTGTCAACACCAAGAACAGAAGCATGCGAGCTGTTTCCTATTAGGATGGAGGAAGCCCCTGCTGCTTGGTAAGAAGAAAACGAGAAAATATCAGAAATATACGTGAACATTAGCACTAGTATCAACCCACCAATCAGTGGATTGACATGCTGAAAAGACAACAGGTAGATTACCATACCCTCCTGAAGTCAAGGCCTCGCCTATGATCACATTGACAGTTTTCTTCTTTGGTTGTTCATCATCTCTGATTTTGCGGAAGTGACAGTCCTTCGCCATATGACCGTCTTTTCCGCATACAAAGCAGGTGATATCCTTCAAATCCTTTTTCTCAGTTTTCTTCTTCTTAAATCTAGTTATCTTGTTCGATTTGTTAGATTTGTACTTTTTTACTACAATTTTTTTCTCAATGAAGCTTGGTGCATCCTTTGCTTTTGCTTTTTCCACATCGAGGGCAACAATGAGATCTTTAATATAAATCTCTTCCCTGTTGTGTTTCAGGTTAGTGGCAAAATTCCATCAAGAAGGAGGGAGTTTAGTGATAATGCCCGCAGCCACAAATTTAGGAGGTAACACACAACCCAGGTGCGCAATCTCACCAACTAGTAGCTGGAGGTCATGAGCTTGTCCAACTATGGACCTAACCTCATTCGTGCTAAAGTCAAAAAATTACTCACACATGTAGAGCCAGTGACCAGCCTCTTGCCTCTGCATATTTGTGCTCTAGTGCATCCCACAACTTTGTGGTGGACTTGTAATCTATGTACACATCGTAGAGCTGATCTGCCAGAACAGTCAGAATGCAACCAAGAGTAGTGTTGTTTATATTATCAAATTGCATGTACTGTTCAATCGTAAATGAATACTGCGGGTGGATAACCCACCACAGCCCCAAAGATATGAGCCAAAACTTGACTCTAGTATGCCATCTACGAAAGTTCTGATCACAAAACCTCTCAAGTTTCATCGCATCAGAAGCGCTAACCATTTCTGTATTGCAACAAAGTTCATAATATGATTTCTGGAATGTTGAAAATGTAGGCAATATTTTAATTTCGAGTTTTATTAGGAGACAAATACAATGAACTAATGATGCAAAATACATAACTAATAGCATGCTACTCATATTAATTTAGGAAATACACAAGAGAAATATAGTATAAAAGTCGATCGAACGCGCAAACAACTTACTGTTGGGCTTGATGAAGAACAGAAAGTAGCGCAGGCGTGATGCAGTGCAGAACGTAAATGTCGCAGTGCAATGAGCGATCGCGCAGATGTGTGCTGCCCAGAAACCTTATTACCGCCCCGTGATGGCAGCAACGGCTCGGAGATACCGCTCTTCTTCACGGTGCACGCCGAAAAGAAAAGTCAACGAGGCTCAAACGGCGTAGCACAACAAGATATATATATATATATATATATATATATATATATATATATATATATATATATATATATATATATATATATATATATATATATGCAAACTTATAATCGATATGATTAAAATAGTTATTTACCCACGGTAATCGACATATTTAATCAGCTATTTACCCACTAGTAACTGTCTGTCATCAAAACCCAATAAAGCTCTAAATTCAAACGTTTGAATCTCATTCAAATTAAGAGAGTGATACACGGTTCAACAAAAATAAAGGTGGACTTGGTTAGTGATAGATCACAGAAGTACCACTTATTATTACACTCCAAAATTAATTCGAAAAACTTCTTATTAAATTTCTACTTTCGCTTTATCCAATTTGAGTTCAAAGAATTTCCTAGCGGAACACCCTAGTGATATACCACACACATGCTAAAAATAAATTTAATCATCGTGTCATGGTTTCTAACAGCCTATTAAACTTTTTTTAGATAAACAGACAATAAACTTACCACAAAGCAGAATATAGTAATAGTTGAGAACATGCTACTGGGCTTAATACTTTATTTCGCTGGTCTGCTTGGTGCCGTACACATATGAGACAAATCCAGAAGTTACAATGGGTTGTTTTTCCTCCTTATTCTTTTCAGGTGACAAAAAATATTCAGTACTCCTAGTTCCTAAACCGGCACTTTATTTGTGTTTTTATTTCACACATATAGAGGCTTCAGAGTTCAGACTATAAAAACGTGGGTACAACAGGTGAACAGGAAAATATTTACGTTTCATGCTGCTCCTACTTTTGGGTAACCACTATACACTAAGCTTGGGACGGTAATATACATCTGCAAATTTCTTTGTAATGGAATCGACACACGCCATTCTTATTCTTTCAGGTGTTGCCGGGTTGTCGAGCGGGAACCAGTCTAGATGACCCTCCTCAGCCCTTGCAGCAACGATTGCGTCCTTTATCGCAAACAAGACAGCGGAGGCCAGGAAAAACGGTGGCTCTCCTACAGCCTTGGATGAGTGGATGGCCTTTGGATTTGGAATACCCTGCAATGAAGAAAATAATGTGCAGTTAATCAAAAGACACGACCAAATGAAGATAAATACATGCCCCTCAAAAAAACAATACAATTCAGGAGCACCTCCTAAAGACACCTGCAAAGTTACTTTGTAGATGATCTTCTCATTGTATTCAAGACAACATGGAGATTCCATGTTTCCACTTTGTTGACTTTGTGTATGAATGTATTTGAAATTACTGTCCTCCATTTCTGTTATTACCTTAAATATCAAACATCAACTATGGATAACAACATCTATACTTAGCCATCATTTCTTCCGTTCATCTCGGCCACTAGTGGTACAAAAACCATCCTACCAGGTATGAATGGCTTTTCTTCACAAAAGATTAGTTCCTTTCAAATTCTAGATAACATGTTTCACTGACAAGTTAGTTCTATAGCAGGATTCCATTTAAAAACAGAGCAGGCAACACAAAGTGCAGTGGCAACAGTAAAAAGCAAAGATTAATATAAGATAACCGATTAACAGAGTAAAAAATAGATGGACTAAGGCCCGGATGTCTGATTTCATTTTAAATGTACTTTTTGCAGTAGTTCAGTGAGAATGTTACAATATTTGTTTTAAAAATTTTGCAGGCAACATTTTTAGTCAACTACAACATTTTGAATCAACTTACGGTACAAAACAACAAATTGTACATTGCAATATTTTGAATCAACTTCTTCAATAAGGTCTAATTGTTTTCTTTTCTGAAAAAAGGACGTCTAACCCATAGCATTTTTGACAGAAAAAAGCAAAATCTCAAATTTACCTTCAACAGTGAAACCTTGAAGTTTAGAGGCATATCATTTACAGAGGGTATTTTGTAAGAGCCAGGACCACAGGTGAAAAGGTGCCCAGGACGGATCCACTTGTGGTAATCATCGCCCCATTTTAGCTCCTCGATGGCTGCCCAGCCCAAACCTTGGACGAAAGCTCCCTCTATCTGAAATAAGCCATTGGAGTTAAAGAAGGCATCCAAAAGGAAATATATGGGAGAAAGCATTACTGCTCCATCTTATTCTGGGCAGCCAAACATTTCCCCTATTGTAATCTGTAAACATACCTGGCCAATATCAATCGCTGGATTAATTGAATAGCCAAGATCCATAACAATATCAGCTGTCCTTGTGTGGAAATCCCCAGTTAGGGTGTCAATCTCAACTTCTGCAAATGCGGCTCCATAGGTGAAATAATGGAACGGAGTTCCCTTGCCAGCCATCCAGTCAAAATCAATATCAGGGGTACTATAAAACCCATGAGCAGAGAGATCTACCCGTTCCATGTAGCATGCTTGAGCCAACTGCCAAAATAAGGCCACACTAAAATTAGTTGAACTAATAAAAAAATTTATGGCATCAGTTTTGTGGAATAGGACAAATTTCTTCATTTAATTTTGAATAATACAGTGGCACATACACGTAAGTATTGAGGTGTGGAGCAGGAAACATTATCAAGCCAGCTGTAGCAATCAAACCTGAAGGTGCTAGAAGTTACAACATTACTTCCCCATTACTAACAAGGGAGAAGGTATTGGATGGAGAGACCAAAAACAGCAATAGAGGCGTTTGTAAGTTGTCCAATAGGGGGGGGGGGGGGGGGTGGACATCATTGCCTTTTTCCCGGATGGAGTAAAATTCAGTTCCAGAGGCAGATAAATGGACTGTACACTGCAATTTTGGAAGTGGTAGCTTTGTAGCAAGAAGTGCTATTCACAAAAAGCAGGTGTAGTACGCTAGGGAAGCACACAGCCTTATATGTCGAGAACCCACCATACCTTTAATATGGTGAGAGGATAACACACATTTACAGTATTCTTCATGAAGTTAAAAATCAACAGAGGTCAAGACAACTGAGAGTTGATCCACGAACTGGGAAAACCGACCAATACCATTTACCATCAGTTTCTTGCTACTGCTAATTCATTTTGGGCCATTGTGAGCCTTCCAGATCTGTTGACACTCGACACTGATTATTGACAAGTGATAAACTGCGGAGATCGGCATTGGCCACTTTTTGGTATCCAATTTGGTACCAGGTTTCAAGACCCTCCATGGGACATCAAGCTTTTTCATGCTTGGCTTATACCAGAGAAGATAATCAACAAGAATTCAAAGTTTCAAACTACTATATGTGCTTACACTCCATTATACTGACTTGACAGTTTACTAGTCCAATGATCGGTCCGGTACCTGTACTGGTTACCCTTCTGTTAGTCTTAACACTAACTCTATAACCCAAAAACATGGTAAAAATAGCATAAGCAGCTAGTAAGAACTATGAAGTGTCAATCTAATCTGCTGCAAGTTTGGATCATATGTAGTTGTCTTGAAAACAAGATTACGGATTTCTACAATTCATCAATGCTTCACATTAGAAACAATAATGTGGTCCAACTTCTCAAGACAGAGACATTGATAACATTACCTCAGCAAAGGACTTGTGGTTCCCTCTGCTAGCAACAGGTTCCATCCGAGCCTTAATTTGCTGACAAGCATCCAAAACTGCAGCACCATACAAATCTGAGCTGGCAGAAGCTGCTGTTGGTGATGCGTTTGGAACCTAAATACATGTGTGTGATCATCCCATTGTTGGTGAAAAATGGTACAATATACAAATAAATTCCAAAGTGAATACAGTCTGTGTATAGATTGTAAAGAGCGAAGGGACTAGGTTCATATGCCAAACCTCACCTTATCAGTACTTGTCTCTGAGATAAATACAGAGCTCAGAGGAATATTGAATGATGAAGCAGCAACTTGGGCCACCTTTGTGTGTAAACCCTGTCCCATCTCAACCCCACCATGTGTCACCAGGACAGTACCATCAGTGTAAACTTGCACAAGAGCACCAGCCTGTGATTGTTCATCCATCAAAACTTATATTAGATTGGATAATGATGTAACAAAACTACATAATCCAAGCTATGACTACGTTTGTTACTTGTTTGATAATTTTGAATGGAACTAATGTAATTCAAACAAGGGTTCAAAATACTGTCATGGTACTGGAGTATATTCTGGCAAGAAATGGCACAACATACAACATATTCATGAAATTTCATCCCAATGCCAAATCCACACTAAGCAAAGCATAAAAGCCAGAAAATTTTTCCTACTCGTACCAGTGTCTGCAATCCTGATGGGCCAGCGACATGATAAAGATTGCAGGCAAGATAGTAGCAACTATCAAATTTAGCATACATGTGTTCTGGCAGCACATCCAAATAATTCCAAGAAACATTGAACCAGAAAAACATGCAAATATTTTTTTACAACAGCCATCATATGTATATGGCATTTGCTACCGAAAAACAAAACATGCGGAATCTATAATTTAACCTATGTTGAATAACTTGTAGCATGGCACGCATATGGAATTCCCAAACATGAAATATCCAAAACTACAAAGAATTCGATGGTCTGACAACTCCATTGAGTAATGCAAAACTAGTAGAACTTTCTGGGTGGAGTTCGGGAGGGGATGCTACTCACCTGATTCATGAATTTTGCAGTGAAGGATATGCCAAATTTTGTGGGAACCATAGCAATTCCCCGCTTCCTCCAACGATTATTATTGTTAAAACTACTTACAGCTTTGCGAGCTTCCACAAAATCACAAGATGCCTTTAGTTCATCCCACACTGAACGTATAGTACAATTCTGGAGCAACTGGCCATAATGAAGCACAATTCCCTCACTGTGAAAATTAAGTTCCTAAAAACATTCAATCAGTTAATCGCACAATAGTATGACCATGCTAGCACCATCCACAACAAATGTGTACACTTACTTTTATCTCCTCAGGACTTCGCTTGAGTTCTGTAGCGATGTGCTGAATCCAATTCTCTGCAATCAGCATGCCTTGTGGACCACCAAAACCTCTGAAAGCAGTATTGCTTGGGAAATTTGTAAAGCATACTTGGCCATTGACTCTGATATGTGGTATATCATAGACGTTGTCTGAATGAAACATAGCACGATCCAGGACTGAAAGGGACAAATCAAGTGAATTCCCACCATTGTTATAAATTTCAAGGTCTAAGGCCAATATCTTCCCGTCATTAGTAAATCCCACCTAAAAGATCATTAGCAGGTTAGGTAAATACAAAAGCAAATGGACAGAGCAAACTTCAGTTTTGGCCCTATATGAGCTAAGTATCCACCAGTTATTGTCTACATTTGACTTAAACATTACACAACAGTGGTGCAAAGTAATGACTGGTTAGCACTAGCATTCACATTTATCTACATTCCTCAGTGTGATGCATATGGAGACCTTTCAGTCCTCCAGAGCCAATCAAACAAGTTATGGAAATTATTTGCTCTGAACTAAGCAAACTCCAGTCATCGGACCCACCATAGTCACACAAGAGACTGAAAGACATGTACTGTTTAAGCTCCATACCTTATATTTCCCAAGGAAACTGTGCCTCTGTCCAGTCGTCATCATGTCAATGTCCCTGTCCAAAATAATCTTTACTGGCCTTCTTAGACAATAAGAAGCTACAGACACCGCAGCAGCAAATATTGCTGATCTGGTTTCTTTTCCACCAAATCCACCACCAATACGCTTAGTCTTGCAAACAACTTTTGATAGTGGAAGCCCAAGAACGTTAGCAACATACTTCTGATGCTTCTGGGGAGCCTTAAGATGAAGAACATTTCGTAAAATAAGACTGATTGTACATGTAGCGTAATAGAACAAACATGGCAAGTTAATTGTAGTATACGTTAAAAAACTAATATTTGTATCATAAAAAATCGCAAGCGAGTATCTCTCTTTCCGCAACCTCTGTCGTAAACAGCCAAAAAGCCATCAGCCGCAGCCAAAAACCATCAGCCGTAGCCAAAAAGAACAGGCCCTATACTACCAACCTAAAGAGTATAGTGAAACATACACCATTTTATGTTCACTTCAACTTGCATTTAGTGTGAAATAGTTCTGTTAGTGAAAGCTGTTAGAAGAAAGAGAGAGCAATTAGCAATATGCTATTCACAATTGTGCATGTTATTCTTTTTTGAGATAAATACATGTCTTACATGGGCCGACTCTAGGCTAATGGGACTGCATACATATCTACACTTAACATAAACAATGTGACAATTGTCTTTTGTATTTATTTTGCTTTTTTCCATGAAAATCTATGCTGCACCTCACGTTATTCGCTAACCCTGAAAATCTAACAGATCAACGAGAAGAAAAAGAAAATTGCAAAAATAAACCACTTCCTGGAAAATTTGCAAAAAATTACTGTCAGCACCACCATTATGGGATAGCCAGCATCCACGTGGCCCTTACTGCAGTCTAGAACAATTGCAGGTGGCAGTTTCGACTTTCGAGTAGCATGGTAGGTGGTGGGTCCCACTGGTAGAGAATCGGGCTGAACCTGCCAAGTTCTGGAACCAAGACAGACACTCCAACCTTATTTTACTCGATGTGATTGACACACTTCTCTTTTGTTAAAGATAGACAGATAAAAGAATGAGGTGGAAGTCAGAGGGATATCTTGGGTAGATGTATGACACATGATATAGCTCAATTTACACAGGAAAATAATTATTGGGATTGAATTGACCCATTGGGTGATTAGGGACTGTGCAATATACAAATTTCTTAGAAGTGAAGCCCACTGTGAAAATGGACTGCGGCTGGTGCTGTACCACAGCCTGCCACAGGTAGAAGTGTTAAGGAGATAGAGTCCGTATTCTATTCCATATATGCCTTATCTTTATATGGCATATTCTCATGTATTCCTCTATATATATGGCCCCTTAGGCCTCATATCAATATACACATAATATTCGTCACATGGTATCAGAGCTTAGATTGCATATCTAGCCTCTCTTACTCTTCCGCTACTGCTGCCCCCGGGAGGATCAATCTCTACTCCTGGGGGCGGCCACTTCTCCGTCAAATCCAGATTTCTTCACTTTCCACCGGCCAGATCAATGGGTGTGGATTGATGCCGTGTATCCAGATTCAGAAGCACACGCAGACGCCTTCCTCGGTTTTCCAACTCCAAGATGCAAGCGGCGGCAGCTCGCCCGATCCGTTCGACGCTGCCTCGCCTCTCGTCAGATTGGCGCCACCGCTTGGAGCCAATCCGTCCGCTCCGCCGGCTTTCCTCGGCCCCCGTCCGCCTCGTCTGCTTCATCGACCTCGTCTTATCTGGTCGCGGTCCGCCTCGTCTGCTCCGCCGGCTCCGTCGCCATCGCCTCGTCCCGAGCCCGTCCGCTCCTTCCTCGTCAGATCCGCGGCTGCCCGTCGTAGCGTCGCGGATCCAGGGAGTCGGCCGCCGTCGCATCCGCTCGTCATCGCCGCCCATCGCGGCTTCTTCGTCCGCCCATCGCGGACCTTCATCGCACGGAGCCGCTGCCGTCGGTGGAGGCACCTCGTCGCCCGGCGCTCGGATCTCCACCGCTCGGCGCCGCCGCCTAGAGGAGTCCCCTCGTCAGATCCGCACCCGGCTTTCGGCCGGCCGCATCTACGCCGCCGCCGGTCGGTCGCCGCCGTTGCGCCGCGGCCATCGACACCGGATCCGGGCACCACGCCGCTGGATCCGGGCTTTCCTGTCCATCCGCCCGTTTGTCCACCCTTCGGCTCCTTCCGCGCGCCGGCTACATCGGCCCCGCCGCCTCCCGTTGCTGGCCCGTGCCAGATCTGGCGCTCCCGTGGCTGCGCCTGGGGGTCGCCTCGTCCGATCCGCCTGGGGCCAGCCTGCCGCCGCTCGTCGCCTGGGCCGTCGCCTCGTCCGCCCGGGGCCGCCATCCCTTCACTGCCGTCCGTCCGCCCGTCACGGACACTTCATCGTCAGCTCCACCGTCACCTGAAGTTGCCCGCTTGGGGAGCCGATCTGGGCCGCCGTCGCCCGTTGCTCTGCCGCCGTCGGTGTCGCCAGCCCGAGCAGCCGCCCGCTCTCTCTCTCTGTCGGTGGGATCTTTCCCTTTGTGTTGGGGAAGAACGTGAGTGTGTCTGGTCCATTTCCTCGTGACTTCGTGAGTGTGTCTGGTCCTTTTCCTCGTGACTTCGTGAGTGCATCTGGTCCTTTTGACCAAGCCGGTGGTCTTTTTGACCGGTTCACACTCGTTAAAAAAAAAGAGGAGGAAAGAAAGAAAAAGTCCACCGCCCGACGTCTCGTCAGATCCATCCGCCGGCCGCGAGAGAGGCACCGCCGCGTCACGGCTTCCTCGATCGCCGCCCGCGCGTCGCGGTCCCTGCATGCCTCGTCAGATTCGTCCGCTCGTCAGATCCGCCCGTCGCGGATCCCTTCACCGCCGTCCGCCCGTCATGGCTCTGCTCTTCATCGTCAACTCCGCTGCCGTCTTCTACAGCCGCCCGTCGCGGCTCTTCTTCGTCAGATCTTCAGCGTTTTCGGTTCTGCTCAGTATTTCGAGTCTTTTAGGATTTTGAGTCTTCCGTTTACATCCATCTAAATATTCGAATTTGTTTTAGTATCAACTCTTTCCAAATACAATGCTATTGCATACGCTTTGCATTTGAAGGGGGTGTTAAGGAGATAGAGTCCATATTAAGAGATAGAGTCCGTATTCTATTCCATATATGCCTTATCTCTATATGACATATTCTCCTGTACTGCTCTATATATATGGCCTCTTAGGCCTCATATCAATATACACACAATATTCGTCACAAGAAGCACCTGTTGCAGTGGGTCCCAACACCTCCGGCAGTTACCATCCCTGCCTCTTAACCTGCAGAAGTTTGAACAGCAGAAGGTGGCATGTACATGGCCAGCCTGCCGCAGTCCAGTAGGGGGGTATTTTGCACTATCTCCAGGTGGGGACTGTCAGGGACTGGTTCTGACATTCCTTTTTTCTAGGTTATTTGTAAAAAAGTCATTACTTTGCGGGCATGCAACCAATTATCGGCACCAATGTTTCACACTATAAATTTAAAACTCTAAAGAACAGAGCATATAAATTTAAAACTCTAAAGAACAGAGCATACTTGAGTGGATGAGATCATATGAATTTCATTTCCAGAATCAACTGGGCAGACAAGAGTGCCTTGAGGTTCCATGTAGAAGTGCTCTTGACCACCGACTTGAATTTTTCCTTCTATAATTCTATCGCATGCACTGGACAGAAAACATTGTTCAACATCCCCTTTTTGAAGGCATCTCTTGGTATTTGGATGAAAGCTACCAGCTTTGACAGCTTCCTCTATTGATAAAATTGCTGGCAGCTCAGAATACTCAATATTTACTTTATTTGCAGCAGCTTTTGCATTATCATGGGTATCTGCCACAACAATTCCAATGATCTGCCAATGAAAACAGAAGGATGTAATTGACAAATCAACAAAGATGTGAGACTTCCCAACTACTAAATCATAACAAAGCCTATATGCCTAAAATATCAGATCAAGCAGATACCTGGCCAACACAAGTAACAACATCAGATGCAAATACTTCCTCATCATGGATAATTGGTCCAGTATGGTTAGCACCAGGTACATCTTTCGAAAGGAAGAGACCAGCAAACCCAGGGGAAGATCTCGCAAGTGAATCATCAACAGACAATATGCGAGCATGAGCCTTCTTACTCAGCACAAGAGCAGCATGCAAGGTATTTGGGGGTGTCGGTGTGTCATCAGTGTATTCAGCTTCACCAGTGACCTAGCATTGGAAGATGTTGCAAGTGAAGAAAAATCAAATAGAAGGAAACAACACACACGTTATATGGGAAACATAATTCAAAATGTTATAGGAACACAAAAATTGGCAGATACCAGCTGATAACCAGTATAGACGTGAGTGACCTCACAAAGCAAGAGGAAAAATAATCTGGAGGCATCCAAATAAAATGCAAAAACAGAGCATCATGGTTCTCCACAGTATGGATTAATTTGATCTTAAAGTTTAGCTGGTATGCATTATATCTGAAGTAGTACTATTGAAGTGTTGTGTCGCAACTTAGCATACAATAGTATCCAGTATTATTGTTTCTTATGAGGTCTAAAATGGAAGTCATACTGGACCTCTTCCACCAGAGACTACAAGATGTGCATAATTACCGATACTCCTCGTGGAAGTGGTTTGGCCAAGAATGGTTGCATGTATTGTGATTGTGAAGCAAAACGGAATGACACAACTTAAAACTTAGATTGAGCAAAATGCTTATAGGTTAACATACCTGAAGCATAGCTGACATATGCACCATTGGTTGGCCCACAGCAGTTCCTTGCCTGACCAATTCATAACCTTGAGTTCCAACAGTGACAGGCCTCGTGTAAGATTGTATAGCTGATAGATTAGCTGCATGCAATCCCTCCTTCAACAATCCTTTTATGTTCATTTCATGAGTGACATAAAGGAAAAATTTGAAAAAGAAACTCAAAGTAAGTGAACTGCGAAATTCAACCATTCCACCAGGTGCATTTTCAGCTAGAGGGATGTCCTCTTTCAACAAATTGAAGGTATCATCCAGCAATCCAGAGTCCCACTTCTTTCCAACAAGAAAGTTTTCGGTTTTTGAAGCGCTAAGTGGAACTGCAGCTACCCCTCCATAGATAATTGAAACATCAGATATTCTCCAATTTCCTTCAATTTCTCTTATATACACACGCATTCCAGCATTCACCAAAGCAATGTCATCCTCCCTTCTATGTGCCTGTTTAAATTCTTTGACATATTCATAAGGCCTTGTCCATGGTAGTATAATAGAGAGCAATATTTCATCAGGTTTTAGGTCAACTTTACGGTAACCAAGAAAGAAATCTTTTGCAAGGGTAGTCCTAACATTGTTGTTCGCATCAATTATCTGGAATTTTGCACCTGTAGCCATCCAAAGTGGATTTAGGTCTGATATTGGACTAGCAGTACAAATGTTACCACCAACAGAAGCAACATTCCTGATTTGTGTTCCCGCAAACCATTTTAACTGCCGGAGTATTGCTTGGCAAGAAGAAGTTTCATGTGAATCATGTTCTGCAATAACCTTTTTAAGGAAATTTTGGAGCTGCGCAAGCCTTACAGCAGAACCAATTTGTATGCCATCTTCTTTCACTTTGAGGGCATGAAGCTCTGCAACATGAGTAATTGAAATAAGGACCTTATAATGGGCATTCTTGAACTTTGTTTCAACTCCCACTTCAGAGTTACCAATGATAAGTTTCGCATCTGGGTAGCAAGATTTCAAATGCAGTACTTGCTTTAGTTTAAGAGGTCTATACCACCTGATCCCATTAAACCCATTCAATTTAAGCGGCATAACTTTTCTCAACTGAAGTTCTGGGGGGAAAATGAGTTCTTTCTCATTGTATGCATTTCCATCAATTTCGTTGTATGAACAAGGTGAGTAGCTTTTCACAGACGACAATAATGAAGGCTCATTAACATTGACATCAGCCTCATTTATGCAGGAACATGGCTTCCCAGTTGAAGGGCATATGGTTTGGCCATTTGCATTTTTTGAAGGTGAATTGGTGTACAAGGAATCATCTGTTTTCGCAAAAACACGGAAGGCATCTATTATTGGTCTGTAGCCAGTACAGCGACACAAATTTCCTGCAAGGCTGTCTTCAATCTGCTCTTCAGTAGGAGGCTGTTTGCTCGATCTCAGTAGCGCATACATGGACATCACAAAACCAGGGGTGCAAAACCCACATTGTGAACCATGTGCCTTGGCTAAACATTCCTGTAAGGGAAGTAGAACATCATGATAGAAGAGAAAGATAGGTAGGAAAGGGATGAAGTAGGTGCAGGACGAGCTGTAGGAAACTGACGAGTGATGACAGCATTGTTCCTCAAATTTTCATTTATTGTTTGCTACTACACAGTAGAGCTGTAAAAAATTAAACACATAACAGACATGAGATGTCTTTTACATGTTTGGGTTTTCAATAAATGGGTTTTAATTCATAAACGGTCTGGCACAACAAGACACGTTTAGTGAATGGGTTGGATTTTTTGTTGGCCCACTTCACACCTTTTGAGATGGTTGACATGATTACGAAATATGACATGTTGACATAAACAAGTATAACCTATGAAAATAATATTTTTATATACTTTAGATACATTTTCCCTATAGTGAGCAAATGTTATCATTTAACCTATTTTATAATCTTACCATGTCAATTGGGTCACGCTTTAGTCATGCCAGTCAAGTTGTGTTACTTTTATCAGTCATATTTAACCTGTTCACTACACTTATAATAATAAATAATATTTGCCGTGTTAATCATGTACTGTTGTGACAATCCATTTAATAGTCTTGTTGTGTTCGTGTTGAGCTAAATGGGTTAATGCTAAATCAGACCCGACTCGAAACCCAACCGAACCTACTGGAGTACACAGGCATAGGCTTCATGCTCAGCTTTACCGCTCAAGAATGTTAACCTTTTTCAATAGGCTTTTAACCAACAGCCATATTATCCCATCAGTGGCTCTATACAGACTTCAATGTCTTCCGTACCCACCATTTCATCAGCCATCAATGGAAACAAAAAAAAAACAAATATCTTCTAGCATAGTTATGTTCATATAGGTAATAAAAGTGGCTGCCACATGGATATCTACAAGTCATACAAGAACAGTTCATCACCTGGACCGGGTGCAAACCTCGCTGGCGATCTCCAATCCCCTCAACTGTGATTATGTGCATTCCTTCCAAAGAATAAAGTGGAGCCAAGCATGCATTGATTGCAAAATGCCTGAATAAAGTAAGCCATAATTTTTTACAAAATGAAGCTCAAATTCTAGAACCAGATTAATAATCACAAAAGATACATAATACAAACACACATAGCACTTAATATGTAGAAAATGGCTTAATAATAATATCAAAGCACACCAGTTAGACACTGCAGGTTAAGAAATGCAAGCAAACCACAGTTTGTAAATGTATATTGCATTTCAGCTAGAGCAAGACCAATTTTGAAAAAAAAAACTGATGAAGGGTGACTGTGTTGCAATCCATTTTCATTGCTACATGACACTTGACTTGCTGAAGGAATATGGTTCTCACTGTGATCTCTCTGTAGTTTGATCATAGCATGAGACCATGACAGTGCAGGCTCCACAACCACCTTCACCGCATCCAAGCTTTGTCCCTCGAAGGCCAACATCTACATTACATAGCTCGAGAAAGTTAGAAAGGACATTGCAAACCACCATATGTAAATGATGCAAGTAATATGTGTTATGTTGTCTATATGTTGGTGAAGGTAAATGCAACAGCCCTTTGTTCTGAAAAGTTGGTAGGGTACCTATTATTTAGATCAGGTTTCAAAGACAGATACAAAAAGGAAAAGAAACTGAAAATACAATCTTAAATGTAGGTAACATGTAATGATCCTGCGATCATTGGTAGAAGAGGAATTGGGGTTAGGGGATAAATCTCAGGAGGCTGCTTGGTTTAAAAGATAATGACAACAGTGGATTTTCATGAGCTTTTCAACCTTCATCTGTTGGTTCAACCTTTTGATCAGTATAATGAGCTTTTCAGCATCATTGCCCAAGTACAATTAATCTCTGACAATCATGGTATCTGCTCCTCTTCCCGAGCTTAGAAGATAATGATGGGAGATGCTAGGCCTCCAGTGGATTTCACTTGGTGATACGGATACATATATTGATGTTGATGTGACCACGCCACAAACGCATACGACCATAACTCTCAAAAATAAACAAAAGTTAAATTCGTTTCTTAGTTTCAGTTTGTCTTAAATGAGAATATGATGCTATCTAATGATGAGAATATCCCAATTACTTCCACATGTAGTGTGCATGAAAATGTTCACAAAGCCGAACCAACGATACAAGGACCAATGACTCGAGCGCGAGCATGTCGACTTAACTATCAGGTGAATGCGTTCCTAACTTTGCATACAAATCTTCCAAAATATAGAATATTATTTAATCCTTGTGATGATTTAATTGTCCTTAAGAACTATAGAGAAGGACCACGCGAGCCCAAATATACAAGTGAAACCGTCACGTGCAAACCAAGTCCGGTTCACATTCGACTCAGATTTGGCCCTCCTGACAGCATCTACTTCAAGCAGCTATAACTTTTTATTAGGGAGGAATCTCGAGATCCATAAGTAGTTGTTGGAAAGCTTTTGAAGTCTACTTTAAGAAGGATCTAGCCCCATCTCCAAATTCCTTCTGCGCGCACTGCAATAACCAAAACAATCCGACACTGACTTAGCCTGATAGGACCAACTTTAAATGCTCATAGATTTCGCATCAAGAGTCCATTTGGAATGTGTGAGTACAGCATGAAAAGCTTATCTTGTCCTCTTTCCAACGGATCTGGCCGCATCCCAAAATTCCTTTTGTGAGTGACGGAATCATCAAAACAATTTTCAGTTTCAGAAACAGAGATTGAATCCGATAGGATTTGATTAATTTCCATATGTTGAAATCTTTCCATACGCAAGGGTCTACGTGCCCCTATAAATAGAGACTCCATTGGCCATGTAACACAAACCACTTTTGAGAAAAATCATTCTATGAGAGTTCTTGTTCGAGTTCCTTTTGATTACTGAAATTTCAAAGGAAATTAGGAGTGTTCTTCAATCAAGATCGTTCAGCCTTTCTGCTGGGAATTGGGTGCACGCAGATCTTCACTTGGTGGTCGACGAAATCGACGTAAGTGTGTTTTGGCGGATTAAAAAGTGTTTGTCTCTTGCACTGACATTGGAGGATCATTGCGATTCATCAAGAATCCCGCGAGTATCCATCCTACGTCGAGATGATCGGGCGACCCCGTATCATCTGGTATCAGAGCGCGGTTTAGTCGGTAGGATCTTATTCCTTTACTTTTCAAGTTTATTACTTCCTGTCCTACAGTCCATATAGCTAAAAATTTGCCACAAAAAAATCCAAACCCTAGTTTCGCATCTGTTATTTTTGTGAGTTTTATTAAGTCTTAATCCATTAGAAATTTTGTTTACGTGCTGATCATCATGTCTTTTGCGTAGCTTAATCTTTTGCGTAGAAAAAAAAAGAGGAGCCACGGCTTGAGCAAAAAAAAAAGAAAAGAAAAGAAAGCATTGGCCGAATTTGGGTGAGTTAACCTTAGTCTGTAAATTCAGATTGTGTATTTAATTTTTTTGAGCAATCTTGTGCCCTTAATTTCATATTATTGCAATTGAATAGCATCTATCCTAGTACTTGATGCAAAACGAGCTAATATTTCCCGATTGTTTCTTTTAGCTCATTCCTTTATTTACATTAAGTCACATTGATCATTGTGTGTGCGTTTATATACTTCACTTAAATCTTTTGGATCAGCACACAGGTAATACTTTCTAACTTGGATTATTACTTAATTTTACAACATCGTGAAATTCAGATTATGTAGAATAAATACTTCCTAACCAAGCTCCACAAAATATCCTTTGTCGTGCAATTGTGAGTCACTTTTAAATCTGCTTGATCATCACTTGCTATAGTACCCACCACCAAGTGTAAGTTTCTTTTTAACCTTAATTCACTTCGGAAAGGTAAGAACTTTACTTGGTGAGGAAATAATGAGATAGAGTGAACTCCACAAATCGTATATATATTGTGGTATTTGTACGTATTTTGTGTCACTAACCATGACAGGTGAAGATAATATGGGAGAGAAGCATACCCCGGCTGGTCGTTTTCAAGTCCAAGCTTCGAGGGGGACTTTACGCTGTGAGTTCGCCATTACTTCTTCCACCTTGAAAGAGCAACTCAAGGCGGAAATCAATAATTCCACGCAAGATATGCGTATTGAAATGAACTAACAAATGAATGTGCTATGTACAAACATTGTGAATGATATGTACGTACACTTCGGCCACAGCAAGAAGATAGTTTCATTCCTTTCTATGGAAGTGAAGATCCAGGGGAATAACTTGAATGGGAATGCCAAATAGAGAAAGCTTTCAGATTTCAAAAGATTTCCAAACTGCAAGAGGTGAAGCGTACCACTAGAGAATTTGAAAATTATGCTTATATTTGGTGGCAACAACGATTTGGAAAAGAATTCATTAAATCTTGATCAGATTTGAAGGCACTCATGAGGAGAGAATTTATACCATCCTATTATGCACGGGGATTGCTTCGCTATTTGGAAAGTATCATACGAGTGAGTAATACTGTTCAAGAATATTATTTTGAGCTACGAGGTGCAATACATCGTGCCGGTGTCACTAATGCATCAAAAGAGAATGCATACTTCAAAAAAGGATTGAATTATAAGATCGCCGCCACACTTCAAGATAGATATTTTGGTAGTGTGCAAGATCTTGTGAATTGTACTATTCAAGAAGAGAAGAGACTTATGGAGAGACGTACACCACGGTTTTCTCCCTATCCATATTTTAATTCTGCTGCCTCTACTAGTGTGACACATGAGAAGATGACCAAGCATGGGACTTTCCCTTTGGTCGAGAAGACATGTAGTGCTATTCTGAAGCTATATACAACACTTGAAATACATCAAAATCCATGTGAGGATAAGAGCCACATAGCCAAACTGAGTGAGTGATAAAAAGAGTAACATGTGTGATTCCACCATATGTGAGGTTGAGGGCATCCAAATTGAGAGTATGAGAGAGATACCAAAAGAAAATAGAGACGTAGAAAATAGATAAAGTGAGGATGAATCTGAAACTAATGCATTAATATCTACTTCTAGTATTGTTTCTCATATGATGCATGTTGACATTAAAAATGAAGAATTGAGCATTCAACAACCGCCACATTTGAAGGCAAATGAGGAGCAACTAACCACAGGAGGGGATGAAGTGCTTGCTGCCCCGTGGATACATCTTAATAATTTTGAACCCTAGCACCTACATCATCTGACGAGGACGACAAAGGTAACAATAGTGGTGCTGAATTTAATTGTGCAAAGGTGAGTAATTGTGAAAACTAATATGATTAACCGAAAATTCCATGTTCTGAAATTTCTGTGCTCAATTTACATAATGTGGAATTAATTACTGATAAGGAAGCTCTTACTAGAATATCTTCTAATGATTCTTTGTGCTATATCATGTTTGATGATTCTATAGATCTATCTAGTGTGATTGATAATATTGCTGAAATTTTATGTTCAAAATCACTAGTTAGTATCTATACATATACATATAAGTTCAATTTGATTGGAGATTATGGTGTAGATGATAAATTTTATGTTAACAGAATTTGCATTACATGTGACAAGCTTGCTGAATTGAAATTGTATATTGTGGTTAAACAATCTTTTATGCCATGTCATGATAACAATAAATTGAATTTTAACAATAGTACATGTTGTTTAGAAAGATTTCATAAGTCTACTTGTTCGATTAATGATATACAATCATGTAAAAATAATCAGAATAGCGCAATTGAAGCATCGGAAGCATGCAAAATTTTCTTCTCCATATCTGAACAACTAAATCTGATTTTACCCATTAATGAACTATCTATAACATTAGAAAAGTCGAGGACGACTCTCTTATGGGAGGGAAAATGATATGAAAAATAATATTACAATGCATATATGTTTTGGTCGCTGCTATATACATGAGTTTGTGCAAGATAATGGGAATGACACAACAATTGATACATACATATACTACGCATATGTATTGTTCTTTTCACTTACTCCACCGTCACATATCCATGATGAGGTAAGCCGAAGAAGTATTGATGACAAATATATATACCATGCATACACGTTGTATTCTTTATTTAGTACATTTTTAGGCTATCAAAAGTCGAGGACGTGTTTTTTTGAAGGGGAGGATGATATGGATACACATGTTGATGTTGATGTGACTACGCCACAAACGCATACACCATAACTCCCAAGAATAAACAAAAGGAGAATTCGTTTCTTGGTTTCAATTTGTCTTAAATGAGAATATGATGCTAACTAATGATGAAGACATCCCAACTACTTCCACATCTAGTGTGCATGAGAATATTCACAAAACCGAACCTACGAAACAAGGACCAATAACTCGAGCGCGAGCGTGTCAACTTACTTATCAGGTGAATGTGTTCCTAACTTTGCATACAAATGTTCCAAAGAATGGAATACTATTTAATCATTGTGATAATTTAATTGTCCTTAGGAACCATATAGAAGGACCACGCGAGCCTAAGTATACAAGTGAAACCGTCAAGCACAAACAAAATTCTGTTCACGTTCGACTCAGATTCGGCCCTCCTAACAGCGTCTACTTCAAACAGCTATAACTTTTTATCCAGGAGGAATCTCGAGATCCATGAGAACTTATTGGAAAGCTTTTGAAGTCTACTTTCAAATGGATCCAGCCCCACCTCCAAATTTCTTCTACGCGCACTGCAATAACCAAAACAATCTGACGCTGACTCTGCTGGATATGACCAACTTTAAATGCTCATAGATTTCGCATCAAGAGTCCATTTGGATTGTGTGAGTACAGCATGAAAATCTTATCTCATCCTCTTTCCAACAGATCTGACCGCATCGCAAAATTCCTTTTGTGCGCGACGGAATCATCAATACAATTTTCGGTTTCAGAAACAGAGATTGAATCTTATAAGATTTGATTACTTTCCATGTGTTGAAATCTTTCCATATGCAAGGGCATGTGTGCCCCTATAAATAGAGGCTCAATTGGCGATGTAACATAGACCACTTTTGAGAAAAATCATTCTATGAGAGTTCTTGTTCGAGTTCCTTTTGATTACCGAAATTCCAAAGGAAATTAGGAGTGTTCTTCAATCAAGATCGTTCAGCCTTTCCGCTGGGAATTAGGTGCACGATAGATCTTCGCTTGGTGGTCGGCAAAATCGACGTGAGTGTGTTTTGGCGGATTAAAGAGTATTCGTCCCTTGCATCGGTATTGGAGGATCATTGCGATTCATCAAGACTCCCGCGAGTATCCATCCTACGTCGAGAAGATCGAGCGACCCCGTATCACTTGGTTATGGAATTGGATATTTTTTCCTGCAAATCCAAGCACAATGTTTTCTTTTGTGGCTACTGTTAAAATACTTGCTGATTACAAAAAAAATCTGCTAAGGAAGAATTTTCACCTAGAAGACTGTAATTGCAGGCTATGTGATGAAAATATGCTAAGTTAACCCTTTAACATAAAGTGAGGCCGAAAGTGTAAGTGGGGTGCTACTGCTATGTGTGCTGTGACCCGTCTTGCGTGGGGGCTGGGCTTTGAGCGAATTTTGGGCCCAGGGTTTGCAGCTTTGGATGCTATCGACTATTGAGCAATATGGAGAACTTTGGCTCCTCTAATGTGCAAATTCTTTGCCAGTCAAATGAAGCCTTACTGCACATCTTAAGGAACATTGCTATGCAGGTTTGGAAGAAAGCTCCCAATTTGTACACTTCTCAATTTCTAGGGTCATCATCAGAGAATACTAACCTAGAGAATTAGTGACTTAGGAGCAAGAGAAATCATTCCATGTTGTGGTGCAAAAGTTGCCATTTGGAGCATTTAGGAGAATAGAAATTCCCATTTGGAGCATTAAGGGTATTCAATTTGATTTTAATGTGCCCTAAAGAGGGCGTACAAGGGTTTCAAATGTTGTTACTGTTAGAGATATCCCACATAGCTGTGTAATTACCTTGTTGTATAAGGGACTTTCTGCATACGTGACATATCTGTACATGTATATATATTGTCTCATGGTCCTCATGTGGAATAAAAGCGCTATTCATAATATAGTAATAGCCAAATCTAGGGTTTCGTCATACCTAGGATCTCACCTAGCCGCCGCCTGGCTTTTGTGCTCTCCACCGCGCCTCTATCGCCACTGGTTCCTCTCCAACTTTCCACCGCTGGTTCCCAGATCAAATCGGTCACTTATCATCTGGGCTGCTCGGATCTCTACCGATCCAGGAAGAGGTCGCTCGGAATTCCACCAACCCAGGCCACCGTTGCCGCCTTGGGAGCCGATTCGGGACCTCCGCGGAGGACCCGCCGCTGCCGGGTAGGCGCTCGACCGCCGTCGCCTGAGGAGATCCGCCGCCTCCTGCGGAGGACCCGCCACCGCCATCCAGGCCAGGTGAGCCATAGAGAACTTGCTGCCGCCCGAAGATCACCGATCTGGGCTCCTCCGTACTGGATCCGCCTTGCTGCTACCCGGAGCTCACCCTGAGGATCGGAGATCGCCACGCCGCTCAAAGTTTGCCTCGTCGCACACCGGCCTTTCGCCGTCACCTCTTCCGCGTGCCGACCTTCTGCCGGGTCGCAGGCTCGGAGCACCGGCCTTCCGATCTCCCGCACGCTGTGTCGTGGGCTCAGGTCTTCTCGCAGAGGTCGCCAGAGTCCAAGCAGCCGGTGAAGCCGGCCGCCACCGACGTGAGACCGCCACCTCGCCTCTAGATCCCCCGCTGCCACATCCCTTCGGATCTGCCGCCGCCGCCGCTGGATCCGCTGCCGTCACCATTACACCGCCATCGTAGTCTTTTAAGGTCTGTGTCTGATGATGCTTCTCTCAATTGCAAGGATTGTAAGGTTGGCAAACAGTTTCAACTCCCCTATCCTTCTAGCGAGTCAGCATCTCAGCATCCTTTTGATCTTATTCATTTTGATGTATGGGGACCAACTCCTTTTGTCTCGAAAGGAGGTCATCGATATTATATCATTTTTATTGATGATTTTTCTCGGCATACGTGGATATATTTTGTCATCTCGTAGTGATGTTTTATCCATCTATAAGACTTTTGCCACCATGATCCGTATTCAGTTTGACTCTTCTATTCGTGTTTTCGTGCTGACTCTGTTGAGTACTTATCAGAGCTCTTCGTGGTTTTCTTATTGAGTAGGGCACTCTCCCTCAGTTTTCTTGTCCCGGTGCTCATTCTCAGAATGGTGTGGCCAAACGTAAGCATCGTCATCTTCTCGAGACAGCTCGTGCTCTTATGCTTATTTCTGGTGTTCCACCACACTTCTGGGTTGAGAATGTTTCTACTGCCACCTTTTTTATCAACATTCAGCCCTCCTCTACTCTTCAACGTGGGATTCCGGTCGAGCGTCTATATGGCACGACTCCTGATTATTCCAGTCTTCGCCTCTTTGGGTGTGTGTGTGCTATGTTCTTCTTGCATCTCGTGAGCGCACCAAACTGACCGCTCAATCTGTTACATGCGTTTTATGGGCTACAGTGCTGAGCACAAGGGATATCGTTGTTGGGACTATTGGCCGACGGATGCGAATATCTTGGGACGTTACTTTTGATGAGTCTCGTCCTATCTATCCATGCCCTTCTTTTTCCTCCACTTTAGAATCTATTGTCGAGCCACTTTCTTTCTTAACTTTTCCTTCCACTCCCATAGTCGCCACTCCACCACCACAGCCTTTGGTCTCTCCGGTGCCTCCTTCCTAGTCGGTACCCTCTTCACCACCGGCATTCTCTCCCGATGTTACTCCTGATCTTGTTCCTTCTTATCCTCTCTACTATACTCGTCGTCCTCAAGTTGAGGACTCTTTTGATGTGCCCTCTTCTTCTGTTGTTCCATTCTTTTCGGCCTCTCGCTATGCTCTTTGCGATTACCAGTCTATTCGGCCTCCTGAGCGTTTTGGTTTTCCTACCGCTGCTCTCGCCGAACTGACTTCTTATCGAGATGCTGTTATTCATCAGGAGTGGCAACATGCGATGGCAGAGGAGATTGTTGCCCTTGAGCGTACTGGCACGTGGGATCTTGTTCCTCTTCCTGCACGTGTCACTCCTATCACATGCAAGTGGGTCTATAAGGTTAAGACACGCTCTTATGGTTCTCTTGAGCACTACAAGGCTCGTCTTGTAGCCCGCGGTTTTCAATAGGAACATAGTCGTGACTATAATGAGATTTTTGCTCCTGTTGCTCACATGACCACTGTTCGCACTCTTCTTATTGTTGACTCTATTCGCCAGTGGTCTATCTCTCAGTTGGACGTCAAGAATGCCTTTCTCAATAGCGAATTGCGTGAAGAGGTCTACATGCAGCCGCCCCTGGGTATTCTGTTCCTGAGGGTATGGTTTGTCGCCTTCGCCGGTCTCTCTATGGTCTCAAGCAAGCTCCTCGAGCTTGGTTTGATCGTTTCTCTTCTGTTATCACTGCAGCTGGTTTTTTTGCCAGTGCTCATGATCCTGCTCTTTTTATTCACACTTCGCCTCGTGGTCGGACGCTTCTTTTATATATTAATGATATGATCATTACTGGAAATGATTCTCAGTACATCACTTTTATTAAGGAGCATCTTCATGAGCAGTTTCTTATGTCTGGTTTGGGTCCACTTCGCTACTTTCTTGGGATTAAGGTTAACTCTACCTCTAAAGGTTTCTATTTATCCCAAGAAAAGTATATCCAGGATCTTCTTGAGCGTGCATCTCTTACTGATCAGCGCACAGGTGAGACTCCTATAAAGCTTAATGTTCATCTTTGTCTTACTAATGGTGAACTTTTTCCTGATCCTACTCGCTATCGTCACCTTGTTGGAAACCTTGTTTATCTTGGTGTTACTCATCCTAATATTTCATACTCTGTGCATCTAGGAAGCACCGATACTCCACTGAACTGCCGTACCCGTGTCCGATACATATCCAATACGACGATACGTTCAAGTGCGCGGCGATCTGATGATCGGGCGATGTCGGTGAATTTTAGCCCAAAAATTAAAAATTCCGATCGTTGCCGATACGGTTTGATACGTTGCCGATACGTGGCCCAGTTAAATTCCAGCCCAACAGAGAGAAGACGGCCCAACGCGAGAAGATAAACCACGCCCGTCTGCGGTGTCGCAGCGCATTCTCCCCGAAACCTAATCCTCTTGCAGTCTCCCCCCAACACATTCGCGGCCAGCCGTCGCCGGAGGTCCACCGGTCGCAGCGCCTGGAGATCCGCCGACCCCGTCATCGATCCCATCGCACGAGGTCACCTCGGACCTCGTTGCGGCGCCTGGAGTGCACTGCCGGAGATCCATTGCTCGAGGTATTCTCCCGCGCTCTCCTCCACTTCTCCCCGCCGCTTCCCCTGCGCTGCCCCACCGCTTCCCCGCCGCTGCCCCCCGCCGCTTCTCCCCGCCGCTCCTCCCGCCACTTCTCCCCGCCGCTGCCCCCCGCCGCTTCCCCCTCCGGTCGCCTCGCCTCCCCTTCCAGCTCTCAGCGCCGTCGCCGCCTCTCCTCTTTCTCTCCGCCCCCTCCTCTCTTACTTACGCCAAGGGGGAATGAGGCCAAGGGGGAGTCGGCCGAATGGATAAGGGAAATTAGGCCAAGGGATAAGGAAGAGGGCGAGTCGGCCAAATGGATAAGGGGAAAAAAAAGAGAGGAAGAAAAGAAAAAGGAAAAAAGGAAAAGAAGAAGAAAAAATAGGAAAGGGGGGAAAGGGATTTAGGGTGCACAGGAGAAACTTTATCTGTTAGTTGTATACTTGTATTAACTAATATCGAGCTAAAATCATCTTGTTGCCTATTTAAATATCGAGCGAATATCTGTTATTTGTATACTTGTATTAACTTGCAAAACTAAATTAGATGATTATTATTTACTATTTTAAAACTGTACCTCTTGCTATTTTAGGAGATGGATCTAATTGATGTAAATAACAAGCCGTTGTGGAAGCATGTTGATATTCTGGAGAGATTTACTGGTGGTGGAGGAAATGTACGATTCAGATGCAAGTATTGCGCTTGGGAATACTGTAGAAGCTACTATAGAGTTAAAGCACACTTGCTTAAAAAATCTAATGCCGGGATCAGAATGTGCCCAAAGGTGTGATAGCTATCCTTCACAGACTCAGTGAAGTTGAAGAGGCTGAAGAAGAAAACTAGTCTGTACCATTTAATTCATCTACCTTGATAGAATTTTGTATCGCCGCGTATCGAAACGTAATATCCAACAATTCTGTAATATCAGTTTCTCCCTCTCATAGCTTTGATTGGTGATTACAATTTTATATTTTCATATATATATATATATATATATATATATATATATATATATATATATATATATATATATATACATATATATATATACTATTATAAAGAAAGAGTTAGTAGTTGCAAGCCTCCATCCAATCTGACCGTCGGATCTTCCTCCCCTCCCACCACTTTGGCCAACCCTAAAACCCTCCCACCCGCGCCGCCACCTCCTCTCCCTTCCCCTCCCTCCCCCCGCGCCCTCCTCCTCCTCCCACCTTGCGCGCCTCCTCCTCCTCCCACCCGCCGCCGCCGCCTCCTCCCCACCCCGCCCGCCGCCTCCTCCCCCCCGCCGCCTCCTCCCTCCTCCCCCCGCACGCCTCCTCCTCCTCCGCCTCCGCTCCGTCGTCGCCTCCCCACCCCCCTGCGTGCAGCCGCCTCCTCCTCCTCCCCACCTCGCGCCGCACTGCCTCCTCTTCCCCTTCGCGCCACTGCGCCGCGGACTTTGCTCGACAGAGCGGCCTCCTCCTCTAGATCCGGCGTCCGATGGCCGCCCTCGATCGTGCTCGATCGCGCCTCTTCCACAACGCCGCCTCACTGGCCCTCGCGGCTCCTCCACCGCCTATATCTCGCATCTCTCCTCCTCCACGAATCCGTGGCGCCGGGGTGCTCTCTACCGGCGATGGTGGGGCGGCGCAAGGGCGGTCGTTGCCGCCCCGGCGACGGTCCCGATGGCGACACTACGAGGGCATGGCCATGGGGCCATCACCTCGACCTTCGCCCGGCCTCGGCGTCGGCCCTTCACGCTCGGTTAGCCTCACCCTAACCACCCATCGTCCGATCCACCCCGATTAGGATCGGAGGTCGTCGGTGGCTTGCTTGCTCTCGCCGTGCATGCGCAGAGGAGAAAAACTTGTCTTTTAAACAACCTCCTAGCTGAAAGTTTCAATTTTTTGGGGTGAATTACGATGTGAGCTCGCTATTAGTGCGGGGATGCCGATTTCCGATGCGTTCGCGCAGATAGAGCACCACCCAACATTTACGATGTTGTCCACGTGAAGTACTTCGATGAGGTTTGTGATGCTCGGCCGTTTGATGCTACGAGCCACCGAAATAAGCTTAACCGATTGGTGTTGTTGCTTCGTGGCTTTAGGAGCCTCTAAAGTTTACCGAAATCGACCTTAATTATTTGCCAAATGGAGTCACCGGAATCTGGATATTGCGTTATCATAAAAGGGCATTTGTTAGATTGAAATGAATTGATTTGTAACTTACAAAAGCAATTATTTATCAGAAGAATTGACATTGCTATGATTAATTATCTGCATATCAATGTTCAAGTTTTTCCCTTTAGCTACCTATGTAACTATGAAATCCGTTTGTAAGGAAAATTATCTATTTGGCATATCAATGTTCAAACTCGAATTGTCTATTTGGTTTTGCGCTAGACTTGGAACCATGAAAATTATCTCTTTGATTGAGAAATAACCTCGATTTATTTGGCATGTATCCAAGGATTGCTCCTCTGATAGTGATATCTTCTTTGCTATTTTATTCTCTTCATTATTGATTTTTGTTATGTTCTATTGATGGCAGGAACACCGCTTTTAATTTGGATGGTACAATTGCAGAAGGGTTTGGAAAATCTTGTTAAAGTGTGGTCACAACCTTGATCAAGCTACTCTCCTTTTACGCCTTTTCATATCCAAACCGTTGATAAGGCTTGAGAATGTCCATCCTTCTATGGCACCAGTCCCGATTGCGAGATAAGTCACACCATCGGCCTATAAGTGATCTTGACATGAGCACTTGTTTACAGCGTCTTGACAATCTTGAGTCTTTGTGCAACATCTAGCAAGCAAACCACCAGAGATCCCAGGAGGAGGAGCATATATTCTTGAACTCATTTGAGCGGATCAAATCCATTGAGGTGACACGAGAGGACCAAAAGAGTAAGTTCTTGTGCTGTACCATTTTAATTGATTATGCTAGCTTCAAAGTTGATATTTATTATTTAATTTGAGATCATATTTGATAGTATGCATCACTTTTATTTGGTTTTCTGTTGCAACGCACGGGCACTTTGCTAGTATATATATCCTTGTTTTTGAAAAATATCGTATGGCCGTATCCGTATCGCTGTACCCGTATCGCGTATTGGGGCATCCTAGCTGTGCATATCTTGAGTCAGTTTGTTTCTGCTCCTACACAGCTCCACTACAGTCATTTTCTTCGTGTTCTACGATACCTTCGTGGAACTATCTCTCGTCGTCTTTTTTTCCCTCGCTCCAGCTCTTTACAGCTCCAGGCATATTCTGATGCCACATAGGCCAATGATCCATCTGATCGCCAGTCTCTCTCTGCTTACTGTGTTTTTCTTGGTGGTTCTCTCATTGCTTGGAAGACTAGAAAGTAAACAGCGGTTTCTCGTTCGAGTGCTAAAGCTAAGTTGCGAGCGATGGCGTTGTTGATTGTGGAGGTTACTTAGCTATGGTGGTTACTTGAGGATTTTGGTGTTTCTGTTTCTACACCAACTCCTCTTTTGTTTGACAGTACAGGTGCTATTAGCATAGCTAAAGATCCGGTGCTCTTCAGTATGCGCTTTCTGAGCTTCAGTTAGCAGATTTCTTCACAAAGGCACAGAGCAAAACTCAGTATCATTTTCACTTCTCCAAACTTTATGTTATTGATTCACCATAAGTTTGAGGGGGAGTGTTAGAGATATCCCACATAGCTGTGTAATTACCCTGTTGTATAAGAGGCTTTCTACGTATATGACATACCTGTACGTGTATATATATTGGCTCATTGGTCTCATGTGGAATACAAACACTATTCATAACAGTTACCAGATTAGTCCAACCAGTCACCTGCACCGGTTAACTGCAGAGTACCAACCAGCAATTACGTGACAAAATTATGGTAGACTAACTATATTTATCTCTGATTGTTGCTTCAGTTTGTTTCTCCAGCAAGAGCACACTCCCCAATGGTCTATTGAGACGATATAGAATGGCATGAAGGTAAGATCTTAATGAAGTTGAAAGCATAAGGGGCGTTGGTATTGACTTATGTTTGGAGAAGCTAGAAGCCAATACGAACACCTGACTTCTCGAAACAGCTTCTCTACTACTCTTACTCCCATCTCGCTCTGAGGATAAGAGGAGGTTACGGATGCATCACGCATCCCACTCCTCTTGCTCTTGTCTCACGCACGTATCTCTCCCTCACTTTCTCCATCACTCGCCCCCTTCTTCTAAAAGTCATTTCATTTAGTTACCACTATTTATTTTAGTGAAAAGCTATCAGCCACAGCTAATACGAACATCCCCTAAATACTTTTATAGAGATAAATAGAATGTCTGATTCCGTGCCCACCACTCTGCTATTTTTAGCCAAAACAAGTGCGTCATTCACCATTGTGGAATCGCATAAAAAGAATGTTGGCTTTCTACTAAAGCTTACCCTAGCCAACTTAATTTTCTATTGTTATAATCACATCTAAGCAGTGCCCTTATGCTACAGTAAAAAAGATTCCACACATGTGCTCCGCGATCAAGGAGTACCCTTCCCCATTGATTCTTTCAGCTAGAACTTATTACTGTCCTAATTCCTTCCCTAATGAGGATCAAGGTATCCAACATACCCATGGATCAGAGCAACACAGCTCCACTAGGCAGGACAGCTCCACACACCACCACTAATCTGACATCAACCCCCCAAAAATCGAAAACTTGGTAAAGATAGCAGGAAAGTCCATCGAATTTGGGTGGCATTCCCGGCCCAGCCAAACGCAACTGAAGGCAATTCTGGCTTCTAAAATTAGGCCTAACTCCATTCACACGACACAAGCACCCAGGTCATCCTGCTACTATCACTCCCGTAACGACCTCACACACCAATTGTTCGCTTCCGGAGAAGATAACAGTACAACACATTCCACAGATCGTACAACATGTTTAGATGCAAGCGTAGAGAGTAGAGAGCGAGAGAGGGAGAGCGACCTCTGAGGTACTGGAGGAGGGTGAGGTGGGCAAGGCCATCGGGGAGCACACGGCGGACGCCGTTGACGTAGATGAGCGCCTCGTCGGACCAGTCCTCCGCCGCTGCCGTCTCCTCCTCCGCCGCCTTCGTGAGCGACCCCATGGGCGATAAACTCGAGGCGGACGTTTCTTCTGGGAGGCGCGAGAGTGCCGCACGCCGCACTCACCGAAAGACAGATGGGGCTGGGTGGAATTCCGGGGTGGGTCGGTGGATGCAGATGGCCGCGGGACACTGGGAATTTTGCGGAGGGTAACGTGGACAGAGAGGATAAGGCAGATAGCGCCGTAGAACTGGTCAGTGGACGGCACTTCCAGACAGTCCATCTAGACACATAAATAAATGGATCATGCTGTATCGATTCATGTTCAAGGTTTGGACCCAGATACGGCTTACGACCGTGCTGTATTGGCACAGATACAATTAGATCTTAACAGGTCATACAGGCACAGTTGATCTGTTTAACTGAGAAAAGAAAAAAAATTCAGAAAATTATAGAAAATTAAAAAAATAATTGTAAAAAATTACAGAAAAATTATAGAAAATTGTAGACATATTAATCATTAAGATAATTATTGTTAATGACATAATGAGCTTAATTAACTTGTTAAATTACATTGATGGCTGTCTCATTAAAAATTTTACCAAGTAAAAATTCAACTTAAGAAAACATTGGTAAAGAACAAATAGTACAGCCTGTAAAGCTCACTAATGACTATATCTGAAGAAAAATATTGAAAGTCCTATTCATTGCTATCTAGATACAAATTGTTAAAAATTCTTCTATGTCTGTATTCTCTGTAGTATGTTGGAGTCTTAATTCAGTTTGTTCCCAGTCTTTGACGGTTAGAATGATTTCAACTATCTCGTTTGAGAGATTTGTTCGTCGCTCCTCGATTATTCTTCCAGATAGATTGAAGGCTAACTCCGAGGAGATCATAGAAGCATGAACAGGCAACACATCCCGTACTAATATGGATAGCGCTAGATATGTTACTTTATGAGTTTGCCACCATGAGAGAATACTTAAAACTGAAACTATTATTGTTGAGATTGCTTGATAGGTCTCCAGTGCTTTGCCTCATTGCTCCTCTTGACTGATGTGTATCTGCATGAGAACCTCGAGAATGTCTAAAGGAAGAATTAAAAATCTTATCCCATTGCATAATCCCCACAGAGGTGCTAGGGGCTGTCTGGGGTCTTTCCAAATGCACAGACTCAAACTTATTTTTGTATTTTTTGTATACCTTATATAATTTATCTTTAACTACTTTATAGTATGTACAATAATCTAAATCAGTGGCATCACTTAAAAATTGTAATATATTTATAAATCTCTTATGTTTGGCCCTATGATCCAAAATAAAGATGAATGCATATAAAATAGAAATTTTCCTTTAATATTTTAAAAACTTAGTTTTCATGGCAACTACAACATCCTGTAGTAGAGGATCATTTTCAAAAGCCTTTAGGTAAGTGGCAATTTCAAGAATGTTATGAACAATTAGAAGAGAGGATGGACAGTATACTCCAGAAAGACAAAGTGTAGCTTTATAAAAAAGTTCTAAAAACAAAAATATTTTTCATCAACGACCCAATCGTCCTCAGTAAGTTCGGGTTCTCTAACTTGGGTTCTATTGGAGGAGCTACGAGATTGATGAACTTGGGTATGAGAAAAAATAGATAATGTGTTCTTATATGGTAATATATGTTTAAGCATAAGTATTAAACAAAGGAGTCATAATGTTCATAGTCTTAGTATTTGCAGCTACATTATCTAAAATTATAGAAAAAATCTTATCCATGATACCAAAATCTTCTACAACTTTAATAATGCATTCTGCAAATTTTTTTCAGTAGTATGTGAAACATTAATTAATTTAAATCCTATAATTGTTTTTCATCACCCAGTCATCATTAACATAATGAGCAATAACACTAATGTAATCCTTCTTAGCCCTACCACTTCATATATCTGATATGAAAGCAATAGAGAATGTACAAGTATGAAATAGAGAATGTACAAGTATGAAATATTTCTTTAGCCCTACCACCTAAAGATTTTGTAGACAATTCATTACTATAAATTTTACAAACAGTATATCTCACCGAAATTCCATCACCATCGGTCTTGAACTTCTTGTCGAATTCATTTCAGACTCCTGATGTAGTAGCTCTTATTCTTTTTAGACCCGTTCTCTAGGTTGTGGATGCACTTGTTGAGCCAGCAGAAAATGAATCTATTGGATCCTGCGTCGTGGATGTAGACCTTCCGCAGATCGATATCCTTCTTAAAAGGATTGCATATCATCTGCCGTGAGGCCGAATTCAAAGAGTTGAAAATCATAGTTCTCAATTGAATCAACTGCAAATTAAAATAGTAAATTATAATTAACTTACTATTGAATCAACAAATAATAGTAAAAAATTAAAATAAGGTAGCACTATTATCTCCTCTGCAGCTCTCCAAAAATTCTTTCAAGTTTTTTTGAATTTTGCATGAATTTCTCACTAATTTTGCCAAATTTGCACGAACACTACCGAATTTTTCACAACTAAACAGAGAGATGAGAGTTAGGTTTGAGGTATGGAGAATGGAGGCCGAATAACCTTCCATTTATAAGAAAAAGTTTTATATATTTTTCGAATTGTGTGCCTTTTTTTTAGAATTTTTTACACCCTAACGGACAAAAAATGGTCAATAACGGCTATTTTCACCGGGTCGTGCCGGTATGGCCTGTTTACACCCGTTGGCAACCGTGTCATGTCGGCTGGTGTGTGTTGTCCGCTCGGCCAGCCGCGTCTTGCGCACGACCTACGACCTAAATGGTGTCGTGTGCATGGTCAAGACCAGCGATGGCGGGCGCGAGCCAAAGACGATAAGGTTCAGCTCATTGACCACCTCTAGATAGCGGTTATACATATACATATCCATATTATCTATAGATAAAATTATAGATAATCTATATAATAGATCATCTGTATAGTTATCTATAATGGTTTTGCATAATTAATATATTATCTATATAGTTTGTCAATGCAATGATATAGTTAGTAAAAAACTCTCTATAAGTCCGTCTGTTAAATAATAGATTTTTCTCTCTTCTCATCATCATCCAAAATCCTATATAACATAGGTTTACAAATAACTGATATATATTATTGTACATGCCTTATGTGTTGCATGAATCAAGAAAAGGAGGAACCGAATCGACGTGAGCTAGCAAACCTAACCAAATGGACTAGGACAGCTGTGTCGGGTTAAGACACGACACTATTAGCCTGACCTAAACATAGTATGACACAAACAGTAAATGAGTCATGCCGATCCAATCCGATCGAGCATGCTGTGCTGAGCGGGCTGTGTGACTTGGACCATGAGCTAGATCTGGCGATAGCCAAAGATCTGGAATAAACGGTTATTTTAGTTGCAACGACTATCATGCAGCTGTTACTATGGCACTAACAAGCTACAACTAGGCATGATAAGCAATTATCTACTAGAAATGTAAATGCATGATGTAAAAGGGCAAGAGAAATAGATCACACAACGAACACAAGAACTTTTTTCTGTGATCTCAAAGACTTGCCGGTCTTCCCTACTCTACATTGAGGAAGATTGAATGAATCATGCTAGCTCCATGTGCAATTGAGCCTTTCCTCAATTCACTAGGGTAGCTCTTTACTGCTCCAGGAGACCTTCATAACCACATTGAGTCTCTTCACAAGCTTCTTGAAGATATCACTGGTCCAACTCCTCCAAGTCATTTAGCTGGCGGCAACCACCAAGAGTAACAAGCTAATGACGCTTGCTTGAAGGTCTTCAAGTGCCACAAAGATAAACCAAATGATGCAATGCACTTGAATGGTTTCAAAAAACTCAAAATGTGAAACTAATGCACTATAGTTGACGAGAGGGATGCAAGGGCTCAAGAGTATTCAATTAGGTCCAACTGTATACCCTTGCTATAGGTGGGGAGGTATTTATAGCCTCCACCAATCAGAGTGACCGTTGGGAATAGGGTTGTGCATGTTGATACCAAACCGAAAAAATCGAACCGAACCGGTCAACTCGGTTTGACCGGTATACGGTATTCGGTTCGGTAGATAGAAAAGTGGTATTTCTACGCTTCGGTCTGTTCGGTAAAAACCGAGGGAAAACCGAATTTCCCAAAAAAAAATCGAACAGCCCAGTAACTACTTGGCCCAAGTGCCCGGCGCATCGACGCCCCGGCCTGACGCACGCGCGGCAGACGGCTCAAACCCTAGCGCCCCTTGCCATGCTCGCCTTGCCTCGCCAGATCCGCTTCCTCACTCCTCAGTGGATCAGTTCCTCTCGAGTCTTGTCTTCGATCCCTGCCGGTGCTCCCCCCAGTCCCAGGCTCGGCCAGCGGCTGCTTGGGCCTCGGGCTCCGGTGCTCCGCGCCTCCGCCTCCCTCTCCCAAGACGCCGGTGCGGCGGCACCAAGCCCCCGCGTGGAGCTCTCCCTCTCCCAAGACACCACTGCTATTCTGACTCTACTCCAGTCCATCGGTGCTCTCCCTCTCCCAAGACACCAGAGTTACGGAGTCAATAGGATCTTGCGAAGTAAGTCCTTTCTGGCTTTCTCTCTGTTTCATTAATTGGTAGATTGCTACTTTGCTAGTCTGTTGTGACTTGTGAGTTGTGAAGTAGGATCCTGCGAAGTTGTAAGAACTTGTAAGTTGAAATGTTGTTGCATTTGTATACTTGCCAGATTGCTAGACTGCTAGTTGGTACATGTACACTGGTAGTCTGGTACTTGCTGAGAGGCGAAGAGGCGATGCTCGATGAGGCAATTATCTAAAATCTAAATTGTCAAATCTTTGACAGAAGCTGCACAAACACATTACAGATTGAACTCCACCACTATCTGGATAGTGGTGGAGTTCAATCTGTAATGTGTTTGTGCAGCTTCCTCTGTCCAGTACTTGACAATTTAGATTTTAGAGAACATTGAACAAATCACTCATGGTTAATTCGTAATGTTGTTGCATTTTTGGTTAATGGTTAATTGGTTATCTATCTTTGCATTGTTGGATTATTAGATGTCTGAGTCAGATGATGTTGCAAATATTGATGTTGTTGTTGCTGGGTTAGTGGGTATGGGTATGAATGTGGGCAGCGATGAAGCTGTTGGTCCCAATGAAGCTCAAGATGGAAAGAAACAAATGAATCCCAGATCAGAGATATGGAACCATTACACACGACTACCAAATGACCGGAATAAGGCTAAATGCAAGTATTGTTCTCGGATCCTTGCCTATGATTCACAAAAAAATGGTACTTCCTCATTGGTCTCTCATGCAAAATGTTGTAAGAAGCATCCTGCCAAGATCAACAGTCAAACTGAACTAAGCTTCCAACGTAGTGTAGATGGCCAAAGTAGTTGCATAGTACCTTGGCAATACAATGCAGAAGAGGTTAGGGCATCATTTACTCGCATGATAATAGTTGATGAGTTACCTTTTATCTTATCAGAACATGAAGGTTTTAGAGACTTTATGTTGAAAGCTTGTCCTCGGTTCCATCCACCATCTAGGACAACAATGTATAGAGACATTCTTCGCCTTTATGAAGATGAGAAAAGAAAGCTAAAAATTCTTTTGAAGGATTCTCGTCAAACAGTTAGCCTCACAACCGACACATGGACTTCTTCAACCCTTCAAAACTACATGGTTCTCACTGCACATTACATTGATAGCAATTGGCGACTTAACAAAAAAATCCTTAACTTTTGTTTGGTAGACAGTCATAAAGGGGAAGATATTGAAAAAGCACTAGATAAATGCTTGCTTGAGTGGGGCATTGAGAATGTGTGCACTATTACGGTAGATAATGCTAGTTCAAATGATGGAGCTATAAGCTACATGAGGAGTGCTTTGAAAAATCGTGGTGGTACATTTGCGAAAGGTAACCATCTTCACATGAGATGCGTAGCTCACATTATTAATCTTGTGGTTCAAGATGGGTTAAAGACAATGGCTCCTGCTATTTCCCGTATTCGTAATGCTATCAAATATGTGAGAAGCTCCCCTTCAAGAATGAATACCTTTAAAAAGTGTGTGCAAATAAGCAAGGTTGAAGAAAAATGTTTGTTGTCTCTCGATGTGTGCACTAGATGGAACTCGACTTATCTTATGCTAGAGACTGCCGTGGGTTTTGAGAAGGCATTTGAGCGGCTTGAACTTCAGGACCCTTCCTATAAGGCTGAGTTGGGTGTGGATGGGGTTCCAACATATGATGATTGGGTGTATGCGAAAGATTTCAAAGCCTTCTTAAAGCATTTCTTTGACCTCACAAAAAAAGTTTCTGGCACTCAGTATATTACTTCCAACACTTTCTTCGAAGATATTGCTGGTATAAATTATTTGTTGTCTGATTGGAGTCAACGTGATGATAGTGATGATACTACCTTCAAACACATGGCTATTAAGATGAAGGAAAAATTTGATAAATATTGGGGGCATCCTGAGAAGATGAACAACATCATTTTTATTGCTGCAATTCTTGATCCTAGGTACAAGTAATTCTTAATCAGTTAATCTGAGTCAATGTATGGATGTTTTTATTAACCAATGATCACTCACTTTGTTTTTTTTCATGTTTGTGCAAGGACTAAGCAATCTGATTTCTTCAAGTACGCGATTACCTCCACTTATGGGCATATTAAAGGTGCAAAAATATGGGATAAAGTAAACCGGGCATTGTTAGATCTTTTTGAAGAATTCAAGAAGATGTACTCTCCGGATGAAAACCAAGGTGATAGACAAGTAACATTAGATACACAAAATACAAGTGGCACTGATCATTCAAGTGCATCTACAAATTTTATGAGGTCTTTATATAATAAGAGAATGAAAGTTTCTAGTGGAGGTGGTGGCAAATCTGAATTAGTTAAGTACCTTGCTGAAGATATAGAAGATGATGATCATGGCTTTAATATTCTCTCTTGGTGGAAGCACAACTCACCTCGTTTTCCAATCCTCTCACGGATGGCCTGTGATATATTAGCAATCCCTATATCAACTGTAGCTTCTGAATCAACTTTTAGTACTAGTGGTCGTGTTCTTGATGATTTTAGAAGCTCCTTGACTCCATTCACACTCCAATGCTTGATATGTGCACAAGATTGGTTGCGTTCTTCAAAGCGCATCAATGTGGAAGCCGATTTAGCGGATTTGTCTAAATTTGAAGAAGGTACTATAATATATGCAATATATTTCTCATGTTATGCTTCAACTAATTAGCTTATTTTCCATGTTATGAAGGCATTGAAATGTCAGGCCTAGATCCAACTCCAACAGCAAGTGTCTACTCCTCAGATCGAGTTTGATGCTTTTGTTATTATTTCAAAATTAGACTGTCTAATGTATGTGTTTGCCGGCTGGTTTCATTTGTGTTGCTTCTTCTTTTCGTTGGTTCTTTGGAGGAGTAGGTCGCTCTTGGTTTCATTTGCACTTTGGGCTCAGAATTTGCACGGGAGCCTATCAGAGTGCTGTGCGCCTGTGCTGGTTTATGTGCTACTGCGGGCTGCCTGCTGGAGTGCTAGAGTTATATGTGCTGCACTGCTACTTCCTGTTTTGTTATGAATTTATGTAATGTGCTGCTAGTCTGCTGCGCCTCACCGGACGTCTTTGCTTTATTTATGTAATGTGCCGCTCGCATATCGTCTCTCTCTTCGCCGCTTGCTAGCTCGCTCTTGCTGTATTCTTTGGCCGGATTGGTTAACATGTTTAGTGGTTTATTATGTATGGATGTTTTTATGTGCTACACTGCTACTGGCCTATTGCTGTCTGGCTGTTGTGCTACTGTGAGTGGCTGAGTGCTGTCCTAGTGTCCTGTGATGAGATGGAGATGAGATTAACGTTTAGCAATTCGCGCAAACTTTGGTAAAATTGGTATTAACCGATACCGTACCAAAATAAGATGGTATTTACCGATACCATACCGTATTCTGAAAATTACCGTATTTCCCGAAATACTAAAACCGTATTTACCAATCAAACCGTATTTACCGAGCTGTATAAATCGAACGCACAGTCCTAGTTGGGAATGAAATCTCTAAAAATCAGGTAAAGCGTTACTACCGCCATGAGGTGGCCGGTACTACCGCACCCACTATTCAACGGCTACTTACTACTCATTAAATACACAAAACTAGCTGTTCATAGAAAAATCAGTCCTACCACACTTGCATGCCCCGGCCATACCGATTTCGTGGTAGTACTGCATTTAAGCGATAGTAGTATCGATTTCTAAAGGGGAGAAAATCTTCTAAAAATATAGCTCTTTGGAAAATAGCTATCGCCGAATAAAATACGGTCATACCGCAGATGCAGTTGTATGGGTCATTCAATGCGGTCATGCCATTGTGGTACTACCAAACAAGAATAGTGGTAGTACTATTTCAGTTGAAGTCCAAAATAGCACCTCTCTGAAAAAAAATATATCAACATGTAACACCCGGTAGTACCAATGCAGTGGTACTACCGCAGTTACAACTGCGGTCATACCAGTTTTCAAAGAAAAGTTTAGAGAGGTTGGTATGGCACAACTAGTAAGATCGCGGGCACACATACTTTGACCCAATCTTTCATGGTACAAGCGATTGGTAGCAGTATCTTCTGTCAAGTCGGCAGCAATTCACAATATGGAAATAACCAATGCTCCATAACCAAATAGCAGCAGCAACCAAAACAGAGACAATAGATGATGAGCAGGACTGGTATGCCGGTCAGTTCTCCAAAGTAGCAATATACGTCGACAGCCCTTCTTGTGCCAACCTTTCCAGCCAAACAAGCAGTAGCAGCGGTAGTAGTTGGACTACTCCAATAACTCATTGGTTCACAGCAGCAGCCGAATAGCAACACGAACATGCACAGCACTCCCTGTCAACCGAACGACAGCAACGACAGTAGTTGAAGTTGTTTGCAACTGCTCCTATGTCTTCCTCTCTGGCCGAACATGCACAACAACATCAGCATCAGTATTCAACAGCAATGAAATTAGCACTTCAATCGATCGACAGCCACGTAACAGCAACAATCACGTCATCGTGCCTAGCAGCCATGTCAAACCCCAGCAAATCTTCCCCCACGAGAACCAAGGAACGCAATCAGAAGAAAGGGATCTAGTGGATTTAGTGTGTCCCCAAGGATGTACTCCCTAGATCATGCACAAACAACACAAACCCTAGATTGGGTTGTCAAGAACTCTGAGCACAAGGATATATGTCACCATCTCGGCATTTCTAGGGTTTTTACTTGACAAAGAAAATATACATGGTTGTTAGCCTGCCCTTTATATGGGCACACACGCACAAACCTAAGCCAACTCGATCTGGACCAGAGTCCAACTCACATCAGACTCAAACAACTAAAGCATACATCCTTTGTTCTTTTTAGTTCGGATACAGCCCAAAAGGAAGTACAACCCTGACATAAGCAACCAGGACTCTCACATGGATTATTAAGAAAGAAATAACTAAGACACCAAAGTAAGAAATTGAAACAAACCGAAAGTTTGAAAATTTACAGAACTTTGAATCTTTGATTCTTTTGACTTCTTGCTAATCCCTAGCCCTCCCCAGCTCAATTCCGCGCCCAGCCCAGCCCATTTCGGCCCAAGCTCGTCACCGAACCGCCCCCAATTGCTACTCCTACGACCGCACTGTTCATCGTCTGAAAATCGGGTCGTCGCCGCTGATTTTTTCGGCCGCTCACGCCCAGCTGTCCCGCCCGCCGCTGCTTTGCCCTGACACTGTCCCAGCAACCGTACGCCTTGATTTCCTAGCCTCTGTCACACCTTAATTGCATTCAGGCCGTGCGTTGTTCCGCCCGAGCTGGATTCACCACCATCGCCTGAATTCTTCACCCTGCCGACCGCCTCTCTCACTCGGCTGACCTGATAGATCTTCTGACCCCTTGACCGCCGCAACCCGCTTCCCTAGGCTGTCAGTGCCTCCCCACTACCAGCTACACCAAGTTTCCCGTGATCTCCCGAAGCCTCGAACTCCTTCACCGCCGCTGGTACCAGGACAAAGGAGAACCACCTCTCCTTGCCTACCTATTCCATTCGGGAACATACACCAGCAGCAACCCTCAACCGCGCCCAATTGCCCCGAGGCTCTCCCCACTTCCAGAAAGCGTTCAAACACCCGAGGTATGCTCAAATCCCCAATTCAATGATCTAGTCTATTAGAATTCAATTGCTTTCGTTTACACCTTCCTCAAGCCCGTAGAAACTCATCCCGAACCTCCCCCACAGCCACCATAGCTCCTACCGTGCTGGGCATGAACGTCGTCACCGGTCACGGTTGACTGCCATGGACAGCTCGGACGACGTGTTCCCCGGCCAAATCAGTATATCCCCGAGATTCCTCTGAACCCCAAGATGCTTAAATTCAAATGCCAATGTCTTGAAACCTCACCGATTCCTGCGGTGCCATTAAAAACCGTGGCAAAGGCAACTCGTCGCCGGCGAAGCCCCGGCCACCCTCGCTCACGCCCAAGCCAAAAATGGGTTCCTCTTAGTCCTAGAAGTCCACCCATGCCCTCAGTTTTTGCCGCGATGCACCATAGCCCGAGATCCACCCGATTTTCTTTTCCTCTGCCGCTCGGTCACTGTAGCTTGCGGGTAAGAACGAAGAACAGTGCCGTTCGGCACTGTAGCACCCGGGTCGCACGTGAACTGTGTTCAAACCCGTTAAGGAATAGTAAAACCCGTAGTGAATAGTACTAGTAACCACTACTATTCATCCGTGTACAAAAAATGTAGTATATGTCCATTTCAATTATTTGGAGCCCGTGAACCCAATTCCAAGGCCCATTTCCCCATATCAGACCTCTAAAAACCCAAAACCTCTAAAAATCGTTTCAAACCCCAAAACCGATAGCCCAAACCCTTTGCTGTTTGTCAGAACCCTAAAAATGTATATGTACATTTCAACCGCCCTAGACAATTAATGCCATATATCACTCTGTCATATCACCTTAGACACCATCGAAACCCTTTTCAAGCCTTGCCCGACCTTACTACCCTCGGTTGAAACCCTAACCCGCCCCAAAGTCAATCTGGACCAATTTCATACCATCTTCATCGCCACTACTCGTCAAACCCTAAAAGTACAATTATGCTCTTTTAAAGCATCCAGGAAACCAACTCTAGCGTTAATCGGCCAAACCTCGCCACCTAAACCCTAGCCGCCCGACCTTATTTTCTTTTTGTATTTTAGTTGTTCATTTGTCTTTTGTTCCCAGCTTGCATTCTGCAAAGCAAGGAATTTGTTCGTCTTTTGCGCTAGCACACGGACCCCCCACAAGTTGGACGTCAAAGGATCAACAAGAGTGATTAAAGAAGACAAGAAGGCAAGTCACATGTTTTTGAACATATTGAACCCATGTTCCGTTATTTATTTATTATTCTATATTTTTATTATGCTACTTTACGTTGTTAATTTTATGTACAAGTAATGTTCAGAATGACATATTATTAGTTACATCCTACCACCCTACAATGGCCCGATTTTAATTTGATAGCCACATTCACCTTGACAAGACTTAATTACACAAAATAATGTACTATTACTATACCATAGTAGTGTAGGAATTATGTTTTATACTGCTAAGTGATCCGACGCTTGTCGGTAGAATTTCTAAAAAGAAAAGGTAGAGGATAAAGGAGTTTTCACAGAAAGCCACAAGTTGGATGAGTCCCCTGACCTTTACCCTGAGAAGGAGGCCCAAGTTCAGAGACAGCATAACCTGTGCTGTCCTAGCTTCTGAGGATGCTAGTGTAAGTGAATGGTGTTGCCTCAGTAAGAATGCAAGGACGAGACCCTTATGCCTAATAAAGAACATAGTGTACGCTCAACCACAAGCGTTGATTCGTCAAACTTGGACTAGTAGCTACTCAGTTTGATTGAACCTCTACAGCTGAAAAGAAAAGAGATAATCAGGATAGTATGACCCTCAGCGTGATCATACTATAGCGGTAGATCCTCACAAAACGGGTCCATCTTTTTGACGTTGGCCAGTCGGATCCCCGTGGTTGTGTTGGTGCCTAATCTATCGGGTAGAGACTATATAAAGAACTGAGTAAGTGAAAACCCTTGTTTTCTTAACTCTGTCGTGGGAGTTTAAGGAATCTTGTGGGTAAAGCTGAGCAACTCTGCAGAGTGAAATGAAATAGTATTCGAATACGCCGTGCTTCTAGTAAATGAAGCTATGTTTATTTGGGTGATCCCATCAATGAAGCATAAGTAGATTTGGAAAGATTTTGGTAAAGTGAAATGTTAATTAAGTTTGAAATCCCAATTATTAAGAAGCTTTTGATTTTCTTGATTTAAACCCAAAAGGTTTGCGAAATAAATTGCATCTACATAACATATTAAAACCCCATAATCCCATCCTTTGAAATCCCTTGCATGTAATTATATAGCATCTCCCCATGTGACTTGTTGAGTACGGTTGGTTGTACTTAGACTTGCTATATTTTCCCCCACACAGATGCCAGCAAGAGAAGGAATGTTACAAGTTACTTATTAGGGTTACGACCGCACTCGAGCGTTCCTGTAGGAGTTCTTCGGTTCTTCTGATTGTAAGTTATGTTTTTGGCTTGGACACCCATAAAGTTTACAGAATTGACTGTTAGGTCTTTAATTTCATTGAACTAATCCCTTTTACTGTTCGTAAGCAGGCTTGATACTATTGCAGTTCACAACAGAACTCCTGGGTTGTTGTTGGATGTACAACGCCCCTGTTCCCAAAAATGGGGGTGTTACAGAAATCGACTTAGCATTTAATAATAGGAACAATCAGTGTTCCAACCTGAACCATCACAAGAGTTGTAGACACACATGTTTCGATCTCTTCTCTTGTCATGCTCTTTTCTGCTGTCATGCCCAATTTGTCAATCCACACGTGCCATGCTCTCCTTCTTTCCCATGCATATACACAGTAGCAAGCACCGTGCCCTCCCGCCTTTGTGCTTCCAGCTGCATGCACTTGTAGAATGCATCAACATCACAGCCCTTCTTCTGGCACACCATTGGCACAGAAGAAATTGAAGCTAACTTTCTTTCTCTCCTTCCATGGTTGGCCACACCTCCCTCCCTCTCGGCCATCATGGTTGTAGTAGTACTTGGCGCTGTATCAGAGGGTTAATAATTTAAATGCAAATGCATGCATGCACTAAAATTAATCAATGTGGCACAAGATTATCTTCAAATTACTAGCCATGATGCCTTTTAATAGTACGATATCTAGCCTACCAAACTGGTCTTAATGCAACATATGCCAAGACCAGTAAAATCTATAAAAGAGGTCCTTAGACCAATTTATAGATTTGCCTTGAGCCTTACCTTGGGCCATGTCAATCCTTACTCATCTTTGCATGCCTTTTCCATGAAATCCTCCAAATCCATGACTAAACATTTCAATCATCTTAACAAACCCATTAGTCCCTTAAGTATTGCCATCATTAATTACCAAAACTATTTTTAAGGACCTAGATGCTTTAATCTCTCATTTCTTGGTAATTGATGATAACCTAAATAATTTAAGTGAATTAAAAGTTTTTGAATATACATGTAGTTTAAGTACAGGTTGCATATTCTAGATTTTGACATTTGATAGCATTAAACTCTTGAGATGAATTAAAAGGTGATAGAGAGTTGAGTGCTTGCAATGTATTCAACAAATAGATAAAACTCGTCCTAAATGTGTGCATAGAGGTTCATGAAGTGATTTCATGCACACTTGTGGATTTTAGGAAATTTCGGCGTAGTTTCCTTTGTTAGTTAGATTTGAGGAAGCATCAAGCAATTAAACATTGTGGCATACAAAGGCACAATAGATAGATTAAATTTAACGATATTAAACAGTGTGGCATATCCAACATAGAGTGCATGACATAGAGACGAAGAGGTTTAAAAATCATGTAACTCAAGATTACAATAAACCAAAGCTTTTTAACCTTACATAAATGTTCATTTCACAAAAGAGCAACATAGATAATATAGCTAATAATGCTAGATAGATAAGCTTGTCCTATTCCATCTTTCACACTCCAATTCTCCCTTCACTTAAGCATTTAACATTTTTCTCCCTCTGTGGCATCAAATACAAAAAAGACTCTAGATGGGGAGGGGGGAGGAGGAGCGCCAGAGCCATAACGACGACAACGGCAATAGATGAGAGGAGAGGATGGCTACAACTATTGCTATGATGAAGAAGGATCCTCACTCACTATGTCAAGGCCACCAATTAAGTGTTGGTGTCAAGTTGGGCGTCCCAAATCTCATAAAGTGTTCAGTTGATTTGAGAGAGAGAGAGCCAAGAGTGTGGGATCTTCCACTTGAGGCTGGTCTTGTGGATGTTCTTCTTGAGCATGAGATGGAGGTCGAGGTTGAGTGACGGTTGGTATTGGAGGACCTTCATGGGGCTTGTAGGGCTTGTGAACTGAAGGTCTAATGCCTTGGTATCCCGTCTTCCTCATGATGAGTACGATGATGTATGGAGAATAGTAAATGTGCTTCACTTGACTATTCTTTGAGGAGGAAATCTCTCTTATGATTAAATCCACCATGTCAAACTTGTGACCTTGCATGATACAGTCTATGATGTTCTATGCATGCCCTTAGATTGCATCAAAACTGCCACTCTTTAGAAATGGTATATTTATGATCTGGTTAATGAGGCTTGATAGAGAAAGAAGGTCTACCAACTTTCTAGGAGAGCATTTGATATTTGAGTCATAAAATTGGCATCATCCCGGAGTTTGGAGAGCTCCACGTGAGTAAACCGTCTCATAGCGGCTAGAATAAGTACCCAAGGCTTGCTCAAAGTCCGCCTTGGTTTCCTCATACCTTTGATGCTCCGTCATCCATGCCAAGTACTCAAAATAATGAGAAACAAACAATGTGGCATAAAACTGGTAAATAATATCCTCTTGATAATCACACTTTAATGCAATAATGTCATACAGTCCAGCTCTGTGCAATAGATTAAAAGCGCTAGATATGTGGGGGAGAGTACCTAGGTGCCTCCAATCCACAAACTTGTGATCTCTGATTGTATATTTGATTATACACATCCTCTTGAAATTGAGTGAAGAAGCGAGGATTTGTGCTACTTGTAGGCATGGTGAACTGATTGGGATGCCTAAGTTGAGCCATGTAATCATTATCATCATCATCATCACTGTCATTGCCTTCCTCCTCTTGGACATAGCTTTCTTCCTCCTCCTCCTCCTCCTCCTCATCATCATCATCAGCTACCACTTCTTCTTCTTCTTCTTCTTCTTGAGTCTCTTCTTCTACTATGCTCCTTCCATCTCAGCGTCTCATCTCATGAATAAAGGAGCAGTCTCTGGATCACTGCCATCTTGAGCTAGTAGAGCTAACATTCGAGAAGCAGACTTTTGTGATGCCACCTTGTGATGAGAGGATGAAGAACTTTGTTCAATAGAGTACTAATCCGCTGGTTCTTCCTCGAGGGAAGCGTTCTTGCGAGCGGATGCTTTTGTTCTTCCCATGATTACTAAATTCTAGGGGAAGGACAATTAGAAATGAGATGAATAGGTACTCAAGTAAATGCTCATGAAGATTCCAACTTCTCTGTTAGGAACGGTATGACTGCACATAACACACTGGTAGTATTGGAGTGGTAGTACCGTCGTGCACGTGCAATAGTATTGTGCCCACACAACAATTTTCAAATAATTTAGTTCAATTGTGATTAAACTGAGATTGGTCATAATGTATTGTAGAATATTGGCATGAAAGGTCACTAATCTTAGTCCCAATTAAAACAAGACTTTCATGCATATTTGCTTCAAACCCTAGAAACTTGAAAGAGAGAACAACAAAGGGAGGTGGTGTGGAAAAAATGAGAATGTCACTCCTCCATGTTTGCTCTGGCGATCCTTATGGCAATCTCCTTGGACCCTAATCCTACTCCGCCTCGCTCCCTTCCCGTGCTAGGAGATCTTATTGCAAACTAACTGGCTCCATTTCTTTGATCAGGTGGGCTGCCTCTGCTTCAGAGCAGTTTAAGTCGTGCTCGATTTGTCGAAGACTGAGGCTTTGGTTGCATGTCTTGAGTTTTGCCAAGGCATAACTTATTGCACCTTTAACTGCCTCTCGTAGCGAGTCAACTTGGTTGATCTTTAGAGTGGTTATAAGCTTCTCTAAAGCCCTGACTTGTTGCCCAATGGTACTCGTGTGAGCACTTATGGTGTCCTCAAAAGAAGTGATCTTCTTAACACCAAGCCCACCGAGTAAGTTATTTAGAAGTGAAACGTTGTCTTGAAGAATGATTTTCACTGACTTTGTCACCTCCTAGCTATGAGTTGAAGCTTCTATGAGTCATTTTATTTCAACTACCTCTGCAAATAGAGTGAAGTTAGTTAGAACAATACTTCTCAAAACACTAGTTAGCAGAACTAGTCGTAGGTAAAGATTTCCTTACCTACTAATTGAGACTAGACCTCATCTTTATTCTGCTCTTCTAGTGACCTAATATTCTGGCCTTTTTCTCTCCCGATATGAGTAAGTTCACCTATCACTTTGGCCCTCTCTTTGACCTTAGTGCAGAGCTTACTCATTTTGATCTCTTTATCTATCAAAAGGCAAGGAGTTAGGGAAAGATAAGAAAGACATTCAAATAAACACTCTTAAATTCAGAACTTATTGTTTATTTTGTCTTGCAACTTGTTAGCTGTAGTATTGGCCTTTAGAAACCTTATGGTTATGTCGACATTTTCCTTCTTTAGCTCCTATGTTTGGACCTTCTTGTTGTCGAGTGTGTCAGTTAAGGACTTTTCATCACTCTTAGACTTGTAAATGTTAAAGATAGATATGAAGAACTGGACAAGTAGTCAAAATAGAAAAACACTACATGTGCCAGTGACTTACCATTTCTCTGCCTTCTCATAGAGTTCATCATTTTGCCGTCTTAAGAGCATAAATTGTTTATGGTATTTAGCCATAGTAACCATGTCTTTTCAAGGTTCTCTGAATAAAGAAAGACAGTAGGAGGCTAGAAAAACAAAATTATGAATGATTAGGCATTAGATGCTTACGTTCATGCTTGTGCGAGCAAACTTGGCGAGTATCCACTGGGAATCTCCAAGTTGATCGAGTTCTTTGACCATATCCCACCACACCTTTCCAAGGCGCTCCTTATCAAAGACGTTTTCCTTGTTGGGAATATCTTTAGGGTGAGGGACTCAGTTATGAGATCGACTTGAAGAAGATATCACTACAAAAGCAGGGTTAAAAACTTAGAGAAGAAGTTGGGTTACTCTTCTTCTTCTTCAACTGTAACTCCTTGGAGATGAGGAGGTACCTCCTTGGTGATTTCCTCCTCAATGCGGCGGTCGGAGGGATTTTCCACTTCTCAACCATGTACTTCTACCCTATCTTCAGCTGCCTTCACCTCTGTTACTTCGACCACCTTGGTGGTCATAGTCGCTTCAACTTTGGTAGCAGCCTTTGTCGCCGAGATGGTGGTCGTTTCTACCACCATCTTCTCTGTCGTCTCTTCGACTATGGGAAGATTGGCAGGTGGTTTCTCGATATAAGCGTCCTTCAAAGACGGAGGAGCTGAGCTAAAGTCATGAGAAGAGAATTGGCATTTAAGAAAGCAAAAGGGTAAAATGTAACTCTCACGCTTTTATTTAATACCTTGTTTTCTTAGCCTTAATGTTGAATTTAGAAGAAACCTATCATAAGGAGGGTTTCTGTGACTTTTCTCCATGACCATGTCTGGTTGTTGAATAATGGGGTCATCTCCGACCACGTCTGGTTGTAGATCCTATGCAAGTACTCCTGCTCCTTGTTCTTCCTGCCCCACCAAATGGTTGAGACCAGTTTTGACCACCTGAAGTGCAGAGTCCTTCTCGATCATAGGTTCTGTTATTACAGCAGTCTTCTTTACAAAAGATACAAAACTCTTCTAGTTCTCCTTTTTGAGTTGCTTAACAAAGCCATGAGAAGCACCAACTGAGAAAGTTTTGTCATCGTAATAGTAGGGTACCTTGATCTTAGGGGCTGGTTGTTCTAGTATGACCGCCCCTATTTCCTTTGCAGTCATGTCTGCAAGGAACTTCTCCATGGGGCTAGTTGGTGCAGTAGTAGGAAGAGCTATGCTTGAGATTTCACCCTGCTTGTCGGTAGCTTTTGTTAGCTGACTTCTTTTTGCCAAAAGAGCCTTAGCTGCCTCCGTCTCTTTTCTGACAACCATCAGTTTGACTTCTTTGTCATTCTGATGGTTCTCCATGCCTACTTTTTACAAGAGAAAAGAACACTACTTAGTCCTTTCCTACGACTACGGTATCCTAAAGATGTGATCGTTCTTCAATTACCTTTAGGTGTTCTTCCCTTTCCTCGGCAGATACATCCACCAAGATATGAGGGGCCACCACATCAAGTGATGGAGCTTTCTCACAAAGGAGTTTGGCTCAGTTATCAATCTCCCCCAGTGGAAGATCTACATAGACAAAAAAATACGATCAACAATCAAAACTCAAAGTTAACCAAAAAAGAGTTGGATTGTTATTTACCTTCTTCGTAGTCCCCGGTCTTATCCTTGGCCCCCCCAAGTACATCCACATAGGATGTGATTGTTTCTTCAGGGGGCTAATGCGCCAAGTGATGAAGTCCTTCACCACATGCCAGTTTGTAAGGCCCTTTTCCCTTCGCTCTTTGATGGCTTGGATGTAGGGGACTATAGGAGTAAGGTCTTTGGGGATTGAATTCTAGGAAGAGTTCTTCTCCGCAACCTTTCCAACAAAAGAAAGGCTTTCTTCACTGGTCATCTCTTAGTAGAACCATTTCTTCTTCCAATTCATCCACGACAACTGAGTAAACATTTGGATGTACTTCTCCGTCTTGCTGTCATGGAGTTTTAGACCATAGCTCTTGGCAACTCCGGTTTGTTTGCTCATTTCATAATTATATCGAAATCTAGATCTAGAGAGATCCCTAGGTAGGCTTCGCACAAATATATGAACACACTAAGCATTGTGATGTAATTGGAAACTAGGTTCACCAATTACACCTCAAAGTGTTTGAGTACTACTGTGAGAAAGGGATGAGCAGGTAGTCAAAAGCCACACTCGTAATATGCTTGAAAAACTAGCCAGTGCTGCCCAATAGATTTGATCCATCTGACAAATTTTTGGGGAGGGATCTTCCCAGCTTCAACCAATGCCTTCAACTTGGTAGCATCCATCTCCGACATTGCCCAAGCAGATAAAGTCCAAGTCATTTTTTCTTGGAGATTGGTTTAGATTTGGAAGAACTTGAAGGAAGAAGATGAATTGGTTGGCGGCGGAAAACCGGAGAGAATCGGAGTAGAAAGGGAAAGCAAGAACCCTAAAGGTTACCCCGTGGTAAGTTTTTATAGCCACATGAGTCTGTTACTAATCTTAGGAAACTCAACGATTACTACCTCCTCGGGGACCGCACCAACAGACAGATCGGCAAAGAGTCGATTGGAATTTTTCAATTCCTCTATTCGAAACTGGTGTGTCTTTACAACTCAAGTGAATTACCTTCTTGACCAAGTTTATTTCTAGTCGAACAAAATAAAAAAAATGCTTTTGGTCTCCACTTGTCTACGACCTCTCTTTCTCAAGTTATTTTCACTTGAAATTGGGGGCTAGATAACGATGATAAAATAGTCTTTATTTTATTATTTATCTATAAATAGAATTATTACGTCACTAAAATCCTTAAGTATACCCCTCATTCGTAAGGGAGAGGTTTAGCCAAGTGGTAGCAAGTCCTTCTATAACCACCCCTTGGTCGTGAGCCTTTCCACGATCGCTCCATGGTCGTAAGCTCTCCTACAAGTATGACATAGCCGCAAGTCATCTTACAACTACCATGTGATCGTAGACTCTTCTACGACTAACTTAGCTTCAACAAGCTTGTCTATGACAGCCTAGTACATTGTGGGTTTGTCTGACAAGGCATTAGTTAGTGTGTGCACTTATTCTCTGAAACAACAGCATATAACTTCTCATTACTCCTGACAATAACTGCCTGGTGGCAAGGAAGAGCCACGTCTCTGATAATAACTTCCGTTAGATGGTTATCATCCAAAACATTAAGATGCCTCTTAGCATGGTTATCTTCTCAACTGTTGTTTCTTCTATTGTAGTGGGAGCCTCTCCGACCACCATGTCAATTGTACAATTGGAGTCTTCTCGACCAGTTTTACAGAAGGCAACGGTTCTTTCTTGACCATCTTTTCTTTCTCCTTCCCTTGTCTGTCAATTTCAGAGGTAGAAGAGTTCGGAGGACTGTTAAAGACAAATATAAAAACCTTGTCTAAATCATAAATAAAAAGAAGGAAGGAGGAGAAAGTTTGCTTACCCAAAGAAGAGACCAGTTTTTCCTCAGACGTCTAGCAAAGCATCGGTAGTATGGAACGTGACACTACCACTACCTTTCTCATTGGAAGAGACCTCAAAAGCAGACTTCGCTAATTTTGGTCTCTCTAACCTTAGTAGAGGATTCTCTTCCTATTCAAGTTCTTCACATTCTCCTGGGACAATTGTAAAAGGAGGAGGGATATGTTGAAATGGATATACATTTAGATCAGATAGCAAGTGCAGAAGGAGCAGGAGTATTGGTCGGGGCTATTGCTGCAACATTGCTCCTGGTCATAGGCTTCTCAACCACTGCTTTTGAAGGCCTCGTACTAACTGTTATGAACCTTGGGGACCCAATTGTGGGTAAATACCAAAATACCCCTGCACTACTCTTCTATATATATATGAGGCTTTGTGCCATGTAATGGAGACAGTTACAAGATTAATAAAGCTCTCACCTTAGTATTCTATTCCCTGTGTCTTGTGATGTTTATGTGATTGTCGGATTACTCAAGAAGATTGCATTATGTGTTTGCATTGCCGTTCGCCGAATCAACATCGTTTCTTAACACGTTATCAGCACGAGTCTCTACAAAGATGCACCATATGCATTTGAACCAATCTACTATTCTTTGCAGTACTAGTTATGTGCCCGTGCGTTGCAACGGAAAACCAAATAAAAGTGGTGCATACTATCAATATTATCTCAAATTGAATAATAAATATCAACTTTTTCTTACGTCATCATGTATCTTATTCTAATATACCATGTAATTATATATATATCAATATATATATCCTAGGAGTGATCTATAATCGTGTATGCGTCCCTATCCTAATGTTTATCTACTATGTATGAGCCGTCGTTCATGATGGCAATGGCGCTGAAGCGACCGCTACATTTGCAATTTATCTTCGCAGTAACATCTATCTATGTCGTCGTGAGGTCCGCATCTTCATGCGTGTGTAAGTGTGGTTCGAATCTAGGATTGTAAGTCTTCAACACAATGATAATGAAATTATATTGTCGGTTTGAGAATCAAGCCTCGTGGAGTTGCATTCGTGCCTACCTAGTTGACCAAAAAATTATCGCCCCACATTGGACCGCACGTGCTCACGACGCTGCTAATTGTGTTGCTGGATCGATGTGTGCCATCGCAAAGAAGTATTATATTGCAAGACGCTTTACGCCTTGATTTTTATTAAGAGAAAACAGTTTAGAAGTTTTAAGACCGAATCTATTTGCTTCCATTCTCGCGTTGAAAGCAGTAGATGCCTCGGCATACGGCGTTGCCGTGGAACTTGTCATCGTGGACGTTGGTCCGCCGTTTCACATAAGCTACGAATTTTCCGCCGTGGAGTTTTATCGCGGTTGTCTTTAGCAACAAAGATCACAATTTTCCATGATACATTGCAAAAATAATCGTGTAACATCACCAAACACGAGTTCTAACATTAGACAACATCACAACCATTTAGGTCGAACAGTTGGCGCTCTATAATCGTAAAAGTGGCTTGGAACTACAAAAACTGGAGCACTCTCTAGTTCACTCTCTTCTAATTAACAAATGGAATAAGATATTCAAATTTTGATAAATGTTAAGAGTAAATCAAACCACCTCCACATACCAAGACATACTGGGCAGGTAGGTTGCTCAGCCGAGCTCGCAACCAAGCTATGCGCATGCTCAATCAACTGAATGTAGTGCACATCTTCCACAAAACGGACGCAACATACATCACCTCGCAAAGACATCAACCTCCAATCAATCATCACATTATAGGGTATACATGTACTCACGATTCTGTAAAGTCAAATGTATTAAGTAGAATTAAAATAAGACAACGCTCTGCAGCCAAAATTTCTTGAGTTCCTACGTAGCCACCCCAATCAAGAGACGAAGGGAGGGAGGGACGGGCGGTGGCCTCACCTGGCAGATGTTGCACTTGGGCATGGTAGGCGCGCGAGAGAGCGGAGGAGGCGCCGAGAGAGGAGCAGACGCGCCGGTGCTTCCCAATGAGCTTGTTCGCGGCGTGCACCTCCTCGCCATAGGCGGTGAAGAGCACAACCTCATCGGTGTAGCACAAAGCACCCATGCCTCTGTCGCGCCACACGCGCTGTAATCGATCTTCATCGCCCCGAACTAAGCCTAGCAGCAGCAGCAAAGATCTAGGGTTTTACTCTCTCTCTCTCGGAGGGGAAGAGGCGACGAGGACACGATTAGGGTTTCAGGAGGTTGTACAGATCCGCGATGGTTAGCACCCACCGCCTCCGGCGAGAAGCGGCGAGGACAAAGTGGCGGAGGGAGGGTTGGGGAGGAGGAGGAGGCGACACCGGGGGAGGAGGCGGCGCGGGGTGGGGAGGAGGAGGAGGTGGCTACGGGGTGGGAGAGGAGGCGGCGGCGCGGGGTGGGGGAGGAGACGGCGCGGCGGGGGGAGGAGGCGGCGACGCGGCGAGGGAGGAGGCGGGGGAGAGCGAGGGAGGCGGATCGGGCGGCGGGAGAGCAAGGCGGCGCTTGGGAGGTGGGAGGAGGAGGAGGCGCGGCGCGACGCAGCGGGGGAGGAGGCGGCGGGAGAGAGCGAGGAGGCGGGGGCGGGGAGGCGAGGGAGGTGGGTCGGGCGGTGGGCGTTGGGGGTGGGAGACGGTTCGGATTGTATCTTATAATTAGATCAAATGGTTAAGAGGAAGTGAGGGAGGACTCATCAACCACCAACTCCTTCTTTTAAAGTAGTATTACTGCCGGTTGTCTTTAGCAACAGCATCACAATTTTCCATGATACATTGCAAAAATAATCGGTGTAACATCACCAAACACAGAGTTCTAACATTAGACAACATCACAACCATTTAGGTCTAACAAGTGGCAAACTCTATAATCGTAAAAGTGGTTTGGAATCGCAAAAACTGGAGCACTCTCTAGTTCACTCTCTTCTAATTAACAAATGGAATAAGATATTCTGAAATTTTGATAAATGTTAAGAGTAAATCAAACCACCTCCACATACCAAGACATACTGGGCAGGTAGGTTGCTCAGCCGAGCTCGCAACCAAGCTATGCGCATGCTCAATCAATCGAATGTAGTGCACATCTTCCACAAAACGGACGCAACATACATCACCTCGCAAAGACATCAACCTCCAATCAATCATCACATTATAGGGTATATATGTACTCACGATTCTGAAAGTCAAATGTATTAAGTAGAATTAAAATAAGACAACGCTCTGCAGACCAAAATTTCTTGAGTTCCTACGTAGCCACCCCAATCAAGAGACGTAAAGGGAGGAGGGACGGGCGGGTGACCTCACTTGGCGATGTTGCACTTGGACATGGTAGGCGCGGCGGGAGAGAGGAGGCGCCGTCGAGAGAGGAGTGGCACGCGCTGGTGCTTCCTAATGAGCTTGTTCGCGGCGTGCACCTCCTCGTCATAAGCGGTGAAGAGCACAACCTCATCGGTGTAGCACAAAGACCCATGCCTCTGTCGCGCCACACGCTGTAATCGATCTTCATCGCCCCGAACTAAGCCTAGCAGAAGAAGATCTAGGGTTTTACTCTCTCTCTCTCGGAGGAAGAGGCGACGAGGACACAGATTAGGGTTTCGGAGGTTGTACAGATCCGCGATGGTTGGCACCCACCGTCTCCGGCGCGAAGGCGCGAGGACAAAGCGCGGCGGAGCGGAGGGTTGGGGAGGAGGAGGAGGCGACGCCAAGGGGGAGGCGGCGCGCATGGGGAGGAGGAGGAGGAGGCTACGGGGTGGGGAGGGAGGGGGCGCGGGTGGGAGGAGGAGACGGCGCACGGGGCGGGAGGAGGCGGCGGCATGGGGGGGAGGAGGCGGCGGGGAGAGCGAGGAGGCGGACGGGCATGGGGGAGAGCAAGGCGGCGCTGGGAGGTGGGAGGAGGAGGAGGCGGCGACGCAGGTAGGGAGGAGGCGGCGGGAGAGCGAGGGGGCGGGGGCGGGAGTGGAGGCGAGGAGGGGTCGGGCGGTGGGCGTTGGGGGTGGGAGACGGTTCGGATTGTATCTTATAATTAGATCAAATGGTTAAGAGGAAGTGAGGGAGGACTCATCAACCACCAACTCTTTCTTTTAAAGTAGTAAAGATATATCGTTCAATCTAAATTTGAATTCATATTCACAGTATGCATTGCATATGGTTGATCTCATAGTAATCATTCCTACCAGATGGATATTTGGGTTCTTTGGTTATCTAGAACAGATCGAAAATAGGTTGATGTCTACGAATAACATAACCATACATAGAATCGATCTGTTATTTTGCTACTCTATGAAATAGATTGTTGTTCCTATCTTCGTAGAAAGTTTTGAGTGACAGATTAAGCCCAACATCCTAGAACGATCGGGACAAATCAATATTGTTTTTGCAAATCATTTAGTTTCCTCAAGCAACCAAACCAAACCAGATCCCTCCCTCACCATGCGCCGGCCAACCACCAGCCTTGCACGCCTGAAGTGCCGCCACCAGGCCGCAGCCGCTACGCCACCCCGCACTCGGCCAACACGCCGCGCCCCCACACCGAGCCAGGCCACCACCCACCAAGCCAGGCCGCCACTACGCCGGTTCGCCGCCGCACAGAACTGTGGCTGCCGCAGCCACCGCTGCGCAAAACTGCGAGCCGCCGCCGCGCAGAACTGCGGGCCGCCGCTGCGCTGAATCAGGCCACCGCTCACCGGGCCGCATCGGGCCGCCGCTGCTGTGCAGAGCTCCGCGCCCGGCCTGCTGCCGACGTCGCTGCCCAGCGCCCCACGCCAGGCCCGCCTCTGCTGCGCGCTGGCCCCCGCGCCTGGCCGTGCCGCCGCCGCTGCGCGTCGGCCCCACGTGCCTGGCCGCGCCGCGTCGCTGCGTGCTGGCTCCGCGCCGCTGCGTGCTGGCTCCGCGCCGCCGCCGCTGCGCCCTCGATCCGAAAAAGGGGGCGTGGCCCTGGTCTTGCAGCGTGGGAGCTGGGAGATGGGCGGCCGGTTTTGACCGAGCAGGGAGGAGGTGGCCGGATTTTGGGGAAGGCGCATGAGGGGTAGAGGTGCGGCCGGATTTTGGGGAAACATTGAATGGCTGGTGGAAGACTTTGGGGTGGAAGAAGATAAGGCCGGCCGGATTTACAAATCAGCCCCTAGGAAATTTAGAAAATAAAGGCCATGTGATGACTTTTTCATATCCCAGGTTTAGGTTAAATACAATGATGGGATAGCATAACACAGTGGTAGAAGTGTTGGTAGACAACCATCAGGTTGTGGGTTCAAGTCCAGAGACAATGCGGTAGAACTTTTTAATATGCTCCTTTTGGTTTTGATTAAATAAGGATAACTAAAATCGAAAGTTTTGGGCTGGGGGACTTTTATAGTTTAGACCCTGGATGTTTTGGTTATACTACTAAAAACTGAAAATAACTATAAGTTTAACTCTAAAGCTTGTCACAATTGCATCTTAGTCCAGTAGGCTGATTTATTTCATATATTTTATTTACCGGATTATTTTCTACTTTAGTGTTACCTAGTTAATTTGTTATGGCACCAGTTATTCATACTTCTGGGATTAATTTATTCAGCACATTGTTTTTCTGCTTAGATAATAATTCTGAAAATTATTCGTTAATTAGCAGAAAAATTATCAAAATTACCAAAAAAATTCCAAAAAATTCTTGAAAATTTTAGAAAACTAGTCATGTGCCCGTGCGTTGCAACGGAAAAACTTTAGCAGTTAGATCGCGAGAGAGAGAGGGGGAGAGAGAGAGGGGGGAGAGGAAAGGAGCGGTTAAGATTTTATTGTTCAGATCAAATGACTGAGAAGAGATATGAGAGAGGACTCATCAACCACCAACTCCTTCTTTTAAAGTAATAAAGATTCTAGAAAATCCTAGAAACATGGTTTTTAGGTATATGAGCTTTCGTAAATTTGTGAAACCTTAGACTTAGTACACTTCGGAAGCATCATATTTCTTTTATGGTTTGTTTTCTGGTATTGTGTGTTTGGGGATTTATTTAATGGGTTAGTAATTCTAAAAATTGCTTCAATACCTTAATGATTATAAAAAAAATCCCAAAAGGTTGCTAGGAAAATATGGGAAATGATACTTTATCTATTGAATAGATAAAAGTAAATTGTTATTCTTTTTTGCACTCATTCCATACACTTGAGATTATTTACCAGAAGTAAGTATATATATATATATATACACACACACACACACACAATTGCATGAATATTGTAAGATGTTGGACATCACTAAGTGGATATTTGCACGCCCTGAATGGCTGTAACTGTATCACCTAAGCTTATTTTATTGGCATAAAGTCATACCACTGTTGAACTTGAAGTTTACAAAGCTATACCCTTTACCACTAAAGGCAAAAACTTGGTAGTTGGTGAGGCATCGCCTCTACTCTACCCTGTAATATTACTGGTAGCCTTGAAAGCACTTTGCTAGGATCTATTGCTCTTTCTAAGACCAGAAGTCCGTATGCAAGTATTACTCCGCCTTGCACCGTATTGTCTCTAGACAAAGTTTAGGTAACCTGTATGTTACCATAAACAGGTGCATTCATAAGCAAGGATATGCCTACGGTGAATAAAATGGAGACCAGCAGCATTCTTCCAGTTATCCCTTAGCGTTATTTAGATGTCATTTTCCTACATGAGTAGCGTCAATTGTATAGATACAGCTCCTGTCGAGCTTGATCTTGCTCATGCAGAGCACATGTTATCTTTTGCTGTAATTATGCATTAAATAATCTTTTCCCAGATACCATAAATACTTGATCTAAGTTGTTCTGTTAAATCCTTACCCCTGCTGAATAGTTACTTAATACAACACATTGTCAGTAGCATACCTTACCTGACGTAAGATTTATTAATCATGCATGGAATAATATTTGTAAATATTACACCTAATATTTGAAAGGAATAATGATATGCCTCAGTTCATTATTGCCCAGATGGCAATAGGAAAAATATCTTTCTTAAAGACACACGAAATCTAGTCAAATATTAGATCCCAGAAGGATCACCTCTACTAGAAAATGCTATAAACCTCAAAAACTTTAAGTCTATATATAACCCTATCTTCCATATTACCAAGTGTGCATTGTTTTCACGCCAATAAATTTATATTCTTAAAGTAGTATAATAGTAACTTATTACTAAAACTTTGAGTTAATTCGAAGCAAATGCCAGAAGCATACGCTACCACTTGCAATTTTGTGGTTGGCGTGAAAAGGGGGAGGAATTGGGGCATATGAGGAATATTGGAACCTCCGAGGCATATCCTAGGTCAAATCTGGCTTAATAAGCTCAAGTCAGTAAATTTGAGAAATAATTGAACCTACTATCCACTGCTGGCAAAGCATTGCAACCCTCGAAGGATAATTGATTTGTCTTGGTAGCATGAAGCTACCGCACATATACCATTGAAAGCTATAACAATTTGTCTGAAGCAAACATAACTCTCAAATACTAAATGACCTATTGGATGTTAATGATCCTGAATAATCTACATATACTACATTAATTTGGCGTTATAAACTATAACAGACATATAAATTATCTCCCAAATTAATCACATATATTCGTGAAGAATAATTATTCCATCTGGGAGGTTACGCTACAAGTATATTCCAACAGAATATATATATATATAAATATATTCTATGTAGATTAATCATCAGGCGTGTTTATGTGACAGTGCTATATTCATACTTTTGCCAACATCCTGAGGATGTACTTTATGCTGTCAAAGCATAATACATGTTGCACTAACACAAAACCTGAAGCTTTGTGCGATCTAAATTTGAAGTCAGAAGTATGGAAAATTAGATCATAATATTGGGCAATATATAAGAAGCTAGAATATTTCTGCTATCACAGATAATAACCCAACAGATGTTTTGGAATAATCTACTGGAAGTAGAGATGCACAGTTATCCATGCTACTGCATTAATAAATATCTAGCTCACTACATTAAGAAAAGGAATCCCAATCAAGGATTAGTGCGTATTATGAGAATCAATTATTTCCCATATGATATCACCACCACAGCATACCAAGGGGATTTTAAAGTATGCTATTAAGCAAGATCACATCTCGGCATTAGGGGGAGAGTAATGCCCAAAATATTTGAATGCCGAGATATTTTCCTGAAGAGAAATCTTTACTATATGGTTCACGCACTAACTAAGCTAATATAAATTTAGCCGATACCCCTGTACGCTAGAAGTGGGGAGACTGCCAGATTTTCTTTGCTCATTGTATGGAGGAGTTACATAGTATTTACCTGAAGTAAATGTGTCGCTAAGTTTGGAATACCCCAGGTTGAATAGTATTTTCATCTTTGCGAAATTGACTTATTAGTCAGTGACCTAAACTCTATGGGGACGCCTGTGGATCTAAGGTTTGATGACACTAGTCAAAATAATCATTAAATACTCCTTGAATATTTCAGAAGAAAATTCACTCTGAAGGTGAAATACCTCCTGAAGAGGCTCATACTGAAGATGAAAACCCTAATAATAAGGCGCGCACATATTATACTACTTAGGAACACAGAACTACCAAAAGGCTTTTGTTTTGGGAAATGATGAAGTTTTGGTTAATATTGAAAGACACTCAATTATGAGGATATTCGGAGAAAAGTTATCGACAACTAGTTTGCCTCTAAAAATTGCTAAAAGTTTCACGCATGAGAACAATCCGGAACCAAAATCCATGGTCGAACACCTAAAGTGTTCATATCAGGTCGAAATGAAAGAAAGCAATCGAGGCTGAACATAATCGCAAATAAAGTCTTGGAACCTGTTCGTCCAGACTTGATGGGTCATTATGAAATAATGAGGTGGTAAAAGCAATGGTTCAAGGATCCCTGTAGAGATCTATATTCTCCTGTTATGAATGAAGTACTGTTCTGTTATATAATAACTCTGGCAGATGACATGAATGAGATATGCAGTTATCAGATTCTGAAAATTCTTGATGGGATCCCTGAAGGAACCCAAAGCTCAACCCCTTGAAGGACTTGGTGTTTTGATAAGAAAGTAAATTGCAACATGTATACATATGTATACAAAACTCATACCTGATAAAATCTTACTTAAAGAAAGAGTATCTACTAGGAAAGAGAGTATTTCCCTGAAGAGAAATCACCAGTTGATCGAAACTACACCAACAACTATGCGATCCCTAGAAGTGGATAAGAACCCATCCAAGACCTGAGAAAATGAAATGAGGAAGCTAAGAACCAGAAGTTCACCACATAAGCACATATAAAGTACATTTTCTATCAGAAGCTGATGAAGTGGCAATGTCCTCTATTACCACGAAGCTATCACATGTTTGGTGGTAATGGCAAATTTATTAATCTCCTAAGTGCCAAAATTAAGACTGGTTACATTGACTCTGTGGTAGTATGACTATGCTATGGGTTCCATAGAACAGACGTTTGGTCATATGGAGTAACTAAGAGATATTTGCTAAATGTTAAAGAACCTGAAAGGTTTCAATAAGTCACATCCTGAAGAAATATGGCATTGTAATTAATTAACCCCTATATCCTGATTAGGATAAATATACTAGCCTACATTTATTTCTTAAAATGTATTAAAGGCAGTGGAACAATAAGACTTCACCGGAAGTAGTCTTCAGGGGGAGCATATGCTAAACTTTATAGTTGTGCATGAGATTTAGAAAATCTTGACTTTAGTCAAACCCAGAAGGTATTGACTTGACGATCACGACCTTGAAGGTTTTACCATCTATCGATATAAGTCCAATTGATGGACATGATAAAGGTCTTGAAGATTATAATATATCCTGAAGATAGTTTATAAATCCTGAAAATAAGTATTGCAAATCCTGAAGATAAGTGTTATACTCTTTTCCCTTAGTAAGTTTTTCCCATTGGATTTTCTTGCTTGAAGGGATTTTAATGAGGCATATGTATATCATGGTATGAAGTCTCACCAGAATGTGTTGGCTCTGATAAACGATTAGCCACATCCAGATGTCATGATGCATGAACAGTACTAATAACCCCACCATTATCTATAAAGATAATGATGCTTGTGTTGCACAAATGTAAATGGGCTAGTTAAGAGCAATATCACGAATCATATTGCTCCTAATGCTTTTATCCTCATGAGCTCCAAAAAATGGGGAGATAAAGGCATTGAATGCTAAGTCTTGTGATAATCCAGCAGATTTATTCACAAAATCACTATCGGCCACTAGTTTTCACAAGTGTGTTCGAAGCATTGGTATGAGATGACTTAGAGAGTTACAAGGTTCAGGGGGAGCGAATTCCTGAACCATAGCCCATATGTAAGGTTAGAAGACTTACATGACCTTGAAGATCTAAATATTGCACTCTTTTTCTCTTTGTGAATTTTTCCTGAAGTTTTCACACGCAAGGTTTTTAATGAGGCATAGGTGACACAAGTAACGGATGTGATGTACTCTTTTCTCCATCCCTTTTCTCCAACTGGGTTTTTGGGAAGAGTTTTTAACGAGACACGTGCATGCCGCGGTATTCGCCCAAGGGGGAGTGTTACGAAACTTGGGGACCCAATTGTGGGCAAAAACCAAAATACCCCTGCACTACTCTTCTATATATATGGGGCTTTGTGCCATGTAATAGAGATAATTACAAGATTAATAAAGCTCTCACCTTGGTATTCTATTCCCTGTGTCTTGTGATGTTTATGTGATTGTCGGATTACTCAAGAAGATTGTATTATGTGTTTGCATTGTTGTTCGCCGAATCGACATCGTTTCTTAACACGTTATCAGCACGAGTCTCTACAAAGATGCACGATATGCATTTGAACCAATCTACTATTCTTTGCAGTATATATCGTTCAATCTAAATTTGAATTCATATTCACAGTATGTCATACATATGGTTGATCTCGTAGTAATCATTCCTACCAGATGGATATTTGGGTTCTTTAGTTATAATCTTGAACAGATCGAAAATAGGTTGATGTCTACGAATAATAGAACCATACATAGAATCGATCTGTTATTTTGCTACTCTATGAAATAGATTGTTGCTCCTATCTTCGTAGAAAGTTTTGAGTGACAGATTAAGCCCAACATCCTAGAACGATCGGGACAAATCAATATTGTTTTTGCAAATCATTTAGTTTCCTCAAGCAACCAAACCAAACCAGATCCCTCCCTCACCATGCGCCGGCCAACCACCAGCCTTGCGCTCCTAAAGCGTCGCCACCAGGTCGCCGCCTCTACGCCGCCCCGCACTCGGCCAACGTGCCGCGCCCCCACACTGAGCTAGGCCGCCACCCACCAAGCCAGGCCGTCACTACGCCGGTTCGCCACCGCACAGAACTGCGGCTGCCGCAGCCACCGCTACGCAAAACTGCGAGCCGTCGCCGCACAGAATGGAGGTGCTTTCTTGGTGTACCACAAGCGACTGCCTTCTGGCAAATCAGAATAAAACCACTCTTTGTTGTAATCACACCATGAATTCCTAATTGGGAGAGTGGGGTACTGGTGTCGACTGGCTTTATCCATGGGTAATGAGTTTCGATGTATTGGGCGTTTCCGTTTAGGTAGTATTGCCATAAATATTGAAATAAACAATGTTAATGATAGAATAAGATTATTATTTATTTCTTTATATGTCACAATTTTTTTATCTATATATGGCATATTCCTCTATATATCCTCCTGTACTCTCCTATATATATTGCTCTTTGGGTCTCATGAATATATACACAATATTCATAATATGGTATTAGAGCTAGGGCACTAACCCTAGTTCTTCCGCTGCCACCGTCGAAGGCCACCGCCGATCGGGTCGCCACTATTGTTGCTCGAGGACGCGGCTGCCCGACATCGCTGTCGCTACCCCCTACCCGCCGCTCAAGGAAGCTGTTGTCATCTCTACCGCCGAGACGCTCGATCGCCTCTGATCTAGTCGCCTCGTACAGATCACCAAGACGCTTGGCCACCTCCGATCCGGTCTCCCGCACGACACAGTCTCCCCATTCGGCCACCCTTAAGGCCGATGCAAGGCCCATCGCCATCGACTGCGCCAGTGAGCTTCACCTAATCGTGGCACCGCCGCATCGCGATCCGTCGCCCGATCGCGGCGGCCATCCGTCGCCCACCCATCGCCGTCGGGACGCTCGCTATTCGGTCGCCGTCCACCAGCTGCCCGCCCGTTGGCCACCGCCCGTTGGCCACCGCCCGTCACTGGGGTAGCCACCGCTCGCTGTGTGTGGTGAGGTGACCGATTGGATCTTATCAGACCCAATTAGGTGAGGTATTAAAAGCAAAAAAAAGAAAAAACATCGATCACTTTTCACATGACACCAGACTCCACATCTCTCACTTCAGTAGGATCTCCTGCTTTTCCTATCAATGTTCAGACAGTTGATGGTACTTTCTTATCGGTCAGCTGTCAGGGTACTTTTTTGTCTACTGATTTTTTTCTGTTTCAGCTATTTTCCATGTTCACTAACTTACCATGCATCCTATTTTGGCGGAACAGCTCGCCAATCTTGGTTGTAGGGTTGGTTTTGACTCTCAGACCTATTTTGTTCAGGATCAATAGACAGACGATTCTTGGGACTGGCCGGCGCCATAAAGATCGCCAGGGTCTCTACATTCTTGACCGCCTTTACCTTCCATCCTCTAACGTTGCTCCTACCACATCTACTTCCACCGCCGCTACTGCCATCAACTCTAGAGCTTTTGTGCAATGGCATCACCATTTAAGTCACCTGTGTGGGTCTCCGTCTTTCTTTATTAGTTCATTAGGGTGTTCTTAGACATGTTACTATTGACACGTCTATGTTTTGTCAGGGCTGTAAGTTGGGGAAGCAGCTACAACTTTCTTATTATTCTAGTGAGTCCTTATCAGCTCTTTTTTATTTAGTTCATTCAGCTGTATGGGGACCTGCGGCTCTTATCTCCAAAGGCTGGCATAATTTCTATGTTATTTTTATTGATGATTATTCCTATTTTACTTGGCTTTTCCCTATGTCTACTCGTGGTCATATTCTTGCGATCTATCATAGCTTTGCCACGATGGTTCATACTTAGTTTGATTCCTCCATTCGTAACTTTCATTGTGATTCTGTTGGCGAGTATTGTTTTGGCACTTTTAGACAATTTCTTTCTGAGTAGGGAACTCTTTACCAGTCTTCTTGTCCTGGTGCCTATGTCCAGAATGGGGTTGCTGAGCGCAAGTATTGCCATCTGATTGAGACCGCCTGCACTCTTCTCCTTGCCTCTCATGTTCCACCGCAGTTCCGAGCTGAGATTGTTTCTACAGCTGCATATCTCATCAATATACAGCTTTCCACTGCTCTTAAAGATGTCAGTTCTATAGAGCGTCTCTACTCTAGAGTCTCCTAGTACAGTCATCTTCGTATGTTTGGTTGCACCTGTTTTGTCCTACTGTAGCCTCGTGAGCGCACCAAACTGTCCGCCTAGTCAGTTGAGTGCGTATTTCTTGGATACAGTTCTGAGCATAAAGGTTATCGCTACTATGATCCTTCTGCTCGACAGATCAGGATCTCACGAGATGTTGTCTTTGACGAATCTTAACCTTTTTTTTTTATCGAGATTCGACTCCTCGTCCTACTTCCACCATTGAGACGATCTCCTGGTTGTCTCTTTCTGACTCTTCACCCATTTCTTCTTTTTCACAGTCATCCTCTAGTTTGTCTCCAGTGGTTCCTACTATACTTCCGCCTGTTGTGTTGCCTCCTCTTGCTCCTACAGCATCATTGTCTCGTTTCTCTAGGGTGCACTACTCCAAACATCTTCGACCTTCACCAGACTCATCTTCTGGTATCTTACTGACACCGACACCTGATTTCTCTGATGGTGCTCCTCGTTACGCCCTTCATGACCGAACATCCCTTCGACCTCTGGATCGTTTTGGGTTTACTTCGACAGTTCGTGCTCTCTTGTCATTGAGCCTAGTTCCTATCGTGAGGCTGCTTCCCATTCTAGGTGGCAGCTCGCTATGACAGAAGAGCTTGATGCTCTTTGATATACGGAGACTTAGAACATTGTACCGACACCTATGCATGCTTGTCCTATCACATGCAAGTAAGTGTATAAGATCAAGACCATGTCTGACGGTACTATTAAGCGCTACAAGACTCGTCTTGTGGTGTGCGGCTTTCAGTAGGAGTATGGTCGTGATTATGATGAGACGTTTGCCCTTATTACCCATACAACCACTGTTCGTACTCTTATTGTGGTTATGATGAGACGTTTACCCTTATTGCCCTTATTGTAGTAGTCTTTGATTATGCTATGTGATGGAAGTCTGTCTCAAGATCATGTGGTCAGTTAATTCCCGAGTGCTAATTGTTTAAATCAAAGAACCTCTCTTGCATTTCTTTTATTTTCTTTGTTTGGGAATCGGAATTTGGTTCATGTGCTCAGAACTAAGGACTATGATCAAAGCCATTTGGCTAGCTATCCCTGAGAGCAAACATTGTTTTGGTAGTTGTTCTTGAGAGCTAATTTTCTGCAGTTCTTCTTCTAGTCTCTGTGCTGCCCTCTATTCCTTTTTTAGCCTAGTATTTTCTTTTTCTTTTCGGCCAAGCAGGGAGCAGACAGTTCCTCCTCTCCTCTCTGTTCTTTCATTTCGAACAGCAAGCTGTGCGCCTTGTTTCATGTCTTTCTGCTGTTCGGTTGAATATTTTTTCATTGGCCAGCCTGTAGCCTGTTCGGTTCATGCTCTTCCAAGTAGCAGTTTTGATTCCTGTTCTACAGCTCTGCAGCAGCAACAGTCTGCGTTTTCTGCAGCAGTTCTACCACTGTTTTTTTAGCAGCTGCAGTCTGTCTTTTTGGCAGTCCAGGTTGTGTGGTCGGCAGCTTCTTTCTTTCAGTTTTCAGTCAGCAAGCTGTTCTTCTTTTTGCAGACTTTAGTTCAGTTCTTGTGTCACAAAATCAGCTTTCGGTTGATGTTCTTGTGCTGCTTTCCTTGCTGATTTTGGTCTGCAGTTTGGGCTGAAGTTTCTGCACATTTCTTGGTCTGTTTTCTGCAGGTTTCGGCTGGTTTGTGTGCAGCATGTGCTGCTGTTTTGTGGCTGCATATGCTCAGTATAGGTAGCAAGTAAAGTAGCTGTTTCAACCTGCTTTTAGCCTCCTTTTTAGCTGTAATCTTTTGGTCTCTTTTCAGCCTAGTTTCAGCTAATATTAGTAGTAGTTTTGCGTTTCTTTTTGGTGGTTTTAAGCAGCTAGTTTGAAGGCAGTTTTCTGCTATTGTTTCCCTTTCAGTGTTTTTCTCTTGGGTCTGTCTTCTGTCTTCATAGTTTTCATAACTATTGGAGATAACGTTTAGTGAGTGGATACTTGGGGAGAATTTTTAAAAAGGCACCATTCACCCCCCCTCTGTTGCCATTTTCGATCCTTTAGTCCACGTCTCACATCGAGGTAGGACACTGCTTTTTCTCTGTGTGGATGATATACTCATCACTGGTGACGATTCCTCATTCATCACATACGTGAAAAAGCATATCAGTGAGCAGTTTCTGATGATTGATCTTGGTTTGCTTATGTACTTCCTTGGGATTGAGGTTTCTTCCATACCTAAGGGTTACTACCTCTCCTAGCGGACGTATGTCTAGGATCTTCTTGATTGGTCTGATCTGACTGATACACGCACTGCTGAGACTCGTATGGAGCTCTCCCTTCAGCTTCGTGCTACTGATGGTGATCTTCTTGAGGATCCTACTTGTTATCGCCATCTTGTTGGGAGTTTGGTATATCTTATGAGTACTCGTCCTGATATTACTCATGTTGTCCATATCTTGAGTCAATTCATGGTTCGTCCTACTCATCTTCACTACAGCCATCTTCTTCGTGTTCTTCGCTACTTGCGTAGAACTATCTCTCATCATTTATTTTTTCTTAGCTCCACCTCATTACAGCTTCAGGCGTATTCCAATGCGATCTGAGCTAGTGATCCTTCTGATTATCATTCTCTTTCTACTTACTGTGTTTTTTTGACTTCTCCTTGAATGCTTGGAGGACAAAGAAGCCAAAGTTACAAGTACAAAGGATAATATGAAGTCCTCTAGACATGTAAAGCGTAGGCTTAAATCTGTCAGAAAATTGAGAAACTCCGGAGTAATAGCTGTGAATTATATTAACACTGAGAAAAATCTGGCAGACCCTTTTACCAAGGGATTAGTACGGAGAGCGATTTCCGTTGCTTCTATGGATATGGGAATGAGGCCCATTTAAGTTACATCACAATGATAACCTATGCCTTCTTGATCGGAGATCCCGTGACTTAGGTAATGGGAAAAACAAGTTGATGTTGTAACAAGAGAGTACATATTAATTGTACCCATATCCAAATAAATAAAGTACTCTCAACTGTATGGAAGGTTGGTATAAAACCTTAATGTATTCATGAGGGAAAGGTATTAGCCTGCAGGATACCTAGAAAGAATACACCTACTTGAGCTTAACTGTTTGGTCGCATTCACGAGAACAGGCATTCTCTAGAAAGCTCATGAGCGGATAAGGAGCATGACCATATAACGCCCGCTTAGACGTGGTTCATTGATAGCCTAGTATCAGTTGAGGTTTCAAGTGAAGTCTGATTACGAAAAGCTGTGAATTCAAGGCATAGTCCATTCATTAGCTGTGAGAAGATAAATCTTGCTAATCTAGATGTAAGTTTGATGAGGACATCCCTTCTATGGTTACAACTCATTCACAACAAGGACCACTTACTCGAGCTCGTGCTCGTCAACTTAATTACCAGGTGAATTCATTCCTAGGTTCATATATTACTGAGAATAGACCGCTACCTAATGCAAGTGATTTAATCGTGGTTAGGAACCTGGGAAAGGATGAAGGAAATGGACATGGAGTCATGGACATGAAAGGACGGAATCATGGAGGTCACCACGTCACTTTAGGATCAAGTCAAGTAAGAATTCGAGTTGGACACGTTCTGGAATCGGATTCGGACTGCTGCATTGGTACCACATTCAAATGGGCATAACTTCTTCATACGGACTCCGTTTGGGGCGTTCTTGTACTTCATGGAAAGCTTATGAAGTCTACTTTCCAACGGATCCAACCTCATCTTCAAATTCCATCCGAGCCGGCCGAAATCATCAACATAATCCACATTGGTTTCTGAGTTCAAATCCAAAAAGGGTGCTGCGCCACCACCACTTGGGCCCATGGGTCTTGTAACCCTAGGGCGTCCCCCCTGGTCGTTTCTCTATAAATAGGAGCCGCCGCCGCCAGCTAGGACTTGGATTTCGTTGAGTTTAGGTTTAGCCTTTGCGCAAACTTTGGTTCTTCAGTTGTGTCAGACGACCACCTGTCAAGACTACCTTCGGGATCCCACCTTTGTTTTTCAATACCAACTTTGTTATTCGCAATATCAGATTGTTTTTCGTCTTATTCTTGCTAGTTCTTCGATTGCTTGCAGGGATTGAACTTCGTATTTAGGTTGATCGTGCTTCCAGCAAGATCAATAACATCTCGGAGTTGGTTCAGCGATTGCTAAGGCACAAGCGACGTCGTACGGTTGTAGTCGGATCGCGAGAGTCACCTCCACCAAATCGATAGTTATCAATCTCAACGAAAGATCGGGCACCCCATCTCCATCAAAGTTCAACCCATACGGGACTTACATTATAAGACTGGTATATTAAACAACACTTCAGTACAATTTTTCAACATCTTTCTGCTTCCTGCTTTGGAATTGGTGGGGGATTGTTGAAATTAGGCCCAAGGCCCATTTTCTGTAATTCCAAAGCACGTAAGGTTTAGTACCATATTGCTTAGGCAAAGTGGGGGAGACCAATTTATAAGGTGGAGTCCATACCACTCCTTGAATTATGGAAGTGGATGGTGGATTTGGCTAAACACACACGCGCGCACGCACGCGCGCGCGCGTATTCGTGTATTTTCGTGTGAAAATCGCGTGACTTGTGACTTGCGACGCGCGACCGCGCCGTGACGTGGTGCGGCATTTGGCAGACCATGTCCACCTTGTTTTTCCTAAACCTTATACCGTCTCTCTCTTTTTGACTGGTCATGAGACTGTTTATTTTCGGTTTTAATACGGCGCTACCGATGAATAATGGAGTCGATTACGATGAATAATGGAGTCGCCTGGTGAATAATAGCGCGATTCATCGTGAATAATAGCGTCAGTTACTAGAGAGTAATTGAGACGTCTATAAGAGGCCCGAGACGCGTCGTGTTTAAACCGATCTCCTTCATTCCTTTCTCCCATTGTCTTCTTTTGTCAATTGTACGAAGTGTTGAGCTATCGAACCTCGTCGACCTTTCTTCTCGGCGTGCACCGGGAAGAGAGGAGAGCGGGATCTTCGGACCATTGTCGCAGAGAGAACCTACACGGGGCGGCAATAAGGTTTCTGGGCAGTGCATCTGCGCGACCGCTCCTACTACATCCTGCACTGCGTCGAGTCTTCACTGCATCACGCTGCTACGCTTTGCATTCTTCATCAAGCCCAACGATGAAGTCGCTCGTAATCGTACGACTTTGATACTATATTATTCTTGTGTTTATTCCAAAGTATGATGAGTAGCCTACTGTTAGTAGTTAGTTGTGCATCACTAGTATATTGTTTTTGTCTCCCACTAAAACTTGGAATTAAAATATTGCCTACATTTTCAACAATTATTTGCTAGGCATACTCTGACATTAACTCATGAACGAATTGAACCAGCCAAACTATTATGGGGGCTACTCACCTGGTTCCAAATACATTCAGATACGCAGGAAACTTCTTTTAGGTAGTAGTATCTGTAAACGCCAAATAGGAACGGATAAACTAAACTATGTGCTGTCAGCTGCTCAATGGTTATCTCTGGTTCTCTGCTGACTGGTGAAACATTGCTCTGCTCAGTGGTTGATAGCTTTTATCAATGCTTTAACGCTGACATGAATGGCGCATAAGGTTTTAGGCTCGAGAAATCGTTTGAAGAAATTATTTGAAAAAATTATCTTATTTATTTTGATTTTTAAAGAAGTCAAAGCTAAAAAAACACAAAAAAAAGACAAAAAAAACAGGACAAAAGAATGGTGAAGCGGAGTATCCCTTCCTACGGCCTAATATATCAAATATGGCACAACACACACGGTTCTCCGGACAATGCGTATGCCTAGGGTGTCTCAATATATGATACGGGTACGACAATATGGATATGATAATACTGTGATACGATATTTTTTTACAAATAAGGTATGGCGATACAACAAGTATATATGTATTTGAAAATAAAAAAAAATTATAAACAAGCTCTAAGAGAGGGAGAAAATAAAAAGCTTACCATTTGATAGCATCAGAATAGGGATGCTAAGCATGGTTGTATGAAATGCAAATATATTCTCCTTTAAAGGACTTCTCTCTAATCCTGTGTCCTCACTAGAAGTACTGCGGCTACTGCTCTCTACCCAGAGTAGAATATAATGAATGCATTTTTGGCAATCTGCATTATCATATAACAGTCGGCGAATAAGTGTGTGCTTGAAGTAAATAATAAGCATAACTTCATATATAAATATCCATTGGAAAGAAATCAAAGAATCTAGAAATTTTCTCAAGAATATATAAACAATTATAGTCTAAGACTCTAAGTAAGTAAGTAACAACCGTCAGTCCATCACTAGGTAGTAGGCACTAAATCAATAGTATGCTGAAAAGTGAAACTGAAAAATTTAAAGGAGCATTTGGATGTGTAGATCTAGATTATAAATTGAAAAGATTGATTTCGAGCAAACATCTTACAGTGCTTGAACTTTTCAATTCCGAAGGATAATCCCTTCACGTACATGGTCATCAATCATCATTTCTAGTATATGTTTAGCAGAGGCATAGAGAAAATCTTGCATTCTCATGTCATTGACATAATAGGCGAATTCTTGTAGGCAAAGAAAATCATGAATCTAAATATGTACAGAGGCAAATTTGTTAGCAATTAACTGATTTGAGCTAATATTGAAACAAAGGCAAGTGATCTTGTGTCACATTGCTTGTTCCACATAAGAAAGCAACAGACAACGAATGTAGAAAGATAGTTGATAAGTTTACAAGAAAAACATGAAACATTAGTACGTAGGGTATACATTAACAATAGTACAACATAACCAGTAGCCAGCAAGACTAATGAAGAGCATGATAGACTATGTTCCACAAATATGACATGAAAACAACAAGAGACTCCTAGTTTTCTTCTTTAGCCTCATCAATTTCACTCTAAAGCTGCTAAAGGATAGCTATTGTCAGTTTTGGGCATATTCTGATTCTGGCATTCGATATTTTAAGTAATTGTGCTTTAACTCTATAGTAGCTTTTTTCGAGGAAAAACAGTAGGAGAGACTCCTACTGTACTATATTAGATAGAAATAATGCACAAGAAAGGAGGGGGGCAGGAAAAGAGAGAAAGGGTAAAGAGAGATTAGATAGACTAAATCTAAGCACAAAGCAATTGACAAGAATCTGGTTTGACTCTATTCAAGAGAAATAAAGCCTCCATCCCAAGTCTTGCCTTCCAATCATTCAGACTAAGATACTGCTGTTGGAAGATATGGTCATTTTGAAGTTTCCAAATGTGCCATACAGCCATGATGAACTTCTCCATGAAGAAATGCCCTGAGTAGATTCATTTTGTGTTGAGCACCCTTGCTGGTATATCCATATCTGGGCCAGTGCATCCCAATCACATTCTAGCATTGCAAAGCAAAAGAACACTAAAAGAAGAGGTGGGTAAGGGTCTCAACTATCTGTACATCGTAGAGCACACAAAAATTGCCACCATCCATGTTAAAGTTCTTCTTCCTTAGCATGTCTTTTTTGTTCAACCTTTTCATCATAAGGAGCTGTCGAACCCCGAAGCGATGGCTTCGGATCCTCTGTGTAGATCACACTAGTCTAGAAGTAGCTAATGCACATAGTGGTAACAAGGATAAATACTAAGCACCAATGATGAACTTTAATAAATAAAAGAGTACGAACTTATGACTAAGGTTTACATCAATGCTCATTGGCAACAATAATAAATGAAAAACTACAGAAGAAAACTGATAAAAATGAAGCCCAAGCCTGTCCACAGGCAGATGACAGTAAGCCACAGCCTACTAATCCTGGTCCTCACCATAGTTGAAGTCGTTATCTTCTGAGATGATAAAGCAAGGATGAGTGCAAACTTGTACTCTGCAAGTCACACCGGAAAATACAATATAGTGATAAAGGCAACAAAAGAAGACTTATATCGTTATTTGAGCATAAATAACATTTAATAAAATACAATAAATAGATTAAAATTACTGAATTTAGTACTGTAAGTAAAGTCCGTAATTTAAAAAAGATAATAACATTAGTGCAGGCGCCGACCTGGCACTAATCTAACCACATGTATTCCACCCAGACCATCTTTCCCTGAAAAGATATGTTAGTTCCATCCAAAACCAACTTATGAAAAACAAAGCTAATCTGTGAAAAACCTTACTCAGCATGTCCATGATCGTAGGCACGACTATCCAGGATAGTTTATACACTCTGCAAAGATTGTGCAGCTTTACCCACAAGACATGATCATTCCATATTATTACCAGATAAGCACACGTCTTTTGGTGTGCGGCGAGAAGATCATGACAAGACCTTTACAAAGCAAAGTTTTCAACCTGCCCAAGTCAACACTAAGGTTTTATCCTAATAAGGAATTCACCAAATCAGGGCTCCCTCTTGTGCCATCTGAGACTTCCCATGGTCTATGCCACGCACACATTGAGCCTATAGTGAGACTTAAGTTGGGACTTGTAAATTAGTTAGCCAGGACTGTTCCATACCAGCCTTATGGCAGTAGCTCACAGACCGATCCTTAATTGACTTAGGCTCTATCCACACCCCTCGTGCCTAGTATCCACGTTGAGCCACTGAGCAACAACGTATACTACCAAGTACCCACCACCTTATCTATGGCCTAAGTCTAAACTAAGTTTTATATTTTATTTTGAATTATTTCATAGACATTCTTGACTCATTGAAGTCAAGAATATATTTTAAAAACTTATCATTTCATGTGAAAAAGTTGTCTCAACCTGAAGCATATCTATGCAGGTCTAAACTTTTACTATAAAAATTCTCTAGTCATACTAATGTACTAACTAGACTTTTAATCTAAGGTGACAAGATACAAAAATTTACAAAGTCAAGGGAGTCATAACAATTGGGTATTAACTAAGTAAAAGCTGAATTTGAGATACATGGAATAAAAATTAAGCACGCAATATAGTTTAAAAATAACATAAATTTATTTATAAAATAAAATCAATATGATCAAAAGTGTGTGACTTGCCTTGCTATGCAATTTGATATGAATCGTTGTCGTAAAATTCTCCGGAATCATCGTAGTCTATACGTAAAAATAACTCTCTAAATTTAAATAAACTCCAAAATTTGAAAACATTATATATTTGGATAGATCTTGATTTTAGATAAATTTAAAAATTTGAATGGACTCAATTGAAGTTAGGATAAAGAAGAACGAGCTTCTGGAAGTTTAAAAACAAAGAAAAAAGAATAAACTGAATTTTTGGAATTAGTTTCTAAAGAATTAATGGAATTATTTTTCTAAAGAAAATTCATAATTATGACATTATGCTAATGTCAACCCAACATGTGGCAGGTAACCTGGTTGTTTTTGCTGATGTCGTTGCCATATGTCTGCCACGTGGTGCTGACGTGGCTCAGGGGTGCCTTGGCGCTGACGTGGCATGCCACGTGGCTGACATATGGAGGCCACGTGGACCTATGCCTCGAGGTGGCACACCATGTCCTAGGCACGTGGGCGTTCGGTCTGGTGTGGCGCCCGTGTGTTCGTTCGAATTGTCCAATCGGCTATTCTAATGTTCAGACCGTCCGATCGACAAGAGAATTTCGGACTATCCGAATGGCAAGGGGCTTCGGACCATCTGATCAGCAATGAACTGTTTGATCGTTAATTGAACATTTGGATAGTCCGAATGGCATAGGATCTTCTGGACCGTCCAATCGGCAATGAGCCATCCGATCGGCCACAAACTTTCGGACCATCCAAATGACAAAGAACGTTCGGACTGGTTTGATTCGGCAAAGGAGGGGAGGTGGTACACGGAAACAGATGGTCGCCAGTGCTACGGTGAGCGACGACGGCCGACAAGGTGTGCGCTATGAAAAGGAGAGCAAGGGGAGTGCAATGGTATACGTTAGCTTTATCGGAGATGGTTAGAGAATGGTCGGTGATGAAGTTCAGCGGTGGTGGCGCTCGGCTTCCGGCAAAAATGATGTTCCAGTGGCGCAGGGGTTCAGCGAGGTGGCAGACGGGCTTCGCGTGGGCTTAGGGAAGATGAAGGTGATGGCGCCGCGATTGGAGGTGGCTTGGTTCGCCCGAGAGTCCTCACCAGAGCTCATCGAAGCTCGGTGGAGGGAAGAAGACGACGTCGGAGCTCCTTGGCGTTGCGGAGGGAGAGGGTAGGTGAGGATGACTTGGGTGGTGACGTGGGCGCATCCGGGCTGCCCACATGTCACCCGGAGAGGGAGATGGGAGATTTTAAACTTTTGACTTTCGTTTTAGTTTTTCAGAAAACCCTAAAAAAGCAATTGAAGGGTAGAAAATAGCAGAAAACTTCAAATAAATCCCAAAAAACCCTAAAAATTAAAAAAAAAAGAAGGAACTCAAATAAAATGGTTTTAACTTAATTACACAAATAAATTGGTAACTTTCTCTCTAGGCTTAATTTAAAAATTTTAGAAAAAGGGGTTTTCAAATCAAGGAAAAACCAATTAAAAAAGGCAAAATTTGGGATGTCACAAACCTACCTCCCTTAAGAGAATCTCAACCCCAAGATTTGGAATGGCTAGTAAAAGAGATGGGGATGGTTGGCCTTCAGATTTCTCTCATTCCTAGGTGGCTTCATCCTCAGTGTGATTGCTCCACTATATTTTGTAGAATCGAATGGTCTTCCTCCTGGTCTGACTTTTAGCCATCTCAAGGATCTTGATTAGGTGCTCTTAGTAGGTGAGATCTTCCTAAAGGTCAAGGGTCTTGAGTGCTGCCTGTTTTGTGGGTACTCGAAGGCACTTCTTGAGCTGTGATACATGGAAGACGTTGTGCACTTCTGACAAGGTTGGGGGCAACTCTAGCTTTTAGGCCACATCTACTCTATGCTCTAAGATCTTGAACGGTCCCACAAAACGGGGTGCCAATTTCCCTTTGGTTTGAAACCTCTTAACTCCTCTGAGTGGGGACACTCTCAGATAGACAAAGTCGCCCACCTCAAAGGTTAGATCACGATGACGGTGGTTGGCATAGCTCTTGTGGCATGACTAAGCTATCTTGCCTTTTCTTGATCTTTTTCACCTTTTCTTTAGAATCTTGAAGTAGGTTGGGCATCGGATCTTGACGTCCTTCGAGCTGTTCCCACAGAAGTGGTGTTCTACATTTCCTCCCATACAGTGTTTCAAAGGGTGCCATCTGCATACTAGATTGATAGCTGTTGTTGTAGGAGAATTCAGCATAAGAGAGGGCCTGATCCTAACTGGTGCCAAAATCTAGAGCACATGCTCTTAACATATTCTCCAATATCTGGTTAACTCGCTCTGTCTGGCCACCAGTTTGGTGACAATAGGTTGTACTGAAGTTGAGCCTACTACCCAATTCTTCAAGAAGTTTCTGCCAGAATGTGGAGGTGAACTGTCTCCCTTAGTCTGACATAATCTTCTTGGGAACTCCGTGCAGGCATACTATTCTGGCCATGTATAGCTCTGCTAACTTACTCCCTGAATATGTAGTCTTGACCGGTATAAAATATGCCACTTTAGTCAATCGATCTATGATTACCTAGATGGAATCATAACTAGATTAAGTTCTGGGGAGTCTGGTAATGAAGTCCATGTCAATCTCTTCCTACTTCCCATTCAGAATTGGCAAGGACTGCAAAAGTCTAGCAGGTTTTGGTGGTTCGCCTTGACTTTCTGGTAGGTGTTACAGGCTTCAACAAATTTAGCGATCTCTCTTTCCATGCTAACCCACTAATATCTTTCTCTAAGGTCTTAGTACATCTTGTTATGACCTAGATGAATAGAGTAAGATGTTTCATGGACTTCACGCAGAATCATCTCTTAAATTTCTTGATTATTGGGTACACATATACGGTTCTCAAAACAAACAGTCCCACACTCATCCTCGCTGAACCCGACAGATTTCCCTCTTCTCATGTTCTTCCTGATTTTCTTGATATCCTCATCAACCTTTTGGGCTTCGTGGATTTGATCTATCAATGTGGGTTGGACTTCCAGGATTGAGAGTATGCGTCTCTTGACTGGGTTTAAGTTTAGACGGGCATCTTCCTCCTGAAGTTGGGTCAGAATCTCTTCTACCAGTGTGCAGTTCACATACGCTTTTCTGCTTAATGTATTTGCAACAGCATTGGCCTTGCCTGGGTGGCAGTGGATTCTGATATTATAATCCTTGATTAGCTTTAGCCACCTATGCTGCCTCAGGTTGAGCTCTGCTTGGGTGAAGATATACTTCAAGCTCTTGTGGTCTGTGTAGATCTCGTAATGGTTATCGATCAGGTAATGTCGCCAAATCTTCAAGGCATGGACCACGGCTGCTAACTCTAGATTGTGGGTCGGGAGGTTGCACACATGCGGTCTTAGCTAGCGAGGCACATAGGCTATCACCTTGCTTTTTTGCATCAAGACACAACCAAGTCCTTACTAGGAGGTATCACAAAATACCTCAAAATTTTTATGAGTGTCCGGCAGAACAAGCACTGGGGCTGATACCAACTTCTTCTTAAGGGTCTGAAAACTTTGCTTATAGGTTATTGTTCATTCAAAGTTCTTCTCTTTCTTTAGCAACTGAGTCGTGGATTTGGCAATCTCGAAGAATCCGGCTATGAAGTGTCGATAATAACTAGCTAGGCGATGAAAACTCTTGACTTCAGTTATGGTGCTTGGTTGCTTCTAATCTATAATTGCCTCGATCTTGGAGGGATCTACTATAATTCCTTCGGTTGTCACAATGTGACCTAAGAAAGCTACTTCTCTTAGCCAAAATTCACACTTGCTGAATTTGGCATAGAGTTGATACTCTCTCAACTTCTGCAAGATTATTCGAAGGTGATTCTCATGCTTCTCTCGTTATTGGAGTAAATAAGGATGTCATCTATAAAGATCATCACGAAGTTATCCAAGTACTCCATGAATACCTTATTCATCAAAGTCATGAAGTATGCAGGAGCATTCGTTAGTCCAAAAGACATGACGGTGAACTCATACTGACCATAACGACTGGAGAAGGTGGTCTTAGGAATATCCTCCTCTCTGATCTTCAACTGATGTAGCCAGATCTCAGATCTATTTTAGAGAATACATTGGCCCCCTTTAATTGGTCAAACAAATCATCGATCCTGGGTAGAGGGTATTTATTCTTGATGGTGGCATCGTTGAGAGCTCAGTAGTTCACACACATTCTGATACTGCCATCTTTCTTCATGACAAAGAGAACAAGTATGCCACAAGAGAATGAGCTTGGTCAAACATAGCCTTTGTCCTCTAGTTCTCGAATTTGCTTCTTCAGCTCAGCTAACTCGTTAGCCGGCATGCGGTATGGCCTCTTGGAGATAGGGGTTGTACCAGGGACTAGGTCGATTATGAACTCTACATCCCTATCAGGTGGCATTCCTGGCAAGTCTTCTGGAAACACGTCTGAGTATTCTTGCACGAATAGTCTTTCTTCTAGGCCTTGGAGTTCGGTAAGGATACACTCTTCTGCCCTTGGGATTGCTGGTGCAAATATCACTTCTACTCCTTGACCATTAGCGAGGGTGATAGAGCAGGTGGCACAATCGATCTGACCTTTATTCTTGAATAACCAATTCATTCCAAGAATAAAATCCAGATCTTGGGAATCTAAAACTATTAGCTTTGCTAGAAGGGTACTCCTATGAGCTAGTTCACCTTTGGGCACAAAGTACCAGCTCTCGTCTCTGCTCCTAGGGTTTGAACTAGCATGGGGTGGCTTAAAGAAACTAAACCCAGCCCATTCTTAACCACAAAAGCCTTGGAGATGAAAGAATAGGATGCTCTAGAATCAAACAGAACTGAAGTAGATACTGAATTTACTAGGAACATACCCCAAGATGACGTCTGGTGCATCTTATGCCTCCTCAACTGTGATGTGGTTCATATATTCCTTCACAAAGTTCTAGGGCTTTTTGAAAGTCTGCCTCGAGCTCTGACCTCCTGATGTTCTAGTACCTGCTGTGGCTTGAAGCTTCTTTAGACAGGACTTGGTGAAATGTCTTGTCTCCTTGCAGTAGAAGCAGGTCACCCCATCGGATGGTGTAGGGTTCTTCTGGATCTACCCACCAACAGGTGGTGCATTGTAGAATGACTGTGGCACTGGGTGATTGGCTGGACAAGGTGCCTGGTTTGCCATGGGCCTGAAGTTTCTTAAGTGTGGTGGGGTGTCACGAGCCTTGGGGAACTGCCACGGTTGACCTTCTAAGTGGCCATTCTCCTCTTCCTGTTCTCAATCTCCAACTACTTGCCTTCCTAATGGATGGCCTTACTAATGAGCTGGTGGAAGTTTGTGTAATCATTGGAGATCAGCTATACCACTATGTTGTCATTGAGACCCTCTAGAAACCTCTCTTGCTTGGCCTCATCCGTGGCCACATATTTAGGTGCGTAACTTGCCAAATGATTGAACTTCTGGAGATATTCATAGTACGCCCTCCCTGGCGTAGAGCCCTAAACTCCTTCTTCGAGTTAATGGTACCGGCAGGGATGTGGGCCATGTGAAAGTTATACACAAACTCATACCATGAAATAACCTGTGCATTAGCATGAACGGTGGTGAACGCATCCCATCACTCAGAAACAGGACCACTCAACTAGTGGAAAGTAAAGAGAACTTGCTCCCTGTCACTGCACTGGATGATATCCAGCTTGTTCCCGGTGGCTTGAAGCTAGTCATCTGTGTCCATTGGATTAGAACTATTGCTGAAGGTCGATGGACGCATTCTCAAGAACTCCGACAAGCGAGATTGTGGAGTCTGAGCTAGTGGTGGTGGAGCATTCTCAGCTAGATTGCTAATAGTCTAAACAAGCAATTGAATAAGTTGATTTTGGTTGGTCATCATCTGAGCCCAATCGAGTCCATTAACTAGTGGTGGCAGAGGAAGGTCATGGTTGTTGAGGTTGTTGTTATTGCCATTTTCTTGGTGTTCACCATTTGCTTAGTGCTCCTTAGGGATTAGACTGGAAGGAACTAAGAGGGTTTGTATGCCCATCCCAAGGACAAAAAAGAACTTGCAAACAAAGAAGCAACTTATGAAGTAGCAACCTTTATTAATATTAATATCTTAATTAGGCTTGATGCTGTTGACAAGGGAATAACAACTCAAAAGTAATACTTGTTTTATTCTAATAATCTGATATCCAAGGTATTTTATGGGGCTGGTTTAAATTGGGCTAGGTACTTTTTCTTGTCACCGGTGCACGTCTCTCGGGTGATGACTCATAGTTGGCTCCGGTGACTGAGGAGCAATCATCGATGGCACGGAGTGTAGCAAGCTCTTCTTCCACCCGACGAAGGTTGTAAGCTATGAAGCTTAGCTCATCCAAGGTCGCCTAGTACACGTAATTTAGGGTCTAGGTGAACTCCACCTGCTGTACGAGCTGGGGGTTATCTTCTGCTGTGCAAAGGTGCTACTAGAGCTCGCAGGGTATTTGCTGAGAAAGTACCGAAAGTCAGTGTCTTTGAGTTCCACAAAGTAAATCTCCCTCAGCTTGCGGATGGCCTCCTGAGTGGCATTCTGGATACCAGTGAAGAAGGTGTTGCGTCTGTGAGGAGCATCAAAGATATGGAAGGCTGCTTCGTGTTCGACGTTGGTGCAGATCAACAACTCTACACGCCAGTACTCCTATTCCTCAATGGTCTACCGGTACCTCTAGTAGGCAGGGCGTGTCTTGAAGCCTATTTCTTGTAGGAGACTCCAAAGACACTCAGCTAGTTGACCGGTGCAGATACCATGGGTGACGTGGGTAGGGTCTCGGCCATCTACAAGTTTTGAAGAGGAAAGAGTTAGCAAATAACTTTTAAAGTAGAAGATAAATAGTTAAGGAAGAACAAAAAGGTGACAAGTGTTTTACGAGAACTTTTGAAATTATAAATTTTATAAACTAAGTCCTTAGGGTGAACCAATACTATTTTACCTACGGTCACATCTTAGAGTCATCACGGCTCTGATACCATCTCTGTCGGACCCTACAGCGATGACGCCAGATCCTCTGTGTAAATCACACTAGTTTAGGATTAGCTAGTGCATATTGTGGTAATAGGGATAAATACCAAACACCAATGACGAACTTTAATAAATAAAATAGTACGATCTTATGACCAAGATTTACATCAATGCTTATTGGCAACAATAATAAGGGGAAAACTGCGAAAGCAAACTGATAAAAGTAAAGCTCAAGTGTGCCCACAGGTAGACAACAATAAGACGTGGCCTACTTGTCCTGATCCTCACCATAGTCGAAGTCGTCCTCCTGTAAGATGACAAAGCAAGGGTGAGTACAAAATTGTACTCCGCAAGTCACACTGAAAAATGCAATATAATGATAAAGGCAACAAAAGAAGGCTTATGTGGTTATTTGAGTATAAAAAATATTTAATGAAATATAATAAATAGATTAAAATTGTTGAATTTAATACCATAATTAAATGATGTAATTTTAAAAAGATAATAACGTTAGTACAGACGTCGATCTAGCGCTAACCTAACCACAAGTATCCCACTCGGACCATCTTTCCCCAAAAAGATACCTTAGTTCCATCCAAAACCAACTTACGAAAAACAAAGTCTATCTGTGAAAAACTTACTCAACATGCCCATACCGTGGACACAGCTATCTAGGATAGTTTATACACTCTGTAGAGATTGTATAGTTTTACCTATAAGACATGGTTATTCCATATTACCACTGGATAAGCATGCTTTCTTTGGTGTGCGGCGAGGTGATCATGATAAGGTATTTACAAATCAAAGCCTTCAATCGGACCAAGTCAATACTAAGGTTTCACCCCAATAAGGAATCTACCAGATCGAGGCCTCCTCTTGTGCTATGTGAGACTTCCCATAGTCCATACCACACACACATTCAGCCTATAGCGAGACTCAAGTTGGGACCTGTAAATTAGTCAGCTAAGACTGTTCCATACCAGCCTTATGGTAGTACGAAAAGGACTTTGTAGTAGTAGTTCACAGACTAGTCCTTAATTGACTTAAGCTCTATCTACATCCCCTCATGCCTAGTATCCACATTGAGTCACCGAACAACAATGTATACTAGAAAACACCCACCACCTTATCCATGGCCTAAGTCTAAACTAAATTTTATATTTTAATTTGAATTATTTCATAGACATTCTTGACTCATCAAAGTCAATAATATATTTTAAAAACTTACCATTTCATGTGAAAATATTGTCCCAACCTAAAGTTATATCTATGTGGGTCTAAACTTTTACTACAAAAATTCTCTAGTCATCCTATTGTGCTAACTAGAGTTTTAATCTAAGGTGAGAATGTACAAGAATTTGGAAAGTCCAGGGGGTCATAACAATTAGGTATTAACTAAAGTAAAAAATGAATTTGAGATACAAGGAATAAAAATTAAGCATGCAATATAGTTTAAAAATAACATAAATTTATTTGTAAAATGGAATCAACATGATCAAGGGTTTGTGACTTTCTTTACTCTGTAGTTTGATACGAATCGTCGTAGTAAAATTCTCCGGAATCGTCATAGTCTATACATGAAAATAGCTCACTAAATTCAAATAAAAATAACATAAACTCTAAAATTTGAAAATATTATATATTTGGATAGATCTTGATTTTAGATGAATTTAAAATTTTTAATGGGCTCAATCGGAGTTAGGATGAAGAAGAACGTGCTTCTGGAAGTTTAAGAACTAAGAAAAAGAATAAACCGGATTTTTGGAATTAGTTTCTAAAGGAAAAGATATTTATGACGTCAGTAAAGAATTGATGGAATTATTTTTCTAATGGAAATTCAGAATTACGACATCGTGCTGACGTTAGCCCTTCATGTGGCAGGTGACTTGGTTGTTTTTACGACGTGGTTGCCACGTGTCTGACTTGTGGCACTGACGTGGCTCAAGGGTGGCTTGGCGCTAATGTGGCATGCCACGTGGCTAACATGTGGAGGCCACGTGGACCTATACCACGAGGTGGCACACCATGTCACGGGCACATGGGCGTTCGGTCTGGTGTGGCACTGTATGTTCATTCGGACTGTCCGATCAATTACCATAATATTAGCATTATAGAAGATGGTTAGAGAATGGTCGGTGGCGAGGTTTGGCGGTGGTGGCACTCGGTTTCTAGCGAAAATGATGTTTTGGTGGCGTAGGGGTTCAGTGAGGTGGCAGACGAGCTTCACGTCGGCGCGAGGAATATGAAGGTGACGACGTCGTGGTCGAAGTTGGCTTGGTTCGCTCGAGAGTCCACGCCAGAGCTCACCAAAACTTGATGGTGGGAAGAAGACGCCGGAGCTCCTTGGCGTTGGGGAGGGAGAGGGTAGTGAGGGTGGGGTAGTGTGAGAGGTTGCGATGCTGGGGCGCGGTATTTATAGGGGTGGAGGAGGAACAAGGCTCAGGAATTCCTCACCATGATCCATGGTCGACAAAAGGAAAGGGGTGAGGGAAAAGGAAGGGGAGGCACAGAGGAGGAAGGTGATCACGGGCATCGTGCAATTAGTGGGATGGCGGATGAGTTTCCTTTTGGTGGGTGGCCTAAAATAGAAAGGGGAAGGGACTTGGCGGCGGACTCGGTGGCGAGGACAGCAGCACTACGCGAAGAAGGAATGGTCATGAGGAAGAAGTAAAGGAGGCGGGGTGGGGCATGGATAGGCGGGCCCGGCCGTGCGGGAAAGAAGGAAAGGAAGGGGGACGATAGGATGGGGCCGGTGCGGGGTGTGGGAGAGGAGGGTGGAGCAGGGGTTGCAGGGATGACTCGGGTGGTGACGTGGGCGTATCCGGGCCGCCCACATGTCACCCAGAGAGGGAGGCGAGAGATTTTAAACTTTTGACTTTTGTTTTAGATTTTTAGAAAACCCGAGAAAAGCAATTGAAGGCTAGAAAATGGCAGGAAACTTCAAATAAATCCCAAAAAATTTCTAAAAATTTAAAAAAGGGAACCCAAATAAAATGGTTTTAACTTAATTAAACAAATAATTTGGTAACTTTCCCTCTAGGCTTAATTTAAAGATTTTAGAAAAAAAGATTTTCAAATCTAGAAAAAACCAATTAAAAAAGGCAAAATTTGGGATGTCGCAGGAGCCAAGCGAAAACCTTGGGCTTCTACCACTTGTATTCCCAAGCACAATACATGCGTTTGAATCGCACATTTCCTCCACCACCTATAAATATCTTAAGAATATTAACATGGTTCCACAATAGCTTGGTGTTTGGATCAATCTCCTAAAATAGCAAGAGGTACAATTTTAGGCTTTCAGCTATACCTAGTAACCTAAGAAGCATCGATACTCCACTGAACTGTAAACGAATCAACACTACTACTAGTAGCAGTGCAAGTATGCACATCTATTGGAGTACTTCCACTTGCCATCCCTAATCATAAATGAGAAATATGACTGACCTCAGCTAACTACTACAAATGGTTGTGTTGCTACTTGCTTAGTGCTCACTACTGAAAATGGGTTACAATGAGCAAGAGTCAGATGCATTACATGATTACCTTACACTGCAATGTACAAGATCATTTTAGTCACACTAGAATCAAACAACAGAAGGAATAATGGAATAATATAACACTTGCTGACTTACCTCTTTACCAAATCAACTGCAAGTCTGCAAGTCTATAATCTTCAACATTATACACAAGCAATATCTATTTGTGAAGCATACCTTAATGTTAAAACCAGCTTTAGCAATGGTTTTAATAAACATCACACCGAGATCTTTTGCCTTGGCTTTTCCCCTTCCTCTATGGAGACTTACCTATGGCATGAGAATCAATAGAACTTCAGCAAATATATGCAAAGAAAACATTTCTACAGATCACATTAGGACCTTAAGGAGGAAGGAGATCATGGGTAATTTGGTAATGTTGGTAAGCACGAAATAGCCACAATCAAATGACTCAAAAGTAAGAAAAGGCTCAAAACTCAAAAGCATCAAAATATCAATAACAAACTACATAAGACAGAGTAGAATAGACAATTAAGCTACTGCTGCAAATCTTATCCCCATAGAGATGTACCAGATGTGCTAATTTGGGAAGATTCAGGCAATAACTGGCAAGGGGCAGGGGGAGTGGTAGGGGTGCGACTGACCTTTAGGCAGTGGGACCGGCGATGGTCTAGGGACCTCTAGGTGGTGGCCGTGATGGCGAGCGAGGAGCAGTGCTGCACCAATGACAAGCGAGGAACGCTGGTACGGTGTCAGTGAGCGAGCGGTGGTGTGGCAGCGGTGGTCGAGGAGTGGTGTTGCGGGGAGGCACGATGCGAAAGTGTGGCTCGAGCGTGACTGCGCTTAGGGTTTTGACGGGAGTAGTAGGGTAGTGGCGATGGCAGGCGGGATGGCTTCAGTGGGTCGGCTTCGATTTGTTGGGCCCGAATAGGCTAATACGTATCGACACTATCGCTACACATCGATGCCGTATCAGGGTATTTTCAATTTGTTTTTTTGTTGAATTGCATAGATGCTTTGCCGATACTGTATCGCTTTGTATCGCTGTGTATCAATATGTATCGTTGTATTGGATACGTATTGAGTACGGAAACATCAGTTATGTGATGTATGGTGCTTCATATGTGTATGCATCTTTGAGCAGTACAACCACTCGGAGACTTGAAAACTTGTGTTTTCAGAATTATATGAAGCCAGTAAACAAACAAAAAATCCATGGGTATTTGAACCCGAGTACCCGGGAAAAAGTAAAATATTTGATGGAAGAATAGGAGACCCCTTCAAATAACCTGTTCTAATAAGGAAGTCATAGACCCTGTTCAATAAGTGGAACACATTAGCCATCCACTCTCCAGTTGGGCAGTAAGGGTTAGAGAAGGGTAATCACTCATTTTTAAAACTAGCATTCTTAAATTTAAGATCAAATATTTGGGTGGAAAAAGGGAGAGCTCCCTGTTCTTGGTTCTCGGTTTCATTTCATTAGGGAATGTGTTGAGCAAAAGAAGATTTTTGTAGAGTATATCAGATCTGAGGATCAACTGGCAGATATACTAACAAAGGCTCTTGGCCGAGTGCGTTTCAAAGAACTGAGAGAGAAACTTGGTTTGGATCGGGTTTGACTGCTTCAAGATTAGGGGGTGAATTTGTTGGAATCACGTTATAATCTTGAGCAAAGTTTCATTTGTTTGCTAATAAGTCCTGACTGGCCAGATGTATCCAGAAGTAGTCAGATAGCTGGAACTAGTCCGAAGCAGTCAGGCAAAAGCTGTTTTTCTGTTTTCTGCATTTTAGCTGAATGTTCGGATCCTGGGAGATGCCGTTCATTAGTGATCCGGTTTTTCTGTGTTTGATCGGATCTTGCATGTAACGAATTCTATATTTAGTTAATAAGAAGTATTAAAAGAGACTCGGATGAACCGAGAAGATTGCGCTCAGTAATATTCAGTTCCCACTGCTATCTCCTGTTTTGTCGGATTTTCGTCAGGTTACTAATCACGCCTGGAGAACAATCTCTGAAGACGTGAGTTCAGTATACACTGATGCAGACCTGAGCGATTAGATTGCAATAGCCACTTCTAACATAGATGAGTGCTGAAAAAAATTATTACTTTTTTAAAGAATAACGAACGCGTCGCTTCTAGCTACTTTACACTAGAGTCCAATACCAGCACCTGATTCCTGAATTGTTCACGGACTTGATACACTGTTCCACAAACTTCAAGATAAGCACCAGCATATGCAACAAGCAGGATGTGAAAGGTGAAGCCCCCTCTGTCTGATACGACGAACACTTGGAATCATTTTATTATGAAGTCCATAATATGTAGTCTGGATTCACCGCACGATGAGCCACATGACACACGGGTCGACGAAACACACGAGAACATCCAAAACGCACTTATTATTTGCTATGACTCCTACATCCATGTGCAGTGTAAGTAACTAATTAAGCGAGAAATTAAGCAGTGGCCGCAGACCCTTCTCAGTTGGTCGCCGGCTTGAAGGAGGTGAGCTGGCGGGTGTTGGTCCAGGACTGCTCGTACACGACGGCCACGTACGACGCGCTCTTCCCGGAAGCGTCCGTCGCGTCCACGACGAGCCGGTAGTTCATCCCGGACACCACCTGCTGCTCGCCGCGCGTCACGCGGCGGAACTGTAGCCCGTCGTTCGCCAGCTTCACGTGCTGCGCCACCGCCCACCCGCCGAGTTCCTGGATGTGCGCGTCGCTCACGTCCTTGATCGGGCTCCACCCGCCCACCAGCGGGCCGCGGCCGCCGGACGCCGAGCGGGCCGCGCCGACGGCGACGGCGACAGCAAGGAGGATGAAGACGAGCGGGAGGAGGGGTCTCGCCATGGTCGGGTCGGTGGGAAGTGGGAACGGAAGTATGGAACGGTGGATCAGCTCGATCGTGTTCTGATTGATTATCGTGTTTTAGAGGTGAGGACGGCACATGGGGGGTGGGGTGAGGGCATTTAAATCGAGGTTTTAATACCGTGGTCCGTCCGTCCGCGGGACGAGTCGACAGGGAAGGAAGAATTTCGGTGACTCTTGTCGTTACCAAGTGCTTCCCGTTCCACACGTTTATGACTTTTTGTAGTTCCCGATACAAAATTTTGAATACAATTTATTATCGTGATATATATACTAATAAAAATAATAAAAATATATATTATAAAAGTATTATGTAATACAAATCCAATAATACTATTTCTATGTAGTCAATGTATATACTTTTAATATATATTAATAATTAAAACTTGATTGCATGGAACATACGGTGACCTACGTTTAGGGACAGAGAGAGTACGATGTCCTCACAATCCAAAATCTACTGCAAAATGGCTTGTTTGCCTTTGCAAATACGTGTGAAATGAAACTATTTTAATTTTAAATAATAATATTTGGGAGCTACTGAAGCTCGGGATGCCGATGGTAGGGCTTATGACACCGATGGTCGAAGCCTGCTTCAATGGAGTAGGCACAGAGAGGGAGAGGACGATCGCCTGCCATCACTGGCTCATCAGAGCTCCAGCTTGCCGAAGTAGGAGCAGAGAGGGAAGGCGAGGAACCGGATAGTGCTATAGGGATGCTTGCAACAAATTTACAATAAGGCATGACATCGAACTAATGAACATGCACAAATTTTTCCATGATTGCAGCAACCAAACATGAACAAAAAATGCAATAAACTAACAACTAACTGCAACAAAAAATCCCTTGTACAACAAATTTATAATCAACTACAACAAAAAACTTGTTGTGCAATTAAATCCATAGCCCAACAAATACGTGCAACAGTTGAAACTAACTGATAAAAACATTTTGATTTTGCTATGTAATATTGCACAACAACTGTTGCAACATCAGCAAAAACAATTGAATAAAATTTCATTTTCGCAACAGAAAAATGTAATATCTAAAAATGACAATATCAACATTTAGATGAGAAGTATACAACATTTTGAATAGCACTATGTAGCATCTCAAAAAATCTGTACTACAACAATAAAAACATACAGTACCAACATCTTAAATCACCTGTAGCAACAAAAAAGTAGCTACAGTAAACACTTGATTAACTGGCCTTGGCCTTGACAATGGCATGCTCAGTGTCGATGGCACGCTTGGCCTCATGGTCTCGGAGGTCGTTGTAGGCTCACCGTGCACCGCCTCACTCCTCCACTTGTTGTTTGCCGTTCTGACACCTCAGGTCGGCCACTGCTGTCCAGCGCTCCACGATGACACCCTTTCCTCACCAGCATAAGTGACAGTGTCCTCAAAAGGCGATGCTTACCCACGAGCTCTGGTTGCGACAAGATAAGGGAGGGAGTGAGAGAAGCATAGAGAAGCACCTAGCTCTGGTCGAGCCATGGCCATGTGCAGCAAGAGAGATGGAGAGAGAAGCAAGGGGAGGTGAATACAGCAAGAGTACTTTCGGATGGGAGCTAGGGAAGGTGATAAGGATTACATGGTGGTAGATGGGACATGTGGTCTGACGCGGATGTAAGGCAATAGGGTAAATTCTTGTTGTGAGGAGTGGCAGCGTCCGATAACTTCCATTTTTATCAGACACATGCTATTCCCATAATATTTTTATAAACATCTAGATCAACATCATAAAAATAATACGAATATATCTATCTTCAAAAACACTTTTATAATTTTATAATATTGTAGGATTTTACAAATATATTAGACTCAAATATATAGGTGTATCGTATGAAAATGCACTAAATGTTGTAAACACTGTGAGCATCGATTCAGAAGTTCTAGAAAATTCTCAAAAAAAAAAATCAAGAGTTGCAAATGAACTAAAAGTTGTCGATAGATATTCATGCTCAAAGTTGATTTTGAAGACCATGTCTGTGTACAACATGACACTTGATGTCGTACCATTGTAAAAGTGTGAATTATGATTTTTTTGCACTATCAGCTTTGGTTTTCCATAAATTCACAAAATACCCATTTTCCCTTTCCTCTTTTTTATTCTCTTTCCCTTTCTCTTCCCAATTCTTAGTAAGGAAGAGGAAGGTTGTCGCTAGCAAAGGAGGGAGCTAGTCACCGGCGCCCTAGCGCCCTATCACGACATGAGGCCTTGAAGACTGGCATCGAGGGCATCACGCGCTGTGCGAGGCAATCGCCAACTAGCATTAGCTCGTCGCTCACCCAGTCACCCTAGACAAGGTCGTCTCCAGCTCAACTTCTCACGAGCCCACACGGGGCGCCGCCTGCTCAACCGCGCGAAGTTGTTGCCGACGTGGGTGAGGTTGAGTTTCTTTAATTTTTCTGTGGCTAGGATGGGTTTGGGTTCAGTTCTCACATATTAGCAGACCTACCAATGTGCATCTAGGAGGCCTACGATGCAATTGCTGCTTGCATAGGCTAGATCGTCGCCCCTCACAATGTGTTTATGAAAGGTACACCTTATTTATTGATCTTTCCCTTGGGTTGATTGCATGTTATAGCAGTACTGAATTTTGACACAGCAACTAAACTATGTGTGGTCAGTTTCTAGATCAATGTTTAATCATCACTAGTTGTCTGGTCATCTTCCAGAGAATTTTTTTTAAAATAAACCATTTTAAAAAATTGCATAAATAAACCATTTTTTTACACAAATAGCCCATAGTCGCTAGCCACTGCACTAGTGGGCCTACTTGCGTGATGGCCTAGCGATTGTGGCTTAGTCACAGCTTGGTCACACGATTGGGGGTACTATTGCATGACAGGTGGACGACATTGTGCCACAACTTTAGTCGCGCCTTGGGTAGCTGAGATATGAGGGAGCCTTCAATCATGCTACTAAACCATGATTGTGGGCCTGACGCAGTATGGGGCAGCAATTGAAGCCTCATATAGGGGTCCCGCTCGGCCATTTGGATTGGCAGAAGATAGGAGAGAAGAAGAGAGGGGAGGAGAAGAAAAGAGAAGAAAGGGGAGGAGGAGGAAACTCTGCCCGTGTTCCTCTGTCAACTCACTTCATTTTACGGTGAGTTTGCTTTCCTCATGTGGTTTATTGTTTATTTCAATAAAAAATGGTAGGTTAGCGACAATATATATAGATTAGTGGTAAACATAGGCTTTGTAGTTGTAGATCAATATTTTTTGGGGTTTATGTCGAGTTTAATTTTGGAATGTGTGTTATTTATTTAAATGTTTTAGTGTAAAAGCACTACGCTACCCCCACTAGTAGATCAATTAGTGGAAGACCTAGCTTGGTTAATTTTAGATCCGCATGATCTGGGTATCCCGGTTTTCTAGTATTTATAATTTTGTAATTTAATTGAACATTTGTAGTAGTAATTTTCTAATTTAATTGAAATAAACAGAGTATTTTCATATGCGTGGTAGGATTTGGTTTTCGTTACACTGAACGTAGCACACTTATTTAGCATGCGTTATAAATACTTTGAGTCGTGTGACAGTTATGTTAGGTTAATGTTTTTTCAAAGTGTTTTACGAGTAGGAAGAAGTTCGTGAGGGGCTATGTGGGGTTGATTCGGGTAGCTTTCCACATACCACAGTGTATCTATTGAACCTGGATAATCTTAAAATCTATTAGATTTTGCATTAGCTAACATGCAGCTTCTCACTGGACCTAGTATTATATGGTGTCACCATGAGATGCTTGTGGAGCCATTTGTCGGAAGTGATTCATTGGGAGTTGGGGCCGATGGAGACAACAGTCATGGCAGACCTGGTTACAAGAGTGTAAGCATTATGGCTATGAATGGGTGTTGTTGGCTCAGGCATGTCCGAGTACACTTTGTAGTGCCTACGAAGTGGGGGAGATTAGTATGGGTGTGCTAGTGGAAGTTGAGGATGGTGGGACAAAAGATGGTGGAGCAGGTGCAGTTGTGGTGGCAGACAGGTATGTCAATCCAAGTGGACAGATAGACAAAAGGACAGAACATTGAATTCATAGGAATGACTTGGTGCAGGAAGACTAGAGGGCTAGGGTGAAAGAACAAACATTGGAATAGGACGAGGATGATGATGAATGTTCGGATGATTATGATGTCCCTGATGCACCAGTGCTTGATGCTTTGAATAGGCATGGTCCAGTGGGCTTGGTTGTGCGCGATGACCACGATTTTCGATGGGAGTATGGGCAAAATGTGATGTGTGTTAATACCATGTTTGTTGATAAGTTAGATATGTAGGATGTTGTCAAATTGTGGGCGATGTCAATACAAAAGTAGCTTAGGTTTGTCATATCAAACAAAGAGCAGTATACTATGAAGTGTGAGAAAGATGGATGTCCTTGGCGCGTTCACACCTACAAGCCAAAGTATGAAATGCACTGGATCATGCTGAAGATGGAGGACCACTCATGTGCTTTGAGCAACGTACTGCCAAAAGTGTTGGAACCTCACTTCTTTCATTGCAAATATTATGTACGAAGAGATCATGGAGAAGAAAGACATGGAAGCGCAACACATCATGCTAGCCATTGAGTAGATGTGTAACTACAAGTTCATCTATGCAAAGGTGTGGAGGGCGAAGCAGAAAGCAATGGAGAGAGGTTCCACACGTTTGAGTTGGCCTATGACAATCTCCCTTGAGTACTTTAGGTTCTAAGAGACAGAAGCCTAGAACATACATCACTGTGAAGGATAAGGTTTTTTCCTTTTCTTGCATTTGGTGCCAACATTGATGCCTTTCGGCACTGTCGTGCACTCATGTGCATTGATGGGACATTCTTGACCGGGAAGTACAAGAGGCAGATCTTGACAGTAGTCAGCATGGATGCTAACAATCAAATCCTTGTCATGGTTGTTGAATTTGTGGAGAGTGAAATTTTCGATAGTCGATTGTGGTCCTTCAGGCACCTCAAGGTTGGAGTCGTTGGTGAACACCCAGGAGTTTGCATAATACATGACCAACATACCAGGTTGATTAAGGCCATTAAAAAGCTGATAGAAGATCTAGATGAGTCTTTTCCTTGGTGTGACCTGCAAAACCATTAGAGCATGCGGCACTTGGGGTCTAATTTTTTCAAGTAGTTCAAGAGCAAGAGGTTGATGAACCTATTCAAGAGGTTGTGTAAGAAGAACAAATAGAGAAAGTTTGATGCACTTTAGGATGGCAAGAAACATTAAATGTTTCTTGCATTGGATCAAGTCTGAGCTAGTGAAGAAGTGGGCATTGCTTTATGACACAAACATCATAATATATAGTATAATGACAACCAATCTAGCCAAGGTGTACAATTAGATGATCAGAGGCCTGCATGGCATGCCCCTCATTGCAATCATCGTGGGTATGTTGCGTGATATAATCAAGTACTTCAGGGAAAGACACAATGCTGCTGCATTGTATTCTAAATGCACAAACACCCTATTGTACCAAGATGATGGAGTATATGACCAAGAAAAGCGAGAAGGCCCGAATGCACTTGGTCTCATTATGGGCACCATAGAGTTTTGATTCAAGGTATTGCTAAGGAATAGAAGTAGATTAGGATTGGTGAGTGGCATCATCATGCACGAAGTGAGCCATGGACAGGAGGGCAACAACAACTGTCAGTGCATGTGTAACAAGCCAATTCTCCTCCACGAGCCATGCTTTCATTTGTTGGCTACATATGGCATGATCAAGATGGACTCCATGCAGTACGTGTCAGGCTTCTTCATGAAGGAAATGTGGTTCAAACTTGGAGTGGGGAGATCCATGGATTCTATGTTGTTGGTAACTTACAGAGGACGATATTCAAAATAGCATATGGGTCCTTGATTTGGACTTGTTGAAGGGTGGCAAGGGCTGTTGGTAGACTCATCGTATCCAAAATGACATAGACGAGTCTTAAGTCTGAGGCTCTCTGAAGAGGTGTATCCTTTGTGGAGATTGTGGACATAGGAAGAACAAGTGCACAAAGCATAACGGATCGGGTGAAGCTCACGATGACATGGGGGGGGGGGGGGTCAACTAGTGGTAGTCATGGGCAAGGCCATTGAGGAGGTCGTGGAGGGCGAGATGTTGCAGACATGAAGCTAGAGCTGCTACCTGATCCATGCTTACCTACAGTTTGTGTCGATGTTAGGACTGCTTTGTTCCTATCATTGTGGTCAATTTGGGTAATCTATTTCATGGTTGTATCCCATTTGTTGCAAGCTACATTTACTTTAGACATGTTGCTACTTTATTCAAAATGTTGGAAACACAACTTGTGGGCTAAGTAGTACTCATGTGTTTCTTATGTTCTATTTATGATTAATTGTAATAATTTTACAGTGATAATTTTTTGTTGTATTATTACTTTTTAGTTCATTCTAGTTAATTTATTGCATTTTCTTATTTGTGAAATATTTACTTCTTTCTCAAATTGTTTCTAACTTCTTTGTTGTTTTGTAGGCATGGTGGGTCAAGGTGGTGGCACAGTTTGGCTATACGACCTTTTGGATTGCTGGCTTGATGGTCGGCACCACAGCCGGCTATGTACTTCACTTCCCAAGGTGATAGCCTCTCGGTGAGCTGGGAGTGCTGTTGACTCACACTCCTTAAAGTCTTGGAGGCTAGACTAGTATTGGTTCTCCAAGTAGGACACTTCTTAATTGTTCCATCCAATGTTTACTAATGTTCACACACTTGCATCCTTCTCTTCAATGCTACATTGCAGGTTTTGAGCCGCTGGACTTCTTCTTCCTCTAAGGATATTGCAAGCCACTCAAGAGGATGACGCCGACTAGGATGCTACCTCGGGGGCAGACGTTGTCTAGTCCCCGCGTTTTCCTTTTGACCGCTCCCTCCTCACCGTCGTTGGTAGCTGAATACACACGTTTTCCACCTACTATGTGATGAGATGGTGTTCACTCATAGGATGTGTCCATGATCACCGGGCTACCGATCGATAGTCACCAAGCTGTGTTAGAGGAGCCTGGGGATCATTGGTGGGCCAAGTTGCTATAGAGGTTCCACAAAATTCTACCACTGCTACAGGAGAGGGAGGTGCCCTACCAGGTCTTCGCGAAGAGCCAGAAGCATAGGCTGACACAGAGGTGGCTAAAATAGTTTAGGGTTAGTGCATTTACAATTTTGTAATGCTTTCATCCATTTTGGCCGGGTGATTGCCAATGCAGACATCGAGGTGGTACTGTAGTTCAACTGTGGTTCGGCTATGCTGTGCGGTACACACCATACCCTCTATGACGCTTGCCTCAAGAGCAAGCCAATGTCCCTATTGGCTGGTTGCTCTCTTCTACTCTAGCTGTGGTTGTTCGAGCGTTTCTAAATCGGATGACTGTGCGTAGAGGAGAGGGTCTACAGTGGGGACATGTACGATAGAGACAATGTCAACCAGCCAACCGTGGGATCCATATGGTGTCATCTAGTGGTAAGTGGTTCTTAATAATGTCAATGCAAGCTTTGGGACATCCACCTTATTCATTATGTTTTGACTTAGTGCTTTCTCATTTGTAACCTCAGTGGGTCGGTCTCCATGTGCACAGTGTGTATGACTACTTCATGGAGGCCTTCGACCAGATCATGGACGGGCAGGTGTGGTGGGATTTGTACACACAGGAGAAGGTGAACGCTTGTGCATTAGGCGGGCTATCTAGCCTTTGCATGAGGAAGTTGGTTCACGTGGAGGAAGCTAGTGTTCGACGTCTTCGACGTCTTCGTGAATACATGTAACATCCTGATTTTCAGAGCTTTTGATGCCTCTTAAAATAAAATTCACTATTTGGATCTTTCTAGAATTAATTAAAGTTTAAATTGAATTTTTATAAATTAAAAGGATTTAATATGAATAAAAATAAATATTAACATTTGCTGAAAATATTTTATTTGGGTTCCTCGAGTCTCAAGAAATTTTGTAGATTTATTTGCTATTTCCTAGAGTTTATTTTATTTTATTTGAATTTATGAATAAGAAAACCCTAAAAAACCGGTGAACAGTAAAAGTCCGGCCCATTACTGTTCATTTGGCCCAGCCTCACCCCTCCGCCTTGCCATGTGTCAGGCATCGAGACCCCTCGGTACTGTTCATTTGTGCCATCTAACCTCGTCCGTCTGATCTCCCGAGCTGCCACGCATCGCCCATCCATCGGAGCAAGCACTATTCATTGTTGTCCATAGGTGGGATTCTATCTCCATCGTTGCCTCGGTTTCCAAGCTCGAACTGAGCTCTTACACTATCTCTGACCCGGCCTCTTTGCCGTGCGCATCCTGGAGTTCTCAACGTCCGTGCATATAAGGTTGTACCCTCCCTCACCTTCCGTGTCTTTGAGCTATCGCCTTCGTCATGTGCCTCATTAAGTTCACCCTCGCACTTGCGTAACTGCTATCGTCATCCTCTATTGACATCGATGCCGTTTCGATGCTCGTCTTTAGCCACCACCGTCACCCTCGTTCGTCTTTGGTAGAGGTGTAAGACCCGGAGCAACAACTCCAGGATCTTTCGTGTATTACCGCACTAGTCCCAGATCAAAGCTAGTGCACACAGTTAAACAGATATGATACATAACCAACCACGCTTTATTACAATACTCGAGAATACAGACCTCGAAGTCTTATTTACAAATGAGGTTTTAAGACCTCACCCAGACAGAACACAGCGGAAGCAAAAGATAAACCGGCGAAGTCCCATCAATACGCCACAGGCAATTGACTGGGGAAGAGCGTCCTAGTCCTCTGGAAAGAATCCATCACAGCCGCAAGCGAAACAGTAGTCGTAATCTCTTTCTTGAGCTTCGACCTCCTCTGAGAGTTATTTTGAAGTGTAATATGTGAGTACATAAAGTACTCCGCAAGTCTTGGGAAAAATGCAATAGATGCAGGGTTTCTCAAAGGAAGGTTATATGGTTCTTTTCCAGAAATCAGCATTTTATTTCAAATTTACATACTTATCTTAAAAGCAATTTGTTAAATAGTTTATTTTCAATAATTGAAATTAGATAAATAATTTAGCGAAGGTTTCATCCACCTACACTAATAACATAGGCTATTTCCGCCAAGATTTAAAATGAAGGTTAAATCCACCTGAACTGATTATATCCACCAGACCAAAAATCACGATAGTTCCTTCCACTCCCGAGTTTTACAAAACTTTTATTTTAAAAACTGGAAACAAAAGTCTACCATGTGAATGCATTTCTTGCTCGCCCTTAACCGTAGGCACGGCTATTCGAATAGTTTATTACTCTGCAGAGTGTGTACAACTTTACCCACAAGAGATAAATTATCTTAATAGTCAACATGCTTCTTTTGGCATGAGACCCAGATAAAATATCACAGAGCCTTTACCTCACTCTAGTCTAGTTAGATACCACCACGAGGTTTCACATTGAAGGGTTAAATCCACCACAGTCAGAAGCCCCCTCTTGCGTCATGTGAGTACAGTAAATCCCTGTCCTTCACTGTGAGTAAACCAGTTAATCCCTGGCACCCATTAACCACTGGTGGTACCAAAACTAAACTATCGTAAGTTAGTTAGCTAGGTTGTACCCATTTTAACTTATGGTTGTACGAGTTTGCTTAGTTTGTACAAACACAAGCGTCGGTCCTTAAACAACTAGGGTGGATCATTCACCATCCCATTTTTCGTGCTAAACCGCACCAACCAATCATTCCATCCACCCTGGTCTAATTTTCATTTTGAATTTCCTTTTTAAGTTAAAATTACAGTGGTAACATCTATTACCACTTTCCAAACAAATCATTAAATCAAAAGCATTCATTAACCATTTTTTTATATGAGCATTTTTACATTTATTAGCTAAACTAAGCATTTGCTAATACTCTAAATTCAACAACAAATAATACTAACTCATTTACAAGTCCAAGAATATCCTATGTTGACAAGGTGCATGGTAAGAAATTTCCAAAGGAGGGTATAACAAGTTTGGGTATTTATCTAAATTTTCTACAATTAAATTATCACTTTATACAACATAGCCATGCAATTAATTTAAAATATTCATGAAATCATTTGCAAAAATTGGGATCAAAATGATCAAGAAGACTTGCCTTCTTGAATTAGGTTGGAATCCTCCCGGGGTTGCTCTTGAAAATCTTCTGAGAATTCGGACTCTACACGAGAAACGAGCAGAACCAAAATAAATAAAATAAAATAAAACTCAAAAATTAAAAATAAATATACCAATTGAAAGTTTGGAATTTTAGATGAATTTAGAAATTTGAATGGGTCAATTTGGAGTTAAAATGCAAAAGTTATAACCTTCTAAAGTTTTAATACAAATTAAAAAGAAAATACCCATTTTCTGGAATAACTTTTAATCCGAAAAGCATTTATGACGTCATCAGGCAATTTTCCCGAATTTTTCTAAAGGAAAACTGAGATTATGACGTCAGCACCATAATCGATTTTTGGCCGAATTATTTTTGAACTGGAAAATCAGGATTATGACGCAAGCATGACGTCAGCCCTGATATTAAATCATCCGGTCGAGAGAATGACATGTGGGGCCCGCTCTCGGGAGTGAGGCTGACAGGTGGGGCCGGTTGGCTGACGTGGCGTGCGGGGTGAAGGGGCGCGATGTGGCGCTGGCGTGGCCTGTCCGGTGCGGACGTGGCGTCCACCGGGCTGCCGTGGGCCGCCACCTCGGCCCGACGCTGACGTGGCTCGCCGGCCGAAGGGGAGGGGCGCGGAAGCCGATGGTCGCCGGCGACCTCGCGGGCGGCGGCGCGGGCTAATGCACGGAAAAGAAAGAGGGAAGCGAGGAGGGATTGGTGCCGGTGGGAGGTGCAGGGGTGGTTGGAGGGGCTACCGGCGGCGGCGGCGGTCGGAGGGGTCTTGACGGCGGCGGAGAGCTCCGGTGAGGCGATCGCTCGGAAAGATGGTGGAGAAGGTGCGCGCAGCCTCAGTGAAGCTCGGAGTGGTGGCGGTGCGGCACGAGGACGTCCGAGGCTCCCGCAATTGCTCACTGGAGCTTTGCCGGCGCAGCAAGGGGGAGGCGCACGGTGCGATGAGCCCACGGGCGCGGAGAGAGGAAATTGGGCGGAGGAAAAGGTGAGGTGTGGGGAGGGGGTCCTTGGGGAGTGCTTAAATAGGAGGGGAAAGGAGTAACGGCCGAGCGATTGCTCGCCGGACTTGAATCGGCCCCGAGCACCAATTGTCTTAATTGCGAGGTAAAGGAGGGGGGTAACGGGCGGCTCGGGTGCGGCAGAACACAGGGAGGAATATGCGCATTAGCTCGCGAGAGGGCGGAAGAAACAAGCTTTAAAGCTTGGTTACTAGCTTTAATGGCAGCGGGGTTTCGGGAGGAAGAAGAGGGCGGGGAAGATGGGCCCGACAAGTGGGTCCCATGCGTCGGCGAGAGAGGGAAGAAGAGAATGGGAGGGGTGACGGCTCGGATTGGTGACGGGTGGCAACAGGAAAAGATCGGGGCCGTTGGACGCTGAGCGAAGCGGTAAGTGAGGGGCAACGGTCAAGATTCCAACCGGCAACTGAGATTTAATCTGAGCCGTCGGGACTTCGGACGAAGGGGTAAGCAGCAGGGTGCAGACGAGATTCAGTACGGCAAAGGGGGATGGTGCGGATTGAGCCACTTGTCGCTCAGAGAGACGAGGTGGGCGGGGCGAAGCGGTAAGTGATGGGTAGCGGCTGAGATCAATCGGGCGACGGTGGGATTAGATATGGGCCGATCAAAGGGGCCGAAGAGGTAAGTGGTTGAAGATGGCTGAGATTAAAACCGGCGGGTGGAAGCGGCTCCGATGCGCGACACGTGTCACCCGAGAGAGTTTTCTGGAATTAATTCTTTTTAGAGATTTCAGAAAATACCAGGAGGCTTTAAAATGCTTGAAAAAATACCAAATAAATTTTAAAAATTCTAGAAAAATTCACAAAAATAACTGAAGAGGTTTTAAACTTAAGAAAAATATTTTCAACCTAGGTTGGTATTAATTTTTAATTTTAAACAGAAACTTTAACTCTGGAAAATCCAAATAATTTGAATTAATTAATTTAAAATTATTCTTTCCATATAAATGCAAAATTTGGGATATTACAAGAGGTCTCCACCGTCGCTGCTGGTGAGTCACCACCCAGTCATCACCTTCTTCCGCCCCAGCCAAACCCCATCCACCGCTTCGTTGCCGCCCCCCAACCATAGCATGCCACACGTCGTTGATGTTCGGACCATTCGATCATCTCTTCATCCTCAGCTGTTCGTTCGATGGTGGACCGTCCAATTGAAATTATCGTCAGACAGTTCGAACGTCTTTGCGCCTTCACCTGCAGCAGCCAACCGCTGAGCATCATGTGTCATCGCAATTCGGACTGTCTAAACCTTTCCAGCTCTTTGGACCATCCAATCGTAGATGGACCATTCGATCTTTGTCATTGTTCGGACAATCCGAACCTTTCCATCTCTCCGGGCCGTCCGAACAATACTAACAGCCGGGATGCACCACTCAGTTCACCTAGTCTGAACCTTTTCGCATCTCTAGACCATCTGATAGTTAGACCGTCTAAACATCGTTGCTTCTTAGCCGCCTGATCATCTTCATGGTTCGGACCATCCGATCATCACATCAACCTTGTTGAGTTAGCCCTAGCCAAGTCGTCGCCACCTTAGCTACCACCTCAGCCCTAGAACTGATGTGTCGCCATGTGTTAGTGCCACATTAGCACTAGAGCCGTCCCAAATGCCACGTCGGATGCCACGTGTTAGAGCAATATCATCAGCCACATCAGCCCTAAATGCTTAGTCAGCAGTCACGTCAGCCAGCCCAGTCATGTGCATATTGTTCCATGAGCTGAGTCCACCGTAGACCAGCCTTTTCGTGCACTGAGTCCATAACATAGTAGAATTTCTGAATTTTCAGTATTTTCTTTAGATTAGATTTTCTAACAGCCCGTTCTTCTTTGTCATAGCTCCGATTGACCCTGTTCTTTTTTTAAATTCATATAAAATTGAGTTCTATTTTTTAGTTCTAGTTTTAAAGTTTGTGGAGTTCATTTGGATTTTATTTAATTTTATTTTATGCCTTATTTATTTTCTTTCTCGTTAGATCACGTTTTTCAAGGAGCAGGAGCATCACCAGAAGATGAAGAATTCATAATTAGGCAAAGCCAAGGCAATTCATGTGCTTTGATCATATTGAACCTATTTTTTAATCTATTATTTATTTATTTTATTTTAAATTAGCATGCATCGCTATTTTATTACAAACCTTTGTATATGGTAGTTAGTATCCAAATTGATTAATCTCTCTTTTGATAATTTGAATGTCATGGTCCATTGTCACCATTGGATGGAAAATTATGTAGTGATACCATATTAGATGTCACATGGGTTTTACATTTAATATGCTTAGCCATGGTTATAGATACATTGGGTTTATCATCACATGTGGTTAATTAATAAATTTGACTAAATGAGATATTGAATTGTGGTTGTGTCACAGTTATAAAATTTATGTGCTATAGCATTGGTGTTGGTTATACAAACTTGCTTTTCACTTGGACGTGTGATCGTGCAGTAAAGAGGAAGTGTGGATTCACTTCAAGAAATGTGGAAGTCTCGCTTGAGTAATGTTTAAGGACTTAACTTTCTGTACTATTGATCTGAGCTATACCGTGCAAATCACAAGTCTAGTATGGGATAGACCTCGTTAATTAATTTATGATATTTCAATTTTTATTTCGCCATTGTGATGAACATGGTTGTTGATTTTTATGAGACGCAAGGGGGTGTGATGCAAAACCCTAGTGGGCAGAATTGAGTTGAGTTTGAACATTGTAAAGGCTTTATTGTGGTTTTATTTAACGGGAGGAGGATTACAACGTGTGGGTATAGTTATGCAACCTCTCTAGAGCATAAAACTATTCAAATAGCCATGTCTCCGGTTATGGACAATGCTCAGTGATTTCATACGAGGAGTAGAATTTTTTAAAAATTTGGTTGGGGGAGCCGTGGAAAGTGAATGGTTAGTTCACTAATGGTTTATTAAGTGAATGGGTAGTTCACTTATGGTCTATTCAATTCCTTTGGTTAATTATTATTATTTTATTTAAAGTTTTATTTCAATCTATTTACTGTATTTACTTTAAATTATTACTTTTTATAAAATAACCTTCAGCAATTCATTGATAAGCCTTACATATTATATTGCATATTTGTTACAAAGGAATTGCTAAGTACTAATATACTCATAGCTTTATGTCCACTATTGCTCAGTTGAAGAAGAAGAGCCATATCAGTAGGAGGTACCTGAAGAATGATACTTCGACGACTTCGTAGATTAGGACTTCGCTTTCAAGTCGATTGTCTGTGGGCATGTCGAATAGCTGCTACGCTTATTGCTGTTTTTTGTTGCTAGTTTCTTAAGCCCTTTAGACTAGTAAGTTGTAAGCTTGGCCATAAGGTCATACTCTAATAATTATTAATACTTGAGTCTTTGTTTTCTTTGTTAATCATGCATATGGTCGATATTTTATCTATGTTTACACTGTGTGCACTAGCGTGATCCTGGACTAGTGCGGTACACACAGAGAGTCCAGATTTGCAGTATACACACCGTTCAACATGTGTTGAGGGAATTCAGACAACGACAGTAATTCCCAGTTTGGTGGGACAATTGGTGCTAGCCATGATGCACTCATAAGTGATTTGTCTATGTAATTCAAGTGTGTTCTATAATATTATTGCGGCTGACTAACTAACCTCAACTCTTCATAGGAACTCCAAGAAGGGTGCATAGAGCATGCATACGAACTGGGGGGAGCTCATGGCTCCTTGGATTAAGCAGTGGGAGGGGGCCTTGGAGTATGTTGTTCAGGAGGATGCTCCCTATGACCCAACGTTGTACTAGAAGTACCTGTGGTGGTACACACCACTCAAACAGCTCCATTTGGTCCATGTTGTCAATCTACCATAGGTTGAGCCAGCTTAGGATGACCACTTGTACCCCATACAGGCTAGCGCTTCACTTCACTTGGTGGTACATGCCCTATTTAGTGTTTTTTGTCATGTGAATTACATTTTGCATGTTACTAACTTTGATGTTGCATTTCATAGAACAACCTCGGGATGGATATTAGTAGAGATGTGCACTCCATGTGGGACCACATCCCTTAGGCTTAGAGGTCACATGGAAGGAGGTCAGAACAATCCTAGGCTGTATCTATGAGGGGTCCCACCACATCGTAAGCTTGACATCCTATTGCCAGCTACCAAACGTTGTGAGACCATCCTCACAGCATCCCACTCAGCAGACCACCTAAGCCATGGCACATCCATTGTGACACCCATCAACTCCCTTGCCAAACCAGGTATGTAGCTCAACATAGCAGCGGGTGCTCTCACAGTACCAGTTCCACACATGAGGTAATGCCGTAAACATAGTGTGTATTATTGTATGTATTATCTAAATTGACCAAACTTGCATCTCACATTGCAGGTCCACCAACGTCTCAGTGGGCACCTCACATGGCATCAACGTTCTCATCATAGGCTCCTCCCATGACGATGCCCATGCCAAGTACTTGCCACCATCATGGATCCGTACACCACCCCTTCTCCTACCGCACCACTTGGAGATAGGGTCATCTGAGCACTCGAGTGGTAGACCCCTTCGGGTGCAAGATAGTGACCACTAGCGGCCCAACTGGGGCTAGCGATAAGGACAGGGTCAGGGGCGTGGAGAGGGGGAGGGAGATGGACAAGTATATCATTAGTATTGTGTGTGGTATGTCATTTATTTTGCACCTTAGTATCGATGTAGATGATGGGACTATTGTACTTCTATATTCTTTAATATTCCGCATATTGCATCATTTCTTGTGGTGCTTGTGTCCCTCAGTTAGCACCGTGATGATGGGGCATGCAATATAATTTTCTATCCTACCTCCCCTAGTCAGCACCGCGACATAAGGGGCTTGCTACACAATTCTCGCTATTACTACTAGACATCTGCCCCTACTAAGTGAGAATTGACAATACCATGCTGCCTCCATTTCACGCTAAATAGACAACACTCTGACTAGCGCTTTTCAGACTGAAATGACCAAACCCTGGTTCCAGCATAGTGTATATCTGTCAAATTATGCCTGAAGCTTTTCAAGCCGAAGTGACCATAACATACCACCTTTCCAGTCTAAGTTGACAACACGTAAAAAATTTTCCCTATGAACTGACAACTCACTAAGCTATCCCATACCCAAAGATTCCACTGGCAGACGCAAGAGCATTTCCATTCAACAAAATTTACTCCGTTAATGCTACACCCTACCCACTTTGTAGGATCATATGGCACAATCAGAGGGGGATGAATAATTGCCTCCCATTCTTGACACCAAAAAATAAATCTCAAACTAGAAGAGAATAATATCACTTACCATATGTCGATTACGATCGCTCATTTGATTGCCTGCTATGATTGTCTTTTGCACGTGGTCGAAGACATCCTCAGTTTGTAAGCTTCAGTCGCTCGATCTCTTTGACTGCTCAAATAAGAACCCGATGCTCAGCATTGCACGTAGTCGAGAGTTTTCGTTGCTCTAGCAATCACCAAAAAAATTCAACACATCACGAATCTAGATTGGTTCAAGATGTTCTTTATTGCTGGATTTTCATATATTTATAAAGCGCCCTCACAAGCACTCCTAACAAACCTAGCACAAAATGCTTCCTCGAAGCTGCCCTAGGTCACCTATATCCCTCACGTTAGCCCTTAGCCTCTCCCTACTTTTATAGGTTAACATCCAAACCGTGTTCTTCTCAAATATGAACACACACATCTTTTCCTCAAAATAAGGGACCCGAAACTCTTCCTAACAGAGGTTTTACCAAACTCTTCCTCTTCCAAGTTATGGACTCCATCCATAACTCCTAACACAACACGTAACGAAGCCTTTAGGATCACAACTTCTGTATCTTCATCACGTCTCATCAACTTCTATGTCAAAGCCTTTAGGATAGTACCGTTTGTGGCTTCCCCACGCGTCACCACCTTTGATCTCCACATCATTAACCATCTAGACCTCAGATATCCCCATCCTAGTCTCAGTCATCCTCATCACCGACCATGATTGTCTCTATGCTCACCTGCACATGCAAAGACTAAAGAAACATTCTCTGACACAAGTTCTTCACAATATGACCATCATTAGCACACATTCAAACCACACACACCCTTGTCTATCTACAGATATGAACCAAACCTTTCACAACCATCAATCAGGTCATCCACGATCACACATTCCATCACTATCTAAACCTTCAACTTCAGATCACTCATTACGACCGCTAGATCAATGAGTACTCCAAAACTACAATTACTTAAGAAATTCCATCGCTTCATTTACTAACCACAAAACCATCGAGTACTAACTATCGAGTACCGATCATGTACTGCAAACCTCCAACAACCAATTGCAATACCCATCACCACCCATCGTTGACCACGACCATGAAACCATGACTATTGAGCACTAAACCATTCCAATTACCGAGTACTTCTCTAGTACTGTAGAACTGAACACCAATCTTCGACCATCATGCACTAGCCAATCATACCACTGGCCTAACATGAGTACTCGAAGTACTCGAGGATCACAAGAAATGAGGCACTCGTACTGACTACAAAATCTGTGAGTACCGATTGTAAAGCCTAAGGTAATCTATCGCAAAAAGCCCAAGACAACGACAACAGACTACAAAAAAGTCTATAAGTACTTATTACAAAGCCTACAACCATCGTCCACAAAATCTATGACCTTGAAAAGTACTGTAGCAACAACCATGAAAAGTACTGTACCTACATGGTCGAAGTCTGGCGTGGTCGAAGTCGAACGTGGTTGGAGTAGAACATCGTCGAAGTCAGACGTGGTCAAAACCACTATGGTTGAAGTTGAATGTGGTTAAAGTCATTGGATCCTCTGATGTCACTCGAAGCCATCCGATGCTTTGATGTTACTCGAAAGCCGTCCGATGTCACTTAGTCGATTAGACTGGTCTGAACATCCTTGAAGCAGAGTGTCATCCGATGTTCATTGCTACTCGACAGCCGTCCGATGCTACTTACTCGATCAGACTGGTCCAAACATCATTGAAGCAGAGCATCATCCGATATCCATCGCTACTCGATAGCCGTCCGATTCTACTTACCGATCGGACTACTCTGAATATCCTTAAAGTAGAGCGTTGTCTGATGTCTGTCACTACTCGATAGTTGTTCGATGCCACTTACGAATTGGACTGGTCTGAAACTACATGACGCAACAAAAATCCGCTTAGACCCAAAACCACTTGCATCAGAACAAAAACACTTGGAGATATCAAAACCGCTCAGACCTGACTAAAACCACTCGAAGCAGTCAAAAACCATTCGGACTCGACTGAGGTTCTCTCATATGCAAATTCCAATAAATCCAAAAGTCAATTATTCATCATCAACACCATGCATGACCATCGCTTAGTCTCACAATCTTCTCTTTGATAAATACATTGACAACAACTCAAAAACTGATAGAATTTGTGAGAGACTTGGCAATGAGAACCAGCCATAGCCCAAAGAACCGATCACAACAAAGAGCACACAGACCACTCAGAACACAAGAGACTCCCCCTAACTCCCCCTCAATACTAGAGAACAAAGCTTTTCACTTTTCCAGACTTAGAAAATTTCCCAAATTCTCCCCATTCTTCCCTTTTATTTTCTCCCCATTTGGCAATGAAATCATTAAGGGTTCCAAAGAAGCAAAGAGAGTAAACATCTAGAAGCTTTGTAGATTATCCAAGTCACTTTGTATTGATTTTAAGAGATTAAGCAAGTCATCTATTTGTGTAGAGCTTCCTAGATCACATAAATTCATATATCATGTATCACAGTCAAAACTAATTTTTAGCATGGTTAAGCAATTTAAATTAATGACATGGCATCTCAATAGTGACCAAATCGATTACAGAGAACACAATGAGATATCACAATAAAAATTCAAAGTCTAAAAGTGAAGCACACCTTAATACTTAGGAGATCTATCAGTCTCATATAGCAACCTATGGCTCCTTACTCAAAACTTTAGCATGTGGCAAGCTTGTAGCATATTTCTTTTCATAATGCCATCTTTGTAGCATTTTTTTAAAATTCAATGGTGGTATGCTTGAAGCATACTTCTTTTGAGTTGTGCACTTTTTGTGTCTTTTTTGTTTAACCATGGCATGCTTGAAGTATATATTTTTTTCATTTGTATACTTTTTGTGCCCCTTATTTTTTTTATTATGTAACATACCAATCCTTGAGTGAATATAAAAAGGATGCAATATGAAACATGCAAGACTCATAGCTAAGATTTAAAGTAAGACTCACAGTCATGTTAATCCTTTTAGATGAACATCACAAAGTACTATCTCCAACCAATATTGTCAGTGCATTCCGCCATGTCATTTTTTAGTTCAATCGTAGCAAGCTAGTTATAACTAGTCATTATTATAACTATACAACCAATGAATGAATATGATAAAGAAAGCTCTACAATTCATTTGAATTTAATGACTTGGACTTGATGAATTGTTTGAAAAGAATAATAAACAAAGCTTCCAAAAATTTAAACATAAAGCTCCCCTCCAGAATAATCCCATAGGATGTAACACACCTAACTCACTTCTTAGCTGATCAAAATGAGAAGAATCAAGTGGTTTGGTAAAAATATCAGCAACATGTAAATCAGAATCAATGAAGTGTAAAATATCTCCCTTTTCCACATAGTCTCTAAGAAAATGATAGCGAATATCAATGTGTTTAGTTCTTGAATATTGCACATAATTTTTAGCAATACTAATCGCATTAGTATTATCACAGTAAAGTGGAACACTATCTAAATTTAAACCAAAATCCTTAAAAGTAGTTGTCATCCAAAGCAATTGAGAGAAGCAAAAAGCAACATCTACATATTCAGCCTCAGCTGTTGAAAGTGCAGCAAACACCTATTTCCTAGAAACCCATGAGACAAGAGATGTGCCGAAAAAGTGACAAGTGCCCGAAGTAGTCTTCCTATCAATTTGACAACTCTCAAAATCTGCATCTTAATAAGCTCTAAGACTAAGACAAGAGGAAGAGTACCCTAAACCAAATTCTAAAGTTGACTGAATATACCTGAAGATGCGCTTTACCACTTGTCGATGTGAAGCATGTGGGGAGGCTTGAGAATGAGCACACAAATACACAGCAAAGTATATGTCTGGCCTTGAAGCGGTGAGGTACAAAAAGAGCCAATTATGCTTCTATATTCTCTTTTATCAGCAGGCTGTCCATCTTCATTAGAATCCAAGATAGTCGTAGATTCCATGGGTGTAGAAATTGGTTTGACTATCCTCATATCAAAATAATGAAGCAGATCTTTGGTGTACTTAGTCTAATGAACAAAAGTATCCAATTTTGATTGCCTGATTTAGAATCCTAGGAAGAATATGAGCTCTCCCATCATACTCATCTAGAATTCATTGCTCATGGTATCTGAAAACTTAGAAACAAGATCATGAGAAGAACCACCAAAGACGATACATCTACATAAATCTGAACAAGTAAAAGACCATTACCATGCTTGAGAGAAAACAGAGTCTTATCCACCTTTCCCATTTGAAAGTCACTTTTGAGCAAATGTGATTTAAGTCTATCGTGACATACTCTAGGTGCTTGTTTTAGACCATATAAGGCTTTAGACAATTTGAAGACATGGTTAGGAAACTTAGGATTTTCAAAACCAGGTGGTGGTTATGTAAGATACACTTCTTCCTCAATATGGTTTAAGAAATGTACTTTTCACATCCGTTTGATACAATCAGAAACCTTTGGATGTGGCAAATGCTAATAGAATTCTAATGGCTTATAATCGAGCAACAGGTGCAAAAGTTTCACCAAAATCAAGACCTTCTACCTGGGTAAATCCTTGAGCTACAAGTCTAGTTTTATTTCGCACAACAACCCCATCCTTACTTTATTTGTTCTTAAAAACCTATTTAGTTTCGATAATATAATCACCAGGAGGAGGTGAAACTAATGTCCAAATCTTGTTCCACTCAAAATTTCCTAATTTCTCGTGCATGGCATTAATCCAGGACACATCAGATAAAGTGTCACTTATATCTTTGGTTTGAAAGACACAAATGCAGCATGAGCATACGAGGCATTGGAGTTATACCTGCTACGAAGAACTCTCTCATTTAACTCATTGATCATTTGATCTGGCGGATGACGTCGTTGAATATACAGAGGTGCTTGTGAAGTAGTCGTAGGGGTGATCGTAGATGTAGTCATAGTAGTTGTCATGGTGTCTGCTTCCTGCATGATAGTAGGAGTCATCGTAGTGGTGGTTGTACAGACGAGGGAGCCTCTTCCTCATGCGTGGGCATAGAAATGGTCGTAGGAGTAACGGTTTGAGTCGGGAAACTCCTGCTATCGTCATCGGAGTCGTAAAAGATGTCATCGAGTGCATTAGGAGCCTATATTCCTGCATTGTCAGGTATAGTATAAGGACTAACCTCATCAAACGTGACCTCGCAGGTCTCAATGATTTTGTTAGTTTCTACGTTGGGTACCCGATAACCCCAAGTGTGAACTATGTATCTAAGAAAGATGTCATCTGAGGATTTAGACTCAAATTTATCAAGATTCCCATGTTTAAGAATAAAGTATCGACACCCAAACACCCTAAAGTGAGAAATATTAGGAGTACAACCAAAACAAAGCTCGTAGAAAGTCTTATGCAGTTTAGTTCGTAAGAGAACTCTATTTGAGATATAGCAAGCAGTCAAAATGGTTTCAACCCAATATTTCCTAGGAGTTGCATGTTCATTTAGCATTATTCTAGTCATCTCGACCAGAGTCCTATTCTTGTGTTCGACCACACTATTCTGTTGTGGCACTCAAGCTGATGAAAATTGATGGTCTAAGCCCTTTTCAACATAGAAGGAAACAAAAGATATGTTCTTGAATTCAATTACATTGTCACTTCTAATCGCTCTAAGTGAAGTCTAGGAGCAAGCTCTCTGAAGTGGCTGAAAGCTTCGTCCTTAGAAGCCATAAAATAGACCCAAGAGTATCTAGAGTAATCATCAACAATAATAAGAACATACCATTTACCTTCAACTGACTGAACTCTAGATGGCCCAATAGTGTCCATTGCAATAATTGTCTAAGAGAATCAGTCATAACTAGAGAGAGTGGAGAATGAGATGATGCAACCATCTTACCATACCGACAGGGCGAACAGACCATATCCATTGACTTAACAATCTTAAGACTAGGAATTCCTTTAACAAGATTCGAATTACTGAGCCATGCAAGATGGTTAAAGCCAATGTGACCTAGTCTACGGTGCCAAAAGAACAAATCCTTAGATTCTAATGCCATAAGACACCTAATATGAGAGGTCGTTGAGTATGAAAAATCACCCTTAAACAAGTGACCAACTCGACTTATTTTGCAAACAAGATCACCAGATGAATCTAAGATACAACAAGATTTTTTTAAAAGTTCACCTCAAGATTATTGTCTACCAACCATAAAACCGAAAGCAAGTTATAGCTTAACTTAGTAACGAGCGCAACATCCTTTAAGATGAACTTGTCGTTAACGCGCACGATGCCTTTCGCAAGAATTCATCTTTGAGAGTTATCCCCAAAATTAATCATTTCATCACCAGGGGCACGAGTAAGGGAGGAAAACCATTATGATTATCTGGTCATGTGGCGAGAACAACCAGAGTCGATTAACCATACGTTCTTCTTCCTCTTGCGATGAACCTATAGAGTATGAACAGTCGTCGGTATCTTAGTACTGGGGTTAGACAATAGAGATTTAGGTATCCAGTATTGAGATGCTCGACAAACAGGAGCAAAGGTATGAACAGATAAAAATTTTAGTGAAGTATTAGCATTTGACATATTCCAATCAGTCTGTCGTTGAAAATCATGTACGACCATGAAGCCGTCTGACCTTCTCGGCAGAGTGGTTCTGATAACCGCTCGATCAAATCGTATGGAGGATGCTGGTCGTAAGTGATATGACTGACCACGTGAAACTGATATGGTCATCAACTGGTCTGAACGACCAGAAAACCCTAGTTGAAAGTTTTTGGAAGAGCTAGTCTGATGGCGAGGAACAACTATTTGAAATATTGTTCGAACACTCTGGTCCGACCTTGAGAGCCAACTGGTCAAGCGCCTAGACATCTGCACTGATTCGACCACTGGAAGTAGCTAGCCAAACATGCTTCTTTACCCTTTCTTCTCTTTCTTTGCTTTTCTAAAGCAGAATTGAACCAACTGTCTGTTTTTACCACAGTGAGTGTACATTGATACTTGATTTGATGAGTGGTCGTATCAGCTGACTTAACAACACTCTGTTTGGTAGAGTATTCTTTTGCAAAACCAGCAGATCTAAAAATGACTTGTTTTGGTTCCAATTCTACTTAACAATTTTCCTGGTTAGAGTACCTTAACTACTTTAGGAGGATTATTCCTAGCATGCTCAATAAAATTAAATCCCAGACCATGATTTTTCATATTAGTGTTTGACTTGTCTAGGATCATATTCAAATTCTTATTTCCAAAAGAAAACCACTCTAAAATCTTATTAAGGTACTTATTTTCTTTAAGCAATGTGAGACATAATGAGCATTTAACCGATTCATCCACAATCTTCTTAGAAGTACAAGACTGAACCATTTTCTCCTTTTGACTAAATCCTTGAGTTGTCTAGTCAATACTTCAATCTCAGAGTTAAGCTTAGGACAATTAGAGCAAGAAGTAGTCTCATGATAAAGCATTTGTTGAATTGACTCCTGAGAAGAATTTAGTCTAGCCTGAAGTAGATCACACTTAGAGCAAGCTTTGGGTTGAGCAGAAGGACTAGAGTTGAGCTTTTTAATTTCATCTCTAGCCAGTTTTAACTTTTTATCACAAGAGTTATGTGCCAATTTTACATCATCAAGTTTAACAGTTACGTCACCAAATTGTACCAAGATTGATGCATTAATTTTTCTAGCAGATTCGAATTTAGAATGTAACACTTGACACAACTCACAAGATTCATCATCACGGAGAGAAGCTCTAAGTCTATGAATTTTAGAGTTTAAGTTCTCAATAACAAGATCATGATTTTTAAGCTCTTCTGTATGTCTAAGCACAGCATGAGATAAATTGGTATAAAAAGGTTTTACCTCATCTAGATCACTGTATAGATCATCATTGTCGAATTTCTCACTGTTTGCTATAAAACTCATTCCAGTGAAGTCTTTCTCCTTTGTCTTTTTTCCATTCTCCTCCCCACCACTTGCAGCATCAACATCGCTCAAGTCAACCTTCTCAAGAGCTGAAAGTACATTGTTGACCACCTTGCAATATTTCTACTTTTTGCTTGAGGCTATCTTGAACCGAATTCGGCGAGTTGGAGCCTTGTCATCTTTGACTTCCTTGCTCTTAAGTTTTGGGCAGTTAAACTTAATGTGATTGAGCTCACCACATTCATAGCATCTGACAGGACCTCCTCTCCACCTCAATCTGACATTGTTGATCGCCTTTGTCACCCTGTTGGAGAGAAGTATGAGCTGCTCTTCTGAAATCTCCTCTAACTGTTCATCTAAAATATAGCACAAGACAGACAAAGAGTGATGTGGCACCAAGTAGCACTACTAGTTTGGTTAGTGCAGTTTTGAGCCAACAAGATGAAGCCAAGGGGGAGGGAACTAAGGATGGCGAAAGAAGAAAGAATGTAATCACTACAGCGCATAAAGAAGACAAGGAGAAGAACCATGCTAGCCGTAGGGAGAAAATCCTAGTTTGGAAGCTTGGGTTGGATGGAGTTATGCATATATCATGTGGGCCTAATCATGGTGGAGAGAAAGGGAAAGCTTGTTTGGCTTAAGAGGAAGACACAACATCAATCAAGTTTTAGTGCTTGCAGTTCTATGCACAATGTTCAAGAAGCTTTCAATGCCAATTCTGAGGTTTCTAGTACATACAAAACATATATTTAGAGATATAATGAAGTCTACTTTCCAACAAATCAAACGGTGCTTGATTTAGAGCTTCCTACACAAAGTTATAGTAAGATCATTGGATGCTACGCAGGCAGTTTGGGGAGACACGCGAGAGTTACCAAATATAAAGAGTCCAAGTATTGCAATGCATATGTACATAATATCCGACCACACCATGGCTTTTCAAAGGTTGAGAAGGATTCCTTTTTAGGTTACAAACAGATTTGGAAGCCCCTTAAACTAGAAAAGCAACGATATGAGATTTGAAGTCGGCTCGGAATCGGTTCGAGACAACCAGCAAGACCAACCTTAAAACACCTATAAATTTAACAAACTGAGTCCGATTTAGGTGTTCTTAGACTCGTTGGAAAGATAATTTAAAACCCCATACAATTCATGAGGTGTCAGCCTTAGAAACCTCCTGGTCGAAACACAAATTAACACAAACTGATGGTTCTATTTTAGGTACTTCCTTTTTAGTTCGTATTGGCGTAGGCTTTTTGTATTCATGTTATATTCAAGTTGGCCATACCTTTGGTGCCAATATAAGGTCAGGGCTTTAGCCCTATTATAATTTAGACTATCTATGATGTGATTTGGGGAATATAGACACCAGAAAATCGCCATTGTTTGGTGAACATTGTTGGTGTGTTCTTAAGATTTCCATCGAGAAATCGCTCTTGATGTGTTGTATCCAATTATGGTGCTGGATTCGGCTCACTAAAACTTTGGTTTCTCTACCTTTGTTTACGTACTGTGGTATGCATGGGAGAAGGTTTATCTCGGAGGTGTATGCTGTTCTTGGGTGCACAAGAACCCTAAAACAAGGAGGACGACCAACAAAGTGTATTGTGAAAGATCGGGCCAAAACAATATGGTTCAGCTAGTTGGATCCACATGAAAGAGACATTTGAAGAACTAGATGAACTGTTAGATTGGTTAGTCACTAAGCCTAAAGAACTAGTGCTATTTTTCCTGGCCAAGACATCAATCTCATGTGTTTTTATTTTGGAATAAAGATAATTCATGGTAAGGGATTCCTTGCTAATAGAATGATTGATGGTAGTGACTAAAACATTCCACACAGACATATCCAAAGAGTTCAAAAATCTATTGAGCATTGTCAGAATTAGTATATGTGACACCTACAGATTATAGATCACTACTAATCTTATTAAAGTGATCAAAAATAGCATCTACTGATTCTCCAGGTTTCATTTGAAATTTAGAATACTCCTTCTTGAATTGATTCTGATGAACATCTTTAACATATTTTGATCCTTCATAATAATCAGTTAGAGTAATCTAAATTTTATTTGCAGATTTAAGATAAGCAATTCTGACAAACTCGTTTCTAGCCTTAGCATTTGCTTCTACATTAACAGTATTCTCAATAGTAACGACAAAAGGCACTTCATATGAATTCTCAACTTTTTGCCAAATGGCATTACCCTATGCTTATAGAAACACCTCCATGCGTGTCTTCTAGTAGACACAATCTATTCCATCGAAGAATGGTGGCTTATCGGAGAATCAATCCCTTTTTGACGTCATTTCAACTTGGCTTTCATACCACTTGTAGGATCATATGGCACAATCAGAAGGAGGGGGTTAATGATTGCCTCCACTTCTTGACACGTGAAAATAAATCTCAAACTAGAAGAGAATAATATCAATTACCGTATGTTGATTAACCCCATTGTTTGATTGCCTGCTATGATCGTCTTTTGCACATGGTCGAATACGTCCTCAGTTTGTAAGCTTTAGCTGCTCAATCTCTTCGACCACTCAAACAAGAACCCGATGCTCAACATTGCATGTAGTCGAGCGTTTTCATTGCTTTAGCGATCACCAGAAATCTTTAACACATCACAAATCCAGATTGATTCAAGATGTTCTTTATTACTGGATTTCCATAGATTTACAAGGCGCCCTCACAAGCACCCCTAACAAACCTAGCACAAAATGCTTTCTCGAAGCTATCCCAGGTCACCTATATCCCTCACGTTAGCCCTTAACCTCTCCCTACTTTTATAGGATAACATCCAAACCGTGTCTGTCTCAAACACAAAGACGCAACTCCATCTTTTCCTCAAAACAAGGGACCCGAAACCTTTCCTAACGTGGGTTTTACCAAACTCTTTCTCTTCCAAGTTATGGACTCCATCCACAACTCCTAACACAACACGTGACGAATCCTCCAGGATCACAACTCCTGTATCTTCATCATGTCTCATCAAGTTTTGTGTTGAAGTCTCTAGGATCGCACCGCCCGTAGCCTCTCTTTGCATCACCACTTTTGATCCCCACATGCTCTACCGTTAGCCTGACTACCTTGTGTGACATCCTCAACCGTCTAGACCTTAGATATCCCAATGCTAGTCCCCGTCCTCCGCATCACCAACCATAATCGTCTCCACGTTCATCTGCACATGTAAAGATCAAAGAAATATTCTCTGGTATAAGTTCTTCACAACTCAACCGTCATCAGCACACATTCAAACCACACGCACCCTTGTCTATCCACAGACAAGAACCAGATCTTCCACGACCATCAATCAGGTCCTCTACGACCACACATTCCATTGTCCTCTACGACCACACATTCCATTGTTATCTAAACCTCCAACTTCAGACCACTTATTACAACCGCTAGATCAACAAGTACTCGAAAACTATAAGTACTCAGAAAATTCCATCGCTTCACTCAAAATACTCTAGAATAACATGCATCGCTACCGACCACAAAACCATTGAGTACTAACTACCAAGTACTGATCACATAAAGCAAACCTCTAACAACCAATTGCAATACCCACGACCACCCATCGCTGACCACGATCATGAAACCATGACTGTCGAGTACTAAACCATTCTGACTACCGAGTACTTCCCTAGTACTATAGCACTGACCATCAATCTTCGACCATCATGCACCAGCCAGTCATACCACTAGCTTAATACGAGTACTCGAAGTACTCGAGGATCACAAGAAATGAGGCACTCGTACCGACCACGAAATCTATGAGTACCAATTGTAAAACCTAAGGCAATCTATTGCAAAAAGCCTAAGACAACGACAACAGACTAATAAAAATCTACGAGTACCGATTACAAAGTCTATGACCATCGTCCGCTCGGACCAAAAACCACTCGTAGAAGAACAAAAACAATCGGAGATATCAAAACCGCTCGAACCCGACTGAAACCACTTGAAGCAATCAAAAACCATTTGGACTCGACTGAGATTCTCTTAGACGCAAATTTTAATAAAACCAAAAGTCAATTATTCATCATCAACACCATACACGACCATCGTATGGTCTCACAACCACTTATAAAACCAGGGCATACTTATCATTGCATATAAGACTCCATTTGGGCTAGTTTGGAAAACAGGGAGAGGGGAGGGAGAAGAGAGGTAGAGGAAAAGAGAGGTACAAGAGGCCACTCCGCCCAATTTGGGATGTCTGACAATGTGAAGATGCTTTGGAAGCAAAAATGGGCTATGAAGAAGACACGAACGTATGTATCCTGATAGTTCTTATAAGGATACTCCTGTACCACTAGAGTTTCTACGCCGTAGTGCGGTTATGATAACCCGGTATGGATCATTAAATCTACACATCCTAGTACCACCTCTCAGGATTACTACGTGCGGGAACTGTCAACCATTTAATGTGCTGAACTTAAAGCTAAGTTTATTTAAATTATTTCTTAAGAATAGCATACTGTCGCCAACTCAGAATACGACTGGGATCTACGACTGGCCTTAGTCGCTTTCTGGCCTAGCGACTGTACCCTTAGTCATGCCACTGCCTCGCGATTGAGCCCTAGGCCTTAGTTGCAGTTCCATTGCATGATTGGCCATCTAATTGCTAGGTCACCAGGCAATTGGACCCAATCGCGTGGTGACCTGGCGATTAGGCCCAACCGTGCGGTGGCCAAGTGATTATAGTTTATTTTTGGAAAAAATAGAAAAATGATTTATTTTTCTAAAACTTCTTTTAAATGATCTTTTTTATTTAAAAAGTCATCTTCCCGGTCAAGCACCGCTCTGCTCAATGCTGGTTTCAAGAAAAAGCAAGGCCAGTCAAGAGTATTCCTACGGGCTATGAAGTATGCACTACGCGCATGGTTGCCGGATGAATCGTGGGTAGTGTCCGACCAGTTCCAAGCGGAGACTCCAAGGATCGCATCTGGCCGAACAACAATTTGGAGACTGACTTCAAGGACAGCGACCGGCAATAACGACAATTGTCCTAGTCAACTTCTGCAGTGCCTACTAGTTTTATAATTTATATGCTTCTGGTAGCATAAAAATTTGAGAAAATTACACTATAAATCGCTAAACTTGTTGCCAAGTGTCACTCAGATCCTCAAAATTAAACTCAATTCATACATGAACTTGGAAAACTGAGCTTAAATGAAAAATTGTAAATAAAAGTAGAGTATGAAGCTGAAGTAGTTCATACGTAACTCTAAATGTAACTCGTTGCTTGCATATGCATAAGCCAGCTCATTTTTCTTTACAAATATCAATAATATTTTAGACCTTTTATTGGTCCTAAGATTCGTGCCCCAAGCCCTAATATCTTGTTTGAAATAAGTTTATTTGACCCTTCTAACTATCGTGTTTGTCTAAAAGTTAACTCTTAACTACCAAACTACCAAAACCTATTATATTACCCCATAAGACCAAAACCACCATGGTTTTGATGATGTGGACATATTGAACTAGCGTGGCTTTCACGTCAAGGTTCCCGAACCTTCTTCCTCTACTATGGCCTGCTGCTCTCGATACGAGGCAGCTATCCATGGCCTCAATCCTCACATCCTCGCGTGTAGCCATGGCCGTGATCATCCTTGCAGGTTGAGCACTGCTAGGTTATCGAACCAGGAGCATGATACGGCCGACAACGTGCGGCAGTAGCTCATGACAGGACTTGAGTGCCTTAGTGGCCTCACCAAGGTGCCCGAGCACAGTCTGCTCCTGTTAGGCATCCGCACGCGCAGCCAGGTGTTGAAAATGTGGATAATATTTTAATTCTAAATTTTACAAGAAGATAAATAGTGAAGAAGGCTACTTATCGTACTTCAGAAAATATACAAGAAAAATATTGTAACAAAGTCGTTCGATCATGCGAACGACTTACAGTTAGGCTTGATAAAAAACAGGATGCAGTGCAGACTTGATGTAGTGCAGAACGTAGATGAAATAGTGAAGCCAATGGTCACGCAGATGATCGCAGCCCAGAAACCTTATTGTCACCCTATGTAGGTGTTCTTTGCGGCAATAGTTCAGAGATATCGCTCACCCTCTTTCCCAGTACACTCCAAGGAGGAAGATCGGCGCGGTTTAGCTGCTCAACACCATAGTACAACTCTCCAGCGAGGAGGAAGAAGAATGGAAAAGAAAATTGGTTCTACTTAGGCCTGAACGTCTCGAGGTCCTTATAAGAACACATGACAATTACTCACCAGTAACTGACATCATTAACTCAATTTAAACCAATTAACTCACTAGTAACTAACATCTAAATTGTATTTAAATAGAACAAATGATCATGCAAAAATACGCGCATATGCGTGCTCACATAACCAAAGTCCTCCTAATGCCAACCACATGCCATGCATCCCATGTTACAAGGAGTGGCAAGAATTTCACCTTATAAATTATCTTCCCTACTCTTGGCTAGGTAATATGGTAGTACACTATGCGTATTAAAATGAGTTTTAGCTACTCAACACCACAGTATAGCTCTCCAGTGAGAAGGAAGAAGAATGGAGAAGAACATCGATTGTCCTTAGGCCTGGATGTCTCCAAGTCCATATAAAGACACTTGACAATTACTCACTAGTAACTCTCCAGGTCCTTATAAAGATGCGTGACAATTACTGATGCGGATATGCACGTGTCTTGTACTTTTCCGTTAAATATCTTATTCAACTGGAAAGAATTATTGAGCCGTATGAAATATGGCCAGGTGAACTCATTTCAAACTATATTTAATGTTGTTATTCATAAGGATGAAATACTACATCATGTTATTACTTGGTGTATTCTTAGGTTTGTCAATGGCAAAACAATACAGATGCAAAAGGAAGCGGATAACCACATTATGTGCCAAAGACATGAAGGAACAAAGCCCACGCGGATGGAGCCAACAAGAACGAAGCACATGTGGCTGGTTGGAACCCATGTGGAAGGGGGAAAGAAAGCCCATGTGGCGGGAGAGTATAAGGACGGAGCCCATGAACTTAGAGCACAAGTTTTAGACACTATTTTGAAGCTCAACTCAGACTTCCCACGTGCTCAATCCAAATCCAACTCGGATTCAACTCAGAATTCAATTCGGGCTCGGTTCGGGACAGCCTGTCAGGCAGTTACTAAAAAGGTCATAACTTTCACAAACGGAGTCCGATTCAGGCGTTCTTGTACTTGTTGGAAAGATATTTTCAAGGGCTACGCAATGGATCTGGCCCCAGCATCAAATTCGTCACGGATCAAAAGTTATGACTGAAACAATATGACGGCTGTAAAATCTAGTTTCCTTTTTTAAGAGTTCGTATCTAAAACCATATAGGGTTGAGTTGTACTAGGTTTGGGGGACTCTATGCACGTCCCAAGAGGCTATATAAGCCCTGTATTGGCACCCTTAGAGGGGGACCAAGTTTTATGCATCAGATTGAAACATAGCTATTGCTTGTTCTTTCCACACCAGAGTTCATGCGAGGACTTTGAGAGAGAATTAGGCGATCCATTATTTGTTTTGAAGATCAAGGTCAAGCCGTCGTTCCATTGGGAATTGGGGACTTGGCGTTCGTCGCTTGTGGTCACGCGACGAACAATTATCCGGTGTGTTTTGGGCGTATTCCGAAGAGTTGAGGGTTCGTGCATGGGCACGAGTGTTCAGCTAGCGACATCGTCTACTTCACATCAACTATCCACGGTTCCTCACTGAGAAGATCGGGACCCATCCCCATATCATATGGTATCAGATTCTAGGTTTACTCGGTGAGAACTTATTTACCCGTAGTTAGATTCGTTTTTCTGTCCTATCTTCCATTAAACCGAAAATTGCAATACCAAAAACCGTAGTTTAATCAGTTTAGTTCTTGTGCGTTTTGTTAAGTTTTCGTCCATTAGAGTTTTGTTTTCGTGCTGATACGTGTGTTTCCTTCGCGTAGCTTGATCTTTGTGTCCACATAAACCCTACAAAATTGTTGATTGAATTCCTCAATTAGCAACAAAAAGAGTAAATTGCATTTACTTTTGAATCCTAAATTCCTTGCTGTTCACATTGCTCTCAAGAGATCCATCCAAATTCTCTTTGGGGGAGAGTTTGAGATAGTATTCACTTCCTTCAAAACCGAAAGTTTGCTGCGGTTTGGCTTGAAAGAAACAAATCACTACTTGTGCCAAACCCTAGTGACCGAAAAGAGAGAATTTACTACAGTTGAGCTTCACTTATATCTTTTCATCAATTGAGACTAGCTTTTGATATTGCTGTTAGGGCTGTTCTTGAGTATTATTTACACTTGCTGAATTCTTGAATTTGTGCAAAGGGAAGAAAACAGTAGTTTGACCAGAAAAAAAAGAAAAGAAAACAAAAGAAGAAAGCCTGAAAGTTTCCTGCGATTTGATCAAGAAACAGTGAAAATAGAAAGTGTTGGCCAAAACTCTGTGAAAAAAAAAACCCTAGTTCATATTTTCAGCTTGTGCACTTATTCTCATAGAGCAATCTTGTGCCCTTACATTCATAACTATTGCAATTGGCTAACGTCTCTCCTTGTACTTAGTGCAAAACGAGCTAGTTATTCATCTCAATTTCAGATTGCCTTTTCTAGCTCATTTCCTTTGTTTGCATTAAGTCCCATTTATCGTTGCGTGTGCGTTCATACTTTTTGCTTTAACCAATTGGATCAGCACATAGGCAAATACTCTAGCTTGGACCATTACTTAGCTTTACAATATCTTGAATATCAGATTGCATAGGTTATACACACACCTGTCCAAGCTCCACCTACACCTGTTTGTGTACTCCCTTGCTCTTGGTTACGCTCATACATTACCGGGTTGAGGTCGTTCGCTGTCCCAAGTGTCGATTTGACGTTCTTGATTCACTTTGGAACGGTAAGCTTGCCTTGTTTTCAGGACAGTAAGTTGCAAGCATAGAGAGAGCTTTTGTTTTACTAACCCAGATGTAACCTCGCTTTTTGTTTCAGAGTTGTTTCCATGTCAGGTCTTGAGGAGGATCCACCTAATCCGGAGGCGCCGGTTACGTGGACCGAGTACACTCGATTGCGCGAGATGCTACAACAACAACTTCTTGATGGTAACACTAGCGTGCGCAATGAGCTCAGAAAAGTTAACAAAGGACTGAACCACCTCGGGAAGGAGGTTCAAGAATTGCATACGACCATCAATAATAACTTTCTGGAGCTGCGTGCCATGTTCGCACACTACAATCTACATGGGGGAGCACCTGCTAATGACACAAGTGTGCACGGTCCTCCAAAACTACATATAGCTCCCGAGATACACCACAACCCATGTGAGGAACAGAGCCACATCGCCAAATTGAGTGAGAGTGATAAAAAGAGTGAATTGTGTGATTCCACCATATGTGAGGTTGAGAGCATCCAAATTGAGAGTGTTAGAGAGATACCAAAAGAAAAGCCAGAAGAAGAAGATAGACAAAGGGAGGATGAATCTGAAACTAACATATTAATATCTACTTCTAGTGTTGTTTCTCATATTGTGCAGGTTGACATTAAAGATGAAGAATTGAACATTCAACAACCACCACCTTTGGAGGCAAATGAGGAGGAGATAACCACAAGACGGGATGAAGTACCTGCTGTCCCATGGGTGCATCCTTATAATTTTAAGCCCCCAACACCTACATCATCTGAGGAGGACGATAAAGGTAACAATAGTGGTGCTGAATTTAATTATGCAAAGGTGAGTAATTGTGAGAAGTCAAATGATCAACCGAACACTCCATGTTCCGAAATTTCAATGCTTAATTTACATAATGTGGAATTGATTACTTACAAAGAAGTTCTTACTAGAATATCTCCTAATGATTCTTTATGCTATATCATGTTTAACACTCCTAGTGAGCTATCTAGTGTGATTAATAAGGTTGCTGAAATTTCATGTTCAAAATCACTAGTTAGTACCCATGCCTACACGTATAAGTTCAATTTGATTGGAGATTATGGTGTAGATGACAAATTTTATGTTCATAGAATTTGCATTACATGTGATAAGCTTACTGACTTGAAATTACAAATTGTGGATAAACAATATTTTGCGCCATGTTATGATCATGATGAGATACATTTAAACAATAGTACGTACTGTTTAGAAAGATTTCACAAATCTAGTTGTTCGATTCTTGGTGTACAATCATGTAAAAAAAATCAGAGTAGCGTAGCTGAAGCATGGAAAACACTCAACATTTTCTTTCCCATATCTACACATTTAAATCTGATTTTGCTCATTAAGGATCTGTCCATATCCTTGGAAAAGTCGAGGACGACTTTCTTTTATGGGAGGGAGAATGATGTGAAAAATAATAATGCAATGCATACATCTTTTAGTCGCTGCTATATTCAACGGTTTGTGCAAAATAGTGAGAATGTCACAACAATTGACTCTTATATATACCAGGCATATGTGTTATTCTTTTCATTTACTACACCTCCAAAAGTTTATGATGATATAAGCAGAAGAAATATTGACGATTTAATATATATACCATGCATACACGTTGTATCCTTTGTTTAGCACAATTTCAGGCTATCAAAAGTCGAGGACGGCTTTTCTTGAAGAAGGGGAGGATGATGCGGATATGCACGTGTCTTGTACTTTTCCGTTAAATATCTTATTCAACTGGAAAGAATTATTGAGCCGTATGAAATATGGCCAGGTGAACTCATTTCAAACTATACTTAATGTTGTTATTCATAAGGATGAAATACTACATCATGTTATTACTTGGTGTATTCTTAGGTTTGTCAATGGCAAAACAATAAAGATGCAAAAGGAAGCGGATAACCACATTATGTGCCAAAGACATGAAGGAACAAAGCCCACGCGGATGGAGCCAACAAGAACGAAGCACATGTGGCTGGTTGGAACCCATGTGGAAGGGGGAAAGAAAGCCTATGTGGCGGGAGAGTATAAGGACGGAGCCCAAGAACTTAGAGCACAAGTTTTAGACACTATTTTGAAGCCCAACTCAGACTTCCCACGTGCTCAATCCAAATCCAACTCGGATTCAACTCAGAATTCAATTCGGGCTCGGTTCGGGACAGCCTGTCAGGCAGTTACTAAAAAGGTCATAACTTTCACAAACGGAGTCCGATTTAGGCGTTCTTGTACTTGTTGGAAAGATATTTTCAAGGGCTACGCAATGGATCTGGCCTCAGCATCAAATTCATCACGGATCAAAAGTTATGACCGAAACAATATGACGGCTGTAAAATCTAGTTTCCTTTTTTAAGAGTTCGTATCTAAAACCATATAGGGTTGAGTTGTACTAGGTTTGGGGGACTCTATGCACGTCCCAAGAGGCTATATAAGCCCTGTATTGGCACCCTTAGAGGGGGACCAAGTTTTATGCATCAGATTGAAACATAGCTATTGCTTGTTCTTTCCACACCAGAGTTCATGCGAGGACTTTGAGAGAGAATTAGGCGATCCATTATTTGTTTTGAAGATCAAGGTCAAGCCGTCGTTCCATTGGGAATTGGGGACTTGGCGTTCGTCGCTTGTGGTCACGCGACGAACAATTATCCGGTGTGTTTTGGGCGTATTCCGAAGAGTTGAGGGTTCGTGCATGGGCACGAGTGTTCAGCTAGCGACATCGTCTACTTCACATCAACTATCCACGGTTCCTCACTGAGAAGATCGGGACCCATCCCCGTATCAATTACTCATTAGTAACTGATGGCATTAGCTCAATTTAAACCATTTACTCACTGGTAACTGTTATTTAAATCTCATTAAAATAGAATATATGAGAGAGAATACATGGTTCTACATAATAAAAGGTGGATACGCTACGACACAACGTGGTCGTTTGTCGCAAGTCGCAAGTCACGTAATTTTTCATGCAAAAATAAATGAATACGTGCACACGAGCGAGCGTGTGTTTGTTTAACCAAAGTCCTCCTTATGCCATCCCTATGCCATTTGTCACATGTTGTAATGAAGGACTCCACATTATAAATTACCTTCCCCCCACTTAGGCAATATGGTACTAAACCATGGTTGCTTTTCAATTTGTATAGGAAATGGGTATCAATTCATGTGCCAATTTTTAATAATCCCCCACCAATTTCATAGCAAAAAGCAGAAAAGATGACAAGGATCACTGTACTAACGTGTTGCTAATATACCAATCTTTTGGTGTAAGCCCTATTTGGGTTGAACTTGCACCTAGAATAGTAAGATTTACCTTTTCGCAGCTGGTGAATTGACTACACCTTGAATTCATAACATTTTGTGATTAGACTCACTTGAAATCTCAATTGATAATAGGCTACCAATGAACCAGCCTAACTGGAGCACTATATAGTCATGCTTCCTTATCTAGTCATAAGCTTTCTAGAGAATACCGTGTTCTTGTGAATTGCGATCTCACAATTAGGCTCAAATATATATATTCATTTTAGGTATTATGTAGGCCATTATCTTTTCTCCTCGTTTGGACACTAGAATACATTAAAGTTTTAAGCCAACCTTCCATACAGTTGAGAGTATTTTATTTATTAGGACATATGTACAATTGGTATATACTCTCTTGTTGCAACATCAATTTGTTTTTCCCATTGCCTTAGTCACAGGGTTACCGATCAAAAAGGTATGGGTTATAATTGTAACTCAAATGGGCCGCATTTCCATGCCCATTGATGCGATAGAAATCACTTTCCGTGCTAGCTCAGCATGGCAGCAAGCATAATCACTGTACCAGCTCCACATAGCAGCCAATGTAGTAAGCATAGTCCATACACCCCGATGTGCCTACAGGATCAAAGCTGTTCGGTGTGCTGCCCGAGACATAGCCCACACAAGTCATGGATCCATATGCCACCCTTGCTCCTGCTGCAACACTTGGAGATAGGGTCATCCGAGAACTCGAGCAGTGGACCCCTTCGAGGGCAAGACAATGACCGCCAATGGCCTGTCGGCCCAACCGGGGTTGGCGACAGGGATAGGGCTAGGGGCATGGATAGGGGAGGGGGAGGGTGATGGACAAGTAGATCATTAGTATAGTGTGTGATATGTATCTAACTTTGCACCTAAGTATCGATGTAGATAATGGGATTGTTGTACTATTGCATGCTTTAATATTCCGCACATTATGGCTGCTTGGGTCCCTCAGTTAGCATTGCGACAATGGGGCATGCAATGTAATTTTCTATCCTACCTCCCCCAGTTAGCACCATGACACAAGGGGCTTGCTACATAAATCTTGCTATTACTACTAGACATTCTCCCCTACTTAGTGAGAATTGACAATAGCATGCCACCTCTATTTCATGCCGAATAGACAAACACTCTGACCAGTGCTTTTCAGACCAAAATGACAACACTCCGTTGTCTGCTTTTTAGACTGAATTGACCAAACCTTGGTTCCAGCATGGTGTATATCCATCAAATTGTGCCAGCAGCTTTTCAAGACCATAATATACTGCCTTTTTAGTCTGAGTTGACAACACACATTAGGTTTTTCCTGTGAACTGACAACTCACTAAGCTATCCTATACCCAAATTCCACTGGCGGACACAAGATCACTTTCATTTATCAAAATTTACTCCCTCAATGCTACATCCTAACTGCTTATAAAATTGGGGCATACTTACCACTGCAGACAGGACTCTATTTGGGCTAGTTTGGAAAACAATGAGAGGGGAGGAGAGGAGAGGTACAAGAGGCCACTCCGCCCACTTTGGGATGTTAGACTATGGGAAGTGTTGTAGGGGTGGCCTCTACCTAAACCCAGCTAGCCTGTTGAGAACTATGTACTAAGGACTAGTGGCCCTCGATCGAAGGCTTCGGTGTGAAGCTACGGTTGTAAAGACACTCCTTACGAGGGTACGTATATATATATATATATATATGATATCGAGTCTTGGGAAAGACCCAAGAGGTCATTTAGTCACCTAACTCTCCACTACCATACCTCTCTCTTTGTTTGGTCCGTAGCCACAACAGTTGGCGCCGTCCGTGGAGAGGACGAGAGCAAGCCTCGGGATCTCAAGGATGGCACCGAAGAAAGTTCCATCATCGGCGGCGAAGAAGAAGGAGGCGGTCGTGGCGAGGCCCCATGTCAGCACCAGGGCTTCGTCATCGGTGGTCGGGGGCAACAATGATGATGTTCATCGCGCGACCGTTGACCCCGACACCACCGACTCGACCATCGACCCCGCCACCGCCGACGCGACCATCGACCCCGCCACCGCCGACATGACCATCGACCCCGTCGCCGCCAGCGCGGCTACTGACCCCGCCCCGCACGTCGCACCCCACCTCGCCACCGGCACGACGGTCGATCCCGACGATACCGGCCGAGAGATAGGGGGTGGTGGCCCCGACCCCCGTCGAAGCGCTACCACCATCCCTACACCCGGTGCGGCAGCACCAAGCGGCCTCGCCGGTGACAGAGGCCCCGTCGTCGACGCCGGAGTCCACCGTGCGGACGTGATGGGTAACCCAAGGACACAAGCGGTGGTCGCGACTACCTTGGCTGTGCTACTGGATGCGCCCGTCGCTCCATCTACGCCCGCAATGGAGAACGCCCTACTGGTAGCCCTCGGCACGCTCTAGCAGGAGTTGGCAGATCTCCGGGGGGCCGTGCGAAAAATGCAAGAGACTCGGAGTCAGCCGACTCCGCCGGTGGTCGCGTTGGAGCCCGCGCCGAGCAGCGAGCATACCGCGACGCCCGTCTGCCTAGTCGCGCCACGACGGGTGGACCCGAAATCCCCGCTATCGGCGGGCCTACAACAGGAAGAATCTTCGAAAGCAAAAATAGGCTATGAAGAAGACACAAACATATATATCCTGATAGGTCTTGTAAGGATGCTCCTGTACTGCCAGAGTTTCCACACCGTAATGTGGTAACAGTAGCCCAATATAGATCATTAAATCTAGACATCCTAGTACTACCACTTGGCCTTACTACATGTGCGGGGATGTTCGCATAAGTGAATGCCACACATCAATATTTCACATTGCATGTTGCATTTGAAATAGCGCTGACTTTATCCATGCATGGCAGCCATAGGATTGTTGCTACTTATTTCAATGGATTGACTGTTTGGACAAGTGCAACAAAGTATTCATTCAGTAGAAATACACACTAAACTACGCAGTTGCGCCTAAGGTCTTCATTCGTTACAAACTTAACTCATCTAAGAGCAGGGAGGACAAAGGAAAGGCACTGATGATCCCTGATACCTCTAGTGCATCGAAGAATATTGTGGACTAGGATAGATTCGAAGAAGAACTTACAGTCGAGTATTGGGAAGCCCGCAAGAAGGCTCATGCCCAGAAGGGGGAGTAGGACACAACCTCACTGCAAGCTTGACTTGATTTTCATTGGTAAGTATTTTCCTTTCTAAAAAATGTGTTTGTATCGTATTTTCCTTTGCACATATCGTGCATGCCAGTTGTACCATAGGAATAACCAAGCAAACATATACACCTAACCAGACCTTATATGTCATGTAATTCAGACCTTCATGGTCAACTGTTATGCCGAGCTTGCAACCTTATCTTTGTTGCTCTATTCTCGTCTCGCTCAAACCGAATCTTACAAAATATTTTGTCAAATTTTGAGTTATTTGTGCAAAAAAAAACTTAAAAGGGGTTCAGCCACATAAAACAATAAAAACATCATTTATTTACAAACAATTGTAGTCAGCAAACTCGCGCTTTTTTACCACTAACAATTATTCACAAACAACTCTGCCAACCATTTAATTCACTAAAATTAAAGCTAAGTTTATTTAAATTATTTCTTAAAAAAATAGCCTACTATCACCAACTCAGAACGCGACTGGGATCTGCTACTGGCCTCTAGGGCTGTAAAAAAGCTCGAGGCTCGCGAACTACTCAAGCTTGGCTTGTATTAGACTCGATGCGAACTCGGCTCGAGCTCCAAACGAGCCGAACTCGAGCCTGATCTCAAACTCGCGAGCTTCAGCGAGCCGAATAGTTCGCGAGCTTAAATTTTTTTATCCCATCCCCGTGAGTCGTGACCCGCCGCGCACTCCCGCCCGCATTCCCCCGTCCGTCCGCACACTTCCCGCTCCCCCCGCCCAAAATTCCCCCGAGTCGCGCCCCCCACCCCTCCCCCCGCGCCTGATCTCCTCGCGCCCCGCGCGCAGCCGCTAGCGCCGCCGGCTCCTCGCGCCCCGCGCCCCGCACCCGTCCCCTCCCTCCTCTCCCCCGGCGCCACCTCCTCGCCCCGCCGCCCCACCTCGTCCCTCTCCCCCCGTCCCCTTCCTCTCCCCCGCCGCCGCCCCCCCGTCCCCCTCCTCCCCCCGGCGCCCCTCCTCTCCCGCCACCGGCGCCTCTCTCGACCGGCCCGCGGCGCCTCCTCGACCGGCCCGCGGCGCCTCTCTCGCTGCTGGCGCCCTCCTCGACCGGATCCGGCTCGGCCACGGCTCCCCCGCCTTTCCCCGCCGCGGCGCCTCTCTCGACCCGCCGACCGGCGCCCTCCTCGACCGGGTCCCCGTGCGCTCCGCCACAGTACTCCCGGTCCGTCCCCTCCTCTCCTCCCGAGCCTACACGAGCCTCTCGAGCTTGTCCGAGCTGAGCTCGAGCCCAGCTTGAAGCTCGACGGCAATCTCACGCTCGCTCGAGCTTGGCTCGTTTATAACCCTACTGGCCTCAGCCACTTTCTAGCCAACGACTGTACCTTAGTAGCGCAACTGGCTTGGGACTGAGCCCTAGGCCTTAGTAGCAGTTCCGTCATGTGACTGGCGAGCTAATCACTAGGTCAGTGTGCGATTGGGCCCAATCGCGCGGTGGCCCAACGATTGTAGTTTATTTTGGAAAAAAAATTTGAGACTTGGTTTGTTTGTCCAAAATTTTATTTAAAATGATTTATTTTTTAAATAATCATCTTCCTGGTCAAGCATTGCTCTTCTCAATGCTCGTCTCAAGAAAAAGCAAGGCTAGGCAGAGTATTCCTATGGGCTATGAATTATGCAAGAAAAAGCATTGGCGGATGAATCGTGGCCCAGCGATTATAGTTTATTTTTGGAAAGAAAATTGAAACACGATTAATTTTTCTAAAACTTCTTTTAAATGATCTTTTTTTTATTTAAAAAGTCATCTTCGCGGTCAAGCACCGCTCTGCTCAATGCTCGTTTCAAGAAAAAGCAAGGCCAGTCACAGTATTCCTACGGGCTACGAAGTATGCACTACGCACATGGTTGCCTGATGAATCGTGGGTAGTGGCCGACCAGTTCATCCAAGAGGAGACTCCAAGGATCGCATCTGTCCGAACGACAACTTGGAGAGCGACTTCAAGGATAGCGACCGGCAATAACAAAAATTGTCGTAGTCAACTTCTGCAGTGCCTACTAATTTTATTATTTATATGCTTCTGGTAGCATAAAAATTTGAGAAAATTATAGTATAAATCGCTAGACTTGTTGCAAAGTGTTACTCAGATCCTTCAAATTTAACTCAATTCGTACCTGAACTTGCCAAACGGAGCTTAAATGGAAATGTGTAAATAAAAGTAGAGTATGAAGCTTGTGGTGCTCATTTTGGCTTTTAAGCCCGGGCTTATGGCTTATTTTACACTGTAGTAATTTTTTTTTTGCACCGTTGCTGCTGTTAGCTTTTTCAGGATAATTAAATTTAAAAAATAAAAAAGGTTATATCATCACGGACAATGTAAAGGAATAAGGGAAAAAAAGAAAATGTAAAAAAGCTAAAAAACGAGAAAAGACAAAATTAGAAAGATAGACGTCAGAAGCCAAAAACTGAATCTCTAATGAACTCTAAATGGAAATCTGACTCGGTTGTACATGCATGAGCGAGCTCATTTTTCTTTGCAAATATCAATAATATTTTAGACCTTTTATTGGTCTTCATATTTGTGCCCCAAGACCTAATATCTTCTTTGGAATAAGACTATTTGACTACTCTAACTATCGCGATTGTCTAACATTCAACCTTTAATTACGAAACTGTCAAAACCAGGTGTATTACCCTTTAAGACAAAAACCACTATGCTTTTGACTACAGGAGGGAGTTAGGCCGGGTTATTCTGGGCCAGCTCAGCACGGCCCAAGCACGGCACGAACAGCGGGCTGGGCCAGGCCTAGAAAGCCGGCCCGTTGGGCGGAACAGCATGGCATGGGGAGCACGGACAAGGTGATTGACCAAATGGCGCTATATTTGTTTTTGCATGTAACTATTGATGATTTCATTGTTCTTCCACTCTGTTGATTTGAGATTTAACAGATATAATAGCAGTTCTAAACTTAAGAATCTTCCTAACATCAAGGAAAGGCATACTTGCTATTTTCACAGTCTCTCTAGTAAACTCTTAGTATCTATAGAAATATACAACATACAATACGGTTTCATTCCGTATATGCCTACATTTGGCAAGCACATATGTATGCCACAAGACTAATATATTGTACGCATGTTATTTTTCCCTTGAAATATTTATATGCCTATATTTTTACGCAACTAATTCAATTTATTGCCGCCACCACCATTATTGCCGTCGCCTTCATCGTGTATAGTTACTTTGGGCTAGGCTTGGGCTGACACGGCACGAACGCTAGTACGACGGGCTTTGGGCTATGCTTGGGCCTGGTCGAAGGCAAGGCGGGCCAACATGGCATGACACGACATATGACTAGACCGAGTCGGCACAGCATGATACGGCTCGAAGCATAGTGGGCTTGAGCTGTGCCGGCATGGCATGGCCCAAGACCCACCTCTACTTTTGACTATGTGGACATATTTAACTAGCATGGCTTCCACATCAAGGTTCCCGCCACCCTTCTTCCTCTATTGTGGCCTGCTCCAGTCGACATGAGGCAGCTCTCCATGGCCTCAATCCTCACATCCTCATGTTCAGCCATGGTCGTTATCACCTTGCAGGTCAAGCACGACCTGGTCATCTAACCAGAAGTGTGAAGGGGCCCACAATGTGCGACAGCAGCTCCTGATAGGACTTGAGCGCCTTAGTGGCCTCGCCGGGGTGCCCCAGCATGGTCTGCTCCAGTTGGGCATCCGAACGTGTAGCCAGGTGTTAGAAATATAGGTAGTATTTTAATTCTAAATTTTACTAGCAGACAAATACAGTAAAAAACTAATGATGTAATAAATGAATCTAACAGTAGGATACTCATTATACTTCAGAAAATACACAAGAAATATATTATAACAAAGTGAATCAATCATGCAAACAACTTACAATTGAGTTTAATGAAGAACAGAAGCAATGTAGGCTCAACTCAGTGCAGAATATAGGTAAAGTAGTGAAGCGAGCGGTCGCACAGATGTACGATGTCTAGAAACCTTATTACCACGCCGTGCAGGTGTTTTCTGTAGCAACAACTCGTAGATACCATCACCCTCCTTCTCGGTGCACGTCGAGAAAGAAGGCCAGTGCGATTCAGTTGCTAAACACCATAGTATAGCTCTCCAGCAAGGGGAAAAAATAATGAAGAAGAAAATTGGTTGTCCCTAGATATGGACATTTCTAGGTCCATATAAAGACATGCAAAAAGGCTATCATGATAAACCACTTCAAAAAGACGGTGATAAAGTCATTCCATTTGCTTGTTCTGAAAAAATCATAAGCCATAAGCAAAAAAGAATGGAGCCTTAATTTGTGTTCCCCTCATTTGAAGATGGCTAGCGCCCAAACGTCCAATCTTGGTGCTAGGATCAGACGCCCAGGATAGTCGCTAGATCTTACTTAACATCCTATTTCATAGCCATCCGTTCTCCCCTTGGATTGGTACAATAGATTTGTAGCGATTGCAACAACATATGTCTAAGCGTGCAATAAAATCTCTCTTGGTTTGCAACAAAGTTATAGAAAGAAAACCACACAAGAAACCACCAAACCTGTTGCAACAAAAAATAGTCACAAATAAGTAAATCTACCAAAACAAATAGCTCTTGCTACGAAGATTTGAGAAAGGCAAATTGTAACAAATAGAAACACTTCAGTCAACAAATCAAAATGCTATCTGCAACAAACTCCTCTTGTGGCAAAATTTGAGAAGAGATGTCGTAACAAAATCAAATACTTCATGAAACAATTGGAGAGAAATGTTGCAACAATTTGTAGAAACATATGTAACAAAGTACATCGGATGAGGAGGGTATGCAAGTGATGGCCACAGCGGCTAACTTGGTGTCTCATTTCAGCTGATGACAATGCCTCATCACTGGCCATCCACTCCCCGTTGCCCACCCCCACCACCTCTGGCCTCAACCTTACCAAATTCGATGAGCTCCAGTCACTCCTCGCAAGGGAGACATTCGCATGAGCTCTAGTTGTGGACAGCCTAGTCGAGCACGAGTTGTGATGTGCTTTGACTGGTGGATAGAGGGGGAAGGGGATGTAGGTGCAAACTCTTGACCGCCACAAGGAGCATGGGTGGCGGTGGTTGGGGCTAAGACCTGTGGGAGAGCTAAAAAGGAATTGCCAAACTACTATGAGGGTGGATAAGAACAAAAGAGTGAGATAAAACTTATGTGATGATGGTCAGACCTCCATGCTCTCACGTGCTGTTTGGGTATCCCACTCCTCACAGTCCAGAGTCTACTGATCGTGTAGGTGGATCTCCCAATCTATCCATTTGCAGTAGGCGCATAGCAGATCCAGAGACTATGGGAAGAGGGGAGAGCTTGTTAGTGCGTGCCATATAAGAGAAGCCGTAGGGGAATGTACTGTAACCCGTTCTTACTAGCTGTTGGTAGCAGGCCGTATCCCAACACCAGTAGGGATAGTCCCAGACGTAGTTACCGCAATCCCAGTAACACATACCCAAGCTCAACTGCTCTTTGGACTTAAAGAACTTGCATGCACCCCTGTACAAGCAGAGGGGGGGCATCTCCCCCACAGGCGGGTCTTCCAGTGAATCCTCCGTGGGAATGTTGAGGTATGGATTGGGGTTAGAGGTACGGGGGGCTTCACTTTGGGGAAGTGGCCTCCTAGCATGCTTCACTTGTTTGTCCTGGGCTGCAGCAGCCCTTGCAAGTCGGGTGATCTCCTCCTATTGTTTCTCCATACTAGCGATGTAGTATTGTAGTCGTGGTGTAGAAAAACATGCTACGGAAGGGGTAGTACTTATATGCTAAGCCAACGTGGCGTACGCTTGACAAGTCCAATTTGGTTTGGGCAAATTTGTGTTCGCGAGGTAGCAGCACATCGGACAATTCGTGAACTAGTGTAGCGTCACATCGTTGCACAAAGCTGCCCTATTTAGTCTTATCACTAAGTAAGGCTATCTCATTTGGTCTTATCACTGTGCAAGACTATCTCATTTGATCTTCTTACTATACAAGGCTATCTCGTTTGGTCAGGTCAGGACACCGCGCAAAAGCTATCTCATTTGGTCTTATCACTACGTAAGGTTGGCAAATATAATTAAAATACAAATGAAATTATAACCTGATAGTATTTTTACTCTTAATAGCACTACACACACAACAAGAAGTGGTGTTGCACTTCATGGACTAACACTACAAATGAAGTTAAAGTTCGCAAATAAAGTTACAACATGATAGTATTTTTACTCTTAATACCACTACACACACAACAAGAATTGGTGTTGCACTTCACGCCGGTGTTCCTACTCATTGGTAGATGCCTTGCATCTTCTCGCAGTGTGTCCTTCCTGGCCACAGCAGTTGCAATGTCTACCCACCGCTTCAACTTTCCCTTCATCCATATCGTTTCTAATGCGACGACTCTATCGATGATCCTTCCTATCCTTCAAAAGGTCCAGATCCATAAGTCAATGCAATATCAGATGTGGCAAAGTTACCCACAACCCTGAAGCCTCTTAGCTTGCCACACCACACCTACAACACCCTCTCTTTCATGAATTACTCCAACATGAAATTCGATGGCTCCATGTTGATAGTTCCACAAGCGGTAAGGACATGAGAGCATGGCTTGTGAAGAAGCTTTGGCTTATTGCATGTGTAGCTACGTTCGTTCATATAATATCAAATGCATACCTCGTTGGTAACAAGACATCGAGCAATCACAAATTTGGCTTTGTCCTAAAGGAGTATGTCAAAACAATGCTCCGTATTGCCCATCACGAAAACTGTGTGTGATTGATCCTTCTCAGTGTTGGCTTGCATGTACACTATGATCCTATGATCTTCAAATAGTACAATGTATGTGGGTTAGCTGCATAAAGTGCTACATTTGCATGCCTTTTCCTGAAATATCTGATTGTATCTTGCAAAAACACCTTTGACGATGGCAACAAGGGGCTGAGAACGGACGGATCTAAGAACCCAGTTGTACACCTTCTCAAGGTTAGTGGTTATTATGCCATACCTCGCATCGTCCATGTCATGCAACAAGTACCACTTCTCCAATGGCTTGATCTCAATCCAATGGGAGAAGCACTTAATATTCCTCGAGGTCCTCCGCATCGCACCAGAAGGGTCAAGCTTCGGCAATGGTGCTAGGCGTTCTAATTGTGCCACCCAAAGAATGGCCAGCTGCTTGCTCCTCTCGACGATGTGCTTCCTGGTGTGCTCCTCCAATGTCGAGACCTGAATATGCAAATCTGGACTCTCTGTGTATACTGCACTAGTCCAGAATCACGCTAGTGCACATAGTCAAACATAGAGGTAATCACAAGCACATACACGCTAAAATAAAGTAAAACCTCAAATAAAGATAAATATCAAAGGTACGACCTTATGGTCAAGCTTACAAACTCACTACCTGAAAGGCTTAACAAAAACTAGCAGCGAAAATCCAAAATAAAGCGTAGCGGTCAATCGACAAGCCCACAGGCTATTGAGTGGAGAACGAAGCCTAAACCGCGTAGTCATCAAAGTAGCCTCCTTCTGGAACCTCTTGCTGGTGGTACTCCTCTTTCTCAACTGAGCAACATTGGGTATAAAGCCGTAAGTATATTGGTACTTAGCAAGTCGTTTGTAACAAATGAATGCAATATAGTATGCAAGTCTTACCAAAAGATGGCTGAAAGGTTAATTTGCATAAAATGACATTTGAAATACAATAAATAGATTGAAGGCGAACGTTGAGTAAAACAGTAATAAATAGATAATCAAAGGAATTGAAATAAACCACTTATAGACCTCCCATCCATAAGCTAAACCAACCGCTTATGGACCTCCCATCCATAAACTAAACCAACAGTGAATTAACCGTTCACTGTCCAGCCATAAATCCACAAGTTTTCAGAAATAACTATACCTCGTGTGAAATCACTGAGCATTGTCCATGACCGAGGATGCGGCTATTCGAATAGTTTTACATTCAGCAGAGGTTGCACAACTGTACCCACACGATGTGATAATCTTCACAACAAGGCCTTTACAAAGTTCAATCACAACTCAATCCCGCCCGCTAGGGTTTCGCATCACACCCCCCTTGCGCTACATGGAAATCAGCAACCATATTCATCTCAATGGCAAGATTAAAGTTGAAACCTCCCAAATTAGTCAGCCAGGTCTATTCCATACTTGACATGTGGTTTGCACGGTAAGACACAGATCAATGGCGTACAAAGTTAAGTCCTTAAGTGTACCCGGGCGAGACTACTACATCCCTCGAAGCGAATCCATGCTTCCCCCTTTACTGCACGATCACCCGCCCGAGTGGAAACCAAGTTTGTATATCCACCGCCAATGACGCACCAACGTCATGGTCCAAATTTTATAACTGTGGCTCCAACCACGATTCAGTATCTCATTAAGTCAAGTTAATTAATCACATGTGATGATAAACCCTTTCGCAAAATAAGCAAGGCTAAGCATTCTAATCGTACCAACCCATGTGATAATTACATAGCATCACTAGTCAAGATCCCCAACCTATGGTGATAATGGCATCATGATATTCCAAATTATCAAGGTGGGAAATAATCAAATAGGAAAAATAACTACTAGGTACAAGAGTTGTATAAAAGTAGCGATGCAAGATAGTGAAAACCAAAATAATTAAATAATAGATTGCAAACTGATTTTAACATGATCAAAGAACACGACTTGCCTTGATTATGCTCAGCGAGGTACTCTTGGTCTTCGGGCGTAGCTCCTGCTCCTCCGGAATCGGAATCTAACGAGAGAGAAAACGGCCAAAACAATAAAAACACATAAAATGATAAGCAAATGAACTCCAAAAATCATGAAACTATAACCAACAGCTAGAACTCAATTTTAGATGAATTTAGAAAAAAGAACGAGGTCAATTGGAACTAGGACAGAGGAGGACGGGCTCTCGGAAGTTTGAATCTACTGGAAATTGCTGAAATTCGAAGAGAGCACTGTTTCATGGGCTCGGTGCATGGATTGGACGGTCTACGGTGGACTCGGTTCTTTGGAACAGTGCCCCTATGGTCAGACCATCTCAGCTGGTGTGGTTGACGTGGCGCAACGAATCGACCGACAAGTGGCATAACGATGGGGTGGCGCGCTCATGTGGCAGAGCTAGCTCGGGTGATGTGGCAAGTGGGACGGCGGGGTGAGGTGCTCCTTGGGGCTGCGGTGGTGACTTATGTGGCACATATGTGTCCACACTGGGCTGAGGTGGCTGCCACCGGGATGCTGACGGCGGCGCGATCAACAGCCGAGGTAGGTCGTCACCGGCGAGGCAAGCGGCGGCGGTTCGGGCTCCAGCGAGGTCGGCGCATGCGACAGCAGGCGAGGGTGAAATTTCCTAACAGCTTGGATCTGAAGGAGAGGGTCGGCGTGAAGCTTTCGTCAGCATCCATGGCGGCGGGGCTCCATCGGCGAGGATGCCCGGTGAAAGGGCAATGATGGGCTTCGGCGGCCTATGCAGAAGGTTCCCAAGGGTGCTGTGAGGCTAAAGGTGTGGGCGAGGGGGTCGTTGGCTCACTGGGGCGGCCGGCAGCGAGCTTTAGGCGGCGGTCAGATTGGGCGCCCGTTGGGATCGGTCATGCGGCGGTGGAAAGAACTCGGCGAAGGGGCTCGGAGGGAGTGCTTGGCGAGGTGAAGCTGTAGAAGCCGTCAATGGCGGGAAATACTCACCGTGACCCGCCCAATTTCTCGCCAGAGCTCGGGTTGAGCGGCGATGGAAATCGGTTCTCCCCTACGGCTAGGGCAGTTTCTGGGGAAGGTGTTGGCTAGGGCGGGATGGAGGCGGCTCGGGTGGAGGTGTGGCGCGTTGGGGTGGCTCTTAAAGGTGTCAGGAGGCGTGCGGGGGCCGAACTCCTGGCGGCGGCGCGGGACATCTCCCGATCGGACACGGGAGAGGGGAGCTCGGGTTGAAGACAGCCAGGCTACCCGTGGGGTCCACTGTCCACAGTGGAAGAGGGGAGGGGGCGGGTGGACGGCTTGGATGGAGTGGGGGCGTGCGGCGGCAAGGGATCGCCACCACATGGCAGTGCGGGCGGGAAGGGGATGGGCCGGTTGGCGGGGTGAGGAGACGGGCCGAGGAAGGCGGGGAAGTTGGGCCGGGGGTGGGAAGGCGGCTGGGCTGGTGCGGCAACAAGGTGGGCCGGGGAAAGTTTGGGCCCAAAAGAGGTTTAGGGCTTTTCCGATTTTTCCTTTTTTTCTGAAATTCAAATAAATTCTCAAGCGCTCCAGAAAATAGTAAATAAATTCTAAAAATTCACCAAAAATACTAGAAAATTCCTTGAGACACAAGGAACTCAAATAAAATATTTTTAGCTTATTTTAAAATTTATTTTAATCATATTAAGTTTTTTAATTTCTAAAAATTCAATTTAAGCTTGATTAAAATTCCAGAAATTAATTTTTAAAAATAGGGTTTTAAAAACTCCAAAAAAATCAGGATGTTACATCCAACATCTCCGATAGCACATCGAATTTATGCTGCGGTCTTGTATAGCTAGTCTCTTAAACATCTTCATCAATAGTTGCTGCGAAAACTGCTTGAAGAAATTGGCCCCTAGATGGCAAATGTACCATCTATTTCTTATGTCTAGCCTTCATCATCCTAGAGTGGCAATCATAGATTATATAGACATTAGGATGTGCCCTAATTACTCCCTTCTTCGGATGTTGAAGGAACTATAATCAGCTGTCGAAATTCTCACTTTTGATGAATGCAATGGCCAAGGGCAGAATTTGATTGTTGCTATCAATACCAATTGCTGTTAGGATCTGCCCCTTGTATTTCCCTATTACAAATGTCCCGTCGACTGAGATCACTGGTAATATATGCTTAAAAGTGTCAATGCAGGCATCGAAGGCTAAGAAGGCCCTCTACAAAACCAAGTAACCAAGTAGTCTTCTGGATGGCTTATCCTTCACAGCAATGTATGTGTCCGAGTTCCTGTCCTGCAGAGGAAGGTTATCGTAAGCCATCTTGAAAGAACTGAGCCTCTTTTCCAAAACCTTCTTCTTTGCACACTATACCATGCCTGTGGCATGGGACCTTTGTCCTCATTGGAAGAGTCATGACCATCATTTTCTAAAGCTTCCTCTTTGGCTTAGGCTATCCGGTCATCGATCTCCATCTGACTCACAATGCTATCAACATACTCCCCTGTGTTCGCCTATCTAGTGGGCTCAGCTTGCGTAGTGCAATCTTCCTGATCTACCTTAACAACATCTGCATTCGCCTCTAGGGTGGGCTTAGTATATGATGTTAATTTAATCATGAAATTAGCGATATGTGATGCTCATACATCTTTTGCGTGATCTATGTCCTTTACACATATGTTAGCCTGCTGCTTTTATCTTTCCTTTTCTACTGTGTAATTACATAACAGCATGGTAATACTGACAAATATGGAGACGACGGAGCGGGCGAGGGGGGACGACACAGACATAACGATATCAATATGGATGAGGGAGCGCGCGAAGGGGACGACACAGATAGAGTGATAATCTTGCAAAGGACGCAGCGAAAAAAGAAAGATAGCAGCAGCGGACTAATATATGTGCGAAGGACAGAGGTCACACACCGCAAAAGATACCTGAGCATCGCATATTGCTAATTATGATTAAATTAACATGGTAAATTCGAAGCTCATAAAATTTCCAAAAAATTACACAATTAGGTCAACTATGTTAGAAGGCTTCATATAAAATTTTGTAATTTTTAGAGCTCATTTGCTGTATGTAACAACTCCTAAAAATATCAAAATTATATAAATTGTTGACCAACATTTATAGATGATAAAATTATACAATGAAGTATGTTATGTAGGGAGGCTGTGTATAAAATTTTGTAATTTTTTGAACTCATTTGCTATATTTAAAAATTCAAATAATTAGTATACAAAAAATAATTAAGGCATATTATTAAGCTGGCTAATTAACTGGCTTAATTACTTATCATCCGGTGGCGGGGCGGCAGGGGCACCTACTGTGTGGTGGCAGGGTGGTAGGCCTTGGCTGCCCACTGGTCGAGCGAAAGGCCACATGCATCACCTCTACGGCGCCGCCGCCCGACCACTGGGCGTTAAAAATGCTATTTTTGCTAATATGGCACGCATACAGATATTTTTGTAATTACGGGTTGTAACAATGCTATATATGCTAAAAATTCTCAAATCAACCTTCCTTTGCCCAAGAACCAATAAAATGTATTTCTATTTTTCATGTCCAATCCTAGATACCACAATTTCTAAAAAATTTAAATAGGTAACTAAACTTATCTAGTTCCTTATACACGAGTCTATCATTCTACTTCAACAATTGTACTGGAATGATGAATACCTTGAGCAGGTAGAAATAGAAAGAATTTTGCTAAAAAGGAAAAGGGCTTTCTTTCTAAAAGAAGAAAGATGCTAATTTGATTAATATCAGGAGATCGAATGAGTTTATGCTTCACTAATTGAATGATAAATGACTACAAGCGAAGGAGATAGACGGTTTAAATAAAAAAAGACCCAAAATTTCAAACATGTATCTAAAATCACTGGAAAACTACAAACAAAAATAGTGAAAATTAGCTCGTTAGGAGCCCATCCAAGATCATTGTAGACCCAACGAATTAGTAGTTCCCAACCGCGGGTGGAGTGAAATCCAACAAAAAAATCAGTAACTAAAAGAATACTAAAAGCTTTTATTGAGTCATTTAAGTTATAGAAGAATTCCTGAACCCAAGAATTCAAAATGACAAGTTCCTCTTTACCCAGAAAAAAAGAACCACTTAGAATAGCCAAACAGATTATATTTGTCGAGAAATGCAAAATGATATGGAGATGATCCTCATTATCTATTTTGGCCAATTGTATTATTTCCTTGTGTATTCCTATAGGAGGTTTTTGTACATGTGTCTTCGGTTTCTCTTTTATCATTTCGTCCAAGAGAAAAAGTTCTACGAAACTCTCTTTTATCATTTCGTCCAAGAGAAAAAGTTCTTCTAATTCTATGAATCTTTCTAGAACCTTTTTCTCTTGAATATCAGTTAAGAGAGTTTCGGATTGCCTGGTATTCCACCAATTCTTAATCCAAAGTTCCAGACATTTGTTAAAAGAGAAAGATACCCCCCAGGGCAAAAGTACGATAAATACAAGATATAGGAAAGAAGGCAATGCTTTCTTTTTTTTCATTTTTGATCTGCAAATTGAGTTGTTAATGAATCCGCTTCATTCGCTGACTCTATCTCATTCGCTGACTCTATATGATATTTCTTTTTCTTTGAAGCAAAAATTCTATAACAAGGTTTGAGACCTTGTATCTATTTCTCTTTTTTGTATACTAGTGGAATTTCATTGCATTGGGTTCTTTCTTAGATCTAGATGGAGTGGAATAGAGAAATAGAATAAAAAAAAGCGCTTTCGGATGAAAATGGAAGAATATTATGCCATATATCTCACTTGGACAAAACAAATTAGAAGCAATTTTCTCTTATCCTCGTTTGTTCCTTCCTTTAGATAAATACTCGAAAATCCCCTTACAATAACGAATCCAATTTTGAAGGGACCTCCTCCCCGTGTTGAGAAAATACATTTCCGATTCGTCTTCATTCAATTCATTTAAAGAAAAATTCAATTGATACTCAAAATACTTCAATTGGTACACGCAAGAAATAGGCCAATTCGGCAGCTTTTTGTTCTATTTCTCGTGGAGTAAAAAACTTCTCATCAGTACGAGTCAAGGGAATGACCCCCTGGCCCCGGATTTCCATATAAAGGATACGACGAGGATAAAGACCCTCTTTAACCTGAATTCTAATTGATTGGATATCCCGCATAAGGAATCGAAGGACTACATGATGCTTTATTCCGGGGAATCCCTAACAAAAAATGCGCACTGTTCCCTCTCTTCTATCGAAATGGTCATAACAACTATGTACATTGCACAAAATTGTGCACAACAAATAGAGGCACTGCAGCTTTGGGGATGAGGCTCAACGGAAACCCAATTTATACATGGACTGGCAGACAAGCATTTGAGATTTTTGCAGTTCATGTGTTATGATTTCTCCCGATCACCACCCTCCTGGATCGGCAATTTATGCATTTGACTTATTTGGTCCTTTTTGAATGCAACTTACGCGGGCCAATACCAACCTAGATCCGGAATCTTAGGAGGTGTTCAGAATGACGGTGTCTTATGGTTTTTTTTATTGTAACTGACTTATTTTTTTACTATACCTGAGTTGGCTTATTTGGCATAATTAATTTTTAAAAAATAAAAATAGAAAAAAAATATGTCAGCCCATCACAGATAATACAAAGGAATACGAGAAAAAAACAAAAAATCTAAAATAAAAAATGATCACAAAAGGACAAAAAATAAACAATACAAAAAAAAAACGCCGAATAAGTTGAGCGCTGCCTTAAGGGGTTGGAAGGGATGGTGCTGATTCGTTACAACATATCGGGGCCAATACCATCATGGATAGGGAACTTCCAAGACAATGCTTTAAGTGGTAAACTCCTACATATGTACAACTGAAACTAGTATCTTGTTATAATTTAAAAATACCAACTTATAGAATAATCAATTTTTTGAAAAGATTTCTAATATTTGAATAGTTGTACAACTAGTGGACAATTTTTGCTCTTGTGCCCATTATTTAACTTTTTATTTTTTTAATGATCCTCTGATTTATTTAACTTTTATTCAGCAGACCTACATTTTCTCATAGACACTAAAAAATGTTCAAAAAGAATATTGTCTGTAAGCTTAACAAAATACCTGAAGTATTGGTTGTTTACGTTATTTTATCTTTAAAGCTCGACATCATTTTTCTTTATTGAAACTTTTGGTGATCTAACTAAGATATATACATGTATTCCTATTTGGAAAGGAATTACGAACAGATAAATATTAAGACCATTTGATAGCGGAGTGGTATTGTAAGGTTTTGCTTTGAAATATATGCAATCTTCATCTTTAGTATCATGAAATGCTATTCTGGTTCAGGTCATTCTCACTTTCATTGAATAGGCATTGTTCGATCTTTAGCACTTTCACTAGTGCTCTCCTTTTCCATGCAGGCAAAATTCCAAAGCATTTGTTCTACCATCCAGTGTTACAAGAATTACGTCTGTGATATACACAATATCACAGACGGTTTTTGTTACGAACCGTCAGTGATATGAATCATATCACAGACGGTTTTTAATAACAAACCGTCTGTGATATCGTTCATATCACAGACAGCTCAGTCTTTGAAACCGCGGTTTTCAACAACGAACCATCTGTGATAGCAATTGTAACAGCAATTTTATTTACATTTTTTGGCTAGCCTCAGGATATGCTAGCCATACCCTCTTAAAGCAAGTAAGCAGATTACTGATAATGACACATAAGTTAATTGCAACTCAAAGTGAATTACGAATGTAACAAACGGCCAGCAGATCACATACATATATAGAATGAAAATCGTTACATAGATCTAAGAAATATTTTAACATCTAATGTTACACATATTATATAGAATGAAAATCATTACAATTGAATCCAATGTTTCAACATCTAATTATCACCATTGCCAGGGTAGAACTCTCCAGCCTTGTTTATGACCTGTGCTACTAGGACTTCGGAGAGTTGTCTACGAATTTCGACGAGTTGGTCAAGATCATATGTACTTTCGTCGAAGTCCACCCGCTGTCGCTAGGAGTAATGTTAAGTCATTAATTAGCATGTGTGTGTATATATATACATATATAATCAGAAAATAATAATTATTGGAAGGACCTGACAAACCTCTGGATTATTGATCTTAGTATCTATGATTTCCTTCATATGGCGGCAAACGTAGAATCCACATACGTTGCCCTGTAGCTGCTGGTGGCACTGCAAAAATAAAATTACGTACATAAGTATTGTCAATTCTAGAGGCATTATAACAATGTGTGATATATGATTGTTGTGTTGTAGCAGGTACTGCAAATCGCGTGTTGTGTCGTAGCGTGTCACTGGATTTGTTGTGTCTTCCTACTTAGGCAACATAAGCGGCAAACACCCTACGTGATTCAAAAATGTTTGCCTCGGCCATTGCAAACAAAGGAAATATTACAATAGAGTTATGTATGGAGAAAATGAGTTTACCTGTTAATTACTTCTTGCACACGACTAAAGTCGTGGTTGCTTCTAAGTAGGCAATCAACGTATATTATCTTGCTCCACTTTGGTACAATCACAATCAAAATCTAGTGTTGCCTAGTCATGTGTGTCGTCATAGTGATTAATCCTAAGTTCATGCTGCATGTAAAGTACAAATGAAACATGTGTGGCAACTAGTGAAGCACTTACCCTTGATTGAAGGGTACCATGACATACATATTGTCGTTGTGAGCAATCAATCCCCCCGTTATGTAATCTTGCACGAAGGATACATTATCGTTGATAGCTTGCTCGGAGACCAAGTGAGGGTCGAGAAAACCCACCGGTTGTCGCGATTGTCGGACTTGTTGGATCATGTGTCTATACATAAGGAAAGAGTAATGATATTTATCGGTATAACGTGAATGTAGAACTTCATTGTACAGTACACGTACAGTGTCCAGCATCGTACAAGTGAGGCATCGAGTTCGTCGAGATTGAATAGTAAGAATAAGTCTTCGAATGTCACGACGATGTAGCCCGAGTCGTGGAGGAAATGCTCCTCCATATATCTTAGAGTGAATGCACTCTGCCGGTGTGACTTCATGTTGGACTTCTACATGTACCAGGCATGCAATATATTGCAAACTAAACCAAGCTGGGGTAATTGTAAGTCAGGGACCAACGACACTCCTAGAATGAACTTCCATAGCTCGAGACACGCCTTAATTTTCTTCACTAGAGTCGGGGTAACACGAACCGTCTGTGTTGTCTCAAATATCACAAACGGTTTGTGTTAATAACCGTCTGTGAAAATATCATAGTCGGTTGGTAGTATAAACCGTCTATGATAGTTTAAGCACAGATGGTTCCGTATGAACCGTTTGTGATGTACCCGTCCAGTATAGCCTGTTTTGTAGTAGTGTTTTCTAGTTCTCTGGAAGATGTTGAGAGACCTTTCTCTTCATCACTCATCTTGTTTAACAATCAGTTTAGTGGTCCAATACCTATGTCATTCTTTCAGCTTCCAGACTAGAAGCTCCATGCTTAACTAGTTCTTTGCGGTTTCTAAAAGCGGTTTTTAGTTTTTGATATAGTACCTAACTTTCAAACAGAGTATTTTCTCAAGACAAGGTTTACAAGTTAATTATAGTACACGTAAAAAAGCTTACTACTACAGAAATCATAATCACAGACAGTTCAAGAATGTCATCACAGACGATTTTCTGAATCATCTAAATTTATGGGTCAGTGATAATACAAGGTCATCACAGACGGCTTTCGAACCGTCTGTGGTGTAAATATCACAGACGATTTTTAACTAAAAACTGTCTGTGATAGTTATATATCACAGACGGTTTTTAGTTAAAAACCGTCTGTGATTATCAGCTATCACAGATGGTTTTTAGTTAAAAACCATCTGTGATATTTTTTTCTACTCCTAAATCTATTTCTGTTTATTGGCTAGCCTCAGGAAATGTTAGCCTTGCCCTCTGAAACAAGCAGATCAACATGTACATGTATACATACAATTCACATCTCAATTCATTTCACAAACATAAAACATTCATTTCGCAAATCAATTAATTGAAATAAAATAAAATATCCATTAATAAATACACCATTATAAAAGATCTACATTGCATTTGCACTTAAATGGTAACATTGCATTTTTTATTGCTCTATCACTCCGGAATCGAGATCTTGCAAAAGGAATAGAGCCATAACCAACGAACTTATTAGGCTGCACAAGCAATACTTAGATGGTGCATGATTGCCATCCAAGTATTGCTTGTGCAGCCTGACAAGTCGTTGATTATGGATTGTTCCTTTTGTGAGACCTCAATTCCGGAGTGATAGAGCAATAAAAAATTATTCTACATTGTGGAACTCTCCATCTGAGTTTATGACTTGAGCCACCAAAAAGTACGCGCACTCTCCTTGAATTTGTGCAAGGTCAGTCTGTTGCAATGCAGTTGTCGGGATGGAAGCAGTCTGTCGATAGGAATATCAATATCGTATATATATATATATATATATATATATATATATATATATATATATATATATATATATATATATATATATATATATAACTGATAAGTATTAAATAATTATGGAAAGATTGACAAACCTTTGAATTGATGATCTTCGAGAAATTGAGGAGTAGTCCCATATGGTGGCAAATGTAGAATCCACATGTGTTGCCCTACGACTGCTGGTGGCACTACAACAAATAGAATGTGTTAATTCAAGAGGCATTACTACCAACTGTTGCATAGGATTAATTAATGTGTACTAGTGAATACCGAAAATTTTTGAACATGTTTCAGGCGGTTGGCTCCTTGCGTCGAGAGACCTGCCTTTGCAACGTACAAGGCGAACGACCTACGTGATTCAAAAAAGTTAACCTTAGTCATTCGGAAGGAAAGAAAGAGTACAATATAGTTATGTACAGAGAAAATGTACTTACCTATTGATTAATTGGCTGATAACTGTGTAGTCGGTTTTATTCTTACTTAGTGAATCAAGGTATATTACCTTGTTCTATTTTGGTACAATTACTATTAAAATCCAGTGAAACCCCTGATTGTAGGGCATAAATACGTATTCCTTATCGCGGTGAGCCATGAATGGTGCTGTAATGTACCTCTCGACGAAGGATGCATCCTCGATGATGGTATGCATGGTGACCAAGTGTGGGTTCAGGAAACCAACCGATAATTTGGGTGATCTAGCTGCAGTCACTATGTGTCTACATATATACACATAAAAGTAACAAATTATATATGACATTTATCGGTATAACATGAACGGAGACTGTGTTGTACACACTTACAACGTCCAGCATCGAATGAGTGAGGTATCGAGAGCGTTGAGTGTAAAAAGATCGAATAAATCTTCAAAGGTCACCGCGAAGACACAATCATGAATGTTGTGTTGTAAATGATCTGACCTAAATTTGACAGTGATACCTGAGCGTCGTTCTCCCTGTGGTTTATTGGCCTGTTCCATATACCAAGAGTGTAATATCTGGCAACTAAGTCCTAGAATTAGGAGACGCTCTTCCGGGACGATCAGCGGCTCACCTAGCACGAATTTGCGGGCCAATGGCAGGTACAGGATATCATCATCGGTCTTCTTTGATTTGCCTCTGCTGCCTCGGCTGTAGGTCGACTGTAAAGGTACCACCGGTGGAAGTTGCTGCACCGGGAATAGCTCCTGTGGACATGACACCAGTGTAGATAGCGGTGGTGGAGATAGGCCTTGTGGAGATGGCACCAGTGCATGTAGTTCTGGTTCAGATTGCCCTTGTGGACTTGCCACCGATGAAGAAGCCTCCAGGCAGATGTCACTTTTGGGCCACTTGATGAAGGTTCCAATGGCTTGCCCTAGAGTCACGAGCTCGTCGTTGGGGGACTTCGGTAGCAGGACGACCTCGAAATTAGCATACACACTATTCGCATTCACTTTTCCGAAGCCTGGCGCTAAAGGTGCACCGTGCACCAAGGCCCCGGGACCGAACGAATATGCCTGGCCCCAAGTAGCACACAAGGTAATGGAGGCATATCTCACTTGGAGCTTACACTTCGTAACCTACTACATAACGATACAAAATTAGCTACTCCAATAGGCTTATCAATGGATCGAACATTCTAGAGATAATAATTATTACCAAGATGTCGTCAACAAAAAATCTAGCCTCGCTTTCCGTCGTAGGATTGGACGCGCAGCTACTCCGACGGTTGGGGGCTGGCTAGCACAGGGGCGGTGGTGGCCTGTTGATTTTCTGTAAATCTTCGCATCTCATCTCTAACATAATCAGCAAGCTTCTCTCTAAGAGATGCTTTGATCTCCTCTCGTAGTCGTGCCTCACGCTCGGCTTTGTTTCTCTTCTTACTCTGATACAGTTTGGAGTTATCTGAGAAACCATATTTCCAAGGAATATATAGTCCAAGGCCTCTCGTACGACCCGGGTGCTCCTTGTTTCCCAGTACCGTGGAGAGTATGTCTTTCTTCCTAGTTGACTGGAATGATCCCTAGAAAGATTCTACACTCAGTGTATCCTGTAAGGTTCTGACATGTTATTTAACTTAATTCCTATGAAGTGGTAGAGTAATTATAAGCTACGTAGTTCGATATCTTACCAAGCGGTGGGACACTTCTTGGTCTGTAGGGTTTTGAAAGGAGATATCCCCCGACGATGTGGTAGATGACCTCGCTCTAATTCAATTTCCAGTGCGCTCATCCAGGATTGTGGCAAATGGTGGGGCGGTATCTCGCAGGATTGCCTGTTCGTCTTCCTTCCTCCACTATGGGATTTTACCCGCATACCCAGCTGTGCCGAGTCTGTGGGGGTGTGTATTTTTTGCCTAAAGGGCCTTGTGTGCCACACTTGCACTTCTGAAATCTTCTGTCGTCTTCATCGCCTTAAATTCTTCCCATTGTGGTTCCAGGAATGGGTACTTATGAAAGGGTGTTATATCCTTCTCAACGTAGTGCTTGACAAGCACGCTCTTAAAGTTCTTCCATGCTTTGCATGCCGCTAGCAAGGCATGTCGTTGCACAGAGTTGTGGTGTTCTTCTGGGATCTTGAACGATGCAAAAATCTCTGTCAGCAGCTCATGTTTCCGAGTCTCACTCACGGTCTTCCACGAATCGAATGTAATCTCAATTTGTTCTCGTGCAACTATTTTGATCATCCTTCAAAATGCACATGCTACTTGGTGAGGAAGGAGAGGGGTCCCAGATCCATCGACCTCTATGATGGTAAATCGACCCTTAGGCTTTTTCGATAGTCTCTTCCTTGGCGTTTTGATTTTGGAGCGGACTCATCCGACGATGATGTTGAAGAATAAGCGGATGACATGTTAGCCTTCTCATATATGAAAAGTAAGGTTTAACATATATTCATATATTCATAAGTAACATATACAGAAACATATATTCATACAATGCATACTTGAAGCTTCAAGAGTTATCAAGTGTTCTAATAAGCCAAGTATATAAATATGAAAAGTACATATAGATCAAGTGTTGTAATAAGCCAAGTATCAAGTGTTCTAATAAGCCATCATATACTTGAACATATATTCATACAAGTGTTCTAATAAGCCATCATATACTTGAACATATATTCACACAAGTGTTCTAATAAGCCATCATATACATATACTTGAACATATATTCATACAAGTGTTCTAATAAGCCATCATATACTTGAACATACATTCATACAACTGTTCTAATAAGCCAAGTATCAAGTGTTCTAGTAGAAAAGGCACACATGCAAGTGTGGATAACTCGGCCATAAATCAGAAGACCTGCAAGGAGAATGTACCTATAGAGGAACGTAGTCAGGGGTGCCGGGCTCGCGGGGGAGGAGGGCACCGGAGTCGGGAGAGGACGGTGATGAGGACATTCTTGCTATGGATACAACCGTGCTGACTCCACAACAAGCTCAACAAACTGAAACTATGATACAAGTAGCAATGACTCGAGCGCGAGCACGTCAACTTAACCATCAAGTGAATACGTTACTAAGTTTGCACACAAATATTTCAAAGAATGGAATACTACTTAATTCTTGTGATGATTTAATTGTCCTTAGGAACCATAGGGAAAAACCACACGAGCTCAAGTGTAGAAGTGGAACCATTAAGCGCAATCCAATTCCTGTTCACGAGTTCAACTCAGATTTAGCCTTCCTGACAGCGTGTACTTCAAATGGTCTTAACTTTTGATCTAGAAGGTTTCTCAAGACCCATGAGTACTCTTTGGAAAGCTCTTGGAGTCTACTTTCAGATGGATCTGGTCCCACCTCCAAAATCCATTCGAGCCAATCAGAAACTGCCAAACAAGTTGTGTCACTTTTCCAGTCCGAGTCAAAGTGGGCCTTGGACCTTGTAATCGAGTCCTGTTCGGCTTCCAAGTGTTTTGGCCGACCCTCCACCTCCTGTGTCTCATAAATAGGTAGCCGCACCCTCTTCTAGGGTTCGGGTTTTGATAGACTAAGTTAGCCTTTGCTACTTCGCCTTCTGTTCACGCGTGTCGGCAAGATCGTCTGAATACTTGTCTTCGGAACCTCACCATTTTCTATTTTCATATTAAAACCTATATCTTTTATTCACAATTGAGTTGTTGTTCATCTTGTTCTCGTCTGTTCTTCGATTGCTTGCAGGAACAAGTACCCTCGTGGTTAGGTTGATTGTGCTCCGACATGGTCACGAACAACCTCTGGAGTTGGTGTATCGATCGCTAAGGCACAACGTCCTTGGGGTGGTTGTAGTCGGGTCGTCAATGTTTTCTCCTTCCCCAATCGAATCTACCACTTTCATCGAAAGATCGGGACCGCTAGTGCTATCAGTTGATATTAGAGCCAGGTTGATCGGTGAGAGATTTGTTTTAGTTTCTGCATCTTTTTCTACCTACAGTCCAGAAAACCAAAAAAAATAGTAGATTAGTTTTTTATCCAAAATCCGAAACAATTCGAGCCTTACTCTATTACTACTTAGTCTTTGTTTGTTAAGTTTTCGGTTGCATCGTCGTGTCGAGTTGCTGGTCTTAGTGTTTAATCCTTAGAGTTTCGAGTTCTTGTCATCTTAGATCACATTGCAGCCAACGCCGCCATCATCGCTGCCATCGCTTTCACCACCATCATATACATCACCGCTGCCATCGCTTTCACCACCGTCATATACATCACCGCTGCCATCGCTTTCACTACCGTCATATACATCACCGCGGTCATCGTTTTCACCACCATCATATACATCACCACCGCCATCGTCGTCCATGGCCTAGGGTTTGGGTTTGGGATCAGCGCTTTGAGGTCGGATTTATCTCTTTCCAAGTTGTATCCGAGGCTGAGTTGGCTACGAGTTGTGTTTCCAAAGTGAGTTGGAGTCGGTTGCTTATTGTTCCGAAAAAAAAGTCTGAAAAAAATTGTCCCAAAAAAAAATTTGTGAATTTGAAAAAAAAACATTCTTGATATTATCTCTGTGCCACTCGGATTAACGTACACGTGTCACTCGGATTGCCCTCGTGTGCTGATCGAAAATCTCAATTTAGAGAGAGAGAGAGTGAGTATGTTTTTTTACCGATTTACCCCTGGTCAAAAAAAGTGTGTGGTGTGTGTTGCTTGTTACAGAGCTCTTGGTAATTAAGGATTTAGGGCTCCTGTGAAAAAAAAGAAAAAAAATTCTGAAAAAAAGAGACAGGAGCTCTAGTGAGTTGCTTCCTTTCATTGTGCTAGTTGGCGCTCTGTGGTTTCATTGGTGTCCAGGCTCGCATCTCTAGTACAGTCTAGCCTAGGACCAACACAATACCGTCGTTGAGCGATTATTCAACTTGCTTTGACTAACGTGGTTCTAGTTATCCTTTGTTCATCTCAGCGCACCTATAGCTCCACATATTTGGCTACCACCTCTCAGGTACTAGCGATTGAGGCAACGATACACCCAATTTCCAGGAATTGTTGTCTTGTCGGCTGCCATTACCTCCTGCTCGCTGTAGTAAGAACTAGTAAGAGCTTGACAGAACAGGTTGAGAGTGTGCGATTTGATTTAGCCACCTCCTAGTAGTTGTGAGGGCATAACTTGCAATTTTTTTTCTCTTCTTTGTTTGTTCTCGTGTGTTCTTCTAAGAATGTCAGGAGAACCAGTGGACCCAATGCCTGCACCATATTCCCCTCAGACTAGGGGCATCATACAACACTTTGAGCGCCAAGTGAAACTACACACTGAGCGACTTGATGAGGATGTACGGGTCACTAATGAACGCCTTGGTCAATTGGAGGCCGCGCAGATCGACACCAACACTACGCTTGCAACATTGGAGGCTTTAGTTGGCACTGTCAACACCTCACTTGCTGAGATTTTGAGACGTCTTGATGAGATGGGCTGTGCACCTCCCGCGGCTACTTCCGCTACACCTACTCAGCGTACACGTGCCAACAATGGTGTCTTGGGTAGCAGGGTGGACGAAAACGGTGGAGATGAATATGCGGCTAATACTGAGATCAATGATGATGAGGACACTCACCGTCATCGTCAACTACGCCGGAATTGCATTAGCATGGGTCCTATGTACCCACGCCATAAGGTACGTGAGGATGATGAATCACTTGGTAAGATTAAGTTCATTATGCCACCTTTTGATGGAAAATATAACCCTAATGCTTATATCACTTGGGAATTGGCTGTTGATAAAAAATTTGCTTGTCATGCATTCCCTGAAAACAAAGGGTTAGGGCTGCTACTAGTGAGTTTACTGACTTTGCGTCTGTTTAATGGAATGAATATTGTAAGAAAAATCTTTTAACCATACCACGAACTTGAGATGCATTTAAAAGAATCATGTGAGCTAGATTTGTTCCTTCATATTATGCATATGATTTGTTACATAAGTTGCAACAATTGAAGCAAGGTAGTAAAAGCGTAGAGGAATATTTTCAAGATTTACAAACAGGAATATTATGTTGTGACTTAGAGGAAATTGAGGAGGCTGATATGGCTAGATTTATGGATGGTTTGGATCGTAAAATTCGGGACATTTTAGCTTACAAGGAATATAATTCTATCACTCGTTTATTTTATCTTGCTTGTAAAGTTGAAAGAGAAGTACAGTGACGACGCACGAGCACAAGGACTAACATTTCTGCAGGTCGTGGTAACATTTAGTCTCAACATGCATCTGGTGCACCATCAAGCCAACCTTCTACGCCTTCCTCCAACAGTAAGCCATGGTTTCCATCGTCAAATTCGACATCTCGGGTACGTAAAGCAACAAAGGGGTCAGCCCAAGCACGTGCAAAGAGCTCTTCATCTGTTGCCTCTACGGGACCAACGAGAGATGTTATCAACGCAAGGGGTATGGCCATGTGCGGAGTGAATGCCCCAGCAAGCGTGTTTTGATTGTGAGAGATGATAGTGAGTATTCTTCTGCTAGTGATTTGGATGAGGAGACCTATGCTATGCTTGCAGCTGACCATGCAGGTAGTGGGAAGGAGCAAGACGAAGAGCATATTAGTGCTGAAGATGTAGAGCACTATGAGAGCCTCATTGTGCAGTGTGTGTTGAGTGCACAAATGGAGAGGATAGAGCAAAATCAGTGGCACACCCTTTTTGAAACAAAGTGTGTCGTGAAGGAATGCTCATGCCGTGTGATCATTGATGGAGAAAGCTACAACAACTTGGCGAGCTCCGATATGGTGGAGAAGCTTGCGATGAACACCAAACCGCACCCACAACCTTACTATACTCAATAGTTCAACAACAGCGGTAACGTGAAGGTAACATGAATGGTACGAGTAAATTTTGCTATTGGTTCTTATCATGATGTTGTAGAATGCGATATTGTCCCTATGCAAGCATGCTCTATTCTGTTAGGTAAACCGTGGCAATATGATAAAGATTCTCTACATCATGGTAAGATAAATCAATATGCTTTTGTGCATCATGACAAGAAAATTGTGTTACATCCTATGTCTCCTGAAGCTATTTTAAACGATGAGATTGGTAGAGCTACTAAAGAGAAAAATCAGGAGCATAATATGAGTGAAAATCAAATTGTAGCAAATGAACTTGAACAACATAAAAAGAAAAATTTTAAATTTGTTCATGAGAAGAAAAATGAGATTAAATTGAAAGGTGCATATTTTCTTGCTACTAAATCTGATATGAATGAGCTGGATGCTAGTACTTCTGTTTGTTATGCCTTACTTTGCAAGCAAGCTTTATTTTCATTCGAGAATGTATCTTCTTCTATGCCTCTTGTTGTCACTAATCTTTTGCAGGAGTACATAGATGTCTTTCCAAAGGACGTGTCGCTAGGACTACCAACAGTGCGAGGGATTGAGTGAGAGACCATGTGGAGGTAACCCCATGTGTGTGATGAGTAATTGACACGTGCTCTGGAAAGTTTGAGTTTGTCTCGGGCATTTTGTGCTATTTACTGATGCTAATGTTTGATTATAATATTTTGTGCGGTGCTATGTGATATGTTTTCTTGTCTATGATGGATGCAGAACTTTGGAGCTAAGTCGTGGTGAGGCATGGATAACTGGACTAGGCACAGGCGGTGCTAAGGTTAAGACAGTTGGGAGATGCCAAAGACGGTGAGGTTTCGAGGTGGTTGCGTGAAGCTTGGACGGCAAGAAATGAAAGTGCGTTGTAAACCCATTAGTGGAGGCTATAAATAGAGGGTGCTCTCTAGTGAAATGAAATGAGAGAGTGGAGTTAGGGTTTCATTTGTTTCTCTCCGTATGTGTGTGAGTTTAGTTCTTGAGTTGAGAGATAGCATGAACTAGTTGTAATCATTCCTCGTTTTAATCATTTATCTCTTTTCATTATGAGAGTTCTTTTGTCTGAGATGTTCTAGCTGTTCAAGGTTCGATTTTGCTGATTTTTATTTCTCAAGCCCGGTGTTAATTTCTTGTGGAATTTATCTTCTGCTTGCTGCTATGTGTATGGGAATTTGTCTCAAGGTTCTTTGACCCGTCCATTCCCAAGAGCAAAATTCATGAGCAATCAATTAACACAGCTATGCACCTACACTTTCTCTACCTTCTTGAGTTTCCTAGTTTCTGTTCTTTTATCTTAGCAGAAAAGTTGTGTTCTTGTTCTTGCTGGTAAGAAGAAAAACTTCAGGAGTGTCTCATGATCTAAAATGCAAAAATCTCTTTTTTAGTCTGATCTGTGGTCTGTCTCTGCCGAACTGACTTGCTGCAATCTGTTATTTTTTGCTGCTGTCTTTGAACCTCTTTTCGGCTGTGTGGTGTGCAGGTTTCGGCTGCTTTTATGTAGCATTTGCTGCTGGTTTGTTTGCAGTGCACAGCTCCTAGTCTTGTCTGCTTTCGTTTCAGCAGTCAGTGTGTGTTTTTAGTGTGCAGTTTGCAGTTTTTAGTCTGCTGTCCCAACTGTTTCAGTTTGCAGTTTTCTGATTTTTAGTGTGCAGTTTGCAGTTTTCAGTCTGCTGTCCCAGCTATTTCAGTTTGCAGTTTTCTGATTTTTAGTGTGCAGTTTGCAGTTTTCAGTCTGCTGTCCCAGCTGTTTCAGTTTGCAATTTTCTGATTTTTAGTGTGCAGTTTGCAGTTTTCAGTCTGCTGTCCCAGCTGTTTCAGTTTGCACTTTTCTGTTTTCTCTTTTGCATTTCAGCTTTCGGTTGGCTGCAGTTTACAGCCGCTTTGACAGCAAGTAATTTCTGTTTTGGCTGCAGATTTTCAGCTTCAGACAGCACCTCTAATTTCTGTTTTGGGGCTGCAAGTTCTCAGGTTCTTTGGCAGCAAAAGCGGCTTTCGGTTGCAGTCAGTTTTTCAGTTTTTTTGTGTGGCTGCAGTCTTTTAGTTTTGAGCAGCAAAAGAAACCACTTTTAAATCTGTTTTTAGCTCAAGATTGTAGTCAGTTTTGTGCTTTTTCTTGTTCAGCTCTTTTCTGTGGCGGACAGCAGTCCATGTTTGGTTCCTTTCTTATGTTTCGCTATTTTGCTCGATTATCTGATTGTTTCTTTAGTTTTTAGTGAACCTTGTTATTTTCATGCTTCATAGCTTCTATAGCTATCGGAGAAGAAAATTGAGTGAATACTTGGGGCGGTTTGAAGGCGCCATTCACCCCCCTCTGTTGCCATTTCGGTTCAACATTGAGCACTAAATTAATCTGATTCCCGAGGCATCTTTGCCCAATCGTGTACCATACAGGATCAATCCGGAAGAAACTAAGGAGATTCAGCGTTAAGTTCAAGAATTGCTTGATAAAAGATATGTGTGTGAGTCTTTTAGTCGTTATGTTGTTCCGGTAATTTTAGTGCCTAAGAAAGATGGATCATGGCGTATGTGTGTGGACTGTAGAGCAATCAATAACATTACCATTAGATATCGTCACCCTATTCCTAGGTTAGATGATATGCTTGATGAATTAAGTGGATCTATTGTCTTCTCTAAAGTTGATTTGCGTAGTGGGTACCACTAAATTCGCATGAAATTGGGAGATGAATTGAAAACAACATTTAAAACTAAGTTCGATTTGTATGAGTGGTTAGTGATGCTGTTTGGTTTAACTAATGCACCTAGCACATTCGTGAGATTAATGAACGAGGTTTTGCGTGTTTTCATTGGTAAATTTATAGTGGTATATTTTGATGATATATTGATATATAGCAGATCACTAGAGGAACACATTAACCATTTACATGTTGTTTTTGATGCTTTACGTAATGCACGTTTATTTGGTAACCCTGAGAAGTGTACATTTTGCATGGATCGAGTCTCTTTTCTTAGCTATGTTGTTACTCCACAGGGGATTGAAGTTGGTCAAACCAAGGTTGAGGCAATACAGAGTTGGCCGACTCCTAACACGGTCACGCAGGTGCAAAGTTTTCTAGGACTTGCTGAATTCTAGCATCGTTTTGTGAGGTGTTTCAGCACCATCGTCGCACCATTGAACGATCTCACTAAAAAGGGGTGCCGTTTACTTGGGAGAATATACAGGAGGACGCCTTCAACACATTGAAAGATAAGTTAACACATGCACCATTACTCCAACTTCCAGATTTTAGTAAAACTTTTGAGCTAGAATATGATGCTAGTGGAATTGGATTGGGTGGTGTGCTGTTGCAAGAAGGTAAACCTATGGTATACTTTAGTGAAAAATTGAGTGGGCCTTATTTGAACTATTCTACTTATGATAAGAAATTATATGCTCTAGTTCGAACTTTAGAGACATGGCAATATTATTTATGGCCCAAAGAATTTGTCATTCATTCTGATCACGAGACATTAAAGCATATTAAAAGTCAAGAAAAATTGAACCGTAGGCATGCAAAGTGGGTTGAATTCATAGAGTCTTTTCCTTATGTCATAAAACACCAGAAGGGAAAGGAGAATGTTATTACTGATGCTTTGTCTAGAAGATATATCATGCTCTCATAACTTGACTTCAAAATTTTTGGATTGGAAACAATTAAATAGCATTATATTCATGATGGTGATTTTAAAGATGTGTTGTTGAATTGTAAAGAGGGAAAAACGTGGAATAAATTTGTCCTAAATGATGGATTTGTGTTTAGAGTTAACAAGCTATGCATTCCAGCTAGCTCCGTTCGCTTGTTGTTGTTATAGGAAGCGCATGGAGGTAGGCTGATGGGACATTTTGGAGTGAAGACAGAAGACATACTTGCTGATCATTTCTTTTGGCCAAAGATGAGATGTGATGTTGAACGTTTCGTTGCTCGCTGCACTACATATCAAAAGGCTAAGTCATGTCTTAATTCTCATGGTTTGTATATGCCTCTACTTGTTCCTAGCATATCTTAGGAAGATATTTCTATGGACTTTGTTTTAGGACTGCCTAGGACAAAGAAGGGGAGGGATAGCATCTTTATTGTTGTTGATAGATTTTCTATGATGGCACACTTCATACCATGTCATAAAAATGATGATGCTACCAACATTGCTGATTTGTTCTTTCATGAAGTTGTTCGCGTGCATGGTGTGCCAAATACAATAGTTTTCGATCGTGACACTAAATTTCTTAGCTATTTTTGGAGAACTTTGTGAGCTAAATTGGGGACTAAGCTGTTATTTTTCAGTACTTGTCATCCCCAAACTGATGCGCAAACTGAAGTTGTGAATATAATTTTATCTACCATGCTTAAGGCTGTTTTGAAAAAGAACATCAAAATGTGGGAAGAATGCTTGCCTCATATTGAGTTTGCTTATAATCGTTCACTGTATTCTACTACAAAGTTGTGCCCTTTTGAGATTGTCTATGGTTTTGTGCCTCGTGCTCCTATTGATTTGTACCACTTCCATCTTCGGAGAAGTTAAATTTTGATGCTAAATAGCGTGCTGATTTGATGTTGAAAATGCATGAGACAACCAAAGAAAATATTGAACGCATGAATGCTAAATATAAACTTGCTGGCAGTAAAGGAAGGAGGCATTTAACTTTTCAACCAAGTGATTTAGTTTGCTTGCATGTAACATCCAGATTTTTGGGGATTTTTAAAACCTTGAATTTAAAAATAAATTTCTGGGATTTTCCTGAATTTAAAACCAAGCTTAAAAGAATTTTTAGAAATTTAAAATAATTTAATATGATTAAACTATACTTCAACAGTAGCTGGAAATATTTTAATTGAGTTCCTTGTGTCACAAGAAATTTTCTAGAATTTTCTGGAATTAAATTAAGCCTCAAATGAATTTCAGAATTTTAAAATGATTTAATCTGATTAAAATAAACATTAAAATAAGTTGAAAATATTTTATTTGAGTTCTTCAAGTCTCAAGGAATTTTCTGGTATTTTTTGTGAATTTTTGGGATTTATTTGCTATTTTCTAGAGTTTCTGAAAGTTTATTTGAATTTCTGGAAAGAAATAAAAAGGGGGAAAAGCCTCAACCGTCCGATCCTTCTCCCTGCCACGCGTCGACATCGCGCCGGCCCGGCCCTCTCCCGCGCCCCGCCTCCCTCTCGGCCGCCGGATTCCCCGCCCCACCTCCACGCGTCGCCCATCCGCCTCCTCCTCCCGCCACCTCCCCGCTCCCGCCTTGCCTCCTTCAGAGCCGCCCGATCGGCGCCACCCCGCCACGCGGCGCCATCCTCGGCAGCCGCCCCGCGTTCGCGCGCTCTCGTCCCGCGCCAAGCCCTAGCGCCACCGCGCCCGCGCCGTCAAATCTGCCACGTGGCGGTACAAGCCCGATTTGCCCACGCCCGCCCGCGCTCAGCCGCAGCCGTCCGATTCGCCCCGCGCTGCACCCGAGCCGTCCATCCCGCGCGCTCGCTAACCCTAACCCTAACCCTAGCCGCCCGATCCGCCCGCGCCCTCTCCCGCTCCCCGCCGTCCGATCCGGCCCGTGGACACGCGTCGCCCTCCCCGTTCTCGTCTCCGATCGGAACGCCGCCCGTGTCCAACCCAGTTTGCAATCTATTATTTAATTAATTTGTTTTAAATTACATTGCATCGCTATTTTTATTCAAACACTTGTACTGGTAGTTATCGACCCAATTGAGTTTATTCCTCCTTGATATTTTGGAATGCCATGATGCCATTGTCACCATAGGTTGGGAAATATACTAGTGATGTTACGATAATTGTCACATGGGTTGGTACGATTAGATGCTTAGTCTTGCTTAAAGTTACGATCGGGTTTTATCATCACATGTGAATTATTAAATTTGACTTAATGAGATATGGAACAGTGGTTGGTGCCACGTTTATTAAAATTTGTGCCATGACGTTGGTGCATCATCGGTGATGGTTATACAAATTGGTTTGCACTCGGGCGAGTGATCGTGCAGTAAAGGGGGATGTGCAGGTGCACTTTGGGGGATGTGGTAGTCTCGCCCGGGGTATTGTTAAGGACTTAATTTTGTGCGCCATTGATCTGAGCTTTACCGTGCAAACCACATGTCTGGTATGGGACGGACCTGGCTGACTAATTTGGGAGATTTCAACTTTAATCTTGCCATTGAGATGAACATGGTTGCTAATTTTCATGTGGCGCAAGAGGGGGTGTGATGCGAAACCCTAGTGGGCGGATTAAGTTGTAAACTGAACTTTGTAAAGGCCTTGTTGTGATTACCTTAAGCTAAGGCTAATTACATCGTGCGGGTACAGTTGTGCAACCTCTGCAGAGTGTAAAACTATTCGAATAGCCGCGTCCTCGGTCATGGACAATGCTCAGTGATTTCACACGAGGGGTAGTTATTTCTGAAAACTTGTGAATTGTGGTTGGTTAGTGGATGGTTAATCCACTGTTGGTTTAGCTTGTGGATGGGAGGTCCATAAGCGGTTGTTTTAGCTTGTAGATGGGAGGTCTGCAAGTGGTTATACCCATTTCCTTTGATTATTTATTTATTATTGCTTTACTTAAAGTTCGCTTTTAACCTATTTACTGTATTTACTTCAACTGTCATTTATGCAAATTAACCTTTCAGCCATCCTTTGATAAGCCTTGCATACTATATTGCATTCATTTGTTACAAACGACTTGCTGAGTACCAATGTACTCACGGCTTTATACCCAATGTTGCTCAGTTGAGGAAGAGGAGTATCACCAGCAGGAAGTTCCAGAAGGAGAGTATTTCGACGACTTCGCGGTTTAGGCTTCGTTCTTCACTTGATAGCCTGTGGGCTTATCGATTGGCCACTACGCTTTATTTTGGATTTCCGCTGCCACTCTTGTTAAGCCTTCAGGCCAGTTTATTGTAAGCTTGACCATAAGGTCATATCTTTTGAGATTTATCGATATTTGAGCTTTCCTTTATTTTGTCGTGTGTATGACTATGATGACATCTATGTTTGACTGTGTGCACTAGCGTGATCCTGGACTAGTGCAGTTTACACAGAGAGACCGAATTTGCATATTCGGGTCTCGACATTGCATTTGAGAAAAGATAGATTTCCTGAATTGAGGAGGTCTAAGTTGATGCCTAGAGCGAATGGTCCTTTCAAAGTGTTGGAAAAGATTAATGGTAATGCATATAAACTTGAGTTACCTGTAGATTTTGGGGTTAATCCCACTTTTAACATTAAAGATTTGAAGCCATACTTAAGAGAAGAAGATGAGTTTGAATCGCGAACGACTCAAATGCAAAAAGGGGATGATGATGAGGACATCCTTGTTATGGATACAACCGTGCTGACTCCACAACAAGCTCAACAAACTGAAACTATGATACAAGGACCAATGACTCGAGCGCAAGCACGTTAACTTAACCATCAGGTGAACGCGTTCCTAAGTTTGCACACAAATATTTCAAAGAATGGAATACTACTTAATTCTTGTGATAATTTAATATTCCTTAGGAACCATGGGGAAGAACCACGCGAGCTCAAGTGTAGAAGTGGAACCGTCAAGCGCAATCCAATTCCTGTTCGCAAGTTTAACTCAGATTCGGCCATCATGACAGCCTCTACTTCAAACGGCCATAATTTTTGATTCAGAAGGTTTCTCGAGGCCTGTGAGTACTCTTTGGAAAGCTCTTGGAGTCTACTTTTAGATAGAGTTGATCCCACCTCCGAAATCCATCCGAGCCGATCAAAAACTGCCAAATTACATCACTTTTCTAATCCGAGTCGAAGTGGGCCTTGGGCCTTGTAATCGAGTCCTGTTCGGCTTCCAAGTGTTTTGGCCGACCCTCCACCTCCTATGTCTCATAAATAGGCAGCCGCGCCTCTTCTAGGGTTTGGATTTTGATAGACTAAGTTAGCCTTTGCTACTTCGCCTTGTGTTTGCGCGTGTCGGTAAGATCGTCCGAATACTTGTCTTTGGAACCCCACCGTTTTTTGTTTTCAGATTGAAACCTATATCTTTTATTCACAATTGAGTAGTTCATCTTGTTCTTGCATGTTCTTTGATTGCTCGCAGGAACAAATACCCTTGTGGTTAGGTTGATTGTGCTTCGACAAGGTCACGAACAACCTCTAGAGTTGGTGTATCGATCCCTAAGGCGCAATGTCCTTGGGGTGGTTGTAGTCGGGTCGTCAACGTTTTCTCCTTCCCCAATTGAATCTACCACTTTCATCGAAAGATCGGGACCGCTAGTGCTATCAGAGGGTGCTGGGCTCACGGGGGAGGAGGGCGCCGTAGTCCAAGGAGGCGGCGCTGGGCTTGGTGAGGTCGGCGATGGGCCCAGGGGAGGAGGAGGGCGCCAACAGGCTCGGGGACCAGAGACGGCGACGGGCTCAAGTGAGCGGCGGCGTTAGGTCATGCAAAACCCTCAGTACGTGCAAAACCCTAGCTGGCAGCTTATATAAATGCTTATTACAGATGGTTCTTAACTAAAAAATGTCTGTGTTATTTATTATCACAGACGGTTATTAGTTAAGAACCGTCTGTGATATCTTTACCACAGATGGTCTTAACTAAGAATCATCTGTGATAAAGATGTCACAGACGGTTATAAAATAAAACCGTCTGTAATAAGCCTTTCCATCCCACGCACTGGAGTTATTAATTACCTACATCAACCAGCAGGCACTATAATAAGACCTCACAGTCTAGAGTGTATTTCTTTACAACAGCCTAGCGTATTTCTTTACAACAACCCAATAAACATAGAGATACATTTGTATGACATATTCTCAAAATTCACTGATATATATCGCACATTCATTGTTATATACATAAATACAAATTCACATATACATCACATACATTCATTGTTATATACATAAATGCAAATGCCCACATATATATCGCACATTCTCATTCCACTTGCTTATTTCATTTGAAAATTAGCCCTTCATGATGATCAATGCGTATGTAACTAGTTTCGTCATGTTGTTTGTCGTCGACCCTTATACCATTTTCAAAATATGGTAACTTGTCAAATTGATTTTATTCGTCCTCGTCCACTACATTCTCTACTCTGACAATTCTCCTTTTTCCATAAAGAACTATATGGCGCTTCATATTTGCCGGGTCAGTTACATAGAAAACTTGAACAACTTGGTTAGCGAGTATGAATGGTTCATCTTTGTATCCGACACGTTGGAGGTCCACGGTAGTGACACCATACTTGTCAATCTTCCCCTATGGAAGATGCATCTAACGGCAGCGAAATAAGGGGATATTAAATACCACGTAATTGAGCTCCCAAATCTCTTCTATGAATCCATAGTATGAGTTTCTCAACCCATCGGTACTAAACGCATCTATGCGAACACTGCTATTCTGGTTTGTGCTCTTTACTTCCTGAGTCTGTGTATAGAATGTGTACCCATTTATATCATATCATTGCCATGTAACAACTGTAAATATTGGCCCTTTTGCCAACCATGTCAGCATCTCACTTAACGAGCTCCTAGTGATTTGCTCCTTCAACTATTAGTTGAGCCGACTGTTGTGTTGTCTCATGATCCAAACATCCAACCGCTCCGGATTCTGTTGCCGAAGCACATCCTTGTGATGGTCGACATAAGGGGTCACTTCAGTCATGTGTTGCAAGACCGTGAAATAGGCTTGAGTATACGCGTCCATATCTGGAGTGATTGCTTTCCTTCCGATAGTTTCGATACCCTTGAGCCTCCCCTCATGACGAGATTGAGGCACACCTATCGGTTCAATCTAAGCCATATAATCGACACAAAACTCAATGATCTCTTCGCTTGCATAACCTTCGACGATGCTGCTCTCCGGCCAAGATCGATTCCGTACATATGACTTGAGAATTCTCATGAACCTCTCAAACGGGTACATGCTACGTAGGAATACGGGTCCGCATATTTTTATCTCCCACATAACGTGAACCATGACATGGACCATGATATCGAAAAACGAAGGAGGGAAATACATCTCAAGATGACATAGAGTAATCACCACCTCGTCTTGCAGAGCATCTAGTCCTTCGGGATCGATGACCTTCTGAGAAATTGTGTTAAAAAAATAACATAGCCTCATGATTGTCTCTCGGACTTTGATCGGCAAAATATTTCTAATTGCAATAGAGAGCATCTGTGTCATCAGCACATGACGATCATGAGTTTCGTGCCATTTAACTTCAAATCTTGCATCGAAACAAGTTTCTTCATGTTGCTGGAGTAACCAGACGGAACTTTAACATCATACAAACATTGGCACAGTTCTGTTTTCTTGGCCTTGTACAGAGTGTAACATGTAGGGGGAAGGTACGTTCGTCCATTATTTGTTTCTGTCGGTGCTAACTCAGGCCTGATGTCCATATCAACCAAGTCAAGCCGTGCTTTGACGCCGTCCTTTATTTTTTCATGAATGTTTAGTAAGAGACAAATCAAACTGTCACATACATTCTTTTCTATGTGCACGACGTCGATGCAGTGCCGAACATCTAGATACTCCCAATAAGTTAAATTCTAAAATATTGATCTCTTCTTCCAATTGTTCTTCTCATGAGCAATCAATTTACGTCCCTTTCCGAGGACAACATCTAAATCCATAACCATATTATAAACCTCTTTTCCACTCAAATGCCTTGGAGCTGAATTGTTCTCCTTCTCTCTGTCAAATTATTTTTTCATCTTGCGGTATGGGTGAGCCCTCCGAAGGAACCAGCGGTGACGCATGTACACAGTTTTACATGAGTATTTTAGCCACACACTCTCGGTACCATCTAAGCAGTGAGTACAAGTTTTGTCACCTTTTGTACTCTGGTCCGACAGGTTAGTAAGGGTAGGATAATTATTTATGGTGCAGAACAATAAGGAACGCAAAGTGAAGTTCTCTCGTTTGTGTGTATCTCAAACCTGTACCCCCTTCATTTCACAGTACTTTTAGATCTTCCACCAACGGTGCTAAGTACACATCAATATCATTCACAGGTTGCTTTGGCCCTTAGATAAGTATCGATAGCAAAATATACTTTCGCTTCATACACAACCAAGGAGGAAGGTTGTAGATACAAAGAGTCACGGGCTAAGTGCTATGTCGACTGCTCATGCTGCTGAAAGGATTCATTCCATCTGTACTTAATCCAAATCTTATATTCCTCGGTTCTGCACCGAAATCTGCAAAACTCCTATCGATGTTTCTCCACTGGGTGGAATCAGCAAGGTGTCTCAGCATTCCATCCTTTTTGCGCTCCTTCGAGTGCCAACGCAGTAGTTTTGTCTCCTTTGGATTCGCAAAAAACTGCTTCAAACGAAGAATTATAGGAAGATACCATGCCACCTTTGCAGGAGGTCCTTTCTTCACCTTTGTTCCCTCGCTATTATCATCTGATTGATTGTTACGTTTGTATCAGGATGCGTTGCACACCGGACAGACATGCATGTTGCATACTCTTTACGGTAAATGATACAGTCGTTCGGACATGTATGTATTCTTTCTATTTTCATTCCCAATAGACAAAGAATCTTCTTGACTTTGTACGTGATTTTAGGCAACTCATTTCCCTCCGAAAGTATGTTTGCTAAAAGACCTAGCAGCGCCATGAAACTCTTGTCGGATCAACTGTTGCTTGCCTTTAATTTCAACAGTTCAAGCACAGCTGATAACTTCGTGTACTTTGACTTGCAGCATGTGAACAAAGGATTCTCTGAGTCCTCCATCAAGCTTCAGAATTTAACATACTCTCTCTCTCGACATAGTTCTCTTCTACATCACAAAGCATTTGGTCCAGATTGTCATCGTGCAGCCTATCCGAATTCGAATCACAATCGACATCATCCGGCGGTATATCATTAATTTCACCGACGATGTCATCCGGCAGCATATCATTAACTTTGCCATGACTGGTCCAACACGTATACCCCTTTTTCAAACCCCTACGAATCAAGTGTGTTTCAATCTGCTCTCGATTCTTAAATATCTTTAAATTCTCACAGTCATTGTATGGACAATACATATATTCCACCCCCTTATTCAACATATCCTCCTCGGCAGCTCTTGTAAAAACAGACACGCCATTAATGTACTCTTCACTCACACAGTTTGTAGTATTCATCCAGCTTCAGTCCTATATTATGCACATATATAACAACTTAGTATTAAAAATTAAATTAATTAATTACTACTACATATATACCACATGCATTGAGACTAGCTAAATCTAAATTAGCTAGATCTTCAAAGTATATATATAACAGTCACCAAAAATTAGCTACATCTAAATTTTGATGCAACGAAAAATAAGTTCAATACTAACCATATCTAGAGCAACCAAGAACTAGATGAATCTTCAAAGCTCTCCTACCAAATAAGCATCCTTCCACCAAATTAAATGGCTTGAAAGCCTTGTCGCCTCCTCCAGGTGCGCAGCACCGGCCGGCTAGATCTGGATCGAAATGAAGACAGAGATGTGCTCTGAGCGGCGCAATAAATACCTAGTCGGATTATCACAAACGGATTTTAACAAAAATCATCTGTGGTATTGGAATATCACAGACGGTTTTTAATAAACAACCGTCTGTGATAATTCCAGATTATCACAGACGGTTTTTAATCTGTGATAATCTGTAATTATCACAGACGGTTGTTTTAAAACCATCTGTGATAATCTGGAATTATCACAGATGGTTTTTAATAAAAAAAAAATCATCTGTGATATTCCAGTATCACAGACGGTTCATCGATAATAATCGTCTATGATACTCCTTTTTCCTGCCACCAACACCACAGACAGTCACCAAATTAAAACCGTCTGTGATAGTGTACATCATAGACGGTTTTTCAAAACCGTCTGTGATTTGACGTCTAGTATTAGGCTTTCTGTAGTAGTGGCTCAACATTTGCATCAGCCAAAATCGCAAGCGGGTATCTCCCTCTCCGTAAGCTCTGTCATGAACAGCTCAAAATTCAAAATTTCAACGAAAAATTATAAGCCATAATTGTAAGCCAAAAAAAGACCATGCCCTAAGCTTAACAGGCACTGTGGAACTTAGCACTTTCTGGAAAGCTAAATTCTCTCGGTGATCTGGGTCTCTCCAACAATATGCTGTCGGTTATAGATGGAGATGGTGACTCTGTCTGCAGCAAGCATCTTGCAACCTTACGAAACTTCCAGGTGTGCTGAGATATTTAAGTACGGTTGTAGAGCTAGATCCCTCAGACAATCAAATTGGTTGGGTTATACCAGGTTGGGTATGGGAGAACCTGAATGATCAGCCTTATTACTTGAGCCTCTCTCACAACATGTTTACTGGAGCGGAGAATTCACCCTATCTTGTACCCATGTCAACGTTGCTTGATCTCAGTCTCAATAAACTTCACGGAAACATACCGATACCAGTTATAAGTACAACCCGACCATATGACGACATTATCTTGGATTATTCAAACAACGACTTCACTTCCATTCTACCAAACTTTGGTAAGTATATTAAAAAAAACCATCTATCTCATTTTGTCAAGAACAAGCTAAATGGTCATGTACCGATTTCACTGTGTAGTGCAAGCAAACTCCAAATCCTTCACTTGTCTTGCAGCATTTTTACTGGATTGGTTCCATCGTGTCTGATACAAACTGGAAACTTGAGTGTACTGAGGTTGAGACTAGACAGAATCGTTTCCATGGGATGCTGCCAAAGAACAAAGGATGTAAGACCCACTCATGCATGGTGGCAGGTGGAAAATTTAGTACCACATTCCTACTCTAGGTGGAGGACACCTATAAGTGGAAGCATACCAATGTCCAGTTGAAGCAAGCAAAAGAAGAATACATGTGCGCGCTCGCTTGCTCATATTGGGATACGGGTAGGCTACACTAGTGCAAATTAAAATTTCTACCGCATAAACTAGGAAGCCATGCAAGTAAGAAATCATAGATCGTTAACACTAGACGCGCAGTGCAGCGGAAGAAGAGTTGAAGCAGCCAATTCAACGAAAAGCGCGTCGGTGTGGGCAAAAGTAGTCAATCATCCTCTGGTCAACCGTCTCCTCCTTGTGATCGTCCCGATCAGCACCACAGTCATAGCAGCGCCTCTACCGAGGTCCACACGTCCAGGGAGGGAACACAATGCGTCGGTGTGCTATCACCAGCGCGCACGGCAGAGGTTATGAGAGGTGGCGGCTAGGGTTTCTTGCATGTTGCTCTCAGCCCTCGCACCTCTCATTATATAGCCTCCAATCGGATCCATATTCGATACAAGTGGATATCGAAGCCCACTCAGAAATTATCATCCGCACCCTTATCGTTTCAGCCCATTAAGTGTGTGATCCTGTAGGTTCATGTACATTTGGCCATGGGTCGAAAACTCCTTTCCGGTCCATAGATCGGTAGCAGTCTCTAGCAGGACATAATGACCCCCAAATATACATAAAGATCATATCGGACGAACCTATATAATACTTATGTACAGATCCTTTTGCCTCACGATACTAGATTGAACTCAAGGCGAGAAACGTGCCATCCTATGATAGCTTGATTCTTCACTCGAACTTGTGATGGATTACTCAGTTGTGATTGACTCTTCAACCACATTCGGCATGGCCATGCACTTTCTTAATCCAACCACATTGAAGGGTCCAGAGATATCTTTTCTATTATATAGGATGGGCAAATTCTATCTTGATCGCTCATATTCCTCCTCATATTTTATATAAAACCTGAAAGCTACCTTTATGACCACCCAGTCACGGAATAGTGTTTGGTAACCCCTAAGTAAACTATTACACATATGGAAAACAATGACGATCTCAGGTCTAAGGATCCCACATACACTATATATGAGACCAACTGATGACACTTAAGAATATAACAATTCCCGCAGTGTCTCATGGTGGGTCAATCCAACATCATATTCTCTAACATATGTCCACATTATTGATTTGATATCTCATATCCATGAAACATGATCATCAATCAATATATGTGCTGATTTGTAAATCGTAATTGTCCCACATAATGATATAAGATCAGGGATAATTTAGAATAATATCAAAAACATAAATAAAGAGTTTTACGAACAAGTCATATACTTGTTGATCAATATGAAAGACATTTATTCAAGGGATAAAATAATATATTATTCAAAAGATCATAAACATAAAAGTGATACAATCATCTCCATGATTGCCTCTAGGGCATATCACTAACAGCTCACCACGCCATCGCCTGCCTATGCGCGTGGCATGTACGTGAATGGTGTGACCTTGTAACCCTGCATGATGATGTGGCATTTTTGCATGTAAAATAAATTGGGTAAGGATGAGAATAGTTCAAACTTGAACGTTTGAATCACACTAGTCCCGTGGGCCATTTATGGGAGGAATTAATTGTGTGTTAATGCGATATCCAATTTTTGTCACGCGTTAATGAGGTTTCCTTACAAACCTTTGGACATATATATGAGGAGACATCCTCTCTACCCAAAATACAGAAGTGAAAACGCGATGATGTTTTTCACTGTTGCAAGTAGTATTATTGTTCTACGCTTTGCCATGTTTGTGCATGTATATAAGATAGGTATATATGATTTAGTGATCTTGCTGTTTAATATACCTAGTATACACCTTGCATTTTATTTGATTGCTGTTGTAGGAATTAGATTAATCACAAAAGTGCACAATATTTTAACAATCGAAAAATCTGGTAGGCACTTTGTGATGGCTAGTTTCACCAAGGCCATGAAACCTAAGTTCACTGGTGTGAACTTTAAGAGATGGCAGACAAGAGTGTTGTTGTGGCTCTCTGCTATGAATGCATTGTGGGTCATGAAACCGAGACCTCATATTGTCAAAATACAAAGCAAGCACGACATGGCTACAACAGTGTTTGTTGGGTGTATTCTAAGCATGCTACCCCCTTTGCCCTGTGCCCGACGCATGTCGGTCATCTCACGGTCGCCCGTGCGCATCTGAGCCACCCATGTGGTAGCTGTTTGATTCCCTCCGAGTGCCACGTGTCACTCATTGGGACCCCTGAGTGCTGTTTGTTGTCTTCGCCCCAGACTCACCACCGTCGTTTCCCGCTCGGACTTCATCACTGTTGTGTCCGCCTCGGTGTATGGCCCGTGCCAGCCTCGGACACTTCATCGTATGGGTATAAAATGCCGCCTTCCCTCACTCTTTTTTCGTCCCGAGCCTCTACCTCACCTCAACATTCGTGCCAAAGTCGCCACCATTCTCATCTTCACCGACGGTCGTGCACCCTTCGCCTTCACCATCATCTCACCATTGGTGAGTCGTTGTCATCTTTGTCTCCGACGCCAACCATCCCCTTCGCCAACGCCCTTCTGCCCTGATGAGCATCTGATGAGCCATCCCCTCTCCTTCGGTTATCACTTCGTTCGCCGTCTAGCCACCAGCCAACCTCGCTGCTACTTCATCGTCCACCGTCCGCACTATCCGTTTGAACCCTGAAAGGTTAGCTTGGTTTCTATGCCCATTGACGTCAGATCGCACCCACGCTAGTCGATGTTTCGAATTCTTCGTGAACCCATCTCATGGTGAACCGAGCCTTTGACACCCTGGGCCCACATACCAGAAAGCACTGTGTTGTAGACCGTTGAGCCGAGCTGAGTCAATAGCCCACGTCAGTCCTAGTCCTACGTATTTGCCATGTGTCCATCCACATGTCGGCCACATCAACCAACCAAGCCATGTGTCAGTCCCACATCACCATGCCACATGCCAGCCATGTCACCCTACCACCTCAGTCCTAGGTGCCACCTGTCATGCCACGTTAGCCCTAGTAGCCTAGTTAGCCATCACATCAGCGATGACGTCACAATTCCTATTTTCTTTTAGAAAAATAATTTGGACAAAAAAGAAAATAGAGACTAATGTCATAATTAGGAATTTCCTTTAGAAAAATAATTCTAGTAAATTTAATTTTCCTTTTTCTTAAGATTTAAATCTTCCTAGAGCCCATTCTTCTCCGTTCTAACTCTGATTGACCCGATTCTTTCTCATAAAGTTATCTAAATATGAGCTCTATCTTTTGGTTCTAGTTTTAAAGTTTTTAGAGTTCATTTAAATTTTTTTTATCTGATTCTATTTGTGTTGTTCATTTTCTCTCATATTAGATAACGTCTTCAAAGGAACTGAAGCAGAATCTGAAGACCAAGAGTTGGTAACTGAGCAAGACCAAGGTAAGTTGTGACCTTTGATCATGTTGAACTTAGTTTTCAAATCTATTTACTTATTATTTTGTTTTGAATTATGGTGCATTGCTATTTTAATACAAACCTTTGTGTCTGGTAGTTATTATCCAACTTGATTAATTTCACCTTGGTAATTTGAATGCTCTGATTCCATTATCACTATAGGATGGGTAATTATCTAGTGATGCAATATTTGTTGTAACATGGGTTGTACATTATTATGCTTAGCCATGCTAGTAGTATGTTGGGCTCATCATCACGTATTCATTAATTAATTAATTTTGACTTAAAAAGATATTGAATCGTGGTGGTCAACCATAATTATAAAATTTCAGTACCATGGCATGTGTAGTGTTATTGGTTTTGGTTATACAAAATAGTTTTTACTCCGGTGAGTGATTGTGCCGTGAAGGGAGAAATGTGATTAGCATTTCTAGGATGTGGATGTCTCACCTGGGTAATGCCTAAGGACTTAATTTCATGCACCATTAATCTGAGTCTTACCATACAACCACATGTTCAGTATGGGATGGACCTGGCTGATTAATTTGTGATGTTTAAATTTTGGTTTCGCCATTGAGATGTCAGTGGGTGTTAGTTAGACATTTTCACAGGGCGCAAGAGGGGGCTCTCCGACTAGGTGGTTAGCCTACTCGGCAGCGAAATCTTAGTGGGTAAAACTAGGTTAAGATTGAGCATTGTAAAGGTTTTATTATGAATTTCTTAGTTGGCACGCCTAAGGAAACATGTTATACTAGTGACACTTGTAGGATCAAGGATAACCGACTAGAGGGGATTGAATAAGAGGTTCTAAAAATTTCTTTCCTTCTAAACTAATTATCATAAATTAATACTATAAAAGATTAGAATACAATATAATCCTACACAATTCTACTAAGGCTAAGGCCCACTAGCACAACTCTCTACAAGAATATCTCTAGCACGAATTAAATTGAAACACAATTATCATAATATGCTAGAAATACAAGGGCAAGAATAGCAGACAAAGAGACAATCACTTGGCACACAATGTTTTACAATGGTATTCGAAAACTTACCAGCTTTTCCTAGTCTATGTTGAGGAAAGCCCAAGCACCTTGGACTGGCTCCACAAACTAAGCCCCACTCCTCGATCACCAATGGTTGTCCTTCCTCCGCTCTGGTGATGGTGGACACCAAGCCATTTACAAGACAGCATCGACTTCTTCACAAGCTTTTTGAAGAAGTCACCGCGTGATTCTCACCAAGCTGTGAAGGTGCCGACAAGCACCAAGAGTAAAAGGTCATGCTTCGCTTAATGGCTATTAAGTGTCAAGGATCAATCTAGAATGAGTGCACTTGATTTTAGCTCAACTACCTCAATTGAATGGAATGAAAGCAAATAAGGTGTGGAGTGAATGCTCTATGCTTAAGGATGTTGCAATGAAGTGTCTCTATTTGACCTTGAGCTAGTGGGGAAGTATTTATACCCCCACCAATCAAATATAGCCGTCACAAGGCAATCCATAAAAAATCAGGGCGACGGAAGTATTGCAGTTCAATGGCCGGTACTATCGCTTCTGTTCTGATACAACAGTAATAGCTATTTTAAAACTACTAACTAGTTGTTAAAAGTCCGAGCAGCACTACCGTCATTATAAGTGCAGTAGTTCCGATCATTGGTAGTTCCAAATTCTAGCGCAATACTTCCATTTTTCTCGAAGCCAAAGCTTGGCGCTCTCTAAAAATAATGTACCTCCCAGATTTTTGATGCTTTTGAGTTACGGTAGTACTGCTCAAGGGTTGTGATACTACCTCTCTACGTTAGTTCCACCGTTAAAATTTTAGTACTTCTATTTTCCAGAGAGGTAGAGGTGATTACAAGGGTGCTCTTTGGAAAAAACCATACCGCTCATTTTATCAGACCTTCTGAAAAGCGGAAGTACCGTGGTTTACATGCCGGTACTTTTGATTTTCCTAACAGTTCACTATTGGCTATCAATTTTATTTTTCAGTGCGTGCATGATACTAAATTAATCCAAACGGCACAAGAATATACTATCAAGTTGCAAGCCATGATCCGCCTTAATAGTATGGTATTTAACGTATAATCTAGTCTTCCACCTTTTCTCCTAAGACTGATAAAAACAAAAGGGATCGTAGACTATTTATACCTTTTTCTTAAGCCACATTGATCTTCATGTTGACCCTTAGCATGTATCTCCAACTTGTCACATTTACCATTAGAGACTAAACCTTTTAAACACTTAACATACACATTAGTCCCATATTCACATAATGTCATTAATTACCAAAACCATTTTAGGAGCCTAAATGCTTTCAACACTACAAGAAGGATATATCATGTGGGTAAAGTTGTGTAATCTCTGCAGAGTGTAAAACTATTCGAATAGCCATGTCTCTAATTACAGACAATGCTCAGCGATTTCACACAAGGGCTAGAAATTTTATGAGAACATGGTGGAGATAAGTTTCGAAAGTGAATGGTTAGTTCGCTGATGGTTCACTACGTGAGTGGTTAGTTTACTGGTGGTTCATTTGGTGAATAGTCAGTTCACTTGTGGTTTATTCAGTTATTTTGATTATTTACTTATTATCATTTTCAAAGCTCACTTTCAATTTATTTATTATATTTACTTTAAATTGCTGCTTTCTACAAAATAACTACTCTGCTATCATCTAGTAAGCCTTGCATAATTATATTATATCTTATTACAATGATTTGCTAAGTACTCTATATACTCATGGTTATATCCATTTTTTCTCAGTTGCTGAAGAAGAGCCATATCAGATAAAGGAATTTGAAGGAGGTCTCTTCGATGATTTCGCGGATTAGGACTTTGCTTCCTAGTTGATTGCCTATGGGCACGTCGAAGGCTACTCTACTTTTTGTTGTTTTTCCGCTGCTAGTCGGTGTTAAGCCCTTCATACTATTGTTTTTGTTGTTAAGCCCAGTTGATCATCATGTTGACCCTTAGCATGCATTTCCAACTTGTCACATTTACCGTTTGGGACTAAATCTTTTAAACACTTAATAAACACATTAGTCCCATATTCGCTTAATGTCATTAATTACCAAAACCATTTTAGGGGTCTAGATGCTTTCAATCCCCCTTTTTGGTAATTGATGATAACACAATTAATGTGGGAGAAGAAATAGGCTTTGAGTATACACCTAGTTTTAAAATGAGTTGCATATTTTTGTTTTTTTTAAAAAAGCAAATAATTCTTGCAACGAACTCAAGAGAGTTTCAAAGAAGTAATTCACTTTTAGAGCCAATACCCAGAAAACTCCCCATAAACATTAGCATATAAGTGAAAGAGAATTTTACAAGCACATGTGAGGAATTTTGAGAAATTTTGGCAGAGTTTCTGTTGTCTATTGGCTTTGGGGAAATAACAATAGCCTAAGTAGATATAGGGAGAATAAACCATATGGTCATATCATAAAATCAAATAATTTCATAACAGCATTTGAAACTTGAGATAAATAAAGTCCATACACAAATATTTATGACCACAAGGAGCATAACATGATACTTTAAACATCATATGGTTCATTACACCATAACCATATTACATAATATTAAAGGATAAACTAGAGGATCATTTCTTGTCTTGACTTGTCCTTGGCTTCTCCCCTTTTTCATTCTTCTTCTCCTCCTCCTTACTCCTCTCCCCCTTTGGTATCAAATACCAAAAGGCTACTCCTATGGTGCTTGAGGAGAAGGACCATGACGGCGATGATGACCATACCTGACTGGGGAAGGAGGATGAGCTACTATATGCTCAAGTGAGGGCACCCTGTCCCCAAGAGAAGAAACAGCAGTAGTCAAGATAGTGACTTGGTCTTCTATTCTCCCAGTTTATCCCTTAATTCTCATGATTGCAGAATAAATTTGAGAAAGTGAGACTTCCTCTCTTTGTGGCTCAGCTGTAGGCACTTCTTGCTATTAAGCTCGAGGAAAGGGAGCTGGAGGAATAGGAGGTTCTGCTCGAGGCTTGTAAGCCTTGTGGACTCCGCTCAATCCACCATAGAAATAAATCTTTGTTAGTATCAAGGCCATAATGTATTGAGCATAATTAATCCGTTTGATCCTGTCATTTTTGGAAGAGGCTATTTCGCGAATAAGGAGATCAACCACATCAAATTTTTGGCCTTGCATAACATAGTCAATCAGATTCCATGCATGGCCTCTTGTAGCATCATAATTCCCACTCTTGGGAAGAATGGTATGGTTGATGATCCTGTTTACTAGGCTTGGCATAGGAAGGAGTTCAAAAGCTTGCCTAGAACAAATCCACTGTGATCATAGTACTCAGATATGGCAAGGATCTCAAGAGCAGGCTCAAACTCATGTTTATTGGAGTCCAAGTACCAGGTTCCAGTCATCCATGACATAAATCAGAAATTAGGAGAAATATACACAGTGGTGTAGAATTGCCTAATGATGTCTTTGTTGTAGTCCGTTTTGAGAGCCACAAGATTTTGTAATCTAGCCCATTGAAACAGCCTATATGTTCGATTATGTTATCGATTGAGTCTAGGTGATTCCAATAATGTACTTGTAACCTGCAAAAAGTTTGCTTAGACCATACAACTGATCATACACTTGCTCCTAAAATTTCATATGAAACCTTGGATTGATAGAGTTGTTGGGGAGAACAAACTAGTTTCTATGATGCAACCGTGCATATTCTTCAACTGTGATTTTTTTGAGATCTATTTGGGGTTCTTCTAGCTCAGGCATCTCCTCATCTGACTATTCAAGGGGTGAACTATCTTCATGCTAAGTCTCTGTGACTGTGCATATTCTTCAGCTATAGCTTTGCCTCTGTCCTCTCTTGTCTTCTGAGTAGACTCTTCTTGAGTAGAGGTGGGAGGCATTTGGACTGAGGGAGAGGCCGGAACTACATAAGATCCTTGTTGAGATGAATCTTGTCCAAAGGGGTTGTTGTTCCTGCGATACAACTTTCTAGTAACGTTCCTTGTCCTAGGCATTTCAGACAAGGAGACAAGATGTCAAGGTTAAGGTAGAAAACATACTTCATAGGTTTGAAACAGAATGGAATGAATTTGCTATTTTTATTAGAGGAATCAAAAGTATCGATGTACAACAGGTGGTAGTACCGGGCTCCGGTAGTACCGCTCGTGTCGAATAGTAGCTCTGCTTCCTCTGACCATTTCTAGGGTGAGTTAAAGTATGAATTTTCTGGTGTCTTCTTGGGTTGAACCCATGGAATGGATGTTTAATCATCATTGGACACCAGATGTATCAATTCGCTAAAGAAAACATCAACAAATAGTTTGCATTATCAATCAATACCTAGAAGAGGACCTAGGGTTCTAGAACAAGATAAACTGAGGATTTTGATCTCATTTACCTTGAGAATTAAGGGAGTTTAACCCTTAGAATGCAGGAAGTCACCAAAAAAAATGAAGAGATCCCAAAGGGATATGGAGATCAAGGGGACGGATTTTGGTGGTTTCTTAAGAGAGAGAGAGAGGGAGGAGTTCGGTCTGGTTCGGTTGTGAGAATGGAGGGTCCAGAGAGAGAGGATCATAAGAAGTGCCAGACCTGGGAGTTAATGCACAAAACTAACAAAAAATGGTAGTTCTGTAGTTAATACACTGATATTTCTGAAAATCAAAAGTATTGTATTTTTAAAGTTAGTAGTACCAAAAGTCAATAATACCATGAAATGCACAGTGGTAGTTTCGATTTTTTTGAAACTTTTAAGGACTGAACTTGATCTGAGAGAATATGCAAATGATCACTAGTTTTGCACTCAAATAAGAATCATTGAGGATCATTGTGCAATAATAAAACTAGGAGAAACCTATTAACAAAGTTTTTATAAACATAGAGAATTTTTAGCAAAAAATTTGAAAATATCCTTTTCAAAATATCTCAAACAACACCAAAATGACATGAACTCATGAGGCAAGTGTTCAAGCAACATTTGTGTAGTCTATGACATTTAATTCATTCCTCAATTTGTAAAAGTAGTTTTCATCTAATGGTTTGGTGAAATTGTCCGTCAATTGGTCTTCAGTTCAGATGTGACTAATTTTAATGCCTCCCTTCCTCACATGATCTCTCAAGAAATGGTGGCATATATCTATGTGCTTGATTTGTGAGTGTTGAACTGAGTCATTAGCAATTTTCATCACACTATTATTATCACACAAAAGAGGTATTTTATCAAATATAATTCCATAATCCATCAAAGTTTGCCTTATCCATAGCAACTGAGCACAACAATTACTCATGAAAATATATTCGACTTCGGCGGTAGATAGGGCTATGAAATTTTATTTCTTGGAAGGCTATGACACTAAAGACCTTCCTAACAATTGACAACTTCTCAATGTACTTTTTCTAACCATTTTGCAACCCACATAATTGGAATCTGAATATCTAATTAAATCAAATTTAGCACTCTTCGGATACCAAAGCCCTATACTAGAGGAATGTTTTAAATATTTTAGAATTCTCTTTATAGCCGTCAAATGGCACTCTTTTGGAGATGCTTGAAACCATACACACATGCAAATACTAAACATGACATCGGACCTAGATGTGATTAGATGAAGTAAACTACCTATCATGGATATATAAAGTTTTAAATCTACCGATTTACATCCTTCACTAATATCAAGATGCTCGTTTATCGCCATGAATTTTGCATCCTGTATGCCAAACTTCTTGAATAGGTCTCTCACGTACTTTGTTTGGCTTATAAAGTCCTATCCTTGAGTTGCTTGAATAACTCAATTCTCTGATCATGGACATTTTAAATTTCCTAGACATTATGTTACCAAATTCTTTGCAAAAAATTTTGATTAGTAGAACCAAATATAATATCATCAACGTAAATTTGGCATACAAAAAAATTATCATCAATGATTTTAGTGAATAATGTAATATCAACTTCCCAATTTTGAATCCCTTTGAAAGTAAAATTTTTTGAAGGTGCTCATACCATGCTTTCGAAACTTGTTTTAAGCCATATAGTGTCTTGGAGAGTTTATACACATGATTAGGATTTTTAGGATCTTCAGAACCGAGAGGTTGTTCAACATAGACAAGTTTGATAATTTTTTCATTTAAAAATTCACTTTTAACATCCATTTAGAGTAATTTAATATCAAAACTTGAAGCAAAAGCAAGCTATATTCGAATTGCCTCAAGACTAGCTATAGGTGCAAATATTTCATCATAATCCAAACCCTCAACTTGAGTGTAGCCTTGACAACTAATATTGCCTTGTTTCTCACTACAATTCCATTCGCATCTTATTTATTGCGGAAGACCCATTTTGTGTTAATTATATTATGCACCTTGAGTCTTTCCACCAATGTCCAAATGTCATTTCGGACAAAGTTGTTGAGTTATTCATGCATTGCATTCATCCAATCCGGATCTTCTAAGGCGTCATCTACAATTTTTAGTTCAAGAGAAAAGCAAACGAGTAATGTTCACAAAAGAAGCTACTCTAGATGTAACACCCTAGGACCCACATTACCCTAGGATACCACTAAACCACTCCACAAACTAGCCAATTTACAATATAACATAAACTGGCAACAATTTCTAAATCATAATAAGCTAAGCGGAAGCATACTAAAACAAAGGTAATGGAATATATATTAATTAAAGAACATCTGCTAAAAACTTAACCAATTAAAATGAACTACTGTCTAGCATTATTACTTTGAAACAAATATCAATGAGGGAAATAAATCCATGACTAAGACTACAAAGTTATTACAACATTAATTATGATGTAATGTGTGACAGTGATGTGCCGCTCTACCCTTCCCATGCATGTTGAAGAATCACCTAGAAGGGGGGAAGCAAGAGTGAGATAAAAATCTCAGCAAGCAAATTTAACAAGCTAATTAAACTACAATGGTTTAAGCATCAATATTTATTTCCCATAATGGCCGCAATTATAGCTGTTGTAGGGGTGGCCCCCACCTAAACCCAGCTAGCCTGTTGAGAAGGTTATAAACCATGTAAATGACGTAGCTTGCCCTCAAGGGGAGCTCGGTGTAAGGTTACGATAGTAAAGACGCTCCTTACGAGGGAACGCATAGATATTACGACCAGCTCTTGGGAAAGATAGAAGAGGATATTTTGCTCACCTAACTCTCCACTACCATACACCTCTCTCTCTGTTTGGTCTGTAGCCACAACAGTTGGCGTCGTCCGTGGGGACGACGGAAGCAAGCCTCAAGATCTCAGGAAGGATGGCACCAACATCATCGACGGTGAAGAGGAGGAAAGGGGTCGCGGCAAGGCCCTGCGTTAGCGTCAGCACCCAGGCGTCGGCATCAGCGGTCGACTCCAACCCCGCCATCGCCGACGTCGCCTCCAACCCCGCCATCGTCGACGTCGCCTCCAACCCCGCCATCGTCGACGTCGCCACCAACCCCGCCATCGCCGATGTCGACTCCAACCCCGCCAACGCCGGCGCAGCGGTCAACTCCAACCCCGCCATCGTCGACGTCGACTCCAACCCTGCCAACGCCGGCGCAGCGGTCGACTCCAACCCCGCCAACGCCGGCGCAGCGGTCGACTCCAACCCCGCCATCGCCGACGCCGCCTCCAACCCCACCATCGCCGACGTCAACTCCAGCCCCGCCAACTACCACGGCACCGGCTGGGCGGAGCAGGGAGATAGCGTTGGCGTCTACGGAGGCATGGTCACCACCTTTACTCCTGGTGCAGGAGTGCCAAGCGGCCCCGCCAGTCATGCGGACCAAGTTAGCGACGCGAGAATCCACCACACCAACGTAGCGAGTAGCTCGGTGGCGCAAGCACTGGTCGCGGCTGTCAGGCCAGCGCGGACGGGTGTGCCGCTCGCTTTGACCACACCGGTAGCGAAGAGCTCCCTGCTGGCGGCCCTCCATACGCTCCAGCTGGAGCTGGCAGATCTCCGCGAGAACGTGCGGGCCATGCAAGAGACTTCGAGCCTGCAGGCCCTGACGGCTGTCGCACCAGGGACCCATCCGCAGCAGCCACAGAGAATGCCCCCACAGGTTCAAATTATCAATGTCATCTGTTCCTCATCGGGAACCTCGCAGCAGCCAAGGCCGGAAGTAGCTCAGGGCGAACTCACCTTCACGCCTACCGACGCCCGGGGCGTGGGATTTCCCCACTAAGACCCTCTGCTCATCCGAGCTGACATTGCAGGATGTGACGTCAGGCGCATCCTCGTAGATGGAGGTAGTTCGGCGAACGTGCTTTTCGCGGAGGCCCTCGACCGCATGGGAATCTCTCGATGTCGACTGCAGCCATCGAAGACCCCGCTGCATAGTTTTGGAGGCCAATTGCTCAGTACATTGGGCCAGGTATGTCTCCAAGTCTCCTTTTGTCAGGGCGATAACGTTAGGACCGAGGACGTCATCTTCGATGTCGCGGACACCCCAACTCCGTACAATGCCATTCTGGGCTGCCCTGTCCTCATCTCCTTCGGGGCGGTCTCGCATCATGGCTTCCTGTGCCTAAAGCTCCCGAGCCCGCGGGGCGTCATCACTGTCTTCGGAAACCAGGACCTCGCCAGACGCGTGGAGCTTACGAGTCCCCGTCGTAGGGTGCACGCCCTCGCAGGCAAGCTCAAGGCGGACACACCAGCGGCCCCGGGGTGGACTCCGAAGCCTCGACCGGAGGGCGGAGTCAAGAGGGTACCCCTCCGGGCCGACGGCCAAGTCGTCTCCATCGGCGAAGGCTTCCCCCCGGAGGTGGAGGAAGAGCTACTCCACGTTCTCCGGAACAACGCAGATATCTTGGCATGGTCCCCGGAGGACATTAAGGGCGTGGACCGCTCTCTCATCGAACACAATCTAGCGGTCCGCCAGGACGCCAAGCCGGTCAGGCAAAGACATTGGCGCATGTCCGTTGACCGGCAGCAGACAGCTAAGGCAGACGTAGCGAAGCTCCTGCAGGCTGGAGTCATCCGCGAAGTCCAACACCCGAATTGGCTAGCCAACCCGGTGTTGGTGAAGAAAGCTAACGGTGCCTGGCACATGTGCATCGACTTCACCGCCCTCAATAAGGCGTGCCCGAAGGATGACTACCCTCTACCACGCGTAGACCAACTAGTCGACGCCACTGCCGGCTGCGAACTCATGAGCTTCTTGGACGCTTACTCCGGCTATCACCAGATCTACATGGCCAAGGATGACGAAGACAAGACCAGCTTCAACACTCCGATAGGGACATACTGTTTTGTCAGAATGCCCTTCGGTCTGAAGAATGCCGGCGCAACCTTCACCCGCCTCATTGCGCTAGCACTGACCTCCCAACTGGGGAGGAATGTTGAGGCTTACGTCGATGACGTAGTCGTCAAAACCAAGCAATCGGCCGCTCACGGCCAACTCTCCAAGAGACCTTTGACAATCTCAAGAAGGCGGGCATCAAGCTCAACCCGGACAAGTGTGTATTCGGTGTGCGGGCGGGCAAGCTCTTGGGCTTCCTGGTGTCAGGGTGCGGCATACAAGCCAACCCTGACAAGGTCGACGCGATCCTCACCATGGAACCGCCCAAAACGACAAGGGAAGTCCAAAGACTCGCTGGCCGCATGGCTGCCCTGAGTCGCTTTTTGTCCAGGGTAGCGGAGCGGGGCCTGCCCTTCTTCCAAACCCTACGTGGCTGTGATGGGTTTCGTTGGGACGGCAATTGCGCCAGCGCCTTCGACGACCTCAAGAGGTACCTCACAAGCCTACCCACTCTGGTCGCCCCGGCACCAGAGGCTCCCCTCTTACTTTACCTCGCCGCCTCGGCCACAGCGGTCAGCTCCATCCTCATTCTCGAGGAGGGCGTTCTTCAACGCTCAGTCTACTTCGTCTCCGAGGCCCTCCAAGGCGCCAAGACGTGATACACGGAGCTCGAGAAATTGGCTTACGCGCTGGTCATGGCCTCGAGAAATCTCCGACACTACTTCCTGGCCTATCCAATCACCGTGCTATCCTCGTTCCCCCTGGCGGAGATGTTTCACAATAAAGAGGCCACGGGACGCATCGGTAAGTGGGCAGTAGAACTTGCCCCTTTTTCCTTGACATATGCCTCGCGTACAGCAATCAAGTCCCAAATCCTTGCGGACTTCCTCGCGGAGTGGACCCCTCGACCTGCATCGCCAAAGAAAGGAGGACCGGTGTGGACGCTCGACACTGACAGAGCCTACTGCATCTCTGGCGCGGGCGTGGGTGCAGTGGTCACTACGCCCGAGCGACACCGCTTGTTATACTCGGCGCGCCTCGCATTCCCTGCCACCAACAACACCGCGGAATACGAGGCGCTACTCTTCAGCCTCGTGAAGCTCAAAGCTCTGGGTGCGCACCGAGTTCTCGTCCGCACGGACTCACGGCTGGTGGCTGGGCAGGTGGACAAGTCATACCAGGCCAAGAACCCCGACCTCACCAAGTACCTGGCGGCCATGCGAGCTAAGGAGCGGCATTTCCTGGGCGTCACTGTCAAGGCCATTCCCCGAGCAGAAAATGAGCAGGCGGACATCCTTGCCAAATCTGCTAGCCAGCAGCTCCCCGCTCCTGAAGGAGCATTCTATGAGGTCCTGCACGCGGCGGCCATCGTGCAGGACAATCACGACGCGGCCCTAGTCCACCAGATCACCCACCATCAGGGCGATTGGCGAGAGCCCGTTTACGCCTTCCTACAGAGCATCGCCGGGAGCAGCGACGACTGTCGGCTCCGCGCCTCTGATGCCACGCCAGATCGTTCCAAGTGCTCGACGGAGTGCTCTACAAAAAAGGGGTTTGCACACCGCTCCTACGGTGCCTCTCGCACGAGGAGGGACAGCACCTCCTCACGGAAATCCACGAGGGGCTCTGCGGCTCACATTTGGCGCCGAGGTCGCTCGTCAGCAAGGCATTTAAGCAGGGCTTCTACCGGCCAACTGCCGTTGCTGACGCCCAAGACCTCGTGCGCCGATGTCAAGGCTGCCAATGGATGGAACGGGTCATTCACAGACCCCCGACCGGCCTCAACCCCATTCCCTCCGTATGGCTGCTGGCACGGTGGGGCATCGACATTGTGGGACCTCTACCTCGCGCCCAAGGAGATTTGCGCTTTATAGTGGTCGCTTTGGAGTATTTTTCCAGGTGGCCAGAGGCTGTGGTGCTAGCCAAGATCACCTCGATGGTCATGCAACGCTTCCTTTGTGATGAGGACATCACTATTAATACTAAAGCTAGTAATGAGACTTCAATAACAGGACCAATAACAAGAGCACGAGCCAAGAAACTACAATCTCAGGTGAACCTGCTCCTTAATGAATATGTCACTAATTTTAATGAGAATTTCATACTACCTAAAAAAATATTTTACTTGTGCTCAGGTTTGAAGACTCAGCGATGGATGGAGATCAAGGATATGAGATACAGTATTCAGCCCATGAACAGCCGTGAACAGATGCCGTGAACGATGCCGTGCTCTGACGGCCCATGAGCGATCTTGCGCGCCCATGAGCGATGGCGTGCTCTGATGCGGCCCATGAGCGATCGCGCGAGCTACAGTGCGCGTGAATAGTACCATATGGAAAGTTTAGTGTTGAATAGCCTTAGGGAGAGGCTATATATTGAGGGGGTAGACCCCCATTGTAAAGGGAACCACTTTTGATAATAGAAAACTCTTGTTCTTTCGTTGGCCAACCCAACTTGAGGGAATTGGGAGTTCGCTGAAATTAAGTTTGTTCAACCTTTTCCTTTTGGAATCGGGAGTTCGCTGAAATTAAGATTGTTCAACCTTTTCCACTGAGAATTGGGAGCGCAATAGAACTTCATCGGTGGTCGTGAAGTTCAGCACGTGAGGTTGGGCGAATTATAGAGTGCTAACTCTTGCATTGGCAACGGGGGATCACTACGATTCATCAAATCCATGTGAGTATCCAGATCCTACGTCGAGAAGATCGGGCGACCCCGTATCACTTTGGCAGAACATCATATGCCGCTTCGGGGTGCCTAAAGAAATCACTGCTGACAATGGCCTGCAGTTCGATTCAACCTCGTTCAAGGAGTTCTGCGACGACATGGGCATCATGCTTCGGTTCACATAGGTTGGGCATCCACAGTCCATCGGAGCGGTCAAGCAGGCGAACGGTGCCATCTCCGTCGGGGTCAAAAAGCACCTTGTCGGACTACCAAAGGGCAAATGGCCAAGCGAGCTCCACAGCGTCCTCTGGTCCCTTCGTACAACGGCGACACGCCCGACGGGATTCACGCCATTCAAACTCCTCTTCGGTGATGAGGCAATGACGCCCGAAGAGATCAAAGCCGGCTCGCGAAGGGTCCTCGCCCAGGCATCAGACAAAGAACGCCAGTTGTCCTTAGATCTCCTTGACGGACAGCGCGTCAAGGCCACCCAACACGTTGCCAAGTACGCGCGACAAATGGTGCGCATGCGTGGCCAGTCTGTGTACCCGCGGGCATTCAAGCCGGGGGACCTCGTCCTCAGGATGGCGCTCCACGCAGACACCGTCGGCAAGCTGGAGTCCAAGTGGGAAAGCCCGTACATCGTCGTGGCAGCATTGCAGCGGGGAGCTTACCACCTCGCCACCCTTGAAGGGCAGACTCTCCGCAACACATGGAATACGGACAGGCTGCGGAGGTACTATGTTTAGGCCAATAAAGGCCACCAGGAAGCAGCAGAGGCTCCGCACCCCATCGTCGCGGCAACGAGTCCAATGGTCAGTCCCTGAACTTTTGTACTCGCCCACCCGCGCAAACGGGAATTTAATAAAGTTCGCCGTTTGCGAAGCTATTCGCGCCCCACACTAAAAACGTGCGGAGGCTTACCTCCGCACGCACTCCGTGGAGTATAAATAAGATACGGATGTTTTCCCTGTGCACTCTACTGAGTATAAACAAGACGCGGAGTTCCGCGCACGCGTCGGTGTTGTTACCACGCGTATTCCCCAAAGTATAAAGACGTGGTCGATGTTCCCACGCACCGCACGGAGACTCACCTCCGCACACGCACCGCACAGAGCCTCACCTCCGCACACGCACCGCATGGAGCCTCACCTCCGCACACACACCGCACGGAGACTCACCTCCGCACACGCACCGCACAGAGACTCACCTCCGCACGCACTCTACGGAGTATAAATAAGACGTAGCGTCGAGGTCCGCCACCGCACGCACTCTACGGAGTATAAATAAGACGCAGCGGGGGGACGCCTCCGTGCGCATTCTGCGGAGTATAAATAAGACGCGGATATTTTTCCTACGCACTCTACTAAGTATAAACAAGACGCGGATGTCCCGCGCACGCATTGGCGTACCCTCCGGAGCCTAACTAAGTCGTGGTTGATAGTCCCACGCACGCTCTGGAGTACAAACGAAGACGCGGAGGTTTTCCCTACACACTCTACTGAGTATAAACACAGCGCTGCAGGGCCTTCTCTGCACGCGCCCAGCAGAATATAGCACACAAGAGGCTCGTCCCCATGCATTCCCGCAGAGTGCAGGCAAGACGGAGCGCTCGACGTCTCGCCGACCGGCGCCGGCTCTGCGCCACCACTTGAAGGTAGGGGCGGGCGCTCGCGCGTCTATTTCGACCAGCGCCGGCTCGCGCCACCACTCGAAGGGTAGGGGCGGGCGCCGCACGTCTACTGACTGGCGCCGGCTCGGCGCTACCACGGCGGTAGGGGCGGGCGCCGCGCGCGTCTCGCCGACCAGCGCTAACTCCGCCGCCACCACCCGAAGGTAGGGATGGATCGCTCACGCGTCTGCGCCGACCAGCGCCCGGCCGCACCACTGAAGGGTAGGGGACGGGCGCTTGCGCATCTCGCCGACCAGCGCCGGCTCGCTGCCACCACTTCAAAGGGTAGGGGCGGACCGCTCGCGCGTCTGCCCGACTAAACGCCGCGGCGCCGCGCGCTTCGAAGGGTAGGGGATGGGCGCTCGCGCGTCTGCCGACGAGGCGCCGGCTCCGCGCCACCGCCGAAGGGTAGGGGACGGAGCGCTCGCGCGTCGCCGGCGAGCGCGCCGCTGCGCCACCGCTTTGAAGGGTAGGGGACGGAGCGCTCGTGCGTCTACTTCGACGAGGCGCCAGCTCCGCTGCCACCGCTTCGAAGGGTAGGGGGCGGAGCGCTCGCGCGTCTACTTCAACGAGGCGCTAGCTCCGCTGCCACCGCTTCGAAGGGTAGGGGACGGAGTGCTCGCGCGTCTACTTCGGCTAGACGCCAGCTCCGCTGCCACCGCTTCGAAGGGTAAGGGACGGAGCGCTCGCGCGTCTACTTCGGCTAGGCGCCAGCTCCGCTACCACCGCTTCGAAGGGTAGGGGACGGAGCGCTCGCGCGTCTACTTCGGCTAAGCGCCAGACTCTTCGCCCACAACGCGCTATTACCGTCAACACCACCCAAGACGATGATAAAACACAACGCGCTATTAACCATTTTTACTTACAACAATGATAAAACGTTAGCAAATAAATCTTGATTGACTACTTCATATCCTCAACCACTACCACTACCGATGACAATAAAGCATTAACATATTTTTCCTCACTGACTTTATTATTTCTCATATCCACAACTGCTATCAACAATTACCACAAGAGAAAAGAATCTCATGCCACAATCACAACCTCTACCATAGCACAAGGGATGAACCCCATTCCACGACCACAGCCACAATCTTTATACCACAAGTGACTCTCATGAGCCAATTCCACATTACAACTAAGAAGTTGCATTTGTTTGCAAAATAACTCCACCACAATTCATTGCATAAGTATACAAATGATCTTTCCACAATGCAATGCATATGAATATGTATGCTCCAATGCACCCTTACCCAACAAAGTAAGAGTGTGCATTGTACTACGGCAATGTACGATGCTGTACCGGTACGGTCGCGGCTATAAGCGATGACATCTACAATGCAAATGTCATGACATGTTATGAATGATATGATAATCATAAACCACAAGAATTTAACCACGAAGATCAACAACATAATCATCATGAATATTTCCTCATAATCCACATGTGTCTCATTAAGCACAATACCAATGGGTCATAAAACCATTACCACAAAACCCACATTTGATTCACCAAGATCAAAATCAATCGATCTATAGGGAATTCTACCACATAGATCACAATATATTCATCAAGAATACTACCACCACAACAACAAATATTCACTAAGAATACTACCACATAGGCCACAATATGTTCATAAAGAATTCTACCCCACAACTGTATTTGTTTCATCAAGAACAATTTCACATGCCCACAATTAAACTATCAAGATCATAAGTAGTTGAATTCTTAAAATACTATCACATGGATCACATTATAGTAGCATGTAACAATGACATAGCACCTCAAATTAAGAGAATTAATTAATGTGAATGTAGAATGATTAACGAGTTAAACAGTAGCACAACCGCTACGTTTACTTGCCTCTACCATTGAAGCAAAGCAATCACGTGCATTCAGGAGCAAAACTACCTGTCCAAAAGTATCTCTCAGCACAACACCACAGCAATGAAAATGCGACTTTAAGAAGTAAAGAGATCGCTAAACCCCAAAACTCCACAACCTCCCTCTCTGCTTAACGGTTCTACATTCTTTCTACTGCAGTAGCGCTGCTTAATTTTTTTGTATCTTTAATATTATTAGACCTTTTACAAAGAGAGATATATTTCTGGATTCCTCACTTAAATATCTTCACTTTTCATGTAGATCACTTATTTTTATTTTGTTACTAACAAGGTGTAACTTAAAGCTCCAAATAGAGGACATCCTCTGTTCTGACAATTTGGGCAGCCAGCTTCTCACATACCCCAATCACAGTATAAAGCTCTAAAAATTATAGTTTTTATACAGTAGTTAGATTACTGAATTTTCTACATTTTTCTCAATTGTGATAAAAAACATAAAAATTATCTACTACTCGTAAATCACACCTGAACAACAATCTACCTCAGTATGCACCACTGACAGACAGCGAGGTTCCCGACCCTGCTACGCCCAAATCCCGTGTCCAAAAATTCTAAAACAAATATAAAAGATGTGTATCGTCGTCCTCTACAATTTTCCTTTTGGGCAGGCCCACAAGAAAAATCGTTTCGTGGGTCTAAACTGCGCAAACAGTAACGCTGCGTGAATTAATCTACAGGCAGACAGCAGGGATTCTCTAATCGGATATTCTAATTGCTAATCCCCACCAACTCTTAGGCTAAGAACCCTAATTACAACAAAATTAGAGGGATTTGGGATGAGTGGGAGAGTTACCTAGCGGATCCCCTTGGGATCACCCCTCTTCTTCCTCCTCTTTCTCTTCCTCCCTTCCTTGTCTTCTCCTTCCTCTTCCTTGTTTTCTCCTTTGCATCCATGGGAAATAGCAATGGGGGAGAGGTGGAGGCGCATGGAGGAGATGGAGGTGGCGGACAAGTGGGGAAAGAGGGGAGAGGGGCCAAGGGAGGGGGTTTATAAAGGGGGTGCTATGGTTTGGGAGGGGGTATGGGCCCTCCTTTGGGCTGGCTGGCTCACCCCTCCAGACAGCCCAAAACATCTAAATTAATTATTTTAATTTATTTTTTTTAATTTTGGATAATCTTCACAATTTAATTTCTGCCTCCCGTGATTCATCAAAAAATCGGAAAACTCCGCGATTTCGCAAAACCTTCCCAGGGACGTCGTAAAGACGTTCAGGGCATTACACTAGATGTATTTTGAATACCCTTACTTATATCATCTAATATTTGATCTATTGGATGATCTTTGGCGATTGTGTTGTGAATCTTTGGTGGACGAGGTTGTTCTTCCTTTTCTGCCACAACTATGGCTTGAATGTTGCTCGTTGTGGAAGAGCTGGGAGGTTCAACTTACTTTGATTAAGGTGATTCACTTGTGTTCTCCTTTGGTTTAATATCACCGATTTGCATGTTCTCTATTGTACGCCTTAATCCTTCATCACCTACATCATCTAAATTTTCTTACTTTTCCTGAGAGCCATTAGTTTCATCAAATTGAACATCATATAATTCTTCAACTAAACCGGAGTTTTTGTTGAAAACTCTATATACTTTACTATTGAAAGAATAACTAATTAAGAAATCTTCATCATATCGACTTTGAAATTTAAAGAGTTGGACACTCTTTCTCAAGATATTGCATTTGTAACCAAATACTCTAAAGTAGGAAATGTTAGGTCTTCTTCTAATAAGAAACTCATAGGTAGTCTTTTTCTAAAGACAATGCAAGTAAAGGTGATTTGTGGCATGACAAACGGTGTTAATAGCTTCCGTTCAAAAGTTATCACAAGTATTTCATCAAGCATTATCCTAACCATTTCAATCAATGTTCAACATTTTCTTTCTACAACTCCATTTTACTCAGGAGTATACGTAGTGGAAAGTTCATGCTTTATTCCAAGTTCATCACAAAAATCTTCAATTTTAGTGTTTTTAAACTTGGAACCATTGTCACTAAGCATTTTCTTAGTTTTGAAATTAAATTCATTTTGAGTCCTTTTGGCGAAACTTTTGAAAATCCTGGAGGCTTCGCCCTTGTCATTTAAGAAGAATACCCTATGTATCTCGGGTAATCATTTGCAATGACTAAATAATAGCTATTGCCCCCTATGCTCTTATAGGTTGTTGGTTCAAACAAATTCATATGTAAGAGCTTCAATGGCCTAGAGGTTAACATGATACTTTTGAAAGGATGATAATTTGCAACTTGCTTCCCGGCTTGGTAAACACTATACAATCTATTTTTCTCAAATTCATATCTTTCAAGTCAACCACTAGATCATGTTTGAAAAGCTTTTTGAGTTGGATCATACCAAAATGGCCTAGCCTTCTCTGCCATAACCAACCTAAGGAGGTTTTTGCCATTAAACAAGTTTTTAAGCATGAATCACTTAAGGAGAAATCAAATAAATAAAGATTTCCAAATTAAAACCTTTGAAAACAAGCTCATTTTTCTTTTCTTTTGAAATGGTTATATCATTTTTAGAGAATGAGTATATCAAACCTATATCACACAAGTGAGCAATGGATAACAAATTAAAATTTAATGTTTCTACTACATATTCATTAGAATTAGAAAGGTCATTTGAAATAGCAAGTTTACCTAATCCTAATTCCTTTCCTTTGCTATTGTCATCGGGTGTAATCCTTTCTGAAATATGGCAAACATCTTCTGAACTCTAGTCATATATTGAGTGCACCCACTATCAAGCACCTAATGCCTTCCACCAGTCTTGTAATTCACGTACAAAAGAAAATTAAGTTCTTTAAGGTACCCAAATTTATTTGGGTCTTTCTAGGTTAGTAACCAAGGCTTTGGGCACCGAAATAGCATTCTTTTTAGTGCTTGGAATTGAAGTGCCAATAAATTTTACAATAACGCTACAATTCTTTGATTTCTTAAGCATATAGGTAGAATCAAACAATCCAATAGAAGGATTCTCACCTATAGGACAACTTTGTTACACATGTCCTATTTCTTGGCACTTTCAGCAATACTTACCATTTTGCTTCAGAAATCTTATGGGCTTATTTGTCGGTTTCTTATCTCTCTTGGTCACATACCAAGACCCTCATAAAATGAGCACCTTTGCTCACTCAAGGGTAACCTTACCCTTGAAGGACCTTTCGAAGTTTTTGTTTAGCTTGGTTACTTGTTCTTTTAACTCATTATTCTTAATAATGAGTTTGGCATCACATGACTTAGCATTTACTTGATTGGAGATAATAATAGAACAGCATGGCTGTCGAGACCCGAATTTGTAAATTTGGACTCTCTATGTAAACTGCACTAGTCTAGGATCATGCTTACCAATGAAGGGCTGAAAGGTTAATTTGCATAAATGACATTTCAAGATAAATAGATTGAAAGCAAACTTTAATGGAAAACAATAATAATAAATAATCAATGGAATTGAAGTAAACCACTTGTGGACATCCCATCTACAAGCTAAGCCAATAGGGAACTACCTGTTCACTAACCAACCAGAAACCACAAGTTTAGATGAAACCACTACCCCTTGTGTGAAATCACCGAGCATTGTCCATGACCGAGGACGCGGCTATTCGAATAGTTCTACACTCTGCAGAGGTTACGCAACTGTACACACACGTGTGATTAGCCTCGCACTAAGGAAATCACAACAAGGCATTTACAAAGTTCAATTCCAACTCAATCCCGCCCGCTAGGATTTTGCATCACACCCCCCTTGCACCACATGGAAATCAGCAACCATGTTCATCACAATAGCGAGATTGAAGTTGTCATATCCCAAATTAATCAGCCAGGTCTATCCCATACTAGACATGTGGTTTGCACGATAAAGCTCAGATCAATGGCGCACAAAGTTATGTCCTTAATGATACCCAGGCAAGACTACCACATCCCCCGAAGTGAACCTGCACTTCCCCCTTTACTGCACGATCACTCGCCCGAGTGAAAAACTAAGTTTGTATAACCATGCCAATGACACACCAATATCATGGCACAAATTTTATAGCTGTGGCACCAACCACGGTTCCATATCTTATTAAGTCAAATTAATTATTCACATACGATAATAAACCCTTTCGTAAAATAAGCAAGGCTAAGCATTCTAATCGTACAACCCATGTGACATCTACCATAGCATCACTAATAAGTTTCCCAATCTATGGTAACAATGGCATCATAGCATCCAAATTATCAAGGCGGGGTAATTCAATGTGGGACGGTAACTACCATATACTAAGGTTGTAATTAAATAGCGATGCAATATAATTTAAAACAAAATAATTAAGTAATAAATTACAAACTGGGTTCAACATGATCAAAGAACACGACTTGCCTTGGTTATGCTCAGCGAGGTACTCGGGGTCTTCTAGCGTCGCTCCTACTCCTCCGGAATTGGAATCTAACGAGAGAGAAAACGATTAAAACAAAAAAATCACATACAATAATAAGCAAATGAACTCCAAAAACCTTGAAACCAGAATCAAAAGATAGAGCTTGATTTTAGATGAATTTAGAAAAAAGAACGGGATCAATCGGAGCTAGGATGGAGGAGAACGGGCTCTCAAAAAATTAAATCTAAAGAAAATACTGGAAAATCAGAAATCGCACTGTGCTGTGAACTGGGCGCACGAATGATCAAGTCCACGGTGAACTCGGTGCACAAAACAGTGCGCATGAGGGTGGGTTGGTGTCGATGTGGCGGCCTAGGTTTGACGTGGCAGCATGTGGTGCTAACACTTGGCTAGGGTTGACGTGGCACTGACATGGCGAGACACGTGGTAGCGGGGGGCGGATTCTCGCTGACGTGGCACTAACATGGCATGACACGTGGCGCCGACGTGGCAAGGTAGGGTTGATGTGGCGCAGTTCGGGTGCGGCGGCGGTGGGATTGGATGGTTGAGGTGCGGCCACGTGGCAAGATCCAGACCGCTGGATTAGATCGGGATCGGTGGTTGCGATAGGAGGCGCTGGCCGTCCGATAAGGGTGGGGCGGACGCGGTCTGGTGCGTGGACCAAGGCGCGCAGCACAGGCACGTCTGGTGTGGTGCGGTGTGCGGGCACGCGACCCGAGGGCGCGACGTGACGCGGCCAGGGTGAAGGTGTGACGACGGCGGAGAGCTCTGGCGACCATGGCACACGGCGGAGGGTTCCTGGTGACGGGTGAGGATGGCGGCGGGTTCCATCGGTGAGCTTACCGGTGGCGAGGATGGTGAGAGCAGCAGAGAGGGGCCCAGCGAGACGAGGCACGGTGATAGGTGCAATGTGGGCGACTGGGACAACGGCGGCGAGGGTGCTCGGGGGGCGGCGGGCACGATGGCGTCAAGACGAGGACGACGAGAACGGCGGCACTCAGGTAGGAGGAGGCGAGGAAGGTGGGCGGCATGTTATGGCACACAAACCAAGGGTGGCCATGGCTTAAAAGCGCACGAACTGAGGCGGGCGCAAGAGGAACTTAGAGTGGGGGAACCGGATCGGACATGAAGACGGGGTGCTCGACGCATGGCAGGGAGATGGGATCGGACGACGGGGAGCTAGTGGCGGGTGGCGACGCTCAGGTGAGTTAGGTTAAGCGCGGTGCGAGAGCGGTGGATGCGCTCCACGTGGCGGAGGCGGTGATTGGGGGATGAGGCGACGCAGAAATGGGGCGGCTGAGGGGAGGTGGGCCGGGTCGGTGCGGGCGCGCGGTCGATGCGTGGCAGGGCGGGGGCGGCCGAGGACAGGTTGGCTGGCCCGCTAGGGTTTGGGAGGGGGTTTTCTTTTAAAATAAATTCAAATAAAATGCTAAGAGCTCCAGAAAATAGAAGAAAAATCCCAAAAATACCAAAACATTTCTTGAGACCTGAGGAAGTCAAATAAAATATTTTCAACTTATGTTGAAGTTTATTTTAATTAGATTAAAGTATTTTAATTTCTAAAAATTCAAATTAAGCTTTATTAATTCCAGAAAAATTCCAAAAATTTATTTTTAAATTTAGGACTTTAAATTCTTCAGAAAAATAGGATGTTACAATGGCATATCGAGTAAATTATCACATGAAGTGAAAATGCTAGTTCTAGCTATTTCTACACTAGGCATGGCATTATAAATTCACATGTAATTCCAATGCTAGTGTTAGATTTGGTTGATTTTTCTTGGATAAGTAAGTCATGAGTTTCCTTTAGCTTCTCATAAGAGTCTTTGAGAGAGAGATGCTCTCTCTTTAGGCTCTTGAATTTTAACTTTTCTTTTCCAATAAATTCATTTAATTCAATTAACATATCCATAAGCTCACCATAAGAAGGCTCACTATCATCAAAAGATTTTACCTTCTCTCCTTTTGCCATAAGATATGTTAGAGATAAGAAGAGGGATGAAGCTTCTTTGATGGCAATACCAACTAGTCCCTTTTTCTTAAGAGACTCCTCTTCTTCGGAGTCAGAGTCTGTGTACTTCTCATCGGACTTCCACTCTCCAATGTGGACTTCATTCTTACCCTCTTTGTGAAGTTTATTGAAAAGCTTCTTCTTGTCGTTGAAGTCCTTATTCTTGGATAACTTGCCCTTCTCATCCTTCTTGGATGAGATGCAATGTGCCCCTTCTAATCGCACTCATAGTAACGAATGTTGCTATAGCACTTATTGTCATAGAACTGCCCCTTCTTTCCCTTCTTATGGCTAACACTTCGGTGTGAGTGCCTCTTCATAAACCTCTTCATCTTTTGCACAAGGAGGGCCAATTGCTCCTCTAAGTCCTATTCATCATCCTTGGACTCATCACTTGATATTGTCTTAGCTTTGAAAGCGGTTATCTTCTTACTCTTAGAGGAGGATTGCTCCAAGAGCTCATCCTTGTCTTTCTTGTACAACTCATTCATGATAAGGTTTTTCAAGAGTTGTGTTGGCGTCATTCTTGTCAACTCGGGAGAGTTAAGGAAGAGTATCACTAAGGTCTCGTACTTCTCCAACAATGCTCTAAGCATCTATAACATCCTAATTTTTAGAGCCTTTTTGAAGCTTTTAAAATAAAAATTCACCATTTGGATTTTTCTAGAATTAATTAAAACTTAAAATAAATTTTTATTAATTAAAAATTTTAATATAATTTCATCTAAATTTCTAAAAATAAAAAATCCTAAAACAGTAATGGGCAGCCCTGTTATTGTTCATTCGGCCCAATTAGTCGCAGCCGACCGATCTCCTCTGTGCCAAGTGGCAGCATCTAGGTCGTGTCCACTACAGCCGCTAGATTTCACTAGAGGACACGTGTCACCCATCGAGACCATCGGTTACTGCTCATCATCTCTGAGCGGGACTCCACTGGCCATCTTTGCTTAAAACTCCATGTCATGCCTAAGCCACTCTCTTGGCATTCATGCTTAAATAGCTACCGTGCCCTCGTTCTTCACATCCTCAAGCCACTCTCCTAGCAGTCATGCGCTGTCGTCATTGTGCCGAGCTCTGACGTCGCCAATATTCGGTCGCCGTTGCCATCTTCATCTCCGCTCTTTGCCACTTTGCTCATCGCCTCTGCCACCGTTCGCCGCCCACCAGTGAGTTCCCACTGACGAGTTCACATCTCCTCACCGTGTGCTCGCTCCGCCCAGCCTTGCCAGTCCAACCAGCTCCGCAAGATACCACACCGTTTCGCCTTTAGCAGCCAATCCCCGAGCACCACGCGTCATCGTTGTTCAGATCATCTGAACATCCTCAGCCCTCTAGACCATTCGCTCATATTCAAAACGTCCGATTGTCGTCACCCTTTGGACCGTCCGAACGTTGTCGTGCCCATCTACCAATCGTCGTATGCCATGCATCTTCACCTCTTCGCCTAGTCCGATTGTCCCCAGCTGTCCGATCGTCATCAGACCAACCAATCATTGTCACCGCTTCGGCCTAGTCCAAACGTCCTCACCCATCTAGACCGTTCGATTGTTTTCGGACCGATCGATCTTTGCGTCAACCCTAGCTGAGTCAACCGCTTGCATCAGCTACCACCTCAGCCCTGTAAGTCCACATGTCTACCACATGGGGGCCATGTTAGCATGCCATGTCAGCCCTAGAAGCCCAGTCAGCCACCACACTATCAGCCGAGTCACACCGTTCACTGTTCCATGCACCGAGTCCATCATAGGCTTGCCTTTCCATGCAAAAAGTGCATAGCACAGTAGAATTTCTGATTTTTCAGTATTTTTCTGTAGATTTAATTTTTCAAGAGCCCATTCTCCTCTGTCCTAACTTCGATTGACCCTATTCTTTTTTCTAAATTTATATAAAATCAAGCTCTATCTTTTGGTTCTGGTTTTAAAGTTTTTGGTGTTTATTTAAATTTATTTTATGCTTTGTTGTGTTTTCTCTCTCATTAGATCACGTCTTTGACGGAGCTGAAGCAAGATTTGGAGCTGAAGCAATGGGCTGGGCGTAGGATCGTCGAGCGGAGAGGGTATTGTCGAGTTTGGGGCTTAGCAGCAGTTTTATTTTCTTAAGATGTGGATACCTTACTGTAGTCTTGTGCTGAGAGATAATTTTGGACAGGTGGCTTCTCTCCTGACCATGCGTGAGCGCTTCGCTTGATTGGTAGAGGCAAGTAAACATAGCGGATGTGCTACCATTTAACTCGTTAATCATACTACATTCACATTAGATAATTCTCTTAATCTGAGATGCTATGCTGTGGTTACATGTTTTCTTTAATGTAGTCTATGTGGTAGCATTTTAAGAATCAATTGATTATGCTCTTGATGGATTAATTGTGGTTATGTGGTATTGTTCTTAATGAAACAAATATGGTTGTAGGGTAGTATTCTTTACGAGGATATTGTGATCTAAGTGATAGTATTCTTAGTGAATACATTGTGATCTTAGTGGTAGTATTCTTAACGAATATATTTTGTTCTATGTGATAGTATTCCCTACGAATCGATTGATTATGATCTTGGTGAATCGAATGTGGATTATGTGATATTGTGCTTATTGAATCATATGTGGATTATGAGGCAGTATTCTTGATAAATATATTACTGATCTTTGTGGTTAAATTCTTATGAATCATCGGTATAATATCATGCATAACCTGACATGTCATTTTGCATCGTGAATGTCGCCGCACATAGCCGCGATCGTACCAGTACAATATCGTACATTGGCATAGTACGATGCACACTCTTACCTTGTTGGGTAAGGGTGCAGTGGATCATATGCATTTTCATTGTAGATGGATCATTTCATTACTTATGCAATGTTTATTGCAATACAATGATGGTTAAAAAAAAGTCTGCCAGCTTTGCATTAGGAATTTCAAAAGCTTAGTTTAGAGTTGGTTGAGAAAGGATTTTTAGCCACAATGGAGTTGCAGCCAACTTTGGATAGTCAGATTCGTCAGACTCAGTCAGAGGATGAGGCATTTCAGCGGATCAGAGTCAACATGAGTAAAGGAAAATAGTTAGGATTTACAGAGGATGAGTAAGGAACCCTATAGTTCAAACAGCGTTTGTGTGTGCCCAATAAGAGAGAGTTAAAGGAACTGTTACTTAAGGAAGCTCATAACCCGTTGTATTCAATTCACCCAGGCAGTACCAAGATGTACTAGAATATTAAGGACAAGTACTGGTGGCCGAGCATGAAGCGTGAGATCGCTGAATATGTGGCACTGTGTGATATATGTCAGAGGGTAAAAGCCGAGCATCAGAGACCGGCAGGTTTGCTGCAGCCGTTGAAAATCCCTGAGTAGAAGTGGGAAGAGATTGGTATGGATTTCATTACAGGATTGCCAAAGACCAGAGAGGGTTATGATTCAATTTGGGTCATCGTGGATTGTTTGACCAAGGTTGCTCATTTCATACCCGTCAAGACAACTCACACTTGTGACAGATTAGCAGAGCTGTACATGTCGAGGATTGTCAGTTTACATGGAGTACCAAAGAAAATAGTATCAGATTGTGGGTCGCAGTTCACCTCTCAATTTTGGGGAAGTTTCCATGAGGCTATAGTAACCCACTTGAATTTCAGCGTAGTAGATCACCCCCAGACAGATGGACAGACCGAGCGAGTAAATCAGATTCTTGAGAATATATTGAGAGCATGTGTGCTAGATCATGGAGCCAAGTGGGACAACTGTTTGCCTTTTGCAGAGTTTTCTTACAACAACAGTTATCAGGCCAATTTGTAGATATCACCGTTTGAGGCACTATATGGCAGAAAATACAGGACCCCTCTCAATTGGGAAGACACAGGGGAAAGTCAGGTGTTTGGTCCAGATTGTTTAAAAGAAGCTGAGGACAAGGTCCGTTTGATTCAGGAAAGATTGAAAACTGCACAAGCCTGACAGAAGAGTTATGCGGATACCAAATGTCGAGAGTTGAGCTTCGAACCAGATGATTTTGTGTATCTCAAGATCGCACCATTCAAAGGTGTGAAAAGGTTTTAGTTAAAAGGAAAGTTAGCACCAAGATATGTTGGACCGTTCAAAATTTTGAAACGCAGGGGAGAAGTTGCATATCAGTTGGAGCTACCTACGTCCTTCAGTGGAGTACATGACATCTTCCATGCGTCCTAGTTGAAGAAGTGTCTGAGAGTGCCAGAAGAGGTTGTGTCAGTTGAGGCTATTGATCTTCAAGAAGATCTGTCTCATAAAGAGCACCCGATCAGGATTTTGGAAGTATCAGAGCGTGTGACCCAGAATAAAGTTGTCCATTTTTGCAAAGTTCAGTGGAGCAACCAATCCGAGGAGGAAGCCACCTAGGAGCACGAGGAGGACCTCAACGCCGAGTTTCCAAACCTATTCTCATAGTGAGCCTGGATCTTGAGGTCGAGATCCTGTTTATGGGGGTAAAGTTTGTAACATCCTGATTTACAATAGAATTTAAAATCCTTAATTTTAAAATGAATTTTTGGGATTTTTCTGGAATTAATAAAGCTTAATTTAAGTTTTTAGAAATTAAAAAGGATTTAATATGATTAAAATAAATATTAACATATGCTGAAAATATTTTATTTGGATTCCTTGTGTCCCATAGATTTTTCTGGAATTTTTGGTGAATTTTGTTTTTGGATTTATTTGCTATTTTCTAGAGCTCTTTTGGTTTTATTTGTTTTTCTGAAAAAGAAAAAGCCGGAAAATCCCGATGAACAGTGTTGGGCTAGCCCAACACTATTCATCCAGCCTGTTCCCCATCGTCGCCTTCCGATCTCCCCCCATGCCACGCGCCGGCATCCCGCTTATCGTCTACTCGCCCGCCATCATGACCGAGCGGGACTCTCCTCGGTTTGCATGCTTATAAAACGCCGCCGCCGTTCCTCGTGCCCGCGCCACCGTTGCCCACCGTCTCTTCTCACGTAAGCGCCACCATCGCTGGAGTCACCGACGCACCCGTGGCCGTCGCCGCCCCTACGCCGTCGCCGGTAGCCCGCCGCCATCTCGCCTCCTCCTCGCCATCGCCGCCTCACGCCGCACGCCCACGACGCTTCGTGCATAGCGCCGCCACGCGTCGGCCATCTGACCGTCTGATCTCCACAATTGTTCGGACAGTCCAAACATCTTCGCACCTCCGCAGCCGTCCGATCGACGTTGGACCGTCTGATCTTCATCAATCATCGGACAGTCCGAACATCACTGTCTTCGCAGCCGTTTTATCGTCGGGCAGTCTGATCGTTGTTGCATCGCTGCCTACCGATCATCGCCACCTCAACAGCCACCTCATCCCTACCTGCCACGTGTCAGTGCCACATCAGCCCTAGGTGCCACGTGTCAGTGCTACATCAGCCACCCTTGCCACGTGTTAGTGCCACGTTAGCCCTAGCCGCCACATCAGCAACCCTTCGTGTTCACTGTTCCATAAGCTGAGTCCACCGTGAACCCGTCTTTCTGTACACTGAGTCCACAGCACAATAACTTTTCCAAATTTCCAATTTTGCCAGCCAATTAATTTTCCGTGAGCCCATTCTTCTCCGTCCTACCTCCGATTGATCTCGTTCTTTTTTCTAAATTCATCTAAAATCGAGCTCTATCTTTTGGTTCTGGTTTTATGGTTTTTGGAGTTCATTTGAAAATTATTTGATGTGTTTTTGTTGTTTCAGTCACTTTCTCTCTTGTTAGATACCGATTTTGGAGGAGTCGGAGCGTCGCCAAAAGATTTCGAGTACCTCGCTGAGCCAACCCAAGGCAAGTCATAACCTTTGATTATGTTGAACCTAGTTTTCAATCTATTACTTAATTACTTTGTTTTAAATATCGTGCATCGCTATTTTAATACAAACCGTTGTACTTGGTAGTTACACCCCAATTGGTTAATCTTCCTCCTAGATATTTTGAATGCTATGATACCATTGTCACCATAGGTTGAAAAATTTATTAGTGATGCTATACTAGATGTCACATAGGTTGTACGATTAGAATGCTTAGCCTGCTTAATTTACGAATGGGTTTATCATCGCATGTGAATAATTAAGTTGGCTTAATGAGATATGGAACCGTGGTTGGTGCCATAGCTATAAAATTTGTGTCATGCCATTGGTGTGTCATGGGTGTGGTTATACAAACTTGGTTTTCACTTGGGCGAGAGATCATGCAATAAAGGGGGAAGTGTAGATTCACTTCGTGGGATGTGGTAGTCTCGCCCGGGTAACATTAAGGACTTAACTTTGTGCGCCATTGATCTGAGATTTACCGTGCAAATCACATGTCTAGTATGGGATAGACCTGACTGATTAATTTAGAATATTTCAATTTCAATCTCGCCATTGTGATGAACATGGATACTGATTTCCATGAGATGTAAGGGGGGTGTGATATGAAACCCTAGCGGGCAGAATTGGGTTGAAATTGAACTTAGTAAAGGCCTTATTGTGATTTTCTTAGACTGAGGCTAATCACATCGTGTGGGTACAGTTGTGCAACCTCTGTAGAGTGTAAAACTATTCGAATAGCCGTGTCTCCGGTTATAGACAATGCTCGGTGATTTCACACGAGGTATAGTGATTTCATGAAAATTGGTGGTCTATGGTCTATGGTTGGAAGTAAATGGTTAATTTATTGTTGGCTTGTGGATGGGAGGTCCGCAAGTAGTTTGTTTCAATTCTGTTGATTATTTACTTATTATTGTTTTACTTAAAGTTCGCCTTCAATCTATTTATTGTATTTACTTCAAAATATCATTTTATGCAAATTAACCTTTCAGTCATCTATTGGTAAGCCTTGCATATTATGTTGTATTCTTTTATTACAAACGACTTGCTGAGTACCAATGTACTCATGACTTTATACCCATGTTACTCAGTTGAGGAGGAGGAGTTGTACCAGCAGGAGGTTCCAGAAGGTTGTTACTTCAGTGACTTCACGGATTAGGACTTCGCTCCCCAGTCGATTGCCTGTGGGCATGTCGAATGGCTACTACGCTTATTTTGTTCTTTCCGCTGCTAGACTTCATGGATTAGGACTTCGCTCCCCTGTTGATTGCCTGTGGGCATGTCGAATGGCTACTACGCTTATTTTGTTCTTTTCGCTGCTAGACTTTAAGCCCTTCGGGCTAGTCATATTGTAAGTTTGGCCATAAGGTCATACCTTTTAGATTTATTATTATTTGAGTTTCCCTTTATTTAGCATGTATGTGGTTGTTATGTCATCTACGTTTACTGTGTGAACTAGCGTGATTCTAGACTAGTGCAGTATACACAGTATACACAGAGAGTCCGAATTTGTATATTCGGGTCTCGACAAAGGGTAGTGGGGCTTGCCAAAATGAAAAGACTAAAAAATGACTCCAAGAGTAAAGGAGAAGCTCTTTAAGGGGTATTTCGATGAAGGGGATTGCTATCTCTAAAAATTTGTGGGATTTCGTAAGGATTTAGATCCAATGCACATATAACTTTTTTTCTCCACGCAAACCTGCATTGCAGAAATATTCCCTCCATTGTAATATTATGGTACGTGGACACTTACCTAAATATAAGAGTTATATTCATGGGCGAAGCTAACCAAGTGGCCCGATGTCCCGGGCACACCCAAAATTTTGAAATGTGCAACTTCAATACATCTGCCATGCAGGTCTCAGGTAGTTAGTTCTAACAAGACATGTCATAATTTGAACCATGCAGGTCTCTATTTCGCCATTCATTCACTCAAGGCAAGGCAAGCCAGCTGGCCAGCCCACTTAATGGGCCAATGGCTCTACCATTCAAGGCCAGAAGACCTCACTTCCTCAAGCCCATGAGGGAGCCACAGAGCCTGCTAATATACTCGGTTCTCATCCAGTCACCACTCACCAATCATCCTTTCATCCAACCCTAAATCCCCAACCCAATCCCCAAGTCCTGTTGTCTTAGAGTTGCTCCTCCGCTAGGGCTAGGTAGACGACGGTGGCTCTACAGACTGCAAGCCAGCGGGCATTGGCTCAGGTGCTCGGCATGCAGGCCTAGAGGCCTCGAGCAAGACTGGAGTAGCGAGAAAGTGGCCAGCGGCCAAGGTGAGCACCGAGTAGTTAGCAGTGGCCAACACCCAGCAGAGTCGGCAAGCTGCCGAGGGCACCAGGGGCCAAGGGCCAAGGGCATCGGTCACTAGAGTAGCCAAGCAGTGAGCCCAGCGCCCAGTCGAGTAGTCAGCAGTCAACGTCCAATCGGCCAACCGCCAACTGGCCAAGGGGAGCCGCTGCATGTAGAAGCTGAGAAAGTGAGAAGCATTGCAGATTTTAGATTTACACTTTTGTAGAGTGAGTACTGAGTATTAGTAAGCAATTAACTAATTAAACATTCGATTCTAAATTCTAAAATATGAATATCTGACTTGGAATTTGTGAAAATGGAATGTTGTGATTAGAGATTAGGAGAGTTGAAACAATATTGTGATTTGTGAATTGTGCATGTAGAGCAACGGACTAACGGAGGAGAATCAACATTCATGTAATATCCTGAACGTCGTTTCGGCGTCGGTTTCTAAATTAATCGCGGAGTTGCCCGGATTTTCGATAAATCGCGGGAGGTGAAAATAAATTCTTTGAAATAGTCTAAAATAATAAAAAGAGAATTAAAATAATTAATTAAGAGGTTTTGGGTTATCCGGAGGGGTGGGCCAGCTATTTTGGGCCAGACAGCCCAAACGGGGGCCCGCACCCCCTCCCAAACCCTAGCACCCTCTTTATAAACCCCCTCCCTTGGCTCCTCTCCCCTTTTTCCCCACCTGGCCGCCACCCCCATCTCCTCCCTACACCTCCACCTCTTCCCCATTGCTGCTGCCCATGGATGCGAAGGAGGAGAGGAAGGAGAAGAAGGAGAGGAAGAGAAGGAGGAGAAGAAGGGAAAGAGAAGAAGTGGAAGAGAGGGGTGATCCCAATCCCTAGGTAAATTTTCCCCCACCTTAATCTCTCTGTTTTATACTGAAATTAGGGTTCTTAGCCCCAGATTTGAAGGGATTAGCATTTTGGAAAACCCGATTAGAGAATCCTGATCTTGCTGTCTGTAGATTGAATCGCGTGATGTTACTGTTCCTGCAGTTTCGACCCCCAAAACGATTTTTTCCGAGGGTCTCCCCAAAAGGAAAAACGTAGAGGACGACGATACGCATGTACTGTATTTTTTCATAATTTTTGGCCACGTAATTTAGTCACACCAGGGTCTGCAATCTCGCTGTCCGTCAGGGGCGCAGACGGGGACAGACCGCTGTTCAGAGGGGAATTAGGGATAGAAGATGAATTTTATATTTTTGGTCACCATTGAGAAAGTTGTAGAGAATTTGGTATTCTAGCTTCTGTAAAAAAATTAGAATTTCTATAGCCCTACTCTGTTGTTGGGAGGCGTTTGATTCTGACTGTCCTGACTGTCAGAACAGAGGATGATCTCTGTTTAGGGCAATGAGATACACCATGCTAAGAACAAAATAAAAATATGTGATCTACATGAAAAGTGTGGGTAATTAAGTGAGGAATCTAGATATATATCTTTTGCTGTGATTAGTTTTATATTTTTAAAGATAGAAAAATGTTAAGCAGCGCCGCTGCAATGGGAAGATTGTAGAACCGTTACGCGGGGAAGGATGTTGTGGGGTTTAGGGTTTTGACGATACTTCTCTTTGAGAGTCATGATTGTATTGCTGTGTATTGTGCTGAGAGGTACCTTTTTGGACAGATGGATTTGCTTCTGATCGAGCGTGATCTCGTCGCTTCGCCGGTAGAGGCAAGTAAATGTAGCGGATATGCTACTGTTTAACCCGTTATTCTTACTACTTGCAATATGCATGATATTTCGTATTGATAAAAGATATGCCATGATTACATGTTTTCTAAGGAAGAATATGGTAGCAAGATATTAATCAATTGCCATGTTTGGTTGAGTTTTGGTAGTATTGTGGTAATTTACTTAATGAGCTAATTGTGGTATATGAAAGTAAATGCGTGGTGGTTATGATGATATTTTCTTATTGTTAAATTCATGAGAATCATATTAATGCCCTTGAAGTTGGTATTATTGTGGTTTTAGTGGTAGTATTCTTAATGAATACTTGTGGTCGTATTGTGATTTTTGTGGTAGGATACACTATAGATCGATTGATTATGATCTTGGTGAACCGAATGTGGAATATGTGATTGACCTTCGTGGTTAAATTCTTGTGATTTATGATTATCATATCATTCATAACATGTCATGACATTGCATTGTGGATGTCGCCGCTTATAGCCGCGACCGTACCGGTACAGCATCGTGCATTGCCGTAGTACGATGCACACTTTTACCTTGTTGGGTAAAGGTGTAGTGGAGCATAGCATGCATATGCATTGCATTGTGGAAAGATCATTTGCATACTTATGCAATATATTGTGGTGAAGTTATTTTACAAACAACTGCAACTTTATAGTTGTGATGCGGAATTGGCTCATGGGAGTCACTTGTGGTATGAGGAAAGTGGTTGTGGTCGTGGTTTTGGGATTCATCCCTTGTGGCATGGTTGGGATTGTGATTGCGGTATGAGATTCTTTTCTCTTGTGGTAATTGTTGATAGCAGTTGTGGACGCGAGAAATAATAAAGTTAGTGAGGTAAAACATGCTAATGTTTTATGGTCATTGGTAGTGGTAGTGGTGGATGATATGAAGTAGTTAATCCAGATTTATATGCTAATGTTTTATTACTGTTGGTAGTAAATATGATTGAGGCTATAAATGTGGTCATTGTGGGAAATGGATATTGATACTTAATATTAGCTTGATAATGAATGTGGATGCACAATGTGGATGTGGACAAATGGATACTTTAATGATGTTGTATATTTGTTTGTAGTCTGAATAGCCTGTTAAACAGTTTGCTTGCTGAGATTTTATCTCACCCTTGTTTTTCCCCCTACAGGTGATTCATGAGCATTCATGGGATGGGTAGAGCGGCACCACAATAATGCACTTGGTTTATAAATTCATGATGTAATAAAGTCGATGAAATTCTAGCCAAAAGCCTAGTTATCCGTGGATGATTGTTTTAGTTAATACTGACGAACTTGTGATCTATTGATTAGTCTGCTAGAGGTTGTTTCAAATATTGAACTTGTTATCGTTATCTTTATTTCCTTAGTTGATTATGCTTCTGCTTAATGCTTCATGTCTAGAAATTTGTAGCCGGAATAAATTATCTTAAAATTTTTGGCTAGCGGTAGAGTGGTTTAGTGGCATCCCAGGGTGATGTGGATCCTGGGGTGTTACAATTCATCTAGTTGAAATGTTGAATTAATGAATCGGCTAGAGAGGCAGAAGCTTTTGTAAGATAATTTGTTAATGTCATCTTGAGTACATAATACTGCTACTATATTGAACATTATAAATTGCTATCGTCTATTCTAAAATGTGATTTGTGAAATGCGAACTGTGAATGTAGAGCTACCGAGCAAGTTGAATATTTCAAACATGAAGAGCAAGTGGAACTGTGCGCACCAATTGCAAGTTTTCTATCTCTGCCATTGGTTTTAGTAGATTCCTTTTAACTAAGAGTCCTAGTCTATTTCCTTGTCCCCTACTTGTCATGCATGGAAGGCTCCTCTTCCTGCCTATATAAAACAGAGGGGATGGGTTGCATATTGTACACATATCCATAGCCTATGGACAATTGCAATTAAGTTGAGAGGCTGTCCGAACTATATCGTGTGCTCCTCTACTTTTTCTTCATTCTTGTGTGATCCTTCATCGATAATGCAACCTCAATCTTTAACACGTTATCAGCACAATAACGCTCTCACTAAGCCCATCTTGGCATGTTGTTGTTTTTGTATCTATTTCATTGCAATAAAGTTGAGAGATTATCTGGACTACATCATGTGCTCTTCTAATTTTTCTTCATTCTTGTGTGATCCTTCTTCAGCAACGTGACCTCAATTCTACACAAAGTTATTAGCACGATAACGCTCTCACTAAGCCCATCTTGGTATGTTGTCATTTACGAATCTATTTTAATTCACAATACTTATGGGCCTCCTATGCTAGCTATCTCCCCAACACTCCATCCATGTGACCATAATCTTGCCATCCGCGAGAAGCCTAAGGAGTGCCTTCTTTGTTACCAAGATTTTGCCTTCCGCAAAACCTAATCTGCCTTCCACAGGTTGTTGGCATAGCCAGTGATTTCGCTGCCAACGACGATAGTATTCCACACTGGTCATACCCATGTGTGCCGCTGCCCACAGCCACATGGATCAGATCATGTTGGCCATTGCCTTCCACGTCGTCGTCGCTATCCTAGCCCTAGACCTCAACAACACGCCTTCCATGTCACTATCGTCATTTGATTGCCACTGACCATCGCCTTCCATGTCATTGTTGCCATCCAACCAATAAGTCACCATCACCACCGGCGATGCCTTCTGCTTACCTGCCATCAATGTTGTCCCCATCCTAGCCAATCATCGTCGATGTTGGGGAGGCCACCGTCGTCGCCTTCCGCACCACACTGGGATCCGCATGTGCTGCTACCGACGTCACGCACTGCCATGCCACGATGGGATGCCACCAAGTGCTCACGGATCCATGCCACCTGCATCGTCTCGAGAAGGTCATCACCATTTGGTTGCCCACTATCTCTCTAAGTAGCACCTTGTCGCCTTTAGCTTCATCGCCACCGCACCTTCAGCGTTTCCTTAGGTTGTGCTTATTCACATAGTTGATGCTTTCAATTGCAATTTTCCAATTAATTAGGAAAACAAAATCGATCGATAATTTGCAATCTATGATTGGAATAGAGAAGAAAGATTGTTCAGTAATCAATTACATGATTGATTCTGAGGAGAAGAGGAAAAGAATATGAAAGTTCCATCCTCACTACTGACTCTACCGTAGCCTCTATGCATGGTAGAAATTGCCATCGCCAATGTCACGTAGCCTCCGTGCGTGCACACCGCCACCGCTGGCTTCTCCTACTCCACTGTGTAACCATTGTGCACCACGTGGAACCTACCACCACCGTCGCTATCCGTGTCGGTAATGGTGACGATGACCGAGCTACCACTGCACTATCTTGCTTCCTATGGACTACATCACTGCCATGATTCACACTGGGATGCCATGACCAAAGACACGGCACTGCCGCATGCCGTCATCTTCCCATCTGATGCTTGCTGAGCCATTGGAAGATTGAGGAAGAGAGGGGGACTAGGGCTGCCATCGCTTCTAGCTTCTGCTACCTCACTGATGCGGATATCCCAAGTATTAACATAATCTCAACAACTATGTTCAATTATATACTTGATTCTACTCTTGATAAGGTGAAGATTCGACTCTTCATAAGGTGAACTTGCTTTTAACTATGCGTGAAGGGCACGCAATGTCAGAAGACACAAATACGGTGAAGAGGACCACACGATGCTGGTTCATGCGGGAGTGAAAGCGACCAAGCGAGTGCATGCATGGAAAAGGAGGAAGAAAATGAGAAGAAAAAGAAGATAGGCACAAGAATCCAAAGCCTAAGTACTTTAGATAAGATTTTTTAAGCCCAATTTAGAGCCAACTCAAGCTAATCCAACTTCAAATTCAGAATCAAGCTTGAAATCAATTTGGACTCGGTTCAGAATGTGGGTTATTGTATACATATACGTATTGAGATAGTTTGGATCTACTCTGTTTTTGATAAGAACAAACTTATGGAATTCATTTCATGTATTTTCATCACTATTTTGTGAACGTGGATGTCAGATTCCTAGGGATGGGAAACAGTAAAGGATAATCCGTTTTATCCGATATTCGTATCCGAAAAAATGTGAATGTGGTAAGCAAAATCTGTATTCAAGAATATTCGTATTCGTATTTGAGAATGTTCATATCCGTATTTGAGAATGTTCGTATCTATATTTGAGAATCTTCGTATTTGTATTCGAGAATGTTCATATTCGAGACTATTCGATACATATTCGATCCGTTTTCATCCCTAACGACCTCCTTGGGAATGATTTTAGGAAGTAATTTTTTGATAAACTAAGGTTCACAAACAAGAAGTGAAGATTACTTTGCATAATTCCAACTCTATATGCTACACAGCTAACTCGTGTAGACGTGTAGTCATGTTATATAAATTTATTCTACCAAAATTTATTACAAAATTTTTAGGATATTCACATTTAACTGAATTAAGTACATATTCGATTCAAATTCGTATTCATATTCGAGAATGTTTGAATTCGTATTCATATTCATTTTAAAAATATGAATTCATATACGTATCCATATTTATTTTAAAATATAGATTCATATTCATATTTTGAGACTATTCGATCTGTTTCCATCCTCTACAGATTCCTACCAAGTTGCGTGCAGCAAATGGACTTGCTGAACACGTCCGTTGAATATTAGTTTTAGGGGAAATCAATTATGTGCCACTCTAAAAATTTTCACTTTGTAAAATGCTATCGTCAAGATTGCCCTTCATGATATGTCACCCAATTCATGAAAACAGTAAGGATTTGCACTCTTTTTCTGAAATTTTTCAAAGTTTTTGGACTGAATTTCATGTGGAAAAACTCCAAAATACTCCTCCCCATCCTCCGTCTTGAGCCTAGTTTGCTCCTTCTGCCTTCCCCCTCCGTCTTCTTTGGCACCGGCATGGGCCTTCCCCCTCCGTCTTCTTTGGCACCGGTGTGGGCCACGGGTGCACCTTACCGGCGGCCATTACTGTCGCTATTGCCTGATTGATGCAATCCCACCATCATGGACGGCGCAGGCAGCTAGGGATGGTGGAAGCTGTACTAGTTTTGTTGGTGTTGGACGACAACCATGGTGGGTGGAGAAGGGGTGGAAATCGGGGAAGAAGGCACTGAGGTAGAAAGGTAAATAGGACTTTTCACATGCGAGTTTCGGCAAAAGAATTGAAAAATGCTAAAATACAAAAAAATGGTAAATCCTGACTATTTGCCAATATTGCTACTTTAATGGTAAATCCTGACTATTTCCACGAAGGAAAATCTTTTTAGTGGCATTAAAGTAGCAATATTGGCAGATAATTGCTTTGCCCTTAATTTTATTGACCAATTGCTCTTCATATAGGAAGCTTCACGTCGGGAAGCAGATTTTTTTTAGAGTCTATGCATTTGCTTGTTATTGGGCTTGTCTCAAAGTTCCGCTTGTCACTCTCGACTGGCCAAGTTTAGGTGATAATAATATCAAAACACAATAATATGAATTAATTGTCCTGGACCAAATCCCAATTATAGTAGAATAGGTTTTGAAATACAGTGTCCCTTTTTTTAGGGGAACCGAGGGCTTTATTACTCGACCAAAGCGTTACAATCATCCTAGGGTGAAGGTAGGAATCGAGGGCACGTAGAATACCACTCTGAAACACCAGAGCTATTAGAATTGAAAAACTGTGTGGACCATTATTTGCATCCCTCTGCTTGAATTGAAAAACAAAACTAGAGAAACTCCTAGCAACCTCTCGGGCTTTTGCTAGAATGCAGGCACGATATCTAACGTGTCATCGAGCTGGCTCCGTGCACCAAGTAACCTTGGCGGTCTGTATCCAGTACGACCCGATCGAAGCCCCTCCTCGCCAACCAGACTCCATCTGCTCGCCAACCAGACTCCATCTATACAATTCAATGCTTCTATCACCTTGGGCTCCAATTTTCGAAATACAATTATGAGAATCAAATTCAATCCTTGGAGCCAAATGGGGTGTAAAGGGTTCTTGTCGAATTTGAATACAAATATCCAAATAAAATAAGATTTTGGATGAAAAGTTTGCATCCATTTATTGCTGCAAATTCGAATATGGAGGAGTTTATTATTTAGATGGGAACACCAAAATCACACGTGTCGCATATATTGTATATGACACTTCTCTATTTCACAATATTTGCCTACAGCCCACCATATGCAGACTAAAGAAGCACTAAATCTAAAAAATAGTTACCCTTATTGAATAACATACCACAACCACGTAACCTCTTCTAAAACATTTAAATATAGGTATAGAGGGAGTCACCTCTTAGTGAGGTGTTAGAATTGTGGGTGTACCACTCTATCTACCAGGATTTAAGGTGCCCACCTTTATGCAGATACAAGTATGCGTAGAAATTTTATAAGATCACGGATTTATCTCCGACCTCCATCCTTCTAGGTGTATGCTAAGGGACGCACTCACGCATGTGTGCGTGTGGAGTGCATGCGTGGTGGTGTGTGTGTGCGCGCGTCTTCCTTATTCATAAAAGTGTATAGAGTGAAAAATTACAATAACTATACTCTAGATTTTCTCAATGGATAAAATATTGAAACGAATACTTCCAAGATGATGGACAAATATAGCGAAACAGACAGAGTGGTAAAATAATATGAATAGTTGTATTCGCTTTACATCCCTAGTATAAGATGTCATCTGTCCCTTAAAAAAAAAGATGTCATATATCGTCTGCCATCTATTTTGACGATCGGAACATCTTGTAACTTTGAATACCACCACAGAAAGATCACTAAGCTTTCGAGTTCTAGGCAGGGTTAAAACTTTTGGATGGGAAAAATATTCGGACACTGGCGAAAGGAATGAATGAACGAAATTTCGTTCATTTCATCAAAATTTCAGACAAAAAAATCAAATTTCAAAAAATTCGGCCAAATGTTGGCCAAATAAAACGTGTTTCGGAGGGTACCGAAAGGGACGAAATTTTGTTCATTTCGCAAAATTTCGAACGAAATGATGAACACTGGTTCTAGATGCGCAGTTCCATATCTGCTGTTGGCTTAACCTTCGAGTACTTCCATCATAAAAGAAGAGGAAGGAATCAGACGATTGCTCAAAGCTCTTATTGAAATCTATAAATGCTCGATATGATAACATCAACTCGCTGATTACATCTTAGTAATTGCAGTGCTTCACTAGTCCAAGGTCTAAACGGATCCTTAATCCAAGCACGGGCCGGTGACGTCCCCGGTCAGTTCGCCGGCCCGAAGGACAAGAGCTTGCGGGTCTTTGTCCGCTCCTCCTCGTACACGAACACCTCGTACACCGCGATCTTCCCGGTGCCATCCGTCGTGTCGACGACGAGCTTGTAGTTTATCCCGGACACCACCTGCTCCTCACCGCTCACCACTTCGCTGAACCGCAGCCCGTCGTGCACCTTCTTTACGTGCTCCGCCACCGCCCAGCCGCCGAGCTCCTGGATGTGGGGACCGCTGACGTCCTTGATCGGGCTCCAAGCCCCGAAGAACAGCTGCCCCACGCGCGCCGCCGTGGCGGGCGCCGCGATGGTGCCGAGCCCGACGACGGCCGAAAGGAGCACGGTTAGGAGGAGGGCTCTCATGGACATGGTTATGGATCCTGGAGACGTTTTGGAGGTTGGAGAGGCGGAGGTTTTAATCAGGCGTGCCGGGCGGCAAGGGGAGACGAATCGAACCGGATGTATTAATTAGAGGCGCACCGCGCACGCTGTATCTATCTTCTGTGAGTTGCCTCTTGGTTGGCTGTATCCTAAGGATGATCTGGTGGAGATTGGGTTTCGTTTATGTACTGCCAGATACATAGCTTCCATTGAATACTTCTTTTTTTGTTGGAGCAAACAATTTAGGCAGGGTTTTAAACAATTTAGGCAAACAATTAGGGATTTACTAGCACCCGGACATCTGATCCAAGCGCTAGCACCGTACGCCTGGCCGCAACACTTCTCACCCATGTATGCAATATTTCTTGGCTATGTATGCAACAAAATATTTTGATAAAAATATCGATGTTGCATCGGTTATTGCTAATTGTTGCATACAAGAAATCAGAATGTTGCAGCAAAAAATGCAACACCGAGAAATAGATTATGTAACAAAATGTATATAATCGATTCTCTTCAAACCAGTGCAAGAGGGCCAAGTGGCAAGGATGGCGAACCTGGTTAAGGATGAAGCCTTTTCCTTGGTGCGCGCGGCCGCAGATGGAAACGACCCCAATGGGGCCTTTGACGAGCTGCAGTGCCGCCAACGCCTCCAAGTCCATCTGGCACGGCAAGGAGGAGGTGGGAGGCGCACGCCGTGGGGGTGAGGAGGAGGTGGGAGGCAGGAGGTGGAAGAGGAGGAAGCGAGGGGAGCATCTGGTGGGAGCCAGAAGGGGGGAGAATGAAGGAGAGGGTGTGGTCGTGGTTTTGGTGTGTGAGGTGTTGGATCGATTTGTTTGGTCGGATGTCTTACGCGTAGCAATTCCCTAATTATTATGATGATCCATTTGTTGTCCTATGCAAATGTGCAATTCACAATGGCCTTGTTGATGAACTGAAACTACGACAGTTAGATCACTCTGGAGCCAAGTCACAGGCCATGCACCATTAGATTGCATAATGTCTAGTATCAACATGGACAACAAACAAGGTAGTGTGGTCGCCTATTTTACTTGACGGTCTTTTTGCTTAAATATTATCTGCCTCTATCAAAATAAATTTTACTATTAGAAATGCTAAGTCGGTGGATGTTAGCATGGACACATCATCTCGTCGCATACGCAACACGCAACGAACCACTTTCCCAATCGCCCATGGCGAGCCCGACCACATCGTTGTATCTAGACGCTGCCACGCCACTGCATCACACCGTTATCGCAGCCCTCCTCAATGCCGACAAGATCCGCCGTGCCCCGGCATCCTTGTGCCACTCGCCGTCGGGCGCTTGCCAAGACATGGAAACCCTAGCAACTTCTGCATCGTAGTGCCATCACAAGAACGGCAACACACACCCGCTAGGGGGGAGCATGTCAGATGCATCGCCGGTGCCGATGACCCCCTCCTTTGCCCTGCACACCTTGTAGTAAGTCGAAAGTTCATGTATTTTTGACTGAAAGTTTTCTAAAAAATACAATTGAAATCAGGTGAAAGTTTTCCAAATCAAGTTGATAGTTGTTAAGTCGAAAGTTTGTAAAGTTCCCAATATATTGAGTTGAAAGTTTACAAATTCAAGTTGATTGTTTTATGAATCGAGTTGAAAGTTCTTTATACTGAGTTGAAAGCATTAACTAGACACCTCATTCGTACTATAACTATTCCATTCTTTCCATATCTTCACTAATATAAAAATAGAAGTTGAAAATATAACTATTCGATTCTTTCCATATCTTCACTAATATAACTATTTCATTCTTTCCATATCTTCACTAATATAAAAATACTAAGTTGAAAGCATTAACTAGACACCCCATTCGTACTATAACTATTCCATTCTTTCCATATCTCCATTCTCCCACAAGAAAGTACCCTTTAAAGTTAAAGATAATTACCAACAATGCCATTCACTATCCTTGGTTGATTTGTCAATCCACTTCTTCCTTCCCCTCATCTTGGGAGAAATCGCGCCACTAGGTGGCCCTATCTCCCTTCCCCCCGAAGGCCTGAATCCCTCACAAAACACAACGCTAACCCCTTTTCGCTTTCAAAACAGAATGAAAGAAACTACATAGTCTGACTATCTCACTACCTCCTGAATCGAAATCCTTCCTTTCGTCCTCTTGCCCATTCCACAACTAGTGGCCGGAGGTGACGCCGAAGGGGGCCAATAGATCTATAGACGATTAGAGGTCTACTACTGGCGGTGGAGGCTTGCATCGGGGTGCATGGTGGAGACCGCATGATCTGGACGGCAAGATGGTGTTAGCGGCGGAGACCACCCAATCTGGAGGCATGATTGCGTATCTGACCTTCGATTTTCAAATTGGACAACTCATGGCATGTGCTACCAACAGCAGTGGTTCTCAGCATCATGGCTGCTACGGTGCAAGTGAGGCATGCTACTACCATCATCGGGGGGAGGCGTTGGTGGAGCATGCCGATAGGTAGGCCCACTCAAGTATTCTATTTTGGTGGTATGGCATCAATACTAGATGATGTTTGGGTTGGATTCCAAGCTACCGTATCGATCCAAAGTGAGCTCGAACGTGTGGAATCGGTTCCAACTTCCAAGGGGCATCCATTCACTTTCCATTAAAACCTAGTGTTTCACATATTGTAGATGGTCTGGCTAGCCTCTGTTGTCGAATCTTTTGGTTTTGACGTTGTCATGGATGCAAATGGACCTAGAATTTTGCAACCTTTTAGTTCAATTATGGTTAATTTCTACATGTAAGAGTATATATTGTGTGAATAGAGCAAAACATATCCTAATTAGATCACTATGTAATTTTGCAATCGATTCATGGTATGTCCATGTTTTAATATGGAGAAAACAACTTGCTATTATGTGGGTTGCTAGAAAATAAATCATGGAGAAAACAACTTGCTATTTTGTGCATTGCTAGAAATATATGCTTTGATGTCGTATTCGCTCCTTGATTTTACTGTTCAAAGCAATAACTAGCATTTATTTGTTGTGCTTGCACTACATTAGTCATGGAATATTGGGTAGCTAATTCATAAATCTTTTGTTATTTAGCATGTGAATTTCCTGACAATTGTTTAATTTTGTGGACCGTAGCGGAGCTCAGTCGGGTGAGCCCTTTGTATGGCATAACATAGCCAGACCAGGTGTGGTGGTAAAGTTAATCCAGTGCAGGCTAAGCAGCCAAGGTGTGGCTTAGGTGTACTCCAATGGAGCTACATCATCAAGAAATTAACCGCCACCCAAAAATTACTATTTAAAAGCACAACCAACCGATCTTGATTACTCCATTAAGGATTCACACCAATTCTCACATGGGAAAAATGCACCTACCAGTGCCTGATCCTGCGAACAAGCACTGTTTCAATGCATCCTTTGGCCCTTCCCTACGTAGGTTAACCACCCCTAAACTTCTTCCACAGTACACAAGCTTTTTCATTCTCCATTTTATCACAGTTCCACAACATGGACCACGCAAATTAAAGTATAGGGAAGCGGTTCATTCCTAACCTGGTGATTCCACTCACAACCCTATCACTCTGAATGTTTAGTTCACACATGCAAGTAGCGGTTGCTTCTCAAGTAGGTTGCCTTGTATCGAGACTCGAATATGTAAATCTGGACTCTCTGTGTATACCGCGCTAGTCTAGGATCACGCTAGTGCACACATTGTAAACATAGATGAAATATCGACCATATGCACGAATAATAAAGGAAAAAAACTCAAGTATTAATAATTATCAAAGTATAACCTTATGACCAAACTTATAACTTACTAGCCTGAAAGGGTTAAAAAATTAGCAGCGAAAAATAGAAATAGTCATGGTAGTCATTCGACATGCCCACAGGTAATAGACTGGGAAGCAAAATTCTAATCTGTGAAGTCATCGAAGAATCCTCCTTCAGGTACCTCCGCGGATATGGTTCTTCTTCTTCAACTGAGTAACAGTAGGCATAAAATCATGAGTACATTAGTATTCAGTAAGTCATTTATAATAAAAATACAATATAATATGCAGGGCTTACCAAATGAGGGCTGAAAAGTTATTTTGCATAAAGCAATAATTAAAAGTATATACAGTAAATAAATTGAAAACAAACTTTAATGGAAATGATAATAAATAACTAATTCAAATGAATTGAATAAACCACTTGAACCACTCATGAACCAACCATTCACAAAATAAACCACCAGTGAACTATCCATTAACTCCAATGCTATCACAACCAAGTTTTTATGAAATCTCTACCCTTCATGTGAAATCACCGAGCATTGTCCATAACCAAGGACACGACTATTCGAATAATTAAAAGTATATATAGTAAATAGATTGAAAACAAACTATAAAGGAAACAATAATAAATAACTAATGCAAAGGAATTGAATAAACCACTTCAACCACTCGTGAACCAACAATTCACAAATTGAACCACCAGTAAACTAACCATTCACTCCAAAGCTATCCCAGCCAAGTTTTTATGAAATCTCTACCCTTCGTGTGAAATTACTTAGCATTGTCCATAATCAGAGATACGGCTATTCGAATAATTTTACACTCTACAGAGGTTGTACAATTGTACCCACACGATATGATTTCTTCTACGTATCAAAAAATCACAACAAGGCATTTACAATGCTCAATCTTAACTCAATGCCGCCCGCTAGAGTTTCGCATCACACTCCCTTGCGCCTCATAAAAATCAGCAACCATATTCATCACATTGGCGAGATTGAAATTCAAATATCATAAATTAATTAGCTACGTCTATCCCCATACTAGATATGTGGTTTGCACAGTAAAGCTCAGATCAATGGCGTACAAAATTAAGTCCTTAAACTTTACCAGGTGAGACATCCATATCTCTCGAAGTAAATTCACACTTCCCCTTTACTACACGATCACTCACCCAAGTGAAAATCAATTTTATATAACCGTCACCAATAACACACCAATATCATAGCACACAAATTTTATAACTTTGACTACAACTACGATTCAATATCTCATTATGTCAAATTAATTAATTACATATGATGATGAGCCCAACGTAACTATAAACATGTCTAAGCATATTAAACGTACAACCCAAGTGACAGCTAGTATTGCATCACTAAGTAATTTTACATCCTGTGGTGACAATGGAATCAAGGTGTTCAACTTATCAAGGTGGAATTAATAAAGTTAGTCTATAGCTACTATATAGAAAGATTTGTAATAAATAGCAATGCATAATAATTTAAAATAAAATAATAAATAATAGATTAGAAAACTAGATTCAACATGATCAAAGGACATGACTTGCATTGGCATTGCTCATTTATGAATTCTTGATCTTCTGATGGTGCTCCCGCTCTGTCGATGACGCGATCTAACGAGAGAAAGCGAATGAGATATAAAATAAATTCAAATAAAATTCAAATAATCTCTAAAAACTTCAAAACTATAACCAAAAGGTATAGCTCATTTTTAGATGAATTTAGAAAAAGGAACAAGTCAATCGGAGCTAGGACGGAGAAGAATGTGCTCTTGAAAATTTTAATCTAAGGAAAATACTGGAAAATCAAAAAATCTACTGTGTTGTGGTCTCGATGCACGAAAATAGCCAGTCTACAGTAGACTCAATGTATGGAACAGTGCATGGGCGACTGGGCTTACTGACATGGCGGCTAGGGTTGACATGGCGTTACCCGTGGCTATAAGTTCAAACTCCATTAAGTTGGTTTTGGTGATAATGATAAATATAACTACGAGACTAACTTGCTTATCATCTATCATGTTGTCTAGTCTCATTTGGATGTAATGAATAACAAATGTTATTGTGAGACTAACGTGTTTGATTGATTATGATCTTTTTAGTCTTATTTGGATGAAAAGGTGAAATCAAAGAGGTATACATTCGACACTCACATTCCTACATCTTATTGCATTCCTCGAATCTAAAATATAGGATGAACTCTACCAAAAAGACAAACTTAAATATGTGCATATGATCTTATTATATATTCTTGTATGCACATATTTAGGGGGAGTTCACTCTATATTTTGTAGTTTCATTAGTATTGATCCATATTCCTCTTTACATATATTAAGGATACTTACTTTCAAACATATTCTATAAGTATATATAGCTTGTGTAGTTCATATATATTCGTAATCGAATTGTCATCTAGTTCCTCCATTATGTGTTAATAGTTGAATGATTAATGACAACCAGATGAGTAAGCTTTGCTAGCAATTAATCTTAAAGATAAACACTTCTATTCAAATGAGTTAATTGTCTAAAAAGTTTATCCTAGAGTATACAAGTGTTGTGTACATATTGTATACTCGCAAATCCATTTCTATCTCATTATTTGTTGAGATTGTCATGAATTACCAAAAAAGAAAGATTGTGAAATCTAGTCTCCTATTATGTGTTACTGGTGAAGTTTGGTAATTGATGACAATTGATTTGTGGACTAATATTTTGAGACACCATGTGGAGATAACCCCAGTTGTGTGATGAGTAATTGACGCGTGTCCTAAAAAGTCTGAGTTTGTTCCGGGTATTTTTGTGCTAATTACCGATGCAAATATTTGATTATATCATTTTATGCGGTGCTATGTAATGCGTTTTCTTGTTGGTGATGACTGCAAGACTTTGAAACGGTGTCGTGGCGAGACACGGGTGACCGGACTAGGCACAGGCGGTGCTGAGGTCAGAGCGGTCGGGATGTGTTGAAGACGACGATGACTCGAAGTGGCTGCGAGGCGTGCGCGGCAAGACACGAGGAAGCTTCCAGGAAGGTGCAGGAGGAGCATTTTGGTAAATGCGCAAGGCTGCACAAAAGGAAGCGGATTTTATTTGGAAATGATCCATTAGTGGAGAGGTGTTGTGACCTAATGGGTAAAATGGTGTGTAAACCCATTAGTGGAGAGGTGTTGTGACCTAATGGGTAAAATATGTGTAAACCCATTAGTGGAGAGTTGGTATGACCTAATGGGTAAAGTAAGCTTCTAAACCCATTAGTGGAGGCTATAAATAGAGGTGCTCTCTAGGTGGAGAAGTGCACTTGAGAAAGAGAGAAAGAAAAATGGGTATGAGTATTAGGGTTTCCTAATGCTTGTGCTCCTGGGAGAGAAATATTTTTGCAAGTTCTAGGGTTCTATTCTCTCCTTGTGTGTGTTCTTGGATGAGACATGGAAGAGTGATGTAAACATTCATATGTTATATTAATCGTTCATCGCTCTTCGTCTCAATATGAAAGCTCTTGTTTTATCTCTCGTGCTATTTACTTGCTTTCTTTTTATTAATGTTCGTAGTTTAGTTGCTACTATATACTCTTGCTTTGAACTGGGAATCATCTCAAGGCAGTTTAGCTAGCACATTCCCGAGAGCAACGTCTTTTTATGTCTTAGTTTCTCAAGTTTCTTTTGGGCAATTTATTTTGTGGCTCTGATTTGAGAACATTCTCAAAACCATGTTGGTTATCTAGTTCTCAAGAGCATGTGTGTGTTCTAAATTCTCTGGAGCAGCAGGCCATCCTTTTAGTTTACTGTTTTCCTCAAAGAGTTAGGTTGTTTTTATTTTTTTTACAGCAAGTGTTGTCTTTGTTTGGCTAGTGCTAGCTGTAGCCCTCTGATTCGATCTTCTGTAGTTCTTGGTAGCAGTAGCAGTGATCGGTTTATTGCTAAGAACAGCCTGTTCGGCAGCAGTACTTTGCAGCGATTCCTTTGCAGTTTTGGGTGTTACGTTGTCTACCCCAAGGCTGCTAATCCTTCATGCTTTTCGGCTACAGACCCTGTTCATTTACGGTTCATCCTGTAGCCAAGCTGCAGTTTGCTCTCTAGCTGTCTTTCGGATCAACCTCTAGCAGGAAGGTGTAGCACTGTTTTCTTGTGCAGTCTTGGGTGGCCGGCTGCCCCCTTTTGTTTTGCTACATGTGTCAACTCCTTGGGCAGCATCAAGTTCCCTGGTATTTGGTTTTTGGTGTCTGTAACTTGTGTTGTTTCTTTCGGACAGCAGTAGTTGGGTGAGTATTCTGCTGCGGGTCTGCAGGTATTTTGTTATTTTCGGCTGCTACTGGTTCCTCTGTTGGTCCGTAATCTGCAGTTCAGTTCTGGTTTCAAGTGTGTGTTCGGCTGATAGGTGCAGTGCTTGTGCTTGGTTCTTGCTATTTCTTCCTGTCATTTAGTAGCATTTTTAGTTCTGTTGTCTCCTTCTTTTCGGTGGAGTCTGCAGGCCTATATGAGTCCAGGTGCTCCCTCTGCTAGACAAGTTTCGCCGCAGTGCCGCAGTCGTCTTCACCCTTTTTCGCCTGTTCCTTCCTTTTTGCAGCTCGTTTGCAGTTTTGCCTCCCTGGACAGCAGCCTTTTCTTCTCTTCTTTCGCCGAGGGGTGTTTCTATTTGTTGTTTGTCGCTCCACCGCCTAGCGATTTCGTGGAACATAATGCGTTTGAGAGAAGAACAAAAGTAATTTCAGTGTGATCTCTTGCTAAGTAGATTCCTCCTTGTCTATTTTTTTTTAGCAACAGTTTCAGTTTAGGTCTAATCTTTTTGGATTATGAACTCTCTCTTTAATTGTCCCTTTTAAAGTCTCTTCTTCTTAGGAATAGCCTTCTTGTTTTGGGACAGATTAATTTCCTTAAAAAAAAAACTTCCAGTTAGTGGTTGTCTTCTTACTTCATAGCTCTCATAGCTATCGGAGAAGATTTAGGAGTGCATTCTCAGGACGATTTTTTAAAGGCACCATTCACCCCCCCCTCTGTTGCCGTTTCCGATCCTTCATATTTTCTATGAGTTGGATGAATGGGTTAGGTTCCATAAATGAGGATGACTTGAGACAACTTCATGTGTTTCATCAAGTCAAGATGATGGAAGATGACTTCATGTATTGAATGCTATCAAGAAGAAAAGATGATTATGAGTTAATCATCGGGTGAAGTGAAGACCCATCATGTATTGATGGAGTTTAAGAAGAAGATGCATCATGAGTTGATCGGCAAAGGTATGACTAGCTAAGGCTAAGAATGTGTTCCAAGTCTTTTACCGATCCTGGTATTTGGTTAGAAGACCGGATTGCTAGTATAGGTTGTCGTACTATGAAGAGGGGTCCTTGTGATATGAGACTTAAATTTGCAAATATATTTTACAAATGGTTGAAGCTCATACATAATCCTTGTAGCATGTGATTTAGGTTTGCGAATGTGTTTTGCAAATAAGTTAAGTCCATATACCAATACCTTGTATCATGATTTCAAAAGTGAGCAAATGTGTTTTGCAACTTGTTAGGAATCATGTTTAATCCTTGTGTACATGATACTATAATTTGCAAATGTGTTTTGCAAGATTTCTTGAAGTATATGCACTTATCAGGATTATCGGAACTACCGCTATGTAATTTGCGGTATGTGCTGCGCTGTACTACCGAAGATCGGAAGTACCGGCACGTGTTGCACGGTACTACCGAAGATTGAAAATCGGAAGTACCGGCATCTGTCGCGTGGTACTACCGAAGATCAGAAGTACTGGCATGTGTTGCGTCGTATTACTGATTGCCAAAAATTTTAGCTCTGTGTTCTGAGCGAAGCGGAAGTACCGGCTCTGTATGAGCGGTATTACTGGAAGTCAGTAGTACCAGCATATGTTGCACAGTACTACCGGATTTTGGAAGTTCCAAAAATCTTGCGATATGTTTTTTCTAGATAGATACCTCTGTGGTGATTTTCTCCTCCTCGCAAGAGCAGTAGTTCCGCATGTGTGGAGCGGAACTATCGATGATCGGTAGTACCAGAATATGAACGGCGGAACTACCGATTTTGCTGATAATGGCTAGTTTTTTTACTATTGCGAGGGGAACTACCGATTTTTCTGATTTTTCAGGGGTTTGGCTCCCACGGCTAGTTTTTGTGGTGTGGATATATATACCCCCTTGTGGTTGGTTGGAGAGTAACTACTTTTGACACTCCATTTCATTGTCTTGAGCTAGTGTGAGGTCATCCTCTCAAATATGCATGTGTTGCACCTTGTGAGCAAGAAGGAAGGATCTAGATTACATGTGTTGCATCTATATATGGATTAAATATCCACTTGAGCTTGTGCATTCGTTGCACGTGGTGAGAGTCAAACGAGGGACTTAACTTGTTACTCTTGGAGTTTGCCGACTCCTAGACAACGTTGGAGGCGTCGTGCGCGGTGATCTTCTCAAAGAAAGTTGTGAGAAGACCTAGCAAAGTGTGAAGGTTGGAGCTCACCTACACAAAGCGGAAAAGAGCTACCACTAGTGGATTTCAGGTGATTGACATAATTCGTGGAGATGGTCCAATTCGTTTGGGCTTACCTTAACGTGAACTAGGGGAGACCAGCAAGTTTTCGAACACCATGGTAAAAAAGAATTGTGTCAATTGTGGTTTGCTTTCTTGTATTCAATTTACATTCAAATAATTTATATTCATAGAATTAAATTGATTGCTTGTCATCTTAAGATTACAAACCTAGACTGGTTATTGGTGCACTTAGGTGAACCTAATTAATTTAGGCGATATTTGTACTAAACCAATTTGAATTAAGCTTCTGCATTATATACTTAGTTTAACCAAATAGAAATTAATAATAATTGCAAGAGATTTTTAAGACCACCTATTCACCCACCCTCTAGTCGGCCTCCTTGATCCTACAGTAGCTAATAGGTGGCAGGTAGGACTAACGTTGTGGCTGATGTGGCACTAACACATGTTATGCTGACATGGCACCTGGGACGGCTCAGACGCTGACGTGGCACTCACGTGACAAGACATATGGCATCTACAGCTTGCGTGGCATTCGATGTGGCTGCTGACTCGGTTGGTTGGCTCACGAGGTCTATAGAACAGAGCTTTCTGGCCCGTGGGACCCACTTGTAATAGACTTGGTTCACAAGGACTTGGTTCATAGAGAATTCAAAATGTCACCTAGCGTGGGTGCGGGCTGAAGTCAGCGGGCGCGAGGAACAAGGCAACATTTAGGGAGGCCGAACGGATGCGACGCACGACGGGTGAGGTGGCAGCAGTGCACGCAAACCGAAGGGTGGCAGCGACTACCAACGGTGAGGTAGGCGGAGCGAAGCTCACCAGTGGCGAGTCAGCGAAGTTGCGATGGCGACGATGAAGACGGGGAAGATGAATAGCTTGGGCTTTGGCGAAATGACAACGAAGACCAGTGAGATAGCGAAGGCAGCGCAACTCCAGCGAAGAGGCCGACGATGCAAGGCAGAGCAAAGAGATGGCTCAGGGTGCAGAAACTAAAGCGCTGCTCTGCCTTTTAAGCATGAACGTCGAGAGAGTTCGGTGCGGGGATGGTGACGAAGGAATTTGGCTCGAGCATGACGCTGAGGTGGAGTCGACTCGAATGATGACGAAGTTCAAATTGAAGACGATGATGAACAGTACCAGAGTTGGCAGATTGATGACACATGGCTCCAATGAAATCAGATGACCGACGCTAGACTGCACAGATGAATAGTAACCCAGCCTTCAAATGATTGCCACGTGGCACAAAACAAGATTCAGCGACTAAGGCGAACTCAGGTTGGATGGTCGACGCGTGGCTAGTGCTGGATCAGACAACTGATGCGAAGTGGGCCAGAATGAACAGTAACATGCTCGGTCCGTTACTGTTTTAATATTTTTTAGGGTTTTTCTATTTTAGAAATTCAAACAAAATCAAAAGAGCTCTAAAAATAGCAAATAAATCTAAAAAATTCATAGAATTTTAGAAAATTTCTTGAGACACACAAGGAACCTAAATAAAATATTTTTAGAAAATTTTAATGTTAAATTTATTCGTATTAAATCCTTTTACTTACTAAAAATTCATTTAAAGCTTGATTTAAATCCAGAAAAATTTCAATTGGTGAATTTAGTATTAAAAGCTTTAAATAAACTATAAAAATCTAGATGTTACACTTTGCTACCCTTGCAATTCCCCCAAAATAATTGTGAAGTCAAGGTAGACATTTGGATCCCTTGATTAACCCAGAAATCTCGCCAGCGACGAAGGGCCAATTTGGTACTTCCGCATAAGGAAGATTGGGTGGACTATGCTGCCTCATCATGTTCTCAAGGCACCGTGTTGATGGATGGCAAATAGTGAAGGTCCCCAGGTGCGGCGGCTGGAGCTAGTGTTCGAGTCCCGCCAACACTTGCCTTATCCAATTGCATTAATGAGATCGCAAATAATATGTATGATAATGTGCAGCTCCTAATTTCACCTTTTAGAAGCCATTTTGGCTCATTTATCATGCAAAACATTGCTTAGTCATGTTGTAGGCTGAAATTAGAGTTGTTTGTAATATTTCTCAACTTTATGGGCTTTTTTGCAAATCTACCATTATAAGCTCCTTGTCAGCCCGAATTTTATGGGAGATTCTTCCTATTTGGGGTGACTTGTTCTTCACCTTGAGAGCAAGGGTTAGGGAGGGTTTGAGAGTGAGAGGACACTTGATTCTCCACTAGATCTACACTTTTTGAGTGATTTAGAGTGTAGTTTATGAGGAAATTTGGAGCCTCTCCTCTATTTGTTGGCTCCCACCATGTATGTTTCTTTTCTATAATTTGGAACCTCTCTTTGGTACTATCTTTTTCTACTTGCATATGATTTGGTCACTATGCTTGCTATTTGTGCTATGTTTAGAAGATGATGGTGTATGCTAATGTCTTATTGATGAACATGTATAGAGTTCTTTGATAATGTTAGTAAGCTTAGGGCATTGATGTTGTGGCCAGCTAGTCCTAACAAGTATGCTGTTAGGGGAAATTGTTCACTTGCCATGTGTGTAGTCGGTAAGCAATACTTTCTTATTGGTCTATGCACACAAGGTCTTTGATGAAATAATTGTAAGGATTTAGCTTGCCCATTTGGTTCCGTTGTTTGATGGTTTTGTTTTTGTTGCCCTGTTTGAACACATTGGTAGCATATATATTAGCATACCATTATGTCATCACAAGTGATATAAGAGCATATTATGGTTTATGCCAACACAAGTGTATCAGAGCTACCACAATATGTAATTTGTTCATATCTCTATATGTTAAGTGCTCAATTTGATCTCCCAAATTCAAGTTCTGTCTAGCTAATTCATATTCAAGCCTGTTTTAGGTGTAAACAATGGATTGCCCGGGCATTAGTTTGGCTCATCATCTTCACGATCAGGAAATTAAAGGCACCAAAGGTTAGGTACATTCAACAACTCTACTTAGCAGGAAAGTGCACGGTTTCCTCCTTAATCCATTACCTGATTCCCTCATGACCATGTTCGTGATTTAGGCTCCGTTCATCTGGTTTTTTAGTGGCTTCTAGCTTTCTAGTGTTGACTTTTGGCTGAAACTTGCATATTTTGTGTGTATCACCACAAACAAAATGAAAGAACAGCCAACTTTCATTACAAATTTTCAGCCCCACAGCAATGCGCAGGAGATATTGCTAGTTGTTCTAGGAGTAATTCTTAACGCATCTTGAAGGGCAGAGAGGGAGTGTCTATTAGAGTGGTGTGCTAACATGGTTGTCCTTTTTGTAACTCTTTTTTTTGTAACACTTGAGCAAGGATCTTACCATTGAGAAATGAATAGCATCTGAGACAATCTATGGGGCCAACTGAATGAAAATGACTAAAAATAGATAGTTCAAGGATATGTGGGGCTTGCCAAAATGAAAAGACTAAAAAATGACTCCAATAGTAAAGGAGATGCTCTTTAAGGGGTATTTGGATGAAGGGGATTGCTATCTCTAAAAATTTGTGGGATTTCATAAGGATTTAGATCCAATGCACATATAACTTTTTTCTCCACGCAAACGTGCATTGTACAAATATTCCCTCCATTGTAATATTACGATACGTCGACACTTACCTAAAAATAAGAGTTATATTCATGGGCGAAGCTAGCCGGGTGGCCTGATATCCCGAGCACACCCAAAATTTTGAAATGTGCAACTTCAATACTGCTGCCATGCAGGTCTCAGGTAGTCAGTTCTGACAAGACATGTCATAATCTGAACCATGCAGTCTATTTCGCCATTCATTCACTCAAGGCAGGGCAAGCCAGCCGGCCAGCCCACTTAATGGGACAATGGCTCTACCATTCAAGGCCAGAAGACCTCACTTCCTCAAGCCCATGAGGGAGCCACAGAGCCTGCTAATATACTCGGTTCTCATTCAGTCACCACTCACCAGTCATCGTTTCATCCAACCCTAAATCCCCAACCCAGTCCCCAAGTCCTGTTGTCTTAGAGTTGCTCCTCCGCTAGGGCTAAGTAGACGACAGTGGCTCTACAGACTGCAAGCAGCGGGCATTGGCTCAGGTGCTCAGCACTCAGGGCTAGAGGCCTCGAGCAAGACTGGAGTAGCGAGCAAGTGGCCAGCTGCCGAGGTGAGCACCGAGTAGTTAGCAGTGGCCAGCACCCGGCCGAGCCGGCAAGCTATCAAGGGCACTAGGGGCCTAGGGCCAAGGGCACCGGTCACAAGAGTAGCCAAGCAGTGAGCCCAATGCCCAGCCGAGTAGTCAATAGTCAACGTCCAACCGGCCAACCGCCAACTGGCCAAGGGGAGCCGCTGCACCTAGAAGTTGAGAAAGTGAGAAGCATTGTAGATTTCAGATTTGCACTTTTGTAGAGTGAGTTAGAGTATTAGTAAGCAATTAACTAATTAAACATTCGATTCTAAATTCTAAAATATGAATCTCTGATTTGGAATTTGTGAAAATGGAATGTTGTGATTGGAGATTTGGAGAGTTGAAACAATATTGTGATTTGTGAATTGTGAATGTAGAGCAACGGACTAACGGAGAATCAACATTCATCCAGTTGAAATGTTGAATTAATGAATCGGCCAGAGAGGCAGAAGCTTTTGTAAGTTAATCTGTTAATGTCATCTTCAGTACATAATACTGCTGCTATATTGAACATTATAAATTGCTATCGTCTATTGTAAAGTGTGATTTGTGAAATGTGAACTGTGAATGTAGAGCTACCGAGCAAGTTGAATAATTCAAACATGAAGAGCAAGTGGAACTGTGCGCACCAATTGCAAGTTTTCTATCTCCGCCATTGGTTTAGTAGATTCCTTTTAACTAAGAGTCCTAGTCTATTTCCTTGTCCCCTACTTGTCATGCAAGGAAGGCTCCTCTCCTTGCCTATATAAAAGAGAGGGGATGGGTTGCATATTGTACACATATCCATAGCCTATGGACAATTGCAATTAAGTTGAGAGGCTGTCCAGACTATATCGTGTGCTCCTCTACTTTTTCTTCATTCTTGTGTGATCCTTCATCAATAATGCAACCTCAATCTATAACACGTTATCAGCATAATAACGCTCTCACTAAGCCCATCTTGGTATGTTGTTTTTTACGTATCTATTTCATTACAATAAAGTTGAGAGATTATCTGGACTACATCATGTGCTCTTCCAATTTTACTTAATTCTTGTGTGATCCTTCTTCAGTAACGTGACCTCAATTCTACACCACGTTATTAGCACGATAACGGTTTCACTAAGCCCATCTTGGTATGTTGTCGTTTACAAATATATTTCAATTCACAATACTTATTTGGGCCTCCTATGTCTAGCTATCTCCCCAGCACACCATCCGCGTGACCATAATCTTTCCATCCGTGAGAAGCCTAAGGTGTGCCTTCTATGTTACCAAAATTGCGCCTTCCGCAAAACCTAATCTGCCTTCCACATGTTGTGGGCATAACCAGCGATTTTGCTACCAACGACGATAGTATTCCACACTGCTCACACCCATGTGTGCCGCTGCCCACAGCCACATGGATCAGATCATGTTGGCCATTGCCTTCCATGTCGTTGTCGTTATCCTAGCCCTAGACCTCGACAACACGCCTTCCATGTCACTATCGTCATTGGATTGCCACCAACCATCGCCTTCCATGTCACTGTTGCCATCCAACCAATAAGTCACCATCACCACTGCAACGCCTTTTGCCTACCTGCCATCAATGTTGTCCCCATCCTAGCCAATCATCGTCGATGTTGGGAGTCCACCGTCGTCACCTTCCGCACCACACTGGGATCCACATGTGCTGTTGCCGACGTCACGCACTGCCATGCCACGATGGGATGCCACCAAGTGCTTACGGATCCGTGCCATCTGCATCGTCCCGAGAAGGTCATCACCATTTGGTTGCCCACTATCTCTCTAAGCAGCACCTTGTCGCCTTTAGCTTCATCGCCACCGCACCTTCAGCGTTGCCTTAGGTTGTGCTTATTCACATAGTTGATGCTTTCAATTGCAATTTTGCAATTAATTAAGAAAACAAAATCGATCGATAATTTGCAATCTAGGATTGGAATAGAGAAGAAAGAATGTTCAGTAATCAATTACATGATTGATTCAGAGGAGAAAAGGAAAAGAATATGAAAGTTCCATCCTCACTACCAACTCTACTATAGCCTCTATGCATGGTAGAAATTGCCATCGCCAATGTCACACAGCCTCCATGCGTGCACACTGCCACCGCTGGCTTCTCCTACTCCACTGTGCAACCATTGTGCACCACGTGGAGCCTGCCACCACCGTCGCTATCCGTGTCGGTAATGGCAAGGATGACCGAGCTACCACTGCACTATCTTGCTTCCTATGGACTACATCACTGACATGATTCACACTGGGATGCCATGACCAAAGACACGGCACTGTCGCATGCCGTCATCTTCCCATCTGATGCTTGCTGAGCCACTGGAAGATTGAGGAACAGAGGGGGGACTAGGGGTGCCATCGCTGCTAGCTTCTGCTACCTCACTGATGCGGATATCTCAAGTATTAACATAATCTCAACAACTATGTTCAATTATATACTTGATTCTACTCTTGATAAGGTGAAGATTCTACTCTTGATAAGGTGAACTTGTTTTTAACTCTGCGTGAAGGGCACGCAATGTCAGAAGACACAAATGCGGTGAAGAGGACCACACGACGTTGGTTCATGCGGGAGTGAAAGCGACCAAGCGAGCACATGCATGGAAAAGGAGGAAGAAAACGAGAAGGAAAAGAAGATAGGCACAAGAATCCAAAGCCTAAGTACTTTAGATAAGATTTTTAAGCCCAATTTAGAGCCAACTCAAGCTAATCCAACTTCAAATTCAGAATCAAGCTTGAAATCAATTTGGACTCGGTTCAGAATAACCAGTATGCACGCATTTGAAAGCCCATAACTTTTGCAAATAGATTCTAATTTGAGTGCTCCTATACTTGATGGAAATCTTATTCCAAGGCCCATGCAATGGATAAGTAGGGGTGAAAACGGATCGGATTCGGACGGATATTGCTTAAACCGTATCCTAACCCATATTTTTTCTCCAGATTCGGAGTCGAATACGGTAAGACCGGATACGAATACGAATTCGGAATATTCGAAGTTTCGAATTCGGCTCGGAAACGGATAATATATGCGGATAATACGGATAATTACAATTCCAAAAGCTTATACTTTAATTCCAAAAGCTTACAAAGTTACAAAACCCTTTGACAATGTAACCCCATAGCCAGTTAGCCACTGCACTCCCACTTTTTGGCAGTCAATAGCTGTGCATAAATTGTGCTAAGAATTCTTAACCACCTTCAAGAATCAAGGAAGCAGTGAGAACAATAGGAACAGAAATTATATATAAGTGGTAAATTCATACAAGCCACAACAGGAACACAATTACACAAAGGTTCATACGAGAGTCAACTTACAACTCACCAATATGATTGCGAAAGAGTCAGAAACAATGAAATCCCCATCTAGTAATGCTGAGACATATTTAATGGGATTGATTTTTTTCATAATCTACAAAAAGGAAGCAGTGAGGATGGCGAAAATACTTCGTGAACTTGCACAAACTGAAAGAAAGAGTGCTTTGCCATGGCCCTCGGTGGCAACGTGATATACTTGGTACCGAAGAGGCAAGAACTGAATACTAGATGCATATCCATGTCATCCTCCATATACATGATTTCATAACCAAAACTAGCACAATAACTTGCTACTTTTATCTAGGAACACCAGAGAAGGGGAGCTATGCACATAAGAGTAGCCTGAATATTGTAGCTGGTGATTCACCATTAGGAAATCATTGGCTACATTATGATTCTAATGGTGATTCACAAGGGCAGAGAGATTCAGCTGCATACCTAGATCTGTCAAAGGGTTGACCGCCCTGTACTCATAATCCACACCTTCATCATGGCGAAAACAGCACAATCAGCCCACACAACAGCAAATTCGGATCTATTTTTTCGGGGATTAATGGCGGGGTGGTTGGGGAAAAGAAAGGGGAGCTACCGGTGAGGCCGGCGAGTGGGGTAGTGGCGCACCGAGGGGGCCAGTGGAGGTCACGGATGGAGGCGCGGGGGTCGGAGCGAGGGCCGGGAGTGAAGCGTGGGGGTCGAGGCGAGGCGGCGATCGGCGTAAACCCTAGGGCGTCGCCAGGGAGGGAGCTGGGTGACCGGAGTCGCGGGGAGAGGCGGCGGCGAGGACCCTAGAGCCGAGGGGAGCGCCGGGGTGTGGTGGAGTCATGGAGGCGACGGCCGGGAGGAGGGACGGGGCCGACGGTCTTCCGCGAGGAGGAGGGGGTGGATCTAGATCTAGAGGTGAGGAAGGGCGTGAGGAGGAGCGGCGGCAGAGCGGGGGGCGGGGGGCGGCCGGGTGGGGAGAAGGGGCGGGGGACGACCGGGAGGAGGAAGTGGGAGGCAGGCGGTCGGGGGAGGGGGACTGAGGAGTGAGGAGGATGAAGCGGCAGATCTAGGATTTTTGGGTGCTTCACTGCTTCGTGATTTTTGGAGCGCATGGGCCGGCTAGGCCGGCACTTGCGGTGCGGACCGCGGAAGTGCGGAGAGTTACGGGCTGAAATCACCGAACGGCTTGCTCCTCGAATACCTATTCGGATTTTATTCGGATAGTATCCGAATAACCGAATACCGACGCTATTCGATCGGATAGTAACTAAACCGAATCCGTTACCGAATCCGAATACAAATATCCGAATACCGTACCGAATCCGACCGGATATCAAACCGGCTTACCGAATTCGCTACCAACCGGACTCGGTACCGGATCGGTCGGGAAAAACCCGACCCATTTTCACCCTTATGGATAAGGTCCATCTTTAGAAACCCCACAGATTGGCTGCTATCTCTGAAGCAAAGTGTCAACTGAAAACTTACCTTTTATTTTGTGTTCATATTAGAGTCCAAGTTTTGTTAGATGTCTTAGGAGGGCTATATAGCCAAGGGGTGTACCCCATGTACCAGATTAGTCATCAATCTTTCAGATTAATCATATTCTTGATACTAAGATTTGAGCAAACATTGCCCCCACTAGATTAATCATTGTAGAACCACTCGTTGATTTTAAGGTGTAACATATGCCATCAACGATAACACACAACGCACACAATTGTTCACAGAGCAGTTTCATATATCGTTAGTCAGTATAATTTGGTACTCTATAATTACGTTTGTTCTACAATAGTGACTGACTAATATTAACCATCCTAGGGTGACAATGAATCATGGTATACAAATGAGCCAGGTGGACAAATGACAACTAGCATTCATAGCTATTTCCCATGTAATTAATTTGATAATCAAGTAGAAATGCAATAGGTTAAACATAAAAATAATTTTGTAAAGCTGGGTGCAATGTGATCAAAGCACAACTTGTCTTCGAAAAGGTCCTGTCCTAAACTAGCTCTTCTCCTTTTCCTCCAAGAGCTCCTGGTGCAACGATGTTTATGTGAAACGAGAGAGGAAAACAAATAAATGCAAAATAGAACAACAAATGAACTCCAAAAATTAAATAAAAATTACTAGAAGGTAGGGCTTGATTTTAGATGAATTTTAAAAAAGAGCTCAATCGGAGGTCATGTGAGGAAGAATGGGCCTTTGAAAGTGGCTCATGATGAAAATCAGGAAAATAATAGAGGAGAGAGGGTGCAGAGACTGAAAAGTGGGAGAAAAGGAATATTCTAGGAATATTTCTTTTCTGGAATTCTAAAAAAAGGCTAGACGCCTATAGGTAGGGTCCACTGTCCATAGATCAAGTCTACAGGCTAGGGTTTAGGGTTTACGGTGGATCGGGTCCATATGGTTTAGATCTAGGGTTTGGGCTCGATGGCAACTGACGTGGCAGTGGTGGCACTAATGGGGCTGCACGTGGCGTCCGCACTGTGACAAGTGGCGGGTTGATGCTAAGGTGGTATCGGCGACTAGCTTTGGCGAGGGCGTGGTGCAGCGGATGAAGAGATTTGGAGCAGTGGATCTAGACAAGGGGGTGGATCTAGACAAGGATGCATGGGCTAAGTAGACGGACGATGCACAAAGACCGATGGTCACTGGAGGCGAAGAAGAAGTGGTGACGACAACTTGTGTCTCAGTGAAAAAGAAGCGGTGGTGACGGCTTAGGTCTCGGTGAAGTCGGTGATGTGGCAAGCTTTGACCCAATCTGAGTAGACGGCACGGAAAAAGAGGACAAAGCGGTCCCATCGATGGCAATGGCAAAGGCGAGGGCTCACCAACGGCAGTGGTGGACGACGACAAAGAGCTCCTGATCTAGGTTTAAGGTGGTGGTGAAGGCATCCAGTGAGAAGTCAAGGGCGATGGGGCATTAAATAGCCATGGGCTAGGGTTGGTGGCATGGCATGCACACCTAGGAGTCCAAGGTGGCTGTTGCCAATTTGAGCCTAATCCAAGGAAGATGAATAGTACCCCCAATCGAGCTCACCAGTCAATGACGACGAGGATGCAGGGACACACAGCACACATGCAAGCAACGCGGGCTAGGCTGGCACGGAGGGGAAGAGTGAGCGGGCCAATGCATGAGGAAATGGTCCTCAGGCCCAATGGAAGGAGAGAGAGTGGGCCGTAGAAGGAATGCAACCCATGAAGCCTTTCGGGATTTTTAATAGGGAAAATGTAGGAAAATACTTTGGAACACGAGGAATTCAAATAAATTACTTTCATATTTAATTGATGTTCTCATTGTTCACATTAAATAGTTTTAAATTCAGAAATTCCATTTTAAGCTTTAATTAATTAAGGAAAAATACTAGAAATTGCTATTTGGACTAAAAGATTTGTTAAAAGCTCTGAAAATTAGGATGTTACACCTTATTTCTTACCCTTTATACAAGGGAAACATAGGACCCATCCACTTATAGCGGTTTCTGGCTCACCGATAAAACTTATCCTTAAATCGCTGGGTATTGATGTTACGTTACTTACGTGCTAGGGTTGCTAGGGGTATGTTTGATAGACATATCTATCTCAGGAATTTTTTAAATAATCAATTTTTAATTCTGAATTACAATATTGTACCTATTTTTATTTTTTTTGTAGTTGACCATATGTCACTCTATGGTTGGGCAACTTGGGCTAGTCGCCCAACCTTTGGGCGACATATGGCCAAGTCACCCAGCCGTTGGGCGATTAGTCCCTATCGCCCAACTGTTGAGCAATAATGCCCATATTAGCCCAACAGTTAGGCGATAAGACCCTAGTTGCCCATCCGTTAGGTAATTTTAAAAAATAATATAATTATTTTATTAATCCGATAGAAATTTTTTGGGGGGGTAAATGACAATTGTTGTAGATAATACAACAACGTAGCTCCGGGAATTCTTTAAATCATTTCTAGCCGATTTTACGTATGCTATTATGTGTATTTAATTTCTCATTGGTGCATACACATTTATGTACTTATCTAAGTAATTTTAGGTCTCAAGGGCACTAGACTAAATTCTTCCTTCTTTGTACCTATTTTTTTCCGAAATTAGTACACACATGATGATTTACTTATAGATATAATAGAAAGTATATATTAAATAATAATTAAATTAATTATACTAAGGCGTCCCTATGGAATGCCTGAATTTTATTTTCGTCATTTGAGGATTTTTATGAGTCAAATGCTATTTAAATTGTTGCGTATAATTTTAATTGCTACATGGAATCTTAAATCGTCGCGTACTATTCTAAATCCGCGCGTGCTATTCTAATCATCACAAACAATTTTAAATCTTTCAATGGCTATTAATTATTCTAAAAATTAAAAATACTAATTATAGATTTCTATAATTTATAAGTGACTAACAAAATTAATTGGGCCTTTAAATGCACAACAGAGTGATCTAAAGGATAATATAATTATTAACAATTAAATTGGTGTTACTTTCTAAACTATAAATTTAATAATTTTAATTGCTATCCTAGCATATTGAAAAATAAATATATAAAAAATACAGAAAACTCACCGTCGTTAATGCACAGATCCCTCCTCTTTTTTCCTCTCCCTCTCCTTTCCTCCTCTTCCTCTCTCTTCCCTCATCTTTCTCCTTCTCTCCTCTCTTTCCTCTTCTCTCTTTCTCTTCACCCCTTCCCCCTTCTTCTCTTTTTTGTGGACCAAAAGTACGAAATGACAACAGGTACTCGCCCGACTGCATGCCTAAGGAGTTATACCCCTTAGTCACTCAACAGTTGGACGACACGGACTAGTCATCCAACGGTTAGACGATTTGGTCATATGTCTCTCAATGATTAGGCGACTGTCCCAAATCGTCCAACTGTGAAGCGACATATAGTCAAAACTGCAAAAAAAAACATGTATAATACTGTATTTAAAATTAATTATTTAAAAAATTCTCTATCTTAGCCTGTTAACAAGAACCTCGGGTATTTGCAAAGTTAGAAACCTAATAAACGAGTGTAATTTGAGTAATTTTGAACAGTTCCAACTAGCCTATTAAACTAACATTTTTTTCAGCCCAGGTAAATCCGAATGCCGGCAGGTGAACGGATCGAAAATCAAAAGGACCGGCGAATGATATTTTTTGCTAAACAATTCGAAAAGAGAAGAAAAAAAAGCTCGTTCATTCATCCGACCCATTTGGGAACCACGCCAGCCAATCTCCCCCCTCACCGTCCTCGTCTTTTAAGCTCGTCTCTCCCTTCTTCCTCCCCTCCCCTGCCACCTCCACCACCGAAAGGAGGCGCCCTCCTCGATCAGCGACCTTCCACCGGAGGCGGTGGCGAGCAGCGAGCTCCTCCATCGCCACCTAGTCCGTAAGTAGCATCGCCCGTCTGGCTCCCCTTATCGCCGTTGGACGGAGATCTCAATCTGAGATCCGGGTTATCTCATTTTTTTGGTTGGTGGCCCTCCCGTAATCTCATCCCCCGGCTCCCCCGTTCCTCTTATATCTGCTGTCTCACACCATCAAATCCCCGTTAAGATCGAGCCTGGCCTACCCCAAATCCGAAGCCGCCGAACCATCAATCTTCCTTTGACAGCGCTGCTGAACACGCCTCCTTCCACCGAAGCACGCCGCCAAGAACTCGTCTCTCCTCCCCTTTACTGGATTGGCGTGCAGTAGGCAAGTAGGGGGAGATCCAACCGGACTGATTTCTTTTGTTGGTAAGCCGGCCATGACTTTCTTGGGTTGATTTCACTTTGATCTGGTCATTGCTGTAACTGTGAGCAAACAAATCCAAATCCAAATCTTTCTTTGGTTGTGGTTTTGGTACTCCATCCAATTAGTGTAAATGCGTCCATTTTATTATTGGAATACTCGCTCCAGTTACTGATTTGTTTGGTACTCCACTACTGTAATCCATTCATCCTTGTGGTCAGGTTCTTTAGCGTGCGGGAGATCTCAGTGTTGTCATGTGTTGTGACCCCATTGGGTGATTTTTTGTCTGCATTTGACACGATTGGTGGTTGAGAATTTCGTTTGGGAATTGCAGGACAGGTGGTCATGGAGGCAGACTCTGGGAAGCTCTTCATCGGTGGGATCTCGTGGGAGACGAATGAGGATCGCCTCCGTGAGTACTTTGGCCAGTTTGGAGAGGTTGTGGAGGCTGTCATCATGCGTGACCGGAACACTGGGCGTGCCCGTGGGTTTGGTTTCATTGTCTTCACGGATCCCAGTGTCGCCGAACGGGTCACCATTGACAAGCACATGATTAGTGGACGCATGGTAATTGCATATAATGTGGAATTTTGTGGCATTGTGTGATTATTCATGGCCTAAGCTGATATATCTGTGTTATTCAGGTGGAAGCCAAGAAAGCTGTGCCCAGGGATGACCAGAGCATCGCAAGCAAGAACAATGGCAGCAGCATTGGCTCCCCAGGCCCAGGGCATACTAGAAAGATTTTTGTTGGAGGTCTTGCTTCCAATGTTACTGAGGTTGAGTTCAGGAAGTATTTTGAGCAATTCGGTGTGATAACTGATGTGGTTGTGATGTATGATCACAACACACAGAGGCCGAGGGGCTTCGGTTTCATCACCTATGATTCTGAAGATGCCGTTGACAAGGCACTTCACAAGAACTTCCATGAGCTGAATGGCAAAATGGTTGAGATCAAAAGGGCTGTTCCCAAAGAGCAATCCCCTGGATCAAATGCACGCTCACCAGCAGGAGGGAGTGGCTATGCTATGAACAGGGTTCATAGCTTCTTGAGTGGCTTCAACCAGGGTTACAATCCAAACCCAATAGGAGGTTATGGCATGAGGGTCAATGGAAGATTTGGTCTTGTTGCTGGTGCACGAAATGGGTTCTCTTCATTTGGCCCTGGTATTGGAATGGGCATGAATATTAAAGCCGGTGTGAACCCGACTTTAGGTGCAAAATCAAGTTTCATGAATAGCTCGATCAATGGACGACAAATAGGTTCTTATTATAATGCCAGTTCAAACAGATTTGCTGGCCCCAGTGGATATGGTGGTCATAATGATGATTCAGGTACAATATTGAGTTCAATGGCTCGAAATGTTTGGGGTAATGAAAATCTGAATTATCCAAGCAACCCTGCAAACTCAAATTGTTATGCATCATCTGGAAGTGGGGGTCTAGATGGTATTGCTGGTGATAACATGTCTTGGGATGGTCCTATTTCTGCTCATGGAATAGGCAATAATTCAAGCTTTGTGTTACCGAATCTTGGCCATGGAACAGGTGACAGTAACATTGGACTGCCATCTGACAGCTATGGAAGGAGCAATGCAAGTGGTACCATTGGAGAACCATTTGCTGCATCAGCTGATGAATATAAAGTGAACAATGCAGATCCATATGGCAGTAGCTTGATCTATGGTGACGCAGCCTGGAGGTTTTCATCCTCTGAAGTGGACATGGCACCACCTTTTGGTTATGATCTTGGAAATGTTGATCCAGAAACTAAATCAAAGATATCGACAAGTTACATGGGCAATTATACTGTCAATAATAACCAGGCTAGCAGAGGTCGGTTTGTGTTGCAACTTTGCTCAAGTCTTTACTTATTTTCTATATGTTTTAGTAGTAGCTGAGATTAAAAAAATGGCTACAGGACACAAAATTTGTGCAACTTTCACTAAGGCACACCACAAACTTGTGAATTAGCTCTAGGACACCACAAAATCATGGTCATTGCCCACTAGGCACCTCACCGACGTGGTGTCTTGTAGCCAATTTTGCCATGCAAACCTAATGTCCTGTATCCTTCACAAGTTGGTCGGCTATTCAATAACAAATGTTTGAATGTGCCTGTACGTACTTAAGCAGGTAGACACCGCAGTGCGAAACTACGAAGTTAGATTTTTATTTCCTTTCAGATTGTGTAGGTTATCCCTTTTCTCCTCAGTCCTCAGTACACGATAATTTTGTTAGATATGTATTATATAGCTGTGTATTTACCCTATTGTATAAGGGGTTTCTTGTATATATGTCATACCTGTACGTGTATATATATTGGCCCATTGGCCTCATGATGAATACAAGCGCTATTCATAACAAATTTGTCTAGTACTCAGTATCAACCAGCTGTGCTGTTTTCCTTTCTTGCTGCTGCCATTTCCTGGCTTCAATAATCAAATAATTTTACAAGGAACTTGCACATTTGAAAACGGGAAAATTGATCATATGCCCCGAAATAGAGAGGTCATTGTCAAAATGCCCTCCATTACTCGGTAACGGATAAAATGTCCCAAAGTTAAGAGGCCAATTGATAATTTGCTCTTTTTCCATTTAAAATCAATTTTTGAATCATTTTCTTTATAAATGACCGAAATGCCCCTTCCCTCCCCTTCCTCTCGCCTCCTCCCCAAAGGCCGTCCTGGAGGCGTTGGCGAAGCCGGTGGCTTCGGTGGTGGTTGAGCCTGCCAGCGGTGGCACTAGGTTGAGGGGCGGCTGCTATGCCATCCAACACTAGGAGGAGGTGGAGGGAGGCGAGAGGGACCCAAGAGATGGCTGGCGGCAATGGAGGCTACATGATTGGGTAGATCGGTGTGGCGGTGCTAGGCTTGGTGGAGGTGCGATTTTGGTTAGTGGCAACACAAGTGAATTGAGCAAGATAGAGAGAGACGAGGAGGGCCGGGGAGACCGCCAGCGGCGATGGAGGCCACCGGAGGTGACAGGTTTGGGTGGCGGTGCCGCTCAGTTCGGAGGGAGAGACAGATAGAGAGAGAATGGTGGCTGAGAGAGGGAGTGGAGAGAGAGAGGGAGCCAATCAGACGGATTTGGAGAAGAAAGAGGGGAGAGGAGTAGAAAGAAGAAGGTAGGGGTATTTTGGTCATTTCGTGTTGAGGTTAAACAGCAAAAGGAATAAAAATGCAATAAAAATACAAAAAGGACAAATGATCAATTGGCCTCTAAACTTTGGGGTATTTTATCCGTTACCGTGTAATGGAGGGCATTTTGACAATAGCCTCTCAACTTTAAGGCATATGATCAATTTTCCCCTTGCGTTGGATAATGGCATTGGAGATGGATACAATAGAAGCACAACTGCATGGCATCTTTTTGCAAATATACTGACAGTCTGGCACAGTGACAAGGATACACATACATCATGTTTGTTGTATTTTATTATGTCTGAAACATCAAATAACAAAAATAGTGATACTAGGAAAGCTTATTATGTTGAAAACATCAAATGGCATGTTATGACCGGCATCACATACACGCGCAGGCCGCGCGCATAGGGAGGAGCCCAAACCGGTCATTAGGGGGCCCTAGGCCATAGATCTATCTTGATTAGGATTCTTTCTTTGTTATATCCGTACCAGAGAAGGATTTGGATTGGCTTGTAAGGGGAGGATAAATACTCTCCGAACTGCAATGGAAAGGAGGAAGCAAGGCAACAAGCCCTAATGCTGCCGCCTTCGCCTGCGGGCACAGCATTGCCGGCAGCGCCGCGACCGTTCTGCCGCCTCTCCCCGGCCGAGTTGGCCGACCGACGCCGGCTGGGACTCTGCTACAACTGCGATGAGCAGTACGTCCGTGGCCACAAGTGCCAGCGGCTGTTTTTCATTGAGGTGACCGATTATCTGGACGACGATACGGCTGACGACTCGGGTGGTGCGGCGATGGACGAGGCCGCGTCTGACTTGCCGGTGGTATCCCTTCATGCGATCGCCGGCATTCGCACGGAGGACACCATGCACCTCCACGTCAATATCCACGGCCACCGGCTTCGGGCGTTGCTTGACTCCGGCTCCACCCACAATTTCATCAACGCCGAGGCCCTGCGCCAACTACACCTAGAGACATCGGACAGCGCCAATATGCGCGTGGCGGTGGCCAGTGGCGACCAGGTCCCCTGCAAGGGCGTGGCCCGCAACGTCACCATGAGTATCGGGCCCGAGGACTTCTCCATCACCGCACGCAGATCAACTCGGGCGGTTTCGACCTCGTCCTTGGTGTTGACTTTCTCCGAACCCTGGGACCCATTCTTTGGGATTTCGAGGACCTCTGCATGACGTTTTGGAGGGGCGACATGCGAGTGTTTTGGAAGGGCCTTGGCTCCCCCCGCGATGACATTCCACCGCCAGCCATTCGCGCCATCACCGGGGCGCCGCCGCAACCCCTCTTGGATCACCTTCTACACCAATACAGCAGGGTTTTCGAGGAACCAAGGGGCCTTCCACCGGCACGACCCTACGACCACCGCATCCACCTCCTGCCGGGCACCGCACCGGTGGCCGTCCGCCCCTACCGCTACCCTCAACTACGTAGGACGAGCCGAACGCCGCAGCCGCCATGCCGAGCAGGCATCATCCGGCCGAGCACCTCGCCGTTCTCCGCGCCGGTACTCTTGGTCAAGAAGGCGGACAATTCCTGGTGATTCTGCATCGAATACCGTCGCTGAACGACAAGACCTCCAAAGACAAGTTCCCAATACCGGTGGTTGACGAGCTCCATGGCGCCCGATACTTCGCCAAGCTGGACCTCCGTTCCGGCTACCATCAGGTGCGCATGCATCCGAACGACATCGAGAAGACGGCTTTTCGCACCTACCACGGCCACTTCGAGTTCCTTGTGATGCCCTTCGGCCAGTCCAACGCGCCGGCTACGTTCCAGGCCCTTATGAACGATGTCCTCCGTCCCTTCCTCCGTCGGTTCATGCTCGTGTTCTTCGACGACATACTCATCTACAGTTCGTCGTGGTCCGAGCATTTGCAGCATGTCCGCCTCGTCTTCGATGCGCTCCGCGCCCACTCCTTGCACCTCAAGCGCTCCAAATGCTCTTTCGGGGCATCTTTGGTCGCTTACCTTGGCCATGTCATCTCCGCCAACGGCGTCGCCATGGACAGCGATAAGGTGGCCGCCGTCGCCTCCTGGCCGGTGCCCCGCTCGACCCGGGGTTTGCGCGGATTCCTGGGCCTCGCTGGTTACTACCAAAAGTTCATCCGGGACTTCGGCACAATCGCGGCACCACTGACAAAGCTCCTGCGCAAGGATGCTTTTACCTGGTCGGACGAGGCCGCGGTAGCATTCCAAGCGCTGAAGCACGCCCTGACGACGGGACCGGTCCTGCAGATGCCTGTCTTTGACCAAATTGCTCATCGCCGATCGCGACGCCTCGGCGGCGGCTTTGGCGCCGTCCTCCGCAGACGCCGGAGCCCTCGCATTCTTCATTGGCCGCTTGCTACCGTCATCTCAAACTAGCGGATACGAGCGGAGCTCATAGGCCTCAGATAGGCCGCTCGACCGGGCGCGCCAGACTATGGGGACACCGCTTCTCATCCGCACCGACCACTTCACCTCAAGTTTCTGCTGGACGGCGCTCTCGACAATTCGCGGCACGGTGGATTAGCAAGCTATTCGGCTTCGATTTCACAGTGGAATACCGACCCGGGCGCCTCAACACGATGGCAGATGCCCTCTCGCGCCGCGACTCCGACTCAGCCGCACTCCATGCAATCTCGGGGCCCTCCTTCCACCTCTTCGACGAGATCCGAGCCATGACTGCCATCGACGAGGAGGCGCGCGGCTCGCCAAGGCTCCAGGCGGCGCGCATTTGGGAGCCATGGCGCACAGCCGACGGGCTCCTGCTCTATGGCTCGTGCATCTTCGTGCCAGCACAGCATGACTTGCGCCACCAGGTGCTCTCTTTGGCTCATGCGGCCAGCCACGAAGGCATCCAAAAGACACTCCAACGAATGCGGGCGGATTTCTACATTCCCGGCGACAGGGCGCTTGTGCGGGACTACGTACGCTCCTGCCTCACTTGCCAGCGCAACAAGACGGAGACCTGCGGTGGTGGCCTCTGCACCCTCGACGTACCATCCCAAGTGTGGGCTGACATCTCGATGGACTTCGTCGAGGGTTTGCTGAAGGTACACGGGAAGTCCGTAATCCTCACCGTCGTCAACCGCTTCTCCAAGTACGCTCACTTCATCGCGCTCGGCCACCCATACTCCGCCGCTTCCGTCGCCAGCGCCTTCTTCGATGAGATCGTCCGCCTCCGCGGTTTTCCCACCTCCATCGTCAGTGATCGCGACCCGGTCTTCACCGGCCACATGTGGTGCGACCTCTTCAAGATGGCAGGCGTCAAACTTCGTATGAGCACGGCCTTTCACCCATGGTTATCAAGTCGTCGCCGACGAAGGAGCGACTGGAGCCAACGACTCGACTTGCGCCGCCACCGCCGCCGCCGCGGCCGGATCCGCCGTCGCCGCTGCTGGATCCACCGCTTCGCTGCCGCGCGGCCGGATCCGCCGTCGCCGCCGCCGGATCCATCGCTTCGCCGCCGCTGCCGGATCTGCCGCCGCTGTCACCGGATCCGCCGTCGCCGTCGTGCGGCGGCGGCGAGGGGCGGGGCGGAGCGAGGCGAGGCGAGGGGGGGCGAGGCGGAGGGGTGGAGGCGAGGTGACGGGTGAAACCGAGGCGGATATGGCAGTGGGGAGGAGGTGAGCAGACTTATGAGGACTAGATATTTTACAGTTTAGCCCATTTAATTTCTGAAATTACAATAAAACACTTCTTTGTATATATATATTCATATAAATAGTGCAAACAGTCTTGTCGACTAGTCAGCGACTAGTCGGCCGACTAGTCGACTAGTCGGTCACTGAGAGGGTAGTATCGACTTGTCGACTTGATAACCTTGCTTTCACCCTCAGACAGATGGCCAGTCCGAGGTCGTCAACAAGGTCATCGCCATGTACTTACGCTGTGTCACGGGTGACCGGCCTCGCGCATGGGTCGATTGGCTGTCGTGGGCGGAGTATTGCTACAATACTTCGTTCCACACCACGCTGCGCACCACTCCATTCCAGGTGGTCTACGGTCGACCTCCGCCGCTGCTGCCGGACACGGCTGGAGCTGCCAGGACTGACACGGTGGACGCCCTCCTGCGCAACCGTGATGACTTTCTTGCGGCTGTTCGCGAACGCCTCCTCCAAGCGCAGCAGTACGCCAAGCGCTACTACGACGACCAACGCGATTTGGAGTTTGCCGTGGGTGACTGGGTGTGGTTGCGCCTACTACACTGACCGGCACAAACATTGGAGCCCCGGCCCAAGGGAAAGCTCGGACCGCGCTACGCAAGGCCGTTCCAAGTCATCGAGCGGATCGGGCAGGTGGCCTGCCGTCTCCAACTTTCGGAGGGCGCCAGGCTCCATGATGTCTTCCATGTGGGGCTGCTTAAGCCCTTCCACGGCGACCCTCCGTCGACACCGCCTCCAGTACCACCAACACATCGGCCGGCTGCTGCCCACCCCGGAGCGCGTCCTGCGCGCCCAGCTTCGCCGCGGTGTCTGGTACGTCTTGGTGCAGTGGCGTGGGATGTCCAACGAAGACGCCACCTGGGAGCAGCTGCCGCATTTTCAGGAGACCTACCCCGACGTTCAGCTCGAGGACGAGCTGTTTGCGGAGGCAGGGAGATGTTATGACCGGCATCACATACACGCGCAGGCCGCGCGCATAGGGAGGAGCCCAAACCGGTCATTAGGGGGCCCTAGGCCATAGATCTATCTTGATTAGGATTCTTTCCTTGTTATATCCGTACCAGAGTAGGATTTGGATTGGCTTGTAAGGGGAGGATAAATACTCTCCGAACTGCAATGGAAAGGAGGAAGCAAGGCAGCAATCGTTGCAGGGCTTACCTGGGAGTCTTCTCCATCTGTTCCCGCGCGTCCTCTGCTTGATCTCTCACAGCGCCCTCACGCCACGTAGGGCTGCAGCCCCGCCGCCAGGGCGTCGCCCACCGATATCCCCTCCGGAGTCTTCGCTTTGCCCTGGGCTCTTCCATGGCAACTACAAAACCAAAACAACAAATTGCATGTAAATAGCTTATGATTTTCAAAACATAACCAGAGTATGAATAAGTTTCCATTTCTTGAATTTTGTACTATGTGTTGGAACCATGTCAGGAGAACGTTAATTTTTTATCGGGACTGATCGAACACTTCAACACAACAGAGCTATGTGTAGGCCATATCCCATGATTGATGCATGTTGGGTGTCATTCCCTGCCCAATAAACCTGTCAATATGAAAAACGACTTTCACATTGTTATGTTGTAGTTTGTAAATAATCAACGTGTCCACTCCCTTTGTGGTAACATATAGTGAAGTAATTGAACTAGGAAAGGCACCTGGAACTGCTGACCAACTTGTAGAAGCAGCCCTAAATATCATAAATTTATGATATAGTTAAATGATCAGTAACCTTGCTATTTGTCACATGTAATGTATGGCGGACAACATGCTATATAAAAGCAACAAGAAAGTTGTTAACTATCCATATGCTTATGCCTTTTGTTGTCAGTCTAATAGTTCAGTTCTATCCGTATCTTATGTTTAACTCATGAGTCCAATTGGTCTACTCAGGTTTGTTGAGTATGGTTTCGTAGTTTTGAGGTTGAACATGCCACAAGGAGGATAATGTACCTTTAGTTTCCAGAAAATGTATCCACTCACCATTATCTGGAAGACTGGAATATTGCCTATTAAAATGGCATGTTGGTGTTAGATATATTCCATATATATGTGTAATTACCCAATTGTATAAGGGGTTTTCTGCATAAGTGCATACCCGTACGTGTATATATATTGGCCCCATGGCCTCATGATGAATACAAGCACTATTCATAACATGGTATCAGAGCTTAGAGTTTTTTTTCATCCTAGGGTTTCCTCAGCCGCCGCTGCCTCATCGTGCCAGCCGCCGCTATCTTCTTCGTGCTTTCTAGCCGACCTCTTCTGCGGTTGGATCCGGCCACACCCGCCGGTGTCGGTTCTCCGTTCCGCCTGGGGGATCCCGCCGGCTCTGCACCGCCGGACCTGCCCCGAACCGCTTCAACCATTGTTCTTTTTCTTTTTTTTTTTTGTGAAGGCTTCTTGAGAACAAGCAATTTGGCATAGCCTTGACCACTAATGTTAGCAGTGTTAGAAATTAAAGGCTCTTGGCCAAGTTAATCTACCTTGTGTTTGAGCTTCGATGTTCTTGGCTACAAAAGAAATTTGTGGTGTTTTACATTTGATGCATCACAAGTTTGGACAATACTTCACTAAGTTTGTTATAGTGTATACATTTCGACCTTTTTTAGTACTCTTTGTTGCCTTCTTTTGCTGTTTTATGACAATTAAATAGATTCCACTTTTTACACTGTACAAATTCTTACACAGTTTCAGAATTGAGACATTTATTAGAACGTATGATTCATGAGCCTTGTTTCTTCATAATTCTCCAAGTTATTTTGTGAGGACTGAGATTATTATATTGAAAATTCCCTCACAATACTATTCAAATTTCCAGACAAATTCCCATGATGTGTAACATTATGTTTACAAATCATCATGATCTTTTTGGCTACGGCTTATGGTTTTTGGCTGAAATTTTTGAATTTTAGCTGTTTGCAACAGAGATTACGGAGAGAGAGCTTGCGATTTTGGATGGTACAGATGTTGAGTTTTTAATGTATACTATAATTAACTTGTAGATTCCATCTTAAAAATAATACTCCGTTTGAAAGTTAGGTACTGTAGCAAAAGACAAAAGCCGTTTTGAGAAGCTGAAAAGAACAGGCCCATATTTCCCTTCAAATTAAAGTAATGTTAACTTAATTGAATTAACAAAGACCAGTCTTAAAAATAAATATATGGCAAACTAATCTTATACCTTACAAATCATTTTTGGAGTATGTATTAAATTATAATTTGGCCTTTTTAATTACAAATTGACGAAAGTAGCTGAAGTAGATATTTTAAGGTGTAGAGATTGTCAAATAACAAAACCGATATGGCCTGCTTGAATAAAATGGCATAGTAGAGGGGCCTCTGTAGACATGAGTTAAAAATTTAATAATAGTCTTTCATAAATTAAAATAGACTAATGCAACAACTATATTCTCATGACGTATGATATCATATTAACAACTGGGTTTAACGGCCTGCTTGAATAAACTTTTAGTAGAGGTTTACACTGTAACTTAGCCATTCACCATCTGTTTCCTTATATTGTTGTGGTTTGAAGTTGTCAAATTAGATATGGTCCATTGATTGTGGGTTTACGATTTGAAAGCGGTGATAAACTTCACAGTCTAATATGTTAAGTAGAGTGCATTCCATCATCTATGCTTACCCTCTTATCCTATTTTGCTTAGTTTGCGTTCACTGGAAATCAAGCTTCCGATAAGTTCTGCATTATCCTATTTCCTGCCTCAGCCCATGTTAAATATTTCATTTGCATTGCAATTCCCCAGTATTTGTCTATCATGGTCATTCTCTATTCCTACTCAAATAAGGTACTTGTGCATTGGGTAAAAATGCTACTTTTGCATTGGTCTGTTAGAAAACACAATGTTGATATAAACATTTACTGCTGGGATACCGTTTCAGTTTTTACTGTTTGGGACAGCTAAGGGCCTCTCTGATTCACGGGAAAAATGTAGGAATAGGAATTTCATAGGAATAGCAACTGTTCATCTCTTTGATTCACAGGAATGGTGCAAAGGAAAAATGTAGGAAAATTTCCTATCCCTACGATTTCAGAGGAAAGCCACAGGAAAAATAACATCCACCAAAACCTCTTTTTTTGCTGCTACACATAGGATCGAGACAAATTCCTGTATTTTTCCTATACCTCCACTTTTCCTGTGAATCAAAGAGGCCCTTAAATTCCCAGTTATCTAACATATCACTGGTAAATTTTTGGTCATGCATGTTGCTTCCTGGAATTATACTTTCAATGTTATGGATCCCTTTTTACCACGCAGTTACAACTTTGTGAGACTGAGCTGTATGTAGTTGGGTCCTTGTGGTAAACTAAGTACAATGTAGCAGTGGAGTTGAACATTAGGCTAAATATCAATGTATACTGAGTTCACTGTCCTAGAAAGAGTTGACAACTAGAGGAAGTTGCAGGCTTCACTTGACAATTAGGAAATCTACTCATGACCACTGGTTATCCTTTCAATCGACAGGGTATGTGCATTACGTGATGGTTGACAAATAACCAGTGCATCCCCCTTTGTGTTTTTCCAGTCTTTTACTGCTGTGCCAAAATAACTCAGGAAAATGCTGTTGCTGTGTTTTCAATAATTTGATTTATCATATGATGATCTTTTTCATCTTATTGCATCATATTTTGTAAAAGGAAATGTTGGACTGCTAGTTACCGGATCTTGCCTCCTAAAATTTTTTGTTCTTTACAATTTTATTGTATAGGAACATGTCTTAGTAATATGAAGCATAGAACAAGTGGGAAAATTTTTAAAGAATAAGGAATCACATTGAGCAATCTTCGATAAATTGTGTTTACATTTGACTGTTGCATAAATATGTGATAAAATAGAACAATTGATATGCGTTCGTCATTGCATTTTTAAACATGGATGAAGTAGGCTGGGGTTGCATGACGTTTGAGTGGGTTTTCTGTTTAGCCGTATCCTATTTTTCTGGTTTCTTGCGGAACATTAGTTCAGTTTCTGTTTTCAAAGGTCCAAAGGGCTGTCTTTAAGCACTACGTGCATGAATCAGTTTTCTGCCTAAGCATGTGACAGATCATAGTGGTTTTAATTGTGCAATGCATGCTAGCCATGATATGTTTCACTCTGTCCGCCTTTTTTCTTCTGATTCCTATTTGTTTATATTCTAGTATGAATAACTGCCTTGACTGTGATGAATTAAATTATTCTATTAGAGTATAGAACTTCCCTTGATTATTTTTTAGTACTAGTCTCAGTCTAACATATGATTTCCTCGATTTCTTTGCAGGTATCACTTCCTAGGAAGAGTATTATTATACGCAGGTCTAACTTGGGATAGATGAAACATTGATTCAGGTATTCAGGTGCATGAGTGTGAATTGGTTATATGAATTAATATACAGGTTAGTTAAATATGCTAGCTAACCAGAGATGTTGTTTATCAGCATCAATATATTAGAGGAGTGGATACAAAGGTTTTGTGAAGGTTTGATATTTTAGTTTATTTTATATGTTTATTAGGTCTTGTTTTTTGGATGAGATGTGCAACAGTCATTGCCACACATATTACAAGGATTGTTCCAACATAAGCTGGAATTATGTCATACAGACAATTTTCTGTACCAAAGAAATGCTGTACTATCTTGCCTTTTGTGGCTGCTATTAGCACACCCGTTTTGTTTCACTATTCTAAAACCATCGAATTTGTATACTGGAGATTCAGTTGATTTATTAGGGAAACTGCTATGCAGGGATGCCACCTTAATCCCACATAATAAAGCCAACATTGTTTTATGCATATCTAGATGTTTGATCGTGGGGATGCTTTGTCGTAAGCCCGTTGTGTTTGATCGAACATTGTATTTGGTAGTTGTAAATGTGTGTTCAGATTGCCATAGCTTATGTATATCTTTCGTGTCCTCCCGTTCAGTTTTCATTATAAGTGAAAATTTGAGTTCTCGTATGCATATGCTACCTTAACACTCCGGTTTAATAAAAACCCAAGATATTATATATTACTATTTTACCAATGATAACCAAAAAGTAAGAATTACTAACAGCTAGATTTCAAAAATAAACATTCAATATGATAGTAAATATATATTTTAACTTCATTGTAAACCATAAACTGAATTGATGTATAATAATTCAACAAGTGTATAATAATTCATGTTCTTTCATACATGTCTCTTCAATGTTTACCTAAAAATAACAACAAAGCAAAAGTGAGTTCACGACTCATCAAATACAAAGCAGAGTAGTAAGTGAGGCATAATCTTATTAGTAATTCATAACTCAATTTCTCACATCCATTCTCATCAATCTCCGTTCACATACTTTTCAGTTTTCATGAATGTTATGCAATATTTGTGAATATGTCTCAACTCTTCTTCTACATGTACTGGTATAGTTGAATGTTCACCCATTGATAACACACTCTCATTCTATCCTTTCTCATACAGGATTGCTTTCTCCTCTTTTATACAGGATTTCACCTCCACTCTCACGAAGTGTCTACCGAATTAGTTCTTCCCTTGTAACATGAATGTTTAACATGCAATGATTATATTTTTTTCTTTATTTCATTTTCAGCATTTAAACAAATGATATAATCATTATTCTATTGTAATTCTTCTCATCATCCTAACATAAGCATGAAAACAATATAAAATAGGCGTTATCGTATGAATCATTATGACAAGTATTCAATTAATCAAACAACAATTTCAACACTTGAATTATCATTCTAACATGCACTTGTCTCTTTAGTTGTAACGGTCGGTTCGATTATGAGATAAGGATATACCCGACGCTACTCATCCTACAGCAATTACTTACTCTCAATACAAGTCATAGTAATAAAAGCCAACAAATAAATAACAAGCTCCTACACGCTCCCTAAATTCACCATTCTCCCTTGTTACCGGATAGTTAACCCTACTATCCCGATACTAAAATATTATAACTTTCACCGTACAAGTCCTATCACAACAAATCTTGCAATTTTGCAACTTGCACAACGTTTTCCACAATTTCTTAATTGACCACTTATCAAGATTAAATCATCTAATCACCTGTTTTTAACCCAGAAGACCGTTCTGTCATCTTCTGAACAGCAAAATTATTATTTTCACACATGCAAATATAGAAAACCGTAGTATTTTTTAGAAATTATAGAAAGTTACCCACCTCTTTCTAGTTATGATCAAAATTTAATTCTGCTATCTACTAAGTCAATTTAATAATCTCCCACAACTGCGTCTAGCAGCAACTGACTTCTAGACAGCGGTCTCCTTAAAATCATAACTTCTATTCTACCCAATCAAAATTTATGTTCTTAGACTCTCTGAAATTCTTAGACAATTATCTACACTTTTTATGTAGAGCAAAAATCCTAATTATTTCATTTAATATTTTCAATCTATCATTCAACCCACTATTATCAAATGACGATAAATCTCCATACAACAGATTTACAAAATTTTTAACTCTTATTCTAGCCCATCAATATATGTGATTAAATATTCTATGAAAAAATAATAAAATTATCTAAACTATCTAGATGATATTATCATAATTAGCCCATATAGTACTCGAAATCATAATTACACATTATCGCAGATAAATCAATCTACTAATCGAACCTCGGAGATGGAAACCGCTAAATCTCTCTCTCATTCTAATTCTAATCTCTACCAAAAATTAGCAAAACAGAGAGAAAAATCTAGATAGTTATTCTAGTAAAGAACGCTAAAATTGTGTCCCTTCTTCACAATTTCTTCTTTTATTTTCTTCACTGCTGCTCTTAGGGCTGTAAAAAAAGGTCGAGACTCGCAAGCTACTCAAGTTCGGCTCGTTGTAGGGTTGATTCGAGCTCGGCTCGAGCTTTAAATGAGCCGAATTTGAGCCTGGGAATAAGCTCGCGAGCCTGGTCGAGCCGAGCTCGAATAGTTTGAACAGGCTCGGCTCATCCAGTCTGGCACAGAGCGATCAGCGATCCATTCCCTGATTCCCTCATCCAATCATCCCTCCCGTCATCCGGTATTCTGGTCAGTCGATCACGGGTCATCCATAGGACCACATCCACTCTTGTGACTCATCCGGTCATCCCAATTCCGTAAGACGCCAAGACCGCAATCCCCATTCCCCACCCCAGTTCCCCACTCCCTCGATCCCTCCGTGACTCCGTCCCTTGTCCCTCCCCTCGCTATCCCCACCCCGCTTCCATTCCAGATCTGAGAATCCGACCCCTAAATCCCTAATGCTCTCCGCCACTCTGCAGCTCCGTGGCCCGCGCCTCCGCCCCTCTTGAATTGTCCCGACGGCCCAAGTTCCTAACGCCCCGAGCCCAAGGTCCCGATGCCCTCCCCAAATCTTCCCCCAGCGCAGTGGCCCCGACGCTGCCGGTAACCACAGAGACACTCCACCAATCCATCATGACTCCCCAGATGGCCAGATCTAAGATTCCTAACCCTCTGTAATGCTCTCTACCGCTGGCAGCCCCAGATCTGAGCACCGAGCATGTGGTTGAACACGGCAACGCACAGAGCGTCGACCCGTCGGTGGCCTGGCGCCTCTCCTCGTTTGGTACCGAGCTTGGAGCCTCGGACGCCGACGCCGTGTTCCTCCTCCACTTGTAATGAGGGGGGGCTGATCTTCTGGTGAGATGGATAACTTCAATTTGATGTGACGTTGACGAAGAGGCTACTTGACCGAGACGCTACACCACACCCTAGTCGATATCAACCATGCCAAGAGCGCAGTTAACCTGAACACGAGGTTCAATTCCTGCGAGCAATTAAAGAACAAGGAAGAATAAGATAAAGAGCAATCTGACTATTGCGGATATGAATGAGGAACAAAAAGGGTTGAGGCCTGCGATCGCAGTTGTTGATCTAGTCGACACAAGAACACACGACGATGTTTCACGATGGAAAACTAATCTACGCAAGCCTGAGTTACATAGCCAATTCAGCCTCTATTTATAGGGGCACGCAGACCCTTACTTATGAAATGTTTTGAACACATGAAAATTAATCAAATCATAACTGATTCTATCTTTATTTCTAAAATCAAAAGATTGTTTTGATGATTTCGTCACGCACAGAAGGAATTTTGGTATGGGGCCAAATCCGTTGAAAAGAGGACGAGATAAACTTTCCATGCTATACTTACACATTCCAAATGGACCCTTGATGCAAAATCTATGAGCATTTAAAGTTGGTCCTGTCAGGCTGAGTTAACGTTGGCTTGTTTTGATGATTGAGGTGCGTACAGAAGTAATTTGGAGGTGGGACTGGATCCATTGGAAAGTAGATGAATTCGTCTTTCTATGCTATACTCGCACACCTCAAACGGAGTTCGTAAGCAAAAGTTATGCACATTTGAAGTCGGACCTGTTAGATTGACTCTGAATTGATCCGGAGGTCGAATTGAATTCCAAAATGTGTACCATTTGAACTCTTGCTTGAATTGATCAAAAAGTGACGTGGTGATCTTGAGCAAGAGTTGGGGAAGGCATTGACTTGGTATTGATATATTTGTCCGTTTCCCTTTAAGTGGACCCCAGCCACGAGCACATAGCGTTGATGCAATCCTTCTTATATAGCTGCACAAATATATATTTTCATCTTTAGATATCATCATATTCTCGTGTGAAACAAATTGAAACCGAAGAAATGAATTCACCTTTTGTTCATTCTTGGGAGCTATGGTCGTATGCTTTTGTGGCATAGTCATATCATCCTCCCTTCTTGACAGAAAACCGTCCTCGGTTTTAGTAGATGTGTGGTCTCATATATTACATGATCTTGATCATAAATCTCAGTACATGACAAATAACGCAACGAACTCTTATTATGTAATATCATAAGTTCTTTATCAAACCTCTTAGAAACGATTGTACCTGATTGGTAGTATTATCACTGGATGGTGTATGTGTTTCATCTTGCTCCCATTCTTTAGAAAAGGTGGTATTGAATTGTGACCTAATATTAATGATCTCAATGAAAGGCAAATTCTTTTTTGGTGCAAATAGAGAATTGGTTGTGGTGTATGGAAGCAGCCCACAACGCTCCCCTTCTTGGAAGGTTTTCTATAGCTCACAAACAACACTAGATAAACTAGAAATAATAATGTTAGTGACATTAGTTTTTTCCTTTACGTGACAGTGTTTCTTCTCAAAAGTTGAACTTTTCAGTTCAGAAGTTATGTAAATTCTATGAACTATGTAATTTTCCTTTTCATCATACTCGCCTTTCAGATAAAATTTATAATAAAACAATGAAAGCAAATTAGGAATCTCAAATAACCACTTCTCTAAACAACTTAGATCACAAGGATGATCAATCTCAATATAACCTAAATTGTTCGAAAAAGAAATTTCATTCGACTCATCTCTAGCATGTATCAGTTGCACATAAATAGAATCAAATGCATTTATTTCAGCACAATGATTTAGAATTAAAACAAATGAAACAGGTTTAATTTTTGGTTGCGTCAAAGATTTATGCTATAAACAAGCACACAACTCATTCTCAACACTCAAATCAATGTAGTCTGAATTCTCTACTTGAAATATGTGCATATTAGAATTACTTTTCATAATATTTTGCTCTAATGTACCATGAACAGTGGACAATAGTTATTCTTCACAGGCATACTCATCTTGAGTGATGATAGCACCATTATATTTACCTTTCTAGCTCTCCTCACATGATGTAGGGGCATCCATCACCTCATCTTCCTCCTCAAGTAATAAAGTCGGTAGCTCAAGTAACTCATTCTTCTCTTCAGCATGATTCTCAACTTACTACAAGTTGTTAGTCACAGAAAAAGGCACAACCACATGTTTGCTCTGATGTGTCATATTATCAAGTATTTTCAATTCTTTCTCAATCTGACTCTCAATCTTACAAACAAGTACAAACAAATGAGAAAGATTATTATATTCTTTGTGAACAAGAAGGTCCTGAATTTTCTAATTAAAGCCACTTAAGAATCTATTCTCCGTATCTTCATCATATTCTTCTAAACCACATCGCAATAAACAAGTTTTTAATTCATGATAGTATTCTCTTATAGTTCTACTACCTTGTCTTAAATGTTGCAATCTAACTAGCAAATAATTAGCATGATTTTTAGGAATAAATTCATCTCTCAAAAGTTTCTTCAATGCATTCCAAGTTTAAGACACTCTACCATGTCTACCAAGATACTTCCACCAAATTATTGCACTATCAATGAAAACACTAGTGGCAAGTCTAATCTTTTACCTATCAGACCAATCATAATATTCAAATTCTTTGTCTAATGCTATCTCCCAGTCAATATAGGCATCAGGATTAAATTTACTAGCAAAGGATGAAAAAGCATACTTGACTTGAGTTAATGCATCATCATCACATACATGTCTTTGTAACCTATATATACCTCATTGATTTTGCTGGAGTGAATGACGATCAGAGCAATCAACTTTAGTGTGGTTGATTAGTTGTCCTCTTCGATATCACCATCCTTATTCGACGAAAAGTTCGGACGAAACAGTGCACGTCGAGTAGCTGGTGTTGAACGTTTGTCAAAGATCTCAACTCTGTTATTGATAGTGGTGAGGGTCCTATTAAGCCGATCCAGCACATTGTTGGTTTGATAAAAAATCTTGTTATGTGATCTTGAACCTATCATAGTTAGTAGAAAACAAGAAAATACACGAGCATTGTGTAAGCCCCTATAAACTACTAAGAGGTGGAGTTTTACAAGTCACACATCTCTCAAACTTACCAAACTCTTACAAGTTCTTACCAATGCAAACAAGTGGTGCAATCGGTGGCTGATTCGTGATAGTTTTGACTTGAGTGATGATTATAGTGATTGCCGGTACGTCAAGACCTGTAACAGTTAGTAGTAGGTGTAGCTTGGAAGGCTCGAGATATGTACCAATGGAGAACAATCGGTTAATTTCAGAAATTGCATGGAATTGAATTATAGTTTGTATCTAGCACTTAGCTTTATGTTGCTGATCAAAGAAGAATAGATGAAGGCTAAAACAAGTGTATATCAAAGTATAGAAGTTGTAGACACGAGATAATTCAATTGAACGCAATTGGAAGTGGAAAGCACAAGTATTGACTCAAATATGAGAATAACATATTTCTATCCACTGGAGCAGTTGTCGGTATTTTGGCCGTCACGTTTTGTCCGTTGCCTATTTTTCAATGATTCTTTTTTTTTCTTGTTTACTGACGGCTTTTTCTACAACTTTTTTTTGGGGGCCAACTTCTGAAAACCGACAGAAAAATTCGCACAAAAATCACAAATGTTGACTATTGCAGATTCAAAACAGAAATTTGGGTCAACTTTCACTGCCGATATCTTTTACTTGATGTACTGGAATGAAGCAAAAATTTTCAGGTAGATGGATATTGAAGTTATGAGTCTAATGAAATGGTTTCACTCAAAAAGGAGCAAAGAATCAAAAATTACACTATTTTTGGTGGAGGTTGCACAAGAGGGAATTTTCTGGCCGAAAATAGGAATTAGGATTTGATGTGTTCTTGATAGTTTTGGACGTGGAGATTTTGTTTTGGAGTTTTATGGGACCAAGAATATGACCAGCAACAAGACAAAGCTAAAACGCACACAAATTCAATTTAGCAAACTAAAACTAAAAAATGGAAAGGCACAATGGGTTTTGGACAGCGAAAATTAACTCTTTTTATAGGGCAATTTTCTGGTTATAGGTATGAAAAAAAAATCTAAAACTAAAATCTCACCGGGCAATATGTGCTCTGATACTGACTGATGAGGCGACGGGGTCCCGATCTTCCGATAGGATGATAACTTCGATTTGGAGGAGAATGACTTTAACGATACAGCTTCTAATCGGTCACAACCAAAACACCAAGTAATCGCTAAATCACACTCTGAGTCATTATCAACTGTGCCAAAAACGCAGTTGACCTGACCACGAAGGTCTATTCCTGCATAAAACCGAAGAACACACAAGAATAAAATAATAAGCAATCTCAAATTGCAAATTGGATTGAAGTACTCAATATGGTGGGATTCCGAATAAGGATCTTGACTGGATGGTCTAGTCGACGCACGTAGAAGATAGAAGTTGTAACATAGGCAAACTAAACATAAGGGGGGCCCGATCTTCCAGTGAGATGGATAACTTTCATTTGATGTGACGTTGACGAAGAGGCTACTTGACCAAAACGACCAAGTCCGTCCTACAATCGCTACACTACACCCTAGATATCAATCATGCCAAGAGCGCGGTTAACCTGAATACGACGTTCAATTCCTGCAAGCAATCGAAAAACAAGCAAGAACAAGATATAGAGCAATCTGACTATTGCGGATATGAATGAGAAACACAAATGGTTGAGGCCTCCAATCGCAATTGGTCTAGTCGACACAAGAATACACGACGATGTTTCACGGTGGAAAACTAATCTACGCAAGTCTGAATTACATGGCCAATTGAGTCTCTATTTATAGGGGCACATAGACCCTTACTTATGGAATGTTTTGAACACATGAAAAGTAATCAAATCATAGTTGATTCTATCTTTGTTTCCAAAATTGAAAGATTGTTTTGATGATTCCATCGCGCACAGAAGGAATTTTGGGTTGGGGTCAGATCCGTTGGAAAGAGGACGAGATAAGCTTTCTATACTGTACTCACACATTCCAAATAAACCCTTGATGCGAAATCTATGAGTATTTAAAGTTGATCTTGTCAGGCTGAGTCAGCGTTGGCTTGTTTTGATGATTGAGGTGCGTACAGAAGTAATTTGAAGGTGGGGTGTCGGAACCCGAAATAACAACTCCAAGCCCCTCTGTGTAAATCGCACTATCCTAGAAAAAACTAGTGCATACAGGGTCAATAGCGATACATATCATGCACAACAACCACAAAATATTATTAAGCAAGGGTACGAGCCTTATGGTCAAGTCTTACAATAAAAGGGCACATGGCCAACTGGAATAAAAATAGCGGAAATAAATAATAGAAGAATAGCCCATCCTGTCTGCCCACAGGCGAATGACTGTAAGACGCGGCTTACTCATCAAGGTCCTCACCGAAGTCGTCGGAGTCGAACTCTGGCAATAGATTTAAGCAAGGTGAGCACTTTAAAGTACTTTACAAGTTACAGCAGGAAATATAATAGAATGAGTGCATGCATAGGGATTGACAAAGAAAGACTTAATAGGGCAGTTGTGCGAAAAAGCAATACTAAAATTTAAATACAATAAGTATGAAAGGCTGAATTTTAATACATCGTATGAAACAATATGTTTTAACAAAGTATTAACGTTAGTGTAGGCTCCGACCTACACTAACCTAACCACGGGTATCCCACCTAGACCGTTGTCAAAACCAATGTTGTTTGTCCAAAACCAAGTTTTATAAAACTAAGTCTAATCTATGAATACTCTACTTAGCATGTCCATGACCGTGGACACGGCTATCCAGGATAAATTAAAACTCTGCAGAGGTGTACAACTTTACCTACAAGACGTGTTCTCCCACTTGAGCCACGCGATCAACATATTGCCTTAGGTGTGCGGCGAGGAGTTCACGATAAGACTGTTACAATGCTCCATAGCAAAAATAGTCACGCCGCCATTAAGGTTTCACCACAAGTTGAAGCCACAAGTTGAAGCCCTCTCTTGTACCATGTGAGACTTCTCGCGGCACGGCGGTGAGGATTGGCTCAGATCGCGACACGTGTCGGCCCGAGGGAGGGAAAAGGCGGGTGGAGGGGTTTAAGTGAGAACGAACGGTGGAGATTTGATCTGGCGGTGAGATTGAGCCCGAGAGCGACAAGTGTCAGCATGGGAGAAGTTCTGGGATTTAAATCTTTTTTTTTAATTTTTAGAAATGCTTAGGAGGCACGCACGCTGCAACGCTCGGGCGGCGAGCGACGCGCAACGCTGAGATTGGCGCACTGCACTCACGTGGCCAGGCGCTGGCGCTTGCTGGTGAATTCCCCGTGCAGCTGGTGCATGGCCACGCGCAGGCGAGCGGCGTTTGCTACACGGTTGGCGATGCACTAGCACGTTGACGAGCGGCCAAGCGTGGGAAGTGGCGACATGGCGTGCTTGCGTACGGCGCTCGCGCCTTGCGCACGTGTACATGCATGGCACCTTGCGCGGGGAGGGGATGGAGAATTCGCTGGCATGTGGCAAAAGCGAGTGGCATTGATTGCGCGTGCAGCGAAGGAACACAACGGAGCAGATGAAGCATGGTGGTGGGATACGACAGCTCAGAAAAGAAAATAAAAAAATCTAGGGTTTGAGTTTTTTTTGTCTCTCTCCATCATGTCTCCTTTAATCACGATACGAGTTTAACTCAATCTCAAACCCTTATGGCTTGTTCCATAAAACCAACTCCTCCCTAAAATCTAAAGCTTCCTATCTTCACATATTCCCTTTTTTTAATTATGCACGAGTCATCAAGAGGGATATTTCTACAATATTACATTCTACCTCTTTAATAGAATTCGTCCCTGGATTCTACTCCTCACAACTCTACTTGCAAACTCTAACATTCAAATTCATACCCACGAGAATTACCTGGGAAGCACAAATACTCTGACTCTAAGTAGATAGCTTGAAGAGCACATCATATCTCAAGACTCATAATACTTTTGTGCACATATGAATGCAACATGTCCTTCGACTTCTTCGTACCTATCAAAGAATTACACACTCCTCCTTAACAAGAAAGCGTGCTTCTAAAAACACTCTGCTTCAAAATAAGCCTTACTTAGCAAAGAACAATCTATGATATAGCGAGATCACCACAATTTGCAAGAAGCGTCTCTTTGTTTAGAAAAAGCAAACAAAACACTCATTGGACCCACTCTCTTTAATGCTCAATTTGACCATTTTCTTTTTTCTAAAAAAGGAAATAATCACAAATACCAATATAAAACCAACTCCCTTTGCAAATGAACATCATATACAAATGCATAGCTCGGTCAAGAACCAAATGAGTATCTCACTATTGCCGCAAAGCACATTCTACTCAATTTTAAGAAATAAATTTTGGTCTTAATTCATAGAATTCCAATTCCTCCCATATCACCCTAACTCGTTTATATACAATTGGTAACCTCAAGAATGTGCACAACCATAAAGCAACATTCATACCAATCCCAAGAGACTCTACTAATCCACAAAATACTCTAGTCAACTTCTCTACCAAAGAAATATTTTTACAGATAATTCCAAGTGAACTTAGATATAATTTCACATTGAGTCCTATCACCTTGATTATTTAAGGATAAACACCTTGAAGATCCTAGCATGCATGCATTTACCACAACTAACTGCATTCGACCAATGATCCTCACAATTCTCGGAGTAATTTTTTTCTCCTACATCCACACATAATCATGGTCAAACATAGTTCTAGACTAAAGCATAATATCCAATTTCATCTCCTCTTATACATAGATTGAAACAAACTTCTGTTGAGATTGTAATCATAAATAATTCAGAAATTCACAGTCTTGTAAACCACCAAAGCATTCTCCTATTACTCCTAGTTACTTCAGCTTCAATGAGTTTTATAAAAAAGTTTCAATATAATTGATAGGGCAAATCCTCCAATCTGTTGACTAACCAGTTCGACAATCTGAATAGACTTAATCATTATAACACCAATAGCTTGATACAATCTCCACCCAACAAGTTTTAGTAAGATTCTAACTCTAAGCAAGATATTCACTCAAAATTAAATCATACCATATAATAATTCAATAATCTTCATTATTCAAGTAACTGCCACATCGATTAAATTACTTCACCAATTTTAGAATCTCATTAAACCACACCATTCAATTTCATCTACAAAATCCAACATTTTACACAATCACAACTTTCTACTTAATTGGTCAAAATTCTAAACTTTTAATATCTCCAAATAATCCACAATATATATCAACATATCATTAGTCAATATCCTCTAGGAATTCTACTAGCAACTTCAATATGATTAGTTTGCTCCCAAGATAACCATAGCATGAAGTCAATTTCTCTCCAAGAATCATAGTATAATGACAAATCATCCTCCTATGCACTCCTAGTTAGTTCACTACTAGTCGGTGTAAGATACATAAGAGACCAGTTCATGCATACTTGTTCACTACTAGTCAGTTCCCACTATAAACTCTAAATAACTTCATAGCACGAATTAGCCATTTTCTTCATAACAAAAAAAATACATAACAGACCAGAAATGCAATAGCAACTTGTAGTAAGCAAAACCCCAATGAAAAGAAATTAAATAGAAAAGCCCTTTTTTCAGATGAAATTTCATAAACTGCTTACAAACCATGGAAATTCTCCAACACTTCACTGAAATTGATCTCAATGCAAAATAGAATACAACTTCCGCATAAATCTTGAACCCAAAAGCTCAAAAGCACAAAAACTCCAAATAATTTCATTTAAATAACATCAGGAAGGATGATCAAATTCTCTTCTTTCTAGAAAGAATCGACACTATCTCCAATATACTTTACCTACGAGTTTGATATCATCAATTTACTAAAACTCTTAACAGAAAGCATCAAAATCACTACTCCATCATAAAACTCCCCAGGACTCACTAAATGACATCATACCACTTTATCATCTCATCCTCAAATTGAGAATCCACCCAAACTTTGCATTCTTACTACAATAACCACTTTGTTTCAAAAGATATCTAGTAAACAAATCAAAATATTCTACCAAAATTTTTTATCAATCGTCAACTATCATTCAACAATTTTACAAGTACATAAACGTGAGACACTTATTAAAATCCAACAACTCGACTCTCTAGTGGTTCTAAACACCAAATCCAAGCCATAGTAATTGCACTCCAAGGTTTCCGCTAACAATTAGCATTATCATGAAATCTAATTACTTCCTTATTTCTATTTGCAATCGCATGAGCATGTACAACCACTGATTCAACTATTCTAGCTTGCATAATCCCGCTAAAACTTCATTAATCATATTCCCATATCCATCAAAGTCCATGATAACACTACAACAAATTTCTTCCAATCACTCTAGCTAGAATAACTATCCAAACTCCTCCCATAAAAATTCTAGATCCACCTATATTCATATTTTCAAACCCTTTGTATACAGTTCCAACAATTAGTTATATTAAGAAATGAATCTAGTAGTTTAATATGATCACAACGTATCCATAGAAAGGGTATTTCTAAGAGTAATATCTACCAAGACAATAATTCAACATCTCCCTAACTTACTCATCCTAAATGGTTAGATTAATCCATTTAGAACTAGACCATCCAATGTGTCCAACAAAATTTGGCAGATTAAACAATATTAATGATCATCCATCACTACTTCATACTTCATCATAGTCCATTAGTTCATATCAGGAAACAACATACTCTTAGTCACTATTCACCATGTAACTACTCCAAGGCATCCTCAAATTTAATGTATATCTCTATGAAGGATGATAGTTGAAATCAACTATACACCATGTCATCTACAACACTTGCTAACCCATATTTTGTCACTTGATTCCTAAGATCACGACATCTCACCCAAGCATCGAAAAGACATCACAAACAAGTTTAAATACTTATTCTTCATAAAAGGGCATTTAACGTTAATCACTCGAAATATTCAAAAAGAACCACATAGGTTTAAATCTTTCTCATTGTCGGAACCGGACTTAGCCATTTGAATTCCTCTGTGATTCCACCGTACTATTCTCTGGATCAGTAGATAGTGCTCACAGATACATCACTGTATATCAAAACATATTAAGTGGACACATAGACTATACAGTAATACTTACACATGGGCCTATTGGGCCGAAAAGCAAAGAGTGCAGCAGCGGAAATCTTCACACAAGTCAGACCCTCAGGACTTGCCCATAGGCAGCCAACTGGGGTTTCACGACCTAATTCTTGGCCTTCTTGGATACCAGATCTGTCAACCCTTTTTGGAGCATTTTAGGGCTTCTTCTCCTTTTTCCTGACTGACTGATTGGTAGTAATTAAGCAAGAGTGAGTACAAATGTACTCAACAAGCCATCACACAGAATACAACATTAATAATACATGCAAGACTGTGAAAGGAAGGCTCGAGGTTATTTTAGTTACTAAAGCACCACTTTTAAATATAATACATAAGAAATTTCAACCAAATCTAACTTTTTTTAAAAAAAAGTTGATTATGAGAATGCAATAGTAATAGTAGCACAAGTTACATCTACCTTTTACAGTGCATGATTATCTCCACCAATGCTATTTTTTATTACCACCGGAGTACATCCCTCTAGGAAAAATTAAAGTCAGAGTACCTCTCTCTGATAGCTTTTTATCCCACCTGAAAGTGGCTTTTTTTTAAATAGAACTAACTCGAGAATGTTCCCATATCCGCTCTTGACCATGGGCATGGCTATTCGAATAGTTTATACTCTGTAGAGATTGTATATCTTTACCCATAAGAGATAACCCAATTGCTATATTCCACATGTTTCCTTAGACATGCAGATCAAAAGGGTTACTAGATGACCTTTACAATGCACCTAGTAAAGGGATTACACTCGCTAAGATTTCGTTTGCAGGCAGGCTTATTTTTTGGCCTCACCCAGACCCCCTCTTTCGCCCGCCTCTATCCAGCAACACGACCATATCCAAGACGGCTTCTGTCCAGCGACATGACTCGTGGGTCTCTCCGAAGTGCCTTCCTTTACTGGTGATGCAAATTAGTTAGTCATGCCTATACTTTGCCAGCTTGTGGTTTGTACGGTTTTACATGGAGAGGTCAACACAGGTTTAAGTCCTTAACTCGTCCAGGCGGTGCATACCACAGACCACACGTTCTCGTGCTACATCCACACCAATCACTCTTACCAACCGCCCAGATAGGTAAGCAAGTTTTTAGGGTTTTGAGAAGCATAAGATAAGTTGTACCAAATTATCAGTCATCTACGTCCAATGACTACCCAAAATAATTTTCAATGCTTGAAGAGTAATGAGCAGGACAGTTTAATGCCCTAGACTTAAACTTGCTTGGTAGTAAGTATGGCTTAGCTAGTAAAGCTAGTACTAATATCTAGGGCGACAAAGGATTTTGTTGAATAGAGCGGTGAAGAGTCTCATAGTAATATTGGTAATATCAAATGGGTAATAACTACCTTACATTTTGACATACCTTTGCATAGTAATTTAAGCATGCACTTTGATAATTTAAAAGAACATAGTTTTCACAAAATATAGGATCAATATGGTCAAAGTGATGACTTGCCTTGCTCGTTTACCGTGGCCCTTATGTTTGCTCAAAGTCGACTTAATCAGTCAGTTGCATTGGACCCTTAGGCCTATTCTCCTCCTGTGCTTTGGTCTTGCGGGCGTTCGTCACCTTTTGAGATCGCAGCTTCTAAAATGCGACAAACGAACGAAAACCAAATAAATTCAATTAGTGGCAAAAGTCTAGTTCAATTTAATTGAGCTTATCTATTTTTGGTCGAGAGTAGAGAGAGAGTTGGAGTTAGTGCGAAGTAAGCACGGACTCTACGGAATTGAATAAACGGAGGAGGTGACTGGGCAGCTTTACCGTGAGGGAAAATTTTAGAACTAGAGAGGATTATGAGTAGAGAGATAAGTATGGGAACCTCCAGTTGTGATAAGGGAAGATGATTAGATACAGCCGAGTGAGAAAAGACGAGGCTTGATCTTTTTTATTTATAACCCCCTTTATATTAATTTATATTTATCAAGGAAGTTCCATGAGTTGAGCAGGATTTATGGTTATTTTAGGAAGATTCACTGGGAAGGTAGCTGCTAGACGATTGAGATTTTAGGATTTTAGGTATAGTATGGAATTGGTTATTTATCCAACTATGATTAGAAGCAATGTTGAGTATTTGGTTGGTTAACAAATCTAGCAGAGATGATTGATGGCTGCGAAGTGTTTGAAAATGTGAGTTCTGAATTAACAGGGGTCTTGATGATAAGATTGCTCACACTTGATTATTCTTATTTATTAGGTGATGAGGAAATGACTGGATAATTTTTATTTTGGGTGCAAGGTGGTGTTTTAGAAAGGTCCTTAGTTAAGAGTGTTATGTGTTCAAGAATTATTATTTTACAAATTCTTAATTGATTATTTCCTTGCCATGTGAAAATAGCCGAGTGAAATCTTGCTTCAAATTGGTACAAAGATAATAAATTTTTGCATAGTCATGGTTATATTCTTATTTACCTAATATACTTTATTTAACTTGCTTCATGGTATAATATTTAGATTTACAAAACTTGCTAGGCAGAGAAGATTACATGTAACCAACTTTAGATAGATAGCAATTCAAAAGGGGCCCACCTGTCATCAATCTCACCGAGCGGGGGAGGGGATGAAGGGAGGAGGAAGCAAGACAGGGGGAGTCGGGGCGCTCGGTCAGGAAAATGGATCGAAGCCACAGACGACTGGCAGCGCTTGGGCTTGCCGACGTGGGGCGGCCAGTGAGGTATCTGCGGTGATCAAGACGAATCCCAAGGAGCCAGGGGAGACGAGGGCTCAGGCCGGGCAACGATGTGGCGGGCTGGCGGCAGTCCTAGGCGGCGGCGAGTGAAGCACCGGCGGCTGGAGGGGGAAAAAGAGGGTGAGCGTGAGTGAGAGGAGATCACAAGGAACTCACCGGAGGTGACGTTTCGGCCGGAAGGTTGTGGAAGTGGGCCGGCGACGAGCACCGGCAGCGACGCGGGACGGCTCTCGCGGGGAGGTCTCCTCGTTGGGGGAGAGCGCCCGCTGATGGTTGGGGAAACCTCATGGCGTTGAGGAGTTGCTTCAGGAGTGTGGAATAGAAGGGGGGATTGGTCAATAGGGAAGACGGTAGCGAAAAATGGTGGCGTTGGCCGGGGTGAGTCCAGGAGCAGTTCGGCCGAAGCGAAGCAAGTGGTGGAGGGGAAAGGCTCTGGGGTGAGGAGGTGAGTCGGGGGAGTACTTATTCACGACGAGAAGTGGTTGGCCATAGAGGCATTGAAGGAACCCATGTGGTGGAGTAACGCTGGGCGGCAGCTTTGATGGCGGCAACAGAGCTAGCGGAGGGGCAGAGGCGCTAGCTCGGTGGAGCGACGTGACGCACGGTGATGAAGGGGGCGAGGTCAGCACGAGGGTGGCGCTAGGCGAAGTTGGAGCCAGGGCAGTGGAGGTGACTTCGCTAGGACTGCTCGGCATTAACGTTGGTGGTAGAGGGCGGTGGCTAGCTCGGTGACGCGACGTGTGGGATTGAAGGTGGGGAAGAGGAGGGATGCTTGGTGTACGGCCGTGGCGCGAAACCGGGGTGAGGCAGTCGGTGGGCATGGCGGCGGATTGGGCCGTAGCAGCTGGCATACGAGTAGCCAGTGCATGGGCTGGGTTGGCCGTGAACGAGTGCCAGGGAGGGGAGAGGAGCGGAGGGCGCCGAGATGGGCTTGAGATGAGGAGGGGAAGGGGACGCTGGGTCGGGGACCAAAGAGAGAAGGCTGGGCAAATCGGGTGCCAGCGGAGAGGGAGAGGCGAGACAGAGGGAGGAGGAAGAAAGAAGAAGGCGGCCGGGTAGAGAAAAGAAAAGGGGAAGAGGAGAGGCCAGCGACGGCATTAAAATGGAGAGGAGCCGACTGGGCCAGATGGGCTGGAGGCCGAAAAATGAGCTAGGTTTAGAAAGAAGGTTTTGCTAATTTTGAGGATTTTTGCAAATTCTTTTTTTTCTTGGCTAAGATAATTTAGATGAGAAGGATTTTAATAATAGACTCTTACTCCATCCGAAATTCTGATCTCAGAATTTTAACTTCTTTAGAATTTAGGGTATTAAAAAGGGAAATCAGGATCTTGATTCTGATTTTGAAGGGCTTGGTTCCTGATATTGCTCATTTGTTGCTTTAAATAAATTTTTGCCGCTAGAGATTTCTAAATCAAGAACTCAATTAAAGTCGAACTTTTGAAATATGCCAAAGCAAAGAAAATATTTTTATTATTTTTGTAATTACAATACTGCCGTATTTTTGGGATGTCACACTCATGAAAATGAACTTGCAAAAGACATTTTGCATTACCCACAACATCGAATAAATAACAAAATCATCTTTCTCAATAAAATGGCAAAACCTCCATAACAAGGATGATCTTGCAACTTAGCAACTTTCATGAGCAGCAAGAATAACTCAACATTTGGAAAAACAACAATTTCTTCATGAAACACGATAGTGAATGAAAGCACACTACCAACACTATAAATAACTAAACAATGAAAACTCATGAAAAGAATCATAACTCACCCATAGAATGAAAATGACCATTAGAAACCCATCCCTTATCATTTGTGATTAAGGTTATCCAAGAAAAAGTCATCATTAACCATACACCACCCACGGTGGCATCGCTTGGCCATGCCCACGGCTACAACTACGACATTTATATCTCAACATTGCCAGTCATCTCAATTAACCGATCAGTCAATACAAACATTGGCAATAACTCAACATTCATTAATAATTTTACAACTAATGGAAGTGTAAATACAATGCATCACCTAAGCCTATCCTACTATGTACTAGTGTGTCAAGTTTTTGTTTTTTTAATTTAATTATCTTAAGTCAAATTTTAGCATTAAGTTTTTCTAAGTTATTTTATAATTATAATTATTAGTTCCATTAAGTTACCAAACCTATGTTGAAGGACCATGTGAGAAGGTGCTATTTAATGTTGTGATGAACTATTGCAATATTTTTAGAGTGGTTAATTGGTTTTACAAAAATTGCATTTGATTTGGATTGTTTTCTGGAAGTGTTAGAAAAATCAGAACTACCGTAGGTGTATTTGCGGTAGTACTGTGGAGCGGTAGTACCAGCGTTGTGAGCATGGTAATACCGCATATCAGTAGCTCCGGTTAAGAAATGCGGAACATTTTTTCTAAAGAAGGTCTGTTTGGGATTTTAGAGCGGAAGTACCGTTTTGCAGAACGGTAGTACTGTAGTGCGGTAGTTCTGATGTGTTGAGAGCGGTATGTAACATTCCAAAATTTTATTCCCTTTTTAAAGTGTTTTCTAGAATTTAATTGAATTTTCTGGATTGTATTTCATGCCTGGTTGTGAAAAATTAAAATATTTCATTTTACAAAGGTCAAAATAAATGCATTTTATTTTGTTAAGACAAATCTGTAATTATGATAATTTTTAGGAATTTGTAAAGATTTGCAACTCTCCCTATAAAGTTAAATTATGTGTTTTTGAAAAATCTAATTATCAATTGGGTTGAAAATATTTTTATTAAGTCTAGAAAGGTTCAATATGTTTCTCTGAAATTTTCTGGAATTCTCAAATTTTATTTGGTATTTTTCTAAGTATTTTAAAGCATACTAGGTATTTCTGAAAATCAAAAAGAAAATTTAAATCTCAAATCACCCCAGGGCTGACAAGTGTCACCGCCAGATCCAATCCGCGTCACCGGAACTAATCTCAACCGTCCGATCGCACTTACCGCTGCACCCCGCCTTCATCCTCCCTCTGGCCGACACCTGGTGAGCATCGGACCAATCTCCCTCCGCCCGATCAAATCTCGGCCACCCGCAGCCACTTATCGCTCCGCCCGCTCCCCTCTCCCCTCCGCCTGACAGGTGGCCTAATCCGCATCGTTCCCCGTTGCCGTACCAAATCTCAACCGCTCACCATCACTTACCCCGTCGGCCCTTACCCGAACGGCCCCGATTGAACCCCCGTTGTCAGATCGAATCGCACCCGTCCGCATTCACTTAACGGTTCGCTCGGGATCTAACGAGCCGCATACTCTCCCCTGCCACCTGTCACCAATCCGACCGCCGCCCCCTCCCCTTTCCTTTTGCTTTCTCTCACTGACCGATGGGCCCTCTTGTGGGTAAAGCTGTACACCTCTGCAGAGTTAAAATCTATCCCGGGTAGCCGTGTCCACGGTCATAGACATGTTGAGTAGAGTATTCACAGATTACATGTGAATTTTTAAAACTTGCTTTACGGACAAAAATGTTGGTTTGGAAAATGGTCCGGGTGGGGTGCCCGTGGTTAGGTTAGTGTAGGTCGGAGCCTACACTAACGATAATACTTGTTAAAAAAATTTTATTTCATATGTTGTATTAAAATTTCGCTTTTGCACTTACATCATTGTATTTAAATTTCAGTATTGCTTTTCCGCAAATGTACCCTTTTAAGCCTTCCTTGAAATCCATTATGCATGCATCAACTCTGTTATATCTCTTGGTGTAACTTGTGGAGTACTTTCGAAGTACTCACCTTGCTAAATCTGTTGCCAAACTTCGACGGTGAGGACTACTTCAGCGAGTAGGATGCGTCTTACAGTCATTCGCCTATGGGAGGCTGGATGGACTGAACTGCTACCTTTATTGTTTTCCACTGCTTTTATTTTCAGTTGGCCTTATGCCATTTTATTGTAAGACTTGGCCATATGGCTGCAAATTTACTTAATATAATTGTGGTGATTTTTCGTGATATTGATCACTGTTTTGCCCTGTGTGCACTAGTTTTTCCTGGAATAGTGCGATTTACACAGAGGGACTTGGAGTGTTGCTCCGGGTCCCGACAAAGATGGTATCAGAGCAATAATGACCCTAAGACGTGACCCTAGATAGAGTCCAACCTTAAGGATATATCTTGATAAGAAAATATTTTTAAAAAAATCATTTCCTCCTTTGCTCAGTTTCTTATCAAAACTGTTTACTAATTTCTTCCCCTCTTCAAAATTGTAGATGGAGCAACCCAACCGCGTCACCCACAGAACCCTCACTGGAGACCTCGCGGACTGCCTCTACAGCCTTATGCGAGAGTTGGCCTTCCAACCCCGTCCTCTCTACCAGGGATACTTGGGTCTGAATGGAGATCAAACACGCTGGAGGGTCAAAGTAAGGATCTTCACCAACTTTAGAGACCAAGCATCCATCCACACCTTCGACGCCCTCTACCCCCGGGAGACCTTCCTCACTGGTGTTCAGGATGCAGCCCGCGAAGCTATTCGTCAACTGAGGAAACTCTACGCACTGGAGCTGCAGCGCACCAACTTCTGCTACTTCCCCATTAGAGTTCCAGTCAATTTTGCCAGTGAATTCGCCTCCACAGAGTACGAGAGCAACCCCCGCCTCGTCCAGCAGGTGCAGTTTACCCATGCCATGGACTCTGTGTACCAGGCCGCCCTTGACGAACTACACTCCACGGCGTAGAGACTCCGCGCCGCAGAGGAAGAGTTGGCCAATTATCGTGCCGGAGATAAGGACTACGCTACCTCTGAGCCACCCCCGAAGAGACTTAAGCGTAGCACCAGTGTTTAGGGAGCCGTGAGTTTAAGTCCTAAAAAGCGCTACTTGTGAGCTGCAGTCCCTTGTTAGCAGCCTCAAGGTTATTAAAATAAAATAAAAAGAAGTTTTATTGGCTCTTATTCGTTGTTTTCTGTGTTGTTCATGCTTCTGTTGTTGTTGTGTGCTTGGTTGAGGGGATGTTACGTAGAACCTCTCTTTCTAGTCTCTCTCTTTCCTCTAAATCTGGAAGCTTCGACAAATGGTGAACACAAGGAGGAACCTCAATGATGATGCCAACCCCGGAGCTCAGGGAAGCCAGTCTGCTCCTATCCCCCCGCCTCCGCCAGCAGCAGGACCAGATTGGGCTCAGTTAATGGCCAACCAGAATCAGTTGATTCAACTACTCGCCCAGACTATCAACAATCCGGCTCACCAAGTTCATCAACCGCCAGCTCAAGCTCATCCCAACTACTTATCAGAGTTTCTAAGGATCAAGCAACCAACTTTTGCCGGCAGTGTAGAACCCACGGACGCCGATGACTGGCTAAGGATGATCGGCAAGAAGCTAGACATCCTTCAGTGCACTGATCGGGAGCGAGTCTTATTCGCTTCTCATCAGTTGAACGGACCCGCGTCCGAATGGTGGGACACCTTCACAGCCTCTCATTCTAACCCTCAGGTTGTAACCTGGAACGAGTTCATGCAGAGCTTTCGCAAAGCACACATCCCCACCGGTACCATGACCCTGAAGAAGAAGGAATTCCGAGCCCTCTGACAAGGAAGCCGCATGGTGAATGAGTGCGTGCAGAAATTTAACCAACTGGCCCGCTATGCCCCAGAAGATGTGGCCACTGATGAATCCAAGCAAGAAAAGTTCTTAGAGGGCCTAAATGACAATATCTCAGTGCAACTGATATCAGGCGACTATGCTGACTTCCATCAGCTAGTCAGCAAGGCCATCCGCCAAGAAGGCAAGCACGTGGAGATGGAGAACTGGAAGAGAAGAATGGCTGATCAGAGGAGTAACTCTGGAGGTTCTCATAAGGCTCGCAGCACCCCTCCGCAATTAAACAAGTTTAGGCCGCAAGGCAGCAACTTCAAGACTTCGTCTAGCAAGTTCAAGCCATCAGTCAGCTGCCCACCGTTCCAAGCCAACCGCTCGCAGTTCCAGGCCAACCGCATTCCAGCTGTGGGTGGCCAAGTCTAGAAAAGCAGTCCCCCTTCGGACGGAGTGACCTGTTTCTACTGCAAGGAAACAGGGCACTATGCCAAGGCATGCCCCGAAAAGATGCAAGCGGCAACTAATCCAGGAGCATCGGGAAGCTAGAACCAGGGGCAGCAGAAGCCGCAGACCTTCGTCAAGGGGAGAGTGAACCATGTGACGGCTGAAGAAGCTCAGGCCACACTGGATGTCGTACTGGGTATGTTCCTTGTGAACTCAGTAAAGCATCAGTTCTTTTCGATTCTGGAGCTTCGCATTTTTTTGTGTCAAAAGCTTTTGTGGATAAGCATAGGTTGGGCATGGTTACCCTTAGCAACCCTATGATAGTTCACTCCCCTGGAGCAAAAATGAGAGCAGAGACTTTATACCCAAAAGTAGAATTGCTCATAGATGGAACCCTATTCCTAGCCAACCTTTTGGTCTTGGAATCGCAAGAGTTAAATGTCATTCTCGGAATGAACTGGTTAGCCAAAAATAAAGGCCAAATCAATTGTGCTACCCAGTCCATCACCCTCACCAATGACCAAGGAGTAGAAGTTGTCTTTTCCCCGAAGATTCCTGCAGATGAGGAATGTGCCCTCTATCACCTTCAAGCCTTAGAAGAAGTGCCAGTGGTGTGGGAATACCCAAATGTATTTTCCGAGGAGTTACTTGGAATGCCACTGGATAGGGAAATCGAGTTTGTAATTGACCTAGCCCCAGGCACTGCTCCAATTTCCAAGAGACCTTATCAGATGCCAGCTAACGAGTTAGCAGAGTTGAAGAAGCAGCTTCCAGAATTGGAAGATAAGGGTTATATCCATCCAAACTCGTCACTTTGGGGAGCACCTATTCTATTCGTCAATAAAAAGGACGGAAGTATGAGGTTATGTGTGGATTACCGAGCCCTCAATGATGTCACAATCAAGAACAAGTACCCTCTGCCCAGGATCGATGACCTGTTCGACCAGTTGAAGGGAGCCGGTGTATTCTCCAAGATAGATGTACAATCAGGGTATCACCAACTGAAGATCCGCGAAGAGGACATCTCCAAGACTGCATTCTCCACCCGATATAGATATTATGAGTTCACTGTCATGTCGTTTGGACTGACCAATGCACCTGCCTATTTCATGAGTATGATGAACAGTGTATTCATGAAATACCTGGATAAGTTTGTGGTGATATTTATTGATGACATTCTCATTTACTCCAAGAATGATGAAGACCATGAGCAGCATCTCAGGATAACTTTGGAAAAGCTTCGAGAACATCAGCTTTTCGCCAAATTCAGTAAATGTGAATTTTGACTTAAGGAGGTTGCTTTCCTCGAACACATCATGACAGCCGAAGGAATTGCTGTGAATCCTTCCAAGATAGAAGCAGTAATGGAATGGAAGCAACCAAAGTCAGTGACAGAAGTCAGGAGCTTCCTTGGACTTGCGGGATATTACCGTCGGTTCATAGCAGGATTCTCCGAGTTAGCCAAGCCAATGACTCAGTTGTTAAAGAAGAAAAAGAAGTTCAAATGGATAAAAGTTTGTGAGCAGAGTTTCCAGACCCTCAAGAAAATGCTAGTCTCAGCACCCGTGTTTGTTTTGTCGGATGTGCATAAGGACTTTGAGGTTTTCTGTGATGCCTCTCGCCTTGGCTTAGGCTGTGTTTTGATGCAAGAGGGCAAAGTAGTAGCCTACGCATCACGCCAATTGAGGCCTCATGAGTGCAACTATCCCACTCATAACTTAGAGTTAGCAGCCGTAGTGCATACATTAAAAATCTGACGCCACTATCTTATCGGTAACCGTTGTAAAGTATACACGGACCATAAGAGCCTGAAATATATTTTCACTCAAGCAGAACTCAACCTGAGGCAGCAAAGATGGTTAGAGTTGATAAAGGACTATGATATTGGTATACATTACCACCCCAAAAAAGCAAATGTTGTGGCCGATGCCTTGAGCAGGAAGTCTTATGCGAATGCGATTTTATCGGAGGAAGACCAAACCCGACTTCAGGAGGGAGTCTCCCATCTAAGTCTAAATCCAGTGAATCCAAGCATTCTCGCCACTTGGGAAATCCAACCAGCCTTGCCTGATCAGATCAAAGAGGCTTAGAAAATTGACGAGGATATTCAGGAAATAAGAAAGAATATGAGAAGAGGCAAAGCACCAGGATTCAGTGAAGATGAGCAGGGCATGGTTTGGTTCGAGAACCGCATCTGTGTACCAAATAATCAGGAAATCAAAACCCTGATTCTGAAAGAAGCTCATGACACTTCATACTCAATTCACCCAGGTCGTACCAAGATGTACCAGGACCTGAAGGAAAGATACTGGTGGGTTAGTATGAAAAGAGAAATAGTGGAGTTTATTGAAGCCTGTGACACTTATCAAAAAAATCAAAGCAGAACATCAGAGACCCACTAGACTTCTGCAACCATTACCAATACCTGATTGAAAGTGGAAAGAAATCGGTATGGATTTCATAACCGGACTTCTGAGGACTCAATCGGGTTATGATTCGATTTGGGTAATCATCGACCGATTGACAAAAGTGGCTCACTTCATACCGGTCAAGACCACTTACTCCGAAAGTAAGTTGGCTGAGTTGTACATGTCTCAGATTGTGTGCCTGCACGGTGTTCCCAAAAAGATAGTGTCAGATCGAGGCAGCCAGTTCACTTCTCGATTTTGGCAAAGACTGCATAAAGAATTAGGGAGTAAGCTCAGTTTCAGTACAGCTTACCATCCTCAGATGGATGGTCAGACAGAACGAGTCAATCAAGTACTCGAGGATATGTTAAGAGCTTGTACTCTGGATTTTGGGAACAGTTGGGACCGTTCATTGCCCTATGCATAGTTCTCGTACAACAATAGCTACCAAGCTAGTCTGCAGATGGCACCTTTCGAAGCACTGTATGGCAGAAAGTGCAGGACGCCCTTGCTTTGGGAACATCAAGGAGAACCTTAGGAAGCCGGTCCAAACCTGCTTCAGGATGCTGAAGAAAAAGTGAGAAAGATCAAGGACAGACTGAATGTAGCCCAATCTCGACAGAAGAGCTATGCAGACAACCGTCGACGGGATTTGACCTTTGAGGTCGGGGACTATGTCTATCTTAGAGTGTCCCCACTCAGAGGGGTCAAGAGGTTTCAAGTCAGAGGAAAACTGGCTCCAAGATTTGTGGGATCTTTCAACATCTTGAGCAGAAGAGGTGAAGTTGCTTATCAGTTGGAGTTGCCGCCAAGCATGTCAGGAGTGCACAATGTCTTCCACGTGTCTCGGCTGAAGAAGTGCCTCCGAGTACCCGCAGAGCAAGCTGCATTGGAAACCTTGGATCTTCAAGATGATCTCACCTATTAAGAGTAACCGATCAAGATCCTCGAGATAACAGAGCATCAGACCAGAAGAAAGACCATCAGATTCTGCAAGGTTCAATGGGTCAACCACACCGAAGACGAAGCCGCCTGGGAGCGAGAAGAGGATCTGAAGACCAGCCATCCCCATCTCTTTTGCTAGCTAATGCAAATCTCGAGGGCGAGATTTCTTTTAAGGGGGGTAGGTTTGTAACATCAAAAAATTTTATTCCCTTTTTAAAGTGTTTTCTAGAATTTAATTAAATTTTTTGGATTCTATTTCAAGCCTGGTTATGAAAAATTAAAATATTTCATTTTACAAAGGTCAAAATTAATGCATTTCATTTTGTTAAGACAAATCTATAATTATGATAATTTTTAGGAATTTATAAACATTTGAAACTCTCCCTATAAAGTTAAATTATGGGTTTTTGCAAAATCTAATTATCAATTGGGTTGAAAATATTTTTATTAAGTCTAGAAAGGTTCAAGATGTTTGTCTGAAATTTTCTGGAATTTTTAAAATTTATTTGGTATTTTTTTGAGTATTTTAAAGCCTCCTAGGTATTTCTGAAAATCAAAAAGAAAATTTAAATCTCAAATCACCCCGGGGCTGACAAGTGTCATCGCCGGATCCAATCCGCGTCACCGGAACTAATCTCAGCTGTCCAATCGCACTTACCGCTTCACCCCGCCTTCATCCTCCCTCTGGCCGACACCTGACGAGCATCGGACCAATCTCCCTCCACCCGATCAAATCTCGGCCGCCCGCAGCCACTTATCACTCCGCCCGCTCCCCTCTGCCTGACAGGTGGCCTAATCCACACCGTTCCCTGTTGCCGTACCAAATCTCAACTGCTCACCATCACTTACCCTTTCGGCCCTCACCCGAACGGCCCCGATTGAGCCCCCGTTGTCGGATCAAATCGCACCCGTCCGCATTCACTTAACGGTTCACTCGGGATCTAACGGGCCGCAAACTCTCCCCTACCACCTGTCACCAATCCGACCACCGCCCCCTCCTCTTTCCTTTTGCTTTCTCTTACTGACCGGTGGGCCCCCTTGTCAGTTCCGTCGTCCCCGCCGCGTCTTCCTCCTCGTGCGCCCACCGCTACTGCCATTAGTGCCGAAATTGTAGCTTTTAAAGTTTCGGTTTCCTTCCCGATTGATCTCCCGCGCCAACGGGAAATTAAACCCCCCCTCTACACTGCATCCGTTTTTAGCATTACCTCCCCATTTAAAACCCCGCTCGCCATCACATTAAGCCTCCTCGGCCGTTTCAAGTCCGACGAGTTGTGTGCGCCCGTTACCTCCCCTCCCCGCCTATAAAAAGCACACCCCGAGCACCCTCTACTCACACCACCACCCCCTCGCCCTCCAGTTCGAGTGTCCAAGCCTCGGAGCCCTCCCTATGCCCTTTCCCCTCCGCCGGCCACCTTTAGCTCCGACGAGCAATTCCGGCCACCTCAGGCCTCCTCGCACCTCGCCGACGCTACTCCGACCTTCACCGTGCTGCGACGGTCATCGGACACCTCTACCCCGAGCAACTATGCCACCGGAGCACCTCCGCCGCCGTAAAGCCTCCTTCGGCCGCCGCCCGTCACCGCCGACAAGCCGCACAGGCCGTCCTCGGGATCCGTGCAAGGTACCGGTGGAATCCCCTCACTCTCTACATTTTGGTGCCGTCCGCCAGAGCGCCGGCGGACATCGGGCCCCGTGCGCCACCGCCGGCCGCCCCCGCCACGTCAGCACCGCCGCACACGTGGCGCACGGATGGTAGCCCGGTGACAGCCACGTGCACGCCACGCACGCCCGGCCGTGCCACTTCGGCTTTCCGACCGCGCATGCGCCACATCACCACTCCGGGCCCCACCTGTCAGCCTCACTCCCGAGAGCCAGCCCCACCTGTCATTCTCTTGGCCAAATAAAATAATTCCAGGGTTAACGTCATGATGACGTCATAAGTCCTGATTTTCTGTTTGAAATTAATTCGATCGAAAATTAATTACCTTGCTGACGTCATAATATTTTATTTTCCTTTAGAAAAATAATTCTTGCTGACGTCATAAATGCTTTTTCAGTTCAAAAATAAATCCAGAAATTGAGTATTTTCTTTTTAATTGTATTAAAACTTTGGAAAGCCATAACTTCTTAATTTTAACTCCAAATTGACCCGTTCAAATTTCTAAATTTTTCTAAAATCATGAAATTTTCATTTTTGCAGTTATTTTTAATTTTAGAATTTATTTGAATTTTGTTTTTGAATTTCTTTTGATTTGGCTCTTCACGTTAGATTTTGACGACTCGGGAGATTACGACTTTGACGATTCGCAGCAGGACTTCGAGCGAGGCAAGTTACACCTTTGACCATGTTGACCCTATTATTTCAAATATATTTATATTATTTTGCTGTATATGCATGCGTACTTTATCCAAACGTAATTTAAATTTCGATTTAAACTTAGTTACACCTATGATTCTTTGATTATAGCCAAATTTGGATCTCGAACTCACATACCTTGCCACCTTAGATAAAAATCTAGTTAGTACCATAGTATTGACTAAAAATTTTATAAAATTGCTTAGCCTGGCTTAGTATGATTTTATGTGGGATCAACTATTTCACATGAAATGACAGTTCCTTTTAAATGAATTCTTGACTTCGGTGAGTCAAAGATAGTCTATGAAATGTTTTAAAATAAAAATAGAAAACTTAGTTTAGACTTAGGCTATTGGTTAGGTGGTGGGTGCCGACATGCTTCGTGTTTGGTGACACGTAGTTGATTGTCGTGCATGTGGGTATGTGGATTAAGCCTAAGTCGAATTAAGGACCGTTTCTGTGAATCATTTTATGAAGTTACTTCGTACTACCACAAGTCCGGTATGGGATGAACCTGGCTAAGTAACTTGTGAAGTTCCAAGTATAGTTTTGTTATAGGCTGAATGTGAGCGTGGCGTAGGCCGCAAGAAGTCTCACATAGCACTAGAGGGGGCTCTAACTCGTGGATTCGAGTTGTGGTGAAACCTTGGTGGCGGCATGACTGTTTTGGCTATGGATCATTGGAACAGGCTTGTCGCGAATTCCCCACCGTACACCTAAGGCAGTGTGTTAATCGCGTAGCTCAAGTGGGAGGACACGTCTTGTGGGTAAAGCTGTACACCTCTGCAGAGTTAAAATCTATCTTGGGCATCCGTGTCCACGGTCATGGACATGCTGAGTAGAGTATTCACAGATTAGACGTGGATTTTTAAAACTTGCTTTACGGACAAAAATGTTGGTTTGGAAAATGGTCTAGGTGGGATGCCCATGGTTAGGTTAGTGTGGGTCGGAGCCTACACTAACGATAATACTTGTTAAAAAATATTGTTTCATATGTTGTATTAAAATTCCACTTTTGCACTTACATTATTGTATTTAAATTTCAGTATTGCTTTTCCGCAAATGTACCCTATTAAGCCTTCCTTGAAATCCATTATGCATGCATCAACTCTGTTATATCTCCTGGTGTAACTTGTGGAGTACTTTCGAAGTACTCACCTTGCTAAATCTGTTGCTAGACTTCGACGGTGAGGACTACTTCGCGAGTTGGACGCGTCCTACAGTCATTCACTTGTGGGAGGCTGGATAGGCTGAACTGCTACCTTTATTGTTTTTCGCTGCTTTTATTTTCAGTTGGCCTTATGCCATTTTATTGTAAGACTTGGCCATATGGCTGTAAATTTGCTTAATATAATTATGGTGATTTTGCGTGATATTCATCACTGTTTACCCTATGTGCGCTTGCTTTTCCTGGGATAGTGCGTTTTACACAGAGGGACTTGGAGTGTTGCTCCGGGTCCCGACACGGTACTTTCGATTTTGGCAGAAAAATAGTTTTTTGTGTTTTAGGTCATAGGTTGAGTTAGGAGGACCTGGGTCTTTGCATTAAAGTTGCATGAAGCATGTTTTGACTAACGTTGGTCAAGTTGTGAAGAACCTGTGTTTGAAAATAATTTCTTTGTCTTTAGATGTGTTGGGACGCTTGGAGTCACCATGATTGACGGCGAGGATCGGGGCTACGCTCAGGGAGGAGCCGAGATCCAGAATGATCAAGAATGCTGGGAGAGATGGTGTGCTCAAGTATGGCACAAGAAAGATAGAAAATGTTGAAGGTGAGTTTGAACGGCGGGTTTACACCATATGGCTTGGTCGGTTCAAGTAAGGCGTGGTCCGGTGGAACCAGAGCGGGAGAGACTTGCCGACATATGGCAAGCCACTGGTGAACCTACACGTGGCAAGCATGGTGATTGCTTGCAATGAAAGATGAAGACCCGATTAAGAAAGGGCATTTTGGTAAGACTGGGCAAAATACCAGAATTTGCTTTGGATCAAAACCGCGGCGCATGTGTGGCGTTTGGATAGCGGTTTAGGTCAAGGAGATGCTGGTTTGATCAATTTGGATTAAGCAGAAAAGGCTTAACGAATTCAAACTTATGCGCTTTGAAAAGCGCGCATAAGTGACATGTGTGAGTTAAAACCCGTGTGGTTGGGGTTAACGGGTTTTCTCCATTGTGCTAAGTGGATTATATCCATTAAGGCTAGGTATGGCTAGTTGGACCTCCTATATAAAGGATTAGGACGGAGACTTGTATTGACCATTCAATCCAATCCATCTCTCTCATGTGCTCTCAAATTGAGGGTTAGGTTTTGAGAGTTGAGTACGTTGTGTGCTTTTTATCCTCCAAGGTGGAGTGGTTGTAAAATCCAACACAAGTAAGTAATACATCAATCTTGATCATCTCGATGCATCTTTTCTATGTGGATTGACTTGGTCTTGTCATGGTTGGGTTGATCTCTCCCCATTTTTCTTCTTGATCTTGCTGTGCCAAGAACATAAAAGATATAGAGATTACTTGTGAAAATCTATCTCATGTCATCTAGACACTTCTATAACAAGTTTATCAAGAAATCCAATTTTGCATATTTTTGGCCACCTTGTGTAATTTCTTGTTTTGAGGGTTTTTGATTGTTCTTTATCCTTGTTCTAGCTTACTGTGACATGTGATGACACATCAAGATCCATCTTAGCTATCATATACTCACGAGCAAATTGTATTCAACATTTGTGGTTTTGGCTCGGTTTAGTGCAACCTTCCAACAACTTGAAAAGGGTCTCAACTTTGATCTTATTTCTCATGATCATTTGTTGGAATAGATTCTTCATATCCTAGAGTAGATCTCTGCAAAATTTCATGCCATTTGGATCTACGGATCAAAAGTTTCATCAATTCTTGTTTTTGAAACTGTGCTAAAATTACTGTTCATTCGGGAAAAGGTAGTACCGCAGTGCAAATTGAGGAACTACTGAAAATAGGTAGTACCACAGTGTAAAGAAAGGTAGTTTGGATTTCCCTGAATTTTCTCTAAAATTTCAGCAACTTGTCACGTTTGTTTAGAGAAGGTTTCTCATCGTAATCTTCATAGCTTTGTAGCTATTGGAGTAAATGATTGTTGAATACTTGGAGAAAAATTTTGAAAGCAACATTCACCCCCTCTATTGCCATCTTTAGTCCTATATATGTCAAATTTTAGTTGATTAAACAAGTAAGTTATTAATTTATTCACCATGGATCTAAAGACCGCTCTGATATAAATTGTAACACCTCGGCTTAACAAAAGCCTGAGATGTCACCTACAACTACTATCGATACCAATTTTAACCAAAAAGTAAGCATTACTAATAACAAGATTTCAAGAATAAACATTCAACATGATAGTAAACATATATTTTAGCAACACTGTAAACTATAAACTGACCTTGATATGAATCAATAAATACCAAGATGAAACATAACCAAGACTTAATTGAGTAAAGCATCAAACAACAGCATATGAACTATAAAGGCTAAGAAAAAATAATAAATTATCTAATCAATTTTATGGAAACTACTAAATTATTCATGTTCATAAGTGATAAATTGCTAGGTGAAGTGAAAAGATACAAGTGTCCAATAATCTATATTCTACATCCACTTATACATGTTGCCTTCAATGTTCACCTAAAAACAACCACAAAATAAGGGTGAGTCCATGACTCAGCAAGTACAAAGTAGAATAATAAGTGAGGCATCATCTTATTAGCAATTCATAACCATTTATCATAACTCAATTTCATATATTCATAGTCATCAGTTTCCGTTCACATATCTCATTATCTCAAATCACTTTTCATGAATGCTATGTAATACTTATGCACATATCTCAACTCTTCTTCTGCATATACCAGTATAGCTGGGTGTTCACCCGTCGATGACACACCCTCGCCCTGTTATTTATCATATAGGGTCACCTTGTCCATTTTATGCACCAAGGAAAATGAAAGCCATGAACCGATTCATATTTTGTCGATGTCCAACACGATGAGAAAGAAGCCATGTTATCTATTCCTTTTTGAGCCACGCAAGGAAAATGATAGAAGTCAAGATTGTAGGGAAACAGTTTCCATGTCTTATGCACCAAGATGGAGGAACAATTCACATCCCCGTGCATGGCTATCTCTCAAGTCGCTCGAATGGGATCCACCAAGATCAATCACCGTGACAAATCAAGATGGCACATCTGATCGTGTGTGGGTCGGTTGGAGTCTAATCCAGCCCAAGATGTAAAAGGGTATGGAACTTATTTTGATTGTTTCTTTCCATACGAGTTCTAGTCAAGCACAAACGTGTGCTATTTTATTTAGCCAAGTCCAACATAGTTAGAGTTCAAGTTGGTTTGTGCCATTAGGGCCAGATATGTTCAGCTATATAAGCCATGGGTATGCACCATGTATTAGGAGAGAGTTTTTAGTTATGATTAATCCGTGTTTTGCGTGTTGGCCTTTGGCCATTAGGGTTTATCCCTGTTTTACCATGTTGTTGTGAATTCCAATTTAGGATTTCATCTTAGCATGTTGGTTCCCACTATGGTGTATATATTTACTCACTGATATTTGATCTCTATTTCTTGATCATGTGGTGTGGTGTCACTACATCAGGATGGGCCTTTAGTAACAAGCATATGTGCTACTGTAGCTCAATAAAAGTGTTACCGAGGCCTGTAGTAACATATTTGATTAGTGTTTCTATAGACTATATTGCTATTGTAGGGTCTATTGTGACATGTGACTAATGTTCCTGTATGAAAGAAACGGTGTTGCAATCACGCTATAACAAACATGTATCAAATGTGTTGCCATACACATTGGTAACATATTTTTTAGCTAGAGCAACATAGTAGCATATGTTGCTATAGACCCTAGTAACATGTTTTTTTAGCTAGAGCAATGCAGTAGTGTGTGATGCCACAGGCCCTAGTAACACCTTTTTTCAGCTAAAGCAACGTAGTAGCCTGTGTTACCATAGACCCTAGTAACATCTTTTTTAAATACAGTAACACAATAATGCTATTGGTCCTAATAACACCTTTTTTAACTACAACAACGTAATGTTGACCTTCTACAACATTTTTAAATATTTGTAGGATTTTTTATTTCATGTGAATGTACAAATTAAAATTGTTTCATATAACATCCTTTGATAAGCATGACACATTGCATAATAACACAAATGACCATGAGTGTAATAATCATAACATAAGTATTGTTCACATCATTCCATAGTATACATAATGATTTGATTTCTAGAGAATTCAAGTCTTTAAGAACAAATATTACAAATTTTTAGTCTAAGAATCTAAAATATAATAGTCTAAAAAAGAGTCTGAAATATGTCTAATGTTATCTAATCTTCATGAAATTCTTTGCTTCTTGATCCATTCATGAGGTATTTGACCTTTTCAACCTGCACAAAAAACATTAACCTTTAGGATTGTAAGTACAAAATACGACATATGTACTTCATTGTAATTGAAGCGAGCAACAATTAACATACACAATATGAAGGCTAGGCAACCGGTGTTCGTTTGACATGGACATCACCAATTGTTTTGCAATGCTTGTTGGCCTTACTAACTCCTCTTTTTCCACAAGAGAATGATTGATAAGCACTTTTGTAAATTGATTACCTATCTCAACATCGTCAACTTTTTCAATTGGTCTACTACTAAAAAAACGTAGCGTATGCCACACATTCTTTATTTGGATATGTCGCAGTCTTGAGAAGTAATATGGTACTAGCCTATATTACCATTAATATAGTCATGAAATTAGAAAATGAAACATGAATTAGTCATAGCACATAAGACCCCAATAAGAACATTTTTATATCATGTATTTGTACCTTCATTGGAGAAGGATGCCTCTGCTTTGAAGACTTGTGGCGTGGAATCCTGTTTTGAGTATTTTGCTGTTGGGTACTCTTCGTACTCTCTTGCAAATTTTGCTGCTTCTTATTCATCTATGGAGAGATATGATACAATTTGTAACACTCAAGTGATTTGGTACCTAAAATTCACAATGGAATTTTTGTACAAGAAGATATATGGGATGGATAATCTTACCTGCATTGGCATTATTTTTCTACCTTCAAGAGAATTTTTTTGCATATCAAACTAAAAATAAGGGAAAAGATTGATTAGACAATATATACAAAATTGAAACAAATAATGTTTGTAGAAAGGAAAGATATTCAATTATGTATAATCATCCGTATTCATTGCAACTAAAAAATTTAATTGAAACCCAGCTGAAAAATGAAGTGGATGCTCTGCTTTACTGAAATGTGTTACCTTCTTTTTCATATTCTTTTAGGATTATCCCTCAAGTCTTAGGATTGAACAACATAGATCATGGATGTTAAATTGCATTTTAGCTTAGTCATAAAGTATGACATGTATACTACTACCAGACCATCAATTGTTTAGTGTATAAATCATAAACAATCCATCGGTAACTAATGTGGCAAATGTTCTGTACCAACTTTGACTAATTAGTGTAAGGTTTCACACCAATGTCATAATCACATGGATTTAACACACTAGCTAACAAGTAGATTTCTCAACACATAAGAATTACCTCTTGTGGCAGCAAATCAGGAGCAAAGCATGGTGGTGGTGGTAATTGTTCCATCATATAGCCATGTAAATCAATTAATTGTAGTGTGTCCTTATAAAATGAGTAACAACAATGTCCTAACCTTTTTTTGTAGAAAATAACAAATCATTATCCTCATGTATGATCTGTTGGCCCATGTATATTTCTGTTTTCTATAGTTGAATGGACAAACATTAATTATTATGTATGAGTATGAAGAGTAGAAAAGGGAAAAGTAATAATTAGGAAAATACCATTAATGTATTTATTTGTTCACTCAATGAGTCTTGTAGATCTTGTGCATCACACTGAACTCTCTACATACTTACATAATGATCAAGTGAAATTGAAAAGAGCCAAAATTGGATTAAAATTTTGACAAATACCTTTCTTTGAGAATGCACTGCTTGTTATTTAATGTTGTCATGATTAGTTGTTTGGCAATTCACCTACAAATATTATATCAACTTTGAGTAGAATTTCTAAATGAAATTTAAAAATATAATCATAATTACCGATATTGGTTCATTGTTCCCGATGCTTGTCTGCTTGTTTAGCAATTCTTTAATAAGTATACTTTGTTTTTTCACTTGTTCCCTCAACTCTTCTACTTCCTCCACAACGTGCATCTCTTCTTCAAATGATGAGCTATCTATTGTAGAAATATTTATGTTCTTGAGATGACGTGATGTACGACCATAGACTTGTTTAGGAATAGGAAGCAATCCCATGCCATGAACTTGGCCAGGTTTTTCATTGCCCAATACTTGATGTAACGCATTACCTTTCCATGCAACTCTACCTTGGTCATTTTGTGCCAACATTGGTTGTTCATCAATGAGGTTTTCCAACACAGCCTAAAAGTGAATGATGAATGCAGACTCTATATGTTAGAAGAAACAATAACTTGATATTTGGAAAAGAATTGTGTGTATATAACATACCACTTGCTCATCTTTATCTTTGCCCCCTTTCTTTTGTGAATTGCTAAGCAAACCTTTGCTCTATGCAGCTGCTTCTTTTTAGGATCATCTTGTCTCTGAAATTATTAGAGGGTACAACAACATAAAGCAAAACATACATAAGAATATTTAATAAAAGTACAAAACAAAATGACTCACCAAGGCCTCTGCCCAACGAGCATAACTCTTTGTCCCTACTGAATGGAGATTCTTCAACATAGCACGACTTATTTTGCTCTTCTCACTAAGGGCTTGTTATTAAAGCAATGTACTACTATTTAAATCACACCATTCATGTCTTACTTAACATTTGCATAAATATACAGATTTAAACGAAACAATAGTACAAATGTTGTTGCACTTTTATTACCTTTCCTTTTTTTGACTTCCAATATTTGACAAGTGCAACCCATTGATATTATCAACATCATCTTGGCACAGCCTATACAAAGAGAATCTTTTCTTCATCGGATTAAAAAGTTTTTTCTTTAGTGTTGTCTTGTAACGCCTCCAATCTCTTCCAGTTGTTTTCAATATCCATTTCTCAAGTGAACAAGGGTACATGAACTTTGTCTAAAATAAGATATGAAGGAAGGTAAAATTCTAAGTTGCCATTGTATATAAAGTAGATGCTTTGGTGTATGAGGTATAAGATTGTGAGTAGCAATCATAATCAGAGCATTGTATTTATAATATCCTTTCATATTGTACAGACCTCTACACATTGAAGTATTGTTAAGTCTCCACTATCCTCTTTAAGCTTTCTCCAGTCCTCCATATCTAATAGACAATAACATCCATTTCTTGCTAGTGTCCCTAGAAATTGACTTAACACTCCACCTTCCGTCCCAATAGGTTGGCCAAGTTTGTTGCATTTTACTACTATGCGTTTGTAAACTGGAAGATTCCAAACATGTGGTAAAGCAGTTCCCCCACACTTCTTCACTTCATCATCACCTGTAAAATTAATGAGCGTTCTACTCATTAACTTTAGGATCACCATATGCTTATTCAATTCTTCTGACTACTCTTAACTTTATGTAATTATAGTTGTACCTATCATATTCGGAAGGTCATCTTCATGCTGCTCAACTTTGATCTCATCGTCTTCAATGCTTGTGATTAAGCACGAGCTCAGTTGGTGGCACAGAATGTTCACTGCTACTGCGCTCTCTATATGCATATCGAGCGCTACATCAGTCACATTCAACCGTTTATTTGTACCCATTTTCCTGCAAACTGATACAAATTTTTTCAAAGAGCATTAATACAAATTCAGGGTAAACATAAGCCACATATACATGTCTATTAGTGGGAATATGAGTGCATTAAGTAACCACTATATTTGCCAAGGATGTTGAAAACAATACACATATTTGTCGGCCTAGTCCGTATGTATGCGTCTCACTGCATTTCAAATTCTTGTTAGACTAAGAAGGCCTCCCTCCCGGCTTTTTATCTAAAGCATGCAATTGTATCAAAGTCACGCATGCAGCAGCAATGTCGCATACATAGCAGAAACACTAGGTAGCCTTTTCACGCCACAAAAAAAAGATTACATAAATCAATAATCCTTTCTAAATTTGTACATCAAGCTGATTCAAGAAATGCTAGCAAGGTTGTTGATCAAAATCCTCTTCCGGCAGAGCTACCAAAACAAGATTACATTCATGTGAGGGCAAGAAGGGGTCGAGCAACTGATAGCCATAGCCTTGCAGAAAGGGTCAGTTTACTATTTTTAAGGTTTTGACTATTCTTGTATAACTCTATGAATTCACACTGCCATTACAAGGGTAACAAATCTGGTCACAAATTAAAGTGCTGAAAAAAACTGTTGCTATAAGTCAATTGCTAGTATACAACACGATTTGATAATGAACAAAGTTCTGCTTATTTTGACAGGCACAACGTGAGAAAATAATTGAGCAAATGAAATTCCTCCAAGATCTTGTGCCTGGATGCAGCAATGTGCATTTCAATCTCAACAAGCATTCAACTTTGCTTATGTTTTTTCTTTCTGTCCCATAAATTGGCCATAGATATTTATTTTGGTACCATAACCAAGCTCTGAGTCTTCCCAAGTTCTGTTAATCTGTTTCTGTAAATGATTTGTTTGTTTAAGTACATCTCTACTGATTTGGTAAAAGATTTAAGAATCTTGATGAATTGGCTGCTATGTGCATGACAGTCGTCTCAATGGCAATTAGAAACAAAGAGATGAACTGTACAACTAATTGGTTAATTTGCACTTCTAGTATTTCTCTCTAGCAAATTTGAGAAAGTAATTTGTCTCTGCATCAAGTGCAGCTAGGGCATTTGCTAAAATTTGAGAAAGTGATTTACTAGCAGAGCATTTAGCATGTATTCGGTTTTGGATTGTGAATGGAAAGAGTTTCATGGATTCCCAAGAAGGATTTGGGTGGAATTTTCCCAGAATTAGAGATAGGAAAATAAACTTGATGTGCTGAAATGTTGTGACCAAAGGGGAGCTAGTTTGGTCACTTGAGAACTAGATATAATACCTCTTTGCCGTTCAGGTGTGCAAAAGTCTGCTTATTGTACTGGGTTGTGATCATTGCCCTCAATTTAATCCATGCAGGGGTCGGAGGGTTGCTGTGTCACCTCCCTGATTTCCTAGGCAATCTTTGGGTTGAGGTAAGCATGGAGCAATCCTCTTATTGACTTCTAGGTCTGATTGTTCCCTACTTTGCCTGCTGGTGAAATCTCGTATACAAATTGTAGCTGTTGAAAAGTGATTTGAATTCGTAACCGTGTCCGTGAGGATACGTCATCACCTCATGCCAGACGTGGCATGGTAGGTATATGCGCAGTTTGTATCAGACGTGGTATCAACCTGTAGAAACCGACTCTGATTCGATTTTCTCTCCGTGTGGGACTCTCTTCACCCCCCCCCACACTATATATACCCTAGTAGTCTATAGAAAGAGCAAGCCCCAAGAGAAGCACTTCATTGTAATCTCTCCTCATTATAATGATTTGCTTTCGAACGTCCGTGATTTTTTTCTGTAGGGGTTTTCCACATAAAAATCTGTGTTTTTTGTCTCTATTTTTCTGTGCATTATTTGTAACAAGTGGTATCAGAGCACAGGAGTTTTAGAGCTCGAGAAAAAAAATCTAATCTCGCCAAATCCAAAGCACATCTTGTGGCGTCGTCGAATTCTTTTCTCAGTCGGTCCGTGAGCAGCGCAAGTTAAAAAGCGTCGTGCGGTGTGCAACACATGAAGGAAGCCGCGCCTCGATCCAAACATAGAAAGAAAAAAGTAGGCACACAAAACCCGAGTCAAGGAGTTCCCGATCGGCATGTGCATCCAGCAAGAAAAAAAAAGGTAGCCCGCGCCTTGGTTCACGACTTTGTCCGTTGGTCCGAAGAAGATTGCAGCTAGCTAGCATTTCATGCATGTCCAGCAAGAGAAAGGACAAAGCACAGCTTCAAACACAAAAAGCAACGCAAGCAAGCAACAATCCAGAGCACGTGAAGCAACCAGGCCATCAAAAGGTCGTTGGTTGTTTGGAAGGTGCTGCCATCATGCAAGGATAAAAAAATAAACACTAGGAGAGAGAAGCTAAGCTTTTTCAATGCCAACAATAGCACGTGAAGATTTTTTCCAACCGGGATTTTCTGTGGCTTTCAAGAGCAAAATCAAGGAGTTTCAGATTACAAGTATTTTTTCTAGATACACACTAATCCGTACAAGAAAATTTTTTTTGTGTTTTTTCCTTCACATGGCGACTATGAAATATGATCTTTCGTTGTTGGATCGTGACACGAGGTTTTCTCTATAGTAAGTCAAGATGTGAGCTTTTTATCACAGCTTAATTTGGATGATGCTCTTTTGGGGATCGACAAGATGTCAGCCACATTGTCCATCAACGAGAAGCAACGTAAAGATTGTAAGGCCTTATGTTAAATTCATCTTCATCTATCAAATAATATTTTACAGAAGGTTATGAAGGAGATATCCGCCGCCGCATTATGGTTGAAGCTGGAGCAGATTTGCATGACCAAGGATCTGACTAGTAAGATGTATTTGAAGCAGAAGCTTTATTCACACAAGATGGTGGAGGGAGCCTCACTGCTGAACCACCTGACGATTTTCAAGGAAGTTGTTGCTGACTTCGAGTCTATGGAAGTAAAATATAATGAAGAAGATTTGGGTCTTATTTTGCTATACTCTCTGCCTAGTTCGTACTTTACTTTTAGAGATACTATTCTATACAGTTAAAATACTCTTACTCTCAGTGAAGTTTATGAAGCTCTGCATGCTAAAGAAAAGATGAAACTTATGATTCCCGGTGGGAGTTCAAGTACGCATGCAGAAGGATTGTTTATCCGTGGTAGGCAATATGAGAAGAGTTCATACGACAATTCAAGAGGCAGAAGCAAAAATAGATACAGAGGCAGATCTAAATCCAGAAACAGGAAATCTTGCAGGTATTGCAAAAAGGATGCTCATGACATATCCGAGTGCTGGAAATTGTAAAACAATGAGAAGAGGAATAATAATTTCAAGAAGGATCAACAAGAGAATGAAGCTAGAGCCACCATTATCACCAAAGAAGGTTATAATGGAGATGTTCTCGTTGTCTTTGCCGATAATTGCAAAACCGACGATGAATGGATTCTTGATTCAGGCTGCACTTTCCACATGAGACCAAACCGCGAGTAATTCGTTACCTATGAAGCTATGCCAAGTGAATCTATGTTGATGGGTGAATACAGCATGCAATGTTACAAACATTGGTTCTATCCAGATCAAGATATTTGATGATACCATCAAAACTTTGTCAGATGTTCGTCATATTCCGGATTTAAAGATAAATCTTATCTCATTGAGTACTCTTGATGTTAAAAGGTACAAGTATTCCGGTGGAGGTGGAGGTGGAGTTCTGAAGGTCACAAAAGGTTCTCTTGTTGTGATAAAAGGTGATATGAGAGTTGCCAACTTATATCATTTGTAAGGTACTATAATTTCAGGTAATGTTACTGTTGTCTCAAATAAATCATTTAATTCTGATGCTACTAATCTTTGGCATATGCGTCTAGAGCATATGAGTGAAGCTGGAATGCTGGAACTATGCAAAAGAAGATTTCTTGATGGTAAAAACATTAACAAGTTGAAATTTTGTGAACATTGTGTCTTCGATAAGTAAAAGATGGTGAAATTCAGTACTATGACTCACTCTACAAAAAGCATAATGGATTATATTTACTCCGATTTGTGGGGAGAATCTCGCGTTCCATCACTTGGAGGTACAAGCTACATATTGACTATTATTGATAATTACTCAAGAAAAGTTTGAGCATACTTCATCAAGCGGAAATCAGATGTATTCAACACATTCAAAAAGTGAAAGACTATGATTGAGAGACAAACTGACAAGCATGTCAAGAAGCTTCGTACCGACAATGGCTTGGAGTTTTGTTCAAGAGAATTTGAAGTTTTATGTAAGTCAGAAGGTATTGTGAGACATTACACCGTTCCAAGCACTCCTCAACAAAACAGTGTGGCCGAACGGGAGAAGGTACATTGCATGCTATCAAACTCTGGATTATCAAAGAGTTATTGGGCTGAAGCCCTTCCACTGCTTGTTATTTGATTAATCGATCACTAAATTTGGCTATTGATAAGAAGACTCCAATTGAGATATGATCTGACTCTCCAGCAGATTATTCAAACTTGAGAATATTTTGTTGTCCTGTTTATGCTCGTGTCAACAATGGTAAATTAGAACATAAATCAATTAAGTGTATTTTTCTTGGTTATAAAACTGGTGTGAAAGGATATAAATTATGGAATCCTGAAACTAAAAAGGTGGTTATTAGTAGATATGTTACTTTTGATGAGTCTACTATATTACATGATAAACTATCTATTGATGTTCCCGTTGAAAAGCAACCAAGCGTGCAGGTGGAGCATATTATTGATTCAGGATCTACACCAGAAATTAACAAGAAGAATATTCTAGAAATTTCTATTGTTGCGCCACCAACATAACGTTCCATTACAGTTAATAGAGAAAGGAGGAACATTCAGCATCCTAAGAGATTGATTGAAGAAGCCAACATTGTGGCTTATTGTCTAAATATGGCAGAAAAAATTGAAGGTACTGCAGAACTTTCATCTTATTTATAAGTAATTTTTTTTAGTGATTCAAAAAGATGGATGGTTGTCATGTATGATGAGATGGAATCTCTTGACAAGAATGGCACTTGGGAGCTGGTGAAAAGAAACCTATTCGCTGTAAATGGATCTTAAAGAAAAGGAAGACGTTTCATCAACCGAAGACATTAGGTACAAAGCAAGGTTAATTGTTAAAGGATACAGTCAAATTCCAGGTATTGATTTCACATATGTTTTTTTCCCTGTTGTGAAGTACAGTTCTATTCGCACTTTACTCAGTATTGTGGCTATACATGATTATGAGTTTGAACAAATGGACGTGAAAACTGCATTCTTACATGGAGAATTAGAAGAAGACATTTATATGTTGCCACCGGAAGATTTTGTCGTTCCAGGAAAGCAGAATTTTACTTGCAAATTGAATAAATCTCTTTATGATTTAAAACAGTCACCTAGACAATGGTATAAGAGATTTAGCTCATTTATGATATCTCAGAATTTTAAAATATCTAATTATGATAGCTGTGTTTATTTGAAGATTGTTAATGGTTCAGCTATTTGTTTGCTCCTATATGTTGATTATATGTTGATTGTTGCAAAAAGACAAGGCTGAAATTTCAAAGTTGAAGGCACAATTAAGCAGTGAATTTGAGATAAAAGATTTCAGTATAGTTAAGAAGATTCTTGGTATGGAAATTATTAGAGACAGATAACTTGGTAAATTATATCTAAGTCAAAAAGGGTATATTGATAAAATTATTCGTCGTTTCAATATGCATGAGGCCAAACCTGTGAGTACTATTTTAGCTGCATATTTTAGACTTTCTTCAACGTCATGTCTACAATCTAATGATGAAGTGGAGTACATGTCTAAAGTCCCATATGATTGTTTACAGTTTGGGAGGATAAGAAATGGACTCGTTGGTTATATGGATTCTGATTTTGCTGGAGATTTGGATAAAAGAAGGTCTCTTACTGGTTATGTGTTCACTGTTGAATGATGTGCCGTAAGCTGAAAAACAAGTTTGGAAGCTACCGTTGCCTTGTCTACTACAGAAGCTAAGTATATGTCTATTTCTGAAGCTTGCAAAGAAGCTATTTGGTTGAGAGGTTTATTTATTGAGTTTTGTGGAAGTACATCTTGCACTACAATATTTTGTGATAGTCAGAGTATTATTTGCCTTACAAAAAATCAAATGTTCCATGAGAGAACAAAACACATTGATATCAGGTATTACTACATCCGATGTGTCATCACTCAAGGTGATATTAAAGTCTGCAAGATAAGTACTCATGATAATCCAGCTGATATGTTGACAAAGCTAGTTCCTGCATCTAAGTTTAAGCTTTGCTTAGACTTAGTTGGTATTACTTACTAGTCCTTTAGACTTTCGACGCTCAAGGTGTACATGCAGATTTTATTGGAGGAGTTTATGACATTCTTCGACTACTGGAGGGAATTCGGCTCAAGGTGGAAATTATTGAAAAGTGATCCAAATTCGTAATCGTGTCCGTGTAGGATACGTCATCACCTCATACCAGACATGGCATAGTAGGTATATGAGCAGTTTGTATCAGACATAGTATCAATCTGTAGCAACTGACTCTGATTCGATTTTCTCTTTGTGTGAGACTCTATTCCCCCCACATTATATATATACCCCAGTTGTCCATAGGAAGAGCAAACCCTAAAAGAATCACTCCATTGTAATCTCTTCTCATTATAGTGATTTGCTTTCGAACGTCCGTGGTTTTTTTCCGCAAGGGTTTTTTACGTAAAAATTTATCTCTCTTGTCTCTATTTTCTGTGTATTATTTGGAACAGTAGCCCAAATTGAGGACAGGAAAACGTGGTACGCTAAAATGTCAAATGAGCAAAAGAAAAGCTATTTTGATTGGTTGAGGACTCTGACATGATTTATGACTTTCCCGTTCAGTCCATTTATAAACGCAGTTTCACAAAAAAAAAATGTTCAGAAGTTTCATGAATGATTTTCATTATTCTAGAACTATATTTGATTAGTGATCACTGCAAGAATCTACCTACGGTATGTATACCACTGTACCTTGCCTTTTCAGTTTAGAATTGATTTCTTCAGTAAAACTATCCAATAGAAGGTAGCAAACACAACAGATTTGATAAAAAAGAATAGCATAAACTTGAGCAAGCATTACTGAACATCGCACGCATTTTGACTTTATCAACTCCTAGATTGTCGTGTTATTTCGTAGGCCTTGCACTTAGGTACTTCTTAAATTTGTATGCCTATCCCCCAAGAATTTGCTTTTCAAAGAAAAACATAGTTTAACAATATCTTATGTTTGAAGGTGACGAGGACAACTGATATTGGGTCAATTGCACCACTGAGGGTCGTACCTAGTTCTTTGGTTCTTCCTGAGTGGGCATCATTCTGTTGGACAAGGATTTAATAGTCAAGTCACTCGGTAACCACCTACCATTTGTGTGTAGCCATCAGTTTCTCTTTGTGGGCTTCTTTTATATTGTTTTCACACTACCTGTGCTTCTGTCTTCTGATTTGTCCATTAACTTGCTCGAATTACATCTAGCAGTGTACAACATCACTTCAATTCTGGCACTATTGTACAATAGGTACTTGGTTCGTATCCAGCATAAATGTAGGGCAAGTAAAAAAACAGTACGATCTCATGTAGTTATGCTTTGTATATCTGAAATAAAAACTACTCTATTAGTTGTGCATATTTAACGACAACAAGAAAGTTTAGACATTTAGACGTTTTTCACTACAGTGCATCCCTCCATATTCATGCCTATGCTGAATTACACCCCCAATTTCATTTCCTTCAGTCCTGTTGGACATTGGTACTGTCATCCCTTGAAGGAATCCCATTAAAGAAATGACTGCATACCATGATAGGTGGTCTCATTCATGAAAATATCTATCAAAATATGCGTATATATTTATTTGTTAGGAAGTGTTGACTTGCTGGCAAAAGAAATGTGTGATCATTTTATCATACTAGATTGTAACAGCTATTGCAATGTCTAGATATTATATATGATCTTAAGAAACCTTACATTTGATTTTTTGGTTCTAATCTAACACATAGATACCATGACTCGTCTTGGACTCCCGAAGCAACGCCAGAAGTAAGCTTGCACAACTCGTCAACAAGAATACGTTTTCTCCAGCTGAGATGCATACACATTTCGTCAACAAGAACAGAGCACAGAATCATGTTTCTATAGCAATCTGTATTCTGTACACATCACAAGCATCCCAACAAAAGCCTAGGACCACATCCAACTGCAAAACTCCCCAAATCCTTAGAAAATCAATAATAATTAATAAGAACTGAATGAGAAGGGAAGAAACCATACATACAGGGATCAATTTTGGCGATCGACGGCGTGTACCAGCGAGAAACGTCGAGTCTACTGGAAAACTTACAGGGGATGCGTACGAGATGGCAAGCTGTGGAGGATTCTTGCCGTACCATGAGCAATGACCTTGGAATAGATGGGAATGGGGGTTTGGCTGTGAGGCGTGGTCTCCAGGATTAAACAGGAGATCATGGGTTGTGCCGTACGTGAGGGAGGTTAGGGGGCGTTCAGGAGAGCTTCTGCTCTCAGCGACGGGCGACGGGCGATGGGCGATTATTTCACTGTAGCGCGTACAGTGCGCGCTACAGTGAAATTTTTTTTTTGTTTTTTGTTTTTGATTTTTTTTTAAAATTTACTTATACTTTTTTTCATTTTTTATTTTTGGTTTTTTTTACATTTTTTTACATTTAATTATACTCAATAAACTTTTTTCCTCTGAGATAATACTGCACCAATACCACTGTCACAAGCATCAGTCTCAATTAGATGTGCTCTTCAACTTTTTTCCTTTGGGATCAGCAAGGGAATTAGTTGATGATGTTTCCCTTGCATAATGTTTTATTACTTACTAGTCTGTTTGAGTCACACACTTACAATTCTCATTACTATTTAAAGTTGTTTGGAATTTTAATAAGAGCAATTTCATTATTTGCTATTTTGACACAGTTAATTGATGGATTTAAAAGCTATTAAGAATATACTGCTTTCCCCTGAACGAGGTGATGAATATGAGGATAGGATAAAGGGTTTTCTTGAATTTGCGTACAGGGGGAAAAGTCCTAAAGCCAAGATCCGATGCCCATGTCGCAAATGTGTCAATAAGTGGTTATTGCAGCGGGATGAAGTATATGATCTTTTAGTGTGTGATGGAATGCTACTTGGATATACTATTTGGGGTTGTCATGGTGAAACTGCAGCATACATTTCCGCTAACAAAGAGTCACAGTCACAATCTGGAGGAATAAATAGTAATATGCACCAGCTAGTTCAAGATGCTTTTAGAAACATAGACAATGGACCTCTAATGAATGGACACGATGTCCCAAATTCTTGCAAAAGTGGACCAGATTCAGAGACCCAAGCTTTCTATGACCTAGTCAGGGATGTTGATGAACCTTTATGGGCAGGGTGTGAACTGTCCAAGCTTTCATTTCTTGTACATCAAATCCATTAACAAGTTGGGTTTGTTAAAACGGGTTTTAAAAACAACCATGGTAATTAGTTTTGATACCACAAATTCTGGAGGGTAAATAATTTTTTTTCGATCAATCTTGTAAATGTTACTACACAAATTTTTGGCCCAAGGTGGGGTTTTAGAAAGGACTTTCAAGGAACGTCCTGAAATCCTAAAATTTTGAATTTTACGGTAAGAGGGCTTCTAGAATTAAAATCTTGGTAAAAACAAGATATAGATAAGGAGAGATCAAGATTTATGTAAGGAGAGATTTTTTTTCTAAGAAGGCTAAGATGAAGCAGTGGTGCTTATATTTTTGCAAGTAGGTTTTAGGGAAGTAATTTCTAATTATCAAGCTAACGGCCAGGCTAACTAGGGTCACGACCTACAGTCGATATACTCTGATACCAACTCTGTCGGAACCAGAATTAGCCAATCCGAATCCTCTGTGATTCCACCGCACTATTATCTGGATCAGTAGATAGTGCTCACAATACATCATTGTATATTAAATACATATTATACGGAAGCGTAGATTATACAGTAATACTTACACATGGGCCTATTGGGCCAAAAAGCAAAGAGTGCAATAGCGGAAATCTTCACACAAATGAGACACTCAGGACTTGCCCACAGGCAGCCAACTGGGGTTTCGCGACCTAGTTCTTGGCCTCCTTAGATACCAGCTCTGTCGACCCTTTTTGGGGCATTACCGGGTTTCTTCTCCTTTTCCTAACTGACTAGATAGTAGTAATTAATCAAGAGTGAGTTCAAACGTACTCAACAAGCCATCACACAGAATGCAACATTAATAATACATGCAAGGCTATGAAAGGGACGCTTGAGGTTGTTTTAGTTGCTAAAACATCACTTTCAAATACCATACATAAGAAATCTCCTGAGACTTAGCAGTTTTAATCAAACCTAATTTTTATAAAAATTGATTATCGAAATGCAATAGTAATAGTAGCACTGTGGTTACCTCCACCAATACTAATTTTTATTACCACCGGAGTACATCCCTCCAGAAAAAATTAAAGTCAGAGTACCTCCCTCTGATAGCTTTTTATCCCACTCGAGAAAAATTTTAGAAATAGAACTAACTCGAAGATGTTCCCATGTCCACCCTTGACCGTGGGTATGACTATTCGAATAGTTTATACTCTACAGAGTTGTACATCTTTACCTATAAGAGATAACCCAATTATTATACTCCGTATTTGGGACGTGTTTTCATCTGATGCCGTGTTTTCGTACGCACGAAATTCAGAGTACTCGACGAGCCCGTTTTGGTGGAAAATTAAACACCGGTTCGGACAGATTCAAAACTTATGCCAGAATGAGTTAGGGTGCATATGAAGTCCATTCGGAGTGTTTGGAGGCGTTTTCATCCAGTGCTGCGTTTTCGTACGCATGGAGTTCAGAGCACCCGACGAGCTCGTTTTGGTGGAAAGTTTAACACCGGCTCGGAAGTTTTTGAAACTCATGCCGGAATGAGTTTGGGCGCATATGAAGTCCATTCAGGGTGTTTGGGACGCGTTTTCATCCGATGCCGCGTTTTCGTACGAACAGAGTTCAGAGCACCTGACGGCCCGATTTGGTGGAAAGTTTAACACCGGCTCGGACAGATTCAAAACTCATGACGAAATGAGTTTGGGCGCATATGAAGTCCATTCTGGCTGTTTTGGATGCATTTTCATCCGTTGCCACGTTTTCGTACGCACGGAGTTCAGAGCACCCGACGAGCCCGTTTGGGTGGAACGTTTAACACCGGCTCAGAAGTTTTCGAAACTCATGCCGAAATGAGTTAGGGTGTATATGAAGTCCATTCGGGGTGTTTGGGACACGTTTTCATCCGGTGCCGCGTTTTCGAACGCACGGAGTTCAGAGCACCCGACGAGCCTGTTTTTGTGGAAAGTTCATATTATCACATGACCTTTACAATGCACCTAGCAAAGGGATTACACTCGCTAAGGTTTCGTCTGCAGGCAGGCCTATGTTGGCCTCACCCAGACCCCCTCTTGCGCCTACTTCTATCCAGCGACACGACCATATCCAAGACGGCTTCTGTCCAGCGACATGACTCGTGGGTTCCCCCGAAGTGCCTTCCTTTACTAGCGATGCAAATTAGTTGGTCATGCCTATACTTTGCTAGCTTGTGGTTTGTATGGTTTTACATGGAGAGGTCAACACATAATTATGTCCTTAATTTATCCAGGCGGTGCATACCGCAACCACAAATTCTCGTGTTACATCCACACCAACCACTCTTACCAACCGCCCAGACAGTTAAGAAGTTTTTAAGGTTTTGAGAAGCAGAAGATAAGCTGTACCAAAATTATCAGTCATGTACATCACATGGCTGCCCAAATTAATTTCACATGTTTGAAGAGTAATGAGTAGGGCAGTTTAATGCCCTGGACTTAAACTTTCTTGGCAGTTAAGTATGACTTAGCTAGTAAGCTATTGCTAATATCTAGGGCTACAAAGGATTTGTTAAAATCGAACTGTGAAGAGTGTCGTAGTAAACTTGGTAATATTAAATAGGCAGTAACTACCTTACATTTTGACATACATTTGCATAATAATTTAGGCATGCACTTTGATAATTTAAAAGAACATAATTATCGTAAAATATGGGATCAATATGATCAAAGTAATGACTTGCCTTACTTATATATCATGGCCTTGATTTGGCTCAAAGCCGATTTACTTAGTCGGTCATATTGGATTCTTGAATTCTCCCTTCACTTGGAATTATATTCGTTTGAGCGTGTTGCCTTCGAACTGCAGCTTCTAATACGTAGCAAACAGACGAAAAACCAAATAAATCCAAATAGCGGCAAAATATGGTTCACGTTAATTAAGCTTATTTAATGTTTGTTAAAATGGGATAGTAAAGAGGGATGGTTAGGAAATTCCTAATTCGAACATAATTTAAGCGCGGATGTTGAAGATTCTGTGCCACAAATTTTAGTTATTACTTACAAGGGGGTCTTTTGATTTAGGAACTGGGTAACATGTTATTGATAACTGTATGTGTCAAAATGCAGTTAAAAATTAATGAGCTTGCTTTGCATTAGCATATTTGAATCTAGGGAGAAGACATGATGTAAATTAATCAAGTTTCTGATAGAGATTGGGAGTAATATTTGAGAGTATCGAAAGTATCGGCACAAAGATTCAAGTTCCAACTTAGGAAGTCCTGCATTTTAAACTTCGGGTATTAATTCCAGAGTGACTATTTTGTAACTTCTCGATAGATACTTAATTTAAGACTACTTTCTCAACATGCTTAGTTTATAGCATTCGACGATTATCATTGCCCCCTTATTACTTGACAGTTTGGAAAGATGGTTAGGAGCGATTTTTGCCTCAATAAGTTTTTAAAGATACATTTTATTTTGGTTTGCATGAATATAATCATATTCTTATTTCCAAAATTATTTACCAAACATGCTTTATTTAACTTCTTTATGGGACAATCGGTAGATTCTTGTAACATCCCGAAAATACGGGAATATTGTAATTTCAAAATAATGAAAACCTTTTTCCTTATGGTGTTATCTTTCAAAATTTCATCCTTAGTCGAGTTCTTGATTTAAAATTTCTTGGCGGCAAAAAGTCCATTTGAAGAGAGACAAATCCTAAAATTTAAGAACCGTGATTAAAATCAAATCTTCAATCGAAAGTCCATATTCTTAAATTCCTTGGTAGATCCTAAATCCAAATTCAAACATCAAGAATTGAGTTGAAGTCAAATATTAAATATACCTCATTAAACAAATTTGGCAAAGAAGTCAAAAGTGCTACAATGCTTAATAGATATTAGGAATTCCTTGGCCCACTCCCTTCCGGCCCATTCGGCTGCCCTAACTCTTCTTTTCTCTCCCTCCTCCTCCTCATTTCAGGTGCCGCCCCCGACCCCTTCTTTCTTTTTTCCCCCATTTTCTCGTCCACAGCCCGGTCGCCTTCTTCTTCCCCCCTCGGCCTAGCTTCGTGCCCTGCGCTCCAGCCTGTGCGGCCACTTCCTCCCTTCTCTCCCCCCTCTATCGGCCCAGCGCCTTCCCCGTCCCTGCTTTACTTCCAGTGCCGCCATGGCCCAGCTCTCACCAGTACCTCGCCGAGCTAGCCGCGCCAAGTACACCTAGCGCCGCCATCTATTGGCCTCGCCCCGGCTTCATTACCACATGTCACGTCGCCGAGCTAAGCTACCGCCGCGCCTATCGCCGGCCAGCATCTACTCCCTGAGCCAAACCCCTTCCACCAGTCTAGCACCTTGAATGCGCCGGCCTCGCCCTGCCCTCGTCGCCTTCGCACGTGCACTCAATGCTGACGTCCAACCATCTTTAATACTCAACGACCAGCTACCTCGCTCCATCTGCAAAAGGGCACTCCCGAGCTGCCGCTTTGCTCCCCCACTCACACATCTTTCTTCTTGCTCGGGCCAAGTGTAGTCCAGGCCGCCTCTGGGCACAACACCTCTTCCCAGCCATCTTCGGTGAGCTCTCCTCAAGCCACCTACGTCACGATGGGCCCCTAGCCATCCTCGACTATCCCCCGAAGTTAATTGAAGCATAGTCGTCGGGATTCGCCACACGGCCAATCTTCACCACCTCCGGCCAATTCAACCTCCACCGCCACCTCCTCTTCCTCCAGCCAGTCCTACTACGATTCCCCGCTCCTGGAGCAGCATCTCAACACCCCGAAGCCTCCTCAGTAACCGGCTAGCGTCCTCCCCCATCGGTACGACTTCTCTGCGGAAACCTCTCCCGCATTGCTCACAGCCTCCGCCGCCAGCCCGCCTCAGCGCCTTCACGACCAAGCAGTCACTGTGGGTAAGCTCCCCTTGCCGCACTCCTACTCATGCCCCTACTATTTTGCTCTCCCTCCTCTCGGGTCACCGCTACCCTAGAACCCCTTGCTTCGGCCACATCAAGCCGCCCCGTGCTATGTTCGTTGGAAAGGAGCCATGCCGTCACCGTGCCTTGCTCCTTCGGCATCTTAGGGTCCCCTCTCTTCGGTTGCTGCCTCCTTGGCCATTCCCCACTGGCAACGCCACCGCCCAGGAACGCACTGCGCCTTTCTCTGTTTCCCCCTCGACCGAGCACCTTTCTTTCTCCCCTCCTGCTCTTGTCTGCCCTCTCCTTCCCCTTATGACAGGTGGGCCCCGCTAACGATCTACATCTAGCTGGAAGATAGCATCAACAGTATGCCATACATCACCAAACTGTGAAAATTAAGGCTGCAGGTTGTTCTAGCTTGGTAAGTGATTTCTGTTAAAATGGGAGTGTGATATCAAAATCAACTAAATGTGCTTATGCCAACCAAATATAAGTTTATCTTGGTATGAAAATTTATTAAAGCCAAGACCACATGGCCAAATTTTCCAATTGATAACATGTTCTTACTAATTAAATATTAACAGTTCAATTAGGCAATGTTAAACACTAGATATTTCAAACTAAGCGTGTTAAGAAAGTAGTCCTAAAAATATTGACAGACAAAAAAAATTACATATTAGCTACAAGGGAATTTAAAATGAAAATGCTTGTCATCCTAAATCAAGACTTACCGCTTTTTGCCAATACTTCAATACCCAACCTACCAAAAACTCGAGCAATCCGCATAATGTTTTCCTCTCTGTTTTTAAATCATCTAGTGCGGGTGAAGCTCGTTGAATTCAGTTACATTTTAATGCAGAAAATATCGATAGCCAGGTTGTTCATTGCTACCAACAAAGAAGACTCCCTTTCGTTTAAAATATTTAAAATAAATTCAACACTTTAAGTCTAAATCTTGCAATAAGGAACATTAAATGATAGCTCTTGAGCAATTAACACTCTTAACTAAAGAAACTGACTAAAACACAACTTTGCATCCCCAAAGTAACTATTTGATCATCAACTCATAATTAAAGGATAATCAAATGTGTGCAAACTTATCGACAAGACTCCTGTTAATTCAGAACTCACACTTTCAATTAATTGCAGCTATTGGTCCTATCTATCAAGTTTATCAAATCAACATAATAATCAACTTATTCCAAATCATGAAATAAAATGATCTCTTTAAGCTTCCCGTAAGTCCTGTTTAACTCATGGAACTTTCTTGATAAATATAAAATAATAAAAAGAGAATTATAAATTAAAATAGCAAGCCTTAACACTTTTTGGCTATGCCTGCCAACCTACTCTATCACATCCGAGGCATCCTATAAATGTTTCATTACCCTTCTCTTTCTTATTCTAAAATTTTCCCTCACGGTAAAGCTAACCAGTTACCTCCTTACTTTGCCTAAATCCGTCGACTCCATGCCTACGTCACACTGGCTTCAGCCGTCTCTCTTTAATCTCTGATTTTAAACAACATTAAATAAGCTCAATTTACTTAAACCATACTTTTGCCGCTATTTGGATTTATTTGGTTTTTCGTCCATTTGTTGCGTATTAGAAGCTACAATTCGAAGGCGATACGCTCAAGCGGATAGACTTTTGAGTAAAGAGAGAATTCAAGATCTACTACAATGGACTAATTAAGCAGGCTTTGAGATAAAACAAGGCCGCGGTAAACAAGTGAGGCAAGTCATCACTTTGACCATGTTGATCCTACATTTTATGAAAATTATGTTCCTTTAAATTATCAAAAGTGCATGCTTAATTTATAATGCAGATATATGTCAAATGTAAATTAGCTATTACCCACGTAATATTACCACTATTAGTATAACACTCTTTACCGCTCGATTTAACAAATCCTTTATCGCCCTAGATATTAAAAATTTTACTAATAGCTAAGTCATAATTAATGCCAAGCAAGTACAAGCTAAGGGCAACTAAGTTGTCCTGCTCATTATTCTTCAATCATGGAAAAATTGTTTCGGGTAGTCATTGGAGGTAGATGACTGATATTTTGATACAACTTATCTTATGCTTCTCAATACCCTAAAACTTGCTTACCTGTCTGAGCGGTTGGTAAGAGTGGTTGGTGTGGATGTAGCACAAGAATTTGTGGTTTGTGGTATGCATCACTTGGACGAATTAAGGACTTAATCCTGTGTTGATCTCTCTGTGTAAAACAATACAAACCACAAGCTGGCAAAATGTAGCCTTGGCTGATTAATTTACCAGACCCCCAAAGTCATCTCACAGGTCAGTCAGGGGAAAAGAAGAGGGGTGCAGAAGACCAGAGAAGGTTCTGTCTAAACAGGAACCAAGTAAAAGGTGAAGTCTGATGGATAGGGTGGTGTTGCGGAAAAAGGGTCCGGACTACGCCTGCCGCTATGAAGTGACATCCCACATAACCTATGGACGCAACCCCATAGGGTTGAGATGTTTAGGGGGAAAGGTATTGTAAAGGCCACGTGACAATCTCTCAATCTATGTGACCAAGGAATCACATAGGTTTGTCGGGCTGATTGGCTCTTGTGAGTAAAGATGTACAAACTCTGCAGAGTCTAAACTATTCGAATAGTCGTACCCTCGGTCAAGGGCGGACATGGGAATATCCTCGAGTTAGTTTTATTTCAAAACCTTTTTCGGGCGGGATAAAGAGCTATCAAAGGGAGGTACTTTAACTTTAATTTTTCCTGTAGAGACGTACTCTAGTGATTATAAAATTAGCATTGGTGAAGGTAATCATGCACTATAAAAAGTGGATGTAACCTGCGCTTTTATTACTATTGCATACTCATGATCTCTTTTACAACATATGATTTGGTTAAAAACCGCTATGTCTCAGGAGATTTCTTATGTATTGTACTTGAAAATGATGCTTTAGCAACTAAAATAACCTCAAGCCTTCCTTTCACAGCCTTACATGTATTATTAATATTGCATTCTGTGTGATGGCTTGTTGAGTACATTTGTGCTCACTCTTGCTTAATTACCATCATCCAGTCAGTCAGAAAAAAGGAGATAAAGGCCCTGCAATGCTTCAGAAACCATTTTGAAAACTAAAGTCTAATTCATGAAAAACTTTACTCGGCTTGCCCATGACCATGGGCACGGCTATCTAGGATAGATTATACACTCTGCAGAGGTTGTACAGTTTTACCCACAAGGCATGATCATCTCATATTGCCACCGGATAAACACACTTCTTTAGTGTGCGACGAAGAGATCATGACAAGGCCTTTACAATGCTAAGCCTTCAACCTGGTCATGCCGCTACTAAAGTTTCACCACAACTTGAATCCACAAATTGGAGCCCCCTCTTGTGCCATGTGAGACTTCTCATGACTTACGCCACGCTCACATTCAACTTATAGCAAGACCAAAGTTGGGACCTCACAAATTAGTCAGCTAGGACTGTCTCATACCAGCCTTGTGATGGTACGATATGGCTTTGCAACAGTAGCCACAGACTGATTCTTAACTTGACTTAGGCTCAAACCATATACCCCTTATGTCTGACAATCAACATTATGTCACCGAACATCAATGCATGCCAGCACCCACCACCTAACCATTAGCCTAGGTCTAAACCAAGTTTTATATTTTTATTTTAAAATATTTCATATATCTTCTTGACTTACCGAAGTCAAGAATACATTTACAAAATCATTGTTCTAAAGTGAAACAGATATTCCCACTTAACTCATTCTAAGTATGGCTAAGTATTTATATAAAATTTCTAATTATACTATTGTACTAACTAGATTTTCATCTAAGGTGACAAGGCATAAGGAAGTTCAATATCAAATTTGGCCATACACAAAGAATTTAGGTATAACTAGAATTTAAATCGAATTTAATCTAGATTTGAATAAAAGTACGCATGCATAATAATTTTAAAAATAACATAAATAATTTAAATTACTAGGAGCAACATGATCAAAGGTGTAACTTGCCTTACTTCGAAGTTTGCCGAGATTCGCTGAAGTTATACTCTCCGAATTAGTCATAGTCTACACTCAAAAAACCAGAACAAACTAAACTCAAATAAAATCCAAAAATTATAAAATATATACTAGGAGATAGAAAATGACTTTAGGAATTTGAATGGGTCAAATCGGAGTTAGGGCAAAGAAAAACGACTTCTGATAGTTTGAATTCCAAAGAAATGAATAAAAGTGATCGGAAGCTACAATTTTTGTGTATGGTCGAAACCATGATCGAAGGCGTAGTTGAAGCCATGGTCGAAACAACGGTTGAAGTTACGGAGGTCGAAGTCGAAGACAAATGACTCTAAGTACGGATGAAGTCGAAGTCGAAGTCGAAGACCCGATCGGAATTGTACCGTGGTCAAAGAACACTATAGTAGTCGTGATTACTATAGTGGTCGAGAACCAAGAGTAGTCGGAATCGAGCGGTCGGGATGGCAATGAACGAAAGTGGTCGAAAGCGACTAGGGTAGAAAGCGAAGGTGGTCAGGCACAGTGGTGGTCGGAGGCTTAGAGTGAAGAGTGACAGCAGTCAAAATAGTGAGCGGTCGGAAGCGACTGCGGTCGGAGGCTTACGACGGTTAGATGTTTAGAGTGGTCAGCGGTTTGCAGTGGTCATAGTCGATGCTTAGAGGTAGATGGAGACGGTAGTGGTCGGGAGTGGTCAGGGACTGACGTGACATGCCACGTGGCACTGTCGTGGCTGCCACATGGGTTGGGTGCGGACATGATTTGTTAAGTGGGTAAGAGAAGGGAATGGTTTAGTAGAGGCCGTTAGATGGGAATCAGACGGTAATAATGCACGAAGAAGTTTAAACTATCTGAAAGTTTAGAGGAGTTCGGATAGTTCGATAGGTCCTAGAGGACGTTCGGGCCATCCAAACGGCGACGGGCAAGGACGACGATGCGGCGCACGAAGCTCGTGGGCTCGTTGGCGGTGCGGGGCATGGTGGCAGTTGGTGAGGGGCGCAAGAGAGAGAGAGGACTATGAGGAGTGCGTTGGTGCTCTTGTGCATTAACGCATGTGCCTGGAAGGTGGTCAGCAGTGAGGTGAAGCGGTGGCGCAACTCGGGCGGCGGTGGCAACGGTGTTCCAGCGATGAGGAGAATCAGCCAAGGGGTGGTCAAGAAAATCCAAAAATTACAAAAATATATATTGGAAGATAGATTATGAATTTAGATAAATTTAGAAATTGGAATCACTTGATTCGAAGTTCGGACGAAGGAGAACGAGAGATTAGAAAATTGGTGGATCAAAAAATTCTAGAAAAAGAAAATAAGGAATATTCCTTCGAAATATTCCTGCGCAAAACTAATATAGAGTAGTTTTTGGCCGTGGCGCCGGTGAGAAAAGACACGGGAGGTGAAGCCAACTAACAAAATAGGTTGCTAAGGACCCAAGGCACATGTAGGAAGTGACGACACGTCAAACGGAGCACGGTGACGACGTGAACGGCGACAACGATATAAGGTTGGGGAGAAAAATATATTTCGGGCATAGAACATGGAGAAGAAAGGTGAGCACAGCCTAGAACGCGGCGAGGCGAAGCTAGAAAAATTATCGACTAAACCGAAAACTCACTAGAGGCGACGCAATCGTCGTTTGAACGACGACGATACCAAAAAAAACAAAAAAACTCAATATCTTGGTGCCCGGTATGACGAATTCAAAACCGTCTGAAAGGTAACTATCTGGGATAGTTTGGCACATTTTGACGCAAACGGATTGTTGAAAGTATCCCCGGACAGATAGGGACGCGAAGTGCCATGGCTAATCAGAGTCAAAAATTTGTGAGAGTTTTTTTGGATAAACAGAGGAGAGCACAGCGTAGAACACGTCAAGACGAACTTAACGGCGTAGACGGCTCGGCCAACGGACTAGCGGAACACAGTGGGGAAGCCTTTAAGGCAGCCGACGTGCTGACATCGGCGTTCTGGGCAAATAGAGAGGAGATAGCATGCGAGAGTTACGGCGAAACAAAGAGTAGAACGTTGGGAACATGATGTTCATTTTGGTTGTAGTCGGACTTGCATGGTCGGCCGATGGCGACGCAAGAAACGGTGACCTGATTTGGCCTACGGTGGCGACGATGCTCCAGCAAAGTTCCGGTGAAGGCGAGAGGAACCAAATAACTTTGATTTTTATTTTAAACTAACTTAATTATAATTTTATTTATTTTATTTTTATTTTTATTTTTAAAAAAACTTAGACTGTTACAGAAAGATAAGTTAACACATGCACCACTACTCCAACTCCATGATTTTGATAAGACTTTTGAACTAGAATATGATGCTAGTGGAGTTGGTTTAGGTGGCGTGTTATTACAAGAGGGTAAACCTATAACATATTTCAGTGAGAAATTGAGTGGGCCTAGTTTGAACTATTCCACTTATGATAAGGAGTTATATGCACTTTTTCGAACCGTACAAACTTGGCAACATTATTTATGGCTTAAAGAATTTATTATACATTCTGATCATAAATCCTTAAAGCATATTCGAAGTCAAGATAAACTGAACTGTAGACATACAAAGTGAGTTGAATTTATTGAGTCTTTCCCTTATGTCATCAAACACAAGAAGGGAAAGGAGAATATTATTGCGGATGCTTTGTCTAGGAGATATATCATTTCTTCACAACTTGACTTCAAAATATTTGGATCAAAAACTATTAAAGAGCAATATGTGCACGATGCTGATTTTACAGATATATTGTTGAATTGTAAAGAAAGAAAAACATGAAACAAATTCTACATTAATGATGGGTTTATGTTTAAAGCTAACAAGCTATGCATTTCAGTTAGCTCTGTTCGTTTGTTGTTGTTATAGGAAACGCATGGAGGTGGCCTGATGGGACACTTTGTCATGAAGAAAACAGAAGATATATTTGCTAATCATTTTTTTGGCCTAAGATGAGACGGGACGTCGAACACTACGTTGCTCACTGCACTACATGTCAAAGAGCTAAGTCACGACTTAATCCTCATGGTTTATACATGCTTTTACCTATCCCTAGCATTCCGTGAGAAGATATTTCGATGAATTTTGTCTTAGAATTTCTTAGAACAAAGAAAGGGAGGGATAATGTATTCGTGGTTGTTGATAGATTTTCTAAGATGGCACACTTTATACCATACCATAAGAGCGATGATGTTGCTAATATTGCTAATTTATTCTTCCGTGAAGTTATTTGTTTGCATGGTGTGCCTAATACTATAGTTTTAGATCGTGATGCTAAATTTCTTAGCTACTTTTGGAGAACTTTATGGGCTAAACTGGGGACTAAGCTGTTATTTTTTTACTACTTGTCATCCCTAAACTGATGGACAAACTGAAGTTGTGAATAGAACTTTATCTATAATGCTTAGGGCTGTGTTGAAAAAGAATTTAAAAATATGGAAAGAATACTTGCCTCATATTGAGTTTGCTTACAATCGATCATTGTATTCTACTACAAAGATGTGCCCGTTTGAAGTTGTTTATAGTTTTGTGCCTCGTGCTCCTATCGATTTAATGCTTATTCCATCTTCGGAGAAATTGAACTTTGATGCTAAACAATGTGCTGAATTAATTTTAAAAATGCATGAGACAATGAAGAAGAATATAGAGCGCATGAATGCTAAATATAAAATTGCTGGAAGTCAGGGGAGAAAATATTTAACTTTTGAACCTGGAGATCTTATTTGGTTGTACTTGAGAAAAGATAGGTTCTCTGAATTGAGAAAGTCAAAATTGATGCCAAGAGTTGATGATCCTTTCAAAGTGTTAGAAAAGATTAATGATAACGCATACAAGCTTGAGCTACCTATAGATTTTGGGGCTAGTCACACTTTTAACGTTGCAGATTTGAAGCCATGCTTGGGAGAAGAGGACAAGCTTGAGTCGGAACGACTCAAATGCAAGAAGGAGAGGATGATGGGGACATCCCTCCCATGGATATAACCGTGCCTACACATGCAACTCATACATAGCAAGTGTTACAAGGTCCACTTACTCGAGCTCGTGCTCGTCAACTTAATTATCAGGTGAATTCGTTTCTAGATTTGTATATTACTGAGAATAGACCGCTACCTAATACAGTTGATTTAATTGTGCTTAGAAACATGGGAAAGGATGAAGGAGAGGCATGTGGAGTCATGGACATGCATGAAAGGAACAATGGAGGTCACCACGTCATTTTGGGTTTGAGTCAAGCAAGAATTGGAGTTGGACTCGTTTTGGATTTTGATTCGGACTACCGCGATAGTATCAAATTCAAACGGACATAACTTCTTCATACGGACTCCATTTTGGACGTTCTTGAACTTCATGGAAAGCTTATCACGTCTACTTTCCAATAGATCTAATCTTATCTTCAAATTCCATCCGAGTCGACCACAATTATTAAAAGAGTCTATATCTATTTCTGAGTCCGAGTTCAAAAGGGTGCTGCGCCACCTCCATTTGGGCCCATGGGCCTTGTAACCCTAGTGACGTGTGGCCGCTTTCCAGGTCGCCACGCCTAGTCGTCTCCCTATAAAGGAGCCAATGCCTCTTTTTTTCAAAACTCAGATTTCGTTGAATCTAGATTTAGCCATTGTGCAAACTTCTGTTCTTTAGTTGTGTCAGACGACCACCTATCAAGACTGTCTTCGGGATCCCACCTTTGTTTCTTTCAATACCATCTACACTACAATCATATTCGTAATATCAGTTCCTACATCTTATTTTTGCTAGTTCTTCGATTGCTCGCAGGGATTGAACTTCGTGTTCAGGTTAATCGCGCTTCTAGCTTGGTCAATAACATCTCGGAGTTGGTTCAACGATTGCTAAGGTGCAAACGTCGTCGTACGGTTGTTAGTCGAATCGCGAGAGTCACATTCACCAAAATCGATAGTTATCAATTTTATTGAAAGATCGGGCACCCCGCCTCCATCAAAATACTCCCTAATTCTCCATTGAATTTGGCAGCAAGGAAGAACATAAGTAAGAACTTTAATAGATTGATTTCTCAAAAAGATAGTCTAACCCTTCCAAGGGGTGGTGGCGGCTGCCTTTAGGGGGTGCGCATACACCTTGGGCCACACGCGTACACATGGGCCTAGGGTTCCCATACTCACACACTTCAACCTAAGGTCTTATTCGACTCAGTTGGCCCAATCATATACAAGTTGGGCTGAGTTCACAAAATGAAAAACATGAGTTCACAAAAATACAACATTTGTATTTCTCTTATTTTGAGCTATAGGCTAGCCGCACAAGGCTTGGGCTTGCATCTCCAGGTGTTTTTGGACTCCTTCCACTTGGTTAGGCTTGAATTTCTCCTTTGACCACTTGTATTGTTTCTCCTAGAGTTTGGCCGCATAGGCCCTTCCCACCCCCTTCGTCTGCACGGGTCAAGGCTTCTTGGCCGCATGGGCCACCGGCTCCCTCTCATTGGCCAGTCGCATGGGCCTCCTCTTGATGTGTGGCTGATCAACCCTTCTCCACTTAATTTTTCATTGCTTCAAATCTGACTACACATAATGTGTTTGCATAAAGTAGTATACCATTCTCACATGAAATAATAGGGAATTCTTTAAGAAACAAAAGCACATGTTGTTAAAGTGGCTTAGCTTTTGCTCTTGTCATAGGGCCTTTTGGAGTTTTATTACTAGTTTTGTCACAGGGGCGGACCTACCCTTCGGGCGAGCCCGGGCGGCCGCCCGAGCTCCCCTCGCCGGCCGGAACCCCCCCCCCCCCCCGGGCGCCGTGGAAGCACCCCGCCGTGGAAGCACCCCCGTCGGACCGGTGAGCAGAAAAAAGACGGCACATAAACAATAAACATACGGCCCAACAAAGCCCAATAAGAGAAGGAATATCTCGGAGGATGCACGGGCCAACAAAACAACAAACTCACAAGCAACAAGCAACCCTAGACTAGATCTCGGCCTCCCGAGCGGCGAGAGAAGCGGCGCGATGGCGGTGGCGGCGCCCAGGCGGAGTCGGAGCCCGGAGGACGGGAGCCCGGAGGAGTCGGAGCCCGGAGTGGAGCCGGAGGACTGGCGGGCGGCGGCGGCGCCCAGGCCCCAGGCGGAGGAGCGGCTAGGGCCAGGGGAGGCCGGAGGCGGGAGACCCGAGGGCCGAGGCCGGGAGGCGGGAGGCGGAGGCCGGGGAGAGCGGCGGCCGCCGGCCAGGGCCCAGGCGGCTAGGGGAGGCGGGGAGGCCGGGGAGTGCGGCGGCAGGCAGGGGAGGCCGGGGAGCGCGACGGCAGGTGGAGGCCGAGAGCGCGCGGCGCGGCGGGAGCCGGGAGGGGAACGGGCCAGGGCGCCAGGCCAACTGGGGAACGGCCGAACGGGGGAGATTTTGAGGGAGGGAGCGGCCGGGCCGGCGGAAGAACCGAAGGAGCCGGTCAGAGCAAGAGCCCGAGATATTTATTTGATGTGAGTAGGCGACAGGAGATACTTTAAGGTATTTTACTATTTTATATATTGCATATTTATACTTCTATAGTTTTGTACAGATTATAGAATATGTTCTAGGTATAATTTATTTTAGGTATAATTTGCACTTCAAATTCTAGGTACAATTTTATAATTTATATACAATATGTTCAAAATTTATTATAGGTACAACAAGTGACCTGAGGTTTGTTCAAATTCAAAATGAATAGAAAGGATTTGAAAAGCTATTTTAGCAAATTTTCAAGCACAAGTACTAAGGAAACGATTTCAAGACATGAAAACTCGAAGAATGAAAATGCCTCGTTCTCCTAGACGTACTTAGTTATTTACTGGTATATTTTTTGCCTTCTTTTTTATTGCATCTTTTATATTCTATTATTAAATTGTAACACTACTGATTTATCTTTCACAATTGACAGGTTATTTCTTTTACAACTCATCTACAATTGTGGATTAAGCTTCATTATTGAGGTATTTTTCATTGTCCTTCCGTTATCTACATATGTTAACATGCCAATTGTAGTTGTTGTTTCTATTTCGTATCACATACTTTTATTACTGTGATTGCAACTTAGTTTGATTATGGATTGTTTTGCTTTTGGGTACTATTGTTTATTTCACGCTTCCGACTTTAGACTACCTAGTTTTTTTCCTCGGTCCGCCACTGGATTTCGCCCTACCTACTTTTTTTTCTGGGTCCGCCACTGTTTTGTCATATACACTTAGAGTGGAAGATGAATGTGTAATAGAAATGTCCTCATCACTAATCGAATATCTAAGATGGAACCCGCTAAATATGTCTGTAATTCTAACTGTAATCTCTATAAAAAAATTAGCAAAACAGATAAAAAAATCCAGATGTTACTCCGAAAAATACGCTAAAATTGCGATTCCTTCCTCACAATTCCTTTTTTTTCCTTCGCTGCTGCTCTTGCTTCTATTTCTTTTTCTGACTCCCCTCTTGGCCGGCGCACTGCAACGCTCGGTGGCGTGTGGCGCACAACGCTGAGATTGGGGCACTGCACTCGCGTGGACAGGCGCTGGTGCTCGTGGTGAATTCCCCGTGCGGCTGGCGCGTGGCCATGCGCAGGAGAGCGGCGTGCGTTGCGCGGCTGGCGATGCACTAGCATGGTGACAAGCGGCCGAACGTGGGAAGAGGCAACGTGGCGTGCTTATAGCCGGTGCTCGCGTGTGGCAATAGAGAATTCGCTAGCGTGTGGCAAGACCGAGTGGCATCGATTGCGCGTGGCAAAGGAACACAATGCAGCAGATGAAGCATGGGGGTGGGATACGACGGCTAGGAAAAGAAAACAGAAAAACTAGGGTTTGCGTATTTTGGGCCTGGCTCTCCCTCACGTCTCTTTTTATCATGGTATGAGTTTAACTAAATCTCTAACTCTGTACGATTTGTTCAAGAAAACCAACTATTCCTTAAAATCCAAAGCATCCTGTTTTTATATATCTTTTTTTAATTACTTATGGGTTATCAAGAGGGATATTTTTAGAATATTACAACTAAACCTTCTTTGAAGTTTGAACTAGTGAAAGGGAGCAGCCGAGCATGTTCAGTGCACTGACTATTGGAATATTCGTAGCTTCTGCTACTGTAAATGTACTTTTGCTAATTCGTTAAACTTTCAGTTGATTAGATCAGACAGCATGAATAGATTTATTTGTTGCAAGCAATAGCTAATTAGTGAAATCTTGCGTCCAAATTTGTTTCTGTTGCTAAGCGCACGGTACACATATCCATTCATTGGACAAAGGATGTAGATATTTCCCTTGAAAAGTTTTGATCGAAGTGCAACAGAGCTCTACTCGCGGTTCTATTGATTCGTATTAGCAACATTACTCTTTTTTCTTAACGAAATTAAAAAGACTAAATTGCATTAGACCTACATACACCCAAGTCGTAAACACGTACATGGCTGGAGTTAAACATGCATGTTTGCATTCTGTGTATCCGTCTGGCTTTGCATTCGATACTTTTGGCAAATTTTGTTCGGTTGGACTACTGACTACCAAGGGAGCAGTGCTGTTCGAGCCACAGGTGCCGGCAAACTCTAATCTATTCGTTCTCGTGCATTGCATTCGATGTTCATTCATTAGTTGTTTGTTGATGCGTTTGCGCGCTCTATCATTCGGTGCTAACGAGTTGTAGAATTGGAATCCTGATTAACCTTTAGAGACCTTTCCTAAAGTATCAATTGCATTGCATTGCACCAACCCTTCTCTAGAGGAATAAGTTTTGGAAAATTATTTATAAAAGGAAATGTCTGTGCACTCTTGAAGTACACATTTTGTCGTAGGAGGCAGATGTTTTGGTTTGAGAAAAAAAAACATAAGTATAAATAAATTTCAGAATAACCTAGTCCCTGGATTATTGCTTACTGCTAGAACTGCACCGACCAATTCTAGCAGAAAGAGCATTCCAATCAAATAGGGAAAATTTTGTTTGGTTTCAAAAATAAGTTCACTAATTAGTTTTTACAAGGCCTGGCATTCGGTCACTTTGTAAAAAGACCCTTATACTTGGACATTTTACAAAATGGTTCTTATCTATTTTAAAAACAGAAAAGAGCAAAGTAGGGACCTCCATGAAAAATGTTTTTGGATTTAAAAATATTTCAAAAATCAGCTTTGCAGAGCTCCAATGAACTACAAAAATATCCTTTGATATACTTGTGTGATGCAACAATGCTCAGAATCAATATTTCATTACTGTATGCTGTTATTACCTGATCAGTGATTCTATTTCATCAAGATAAATTTTTGACATAAGGATCATAATTGCTAGTGTGTTGCTCTCGAGCTAGTCAGGAGATCAGTTAATTCTAGCAATGAAAATGCCCACAATCCTTGCCTAAATTATCATCCAGCATTTCTGTAGCATCATGCATTCATCCACACATGCATCCATCTACCCATTCATCCATTCAAGCATCATCAGGAAACGGCCAAATAGGATTTAGGAGCTAGAGGTAGGAGAAAACCAAACCTGAAGAGTAGGTGCCCGACCGGAGTGACGGAGGTGCCAAACACTACCGCCATCTCACGACACAGCGGCGACATTGCCGGAGTAAGCAAGTTGGCGAGATTGGGGATTGGGCTAAGGTTGCCCCAAATCTCCAATTCCTTTGAAGTGGGAGAAAGACAAGGCCAACCGGCGACGTAGCGGAAGATCTGAGACTTCACCTGGCGCGGTCGCTAGTGGCAACGCTAGAGCATGGTGATGAAGACATGATCGCTGTGGATACAACCGTATTTGCTATGCTTACTATTCTAATTACAAGAGCTCATACACTTTACTTAAATTATTATGTGAGCTCGTTTTTAGAAGTGCATTTATATTATATAAACTCTACGATGCTACCTAATGATAAAAATATATATTTGTGTAGCACCACATCACTTTTTGTATAAGCCAAGCAAGAGTTCACATGATGTAGCCACAATCTAATTCGGGGTACAATTAAAAGCCATAAGCCATAATATAAAAAAACCCACTCATATATATCTTGGTGAACAATCCAAGGAGACATGTGGGGGCAAAGACAATAGTTGCAGTGCCCACAACCATATGCCACCAGTGAGCTTAGAGCCCTGGCGAGTCACATGAGGGGAGGGCCACATGGGGGAACATATTGAATAATACAGAAGGAAAGTAGGGAATCCTACATCTTAGTACATTCCTCAGATTCAAAATATCAATTAAACTCCACCAAAAGTCTAAAATAAATATGTACATATGTTTCCATTATATATTCTTGTATACACACATTTAGAAAGAGTTCACTCTATATTTTATGGTTTCATTAGTGTTTATTTATATTTCTTTTTTCACATATATTAGGATCTCTACTTTGAAATATATTATTTAAGTATGTAAAACTTATGTAGTTCACATATACTCACATTGACTCATATTACTTTATTCTCAATTATTTGTGTCTGTAAAAAAGGGACTAACATGTATATCAAGTGATTGAAAGGTTTAGTCTTGGAATTCGTTTGACTGTTAGGAGATGTGATGAGGGGTTTGGCCCAATCTTCCGATGAGAAAGGTAACTTCAATTTGATATGATACTGACGATGAGGCTACTTGACCGAGACGATCAAGTCCGTCCTACAATCGCTACACCACACCCTAGTCGATATCAACCGTGCTAAAAACGCGGTTGACCTGAACACGAGGTTCAATTCTTGCAAGCAATCGAAGAATAAGTAAGAAGATAAAGAGCAATCTGACTATTGCGAATATGAATGAGGAACACAAAGGGTTGAGGCCTGCAATCGAAATTGTTGGTCTAGTCGACATAAGAACACACGATGAAGTTTATGGTGAAAAACTAATCTAAATAAGCCTGAGTTATATGGTTAATTGAGCCTCTATTTATAGGGGCACGTAGGCTCTTACTTATGGAAAGTCCTCACACATGGAAAGCAATCAAATTTAGCTGATTCTATCTCTATTTTCAAAACCAAAAGATTATTTTGATGATTCCGTCGCGCTCAAAAGGAATTTTGGGATGGGGCCAGATCCGTTAGAAAGAGGACGAAATAAGCTTTCTATGCTGTACTCACACATTCCAAATGAACTCTTGATGCGAAATCTATGAGCATTTAAAGTTGATCCTATCAGGCTGAATTAGTGTCGACTTATTTTGATGATTGTGGTGCTCACAGAAAGAATTTGAAGGTGGGGCCAGATCCATTAGAAAGTGGACGAATTCTTCTTTCTATGCTGTACTTGCACACCTTAAACAGAGTTCGTATGCAAAAGTTATGCATATTTGAAGTTCGACCTATCAGGCTGACTCCGAATTGATTCGGAGGCCAAATTGAATTCTAAAGTGCGTCCCACTTGAACTCTTACATGAATTGATCTAAAAGTGACATGGTGACCTTGAGCAAGAGTTGAGGAAGACGTTGACTTGATTTTGATATATCGGTCGGCTTTCCTTTAGATTGACCCCAACCACGAACGCGTAGTGTTGACGCCATCATCCTTGTATAACTAGACAAATATACATTTTCATCTTTAGATAGCATCATAAATTAAAATCGAAAAAATGAATTCACCATTTGTTTATTCTTGAAAACTTTGGTCGTATGCGTATGTGACGTGGTCACATCATCCTTTCCTTCTTGACAGAAAACCGTCTCTGTCGAGACCCGAATTTGCAAATTCGATCTCTCTGTGTAAACTACACTAGTCCAGGATCACGCTAGTGCACACAGTCAAACATAGATGTTATCACAGTCATACACACGATAATAATAAAGGAAAACTCGAATATCGATAAAATCTCAAAGGTACGACCTTATGGCCAAGCTTACAATATCCCTAGCCGAAAGGGCTTAACAAAATAGCAGCGGAAATCCAAAATAAAGCGTAGCGGCCAATCGACAAGCCCACAGGCTATCGAGTGGAGAACGAAGCCTAATCCGTGAAGTCGTCGTAGTACTCTCCTTCGGGAACCTCCTGTTGATAGTACTCCTCTCCCTCAACTGAGCAACATAGGCGTAAAGCCGTGAGTACATTGGTACTCAGCAAGTCGTTTGTAACAAAGAATGCAATATAATATGCAAGGCTTACCAAAGGAAGGCTGAAAGGTTAATTTGCATAAAGGCATTTCTCGATGAAATTTAATAAATAACTTGAAAGCGAAAGTTAACTGAAATAGTAATAATGAATAATCAAAGAAATAAACATGAACCACTTGTGAACACCAATTCACAAGTTAATCCAACAGTGAACTACATGTCCACCTCCAACATAAACCACCAAGTTATAAGTGAAACACTAACCCTCGTGTGAAATCCCCGAGCAATGTCCATGACCAAGGACGCGGCTATTCGAATAGTTTTACACTCTGCAGAGGTTGCACAACTTTACCCACACGATGTGATTAGCTTCAATCTCAGGAAATCACAACAAGGCCTTTACAATGCTCTACTTCAACCCAATCCTGCCCGCTAGGGTTTCGCATCACACCCCCCTTGCGCCACATGGAAATCAGCAACCATGTCCATCACAATGGCAGAATTGAATTGAAATATTACAAATTAATCAGCCAGGTCCATCCCATAATAGACATGTGGTTTGCACGATTAAGCTCAGATCAATGGCACACAAAGTTAAGTCCTTAACATTACCCGGGCGAGGCTACCACATCCCCGAAGTGCAACTGCACCTCCCCCTTTACTGCACGATCACACGCCCGAGTGCAAAACCAATTTGTATAACCAAGCCAACGTCACACCAATGACGTGGCACAAATTTTAATACACGTGGCACCAACCACAGTTCCATATGTCATTAAGTCAAATTAATAATTAACATGTGCTGATGAGATCAATCGTAAATATAAGCCAGCTAAGCAATCTAATCGTACCAATCCATGTGACAAATAATCTAGTATCACTAGTAAATTACCCAACCTATGGTGACAATGGCGTCATGGTATTCCAAAGTATCAAGGAGGTATAATCTCAATTGGGACGATAACTACCAGTGCAAAGGTTTGAATAAAAATAGCAATGCGATGTAATTTAAAACAAATTAATTAAATAATAGATTGCAAAACTGGGTTCAATATGATCAAAGGACACGACTTGCCTTCGTTATGCTCAGCGGGGTACTCCTGGTCTTCGGGCGCGAAACCTGCTCCTCCGGAATCCGAATCTAACGAGAGAGAAAACGACCGAAAATAAAGAAACACATAAAATGATAAGCAAATGAACTCCAAAATTCACAAAACTAGAACCAACAGCTAGAGCTCGATTTTAGATGAATTTAGAAAAAAGAACGGGGTCAATCGGAGCTAGGACGGAGGAGAACGGGCTCTCGAAAAATTAATCCTAAAATTAAATCGAGAAATTCGGAAAAGTTACTGTACTGTGGACCCGGTTCATGAAATACCGAGTCCACCGTGGACTCGGTCCACGAAACAAGGCTGTGGCGGCGGCGGGACGCTACCGACGTGGCAATTCGCGATCTGCGCCACGTGGCTAGGGCCGACGTGGCATGTCGACGTGGGCGCCACGTGGCTCGGGCGGTTCGGCCGGCGTGGCATGCCACGTGGGATGCCACGCCGGCTAGGGCCGACGTGGCTCGGCCGACGCGGCACGGCGCGGCGCGACGGCGGGGATTGAGTGGCGCGGGCGCGGGCAACGGGCGGATCGGCGACGTGTGGCGGCTCGCCGCGTGAAGCGCCGCGGCGCGCAGCGGAGTGCGTCGGCGGATCCGACGGCGGAGGCGGCGACGGTGGCGTCTGGTGGTGCAGCCCCGACCAGGGACGGACGGCGCGGATGCGCGGGCGCGGAGGCGGGAAGCGGCGATTGCCGACGCGTGGCCGGGCACGCCGCGGGCGTCGCGCGTGAAGCGCGGTCCGCGCGGCGGCGAGGGCGAGCACGCGCAGGCGTCCGGCGATGGAGGAGGCGACGGCGACGCGGAGAAGAGAACCGGCGGAGGGGGCTCACCGGCGGGACTCCGGCGACGGCGGCAGCGCCGCGGCGCGGCGGCGAGGAGGCACCGGCGGCAGCGCGCGCCGGAACGGCGGCGGCGGCGCGGAGAGCGGGGCTAGGGTTCGGCGGCAGCGACGTGCGGGCACGCGAACCGAGGCATCCGGATCGGGACGGCGCGGCGTGGAACGGGCGGGTTCGGACGGCTCCGGCGCACCACGAGGCGCGACGGCGCCGAGGGCGAGCGCGGGTTAGGGTTAGGTTACGCGCGCGCGGCGCGGTGAACGGCGGAGATCGCGCGGGTGCGCGATCGGGCGGCTGAGGGAGGAGGCGGGGCGCGGCGCGGGACGCTGGCCGGTGCCGCCGCGTGTCGGCAATGGATCGGGCGGCGCGAGAGCGCGCGCGGAAAACCAGTCTGGCGCGCGGCGTGGGGATGGGCGACGCGTGGCGGGGAGGAGGATCGGGCGGCGGGGAAGAAATTCTTTTTCTTTTCTTTTTCCAGAAATTCAAATAAACTTTTAAAAGCTCTAGAAAATAGCGAATAAATCCCAAAAATTCACCAAAAATACCAGAAAATTCCTTGAGACCCGAAGAATCCAAATAAAATATTTTCAACTTATGTTAATGTTTATTTTATTCATATTAAATCTTTGAAAATTCTTAAAATTCTTTTAAAGCTTCAATTTAATTCAGAAAATTCCAAAAAATTCATTTTTAAATTCCAGGCTTTAAAAATCTCAGAAAAACAGGATGTTACATCCTCCTCCAAAATTAAAATAGAAGAATCAGGTTTATCTTCTGGTTGTGCCAAAGATATATGCAAAGAATTAACACACAACTCATTATCAATACTTAAATCAATGTCTTGGAATTTTGTACTTGAAATATGTGCATATCAGAATTATTTTCCACTAATTTCTGCTCAGTAGTATGAACAGTGGACAATTATATTTCTTCATAGGCATACTCACCTTGAGTGATGATAGCATCATTATCTTTACCTTTTTGGTTCTCCTCACATGATGTAGGGGTATTTATCATCTCATCTTTCTTCTCAAGTAATGGGGTCATAACTTAATTAGCTCATTCTTCTCTTTAGCATGGTTCTCAACTTCCTGCAAGTTGTTAGTTACAGAAAAAAGCACAAACACATATTTGTTCTCATGTGTCCTATCATCAAGCATTCTCAATTCTTTCTCAATCTGACTTTTAATTTTACAAGCAAGTATAAACAAATGAAAGAGAGAGTTATATTCTTTGTGAACAAGAAGATCCTGAATTTCCTGATTAAGCCTACTTAAGAATCTATTCTCCGTAACTTCAACATGTTTCTCTAAACCACATCGCATCAAATGAGTTTTGAATTTATGATAGTATTCTCTTACATTTCTACTACCTTGTCATTAATATTGCAATCTAACTAGCAAATAATCAGCATGAATTTTTAGAACAAATTAATCTCTCAAAAGTTTCTTCAATGCATTCCCAATGCATTCCAAGTTTGAGGCACTCTACTATGTATAACAAGATACTTCCACCAAGTTACTGCATTATCAATAAAAACACTCGTGGCAACTATAATATTTTGCCTATCAGACCAATCATAATATTTAAATTCTTTGTCTAACGCTATCTCTCAGTTAATAGAGGCATCAGGATCAAATCTACCAGCAAAAGATGAAAAAGTATACTTGACTTTAGATAATGTATCATCATCGCGTATCTCTCTTGGTAACCTACACATATCTCGTTGATTTTGCTGGAGTCGACGACGTTCGAAGCAGTCAATTTTAGTGTGGCTGATGTAGTTGTTCTCTGTGATATTATCATCCTCGTTTGACAAAGAGTTTAGATAAAACAGTGCACGTCGAGTAGCTGAGCGTGAACATCTTCTGTTGTTGATGGTGGTGAGGGTCTTATTAAGCCGATCCAATACGTTGTTGGTCTCACAAAATTTTCTGCTATGTGATCTCGAGCCTGTCATGGTTAGTAGAAAATAAGAAAATACACGAGAATTATGTAAGTCCTTATAAACTACTAGGAGGTGGAGCTTGACAAGTCACACATCTCTCAAACTCTTACCAAACTCTTACAAATTCTTACCAATGCTAAACAGGTGGTGCAACCGGTGACTGGTTCGTGATAATCCTGACTTGAGTGATGAGTATAACGATTGCCGGTATGTCAAGACTTGTAACGGTTAGTAGTAGGTGTAGCTTAGAAGGCTATAGATATGTAGCAATGGAAAATAATCGGTTAATTTCAAAAATTGTATGGAATTGAATTATAGTTCGTATCTAGCACTTAGCCTTATGTTGTTGATCAAAGAATGATAGATGAAGGCTAAAACAATTGGATATCAAAGTACATGAGTGTTAGACACAAGATAATTCAATTGAATGTAATTGGAAGTGGAAAGCACAAATATTAACCCAAATATGAGAATGACAGATTTCTGTCTACTAGACCAGATGTCAGTATTTTGGTCGTAACTTTTTGTCAGTTGCCTCTTTTTTAATGATTATTTTTTTACTGATGGCTTTTTCTACAACTTTCCTTTTGGGGCCAACTTCTGAAAACCAACAGAAAAATTCGCACAAAAATCCCAAGGGTTGACTATTGCAGATTCAAAATAGAAATTTGGGTCAACTTTCACCGCAGATATCTTTTAATTTCCGTACTAGAATGAAGTGAAATTTTGCAAGTAGATGGATATTGAAGTTATGAGTCTAATGGAAGTGGTCTCATTCAAAAAAGAGTAAAGAATCAAAAGTTATGGTATTTTTTATGGCGGCTGCACAAGAGGGAGTCTTGTAGTCGAAAATGAGAATTAGGGTTTGATGTGTTATTGATGGTTTTGGACGTGGGGATTTTTTTTGAGTTTTATGGGACCAAGAATATAACCAGCAACAATACAAAACTAAAACGGACACAAATTCAATTTAGCAAACCGAAACCAACAAATTGAAAGACACAACGGGGTTTGGATAGCGGAAATTAACTCTTTTTGTAGGGCAATTTTTTGGTTATAGGTATAAAAAACAAATCTAAAAGGATAATATGACTGGGCAATCTGTGCTCTGATACCAACTGATGAGGGGTTTGGCCTGATCTTCCGATGAGAAGGGTAACTTCGATTTCATATGATGTTGACGATGAGGCTACTTGACCGAGACGACCAAGTCTGTCCTACAATCGCTACATCACACCCTAGTCGATATCAACCGTGTCAAGAACGCGGTTGACCTGAACATGAGGTTCAATTCCTGTAAGCAATCGAAGAACAAACAAGAATAAGATAAAGAGCAATCTGACTATTGCGAATATGAATGAGGAATACAAAGGGTTGAGGTATGCAATCGTAGTTGTTGGTCTAGTCGACACAAGAACACACGACGAAGTTTCACGGTCGAAAACTAATCTAAACAAGCTTGAGTTACATGGCCAATGGAGCCTCTATTTATAGGGACACGCAAGCCCTTGCTTATGGAAAGTCCTCACACATGAAAAGCAATCAAATCTTAGCTGATTCTATCTCTATTTCCAAAACTGAAAGATTATTTTGATAATTCTGTCGTGCTCAAAAGGAATTTTTGGATGGATCTAGATTCGTTGGAAAGAGGACGAAATAAGCTTTCCATGCTTTACTTACACATTCTAAATGAACTCTTGATGCGAAATCTATGAGTATTTAAAGTTGGTCCTGTCAGACTGAGTCAGCGTCGACTTGTTTTCATGATTGTGTTTGCATAGAAAGAATTTGAAGGTGGGGCCAGATCCATTGAAAAGTGAACGAATTCTTCTTTCTATGCTGTACTCGCACACCTCAAACGGAGTTCGTATGCAAAAGTTATGCATATTTGAAGTCCGACCTGTCAGGCTGACTCCGAATTGATCCAGAGGCCGAATTGAATTCCAAAGTGTATCCTATTTGAACTCTTACTTGAATTGATCCAAAAGTGACGTGGTGACCTTGAGCAAGAGTTGAGGAAGGCGTTGACTGGGCTTGATTTATTGGTCGACTTCCCTTTAGGTTGACCCCAACCACGAACGCATAACGTTGATACCATCCTCCTTGTATAGCTAGACAAATATGCATTTTCATATTTAGATAGCATCATATTCTCATTTAAAATAAATTAAAACTGAAGAAACGAATTCATCATTTGTTTATTCTTGGGAACTTTGGTCGTATTCGTATGTGACGTGGTCACATCAAGATGCAAGCTAAGATTGATAAGAAGATCGGCATGGATCTAACAAATGTCAGCATGCATTTAAATATAAATTCTAAAATCAACTATGTATTGTTAGAAAAATTGGTAGTACCGATGTGTAATCAATGGTACTACAGCAGTGCGGTACGACTGAAGCGGTAGAGCGAAACTACCAAAACCCTAAAGTACCAACATGTAGTTGGTGGTACGTTTTTTTAGAGAGCACCATTTGAAATATTTAGTCTCACTGAAAATGGTAGTACTGAGATTTGAACGACAGAACTACCGTATAGCAGTATGACCGCAACTCCTGAGCGGTACTACTGGACCCTGGAAGTTTTGGATTTATAGGCGGTACATTTTTTTCCAAAAAAGACCACATTTTGGTTCAAATAGAATAACCGCACATGAAATAGGAACTACCAGAGAGCGGAACTACCAGATATCATAGATGGCAGTGGTACTGCACTTTCGGTTTGATGGTTATATATTTAATTATTTAAAATTATGGTGGTTGTCATTAGTTATAAAGAGAAGATTGAAGAATCTAGACCCACCATTATGAGTTAATAGTATATTTTAGTAATTTATAACAATTACATTGTGGGACTAATATTTGTGCTAAACCAAATTGATTCACACTTCTGCATTATAAATTTGATTTTAGCTAATGAACTTTAAAATTGCTTATTCACCCCAATGAAGAAGCCAACGAAGAAACCAAAATGAGCAGGGCCTAGTTGGGTATTCTAGCTAGACCCCTTTTGTCTGTTTATCTTGAAGAATAGATGAATTATATTACTTGTAGTTATTGCTTATATCCCAAACATCAAATTTAAAATAATAAGGACTTATTTGGAACACAAAAATTTCAAAGAAAACGGTTCAATTTACGTAGTAACGCAACAATCCCTATGTTTATGATGGGACTTAAAATTGCCAATAGAAAACCTAAAACTAGTTTTGGTTTTTGTCCCTAAAACAGTTCCAGAACCCTGCCTAGAACCATACACCGGGATGCTTTAATACCAACACATTCCATTGCAGAAGAGAAGCTATAATTGTCATGGGAACAGATTTAGGCCCCGCTCGTTTCAGTTTTTTTTTTCAGCTTCAGCTTCTAGTTTCAGTTTTTTTTCACTATTCAGTAATTTGTCTTTTTCTGAATTTTTTTTAGATTTTTTGAGCTTTTTTGCATTTTTCTTTTTTTCCCGTGTTCCTTTGCATTGTCCGTGATGGGCTAACATATTTTTTCTATTTTTACATTTTTTTAAATTTAATTATGCCCAAAAAGCTAAATCAGCTACAGTAAAAAAAGCCAGCTACAGTGAAATTTCAGCCAAAAGCCAGAAGCCATCGTTAAAACGATCACCCCCTTAATAATGCCTGAATGGTGAACGCATGACTCTTTGCTCATAGAAATTGTTGGGGCCCATAATTCAATGCAAGTTTGACTTTAGGTGAATACTATTCTTTCCGTCCCACAATAAAAGTTTAAAAGACCGCTCAATTAGGCTTTTTAAGCCGATTTATGGTTGAATCTACACTGTAGCTAGTTTATTTTGTACTGTAACTGATGGTGGTTTTATTAATATAATTAAATTTAAAAAAATTAAAAATAAAAAAATAGGTTAACCCATCACGAGTAATGCAAGTGAATATGAGAAAAAGAACTAGCAAAAAACCTCAAAAAGCTAAAAAGTCAGAAAAAAATGAAATTTAGAAATAATAAAAAGAGCTGAAACCGAAAAGCTCAAGTCGAAATAAGCGGTGCCTAAAGCCCACCATGTGTAGATTAAAGAGATTCAATTTAAGAAAAGTTAATATCATTGGATCATGCATACCCCTATTAAATAATATATTATAATTACTCACTCTTTTTTTAGCATTAAAGTAAAGGTATATAGTAAAAATTATAATAACTATATCTTTAGCCTTCGTAATAGACTTATATTATAAGACGACGTTTTCTAAGAATGAAAACTTATATTATAGAACAAAATGAATATTTAGTTCTTGGCTGTAGTTGTCCGGGACACATACTCAACAAAGTTATAGCAGACGGTGAAGTTTTTTGGTTTGGTGTCACACTTTGCCCAAATTTGATTTTTTTTTAATTTTCTAATGGCTACGTAGCACAAACACAATATTTTGCCAAAATATACCACACTTTTCGCAAAGAATTTGTTCACCGAAAAAGCGTGGTGTAGCACACCTTGACCAAGAAAATTGGCAAACTACGGTGGACCATTCGACTTGAAATGCAAGGCGAAAATAGGAAGAAAGAGAAAGAAAAAGCAAAACAAAACGGGGACTAAAATGAAAGAAAATGCCCGCGAAGGCGCGAATTGCGAAATACGCCTCCTACCGCGTCCCACCGGCCACCACACCCGTTCTTGTCCCCCCCGATCGCCGCCCCGTTGGCTCCGTTCCCTCCAGAAACCCTAGCAAAACCCCCTAATTCCCCATTCCCTCCCCAAAAATTTCAAATCCCGGATCGAATCCATCATGCGCTCACCCACCCCACGTTGAATTGAACAGCTCCAGTTTTGAAACCTCTCCGATCCTGTCCGATCTCACCTACCCATCTTATTCCCCAAAAAAATCAAGAAAATATTCCGCCATCCCCAATCCGCTCTACAAATCCCGCCCGCATGCGCTCCATTTGCGCCATGCGATCCCTCCTCGCTGCCTCCTCCCCCTCCTTCCTCCGCTCCAGCACTTTCACTCCGAGGTCGCCCCCCTTCTCGCTCCCTTTCTGGCCGGGTGTTTCCTGTTCCAGGCTCGGCGCGGCAAGGTCGGTCTCTGCGGCGGCGGCGGCCGAGTCTCGAAGCGGTGGTGGTCCGGCGATGGAGGTCCGTACGGCGCATTCCGGCGAGATTCACGTCATCGTGGGCCCCATGTTCGCCGGCAAGACCACCGCTCTCCTCCGCCGCGTCCAGACTGAAGCCGGCTCCGGCAGGTACGGACCCCTTTCCTTGTTTACTGGCTTATTTCGCTGGCAGGGTGGACCCACCAGCCCGCGACTCCTTTCCGTGCTGGTTTAAGACGAAAATGCTATAGTTAAGAAGAAAAAGGTCACTAGCGAATAATGTAATTTATGTAAGGCTGCCACTATGACTCAAATTTGTCAAAAGCTTGCATAAGAAGCTGTATATTTGCCAAGGTGCTCACTGTTCAGCGATGACACGATCCATGATCTTAGCATGCAGACTATAAAAAAAATACTTATATACATAAAAAATCTCTCAAGATTTTGTGACGAGTGATTTTCTACTAGTCAGCAGAATAGGATAGTAATTGGAGATAATTGCTGTTAGAAAACAAACTTCTTGGAACAAACTAGGGACCTGTTCAAGAGTGTAGGTTTTTGGCTGAAATAGTACTATAGTGAACGTTAGCTTTCTGAGGTATTCAATTAAAGGAAAATAAAGAAAAATAGGAAAAATGAAAAATGCCGTTATATCTCTACGGATAACACAAAGGGAAAAGGAAAAAAGAAAACAAAAAAAAGAGATAAAAAAGGAAAAAAAACTGTGTTAAAAAGCCAACGTGTTCTAAACCGCTTTTGGCTTCTGGAAGCCAGAAGCCATTGCTGTTTGGAACAAGGCCTAAGATGAATGTCTATTGTTTCCCTATCTCCCCAATGTCAGATTTTTCTTCAGTCAGTGAGGGAAATTGTAGTATGCAGCTTTCTTACAGCCAGATAATTGAATTGAAAGTTTGTTTGTTAACTTGATCATGCCTGGGCTGGCATAGATATGTTTTGATACCATTCTGTGTCTTTGGTACAAGGTTCATTTGTTGGTGTCTTAACAAATGTGTCCAACTATTAAATGGCATTGAAAACATGTAACATATATGCGAGACTTGATTGCTTTAGCTGCTTTTTCTTTGGGTTAGATTATATATATTTTGGCATTTTCACCCCTTTCAATACAGGACTGTGGCACTCATAAAGTCTGACAAGGACAATCGATATGGATTGGATTCTCTTGTGACGCATGATGGAACAAAGATGGCATGCTGGGCGCTACCAGAGCTTTCAAGTTTCCGAGATAAATTAGGAACAGAGGCTTATGATAAGGTATGGTGAAACACAATGTTATATGCTGTAAATTACTACAAAGCTGCATATAGTTTCTAATGGTTTGGAATATGGGTTCTTCAACATCACACTGCTATTGTTTGCTTGTCTAGTAGCTTCTTGCACATGTGTTGTTTCTCCATGCCATGCCAACCTCCTTCAAAGAATATCTTTTAGATGAAAACTTGCATGACATAAACTATTCTTTGCGTAATCAAAATCTTTCCATGTTTGTCCAACACTTAATATATACCTTTTTCAGTGTTATTTCTGATTGAATATGGCCCATTTATTTCGACTTGCCACACCTGCCATTGTTATGGCTAGGTTTTGCTGGAAGCTTTCTCTCTAGTTTTTGTCTGATTTGTGAGAATCATGACAGAACAATCATGATTGAGGTGGGGTCGCTGGGAGTGGTGAGATCTCCATTCTGGAGAAATCCGAACAGCTTAAAAGTTAAAACATGATAAATATATAATGGATTGTTTAGTGACCATTCTATTATAGATTGAATATTGTGCTTGTCAATTTTGAGAATTTTGAACAACTCAGCAGGAATAATGAATAATATCCACTGGACTAATCCACGATGATAGCTTTAAATTTTGGTTATCTTAGGAGAAACCCTGTGGCTGCAGAAATCTAGTGACGTAACTATTTTCTTATTGGTTTGGGTTGGATTGTACTTTCAATAGGCATTTGGGAATCTGTATTGACTGACTAGGTTTGACCTAATACAAGTCTTTTCTCACTAGAATTTGCTATTACTTGGAATAATATTTGTGTGCAACTAAAGAAACTGTAACACAGGTAGATAGAAATTAGACTATGACTCGCAGTAATTTCCTTACAGAAAAAATAAACGTCATTTACCCATGACTCAACTTGGCTAATTTTGACTGACAAACTGAAAAGGAAAAAGTTCTTTGAAATTATCCGAGTTATCTCTAAACTCTTTTCTCTGTCTCATCTCGAACAATTTGACTTTTATTCCTTATTCTAATCCAATTCTATTGTTGAGACAATTGAAAATCTTGTTTACTTGTTCCAGATAGTTCCTGTCTTCATGATGACTTATATTATTTCAGTTTTAACAATAGAAGTTTCATATGTTAAGAGAAATGCTAATGCCATGGGGAAAGGGTTTAATGACGCATATGCTTGTATTATAAGTCTATTAATGTAGCAGTATATTCAAATAGTGATTAGTAAGAAATTAGATATGAACCATGGGTTGATTTCCCTAGGTTTTCTTTAGAGGAAATGCTCACACTATCTGGTTGTTTGTTGATGGTACATGTGTCTGATTCCAAAGCATGTTCACAACACCATCACAGATTGACAATACATGCATATATCTTGGATGTAGTCTTCTCTACTAGGTAGAAAAGAGAAGGATATCTGGACTTTAACCACATGTGCCTCCTGTAAATACAAATATAGATAAAGAAATGGCCCAATAATATTTATCACTACATTCACCCTTCACCTATATATTTGTGCTAAAGCTTTTACATATTTCAAAATTTTGTGCCCCATTCCAAATGAGCTGGAATGTCAACATGTTTTTCATAGCCATAGCGCCAGATGCGAAGAGGAACTCTGCACCCATCCCATATTTAGGGTTTGTTCATATTGGTTTCTGCTTCTGGTTTCTGCTTCCAAAAACAAAAGCCAATACAAACGTCCCAGTTTTTATAAGCCATTTCTATCAGCCACTAATATTCATCAGCTACTACTTTCCGCTTTTACATATTGTAACGTACTTTATATTTTATTATATCATAATTTCGTAAGTCGCATGACGGTCTGAATATTGTAGTGTCTTTTGTTGCACCGTCTTTCTTATATGTTGTACTAGTATTCATCCACCACTACTATTCATCAGTCGCTTCTATCAGCCACTACTATTCATCAGCTGCAGCCAAAAGCCATTAGCAAAAACCAATATGAATAGGCCCTAAGGCTCATGAAGGGTAGCAGATATGCAAGTTTCTTGATTAGTTGATTAAATATTACCATGCAGCAATTCTTCATTATTCAAAATAGGCCTTCATAATGTTAGAAGCCAGGTAAGTTGGATAGCTATTGAAGTTGATGCAATTCTACATAGACAATTTGACCTGTTGACACCTTGATCAGTGAGATCGAACATAAACCAGGGTCAGTGGCCATTTTAATGATTAACTGATGTTTGGGTATTCGATAATACTGTTGATGACTAAACCCTAGGAGTAATCAATGTGGATGTCAAGTTCTGTAGGACATTTATGCAAAGACAGAACTAGCATAAGTAACCGAAACATATGTATGCTGTATTTTTGTGTTCATGCTTGGAGGGTTTCAAGTTAGTCGCCTATCCTACTATTATGTCTGTTTCGCAATATTAGTCCATTTCCTTGGGAATAGTTGTTTTACAATGTTAGTCTATTGTTGTAATCTATGTGTAGTTATTATGGTTTTTCCATGTCCACCCTTGATTTTAATGTCGATAGGATGTTGAGTGGTGGAACATTTCATATTTTTCATTTAATAGGGGCATGTTTGGTCCATCTCTATTAAATTGTTACTCGCTTTTGTGTTTCCTTGGTCTGTGCATATGGTGGGCTTAGACTTATCTTGTGAAACAGATGGAGTATTTCTTTAGATGATTGCAACACTTACAACTATATTTCCCCAACTTTGACAACTAGTGTACATAAAACTAAGTAGATTGGTTGCGTGAAAATGAAACCAATAACTTTGTCATAAAAACTACCATAGTGTTGGAATTTATAAACTTTGCCAACATATAATTGTAGAAAACTGGTCAAAGATGCACCTTGGAGACCGTGCAATTTCAAAAACAACAAAATTTTGTAAAAGGAGTGAATCTTGGCCTGATAAAACCTGCACTGTTCATGTTTGCGGTTTATCTGAATTTTTTTTTAACAAAACAGTGAACTGGGAGTAATTGTGGCCAGGTAGCTAACTAGCAAACCTACTACTATTTCCTATCAAAAGATTTTGATATTTTTGGATTTTCACGGTCTCTAGGATGCATCTTTAGCCATTAGTTTTTATTACTATGTGTATAAACAGTAAAACGTGTAACATTTGAAAGTATTTTTCGTGCCAAATCTACTCATTAATGTGAACTGTCTAAATATCCGAAAAGTGTTTAGTGATCAAACACCAAATACTTTGTCCGCATGCTTCCTACGGTGATGAGTTGGTAACCAGAGGGTATACTATCATGTTTCATCATATGATAACAGGTCCATTTAGTTATGTTTTGTGTCTCAACTACTTGCCTGGTTGAGTAAAATGTGACTGATTTTGGTTGACTAGTTTATTAGTTTTTGGCCAGTCCTCGAAAAATACCTGTTTGAAGTCTATACTTTGCTTATCTGGATTCTTATCTCAAGTCATGGTACACTCACTATTTGAGGACTGAGGTGCCTCATTTGTGCCCCTTTCTCCCACCTTTTCTTTGCCGTGGGAAATGGCCTGGGAGCTGCCTCGCCCAGCCAACACAGCCTTGTTGAGATCAGAGCCGATGGTTCTGTCATGTACATGGTATGGCAGGGTATGGTTCTCACTAAAATTGGCTGCTGTAGGTAGATGTCATAGGTATTGATGAAGCCCATTTCTTTGATGATCTTCATGATTTCTGCTGCAAAGCTGCTGACCGTGATGGAAAAATTGTTGTTGTTGCAGGGCTAGATGGTGATTACAAAAGGTACTTATTGAGTGATTTATCTTGAATCAAATTCGAGTTATGTATACAACTGCTAAAAATCCTAGTAAATAGGATTATTTGGATGCAAAGGAGAACATTTTCCAGATTGAATATCGTGCTAGCATTTGATGATGAGGTGTTGGCAGGAACAAGTTTGGCTCAATTCTGGACATTATTCCCCTGGCCGACTCGGTCACCAAGCTAACAGCGCGCTGTGAGTTGTGCGGTCGCCGGGCCTTCTTCACATTGAGGAAGACGCAGGAAACCAAGACCGAACTCATTGGAGGAGCTGATGTGTATATGCCCGTATGTAGGCAGCACTACATGGACGGGCAGATTGTTGTTGAGGCCACAAGGATTGTTCTGGACCTTGAAAGATCCTGTGTGACCCACGCTCTAAAGTAGCTTACAGCTAGACCTGTGTATGCAAGTATGCAATGTGTAACATTATCCCATGTATTTCTGCCTGTTCGAGAAATCTCCATCTCGAAGCGGCATTCATCAAGTTATCCCAGTTGGCAAGAATCCTATCAGTTAATTGTCAAATATACTGATTTAGTTAGATTTCAAATCTATGAGTTAGTTATTTTTATGTTTAAAATCAATATTTTTTTAAGTCAAGTTTATTGTGAGCGAAATCTTTCTGCTTTTTATGTCCATTATCATGAGAGCGAAATCTTTTTGCTTTCATTTTCATTTTGAGTTGGTTATCACAACTATTATTAGTTTATTATTTATTTATGAAAACACAAGTGTAATGTTTCTACACTTTTGCTTATGTGAGGGAACAGCTCTTTTGATAAATTTTTAACAATCTGCAGAGGTTATATAGTTTTACCTATAAATATAATTAACTTATAATATTAGTCATTACATGGTACAAGCTGAAAAATAATATTGACATGCCACTGACAGCGTAGTTTAGGATCCACGTTGCGTATTATTTTCTAGTTTATGCATCTTTGCAGTGTTTTTTAAAAAATTTCCCCATGCAGTTATGGACTCTATTTTGTGGAAAGTACTATACTCATCAAGGTCCTAGACCTGACCGAAATAATTAGAGTACAATTCGGGTAGGTATTAGATCTGGTTGAATCATAGTAAGTTAAAGTTAGTTTCCTTTTTCCATCTTTTAGGGGTTTGCTTATTAAATAAAGGATTGCATTAGAAATTTAGGAGTAGAGAGAAATGAATTTTTAAATAATTAATTTTTAATTCGAAATTACAGTATCATATCTGTTTTTTATTTTTTTGTAGTTTTAACCATATGTCATTCTATGGTTGGACGACTTAAACTAGCTATCTATTCGTTGGGTGGTATGTGACAAAGTCGTCCAAAGGTTGGATGACTAGTCCTAAGTCACCTAACAATGAAGTGACAATGCCCTAAGTCACCCAAGGACTAGACGACAAGACTTAGTCATCAAATCGTTGGGCGACTAAGGAGTATAACCCCTCGAGCGTGCAGTTGGTGCTAGGCACATTATGCTCATTTTACATTTCGCGATCAGGCATACTAGCTCACGCAGAAAAAGCTCATGTTCGGCAAATTCGTCGAGTACTACGTGATGCACAGGGTGATGCGCCAGTTCGACTTCCGCTAGATTGTTTCAATTCCCGTCAGGCGTTGGGTGCCTGACTCAGTCCACACGTGAGTTCCACACAACACATGTCCCTATATTTTTTTTTAGTTCTGTTACGATGTCTTCTAATTGTAATTATATGTTTTGCAGGCACAATATGAAGGGTGGTAGCAGAACGAGCTTGGCCACATGGGTGGCGGAGTGGGCGGAGGCACTCAAGAACTTCGTGCAAGAGGGCACCACGTATGACCCAAGCGCATACGACGAGTATCTATACTGATGCGCTTGGTAGACATGCACCAAGTTGGTGTGTGGTGTTGACCCTTTTCCGCTTACGTATCTGCACCGAATAGTTATCAACTACTCAGCACTAGAATTAAATAAGGTATCTAAGTCTAGATTGCCTATATATATATATATATATATATATATATATATATATATATATATATATATATATATATATATATATAATTGTAATTTAGATAAGAGAGGATGTGAATCCGGTATACTGTGACAGTATGGACGTAAGAGTGGTTTTATCTCTTTATAGGGTATGAACCTCTATAGTATTGCATACGCTGAATTAAATTGTTCTGTACTTTGATTGAATTGCAGTAGGTGAACCAATCACTAGGAAATATCTTTCTGTTATTGGTTGGTTCTAGCTATTACCACCTTGTTCTACTAGGTTGATTAGTTACTTCCTTCTCATAATCATTATTTTTTTGTTAGTAGTAGATTAGTTTGAGTAGTAAGTTTAAGATTTGAAGTGGATCGGAAATCAGAGAATATGTTTTTTTTTCTATTTTCTATTTTTTAAAATTTAATTATATTAAAAAATTCACAACAATTATAGTAAAATAAGTCTTAAACAGTGCCAAATAAACCTTCAAACCAAAAACATAAGCCAAAAAAGTCTCAAACAGTGTCAGACGACCTCAGCTGGAGATTCAGATGGCGCGGTTGCCGCTCAAGGCCGCCGTACACCCAATCTTAGCCCCCTTGTGGTGAGCTCGAAGCAGCAAGGCCGCGTCGAGCAATTTTGTGGCTATTAACGCCCACGTAGCGGACTATTGCAAGTGGTGGCGTTCGTCGACACCGCTGCAGCGCCGCGCGCCGACTCACTCCTCCTACTCGTGGCACCGCCCCACTGTCGAAGCACGTGCTCCGCCATGGGCTCGGCCCCTCACGTTCACGTCCACGACGGGGCTCCTGCCCGCAGCTCGGCTCCCCTGGATGAGTAATTTCCAAGCGCAGCTCACACCTGCGGCCTACAGGAGAGGGAGGTGGCCATGGCGATTGAAGAGAGAGAAGAGGAAGACGAGGAGAGGATAGGGGACTGACTAATAATGGGTCATACACTCGGTTTTTTAGTTGAGTGTTGATTTCTATATTTTTTTAAATAATAGTTCATGGGTTAAATCTATCTAGTCCATTGATATATTCCAAAATATCTATACTTAACATCTATTTTGGAGAAATAAAAAATTAATAGCGTGATGTTTTACTAAAATATTTTGCATTATGTATATCAAACTGAGATGGTTGCACGGGGAACTATTTTTTCTTTTGCGGTTGGAGTAAGGCCCCGCTTGGTATTAAGTTGAATTACGATAATCTCGGTTATTGGGACTGCCTTCACGTGTTTTAGTATTTAGCTAGTTGCTTTTTCTAAACCCCGTTGCAAAACGATATATTATTATGCTCTACAAAACAAACGATATTGGAGTAGTTAGCCAAGAAAAGTCCATATGAGAGTAAATACAGAAGGGTTAACTATTGGGTAAATTTTTTTGTTAAACTACAATCCAATTTGCCAAACATACTAGATTTCTTCGCAATTCCTTATTCATAACAGCTTTAAAAATAAGCGCAATACAGCACAACCGCAAACTTGGACTAAGGAAGATATCAACACAACATTAATTGGGAATCATCTGTTGGTCATTGGTGGAGACATAGGAGCACGATTCCACCCTAAGGAAGAGATTATCACAGCATTAAACTTGGCTGCCAAAGTTTATGCATAGCCTGTATGTGTGGTGTTGGGCCCAAAAAATTAATTTCAAATTCTTTGTATTAATCGTACTAGTCCCATGATCAGTAGCTAATATATACATAGTACATTATTGCATTACATCCATACATATTTAAATAAAAAAGTAGCACATAATATTAAGCAGTTATACATAAGTCTAAACAACAAGGTTTTATACAAATGGCCGACCAGCCAAATAGTTCACTTAAGAAAGTACTTGCAACGGAAATAAATGGTAATCTTTACTACTTAAAAAGGAGTTAGTGGTTGCCGAAGCCTCCATCCAATCTAGATCGTCCAATCTTCCCTCCCATCCCCCTCCCAGCCAACCCTAAAACCCTCCAACCGCTACCCCCCTCCTCCCCTCCCCCTCTCGGCCTCCCCTATTCCCTCACCCCTGGCGCTGCCCTCCTCCCCCTTCCCCTCGCTCTCCCCGCCGCCTCCTCCTCTCCCCTGCCACCCCTCCCCCCTCGGCCTCCCCCGCCCCTCGCTCTCCCCGCCGCCCTCCTCCCCTCCCCTCCTCCCCCGCCGCCTCCTCCTCTCCCGGCCTCCTCCTCCTCCACCCGCCGCTACCTCCTCCCCTCCGCCTCGCCGCCCCTCCTCCCCCTTCCCCAGCCGCCCCGCCGTCCTCCTCCTCTCCCCTGCTTCCCTTCGTTCTCTCCCCACCTTGCTCGCCTCGCTCCCGCCGCCCCGCCTCCTCCTCCCCCCCCGCGCCGCCCGCCCCCGTCGCTCTCCCCGCTGCCCGATCCGCCTCCCCTCGCTCTCCCCGCCGCCCGATCCGCCTCCCCTCGCTCTCCCTCCGCCTCCCCTTGCCCTCCCCGCCGCCCGCTTCCCCTCGCCCCCGCGAGCTCGCCGAGAACCTCTTCCCCGACGCCGCCGATGACGCCGCCCCGCCCCCGCTCACCATCGAGGAGACCCTCGTCGCCGTCCCGGGTGTGCAGCTTCACCTCATCGACCTCGACCGTAGCCTCGACCTGGCCCAATCCGCTATCACATCAGGTAATTTCCGATCTGATTTCCTATCCCTAAACCTTCTCTGCTTTATGTTTTAATACTTCACCTTCAGGTTTTTGCTTCTGAAATGATTGATCCTTTTGTCCAACCTATACCGGTACATTGGTCTAATATTTTATTTGTTGCTGCACGAATTAATGTTCCAGCATACTAACATTTGTTTGATTGCCATCTGAATGAATGCTCAATCTTAGTATTCTTTTCTATCATTTTGTACTGCTCACAACAATTACTTTTCCATCGCCCAAATTGTACATTTCCCACAATTACTTTGTAGGACTGCATAATTTTCCCTGGATTATTGTTGCGGTTCACGCCTGCTCCGTTTCCTAACTCTGGTATGACACTATCCCAAATATCATATGTCATCCGTCCTAATGTTTTAGGCAGGACATTTTTTCTGCCTTTTATCCTTCAGCCTACAGGATAGCTGATACAGAGTTATTGATATGGCTGGAAGGAGCCATAGTTTATAACTTGAATTTGCTTACGCGTTATTTATAAACTCACATTTCCCAGATCTAAACATTCACCTTTTTATACATGGTTCTCTAGATTAGCATGTTAGTTCATTTCTAATTATATTAAATCTCTTCTGTGCTTGTAGGGACCTTATTATGTGCAGGTAAACTTCCTATATTTAGAATTATGTTAGTCACAGGAAAAAGCTAAAGAGATTGGAAAAGCTGTTATATCCTTTCTGTTCGAGCTTTTATGGGTACACGAATCTTATTTAGTTCTACTTATTGATGGAGTTCTTTGCCTCTTGGCGTACTAGGTACAGATCTTTCTGGGAGAATTTCTTAGCTTACATGTATGTTAGCTATGATTGGTGCAGTCACTTTTTACCTGCTGATTTAGACACCTTTGGGGTTCAGATGCTTTTGGCTCAGCAATGACATGCTCTCATGTTTATATATGGGATATTCTCTTGAAACGACTCAGCACCTTTTTGATTGTGTTAAGGTAGATCTTTTCCTTGCAGCATGTTTTGCTCTTTTATTTGCAGGTGATGACACATTATACATTCATTTGATTTTGTTTTGTTCCTTCATTAGACGTTTATGCGGATGGATTAACTTCATCCGAATATAGATCTAATGGAATGGTACTTGATTTTATAACATTAGCATAAAATTAAGGTAGAATTTTGTTTTATAACAATTTTATAACATTAACATCTAGCTGATACAGGTAGATGCGCTTAAGGTAGAATTTTGTTTTTGTTTCCTGATTGGTGGAAACATGCCATAATATTAGCATAGCAGTAGGTCCAACATAGGCAGGATATAATATATGGCATTTTATATAGTGTGAAAAGTAGTGTTTTGTTGAATCCACTGTTGTAACAATTTATATGACTTTTTGACTGTGAATAAATGTTAAGGCATCCAGAAGTGAGCAAGTCATATTGTGTTGTTTCATGATTTTGGTAAGATAGATTGATCTTATTCATGTTTTTTGTGATTGTTTCTGCTTGTAAGTGCGATAATTTTGTAGGTTGCATGAATTACTGCTATAATGGGTAAGGATGGCATGTGTGCAACTGTGCATCCATTTTTATCAATATTGTGTAATTTTTAACTTCTAATGGGAACAAGATTATATGCAGGATATCTTGGTTGTAAAATTCAATCAGTATCTTGGTTGATGTATTCAAACTTTGAAATAAATTGGTTCTGTACTACTACCTAACTAAAATTGCTGTATGTTTTGCACTGTTGAGCACATTTTTAGTATGGTTTTGTTAGGGTATTTGGTCTAAAATATCTCATCTAAACAAAAAAAAATCTGATATTCAAGTTTGTTTGTCCTACGTATCAACTTGGTTACTTTTGCTAGAGGGCTTAATAAACATAATCATTACCAATCATATTTCCTTTTAAGAACAAATTACTGAATCATGCGGTGGCTATTTTTATAAAAATCTAACTTTTGCATTCAAGATAAAATTTTGGGGACATTAAACAAAAGCACAACATATATGCACATCGGGTAGTTGTATGATCATATCTTTCAGTAGTCTTCATTGAGTTCTTTTGCACATTTTACTACACTTTCTATATTTATTGATTTGTTAACCCACTTATGCCCATATACTTTCAGATAAAATGGTACACGAGCAAGAAAGAAGCTATTTCAACTTTTCCTTGTCTTGTAATTCTTTGTTATTTTTAAGGAAGTTTTGGCCTCATATTGTACACATTGGATTGTCAAATGAAAATGTCTTTGTTGTGGATTGATAGGGGTACTATATCTAGATACATTGCCCAAATTCACATATCTAATATCAAAGTAATAAGGATAGTAGTAAATTAGTATTGCATAAGTTGCACATGATTATGTGCTCCTTTGAATCTTTGGAACATTTACACAGCATTTGGTTCATGTGACAAGATTTAAATGATTTCTTCTTTTTATGAAAGTAGGCATGAGAGCATGAGTTTTGGGGAGTGGATTACTTGTAGTTTTGCATTGTTGTACATATTGATGTTCTTGGTTTGAATGAAGGTTGCTATCTTTGTTGCTCTTGCTTGAAATATTTCCATCCTAATTTATTACCAACTGATTGTGCTATTTCTTCAATAATCCATGGCTTGCCAGTTCTATATTTATATTTATATTTCTTCAATAATCCATGGCTTGACATGGGTGAAACAAAATTTATATTTATTGTAAATTTTAGAATCGTACTGATATCATATATCACTTTTTTTTGAGAATTCGTTGCAATGCACGGGCATTGTACTAGTTAAGATAAATAAGCCCTTGTGGTATGCCATAACCCACAGGCAACCAACTGGGTTAACGCTTTAGTACTCGGCATCGTCCTCACCAAATCCCGCAGCACAAAAGCAGCCAACCGAGGGACTTTCTTCCTCTTGCTCTGATATTTGTTCAACAAGCAGTTGTGAGTATAAAATTGTACTCTGCAAGACTTTAAAAAAACATTAATAATATATGTAAACTGAGACCAAGGTGCCTATCCTAACTAGTTTTTTTTTTGCATAAAATGAGCTTTCATTTGCAATAGAAGTAGTAATTTGGGAAGAGCGGTTTGTAGAAACAATTGACATTGATATAAATTAATCATAAATAGCCTAAGTACAAATTCAAGTCACTTACCGCTGCCACAATATTATACATCTGACAAATCTTTGCCAAAACTTTAACTAGCATGGACTACACCATCCATACCTTTTTGAAAAACAAAAGTTTAACTAGCATGATTTTACTAAGTGATGTCCATAACTAAGGATATGACTATTCAAATATATTTACACTCTGCAGAGCTTATACAACTTTACTCACAAGATATAGTCAACCGACCATGGTCATAACTCTCCATGCAATACTATGCGATTGAGAAACTATAACAAGGTCTTTACAATACATTATTCCAACCCAATTTTGCACACTAAGGTTTCATCGCTGAAGAGCTAACAACCTAGTCGGAAGTCCCTTCTTGCGCTGTGTGGGAATATTCCGTCTCACCGACATCCACATTCAACCAGATGGCAAAACTGAAATTGAAATATTACAAATTAGTCGGTCAGGTCCAACTCACATTAGACTTGTGGTAGTACAAAGATGCTTGTATCAACAGCACAAAAGTTCGGTCTTTAGTGACCTAGATGAGACAACTACAAATTGAGATCTCATGCAAACAACACCGATCTCAACATACCACTAGCTCAAGTGCAAATCATTTTTATTTTCACATTTTTAACCAACATATTAGAGGTAACCCCTCTATCCATAATTTGCTAAAACATTTTCTAAGGCAACCAAAATTGAGTTTTATCCATATGGCACATAAACCACTCTAAAATTCCACCAATAATCTAACAAAAGTGGATAATAATCCTAGGATGACAGCAACAAGGATATCAACTTTTCAAGGTGGAATCAGTGCAATAATCGGCAATAACTAAATACTAAGCATCAACGTATTCATTTAACCGAAATAAGCAAGCATAATAGTTTGAGCAAATAATATACATAATATTTGAAGTATGGGTTCAATATGATCCAAGGAGGGTGTTGGCCTTACTTTTGAACACTTGGGCTTATTCTGGGTCAACTTCATATGATTCCACCACATTGGTATCTAAATGAGAGAAGCCAAGAACACAAATAAATACCAAATAAATTCAAATAGAGGAAAAATTCATGATTTTTTTGTAGAATTAAATTTCATGAATTTAGAGAGATTTAGAGACAAAAATCACTTTAATCAGCGTTCGTATGAAGGATAACAAACTCTCGATAGTTTTGCTGAGAGGGAAAATGCCAGAAAATTAAGAGAGAAAAAATTGTAACATTAGGGCTTTGATTTTTTTAATTAAAATTTCAATTTCCTTTCTAAGGAAAATCTGATTTTCCAGCACTACAAGGATGACAGGCGAGGTTGGGTTCATGATGAACAATGTTCACAACCCAACCCCACCTGTCATCCTTGTAGTGCTGGAAATCTGATGACCGATTCCTGCCTCACCACGTGTCATCCATGGTAGGCTCATGCATTGTTCATCGTCTCAATCCGAACTCCTTTGCCGCCGTCCGAATTTGACTTGCCTCGGCGTTCATGGATGCCTAGGACTCTTGGCCGTCTCCGAGCCAGACTCTCAGCGTCCGTGCTTTAAAGTGGCACCGCCCCACCTCTCGGTTCCTTCGGGAGGTGAGGGAGGCCGACGCACCAAGAGATGATCCAAAAAGAGAAGACAATGACACTTCACTTATATCAGTAGGAAATACCACCAAGATGCTAGAATCAAGTTTTCAAACTTTAAATTGAATATTGGAGAAGACTATGATTTAGAAGCTCGATTGTGTCTAGTCTACAATTCTGAGTTGGTTTGAATTTTTAGCCAAGTTTCATATGTCATGGGCTGGTTTGTATCTATAATAAGACATATTAAGATTGTTTTGGGCTTTAGTATTCATTTTGGTTCAGTTTTGAGGAGATGGTGATGCTGAAGCTTCAAACGGGATAAAAACAAATACTTGGGTCGCAGAGGAAGTTGAGCTTTTGTTAAGAGAGTTGTGTGCTAATCTCATGGGCTAGCCACCACATGGGGCCCACCTCATGGGCGCCTAAACCAGATGACCAGCTAGCCACTTTTTATTGCTTTCGGTTTAAATTAGGAATTAGAATAGGATTTCAGTTGTTTCCTTACTTTGAGTCTGGCTAGACTATACGTTAATTTTGAGTTAAAGCAAATTTTTTGCTCTTTGGTTTATGCCATGTACTACCATGAAAGTTGAGAAGCCAACTAGTTAGCGTTCCACCAAATTACCGGTTGCCAGTGTTCTTGTTGTTCCTTGTGGACCAACAAAGTCGTCTTCCTTGGTGTGGTGAGAAGACGGAGATCCAGAGCGTATTGCTAGTTGAATTCCAGTATATGGGAGTCTGTAATTGGGATAAACAATCATGTGCTTCTGTTTATCAAAATCTACGGAATTTCAGGTTAGCCACATACTTACCATTCAAAAGAGATTCTTCGTCATGTAGATCGGGCCCCCTGTATCAAAATCAAGCTATCACTTTGATAGCATTTTCTATGCCTCACAAAGACAAGCTTAATTGATACATACATGAAGCTTGAGAATGCAAAAGTTAGCATATACACACAATCTATGAAATGTACTTCTCGCTTGTGTTTTTGTGGACGTAATCAGGATACCATAAACTACTATTCCTTTGAGGAAGAGACAATATATTTAGTGAAAAGTTTGGTTGTTGCGGCCATTTCGCTAGAGTGACATGGTAGAGGGACGCAGAGAGGCCCTGCCGTAGCATCGTCGGACTAATATAAATAGGGAGTTTGTTCGTTGTTCTCTCCACACATCACACGTTTCTATAGAAAATTGATGTTTATAGTACTGTTTTGGATCACGTTTGATGAGGCGGTAAATCGGGAGAGGGAAATCCAATGGGTATAGAGTACAGACCAACGGTCCAAAATTTGTTTGGTTTGAGAAAAAAAGCAGATTGTATAATGTACAGACAATTCCTCTATTAAAACTGAACTATGTTTGGATGATTGAAATTGTGATGGGATTAAGCTCAAATTTTAGATGATATCTAGAAAGCACTCGAGTGTTTTTTAGGGTTAGAAGTAATCAAATTTTTAGGGATCCAACACCCTAAATTGGAGCATTTATATTTTTTTAGAGGAGGATATAGAGGATCCGTTGGATCGAGATCCAACGCTCTAGATTCTTTTTTTTGGAGGGAAAGGGTACACCTAAAAATCTAAATGCTTTTAACCCAAAAACACTTAAATGCTTCTTAGCACTTTCCCAAATTTTAACTAAATTTGAATTGTGATGGGACTAAGCTTAAATTTTAACTAAATGCAAACACATCCAACTTAAAAGTAACTTACGATCGATCATGCATGTGCCCTCTTCTCATTGGATACTCCAATCTAATCTCTACGTGAATGCCGCGTGCGTACACGTTTAATTCGGGGGTCTTTAATTTCCTCCATCACCGTGCAGATTAAGTGAAGCCAATTACCATTACCGATCAATCAATCAACGAGTTAACCGATTGCCCCCGCCTTGAAACCGATTGCCCCCGCCTTGATCTCTCCCCGCGCCGGCCTCTCGATCCCTCGCATGGAGTCGCTGGTTTGGGTGTTGAACCGGCCAAGCCGAATCCTACGCTGCGGCGCTCCCATCCGGATCGCTCACAGCGAAAAGATCCAAACAAAGCGCTTCGCTTCGCTGCAGGACGCTGCTAGTTCGTTTGTTTGTTAGTTAGTTGCTCGGGACTTGCACCAATCCCTCCCTCGCGAACCGGTCCTTCTCATCCCTCTTCTCTCTCTCTCTCCCCCTCTCGGCGTCGTCGTCGTCGTTTATAAGGAGCAGCAAGCTCTTTCTTTTCCCTCCTGTTTCCTTTGTGCACTGCAGGTCGCGCACCTGAAGAGAGAGAGAGAGGGTTGGTTAGGACGCTCCATGTCCAAGGTTGCTGCGCGGCAATGGAGTTCCCAGAGTTAGCGAAGCTGGCCATCTCCAGGGTGCAGAAGGTGGAGCCAGAGAACGTCGGAAAGATCCTCGGCTGCATCCTGCTTCGGGAGCCCGACGAGGACGAGATGGTGCAGCTTGCCTACGGCACCGACGCCGCGCTGCTCGCCAAGATCGCCGAAGCAAAGGCCACGCTCGCCGCCATCTACGCGCCCTGCTCCGCGCAGCACCAGGCCGGGGCCGGCACCGGCGGCGGGTACCAGCAGCTCTGTTCCTACCCGGCCGTCCCATCTGGAGTCCGCCACTTCTCCCCCGCTGTCGCCGCCCTCAGCTTCCACGTCCAGTCCCAGCAGTACTGGCCGGACTCGCCGCCGGCGCCCGCGGCAGAGAAGGCGCAGCAGGAGTTCGCGCCGCACGTCGCGGAAAGACACTACGCGCTGCGCTGCCATCACGGCCTTGACGACCACTTTGACGCCGTGGGCGGGTACTACTACACCGCCACCACCGCCGAGGACGCATTCCACAATGGCGCCGGCGCCGGCGTACTGCCGCCGAGGGCGGCGGGCCGGCGGTCCAACGGGCTCTCCTCCAGACGTCCCTGCCATTACTTCCTCAAGGGAATCTGCAAGAACGGCCAGAACTGCCACTACTCGCACCACCAGGTCTACTCCGACGGGCACGCCGTCCACGGCGACGACCACCACCACGGCCCGACACCGGGCTCACTCGAGACGCTGGAGCTGGAGATCACGGAGCTGCTCAACTCGCGGCGCGGGCAGCCGGTGTCCATCGCCTCGCTGCCGACGCTCTACGGCGAGAAGTACGGCAAGGGCCTCCAGGCCGACGGCTACCTCACCGAGAGCCAGCGCCACGGCAAGGCCGGCTACAGCCTCACCAAGCTGCTCACCCGCCTCAACAAGATCAGGGTCATAGAAAGGTGAGATTCCCGACGTGATAAAAATTTTAGATTGTCGAGGCAAGTTTGCTTAATTGATCGATCTTGTTGGATTGCGCAATGCAAACAGGCCACACGGGCAGCACTCGGTGGTTCTCGCGGAGGACGCCGCCAGGTACACTGATTTCAGGAGCGACAGAGGAGGTGACATGGGCTCGATTCCGGCCAGCTCGCACCAGATATACCTCACGTTCCCCGCCGAGAGCACGTTCACCGAGGACGACGTCGCAAATTACTTTGGGTATTCATACACGATCTATCCTCTATTACTTGCAATGATGATCTTAAGATATTTCGCTCCTGAGTTATTGTTGCTCGGATGATCCGGCATTGCTTATGTGCTTGCATGGACTTGCGTTTGTCAGGCAGCACGGCCCGGTGCGCGACGTGAGGATCCCATGCCAGGAGAGGCGAATGTTCGGGTTCGTGAGCTTCCAGAACCCGGAGACGGTGAGCGCCATTCTGATGCGGCGCAACCCGCATTTCATCTGCGGATCGCGGGTCCTAGTGAAACCCTACCGAGAGAAATCCAAATGCATTGAGAGGTAACGCATCTTCACTTCGTCGTTGCACGATTCCGTTTGTATGCAATGGGTGTGGCCTGGGGACAAACAAAGAATCACAATTGCCACAGGACGTACGCCGACAAGATCAAGCCGATGATCCGATGCTATCCTCCACGCCTGTTTGAGGTTGATCCAGAGTTCTACCCAGGTAGCGATCCAAGGACCTGCACATCCCATTCCTCTCACTTGATTAGCATCGCTCAGATTTCGTCTCACGTCGATCTTGTACCGCCGGCAGAGTATGATGCTTCATGGCTGATGAGGAGGCAACTGGCGGAGAAGCGCGAGAGGCTGATCGAGCTCGAGAGGAGGCGCCTCGCTGGGCTCAGACTAGGATCGTTGCCGCAGCAGTTTGCCTACTTCGATCGTAGCATCGAGGACGCTAGTCCCCTCAATTCCCTCCCAGCAGGTCTGTGCAGTCATCTGTCATGTTGGAAATGTACTACTAGTTCCATCCATCCTTCCAAGTTTCAGTCTTTATCTGCCACGACGTTTCTCGTAATCAGATCCCAGAGAGCTAGACTTGATGGATCCCCTCGTCGCGCCCGACGCACTGGAGATCGTTCCAACAAGCCAAGCCCCTCCCACACAGGCAAGCAACAACTTTGATGACCAAGAGAGGTACTAACTATCAAGTACAGCCAAGTGTACGAGCCGATTCTTGCATTGCGACTTGCCATTGTGCTAGCTTGCTGTTGTTCATTGGGTTGCTACATTTCTAATTGCAGTGACCAGATTGAACTCCTCCCAGAGAGCCCGTTTGCGTCGTCGGCACCGGCTGGAAACAGCATATCCACGATCATATAAGAGGCAGGAAAAATAATAAAGAACTCTGGACCTTCGATTAGTAATTCAGATGTCCTTTAGGCGTTTGGTATCTTGTTCAGGTCCAAGGAGTGACAGCATCATACACACAGGAGACAGCAAAGCACAAGTTTTTGTTGTAGATAGAGAAATGGAGGAAATCTCTCTCGACTTAATTTGGTGACACAAGACACAGGGTGTTCTTTTTATACCTTAGAAGAGGAAAGAAATAACACCTAGCAGTGGTAGCATGCGAGGTGAGGACAGTTACAGAAAGGCCACAATGTTAAGTTGTGGGTCGTTTCATACGAGTGTGTAGTCTGACTATAAGGGATAGGGAAAAAAATGTGATATGCTAATTAACTGTCCTAGAATAAGAGAGAAGAATAGGTTATTAGTGTTCTGCCTTTATTCTGAAAGCGTATGAACCAAGGGAAAAATAAACAGGAACATTGGTAATGTGGTGTTTACTTTTACAAGGGTAAAAATAAGCAGGCATATATGGGTGATGTGTTCTTAATTTTACCTTGCTAATAATACTCCAATTGAAATGTTACCAGTTCAGCTCGCGCATTTGTACTTTATGTTAGTAATGAAGTAATTTCATTTCATGCTTCCTTTGATGTTTGTTTCTCGAATTGATGTTATCTTCTTTTGATTACAATGTTCTTTTCACAAAAGAAAGAAAGCTTTGAATGCATAAGAATCTTTAGGATGTCCAGTAGGCTTTTTGTTCTCATGCCACTTCCATGAATACACAAGCAAAGCCAAATGTTGTACGCATCTCCCTTCAGTGTTCAGATCATGTGCCTCAGCAGCAAGGACCACTGGGAAAAGGCAACTAGTGCCCTCTAAGATACTTCAGGCTGCAGTCATGGGACTCACCTGACCTTGGTCCAACCTTCAAGTGAATCATTCCTTTTCCTTGCCAAATCACCAGCCACCCAAAATGCTGCGAACACAAAGGGAGGACAAAATATCTCTCGGTACTTGATGTGACAAGGTGATGAACTGATCATAGCAAACAGTTCCTGTCCATCGTCCAAAGGCAATCATGATCCATCCTCTGCCAAATGAACATCTATGAATTGAGGTCCTTCTGGTGGAGGAAATCTTGGATGGATAGTGCTGTGGATCTTGTGGGGTCATGTTCTTGCTTTTGTGGCTCTTATCCCAGCTTGTGGGTTGCAGGTTGGATAAGATTGATGTGATGAACTCAAACAACCACACTGCAAAACATCCAATAAGGACCACACAGAAAAAATTGTTATTCCTTCTACGAGGTGCCACACGTCCTAGATGTGTCCCCTGAAATAAATTATAGCCAATAAGAACATTGGGAATTGGATGACATGTCATAATAGGATTGGCCACAAAAGATAATTGCAAAGGTTAAGTGTTATGATTTCATATCATGGGATGGTTGCTATTGATGATGGTTTAAAAGATATTTACAGCTACGTGAAATGGATTTAGGGCAAATGATATTCTCTTCGTTCATAGAACCGTAGTATTGCGGACATGTATATGGCTGGGTTCGATTTGGCGTGCTTGCTACAGTTTAAATGGTCTATTTTTTGAGGTAAGATCTACAAATCGATTGTAGTAGCACACTATAATAAGTTCAGTTGTACCAGCAAAAATCACATGCAACTGTCTTTCTCTTCGTAATCTTTCATAAACAGTTAGAATTTAAAGTCATAAATTAAAAAGACATAAATCACACATAGAAAGAACCCACATTATATATATCTCCTTCAGCTCACGTTGATCCCACGTGGACCCTGACTATGACAATCAGCCAAAGGAGAAGCACACGATGTGGATGACGCTTGGGGTGACCTAGTTCTTGTTTGCATTCAATGTGTTTGCAGCTACTCTGTCTAATATCAAGGGAGCCCTCCGCTCTGCTTTTTGTCGGCTTTTAAAATTGATGGCAGGAAACCACACAAGGACCGTTTTGGGCAAATGGACCGGTCCAACACAACACAAATCTATATAGGTACTAGTAAGGTGCCTGTGCGTTGCAACGGAAAATCAAATAATAGTATTGCATACTATCAAATATGATCTCAAACTGAATAATAAATATCAACTTTTTCTTACGTCATCATGTATCAAACAAAACATACATGCTCATATTCGTAAATAAATCCGGTTTGGGTTTTGGGTGATCTTTTGGAAGAAAAGCCTCATAAATTGAATTTGCATGAGTTTCCACCAACCTCAACCATGGAGTCAATGTCACTATCAGACCAATCATCCAAAGTCACAGATAAAACCTGATAAAGAACAGGTGGAAGAATGAACGTGAATTCGAAGGTGCGATTACATATTTGGTAGTCTAAGGAAAAAATAAAAGGAATCCATATAGGCATATCGGGAGAATTATTTGGGAAGAACTAAAAGTGACAGAAATTTCTTGATGTTAAAATAACCTTTGATATGTCTGGTCCAAGGGACCTGTGAACATCTCCACACTTTAAGCAAAGAAATACTCCGATAGTAGCAGACCTGAAATGCACAATGAATGAAGCTTATATAAATTTAAGATGGAAAGCATGTGAAATCAAAACAAGGGGTCTTTACTTGCTTCAGTGTACCGTTATTGTATTCAACAACATGGCTATGAAAAAAAATGTGTGTGTGTGTATTGCTGTATTTTCATATAATAAATCAAATTTATCTAAGGGTTCCTGCAAATAGGACAGCCAATCATACCAGACAATAATATGTATCAAATTTCAATCTTTTATTGACTGTTTTCTTTTGTTTGATACAAATCACTTGAATATGAATTGCTAGTTCAGTGCCCGTGCATTGCAACGAAAAACAAAGCTTATAGCAAATATCATGCATGTTTTGCATATTCATCCTAAACTACTCCTTTGGTATGCTCATTTGTCGATTGCTAGCAAATCCTAAACATTACGAACCCAACAATTATTTTACTTGAACATAATAAATCTCACATCATTTCTAAAGAAAACAAAGCATCATACTAAAAGAGCATACTAATTGTAGTGAAACAGCAGCGCATGGCCACTTGTTTGTTGGATCCTTGATTTGTTCTGATAGCCATGTAACCATTCAACCAAGCTGCTATAATTTGCAAGAGATATGGCCAAGAACTGCATTGTTTAACATTTAGAGGCACATCGGATGATTGTTTGGTATGTAACTAATGCATTTATTTAGATTTGTTCCTACATAAGCATAATTGCAATCGAAGATTGTGATGAGGGATCTTCGACCTTACATCCAAGAAGTGGCGATTGAACTGAACCTCCTTCCTTGTATTTTCCTTCTTTAGAAAATCAAACAATGCAATCGTAATTCGTAAAGAATCAAGAATTCGAAAAGGGCTATGTGTAGAACTCAGATCATAACTAAACTTATTGTTCTCTTGTAGCTTTCCAAAGTGCAAACCTAGGACAAGCGTGTTCGATGAATCGATTCTTGATGCAGTGCAATTGAACACAAATGGTTCCAGATCTTGAGATCACAAATTATTTAAGTAAAATATTAATAAGAATCAACCGTAAGTAATGCAAGATCTCTTTTCTAATGAAAGGTGGCAAGAATTTAAACAAGGCGCGATGCAATATCATTCTTAGGAACTTTATTATCAGTAAAGGATATTAATTTTCTACAATAGCGGAAGGAAAACCGATAAATTTAGAACAAATCAATTTATCCAACCAATTATACTCGCCGTAGATCTTCAAATTGCCTTATTAGCTATACTAACACACTGTCAAGTAATTAAGTGATCCCATCCTGTGATAGTTGACCACAAAAATAGTTGGTAGATATTTATAGTGAGGTGCCACCTCAGTGGCAAATTCAACCAAGTACGATGCAAACATGGCAAAGTTTACTACACTCCCTAAAAAAATATCCATAAATCAGCACATGAATGGACTGATTGAAATATGACAGAGTAACGCGATGGTGGAAAGGAAACATCCATATACCAACTAACTTGAGACGTCCTGACATCATAACCCAGGTAAACTGAGGTGTTCAAGGCAAACAAAACTCATAACGCTAAATGTAACCTTTACTGTAAACTTAGATGTGGCATCTCAAGATCCTAGATAGCCAATATATTGTTTAGGAATCACGGTTGAGCATGTTAGCTTACTCGATTTACATGTATATTCAAAGATTCCACATCAGAATCATAACAGTGACACCAAATGGCTTATGCTCAGAATTTCAAAGGTAAAAGTAACATAAAATGTGATGGCGTGAGAGGAGCACGCAAACAATATACACAGTTGATATATCGTAATAGTGAGATCGGCATAAAAATATACTCTCAAGTTAGTCATGATAAATACTTAAGAGCTTCAAATTGATGGGTGTATCTTGGAAGTAATCAAGTTACCTAGAATGATTCCATCAGCACCTCGGTAGTAAGAGCTAGTGATTGTCCTGAACCTTTCCTAGCCAGCTGCAAACAATGAAAAAAGAGGTGCTCAAACACTTGAAATCTTAGGAACACCACTACATGATATAGGCTGAACAAGGATACGATGTAAGTATTGGGTAGAAAGAGTCATTAGTCATTATAGGAGGAAACACCATGGTTTTTAGACTACTAATTTCTTTGTAGAACAAGGTGGTTGTGCCCACGGCAGGCAGCTTCCTGCAATAAGACAAGCTGCTTTTGTGGGGGCAAAAAATAACCCACACAATGACCATTATGGCATTATGCCTAGGGCAAGAAAAAAGGCTTTCGAAAGGACATGTGGACTTCTAAGTAATTTGTACACATGTTGTATTGAAACTCTGAAGGTACACAAAAGCAATTGCCCACAAAAAGGCAAAGGCAACAGCAATACAACATACAAAAAAAATGACAAAACCAATATTTGAACACCATTTTCATAAATAAAAGGAAAAAAGCCAAAACCTTACCGTGTCCCATATTGCCAGCTTCAGTTTCTTCCCACCAACAGTGAGAAATTTGATTTTAAAATCAATCCCTAGCAATCAGTGTGACAAGTAAACAATAAGAACAATACAACAAAAAGGCACCCTTATACAATGAACTAACATGAGGCCATAATGGAAGTGTTCCTATTTGAGAAGATGGGGTCAGGTTAGTGCTGCTACAATTGGAAACATATTATATGGGCTTTTTTAAGAAATAGTTTGACCTATAGAATTGAAAGAAATTTCGTTTAACTATGTGCACAATCGTTGATACATTTACTTCCATGAGCTCAGCGACACCTAGATTATCAAATATTACTATATTAGTCTCCCTATGAATCCCATATATTTTGTTCAAAAAGCGAATATGTTATATCTAAACCAATACATTCATCTGTGGACAAGTTTGGAGCTTTCCTCATGAATAACTTCTTTAACACCACAAAATTCACCCTAAAAAATACATTTAGAAACATAAGTGGCATCCATAACTTTATTCAGTTGATTGTATGCTTTAAAAGGCACCATAAGTTTTTAATACTCAATTTTGTTGTTACTGTCATCATAATCATTCCAAAATTTTCCATCCTTTAGATTGGATCAATTGGCTTCTGTAGTTTGATTAAATTAACATAAAAACACAACAAAGTGATCAATTTTACGATGGTATTTTGATGTGAAACTTGGTAATCTGCTCAATCTGGCTTATTAGTTAACACATAAAACAACTCAACAAGAGACTATCATTGTCACTAAATCTATGAGGAAATGTAACATCTACGACTTGTATTGACAGGACACAAACCGTATTGAAACAGTAGAGAATGCATCAAAGCCATCTTTCACCTTAAGCAAAGGATTACCATTTTGATAAGTTTGCAAAGCATAAGGGAAGATTTTTGTCTACCCACCATCAAGTAATAAACAACACATTCTACTCTATTCCAGGTGACACGTAATGTCCGCCCCATTAACAATTTTGATCCGTAAAAATATCAAGCATGCTTTTGAACTAATCACCATCGATGATTCATGCTTAGGATGACCACAAGACGTAATCCATCTCGAGGAGCATTCAGATCGGCAGTTCAATTCGGTTTAGTTTTCAAGTAGCCCGGGAGTTTTAGTGCTATTTGTTGTATATATATTATGTTTTAATTCTGAGAGAGATAGGGACAGCTCTTGTGTCTTTGGTTCTTTCTGCGATCCGTAGTAGCGCCAGAACAAGATGGTGGAATCTCTTGCATCTCTAAACTTTTTCTTACTTGTTTTCACTATTTGTAGCCTCTAACAAAGGAGAGCATAAACATGCTTGGTTCACGGTTCCACACCGTGTTGCGGTACAAGGGGAAGATTAAGACATCAGTATTCTTGGTGAATCAAACAACGAAGAAACCGACGAGCTCGCAAGGCGTGCAAAAGCATACCGACCAAGGAAAGGTAGGCAAAAGCATACCGACTGAAGGCATGGAGGTCGTCGCCACTAACGCGCCGCAGTGTCGTCCATGTTGGTGGGTGCAGCCCCAATGATCGGACATCGTAGTCGGGAGGATTGCTGCTTCTTGGAGACGGAGGAGGAGAAGCGGAAGGGCCAGATGGCGCAGATGAGGAAGTGGACGGTGTGTCTTGGCGCGGCAGCCGCAGTCATCGTCTTCTCCCCACGCTATGGTGACCTTGGGGATGATGGCTGTGTGGCCAACGATATTAGGGGAGGCGATCGACGTGGCGGTCGAGATCGGAGATCCCATTTGGGAACCGACGATTTTTGGCCTCAACCTACAAAAAAGTAACTTAAAGAAAAGGAAAAAAAGGTTGGATTGATACAACGGCGAAGAAGGTGAGATACTTGAGGAAGGAGATGTCGAAGCCAAGGCTGCTGCCGAGGACGAACGCATGGTTGGCAAGCTTTCGCGCTGCCACCCCGAGCTCCCGCAGGTCCGACTCGATCAACGCCTGCGCTGCCTCCGACACACCGCCCGGAGGAGGCGGCGGCGTGGGGTAGGGAGGAGGGGAGGAGGCGGACGGAGAGGGGGAGGCGGCGGCGCGGGGGGTTGGGGGAGGCGGCGGTGCGAGGAGGGGAGGATGCGCGCGGGGTGGGGAGTAGGAGGCGGCGGTGCGAGGGACGGAGAGGGGGAGGAGGCGGCGCGGGGTTGGGGCGCGGCAGCGCGAGGGGGAGGATGCGGCGGCGAGGGGTGGAGTAGGAGGCGGAGGTGCGGGGGACGGAGGGGGGAGGAGGCGGCGGGGGAAGAGCGAGGGGAGGCGATCGGGGTGGGGAGGAGGAGCGCGCGCGTGGGGAGGCGGTGCGGGCTGCGAGATAGAGGGAGGGGAAGGCGACGCGCGGGGTGGGAGGGAGGGGTTACGAGAAGACGGCTCGAATTTTATCTGGTAATTAGATCCAATGGCTAAGAGAAGAAGAGTGATGATGGGTCAACCACCAACTCCTTCTTTTATAATAGTAAAGATAACCTATTTAGATATGAGTCCGTTTGATCTGTTACTTAAACGAATTATATCGTGCTGGCCCATATGCGAAGGCACCGACCCAAGTAAGGCCTCATAGGCTCATGGGCCGTGTCGGGCTGGTGTTGGCTCATTTAGCCTATTTGGCATGAAATTTAATAAAAATATAAAAAATCCTAGAAAATATATAAAATGCAAAGATTACTATATATATATATATATATATATATATATATATATATATATATATATAGAGGACCGATACCAACAATAAGAGGAGACAAATGATTGCAAAAGCCTTTTTTTTATTTCCTAACTATTCTAAATTTTCACTTGAGTGACTATGAAAGTCACCAAGATTAGAATACACTTCCTACACAAAGCCTATTCAGATCTACAATCAAAATGGTGCAAAACCTGAGAGTTGGCACCCTGGCCAGTCTAGCAGTCGATGGCTCGCTGGCATGACCGGAGGCTGATCTGACAGTTGGTGACATGCCGGTCTGATCTCAGGTGAAAATCTTCTTAGGACAAAAACTAAATTTAAGAATCTTGACCAAATGAAGTCCGATTGCTATCAAATTTGGTATGGATCTTACCAAGGATGTCAGGAATCATATCAAATCAAGAAACACAAGATTCTTGGACTTGATCCCTTATAATTTGGAAGAATTGCTTTTAGGTCACAAGAAACATACCAAACCCTAAAAACCAAATTACTTCTTACTCATGAGGAGCTAAATCATGAGATTTTCATGATCATCTCTCACATGTCCTAGTAAGGTAATCTAGTCACAAGTTTGGGCTAAAAAGATCAAGATCACATATCACAATCTACGTCAAGTCAAGTCAAGAACTGGACAAGATCTTGATTTTTGTTATAGAGTGATCTAGATGGGCATAGATTGATATCAATAATCTACTAGTACCTCTTACTCATCATAGATCACAACAAGATCAAGAGAAGCACAATAAGAACTAAATCACCAAAGGCAAGAATAACAACTCATGCAAAGAGAGACAAGAGCATAAGGATTGTAAGAACTTGATCTATTGTATGAAGAGGGATGACTCTTATAGTTTGCTGGTTTACAAATAACTGTCTACAAGTTCCACTCTTACTCACACCATGAGGATAAGAAATACTAGCCTAAACCTAAAAAATCTCCTTGCTTCCTTACTAACCCCAGCTAACCTCCTTTTCCTCTAAATAGGCTAACTAGCCCCATTAGTGTGTCTAGACCTGCTATGGATTGGGGAAACCCATCAACCCTAGTAACACCAGGCTTACACTCACTCACACGTTTTTCAAAGTGCTTACAAGATCGACCTGCTAACACGTTGGGGATTAATCCATACAACACACACGACCCTAGCCTAACCATAAACAACTTCCCTTGCATATCTAGGCATTGCAGTTTTGGAGTAGGTTTCAAGTCTAGTTTTGGACATTTTTTTTAAAATGCCCCCAACGAAGCTTTCGAGCACCTTCCCTTGACTTTGTCTTCATCTTATTGTGCAAGCCACCATGCACGCCACGTATATCTTGATCAATGGCTTCTCTTCCATTGGCAAGTCTCTCCCATCCAGGCTCCCACCAGATAATACCTCATTTGAACCGAAGAAGCCAATTTAATCCAACCTGTTGCTCGAACCTTCCTTCAACTACATCCCTTGGCTTTGCCATGTGCCATGGTTGAGCCCAACCATCCCACACAATATCTTGACTGCTTGGACCTCGATCCACTCTAATCTAGTGCTAGTCACCCGTTGTTGACCATAGTTGTCCCTAAGGGTCCCTGCACATCCAGAGATCAAGAAACCATTTTCAGGCACAAGTTATTCACATCTTGACTTACAATAACATAAACATGCAATATGCAACTCAATGTAACCAAGCAGTAGTTCCAAGATCAATCCATGATCAAATCTCCCACAGTTTTCAATTTTTAGAACCTAACTGTCTTAGCTGGTTTGACTGCACACCCATGCTAGTCATACCCCTCCGATAATACCGCCAACCAATGGTCGGTACTATTGCTCCTAACCCATTTCCCGGTGATAGGGAGTGGTATGACCGATTGCTAAGGCCAGTATTACCACCCCAGAAGTACTGCCATGCAAGAGCTAGTCATACCGTTCCTCCGATAGTACTGTGGTATCTCATCGATACTACTAGACCTATCAAACCCAAAAATGCTTGGATACAACCTTTATTGGAAAATAGCTACCGTCATCTAACCACTAGTCGTATGGTATTTGCGGTTGTACTGCAGCCACCATGCCGGTACTATCGCCCATTAGTACTGTGGGCATCTGGCTGGTACTATCACCCCATACCTGACAGCAACATGAATTTTAGGAAATTGCAAGCCCTATGCAAAACCTTAGATTTAACACAACTTAGTTGCTAATTGTTTATCATAGATTGACTTAGACCTACCCACATGGTCTTTGAATCTCCCCCTTAATGAACACATTAGCAAATACTACAAAAATATAAATGAGTTGACTTTTGTAAATGGAGAAAAGTTTTGCAAAGAAAAGCTCTCTTTGGTCTTTAATTGAGTTCAAGACATGAATGTGACCTAGAGAGCACTGAAATGGATTGAGGGCAAAGGAAAGAATAAGTTTTCATCAAAACCACTCAAATCCAAGGAAATCTGGAAAATTCTCACTCTAGGTCCAAAAGAAAGAACAAGTATTTTATATGACCTTGATCATGGTGAAAAGGCACAAAAGAGGTTCAGATTTGCATCTAGAGGGCTGTCACGACCCAGATTGGGTAATCCAAATCTTCTATGTATTCTGAGCTAATCCTTGGATCAGTAGCTAGCTCACACAATATAACCTTGGCAAATATCACATCTATACATATGTAACAGTAGAAGTTCTTAATATTACACACGCAAATGTAAATAGAACTTATGGGTAGTTTTTACATAACAAGCCGACTTGCCAAGTGGAATTGTTCATAGCAAAGCAGCGAAAAGTAAACCAAAACACTACTATAGAGAAGGTCTTCACAGATGGTTCATAACCCTCATTAGAGATGGTTTCCAAACCATCTGATTTATTGTGTTTATGATAACAGGTGGTTATCATAGACGGCTCTCAAACCATCTATGATAAGTCACAACATAGATGATTTTTCAAAATAATCATCTGTGATATATTAGATATCATAGATAGTTCTTAAACATGACCATCTATAATAACTGACATATCACAAATGGCTAATACAAAAAACCATCTGTGGTGGTCTGCATATCATAGACGGTTTCATGATAACTCTTTGAATAACTAAAATATTTTCTATTTTTTGGATAGCCGCAGAAAATACTAGCCGTACCCTCTAAAAATAAGCAATCAGATTAAAGATAATTGTAGATCTTATAGCACACAACAATCATTACACAGACCTCACAAATGGATTACAACTGAATGAAGTATAATTGAATGAATTACAATTGAATCAATTATTTGAACATCTATTAATTCTTGTCACCGGGGTTGAACTCTCCCTTCAGGTGAATGACTTCCACCATCAAAAAGGTGGAGAGCTGTTCTCAAACTTCGAAGTGTTCATTAAGATCGAATGTACTTGAGACGATTCTCATGCCCTGTCACTAGGAGTGAAGTCATATATAATAATAATAATAATTGCTAGATTGACAAATCTCTAGATCACTGGTCTTAGTGCCTATTATTTCTTGTGTATGGCGGCAAATGTAGAATGCTCACATATGTTGCCTTGTAGCTATTGGTGGCACTGTAAAAATAGAATTATATACATAGGTATAGTCAGTTCTAGAAGCTTTATTACGAAGTGTGATATAGGATTGTTGTGTTATAGCAGATACCAAAAATCACATCATGTCTTGCAGTGTGGCGCTAGATTCCTTGTGTCTTGCTCTCTTGGAAATGTAAGCGCTGAATGACCTATGTAATTCTAAAAAGTTGGCCTCGCCATTCCATATGAAGGAAATACTGCAATAGAGTTTTGTATGGAAAAAATGACTTTACCTATCATTTGTTTGTTGCACATGGGTAAAGGCATGGTTTTTCTGGAGTAGGGAATCAAGGTATATTACCTTGCTCCATTTTGGTATAGTCACAATCAGAATCCAGTGCCACTTACTCATGTTGTTACCATAGTCATTAAACCTAAGTTCTCGTCGTGTATAAAGAACAAATGAAACTTGTATAGCAACTATGAATCACTTACCCCAGTTGTAGGGTACTAAAATGTAGTCCTTGTTGCTCTGAGCAAGCAATCCTATCGTTATATAATTTTTGACATAGGATGCGTCTTCATTGATGCATTGCTTAGAGATAAGTATGGGTTGAGGAAACCCATCGGTTCTTGTGATCACCAGGCTTGTTGAATCATGTATCTATATATAAGTAATGAGTTATGATATTTATCAGTATTACATAAATGTACAACTTGGTTATACACACTTATAGTGTCCAATATCATGGAAGTGAGGCGTCAAGGTTGAATAATTGGAATAAGTCATCAAAGCCCATGACGAAGTAGCTCGAGTTGTGGAGGAAATACACATCCATGTATTTGACGGTGAATCCAGTAGGCTGGTTTGTCCTCTACTCGTTAGACCTCTACATGTACCAGGCATGCAATCTTCCGCAACCCATTCCAAGGCCTGGTAATTGCGTCTTGGGGACCAACAACATTTCGAGGGAGTACATCTAGGGCTTGAGAGCCGTCTTAATCTTCTTCAATTTGGCCTTAGCGCCTCGCTTGTGATATATCTTCCCGGGAGATGACTCAGCACACTTTTCTTATTTCTTTGGCATTGTGTCCACAGGAGCCGATACAGTGGGCTTCTGAAGTGGAGGCTGAGATGGAGTCATAGAGGGTTCTGATGGACATGTATAGTCATGTGGAGATCGCAGCACAGAAGGGTCCAGGACGATATCCCTCTTAGGGAATTGGATGAATGTGTGGACGACATCCCCCAGTGTCATGATCTCATCGTTTGGGGGATTCTCTAGCGGGACAACCCTGAAAATGTCATGTACCATGTTGACCTAGACCTTTGTAAAACTGGTCCCTAGCTAGGCACTGTGCACTAGTGTCCTTGATAGGCATGGAAACGCCATTCCTCGCCTAGTCTTAATGGGAGTGGAGCTAACAAGCCTAACTCTAAGGTTGCACGGTGTGGGCTTCTACATAATAATACACGATTAGCTAAGATGTCCAACAGGTCTATATATGTAGCATTTTAGAGATGTACATTATCTGGATGTCGTTGATAGGTAAGTGAATATCGCTATGTTCAGAAAGTGGCATGGACTGGTTCCCAAAACAATACGGGTGGCTTGTGATTAGTTGAGGACTTAATTCAGTTGTTCCCTCAATGATGCTATCTTTCCTTGAAGTTATGCAACTATCTCTCCTTGAAGTTCTGCATGAATATCCTGTTTCAACCATTTCTCATGCTTGGCTTTGGATCTCTTCCTACTCTATACGCCTCGGAGTTGTCTGGGAATTTCTGCCTCCAAGGTACGTAAACCCCAAGGCTTCACGTGTGACCCAGATACTTCTTGTTTCCTAGGGCCATGGATAGTATATTCCTCTCCCTAATTGCTTCAAAGGAACCTTGAGAAGATTCGATAGTCAATGTTTGCTGTAAGAGGCAATCATGTTAGTTTAGACCCTATGAAGTTATGGACATATTAACACCTAGGTAGTTTAACATATTTTATCAGGTGTTGGGACACTTCCTTGTTTGCGGGGTTTTTAAAAGAGGCGATGCTCGAAGATGTGGTTGCTGACCTCACTCTTAACCAGTTTCAAGTGCGCCCGTTTGTGATCCCAGCAAATGGCAGAGAGACCTCCGATCGGATTGTGACCTTGTCCTTCCTCCTCCATTGCGGGATTTTACCTACATACCTAGCTGTTTCAAGTCTGTGAGGGTGAGTATTTTATGCCTGGAGAGCCTTGTGCACTGCACTTTGCTGTTGAAATTTGGTCATCGTCTTCATCCGCACAAAGGTGTCCCATGTATCCGATGACATGAAAGGATTTGTGATGGACGTTCGATCCTTGTTCACGTACTACGTGGCAAGCATGCTCTTGAAGGTTTTTCATACTTTTCCCATCACAAGGAAAGCCTGCTATTGTATGAATCCTTGGACTTCTTCTGGGATCTTGAATAGCCTTGAAATTTCCACACACAGCTACACTTGCTGTACTTTTGTCAGAGACTTCTAGCTTGATGTGGTGATGGGGATCCGTTCCCTTCCAACTATCCCATAGGTAGTCTGGAAATGTTGCCACTGCTTTCTTTGGAAGCAGAGGGACCCCACTAGAAAGACCTCCATGATGGTCATTCGGCCCTCAGGTCTTTTCAATATTCCTCTCCACGCTTAGTGACCCTGGTCTTCAGAGCGTTAGATGCATTCAGCGATGTCGATGACAGCGGCGATGACTGTGCAGATGTCATCTCTCTTATAAAAAAAATTACAATGAGCTATGAGAATAAACAATACTTTATGTTCCTCTTGTAGTTATTGAGAAATACCAACATAAGCAACCTGACTACTTTCCAGAAGAATTTGTGGGCAATTGATTCTCTTTTTCTCATCTAGGCATATATTATTGCTATAAGATCTTATTGGAAGGTTGTTTTAAAATAACTACTACTCCGACTCATAGTGATTTAAGGTTGCACCCCTAATGAACTGCTCATTGCTTGCACTAGTATTTTCATAACTTCAGCCTTTGCGATGGTACTAGACAGTCGACAAGGACTGGGATGGTATTTTGTTAAACAACACTCTTTGGAAGGATATGTGTTGACCTAATCTTCCCTTAAAGCATTTATCTTTCCATTGATTTCATAAGAATCAGTTTAAATTGTGTACCCTTACTAATGAGACAGGGTGTCAGTTGCTGAATCACTTTTTGGTGCCAATTATAACTAGTCTAGTAGATACACGATTAATTTGAACAATTAAAATCAAGCTCCACAAATTTAACAGTGCAAACCCTTTTTTTACTAGACTAATGAGATAATTTCCAGGGTTTTTAGGTTATCCGTTGGAATTTCTACCTCTCAGAGAAAATGATGTGCCTTAATTTAGTCTGAATGGCTATTTAAATTGGTATGATTAAGATTTGCAAAGCTACAGGTAGTTTGTCAAAACTATTGCAAAACTACACATTTAAATTTTCATTTCAGTGTAAAGTATCTAGGCCCCAATAGTTTTCAAGTTTTGTTGTTCAATGAACACCGGATTATCTGGACTAATACGATATCAATATTGTTCATTGTATGAAAATTTGAATTGAAATAATATAAATGTAGGTTAAGGATGTTTTTTTTGATGTATTTACTAGTTAGACTGTATTGTTAGTTTAGGTCTTATTTTTCTTTTAGCAGTACTATTAAAAGGGGTTCCTTCCATTGGTCCACAACCTAGACCCAAATCCTAGGACATAGACAAACTACTTAAGGCTAACTCACATGTGCATAGACAAACTGCTATCTCACATACCGATGGGGAGTAATACTAGTAGAGGAAATCGGTGAAGATGTCATTATGGTTGGGGAAGAAGAGGCCAAGGACGCAGACGGTGAAGATGTCATTGTGGTTGGGGAAGAGGAGGCCAAGGCCACTGAGGTCTGAGAAGACAAAGACATGGGGAGATGTGGCTGAAGCAGATTTGCGCGAGGAGGCAGCCGGACCGAGAGACGGTGCTGGATCTACGCGAGTGAGGAGTAAGGGAGCAAACCCTAGCGGGGCTCTAATTATAGAAGGACGCCTGTGATATTAATATCACAAACGGTTCCATAATAGAACCATCTATGATGTGCTATTACATCATAAGTGGTTATATTATGGAACCGCCTGTGATGTGGTAGCATATCACAAACGGTTCTATTATGGAATCATCTATGATACATATATCACAGACGGTTTGTGCTACTAAACCACTTATGATAATTCCTTCAATAGCTAAAACATATCCTTTTTTTGGCTAGTTTTAGGAAGTGCTACCTATGCCATCTGAAAACAAGCAAGTAGATACAACATAGATGGAATTATTTCGTAATTACTGAATCAATTATAATAGAATAATTTCTTAATTACATGCTGAGTTTCTTAATTACATTGGAATAATTTCTAGATAGGAGTTCGCCATGTGGGATCATTCCGCTTGGCTATTTTCTTTTTTAAAAACCCTTCATGATGATCAAGACACATATAGCTAGCTTTATCACTTGGTTGTTCCTTGAGCCTGATGCCATATCTAAAAGGAGGTAACTCATCAAATTGATTGTACTTTTTCTTCATCTATGATATTCTCAACTTCGACAATCCCTCTTGTTCCATGAAGAACTACGTAGCACTTCTTATTTGTCGGATCGGTTACATAAAAAACTTGAACAACTTGCCTCATGATTATGAGTGCTTCATCTTTGTGTCCCTCATTTTTGAGGTCCACAATAGTGACGACATATTTATCAACCTTTACACCTTGTGGGAGTTGAACCTAATGGCACTGAAATAGAGGGATCTTGAAAAAAATACGTAGTCAAGCTCCCAAATCTCCTCTACATGTCCGTAGTAGGAGCTTGGACCAGCGGTACTAAATTGCTCATGAATTGCATCTATGTGGGCATTTGAGTTCTAGACTATGCTATTTCTATCCTGATCTGTTGTATAAAATGTGTACCCATTTATGTCGTATTCTTGCCATGTCACAATTGTAAATTTTAGCCTTTTTCCCAACCATTGCGGTGTATCACTTGATGAGTGAATCACACATTCAACCATATGTTGAATCGACGGTTGTGCTGTCTCGTGATTCAAACCTCTGATCGGCTTGGTTTCTCTTAGCGTACTATGTCCTTGTGTGCGTCAATATACAGGGACACTTCAGTCATGTGTTACAAGACTGTGAAATGGGCATGAGCGTACGTATCCAAATTAGAAGTTATTATTTTCCTTCCGATGGTCCTAATATCCTCTAGCCTCCCCTTATGACAAGATAGAGGTAAACCTGTCAGTTTGACTTGAGCCATATAATCAATGTAAAACTTAATGACCTCTTCAGTTGTATAACCTTTGATAATGGTGCCCTTTGGCCGAGATCGATTCCATATATAGGACTTGAGAATTCTCATTTACCTCTTAAACAGATACATATAACGTAGAAACATGAGACCACATATCTTTATCTCTTTCATAAGGTGGACAATGATGTGGAACATGATATTTAAAAATAGCAGAGGAAAATACATTTCAAGATGATATAGAGTCGTCACCACTTCGGATTGCAGAGCATCTAGTCCATTAGGATCGATGACCTTATAAGCAATTATATTAAAGAAATAATACAGCCTCTTGATTGTCACTCGAACTTTTTTTCATTAGCATATGATAGTCATGAGACTTCATGCCAATTATTTTAAATCTTCTATGGAAATATGTTTCTTCATGCTGGCAGAGTGACTAGATGAAACTTTCACACCATGGAAGTATTAGCACAATTCAGCTCTCTCAGCCTTAGACAGAGCATAGCAAGATGGAGGAAGGTACATACGGCATTTATTGGTCTCTGTCAGTGCTAACTCGGTCCTGATATTCATAGCGATCAAGTCACATTGTGCGTTGACACCATTCTTTGTTTTGTTATGAATATTCAGTAAGAGACCAAGTAAACTACCACATACATTGTTCTCTACGTGCATGACGTAGATTCAATTGCGAACTTCTAAGTGCTCTCAATAAGACACGTTCAAAAATATTGATCTCTTCTTCCACATGTTCTTCTCACTGGTTTTCAACTTACGTCTCTTTTCAAGCACACCATCGATATCCTTAACTATATCGTAGACTTCTTTTCTCTTTTTTTCGTCAAATTATTTTTTCATCTTGTGGTATGGGTGATACATTGGAAGAAATCTACAGTAATGCATGCACATAGTTTTATGTAAGTTGTTCAACCACACACTCTCGGTATAATCTAAGCAGTACTGACATGTTTTGGCTCCTTTTGTACTCAACCCCAGTAGGTTACCAAGGGTAGGAAAATCATTAATAGTGCAGAACAACACGACGTATAGTGAAGTTCTCTCGTTTGTTTGCATCCCATACCTGTACCCCTTCATTTTACAGTTTCACAAGATCATCCAGCAGTGGTGCTAGGTACATATCAAGATCATTCTAAGGTTGCTTCGGTCTTTTGATAAGTAGTGGCATCAAAATGTACTTCCGCTTCATACGCAGTCAAGGAGGAAGGTTGCACATATATACATTCATGGGTCAGGTGCTATATCAGTGCTCATGTTACCGAAAGGATTAATTTAATATGTACTCAATCCAAACCTTATATTCCTCAGTTCTACACCAAAGTCTACAAACATCCTATCGGTTCCGCAATATCCCTTAAAATTTCAACTTCAAAGTCTAAATGTGCTATGTTTATGTGCATAGAAACTTTTATGTTTTTCCTTTCCCTTTTGAAATTTCATTTGTTAGAATTTTCTCATTTTTATAATAGTAAGTTTAGATTTAAAATGAATTTGAAATTTTATATAGGTGTCATAAATTGATAAGTACATCTAAAATGTTTTACAAAATTTCCATGTTAATTTGGTTCTAACACATGAAGCGTTTCTATGTTCTCACAGGTGTACTACATGTTATTTAGAGAACAAATTCTTCCATCCATATCAAATTTCCCTTTGATAACTCTACCGTGTTGCGTGTGTGTAGTGGTGTGTCAACATGTATGCGTCTACCTTGAAATCCCAAAAAATAATTAAAAGTAAAACCATATTCTTTTTGGGAGTTTAGACTTCTAGTAACTACTAGTAGGTGCCTATGCGTTGCAACGGATCTCAAATATGCAATGACACGAGTGCTAGATTATGTCAATGTTGAACCAAAACATGTTAGGACAAGATGATATAACATGAAAATTTGGAAACATGTAATGTTGCTCCTGACCTTTGTTTATCAACATACCATTACCGCTCTTCACTTTAGTCCTATCAAAAGTAGGAAAAAGATATCTCTACTCCTACTAAATCCTTTTTTTTTTGGCATCATACGCACCATAGATAGTTAACATCCAGAAATTTATTAGCTTACAGAAAGATCTTCGATTGATAATTTTGCTCAAATTTATGCAAAGATCACTCAGTGATACCACATACATACGTTAGTAACACAATCACACAAGCCATTTACCTCATAAAAATAGGTCTACATTTTATTGATAGAAAAGAGAACTCACAAGGTTACAACCGGTTACAATTGAAAAAAGAACGAAAATTGAACATATTGTCTATGTCAGAAGCGGCAGTAACTGGGTCGTATTTCATAAAATAATAGTTGTTCATAGCACCTTAATAAATAAATATTTCACCGAATAATATTTAGAAAATAACTCAGATTAGGTAGCCATACAAAACTCTCATTTTCCTTAGAACAGGAAGAGATTTTGCAAAAAATTCAGAAAAGGCAATAATCTACCTTTTTTAATTAAGGCATCATGTACAAATGGAAGGGTGCGGTACAAAGAAATTTTGTTGGGATCAGGGTTTATTGATAGACCTTATCAATTGTTGATTTCGCACAGGTGAATCCCTCTATGCTTATCAATTGTTGATTTCGCACAGGTGAATCCCTCTATGTCACCTCCTAAATAGATTATATAGTAATGCATATTAAGAAACAATAGCAAAAAAAATCATTTCTCTTGAACAGATGTATTAAGAAGTAGTAAATCAATGAAAGCTAGAAAGATTATGCATGATGAGGATTCATGACAGAACACTAGTTACATTTTTTTGTTGGATCAATAATTCAGTTTTAGGGAAACAGATTTTCTCGGTGCTAGTAGAGAAAGAATTGAGAAACTCAGATTCAGTTAATTAAACATACAAACATCACAATATTGAAATATGTGTCACCTCATTCATGTAGTCTGCTGAACCGAGTCTTGCTCCACCATGCAATGAAAACATTAGGTTTTGCTCCTCCAGTTCATTGAAGCCACTCAACCAGAGAGAACATGGATGCCGTCTGCAAGATTTGTCCTAGAAGTTAAGCTACATTACCATGCAATATCTAGCACTATACAGATACTTATGGGGCCAAAAAGGTCAAATTTTGCACAAACAATACTTCAAAATAAAAGATACTATGAAATCTATCTTGCTGCACTTCCTCTTTTAGACAAGGTTTGCTCACCCATTAACGTCGAGAGATATAGATGATTAAGAACAATTTATAACATGACAAACACAAATTTGTTTATCTCTAATTAGACATTCTGGTTTACATGATATTTTGCAGCCATCATCCACAACATAGATGTGCACGATGATTGTGTTCCTGGAAGCAAAAAATAATGTAGACTCTGATATTGAGTTGTGTCCAACTCACATCAAAAAAGGTGTAAAAGGAACTCAGTAAGCATGGTTAGGCCTAGAATAGAATATCTTACAAAGCACAAATTCACTATCAGAACAACTTGAGTATAGCAGGCATTATAGATTCACCGAGATAAATCTCTGTTCTTAACAGTTTTTAGAATGTCTAAGCTTAAAAAACTGTAGCTTCTGATGTGCAGTTAATTAAGTCACAACATAACAACTTATTATTCCATCCATATGTACATTTACAAGGCATCAATTAGAACAAATTTCGTAGAGCATAGAGAATGTAACATCCCAAATTTGCGAGATTATTTTATTTGCGAATTAATGAAAATATTCTCTCGATCTTTGGTGTATTTCAAAATTTCGTCTATTTAAGTTCTTGATTTGGAATTTTAGGCGGCAGAAATTTAAATTAAGGAAAATAAATTTTCTAAAAATCAAGAACCAAGTCTCCAAATCAAATCTGAATTATCAAAACCCTTGGCAATCCTAAATCTAAATTCTGAAAAGTAAAGACTTTAAATCAAGATTTAATATTTAAGTTAATCATTAAAGTTTCTCAGTTACTAAAACTAATCAAGGAAATTTGAATTGTGAAATACTCAAAATTCGGAAAAGCTTCTTTGAGCCTCAGCCCTTTCTTCTTTCGGCCCGCTTGGCCCATTCGGCTGACCCCTTATCCCCTTGCCTCCTCCCCACCTTTTCCTGTGCCAGCGCCGCCGCCAGGCCTCCCATTTCCCCTCTTCCTTCTCCGCCAGGCTCTCTCACCGGCCGCATCGCCTCCAGCCCGACACCCCCTACTCCTCCACCCCTCCTCCCCTCGCGCTGGTTCAGCAACCTTCGGCCCGCCCCGCTCGGCTCCAGGCCAACCCGGCTTCGGCCCCGCGCCTCCTCCCTTCTCCCTTCTCGGCGCTCGGCCCAGTCCGCGCAAACCAGCTACGCCGCCCCCGGTTTCGCTCCGACGCCGTACCCCGAGCACTAGCCTATCGCCTCCTACCTCATCTTCAATCAGCAGTCGCGTTCACGCCACCCTGCGCATCACCTCGCCGCAACCTACTACTGAGCTAGCTGCGCCCCGGCTTCATTACTCCCCGTCGCATCGCCAAGTTGGTGCCATCAACCTAGTCGCTGGCCTCACCTGCATCCGCTGCCCAGCGTTACTTCGCAGTAACTCCGCTTGGCACCATCACCTCCGTCGGTCTGCGTCACATCGGAGCTCTGGCCTAGCGCCCTCCTCTACCCACCTTCAAGAATGAGCGCAAGCCCTCAATGCAGCACTGGCCTACACTTGCGCTCTCCGACCCTCGGCGCTAGCTTTCCCCTCCGATTTCAATGCAGCAGCAGAGTGACACAATCCATCGCGCCAGCCTCTTTCTGCTCTCGCCGTCTGTGCGCAGGTTCAATGCCACTGTCCCAGTAATTGCTTCGCCTGCGCTCGTGTTCAATGAGCCCCAGTGACTACCTCCACTTCATCGCCTATAAAAGGAGCCAAGGTACTCAGCTCCTCTCGGTGCCCATCCCTTTCTTCTTCCCCAGCCGAAGCACTTCTTTCCCCTTCTGATTACTTCGCCGTTGCCACTGAAATCCGAGCCAATTATCGACGCCCAAAGCTTCATCTGGGAGTCCCAAGGCTGCTCCAACTGGGAATTGAATCTTCCGTCGGCTCCAGCTCGCTGCCCACGGCAGCCCCTCTGCGCCGCCCATGGCTTCCGCCGACAGCCCTCCTCAGCACCTTTCCGGCCAAGCCGCCATCAAGGGTGAGTTTCTGGCAGTCTCCTCCTGCTCACAACCGCCTTCCTCCCTATTCCCGTCCCCTCTTGCTCACCGGTGCTTCGTTTGTGCCATCACTGCCGCCTGGGACCATCGTCAGCTCACCCCGCTCCGGCCCATGTTTCCGCCTCCCCTGGCTCCCTCAACGTCCCAGGGTCTCCATCTTGCCGGCCATTGTCGCCTCTTCGGCCGTTCTCCATTAGCAGCGCCGGCAACACCGCCCAGAAGAGTGCCGCGCCCCTCCCTGCCTTCTTCGGCTGAGCCCCCTCCTCCCAGAAGTCCCTGCCTTGCCCTCTTTCTTTGAATGACAGGTGGGCCCCACTGAAATGTGTTTGCAGATATAGTTATTACTTGTATAATTGCCCAACATTGCTATCTGGTGAATATTTGTTTTGCAAATCCCAGTGAACAAGCTTGAAAATGGTATTAGGATTAAAATGCAATTTGCAGGATTAAACAAAATTATGTGCAAAAATCAAATAAAACTTTATGTAAGAATCTATTAATCTCTCATGACTAATTTTCAAATAATTAGTCTAATCTTGTTAATCATCAATGCTAAAGTTTAATGAGAAATAACAATTGAATAATTATTCAAACCAAACCCTAAAACATATCGGGACTTTGATTCATTTATTGCATAACTTTCTCCCTGGATTCACTCCACTAACGCAAATGAAGTCTATTTAAACCGTGACTCGTAAAATAGCAATTTCATTCATCAGCAAGGTCATTAAGAAACCTATTATCTCTCTATTATTAAGATAATGCCAGGATCTAAAATCTCCTGAACATTTCTTGTATCTCAAGCATTTATCTGCTATCACAAACTCAGCTTAAAATTTAACTATATTCTGCACATAAAATGCCAACAGCAAATTATTCCTTTCTAAAACCAAACTCTTTTCTTGATTACTACTTAAGCAAATTGGTAAATCAAATCTTTGATAAAATACAAAGATTCAAACCTCTTTCGGCTTAAAAGACTCTTAAAATAAAGAAACATTGCTCTCTACCCCAAATAAATTGTTAATTTTATTCATGCATCCGCAAAGTCAAACCTTGCAAGAGAAAAAGGCATAAAATTAATTCTTGAGCAAGTAGCACCCTTGACTAAATATATTGACGAAACATAACTTTACATCCCAATTAATCTAATTATCTTCACATCCCAATTAATCTAATTATCTTCCAATATTTAAGATTATGTACAATCTTATCTTATTAAATTATAACTCATGTTTCTCGTAAATCGCCATCATCAATCCTCTTTAACCAATTTGGGAATGTCTAACGTGCTCCTAAATCTTAATTGGATAAATAAACCAAAACTCAAAACTATATTTAAACTGGAAGGAATACTTAAAACGTAAGTATCTGGCAAATCACTCTCCCAGGCAATCTTTCTAAAGATACATAAGTCCTGTTTAACTCTTGGAACTTCCTTGATAAATATAAAATAATATGAAAGAAGTTATAAAGAAAAAGGTCAAGCCCTATATCTTGAACCCAGCAGAAAAATCCTGCGGGTAATCCTGTGATCAACATCTTGTTTCTTAAAATTTTCTCTCACGGTAAAGCTATTCAATCAACTCCTTCCTATCAAATAAATCCATGCCAATCTCTCCCTCTCTACTCTCAATTTATAAGCAACATAAAGTGAGTTTAATTATTTAAACCAGACCTTTGCCACTGTTTGGATATTTTTGGTTTTCCCTTTGTTGCCGCGTATTAGAAACTACAGTCTGAAGACGACAAGACCAAGCGGATTCGGGCTACAGTGAATGTTCAAGATTTTAATACGACTGACTGGTTAAGCAAGCTTTGAATTAAAACACGGCTGCGGTAAAAAAATCAAGGCAAGTCATCACTTTGATCATATTGATCCCATGTTTTACAAAAGTTATGTTCCTTTAAATTATCAAAATCTGCATGCTTACTTTGTTATGCAACCTTATGTCAAATGTAAGGTAGATATTACCCCTGTTATGATACTAGTATTATTATGACATCCTTTACCATCTGATTCAACAAATCCTTGTCGCCCTAAGATATTAATGCTATGGTCACTAGCTAAGTTATGTCTACTGCCGAATGAGTCTAAAGTTAGGGCATTCAATTGTCTGGCTCATCATTACTTCAAATATGTGAAATTATTTTGAGCAGTCATTGGACGTATATGACTGATATATTGGTACCACTTATATTCTCAAAATCTCAAAACTTGCTTTACCTGTCTGGGCGGTTTGTAAGAGTGGCTGGTGCAGATGTAGCACAAAGTATAGGGTTGTGGAAAGCACCGTCCGGACAAATTAAGGACTTAATCCTGTGTTGACCTCTCCATGTAAAACAGTACAACCACAAGCTGGCAAAGTGTAGGCATGACTGAATAATTTGTATTCGCCAGTAAAGGGATGTACTTCGGGGGAAAGCATGATTTTCCTCGCTGGACGCAAAGCGTTCTGGAGGTGGTAGTGTCGCTAGATAGAGGCGGGCGCAAGAGGGGGTCTAGCTGGCGCCTAAATGGCCTTCCTGTAGACGGAAACCTTAGCGAGTGCATTATTTTACTAGATGCATTGTAAAGGTCATGTGATTATCCGGTTGATCTGCATGTCTAAGGAAACATGTGGAATATAACAATTGGGTTATCTCTTGTGGGTAAAGTTGTGCAACTCTGCAGAGTCTAAACTATTCGAATAGTCGTGCTTACGGTCAAGAGCGGACATGGGAACATCCTCGAGTTAGTTCTATTTCAAAAACCTCTTGTGGGCGGGACAAAAATTTATCAAAGAGAGGTACTTTGTCTTTAACTTTTTCCTAGACTGACGTAATCCAGTGGCTATAAAAAATTCTAGCATTGGTGGAGGTAACCGTACACTGTAAAAGGTGAATGTAGCCTACGCTATTATTACTATTGCACACTCTCTTTACAACTTGCATTTTGGTTAAAATTACTAAGTCACATGAACTTTGTTTATGATAATTGGAAATGCTGCTTTAGCAAATAAAATAACCTCAAGCCTCCATTCACAGCCTTGCATGTAATAGTTATTAGTGTTGCATTCTGTGTGGTGGCTTGTTGAGTACAATTTGTGCTTACTGTTGCTTATTACCCTTCAGTCAGTCAAGAACAATAGAAGGTCCTGCAATGCTTCAATAGGGTCGACAGAGCTGGTATTCAAGAAGGCCATGGACATAGGTCGCGAAATCCCAGTTGGCTGCCTGTGGGTAAGTCCTGAGGGTCCCACTTGTGTGAAGATTTCATTCTTGCATTCTTCGCGCCCAATCGGCCCATGTAAGTTATTCCTGTATTAATTATGCTTCCGCTTAATATGTTGTTGATATCCAGTGATGTATCTGTGAGCACTAGCTACTGATCCAGGGAATAGTGCAGAAATCACAGAGGAATTTGGATTGATAAAATCGGTTCCGACGGAGCTGGTATTAGAGCATATCAACTGTAGGTCGTGACCTTAGTTAGCATGGCCGTTAGCTTCATAATTAGCATTACTTTCTCTAAAAACCCTAATTGCGAAAATGTAGCACTACTGCTTATTCTCACCCTTCTTAGAACATCTCTCCTCATCCAAAATCTTGATCTCTCCTTGTCTAAATCTTGTTTTGACCAAGATTTTAATTCTGGGAGCTCTCTTACCCCTAAATTCAAAACTTTAAGATTTCAGGATGTTTCCTGAGAGGTCCTTCAAGAAGCCTCACCTTGGATCCTTAAGTGCAAGTGAAGGTTGGTGGATTCAAAGCCATTGTTTGGAAAAGACAAAGGATAAAGTATTGGTTGGATTAAGTCGATTGCTAGAAAAGAGCTTCGAAGAAAGAGATGATTAGACCAACTTAATGCTTGGATTGGCTATGGATTGGATTATCCAAAGCATTGCGGAAAAGAAATGGCATATGTCATAACCTCTGAGATAATTGTAAATTTTGGTGGATTTATGTGGATTTTAAAGAGGTGATGATATAAATTCTTGGTGGAAAATAGATAGACAAATTTAAGTGATTGGATTGGATAGACCTTCGCCAAGTTAAATAAGTGGATTGAATCAGGTTCATTTGGATTTCTAGCCAATATATGGACCAATTTTGATGGATTTATATCAATTCTTATCAGGTCCGAATGAAAGAAAATGGTCGGATTTAAGTAATTGGAGTGATTACGGAAGTCAGCTAAATTCTTGGAGTTGAGCCACAGATAAATTGAATTGGATAAATAAGCAAGCTGATTAAGCTTCCTGAAGAAAAAGGAAGTATAAAGAATTTCGGAGGCATACATAAATATTGGAATACAAGGATAAAGCTAAATATCCAAAGGGCTATTGGAGTTAGAAAAAGATAGCACAAATTTTGGATTATAAGTTGCCCAACGCCCTTGTTTTCAGTGGATAATGAGGATTTGAAAAGCATAAGTATTGGAATAATAGGATAATATCAAAAGGGTGTTTGGAATTTGAGAGAATAATGCTCACTTTGGATTATGAGATATCTGACACCCTTATTTTGGATGGATAATAACTTGATTTAAAATACTCGGATCTGCTAAAAGAATGGATCAATCCAACTACTTGAAGTGGATGAAAATATGGACTCATTCATGGATTGGATTAACTAAGGAGGTTGACCAAGTTAATTCCAGAAAAGACAATTTTGGAAGATTGGATTAATTTATACATGAAGAGATAAATGTATATAGCTGAATACCACAAGGATTATTGGAGATAAAGAAGATAGCACTAACTTTGGATTATGAGTTGATCAGTACCCTTCTTTCGGGTGGATAAAAATTTAAATTGAATACTCGGATTTATGAAGGATGTGGATCAATTCAATCAAGTGAAGTGGATAATTGGTGGATTTATTCATGGATTGAATTGACTAATTAGATAAACTGAATTGATCCCAGAGAAAAGTTTTGGATGGTGAGAATCGGATTACCTAGTAAGTCGATCATAATCGTGCAAGAAGCTTGAATTGGTTGCATAAGTAAACCAGTTGGATTCCATCAATAAAAAAAGATATAATTATGGATATCATTTTGCAACCTTAGCAGGCAAGAAGAATTTTTGATGGATAATACATGAGGGGATAATGGAATATAGCTGATTACTGAAGGAATTGCTGGAATTATTTAGGTAATTGAGAAGAATGATTAATAACCTGCGGATTTTAGATTTTTTGATAATCTTGTTATCGGTGGATAAATAATACCAAGGCAGTAACTTGGAAAGAAAATTTTGCATGATAAGATTTGAATACCTAAGGAATCAAATTGTGCATCAATAATGGGAAAGCTTAGATTATTAAGGACCCATGAAACAATTGATGGATTGATGCAGTATCATTAAGAAATATGAAGCTGGATGGAATGACCAATAGCAAAATTTTAAGGTTTGATGTAACTTGGAATTACAAGAGCAAAGTGATCATAAATTAATGGAGTTGAGCGGATTGATCACTAGCAAAATTTGGAATTGTAGCCTTTGGTGAAAACTTGGATTCATAAGAGCTAGTTGATCATGAATTAATAAGGTTGGAAGTTCATAAGGATAAATAACTTGGATTGATTATTGAAACCTTGGATAATGCACTTATATAATTGGTGGAGCAGATAAATAATAATCCCGGCTGATTGAGGATTTTTAACGGCAGAAAGAGATAGTCTGGATCTAACCAAGGAAAAATGGGATATATAAGGCCTTGGATTCTAAACCTAGGCTGAAATACCTTGATTCATGAAGCGATATAAAGGATGATGAAGTACCCTTGCAAAGGGATTTTCTTCCCCAGTCCCGATAAGGTTTAGTGTTGAAAACCCTGCGCTCTCTTTTGTGTGCCGCCCCGTGTAGACGTTGCTTCTTTTTAAGTTCTTATTTGGCCCTGTGCATTGCCTCCTTGCTCTCGGGCATTGTATTTTGTAGTCACAGGAAAAGCTTGTTTAAAACTTTGGTTATTCTGTGTGGCTGGTGTGTTGCCCCAACTCTCTGGGTGCACCCTCCTTTATTAGAGTAGAATCTCTTATTTGTGCGAATCCCTTCGTACCTCAGGCTGTTTCCCTCTCACCTTATTGCTAAAACCTCGTCAGGCCTTCTAGCAAGAAATGGCTGGTAATCAAGTCAAGGCAATCAAGGCCCGGAAGCTCAAAGCCAATAGTACCTTAGTAAGGGACAATGATCCAGAAGAATTGACCTGCAAAGGGATCAAGACTCAGTTCCCACTTCATGATGGACATGCTCCTCAACTCAACCTCAAGCAAGTGATGACGAAGAGCAAGATAGCTACCACTGCCCAAAGGAAGAGAAAGAGACAAGTAATTGGCGCTTGCCAAGGATATACCTCTGCACCCAAGCTAAAATCAAAGGAAAGTCATCATGATGGGAATCTTTGCAACTCAATGCCTGGCAAACCTCAAAAGGACATCAGCTGCTTTAATTGTGGAAATATCGGACATTATGCCAACAAATGCCCTCAAAGGAAGTCAAACAGGACAATTAAGTGTTCTCATCTTTGCGGAATAAAAGACCCAGCAAATGAGTACTCCCAACCGAAAGTGGCGAAGCAGATAAAGGATGTCACTATTACCAACCCCGACATCAGCACGGGAGAACTATTCAGCATCAAGTATTCCCTCAAAAAGAACGGCAAAAATATCCAATGTTGTCATTGTAGCTTCATAGGACACTATGCAAACAGATGTCCCCAAAGACAAAAAAAGCACGCAAGCCGTGGAAACCATTACCACTCACCTTGGCCCCAGCACCATGGAATGTTTTAACCCCAAGGATAACACCCAAGGACAAACTGTGCTTGCCCCAAAGCTGATTTTGGATCCCGAAGTTCTGCCAACTACAGATTGCTGTGAATGCGGCAAGAAAGGATAGAGCGCCCAATCATGTCCTCCCTTACGACAGGATAAAAGAGGATCATGTTTTACTTGTGGACAACAAGGACATTATTGCTACAATTGCCCAAACCCCTATTGTCCCCACTGCAAGGAACACCATCCATCAGGGGATTGCCTCAAGTACTTAGTGGCATGCACATGGTGTGGAGAAAAAGGACACCAGGACGACCAATGCACCGTTAGTTGCCCCAACTGTGACAAGGATCACCAAATTGGAGAATGTCCAATGAACAAAGTCACATGTTTTCTTTGTGAAGGACAAGATCACTACCCCAAGGATTGCTCTATGAGTATATTACTGACCAAAGCCACTGAAATACAAAGGATGAGCTTGTAAGTTGCCATCAAACTTGCCATGACAGGATCAGATAAGAAAAACTAGTATCAAGGACCTCATTTTAAGGGGGGTAGCTAAGGATAACACAAGAATAATGAAGTGCCATAGATTATTGTAACATCCGAAAATTTTATTCCTTTATTAAAGTGTTTTCTGGAATTTATTGAAGTTTCCTGGATTTTATTCCAAGCCCTGAATTGAGAAAATTAAAAATTTTATTTTATAAAGGCCAAAGTGAATTTATTGCATTTCATGAAAGTCAAAATAAATGTATTTCATTTTCCTAAAGTCAAATCTGTAATTACTTTAATTTTCATGAAATTATAAAGACTTAAAACCATCCCTTTAAAGTCAATTTGTGTTTTTGTAAAAATAAATTATAAAAATGGGTTGAAAATATTTTTATTAAGTCTAAAATAGTCCCAGAAGGTTCTCTGAATTTTTTTGGAATTTTCAAAGTTTATTTGGTATTTTTCTGAGTATTTTAAAGCCTTCAAACCATTTCTGAAAAAGAAAAAGAAAATAAAAATCCAAAACCCTCCCTCGGGCTGCCAAGTGTTAAGCATCGAGCGATCCCCGCCGCGAGAGCCAACCTTAGCCGTCCGATCCCTTTTTAATTCCCGCCCCGCCTTCCTTCCCTCCCTGGCCGACAAGTGTCACGCATCGACCGGCCACCACCTCGCCTGATTCAATCTCAGCCAACTGTGGTCACTTACCGCTTCGCAGCTCCTCTCTCCCATTCGCCCGACACATGGCATGATCCGCACCGTCCCCTGTTGCCGATTTCAATCTCAGCCGTTCCCTGTCACTAAAAGCACTTGATCGGTTCGGATCTAACCTTCGTTGCCGGATTGAATCTCGATCGTTCCCTTTCACTTAATGGTTCGTCCCAGATCCGGTGGCCCCAATCACCCTCCCTTGCCACCTGTCACAGATCTGACCATTGCCTCTCCCATTTCCTTTCGTTTTCTCTCGCTGACCGGTGGGCCCCCACCTGTTAGATCCGTCTTCCCCGCCCCCTTTCCTTCTTCCCCGCGCGATCTCCGCCGCCGCCATTAAACAGAAAATCGAAGCTTTAAAAGCTTCGGTTTCTTAGCCAATTACTCTCCCGCACCACTGCAAATTCAAATTGCCACCTCCCCACATCCGTGTAAGGCATGATTAACCCCAATTACGCCCTGTGCGCCGTCGCATTAAGCTCCCGGCCGTTTTCAAAACCGGCGAGTTGTACGCGGCCGTTACCACCTCTCCCCGCCTACAAAAAGCACACCCCGAGGACCCTCTAACCACACCGCCTTCCCCTCGCTGCTCAATTCGAGCGATCAAGCCCCGAGAACCTCCATGTGCTCGTTTCCCTCTCCGCGGCTTCGACGACTCCGGTGAGCAATCGCCGCCACCTCAAGCCTCCCCGAGCCTTGCCGACGCCTCTCTGACGTTCCTCGTGCCCCGGCGATCCCTGATGACCTATTCCCCGAAGCGTTGCACCACCGGACCTCCTCCGCCGCCGTGAACCCTCCTCCGATCGCCGCCCCTTCCCGCCGTTCATACTCTCTGGCCATCCTCGGGATCCGCGTCAGGTACCGATGCACTCCCCGTGCTCTCCTCTATCTTTTGCACCCCTCGGCCAGCGCCGCCGCCTGCTGGAACACCGGTGACCCTCGGTTCCCGTGCCGCCTCCACCAGCCGGCATGGCACGTCAGCTCGACGAGCCGAGCTGGCAGCTGACGTGGCCGCCACCCGGAAGCCACCTCGTCCTCGGCCAGCCACGCCAGCGCCACCTCACGCGCTCGTCAGGCCCGCGTGCCACCTGTCACCTCAGTTTCGTGGATTCAGTCCACCATGAACCCGGGCCCACCTGTCAGCCTCTTTTAATTCCAGGGCTGACGTCACGATGTCACAATAAATCCGATTTTTCAGTATAAAAATAAATCGGCTGAAATTAAATTCCTAAGCTGACGTCATAATCTGTTATTTCCTTTAGAGAGATAATTCATGCTGACGTCATAAATGTTTTTCAGTTTAAAAATAATTCCAGAAATTGGGTATTTTCTTTTTAATTGTATTAAAACTTTGGAAAGCTATAACTTTTTCATTTTAACTCCAAATTGACCCGTTCAAATTTATAAATTTTTATAAAATCTTGATCTATCCATTTCTGGCATCATTTTGAAATTTTGAATTTATTTGAATTTTGTTTTTGAATTTCTTTTGAATTGGCTCTTTATGTTAGATTTAGACGATTCCGAAGAGTTCGACTTCGACGATTCTCAGCAAGACCTCGAGCAAGGCAAGTTACACCTTTGACCATGTTGACCCTATTATTTCAAATTTATTTATATTATTTTACTGTACTTTATTGAAACGTAATTGAAATTTGATTTAAAATTAGTTACACCCATGATCCTTGATTACAGCCCAATTTGAATCTCGAACTCATACACCTTGTCACCCTAGCTGAAAACTAGTTAGTACTATATAGTATTGACTAGAAATTTTATAGAAATGCTTAGCCTGGCTTAGTATAATTTAGGTGGGATCAATTCTTTCACATAAAATGACAAACTTTGGAAATGAGTTCTTGACTTCGGTGAGTCAAGGATAGTTTATGAAATGGTTTAAAAATAAAAATAGAAACTTATGATTTGGACTTAGGCTAATGGTTAGGTGGTGGGTGCCGGCATGCCTCGTGTTTGGTGACACCTGGTTGATTGTCGTGCATTTGGGTATGTGGTTGAGCCTAAATCAACTTAAATACCGTTTCTGTGAATCATTTTACGAAGTCACTTCGTACTACCACAAGTCCGGTATGGGACGAATCTGGCTAAGTAATTTGTGAAGTTCCAAATATAATTTCGCTATAGGCTGAATGTGAGCGTGGCGTAGGCCGCGAGAAGTCTCACATGGCACCAGAGGGGGCTCCAACTCGTGGATTCGAGTTGTGGTGAAACTTTAGTGGTGGATCATCAGAACAACCTTGTCATGAACTCTCCGCCGCACACCTAAGGCAGTGTGTTTATCGCGTGGCTCAAGTGAAAGGGAATGTCTTGTGGGTAAGTTGTACACCTCTGCAGAGTAAAACCTATCCTGGATAGCCGTGTTCACGGTCATGAACATGCTGAGTAGAGTCTTCACAGATTAGACTTGATTTTTATAAAACTTGGTTTTCGGATAAATAACAATGGTTTTTGGTAATGGTCTGGGTGGATTCCCGTGGTTAGGTTAGTGTAGGTCGGAGCCTACACTAACAGTATTACTTGTTTCAAATATTGTTTCGTATATGGTATTCAAATTCCGCTTTCATACTTACATAGTTATGTTTAAAATTCAAGTATTGCTTTTCGCACAAGTAACTTGCTAAGCCTTCCTTTGTCAATCCTTATGCATGCATGAATTCTGTTAAATTCCTGGTGTAACTTGCGTAAGCACTTAATGTGCTTACCTTGGGAGTACTTTATGTACTCACCTTGCTAAAATCTGTTGCCAGACTTCTACGGCGACTACGATGGTGAGGACTACTTCAGCGAGTAGGATGCGTCTTACAGTCATTCGCCTGTGGGAGGCTGGATGGGCTGATCTGCTACCTTTATTGTTTTTCGCTGCTTTTATTTTCAGTTGGCCTTGTGCCATTTTATTGTAAGACTTGGCCTTAAGGCCGTACCTTCGTTTAATAATATTCTGTGGTGATTTTGCTTGATATACATTACTGTTGACCCTGTGTGCACTAGCTTTTCCAGGGATAGTGCGATTTACACAGAGAGACTTGGAGTTGTTGTTCTGGGTCCCGACAGAAATGGTATCAGAGCAATAATGACCCTAAGACGTGACCTTAGCTAGAGACCAACCTTAAGGATATATCTTGATAATAAATACCTCTTTTAAAAATCATTTCTTCCTTTGCTCAGTCTCTTACCAAAATTGTTTACTAACTCCCTCTCCTCTTCAAAATTTTAGATGGAGCAACCTACCCGTGTCTCCCACGGAACCCTTGCCGGACTCTTCGCTGACGACCTTTACAACCTCATGTGGGAGCTGAACTTTCGTCCTTATCCTCTCTACCAAGGGTACTTAGGCCTGTACGGAGATGAGGAGCGCTGGAGGGTGGAAGCGAAGATGTTCAATGATTTTGCAGCCAACGCGGCCATTCACATCTTCGACGCCCCCCTACCTCGAGCTACTTTCTTCGACGGTGTACAAGATGCAGCCCGGGAGGCCATTCGCCAATTAAGAAACATCTACGCCTGGGACCTGCAGCGCACAGACTTCCACTACTTCCCCATGAAGACTCCTCTTGGTGCTGCCAGCGACTTCTCATCCACGGAATATGAGAGCAACCCCCGTCTCATACGACAGGTGGAATTCACTAAGTCTATGGATCACATGTACCAGACCACTTTAGACGAACTGCACACCGCAACTCAGAAGCTCCGTGCAGTAGAAGAAGAACTGGCCGACTTTCGCGCCGAGGACGAAGACTCCAGTACCTCCAGGCCACCCCCGAAGAAGTTCAAGCATAGCGCTAGTGTGTAGGGAACCTTGGGTCTTAGCTTTAATAGCGCTATCTGCGAACTGTAATTCTTTGTTAACAGCCACAAGACTATTATAATAAAGGAAGTTTTATTTGACTCTTATTTGTGGTTTTCCTTACTTTTGTGTGTTCTGTTTGTGGGATTATTACAAGAAAACATCTCCTTTAGTTATCTCTCTCCTCTAAATCTGGAAGCTTCGGCAGATGGTGAACACGAGGAGGAACCGCAGCGACAATGTCAACCCCGGAGCTCAGGGAAGCCAGTCCCCAAATCATATCTGAATTCTCAAAACCCTTGGCAATCCTAAATCTAAATTCTGAAAATTAAAGACTTTAAATCAAGATTTAATATTTAAGTTAATCATTAAAGTTTCTCAGTTACTAAAACTAATCAAGGAAATTTGAATTGTGAAATACTCAAAATTCAGAACAGCTTCTTTGAGCCTCAGCCCTTTCTTCTTTCGGCTCGCTTGGCCCATTCGGCTGACCCCTTATCCCCTTGCCTCCTCCCCACCTTTTCCTGTGCCAGCGCCGCCGCCAGGCCTCCCATTTCCCCTCTTCCTTCTCCGCCAGGCTCTCTCACCGGCCCCATCGCCTCCAGCCTGGCACCCCCTACTCCTCCACCCCTCCTCCCCTCGCGCTGGTTCAGCAACCTTCGGCCCACCCCGCTTAGCTCCAGGCCAACCCAGCTTCGGCCCCGCGCCTCCTCCCTTCTCCCTCCTCGGCGCCCGGCCCAGTCCCCACAAACCAGCTACGTCGCCCCCGGTTTCGCTTCGACGTCGTACCCCGAGCACCCCCTACCTCATCTTCAATCGGCAGTCGCGTTCACACCACCCTACGCATCACCTCGCCGCAACCTACTGCCGAGCTAGCTACGCCCCGGCTTCATTACTCCCCGTCGCATCGCCAAGCTGGTGCCATCAGCCTAGTCGTTGGCCTTGCCTGCATCCGCTGCCCAGCGTTACTCCGCAGTAACTCCGCCTGGCACCATCACCTCCGTCGGTCTGCGTCACATCGGAGCTCTGGCTTAGCGCCCTCCTCGACCCACCTTCAACATCGAGCGCAAGCCCTCAATGCAGCACTGGCCTACGCCTGCGCTCTCCGACCCTCGGCGCTAGCTTTCCCCTCCGAATTCAATGCAGCAGCAGAGTGACACAATCCATCGCGCCAGCCTCTTTCTCCTCTCGCCGTCTGTGCGTAGGTTCAATGCCACTGTCCCGGCAATTGCTTCGCCTGCGCTCGTGTTCAACGAGCCCCGGCGACTACCTCCACTTCATTGCCTATAAAAGGAGCCAAGGTACTCAGCTCCTCTCGGTGCCCATCCCTTTCTTCTTCCCCAGCCGAAGCACTTCTTTCCCCTTCTGATTACTTCGCCGTTACCACTGAAATCCAAGCCGATTGTCGACGCCCAAAGCTTCATCTGGGAGTCCCAAGGCTGCTCCAACTGGCAATTGAATCTTCCGTCGACTCCAGCTCGCCGCCCACGGCAGCCCCTCTGCGCCGCCCGTGGCTTTCGCCGACAGCCCTCCTCAGCACCTTTCCAGCCAAGCCGCCATCAAGGCTGAGTTTCTGGCAGTCTCCTCCTGCTCACAACCGCCTTCCTCCCTGTTCCCGTCCCCTCTTGCTCACTGGTGCTTCGTTTGTGCCGTCACTGCCGCCTGGGACCATCGTCAGCTCACCCCGCTCTGGCCCAAGTTTCCGCCTCCCCTGGCTCCCTCAACGTCCCAGGGTCTCCATCTTGCCGGCCATTGTCGCCTCTTCGGCCGTTCTCCATTAGCAGCGCCGGCAACACCACCCAAAAGTGTGCCGCGCCCCTCCCTGCCTTCTTCGGCCGAGCCCCCTCCTCCCAGAAGTCCCTGCCTTGCCCTATTTCTTTGAATGACAGGTGAGCCCCACTGAAATGTGTTTGCAGATATAGTTATGACTTGTATAATTGCCCAATATTTCTATCTGGTGACAATTTGTTTTGCAAATCCCAGTGAACAAGTCTGAAAATGGTATTAGGATTAAAATGCAATTTGCAGGATTAAACAAAATGATGTGCGAAAATCAAATAAAACTTTATGAAAGAATCTATTAATCTCTCATGACTAATTTTCAAATAATTAGTCTAATCTTGTTAATCATCAATGCTAAAGTTTAATGAGCAATAACAATTGAATAATTATTCAAACTAAACCCTAAAACATATCGGGACTTTGATTCATTAGCAAGGTCATGAAGAAACCTATTATCTCTCTATTATTAAGATAATGCCAAGATCTAAAATCTCCTGAACATTTCTTGTATCTCGAGCATTTATCTGCTATCACAAACTCAGCTCAAAAATTTAACTATATTCTGCACATAAAATGCCAACAGCAAATTATTCCTTTCTAAAACCAAACTCTTTTCTTGATTACTACTTAAGCAAACTGGTAAATCAAATCTTTGATATAATACAAAGATTCAAACCTCTTTCGGCTTAAAAGACTCTTAAAATAAAGAAACATTGCTCTCTACCCCAAATAAATTGTTAATTTTTTCATGCATCCGCAAAGTCCAAACCTTGCAAGAGAAAAAGGCATAAAATGAATTCTTGAGCAAGTAGCACCCTTGACTAGATATATTGCCGAAACATAACTTTGCATCCCAATTAATCTAATTATCTTCCAGTATTTAAGATTATGTACAATCTTATCTTATTAAATTATAACTCATGTTTCCCGTAAATCGCCATCATCAATCCTCTTTAACCAATTTGGGAATGTCTAACGTGCTCCTAAATCTTAATTGGATAAATAAACCAAAACTCAAAACTATAATTAAACTGGAAGGAATACTTAAAACGTAAGTATCTGGCAAATAACTCTCCTAGGCAATCTTTCTAAAGATTCCTAAGTCCTGTTTAACTCTTGGAACTTCCTTGATAAATATAAAATAATATGAAAGAAGTTATAAAGAAAAAGGTGAAGCCCTATATCTTGAACCCAGCAGAAAAATCCTGCGGGTAATCCTGTGATCAACATCTTGTTTCTTAAAATTTTTCCTCACGGTAAAGCTATTCAGTCAACTCATTCCTATCAAATAAATCCATTCCAATCGCTCCCTCTCTACTCTCAATTTATAAGCAACATAAAGCGAGTTTAATTAATTTAAACCAGACTTTTGCTGCTGTTTGGATTTATTTGGTTTTCCCTTTGTTGCCGCGTATTAGAAACTACAGTCTGAAGACGACAAGACTAAGCAGATTTGGGCTACAGTGAATGTTCAAGATTTTAATACGACTGACTGGTTAAGCAAGCTTTGAATTAAAACACGGCTGCGGTAAAAAAATCAAGGCAAGTCATCACTTTGATCATATTGATCCCATGTTTTACAAAAGTTATGTTCCTTTAAATTATCAAAATCTGCATGCTTACTTTATTATGCAACTTTATGTCAAATGTAAGGTAGATATTACCCCTGTTATGATACCAGTATTATTATGACATCCTTTACCATCTGATTCAACAAATCCTTGTCGCCCTAAGATATTAATGCTATGGTCACTAGCTAAGTTATGTCCACTACCGAATGAGTCTAATGCTAGGGCATTCAATTGTCCAGCTCATCATTACTTCAAATATGTGAAATTGTTTTGGGCAGTCATTGAACGTATATGACTGATATATTGATACCGCTTATCTTCTCAAAACCTCAAAACTTGCTTTACCTGTCTGGGTGGTTTGTAAGAGTGGCTGGTGCAGATAAAATTCTTTCATTGGTGGAGGTAACCATACACTATAAAAGGTGGATGTAGCCTGCGCTATTATTACTATTGCACACTCTATTTACAACTTGCATTTTGGTTAAAATTGCTAAGTCACAGGAACTTTGTTTATGATAATTGGAAATACTGCTTTAGCAAATAAAATAACCTCAAGCCTCCGTTCACAGCCTTGCATGTAATAGTTATTAGTGTTGTATTCTGTGTGGTGGCTTGTTGAGTACAATTTGTGCTCACTGTTGCTTATTACCCTCCAGTCTGTCAAGAACAGGAGAAGGTCCTGCAATGCTTCAATAGGGTCGACAGAGCTGGTATTCAAGAAGGCTATGGACATAGGTCGCGAAACCCCAGTTGGCTGCCTGTGGGCAAGTCCTGAGGGTCCCACTTGTGTGAAGATTTCCGCTGCTGCATTCTCTGTTTTTCGGCCCAATCGGCCCATGTAAGTTATTATTGTATTAATTATGCTTCTGCTTAATATGTTGTTGATATCCAGTGATGTATCTGTGAGCACTAGCTACTGATCCAGGGAATAGTGCAGAAATCACAGAGGAATTTGGATTGATAAAATCCGGTTCTGACAGAGAACCTGCTTAGATATAACTACACAAGAACAATACCTTTTTGTGTGGCTGTGGCCATTATGAGATTGGGAAGCAGGGGTGTAGCGAAGGGGGTGGCTTGGTTAGGCTTCAGCCTACCCTCCCCGCAAGAACACCAGTTATGCCATGAATATTATGTGAAATAGCACAGTAAATCTGGCATAGTTTTAGTAAATAATAAACAAGTTTCTTCCTGAAACACACAACTGAACTAGAAATCAATACAAGCAATTCATTTGTAGCACTAATATTTTATAGTACGATGGTAGTTTGCAAATGGTTAATAGCGAAAAAGGGGCAAAGAAATAAGGAATACTAGAAAGGTACCAAGCACTCGGTCTGGTGTCCAAACAGTCTTGCTAGATAGAAGTTCTAGTGGAATCAAGGTCGATAGGCAGACAAATCACTTGAGGTTCACATCGACGGCCATAGCGGCCTCGTGTCTCCTACCTCACATGCACCACACCCCCGCCATGCCACCTGGTCGCATGTAGCCAGCACCCTCGCATCACCATGCCACTCCGCAGTTCCGCCCTACTCGCCGCTGGCCACTTGAACCGTTCAAATCAACCTATCTGGATAAAGCTATGCCTAGATAGTAGTTAGCAGATTACCTAGAACCATTCATTGTATAGGGAAAAGGAAGCAAAAATTTTTACTCTTTCATATCCTTCTAGTTTTCCGTTTACTTGACACATTATTGAGCAGGTAGCACACAATCTAATAAGCAAAAATCTGGGCACTAAATACCTGTTCTATGTAGGGGTGGAATCTAGATTTGGATGGATATTGTCTATACTATATTCTAACCCATATGTTTTCCTCGGATTCAGTATCAAAAACGACCAGCCTGGATATGAATACGAATTCAGAATATGCGGATTTTCAGAAATGGTAATGTCGGGGCGGATACTTGATGGATTTGAATCGGACAACTTATAATATAGACAAATAGCATGCACATACAAAACGATACAAATAACTCACCACATTTGTAATATCCTGAACGTCGTTTCAGCATCAGTTTTTAAATTAATCGCGGAGTCGCCCGGATTTTTGGTAAATCGCGGGAGGTGAAAATAAATTGTTCAGAATAGTCTAAAATAATAAAAAAGAGAATCCCGGATGACTGTTTGCAGATTCAATCGCATGGTGTTACTGTTCGTGCGGTTTAGACCCCTAAGACGATTTTTCCCGAGGGTCTCCCCAAATGGAAAAATGTAGAAGAACACGATACGCACCTACTATATGTTTTTAAGATATTTTTGCTGCGTAATTTAGACGTACCAGGGTCTAGAATCTCGCTGTCCGTCAGGGTTACAGACAGGGATAGACCGCTGTTCAGATGGGAATTAGGGATAGTAGATAAATTTTATATTTTTGGCTACCATTGATAAAGTTGTAGGGAATTTAGTAAGCTAGCTGCTGTATAAAAGTAAAAAGTTGTAGAGCCCTACTCTGTTGTTGGGAAGCATTTGAACCTGACTGTCCGGACAGACAGAACAAAGGATGTTCTCTGTTTTGTGCATTTAGTTACACAATGCTAAGAAAAAAATTAAAATATGTGATCTACATGAAAAGTGAAGGAAAATGAGTAAGGAAACCAGAAATATATTCCCCTCTGCAAAAGGTTTAGTAATCTTAAAGATATAAAAATATGTTAAGTAGCAGTGCTGCAGCGGGCAGAGTAGAGAAACGTTAAGCGGAAAGAATTGTTGTGGGGTTTTGGGGATTAGCATCGCCTTTACTTCTTAAGACGCGATTTCCTTGCTATAGCATTGTGCTAAGAGGTACTTTTGGATAGGTGGTTTTGCTCCTGAATGCACGTGATTGCTTCGTTTCAACGTTAGAGGCAAGTAAACGTAGCGGTTGTGCTACATGTTTGGTGGAAGTATCTTGGTAGATATGGTAGAGTGCCTCAAACTTGGAATGCATTGAATAAACTTTTAAGAGATGAATTTGTTCCTAAAAATCATGCTGATTATTTGCTAGTTAGATTGCAATATTTAAGACAAGGTAATAGAACTGTAAGAGAATACTATCATGATTTGAAAACTCATTTGTTGCGTTGTGGCTTAAAGGAGCATGCTTAGACTACCAAGGTACTAAAGAAGGGGAGCCAGACGAGATACATACACACAGAGTTTTATCACTATACAGTGAGAATACTACCAATCAGGTACAATTGTTTCAAAGAGATTTTACATTGTTTGATAAAGAACTTATGATATCACATAATACGAGTTTGTTGTGTTCTTTGTCATGTACCGAGATTTATGATCAAGATCATGCAATACGTGAGACCACATATCTATTAAAATCGAGGACGGTTTTCTACCAAGAAGGGGAGGATGATGTGACCACACCACATACGCATACGACCATAGTTTCCAAGAATAAAACTAACAAAAGCTATACGAGGATGATTGCATCAACGCTACGCGCTCGTGGTTGGGGGTCCACCTAAAGGGAAGCCGACAAATATATCAAGACCAAGTCAACGCCTTTGCCAACTCTTGTTCAAGGTCACCACATTATTTTTGGATCAACTAAAGCAAGAGTTCAAGAGGGACACATTTTGGAATCCAATTCGACATCCAGATCACTTCGGATTCAGCCTAATAGCGCCTACTTCAAACGGCCATAACTTTTGATCCAGAAGGTTTCTCGGGTCCTGTGAGTACTTGTTGGAAAGATCTTGGAGTCTACTTTTAGATGAACATGGTCTCACCTCGAAATTCCACCTGAGCAGATCAGAAACTACAAAACAATTCGTGTCACTTTTCCAGTCCGAGTCAAAGTGGGCCTTGAGCCTTGTAATCACGCTTAGACTATTTGGGTCAGCACTAATCATGGGCATACTGTTCATGTGAACAGTACCTGTGAATAGTACCGCACCCCCTTTTGTTAGATAAGTGCGGCCTCCCCCACTCCTATTTAAGGAGGTCGCACCCCTTTAGTTTTTCTTGGGTTTTTCTTAAGAGTTTATTCTGCTTAGCAGTCTCACCGCACGTCCGGTTGAAGAACCCCAACTTGTGAACTTAATCTTTATCCGCAATACAGTTTCAGATTGCATATTCTACTCTCTTGCTTGTGTTCTCGATTCGCTTGCAGGAGATAGCCTTCTTGGTAAGGTCAATCGAGTTCGGCACGGTTGATAACCATCAGAGCAGTGGTGTAGTGATTGCGAGGGGATCGATCTGTTTTGGTCGGAGCCTTTGGATCATCAACGTCGAGATCTCCACAATCGACTTATCAGTACCACTCGGAAGATTGGGCCATTGTCACATCATGAACATATTGTAGTATATGTGGTAATATTCTTAGTGAATATTTGTGGTTGTGGTGGTAGCATTCTTGATGAATATATTATGGTCTATGTGGTAGAATTTCCTATAGATCAATTGTTTATGATCTTGGTGAATTGAATGTGGGCTATGTGGTAATATCTTATGAAACACTTGCATTGTGCTTATTGAGACACATGTGGATTATGAGGAAGTATTCATGATCATTATGTTGTTGATTTTTGTAGTTAAATTTTTGTGGTTTATGATTATCATAACATTCATATCATGTCATGATATTTGCATTATGAATGTCGCTGCTTATAGCCGCGACCGTACCGGTACAGCATCGTACATTGATGTAGTACGATGCACATTCTTACCTTGTTGGGTAAGGGTGCAGTGGAGCATACGCATTCATATGCATTGCATTATGGAAAGATCATTTGCATACTTATGCAATGTAGTGTGGTAAAGTTATTTTACAAATAAATGCAACTCTATAGTTGTAATGTGGAATTGGCTCATGTGAGTCATTTGTGGTATGAGGAATGTAGCTGTGGTCGTAGAAGGGGGTTCACCCCTTGTGATATGGTAGGGGTTGAGATTGTGGTATGAGATTCTTTTCTCTTGTGGTAACCGTTGTTATCAGTTGTGGATGTGAGAAACAATAAAAATAGTGAGGTAAAACCTATTAATATTTTTCTGTCATTGGTAGTGGTAGTGGTTGATGATATGAAGTAGTCAATCAATATTCTTTTGCTAATGTTTTATTAATGTTGGTAGAACATGTGGTTAAGGCTGAAATTGTGGTCATTATGAAAAATAAATACTGATGTTTAACAACATTGTAGATTAATTAGCTTGTTAAACAGTTTGCTTGTTGAGATTTTTATCTCACTCTTGCTTTTCCCCCCTCCAGGTGATTCTCGAGCATGCATGGGAAGGGTAGAGCGGCACATCACTGTCACACATCATATCATGATTAATGTTGTAATAGTTGTGTAGTCTTAATCATGGATTTATTTCCCTTATTGATGTTTGTTTCAAGGTAATAATGCTAGACAGTAGTTCGTTTTAATTGGTTAAACCTTTTAGCAGTTGTTCTCTAATTAATAGTTCTAATACCTTGCTTTAGTATGCTTCCGCTTAGCTTATCATGATTTAGAAATTATTGTCAGTTTATGTTATCTTGTAAATTGGCTAGTGGTAGAGTGGTTTAGTGGCATCTCAGGGTAATGTGGGTCCTAGGGTGTTACAACATTTGTTCTAAAGTAAATCACCAACTTTGATCTGGTTCCAATCAACTTCTAGCCCTTCCAGTTGATCAAAAGCCTTGTAACTATGCCGACAAAATATGAATTAAGGATCCCAAGTCCATAGAAATATCGGAGTAGATAAAGAAGAGTTGCCAAAGATACATGATTAACGGAGCAAATTTTCACAGGGCTAGTATATTCTGGACATAGTGCACAAGTCCAAACATTTAAAAAAGAAGTGTGTTTTTGCTTTTGCATCAGGATTACACATTCGCAACTAAACGAACTACTCACATGAAAACTACACAACCTCGACATACTAGAAAACCTGCATACCCAAGATATATGTATTCTTATTTCTTAGGCAAACAAGTAGAACTCAAAATTCAAAACATGCACTCTAAAATGACACATTTTTACTTAAGAGCATCTGTAATAATAATGATAGCTACTCACAGAAAGTGAGCAATCCTCCCATACATCACTCTCACAAAACAACCAGATAATCACTGCAGCTGTGCTTTTACCTTGTGCGTTTGTTTGTATCTCTAAGCCTATAGTAACAGCCAGGCATATGTTTGTTTACCTTGTGCGTTTGTCAAGTGCTTTGGTTTGAGCAGAACTGTATGCTTGAATGCTGGAACCAGAATTATTCTTTCCAAATTTCTCTATGATTTCTGCACTATTCCTTGGATCAGTAGCTAGTGCTCACAGATACATCACTGTATATCAAAAACATATTTTGCGGAAGCGTAACTTATACAGTAATAACTTACACATGGACCGATTGGGCCGAAAAGCAGAGAATACAGCAGCGGAAATCTTCACACAAGTGGGATTCTCAGGACTTGCCCACAGGCAGCCAACTAGGGTTTCGCGACCTAGTTCTTGACCTTCATGGATACCAGCTCTGTCGATCCTTTTGAAGTACCGCAGTTCCTCTTCTTCTTCATGGATACTCAGCAAGCCACCACACAGAATGCAACACTAATAACTATTATATGCAAGGTTGTGAAATGAGGCTTGAGGTCATTTTCTTTGCTAAAGCAACATTTCCAAATATCATAAATAAAATTCTTGTGACTTAGCGATTTTAATCAAAATGTAAGTTGTAAAGAGAGAATGCAATAGTAATAATAGCGTAGGTTACATCCACCTTTTACAGTGTATGGTTACCTCCACCAATACTAGATTTTTATAGCCACTAGAGTACGTCCGTCCAGGAAAAACTAAAACCAGAGTCCTCCCCTTGATAGATTTTTTCCCGCCCACAAAAGGATTTTGAAATAGAACTAACTCGAGGATGTTCCCATGTCCGCCCTTGACCGTGGGCACGGCTATTCGAATAGTTTAGACTCTGTAGAGTTTGTACATCTGTACCCACAAAACATAATCAGTCCGACTGGCCTATGTGATTCCTTAGTCACATAGATCGAGAGATCATCACGAGGCCTTTACAATACCTTTTCCCCTAAGCATCTCACCCCATGGGGTTGAACCCATAGGTTGTGCGGGATGTCACTCATAGCGACTGCGCAGCTAGATACTTCATTCACAATGTCAACCTATACGTCGCACTTCACCTTTTCTCGGTGTCCCTTCAAGCAGAACCTTCTTTGGTCTCCTGCACCCCACTTCATACACCTGACTGACCTATGAGATGCTTTCAAGGGTCTAGTAAATTATTCAGCCAAGCCTACACTTTGACAGCTTGTGGTTTGCACTGTTTTACATGGAGAGGTCATACAGGATGAAGTCCTTAATTCGTCCATGCGGTACTTACCACAACCCCAATTGTTACCTCCACCAGCCACTCTTACCAACCGTCCAGACATGTAAGCAAGTTTTTAGGGTTTTGAGAAGCATAAGATAAATTGTACCAAATTATCAGTCATCTACGTCCAATGACCGCCCAAAAATAATTTCACATGGTTGAATAGTAATGAGCCAGACAATTGAATGCCCTAGCTTTGGACTCACTTGGCAGTAAATATGACTTAGCTAGTAAAGATACCAATAATATCTACGATGACAAGGAATTTGTTAAATCAAGCAGTAAAGAGTGTCATAATAATACATGTATAATAAAAGGGCAATATCTACCTTACATTTGACATAAATTTGCATAACAAATTAAGCATGCATTTTGATAGTTTGAAGGAACATAATTTTTGTAAAATGTAGGATTAATATGATCAAAGTAATGACTTGCCTTGCTTATTTACTACGATATTGTTTTTGTGCAAAACTGATTTAATCAGTTAATCGTATTTAATATTGAATCCTTCTTCCTTGGTAATTTGAACTCGCTTGAGCTTGTCGTCTTCAGACTGCAACTACTAATACGCGGCAAAAGAATGGTAATCCAAATAAATCCAAATAATGGCAAAAGTGTAGTTTAATTTAATTGAGTTTATCAACATTGCTTATGAACTAAGAGTAGAAAGGGAGTGGTTTGAGGGAACTTGAGTGAAGGAAGGAGCTGACTGGACAGCTTTACCATGAGGAAAAATTTTAAGAAACAGGAAGAAGTTGATTAAAGGATTACCCGCATGATCCTTCTACTGGGTTCAAGATAAAGGTTTTGGGTGGAGGAATGCTATAACTTGATTTCTTTCTTTATAGCTTCTTTTATAATATTTTATATTTATCAAGGAAGTTCCATGAATTAGGTGAGATTTATGAGTGGCTTGGGGTTAACAAGAGAAGGTAACCGAGAACGATAATCTTCCAAGCATTAGAGGAGTTGGTTATTCAACAATTATGCTTAGGAGTAAGGTTTATTTATTCTAACGATTAACAACTTTAATAGAGATGGTTGATGGTGGGGGGTTAATGAAATTATGAGTTTATGAATTAGCTATGTGCTATTTGAGGGTTGTCAATCTTTAAATTATGAGATGATGGACAATTGATTAATTGGATGCAAAGTTGTGTTCTACCCAACTTCTTTAGTTAAGAGTGTTGATTGCGCAGGGCTTATTATTTTATGCTTCCTTTTACAAGATTTTGGATTTAGGCTAATTATTGAAATTATTCCAGGACATATAATTTGGGGTGGAGGGAAATGTTCCTTTATTTAATTCTGAGAGTTTCTTAATCTGGAAGAAGTTTGGAAACTTGGTATTTTATAAATGGTGTTGGAGATTTATTGCATGATTATTAACAGAAGGGGCCTGATTGACAAATGATATTGATATATCATGAGTCAATAGTTAGTTAAATAATCTTGCGGTGCATTGGTAGATGCGGATCCAGATAAAAGATATGGTAAGCTGACTATTTGAATTTTTCTAAAGCAGGGCTTTTGAAAACATCTCTTTCGATGTTAAATAAGGTCTAGCCATCTTATTGCTATTATTATTCTGCTTAGACTTTTGTTAACATTCCAATTTATAATTTCAAAATCACTTACTAGGTTCATCTTTTATTTGCTCCATAGTTCAATTGAGTAATTGAAAACACTTAACTACACACGCTCTATTCAGATCAACACATTTGAAGCACTGTCTCAAGTGAGCTTCTAGAAAGGGATTGCCCACTTGACATTCAGAGAAAAGGAAAAAGGAGGGGGTCAGGCAGATGGAAGGGGCAGAGAGGAAAAAGGAGAGCCGGTTTTCGGCCGGCCAACAGGGGAGATGGGGTGCTCGATCGGGGAGACGGCGGCGCCGATGAAGAGCAGGTGGAGAGGCATCGGCGGTGACTGCCATAGGGGCTTCCTATGTGAAGGGTAACAGGGAGTGGTGGTACCGCATGCGATGGGGCCAGAGGAGGCATCGACGAGTTTGGAGGAGCCGTGGGGCGACACCGGTCAAAGGAAGAGGGAAGGAGAAAAAGAATGCGCATGAGTAGTAGTGGGCAAGGGGAATCTTACCCAGGGTGGCGGATTGGCCAGAGAGGCCGCGAGGCGGGCTGGCATCGGAGGCCATGTGATGAGGACATCACTTCTACAGATATGAACACTCCTCTTACTGCTTCCATGAATGATGGGCAAGGTTCAATTACTCGGGCACGTGCTCGTCAACTTAACTATCAGGTAAACTCGTTTTTAGGAGTCAATAATATTTCCGTTGAGAATTCGATATTTCCTAAGACTTATGATTTTCTTGTTCTTAGGAACTATGGAGAAGGACCACATGAGCTCAAGTGTAGAAGTGGAACCGTCAAGCGCAATCCAACTCATATTTGCGAGTTCGACTCAGATTCGGACTGCTTGACAACGCTTACTTCAAATGGCTATAACTTTTGATCCAGAAGGTTTCTTGGGGCCCGTGAGTACTCGTTGGAAAGATTTTGGAGTCTACTTTCAGATGAATCTGGTCTCACCTCGAAATTTTATCCGAGCCGATTAAAAACTGCAAAATAAGTTACATCACTTTTCCAGTCCGAGTCAAAGTGGGCCTTGGGCCTTATAATCGAGTCCTGTTCGGCTTTCAAGTGTGTTGGCCGACCCTCAATAGTACCGCACCCCCTTTTATTAGTTAAATGCGGATTTCTCCTTCTCTATTTAAGGAGGTCACACCCCTTTAGTTTTCCTCGGGTTTTTCTTAAGAGATTATTCTGCTTAGCAGTCTCACTGTACGTCCAGTTGAGGAACCCCAACTTGTGAACTTAATCTTTATTCACAATACAATTTCAGATTGCATCTTCTACTCTCTTGCTTGTGTTCTCAATTCGCTTGCAGGAGATAGCCTTCTTGGCGAGGTCAACTGTGTTCGACACGGTTGATAACCATCGGAGCAGTGGTGTAGTGATTGTGAGGGGATTGATCTATTTTGGTCAGAGCCTTTGGATCATCAACGTCGTGTTCTCCACAATCGACTTATCTGTACCTCTCGGAAGATCGGGCCATCGTCACATTAGGTGGTATCAGAGCAACGGTTGCCCGTGAGGTAATTCGTTCCTTTTAGATTAGTTTATGTTCATCATATCGTCCTAAAAACTCTAAAAAAATAGCCCAAAAAATATATTTGTTCGTCCCAACACCCCCTTGTGCCATTACAATTTTCTTTTCAGTATTGCTCGTTGAATTTTTGGTTACATTTTCGTGTTCAAGTTGCTGATTGCTAGTTTAGTCAGAGTCCAGTTCGTCATTGTCTAGTTGCATCTCGTGTTCCTTTGCGTAGCTTTATCGTTGTGTTTTCTTATTCCTTGCCGTAATATTCCTTGCTGCAATATTCCTTGCCGCGCCTTCCATCCTTGCCGTGCCCTTCCACCCTTGCCGCGAGCACCGCCAGGCATTGCTATCCCCCACAAAAAAAATTAGGGTTTCAGACTCAAAAAAAAAAGAGAAAAGAAAAGAAAAGAAAGAAAAGAAAAGAGAGAGTTTGATTTCGGGGTTTGAAAAAAAAGAGAGCAAACAGTGCCCCCTCTGTCCGAAATTTGAAAGGTTATAAAATCTTTTCCAAATCCAATGAAATTTGGTGGAGTCCTTCTTGAAACATCCATAAGCCTCTAAAAAAAATTTGAGCAATTTTGGCTTCGGGATCAAAAGTTATAGCAGTTTGAATTGAGACCGAATCGAATTCGAGTCCGTTTCCGACCTCCTTCAGTAAAACGGGCATAACTTTTGCATACGGAGTTAGAATTTGACGTTCTTCTACTAATTGGAAAGCTATCGACGGCCCGCATTGTAACAGCCCAGCTGTTTATTTCAAAATATTTGATTTAATATAAAATAAAATATTTACTTTTGGTTTCTTAAGTAAAAACAAATTATTAATTGCCTGATTTTTGGCAAAAAAAAGGTTATGAAAAGGTGATTTAAGAAAAAAAATAAAAACAAAAAAAATAAATAAATAAGGTATTAAATAAGTTAGTTTAAAACAAAAATCATAGTTATTTGGTTTCTTGAAATTTTAAAATTTTTAGCTGGCTTAATTTTCTGCTAAAAAGAAAAGAGAAGAAAAGAGCTTTTCTGATAAACAAAAAAATATTTTATAAAGAAAAATATGAAAATTTTAGTTGGAATTTTTTTTATAAGTTCCAAATAGCCTTAGAAACTTCCATGAATTTTTATAAGATTTTTAAGCTTTATTTGTTATTTATTGTATTATTTAAAGCTAGAAAAAGAAAAATATTTTTAAAAATTAAAATAAACGTTAAAAAATTCTGAAAATATTTTTTTTATTCTTTTCAGGTTCCAAGGATTCTAAAAATATTTTTTCTGGAATTTTTCCGAATTTTGTTTTCTTTTTCTTTTTCTTCTTTTTCTCTTTTTCTTTTCTCCTTCTCTCTCCTACCTTTCTTCTCCAGGAGGCAAGTCGCGTGCGTGTGCGTGTGCAGCGCCATGAAAAAAAACGTTGAAGCTTCTTTAAACCTTCGTAACTTTTGATTCTCTCAACGGTTTTTAGCGAAATAAATTGCATTGAATTCCCCTCATCAAGCTCTTTCATTCCCCCACCGTTTCCCCCTCATTCATGAGCTATTTTCGCGGGATTTAAACCATGCCATTCAAAGACATGCCCCATTGATCTCCCTCCTCGGTCCACCTCCACCCCTATAAAAGGGAGCCCCGTGAGCCTCTCCTCTTCCTCACTCAACCCCGAAAATCTCAAGTCCCAACTCCCTCTCGTTTGGTCGCAATCGGAGTTTTATTTTTGTGTACCAAGCGTCGTTCTTCGGCCTTTTGTGCCTCGTCCGGTGGAGCGCCGCCGCGTTTGACCACACCGTTGGCTTTGCCTCGTCGCGTTCTACGCGGTGCTCACCTCCCCTTCGCCGGAACTTCGCCGGAGCATCGTCGCCACCGTGGGCCAAAACGGGTCGCCGTTCTTCGCGTCGCCACCGGCCGACCGCGCATGCCCAACCAAAACCAAGGTGAGCATCACGATCCCCACGCTCTACTCTTCGATTCGCCGCAAGTCTCGCATGTTAATTCTTCTCCGTTTGCCCGGAACGCCGATGTCAGCCTGTAGGCTGCATAAAGTCTTGTCCACCGCGTTTCGCTAGTCCGTTGGCCGAGCCGTCTGCGGCGTTGAGTTCGTCTCGACGCGTTCTACGCCGTGCTCCCCTCCGTTCGTCCAAAAACCTTTCCTAAATATTTGTGCCCGACACCTTGCCATGGCCGTAAATGGCACTTCGTGTCCCCACCTGTCCAGGAATGCTCTCGACAATCCGTTCGCGTCAAAACGTGCCAAACCATCCCAGGAGGCTACGTTTCAGACGGTTTTGGATTCGCCTGACCGAGCGCGAAGATATTGAGTTTTTCGTGTTTCGGTACCGTCGTCGTTCAAACAACGATTGCGTCGCCTCCGGTGAGTTTCGGCTTAGCCGATATTTTTTTCTAGACTCGCCTTACCACGTTCTACGCCGTGGTTACCTTACTTCATCATATTCTTTGCCCGAAAATTATTCTTCTCTCCACACCCTATGTCATTTTCGCCGTACACGTCGTCACCGTGCTCCGTTTGACGTACCGTCACTTCCTACATGTGCCTCGGGTTATTAGCAACCCATTGGCTTCACCTCCCATGCCTTTTCTCACCAACGACACGGCCAAAAACAGTGAAAAGAGCCGCTGCCATTTACTGTTCACGGAGGAATATTCCGAAAGAATATTCCTGATTTTTCCTTTTTCAGAATTTTCTGATTCGACAATCTTCCAATCGCTCGTTCTCCTCCGTCCGAACTCCGAATCAGGTGATTCGAGTTTCTAAATTCATCTAAATTCATAATCTATTTTTCAGTATATATTTCATAATTTTTTTTGGATTTTCTCGACCGCCCTTGGTTGAGTCTCCTCACCGCCGGAATACTGCCGCCACCGCCGCCCGAGTTACGCCATCGCTCCAACTCGCCACCGACCACCTTCCAACCACTTGTGGTGTTACACAAGAGCACCAGAGCACTCCTCGTAGTCCCCACTCTCTTTGTGCCCTCACCAACCCCGCCGTGCCCCGCACCGCTAGCGAGCCCACGGGCTTTGTGCGCCGCACCACCGCCCATGGGCTCGGTTCCACTCTTCCTCACCCAATTGTCCTGGTTCGCTCAGAATCTGTCGCACCGAGCAACTTCTACCTTCTTCGCCCGAGGAGCTCCGCGAGTAATTGCCTCGAACCTTCTTGCGCCCCGCCGATGCCACCGATAATCGTACCCACCTCCGCTACACCCTCACCGCGAGCCAACTCTGTGTAGCCCGAACCTTGCACAAAGGAATACCGGACTCATACTCTTTTCCCTCTTTTGTACATCTCACTGGTCTTCGCCGCCGTTGGATCGCCGGATCTTGTCACGTGAAGTCGTCCGACTTCTCCCACCATCCGATTCTTATACTCCGACGCCAAGACCCATAAGACTCGCTATCCGAGGCTCTTTAGACTTCGCCATCCGGAGGCTCTTTAGACTCCGCTATTCGGAGGCTTCTTAGACTCCGACTGCTCGGAGCCTTCGACTTCGACCTTCGGAGACTTGGACTCCACCTTCGACCTTCAACCCCAGAGACTTTGACCTTCTGAGACTTTGACTCTAGCCTTTGACCTTCAACTCAAGACTTAGACTTCGATCTTCAATCTCGAACCTTCGACTTCAACCTCCGCTTCAAACCGACCATGGTTGTTTGACCGCTTTAACCTCTGCACCCTCGACCTCTCGAACCCTCCGGTCTCTCCGACCACTCGAAACCGACCGACCTCTCCAAGCCGCTCGATTCTTTCACCACTCGCATAAATCCAATTCTTCCAACCATCAGACAATTCCGACTGTGTCTTCGATGAATCTTCGACTTCAATCGCACTGCACTTGGAGTCTCTATCTTCGACTTTGACCTCCGCAACTTCAACCGCTGCTTCAACCATGCTTTCGATGATGGCTTCGACTACACCTTCGATCATGGTTTCGATCATACACAAATATTGTAGCTCCCGACTACTTTTCCTTCACAAAGAAAAGAATTCAAAGAATTCCTCTTATTCATTTCTTTGGAATTCAAACTTCCAGAAGTCGTCCTCCTTCGCCCTAACTCCTTTTGGACCAATTCAAATTCCAAAATTCATATTCTATCTCCCAGCATATATTTATGATTTTTGGATTTTATTTGGATTTTATTTGAGTTTGGTTTGTTCTGATTTTTCACGTGTAGACTACGACTATTCCGGAGAGTATAACTTCAACGAACCCCAGCAAACTTCGAAGCAAGGCAAGTTACACCGTTGACCATGTTGAACCTAATATTTCAAATTTATTTATGTTGTTTTATCTGATATGCATGCGCATTTCTATCCAAAATTAATTTAAATTCAGTTTAAATGTTAGATATACCCATGATCCTTTGATTATAGCCCATTTGAAATCCTCGAATTGTATACCTTGTCACCCTAGTGAAAACTAGTTAGTACCATAGTATTGACTAGAAAATTTTATAGAAATGCTTAGCTTGGCTTAGTATAATTTTAGGTGGGATCAATCTTTCACATGAAATGACAGACTTTGAAAATTGATATCTTGACTTCGGTGAGTCAAGGATGGTTTATGAAAATAGTTTAAAAATGAAATGGAAACTTATGTTTTGGACTTAGGCTAATGGTTAGGTGGTGGGTGCCGGCATGCCTCGTGTTTGGTGACACTGTTGATTGTCGTGCACGGGGTATGTGGTTGAGCCTAAGTTGGATTAAGGACCGCTTCGTGATTCATTTTACAAAGTCACTTCAGACTACCACAAGTCCGGTATGGGACGGACTCGCTAAGTAATTTGTGAAGTTCCAATTATAGTCTCGCTATAGGTGAATGTGAGCGCGCGTAGGTCGTGGGAAGTCTCACATGGCACCAGAGGGGGCTCCAACTCGTGGATTCGAGTTGTGGTGAAACCTTAGTGGCGGCGTGACTATTTTGGCTATGGATCATTGTAACAGCCTTGTCATGATCTCCTCGCCGCACACCAAAGGAAGTGTGTTTATCCGTGGCAATATGGGATGATCGTGTCTTGTGGGTAAAGTCGTACACCTCTCGCAGAGTTTAAATCTATCTGGGTAGCCATGTCCACGGTCATGGACATGCCGAGTAGAGTTGTCACAGATTAGACTTTGGTTTTTAAAATGGTTTCTGAAAAAAAAGCTTATGGATGGATGGATGGAATCCATGACCCGTGGGATACCCGTGAATAAGTTGGTGTTTGGTCTGAGCTCGCACTAACAAAATGAATCCATAAGAGATTTTGAAAAGCATATGGATAGATGGAATCCATGTGAAACCTTTTGAAAAGATGGACCAGGTGGGATACCTGTGACTAGGTTAGTGTTTGGTCGAAGCCTGCACTAACGATATTATTTTGTTAAATTATTATTTCTATCTACTGTATAAAATTCAGCTTTTGCACTTATGTTATGGTATTTAAATTCAGTACTGCTTTTTCGCACAAATAAACTTAATAAGCCTTCCTTTGTTATCCCTATGCATGCATTCACTCTGTTAAAACTCCTGGTGTAACTTGCGTAAGCACTTTATGTGCTTACCTTGGGAGTACTTTATGTACTCACCTTGCTAAAATCTGTTGCCAGAGGATGACGTCAACAACTTCGGTGAGGATGGTGACGACTAGGCCGCGTCTTACAGTCATTCGCCTGTAAGGTGCAGATGGGCTCTTTGCTTCATTGGTTTTCTTCCATTGCTTATATTTATTTTTGGTTTCTGAACCATTGATGTAACCTTTGGCCATCAGGCCCATATTTAGTTAATGAATAAAGGTCATTGTGCATGATATGAATCTTTGTTATCCACTGTGTGCACTAGCTTGATCCTGGACTAGTGCGATTTACACAGAGGATCCAGGAGTCGTTGCTCCGGGTTCCGACACGCATCCAATAAAAATGACCCGCTTGTGCTAGTCACCCTCCAAGACCCCCAAAACCGGCCATCTTTAGCCCCAAAATCGCGTCACAAGATTTTGGTTTTCTGTTTTTGGGGCTTTATTCGGTCTTCCCTTCGGAATTTGGGGTTCGTCCAGTTGAAAAAGTTGTATATATCATCGAAACCTTTCAAATGAATATATATAAGCCACATAAAACTCTGTCTTTTCATCGCTTGAGACTAGCTGTTGTATCTGCTCAATCTAGTACTTGTTGTGAGGTTTTTCTTTGCTTACATCAAGTCACATTGATCGTTGCGTGTGCGTACAACACTTCCTTGCATAGGGCTTGATTGGCTAGCTGTGATTAGGCTAGGATCGGCAACTTTGATGAGTATTTTGAATAATCTTTCAACTTGCATTTATTGAACTGAGTATTGCTGATCCTTTTACTACCATATTGTGCCTTCCAAGCTCTACTTACTCTTGATCAGCACAGGTCTCCTCTTGCAATCGTACCTACGCTCGACAAGGTATCACGAACTAGCCATCGGTTGTACCACCTACTGTTTGTGATGGTAAGAATACTTGTAAGAGTGTAGTAAGACGCTTGAGAGTGTGTGATTCCACCTTCCATCACCTAGTAGTTGATAGGGATAATTTCTTTGTGTTGTCTTCTGTTTTCTACTAACCATGGCAGGTCAGTCATCTGATGTGCAAGAGTGTGTTGCAAAGGGAGAGCTCATGACGCTCTTGGATGAACAACGCACTACCATTAATGAGGACATCGATAGGAAGCTTTAAGCTACAACGGATATATTGCAACGCTCCATTAATGAGAGTATTGCAGCACTCACTATACGCCTTGAGAGAATGGTGAATCGGCTACCAAACAACAGACGCGAGTATGAACATGATGCACCCCAAGATCTTGAGGTGGGAGATGATAATGAGAGGCGAAATCATGATGCTCAAGATGTACGTCTACGACACCGTCTATAACGCAACCGTCATGGTATGGGAGGTAATGATTTTCAGCACCACAATGCTCGTGCAAATGATGACCCATTTGCTAAAGTTAAATTTACCATACCATTTTTTGTGGGTGTTTTTGATGCTAAAATTTATCTAGATTGTGAGATGACAGTTGAACAAAAATTTAATGCCCATCTAGTTTCTGAAGTGCATAGAGTCAGACAAGCTACTAGTGAATTTAAAGATTTTGCTATTCTTTGGTGGAGTCAAGTAGTTAATTCCGGTTTACCACCTGATACATGGGATAGATTGAAGGTAGCTATGCATGCTAGATTTATTCCTTCTGCTTTTAAACGTGATATGCGTAAGAAATTGCAGCGCTTAGACCAAGATAATAAATCTATTGAGGAATATTATCAAGAACTACAAATAGGCATGCTACGTTCTAATGTTGTAGAGGATGAGGATGATAAGATGGCTCATTTTTATGGGGGCTTAAGGTGTGAAATTTAGGACATAATTGACTATAAAGAGTAAATGATATCAATAGAATGTTCCAGCTTGCTTGTTTAGCAGAAAAAGAATTGCAGGGAAGACAACAATGGAATAGGAGCAACTATGGAAGTACTTCTGCATCGAGTTCGACACCAGGGCAAACCAAGTTAGCCCCACCTCCCAGGGCAAACCAAGTTAGCCCCACCTCCTGCTTTTCGGTCTGCTGCCCTCTCCATGAGTAGGGCACGTTTAGCAGCACCACCACCACCGTCATGCGCACCCGAGACGAGCAAATCCACTAATGTGTAGGCGCCAGCGCAGAGCTCTTCATCGGTTGCTTCCACGGGTCGTACGACGGGGATTATATGCCACCGTTGTAAAGGGATAGGGCGCGTCATGAAAAATTGCCCAAGTCCGCGAGCGTACATTGCGACAGAAAACAGTGGATATGTAAGTGCTAGTGATGTTGAAGATGAATATGCTCTTGCAGCTAACCTTGCAGGTAATGATGATCATCCAGAGGAACATAGCGAAGAGGAGAAAATTTTAGGTACCGCTGTGACGGAGAATTATAGGACCATAATTGTGTAGCGAGTGTTGAGCACTCAAAGGGAGCAAGCAGAGAAGCTACAACGCCATAATTTGTTTCAGATGTTCCTCATCGTCAAGGAATGCCGTGTTCGTGTCATAATTGATGGCGGGAGTTGTAATAACTTGGTGAGTTTAGATTTGGTCAAGAAGGTTGGCTTTCCCACACATGCACATCCTCATCCATACCACATGTTAGTGATGTGTCCAAGAGGCAATCATAAACAATTCGGTTTTATAGGCTAAAAGGGATATTGATCCATATGGGATTAGGGTTCTAATGGACCTACAACGTGGAAGCCCATTAGCATGCTCTATAAATATGTGGAGGCGGGGCTGTAGGTGTGTGACGCTACTATCCTGAAAACCCTAGCCGCCACCTCCCCTCGGCCGTATCCCGAAACCCTAGTCGGACGCGCGGTGCTAGCACACCAGCGCACGACGTTCCATCCCGAACGTGTGGACTTCGTGGAGGCGCCGCTGTAGTTGCTGCTGTGCTGATCGGCGAGAAGCGCAAGGCTATTGCTAGGATGCGAGGAGACGTTCAGTTCGTGAAACGATCGACTGCTTCTTCTTCATCGACGCGCATCTACGTTGGACCGGGCTGCTCCAACTCTTCTTCCGCTGTGCAATGCATATAGTGGTAACTATCCATGACTCCCTTACACGTATGTTTTCTGGTTGAACGCGATAGAAAATTAAATGTTGTAGCTAGCGTAGCCTACCCGTTCTCCTACAGTGGTATTAGAGCAAAGCTGCGTAGTATGTGGTCTGGATCGTGCGCTTGTAGATGCACGGATTGATTAGATCAACCGGTCATAAGGGGTTGAAATAGGTATGAGTTGATAGCATCATGTTGCCAAAAAAATTAGTTCGTGCTCCTTCTTTGATGTACGCGCGACTTGCCCCTACCGGCTGGAATCACCATCGGGGCTAACTGACCGGCCAACGGGACCGCCGTTCCGTACACGCATAAATTGTTATACAAAACACATTCATGTTAGGGCGGTAGAATGCGTTCTGCGCTTAACTTGTTTTTGCAAAGAATGATGTGAATGGTATGGCATAGATGTATATGTGATGCATGTGTGTTTTGGCGGCCTGTGTGTCATATTAATCACAACTGGGTTGAGGCTGGTCTTTAATTGTATAACGAACTGTGTGTCGACTTGTGATGCTTGAGCTCCTCATGTAATTCATTTGCTAGCTATTAGTTGTAATAGTTTAGTTCTTTACCATGGAGGCTTCAAGCATGATGACAAAGAGGACAGGAAATGTGGCGAAGGAGATCACCGTGGAACCATGGCGATAGCGACCACTACGATTCAAAAGTCCATACCATTCACAATATAATGTGATTATATGCATGTGATGCTTATTTCCTGTCATACTATTCTTTCATGCCATACCTGTAGAGGATGTATTTTTCATGACAGAATAGCTTCTCTCAGAAAAATTAAGAATTTAATTGATGCCCTTCCAATTGCTGCGCCTATAAGAATTACGATCGTTGTTTGGTAGGTCTGCCAAAGCAGAGTATCATCAACTATCTTGATCTAATAGGGTGGATGTCGGACATCCATATGCATAGTGTTGGTTTACTTGACAAGGCTATCAAATTAGATTTGGGCCTTGGGCATGGTGTTGGGAGCCAGGGCATTGGATGCCACCCAACAAACAAGAGTCACATAAGATGTGATTAGCAAGCGTTGCTTACCTACGTCACTAGGTTTCTAGTGGTGATGCCAAAACTCACTAGAACTTAGATGAACATGGATCTTGACCACTATATGTCGTTAGAGGGAAGACGATTACAAAACATATAGTGGGAGTGTCTTTTGTTAAATTGTTTAATAGAAGATCAAACATGAACATAGTGCTGAATTTTGCTTGTTTATTTTCTATTGTAGATCATGGCTGCTTCTAGTAACAATTCTGGTTTTAACTTGCGATCTGTTCTTGAGAAAGAAAAACTCAATGGAACGAATTTTATTGATTGGTACCGCAACCTAAGAATTGTTCTCAGACAAGAAAAAAAGGAATACGTTCTTGAACAACCCTACCTCGATGAACTCCCTGAGGGTGCAAACGTTGCCACCCGCAAAGCTTATGAGAAGCACTGCAATGATTCACTCGACGTTAGTTGTCTCATGCTTGCTACCATGTCCTTTGAGCTTCAGAAGCATTATGAGAATGCAGATGCTCACACTATGATTGAAGGACTGCGTGACATGTTTGAGAATCAAGCTAGGACCGAGAGGTTTAACATTTCAAAGTCCTTGTTTGCGTGCAAGCTGACGAAAGGTAGTCCAGTCAGTCCTCATGTGATCAACATGATTGGTTAAATTGAGAGCTTGGAGAAGCTTGGTTCTCCCCTTAATCCTGATCTGGCTACGGATATTGTTCTTCAATCTCTCCCTCCGAGCTATGAGCATTTCATTATGAATTTTCATATGAATAGCATGGAGAAATCATTGACTAAATTGCATGGGATGCTTAAGACATCAGAGGAAAGTATTAAGAAAAACACCAATCATATGATGATGGTTCAGAAGGAGAATAAAAAGAGGAAGCGTAGGACGCCCAAAGGCAAAGGCAAAGACAAAGGAAAGGTTCCTAATGAGCCCCCTCGCTCTAAGCCAAAGCCAAATGGTAAGGTCAAACCTGTCCCTTCTCTTGATGATGAATGCTACCACTGCTATGTCAAGGGGCATTGGTCTAGGAATTGTAGGAAATACTTGGAGGATCTGAAAAAAGAAGAAGGGAAGCGAGACTTCTGCTTCAGGTATAAATGTTATAGAAATTAATCTTGCAATTTCTTCTGATGAATCTTGGGTATTTGATACCGGATCGATGATTCATACTTGCAAATCGTTGCAGGGTCTAAGAAAGACTAGAAGTTTTGTGAGAGGCGAGTTGGACGTGCGGGTCGGCAATGGAGCAAAGGTTGCTGTACTGGCTGTCGGCACTTATCACTTGTTTTTACCTTCAGGATTTGTTTTGGAATTAAATAATTGTTATTACATTCCAGCATTGAGTAAGAATATTATCTCTTCTTCATGTTTGGAGGAAGATGGTGGTTATGAGTTCGTAATAAAGAACAAATGTTGTTCTATTTATTTGAATGATATACTCTATACACATTGTCCATTAATGAATGGGTTATATGTTCTTGATCTTAAGGATAAACATGTCTATAATATTAATGCAAAGAGGCTGCGGCCTAATGATTTGAATCCCGCTTTTATATGGCATTGTCGCTTAGGTCATATAAATGAGAAACGCATAGAGAAGCTCCATAAAGATGGACTACTCAACTCATTTGACTTTAAATCATTTGAGACATGCGAGTCTTGTTTACTTGGTAAGATGACAAAGACGCCTTTCACCGGTCATAGTGAGAGGGCAAGTGATCTGTTGGGACTTGTACATACCGATGTATGTGGACCAATGAGCTCAGTAGCTAGAGGTGGTTTTTAGTATTTCATTACTTTTACCGATGACTTTAGTAGATATGGATACATCTACTTAATGAGGCACAAGTCTTAATCGTTTGAAAAGTTCAAAGAATTTCAAAATAAAGTACAAAATCAGCTAGGCAAGACAATTAAAATTCTGTGATCTGATCGTGGAGGTGAATATTTGAGCCATGAATTTGGTGAATATCTAAAACAGTGTGGAATTGTTCCACAGCTGACTTCGCCTGGCACGCCTCAATGGAACGGGGTATCTGAACGGAGGGACCGGACCTTATTAGACATGGTTTGGTCTATGATGAGCCAATCTGATCTTCCATTGTCCTTCAGGGGATATGCTCTAGAAACTGCTAGTTTACACTAAATAGAGTTCCATCTAAATCAGTGGAAAAGACACCATACGAGAAATAGACCAGGAAACGTCCTGAATTATCTTTCCTTAAGATATGGGGTTGTGAGACTTATGTGAAACGTTTGACGTCTGATAAGCTCCATCCTAAATCTTATAAATGCTTCTTTGTTGGGTATCCTAGGGAAACCAAAGGATATTATTTTTACAATCAGGAAGAAGGCAAAGTGTTTGTCGCTTGGAACAGTGTCTTTTTGGAAAAAGAGTTTCTTTCAAAGGGTGTTAGTGGGAGCAAGGTGCAGCTTGAAGAAATTTGAGAAACATTTGAAAATGTTTCAGCTCCTATTGAACCTCAACAGGATGTACAAGATATTGTACAACCGGTTATGGAGGCACCGCCCCCACGTAGGTCTATAAGGGCATGTCGCGCAACTGAAAAGTTCACGCTCCTAACCACGGGACAACACGACATATTGTTGTTGGACAATGATGAGCCCAAGAGCTACACGGAAGCAATAATAAGACCAGACTCTGAAAAATGGCTTAGAGCGATGAGGTCCGAAATAGAATTCATGCATGATAATCAAGTTTGGAACTTGGTGGATCCACCTGATGGTGTAAAAACTATTGAGTGTAAATGAGTTTTTAAGAAAAAGATAAACATGGATGGAAATGTTCACATCTATAAGGCACGATTGGTGGCGAAAGGTTTCAAGCAAATTCAAGGTGTTGATTATGATGAAACGTTTTCGCCCGTCGCTATGCTAAAGTCTATTTGGATCCTCCTAGCGATTGCTGCCTATTTCGACTACGAGATTTAGCAAATTGATGTCAAAATGGCTTTACTAAATGGAAACCTAAGTGAGGATGTGTACATGACACAATCTGATTGTTTTGTTGATCCGAAAAATGCTAGGAGAATATGCAAGCTTCAGAAGTCCATTTATGGATTGAAGCAAGAATATCGGAGTTAGAATCTTCGTTTTGATGAAGTAATCAAAGGGTTTGGCTTCATCAAGAATGAAGAAGAGCCTTGTGTTTACAAGAAGGCTAGTAGGAGCTCACTTGTTTTTCTGGTCTTGTATGTAGATGACATATTATTGATCGGAAATGATTCCAATGCTAGAAGCTGTGAAGTCTTTTTTGAGAAAAGTTTCTCAATGAAAGATCTCAAAGAGGCAGTTTACATTTTGGGTATAAAGATCTATAAAGATAGATCGAAGAGGCTAATTGGATTAAGCCAAAGTACATATATTGACAAGATATTGAAACGGTTCAATATGCAAGATTCCAAGAAAGGTTTCTTGCCTATGTCACATGGTATTAGTCTTAGCAAGACTCAGTGTGCTTCAACACTTGATGAGTAAGAGAAGATGAGTGCGATTCCGTATGCCTCAGCTATCGGATCCATCATGTATGCTATACTTTGTACGCGACCAGATGTTTCATATGCTCTAAGTGTTACGAGCAGGTATCAATCTAGCCCCGGTCTAGCTCATTGCGTAGCTGTAAAGAATATTCTTAAGTACTTTAGAAGGACTAAGAATATGTTCCTTATTTTTGGAGGTGAAGAAGAGCTCGTTGTAAAAGGTTACACCGATGCTAGCTTCCAAACTGATAAAGATGATAGCAGATCGTAGTCTGGTTTTGTGTTCTGCCTCAATGGAGGGGCAGTGAGCTGGAAAAGTTCCAAGCAAGAGACGGTAGCTGATTCGACAACTGAGGCTGAGTATATTGCAGCTTCTGAAGCTGTAAAGGAAGCTGTTTGGATCAGAAAATTTATTTTTGAGTTGGGTGTGATCCCTAGTATGTCCAGTCTAGTGGATCTCTATTGTGATAATTGTGGAGCCATTACGCAAACAAAGGAGCCTAGGTCACACCAAAAGTCCAAACATATACTTCGGCGCTATCACCTTATCCGTGAGATCATTGATAGATGTGAAGTGAAGATTTGCAAGGTGCGCATGGATTTGAATATTGCTGATCCGTTGACGAAGCCTCTCCCACAACCAAAGCATGAGGCACCCACGAGTGTAATGGGTATTAGATACTTACATGATTGACTCTAGTATGAGTGGGAGATGATTATATCAAGTCTATGTTTATGAAATTTTGAATAAGGTGTTATTTGGTTCCTTGAATAATGATTGTATGCATTGATTGTGTGACTTGTTCGTGAAACTCTTTGTTTTATTTAATGTTATTCTAAAGATCCATAGTCTTATGTCATTACGTGGGACAATAATGATTTATGGACTAGCACATGTATTGATTAACGATCATGTTTCACGGATCATGAATATAGGAATATCAAATCAATAATATGGACACATGTTAGAGAATATGGTGTTGGATTGACCCACTCCGAGACGTTGTTGGGATTGTTATGTTAACATGTGCCATCAAGCGATCTCGAGTGGTATACCTACTGGATCCTTCGACCTGAAATCGCCATTGTTTCTCACTATGTGTAGTGGTGCGCTTTAGGGCTGCCAAACACTACTTTGTAACTGGGTAGCTATAAAAGTGGTCTTCAGGTGTATCATAAAACATGGAATGAGATATGAGCGAATTAAGATGGAATTTGCCCCTCCTACATAACAGGAGAGATATCTCTGGGCTCCTCGATATAGTTGCATTAGGGAAGTGCATGGCCATGCCAAGGTGATTAAAGAGTTAATTACAATGTGATTAAAGAGTTAGTCATAAGTTGTAATCCACCACAAGATCGAGTGAATGGTTGAGCTATCACAAGGGTGGCACGAATCTCGCCTTAAGTTCGACTCGTATCATGTGGTAAAGGGATCCAAGTGTGTGTATATCAATGTTTAATCGATATGATCTTTATGTGTATTCGGGAGTCAATATGCCCTACTAGGTGCCACTATTGACTTTTGGCTTGAAAAGGGTTTTCGGGTCATGGCTGTCTACACATGAACCTAACGGGTCACACACTTAAGGGGTTGGAATTGGAAAGCTTGCCTATATGATTGTCTCTAGTGCAAGTGGGAGATTGTTAGTGATGTGCCCAAGAGGCAATCATAAGCAATTCGATTTTATAGGCTAAAAGGGATATTGATTCATATAGGATTAAGGTTCTAATGGGCCTATAACGTGGAAGCCCATTAGCATGCTCTATAAATATGTGGAGGCGGGGCTGCAGGTGTGTGACGCTACTATCCTGAAAACCCTAGCCGCCACCTCCCCTCGGCCATATCCCGAAACCCTAGCTGGGCGCGCGGTGCTAGCACACTAGCGCACGGCGTTCCATCCCGAATGTGTGGACTCCGTGGAGGCGCCGCTGCAGTTGTTGCTGTGCTGATCGGCGAGAAGCACAAGGCTATTGCTAGGATGCGAGGAGGAGACGTTCAGTTCGTGAAACGATCGACTGCTTCTTCTTTATCGACGCGCATCTACGTTGGACCAGGCTGCTCCAACTCTTCTTCCGCTGCGCAGCGTATATAATGGTAACTATCCATGACTCCCTTACACGCATGTTTTCTTGTTGAACGCAGTAGAAATTTAAATGTTGTAACTAGCGTAGCCTCCTCGTTCTCTTACACCACATTCAGTGGTTCAACAACAGCGGTAAAGTGAAGGTAACACAATCTGCCAGAGTGCATTTTTCCATTAGTTCCTATCATGATGTAGCTGATTTCGACGTAGTGCCTATGCAAGCTTGCTCACTTTTATTAGGTTGTCCATGGGAATTTGATACCGATGCAACTCATCATGGTAGAAGTAATAGTACTTTCTTTTGCACAAATGAAAGAAAATAATTTTGCTACCTTTAACACCTGCTGAAATCGTGCAATATGAAAAAGAGATAGCTACAAATGAGAGGAAAGAACGTGAACATGAACATGAATCTAAAAATCAGCAAGTAGTAAAGAACATTTTCCCACCTAAGAAAGAGAAGTTGGCACCTAATTTTAGGACTGAGGGAATTAAATTAAAAGGTTGTGTCATGCTTGCAACCAAATCTGATCTTGTCGAAATTGTCGACAATGATATGCCATGCTATGCTTTGATATGCAAAGACGCTTTATTTTCACTTGATGATATATCTAGCTCTTTACTGTCTACTGTCACTAACCTTTTGCTGGAATATGAGGATGTGTTTCCAGCTGAACTACCCCCGGGGCTGCCACCTATTAGAGGGATTGAACACCAAATTGACTTAATTTCGGGAGCGACTTTGCCAAACCGTGCGGCATATAGAACCAATCCGGAGGAGACTAAGGAAATTTAACGACAAGTCCAAGATTTTTTGGACCGAGGGTATGTACGAGAAAGCCTGAGTCCTTGTGCTGCTCCTGTTCTTTTGGTTCCTAAGAAAGATGGTAGTTGGCGTATGTATGTTGATTGTAGGGCCATTAATAATATCACAATACGGTATCGTCATTCTATTCCTAGGTTGGACGACATGCTATATGAGTTGAGTGGTTCTATTATTTTCATAAAGATTGACTTGCGTAGCGGATACTACCAGATTAGAATGAAATTAGGAGATGAATGGAAAACAATGTTTAAAACTAAATTCGGACTATATGAGTGGTTGGTGATGCCTTTTGGTTTAACTAATGCACCTAGCATTTTTATGCGTTTGATGAATGAAGTTTTACGTGTTTTCATTGGAAAATTTGTGGTGGTTTATTTTGATGATATTCTGATATATAGCAAGTCATATGAAGAAGACCTGAATCATTTACGTGCTGTTTTTAATACTATGCGAGATGCACGTTTGTTTGGTAACTTTGAGTAGTGCACCTTTTGCACCGATCGAGTATCATTTCTTGGCTATGTTGTTACTCTACAGGGCATTGAAGTTGATCAGTCTAAGATCGTTGCTATCCAGAGTTGGCCGCCTCCTAAAACGGTCACATAAGTGCGGAGTTTTCTCGGGCTCGCTGGCTTCTACCGGCGTTTTGTTCGGGATTTTAGCACCATCGCTGCACCGATGAATGAGCTTACAAAGAAGAGTGTTCCTTTTACTTGGGGCACTATGCAACAACATGCTTTCGACGTTCTCAAAGATAAGTTGACACACACCCATTTGCTTCAACTCTCTGATTTTTATAAGACTTTTGAATTAGAATGTGATGCTAGTGGCATAGCTCTTGGTGGCGTGTTAATTCAAGAAGGAAAACCTGTTGCTTACTTTAGTAAAAAATTGAGTGGGCCTAGTTTGAACTATTCTACCTATGATAAAGAATTATATGCTCTAGTTCAAACTTTGGAAACATGGCAATATTATTTATGGCCCAAAGAGTTTGTAATACATTCTGATCATGAATCTTTGAAAAATATTCGAAGTCAACTCAATCTGAACCGTAGACATGCTAAGTGGGTTGAGTTTATTGATTCCTTCCCTTATATCATTAAATATAAAAAGGGCAAAGAAAATATAATAGCTGATGCATTGTCTAGGAGATATACCATGCTTTCACAACTTGATTTCAAAATCTTTGGATTAGAGACAATAAAGGAGCAATATGTGAATGATGCTGATTTTAAAGACGTGTTGCTCAATTGTAAGAAGGGAAAGGGTTGGAATAAATTTGTGGTGCATGATGGTTTCTTGTACCGTGCTAATAAGCTATGCTTTCCAGCTAGTTCCGTTCGTCTTTTGTTGTTATAGGAGGCACATGGAGGAGGATTAATGGGTCACTTCGGCGTGAACAAGACTGAGGTCATTCTAATCCACCACTTTTATTGGCCAAAGATGAGGCGCGACGTCAAACGTTTCATTGCCCGCTACACCACGTGCCAAAAAGCTAAGTCATGATTTAATCCTCATGGTTTATACATGCCTCTTCCTACGCTAAGCACACCTTGGGAAGATATTTCTATGTACTTTGTTTTAGGTCTATCTAGAACAAAGAAGGGGAGGGATAGTATTTTTGTTGTCATGGATAGATTTTCTAAGATGGCTCATTTTATACCATGTCATAAAAGCGATGATGCTACAAATGTTGCTGATTTGTTCTTTAAAGAAATTGTTCGCTTACATGGTATTCCGAATACGATAGTTTCAGATCGTGATGCTAAATTTCTTAGTCATTTTTGGAGGACCTTGTGGGCAAAATTGGGGACTAAGCTGTTATTTTTCACTACTTGTCATCCCCAAACTGATGGACAAACTGAGGTAGTTAATAGAACATTGTCTACTATGCTTAGGGCTGTGCTTAAAGAGACTTAAAAATGTGGGAAGAATGTTTGCCTCGTGGAATTTGCTTATAATCGCTCGCTGCATTCTACCACAAAGACATGCCCTTTTGAGATTGTTTATGGTTTCATCCCTCGTGCACCTATTGACTTGTTGCCTCTTCCCGCTTCGGAGAAGGTAAATCTTGATGCTCAACAATGTGCTGATTTGATACTTAAGATGCATGAGACAACTAAAGAGAACATTGAGCTCATGAATGCTAAATATAAAGTTGCTGGTAGTCAGGGACGTAAGCATATTACTTTTCAGCCTGGTGATCTTGTGTGGTTACACTTGCGTAAAGAGTGATTCCCTGAATTGAGAAAGTCTAAACTCATGCCTCGTGTAGATGGTCCTTTTAAAGTGCTTGAACGTATTAATGATAATGCATATAAGTTAGACTTGCCTACAGATTTTGGGGTTAGCTCCACCTTTAACATTGTAGATCTACGACCTTTTTCGACGCGGAAGATGAGCTTGAGTCGAGGGCGACTCCAATTCAAGAAGGGGAGGATGATGAGGACATCACTTCTATTGATATGAACACTCCTCTTACTGCTTCCATGAATGATGGGTAAGGTCCAATTACTCGGGCACGTGCTCGTCAACTCAACTATCAGGTAAACTCGTTTTTCGGAGCCAATAATATTTCTGTTGAGAATTCGATACTTCCTAAGACTTGTGATTTTCTTGTTCTTAGGAACCATGGAGAAGAACCACACGAGCTCAAGTGTAGAAGTGGAACCGTCAAGCGCAGTCCAACTCATATTCGCGAGTTTGACTCAGATTCGGATTGCTTGACAGCGTCTACTTCAAACAGCCATAACTTTTGATCTAGAAGGTTTCTCGGGTCCCGTGAGTACTCGTTGGAAAGATTTTGGAGTCTACTTTCAGATGAATCTAGTCTCACCTCAAAATTCCATCCAAGCCAATCAAAAACTGCAAAACAAGTTGTGTCACTTTTTCAGTCCGAGTCAAAGTGCGCCTTGGGCCTTGTAAACGAGTACTGTTCGGCTTCCAAGTGTGTTGGCCGACCCTCAATAGTACCGCACCCCCATTTATTAGTTGGCAGACGATGTCGCTAGTTGAACACTCGTGCCCATGCACGAACCCTCAACTCTTCAGAATACGCCCAAAATACACCGAATAATTGTTCGCCACGAGACTACAAACGATGAACGCCAAGTCTCCAATTCCCAACAGAACGACGGCTTGACTCTGAATTGTAGAACAAACAATGGATCACCTAATTCTCTCTCAAAGTCCTCACATGAACTCTGGTGTTGAAATAACAAGCAATAACTATGTTTCAATCTGATACATAAAATTGGTCCCCTCGATACAAGGGAGGGGCAAGGGTATTTAAGGCGCCCTCCCTGACTCACGCATAGCCTAGGGCTGGCTAGACATGCCAAATCAAACTCTAATTCGGCTAAGACCTACAAACACACTAAAAGGAAAACCTAAATTAAATTCATCATATTGTTTCGACCATAGCGGAGCGACCATAAGTCTTCTGAAGCTAGGACCATACCCATTGTATGGGCCTTGAAATAAGCTTTCCAACAAGTCCAAGAACACCCCAATCGGACTCTATATATGAATGTTATAGCCTTTTTATTACAAGTCTGTTGGCCTGTCTCGAACCGAACCGACTTGACTTCCGAGTTGATTCTGAGATGCGTTTCGGTTGGGCTTGTGGAAGATCTAAATTGGGCTTGAATTCTTGGGCTTTTCTCTTCTTGCTTGACCCACATGAGCTTCTCTTCCCACACTTTGGCTCTGGCCTCCCTCTCCTCCCTCACAGTTCCAAAGGCTTCACAATGTTCAAACCTGAGAATGCACAAAATATTTGCATGAGATAGTACCCAATTCTCATCAATGATAATAGAGTTATTAAGAAACAAAAGCACCTATTGATTTAGAAGTTTAGCTCTTGCTCTAGTCAGTGAACCAACATGCACTTCTGCAATTGTATTACTTGTAGCTTCACTTATGGCGTCCATCTCAGTATGTGCATGACCACCAATAGGAGAAGATGTATAAGTGTTAGGGATGCCCTCATCATCCTCCCCCTCTTGAAAAGGCGTCGTCCTCGACACTGGATCGTCACCACCAAAGAAAGGTGATAAATCAGCGACATTGAACGTAGAGCTCATGCTATAGTCATCGCCGGAAAGCTCTATCTTGTAGGCATTGTCGTTGATTTTCGCAAGCACCTTGAAAGGCCCATCACTACACAGTAGTAACTTAGACTTGCGACGTTCTGGAAAACGATCCTTACGGTAGTGTACCCAAACCAAATCACCTGGTTGAAAAACCATCTTCTTCCCTTTTCTTGTTTGCCTATCAGCATAATACTTGACCTTGGGCTCTATCACTTCTTTTGTCTTGAGATGCAATTTCTTCACATATTCAGCTCGCTTGGACGCCTCCATATGAGTATGGTGTTGACTGGGAAGCGGCAACAAATCAAGCGGTGTAAAGGGTTTGAAACCATAAACTATCTCAAATGGACACATCTACGTAGTGGAATGCACGACCGATTATAAGCGAATTCCACGTGCGGCAAACAATCCTCCCACTCGCATAGATTCTTCTTGATCATGGTCCAGAGTAGCATCGAAAGTGTGCGGTTCACCACCTCTGTTTGACCATCAGTTTGGGGATGACAAGTTGTGCTGAATAACAACTTCGTCCCCAGATTACCCCAAAGCGTCTTCCAAAAGTAGCTCATGAACTTCACGTCGCGATCTGACACAATAGTACGTGGCACGCCATGTAGCCTCATAATCTCCCTGAAAAATAAGTCAGCAATATGCGACGCATTGTCGCTCTTATGGCACGGAATAAAGTGTGCCATCTTCGAAAAACGATCCACAACTACAAAAACAGAATCGCGCCCCCTCTTAGTTCTAGGCAGTCCTAAAACAAAATCCATACTAATGTCCTCCCATGGGGCATTGGGAACAGGTAAAGGGGTATACAAACCGTGTGGATGCATCGTCGATTTCACTTTGTGGCAAGTAATGCATCGTTGCACATACCTCTCTACATCTCGCCTCATCTTAGGCCAATAAAAGTGATCGCTCAGCATAAACAACGTCTTCTCACGGCTAAAATGTCCCATCAATCCACCTGCATGTGATTCCTGTAGTAATAGCAAACGCACGGAGGATTCTGGAACACATAATTTGTTAGTGCAAAACAAAAACTCATCATGGATGTGAAATTTATCCCAGCCTTTTCCCTCTTTGCAATGTGCATAAGGGACATAAAATTCATGGTCATAAGCATATAACTCACGCAAACTCGCTAAACCAGGGACGTGCACTCCTAAGTGAGTTAAAAGCACACTTTTGCTAGAAAGAGCATCAACTACCACATTTTCCTTTTCCTTCTTATATTTCACAATGTAAGGAAACGACTCAATGAATTCGACCTATTTGGCATGTCTACGGTTCAGGTTTGCTTGGCCTCATGATCAATTGAGCCTCATGATTAGAATGAATAATAAACTCTTTATGCCATAAATAGTGTTGCCAAGTTTCTAATGCAAGCACTAACACATAAAGCTCTTTGTCATATACTGGATAATTCAATTGAGTACCATTCAGTTTCTCACTAAAATAAGTGACCAGTCTACCCTCTTGCATTAAAACACCGCCAATACTCAATCCACTAGCATCACACTCAATTTCAAAATTTTTAGTGAAATAAGGTAAAACAAGCAACGGTGCTTCAGTCAAGAGTCTCTTAAGTTCAACAAAAGCATTTTCTTGCGCTACCCCCACACAAATTCAACACCCTTTTTAGTAAGTTCATTCAAAGGGGCAGCGACGGTGCTAAAATCCTTCACGAAACACCAATAAAAACCAGCGAGACCAAGAAAGCTCCTAATCTGACTTACGTTCGTAGGAGTTGGCCAATTTTTAATCGCTTCAATTTTAGACTCATCTACTTCAACTCCCTGTGCAGAAACAACATAGCCCAAAAAGATGACATGATTTTTGCAAAAAGTGCACTTCTCTAAGTTACCAAATAACCTATTCTCACGCAAAACTTGTAGAACTTATCTAAGATGGTCTATGTGTTCAGATTTAGTGCGACTGTAAATCAGAATATCATCAAAGTACACAACCACAAATTTACCAATGAAATACCTTAAAACATGATTCATTAAGCGCATGAATGTACTAGGTGCATTAGTTAAACCAAAAAGCATGACTAACCACTCGTACAACCCAAATTTCGTTTTAAAGGCTGTTTTCTACTCATCCCCTTCATGCATTCTGATTTGATGGTAACCACTGTGCAAATCTATCTTAGAGAAAATAACAGAACCGCTCAATTCGTCTAGCATATCATCTAAGCGAGGTATAGGATGACGATATCAAATTGTGATATTATTAATCGCTCGACAATCTACGCACATACGCCATGAACCATCTTTCTTAGGAACCAAAATAACAGGAACAGCACAAGGGCTTAAGCTTTCGCGTACATACCCTTTGGAGAGAAGCTCTTGCACTTGTTTATGAATTTCCTTTGTTTCCTCGGGATTGGTGCGGTACAGTGGTCGGTTCGACAGCGACGCTCCTGGAATCAAGTCGATCTTATGTTCTATCCTCCGGAGTGGTGGGAGCCCAGCTGGTACCTCCTCTGGTACAGTGGTGGGATCGCACTCACATTGTTCTATGTCATCAGTGTGCAAGACTGCCTGTGCATCGGGCGATTCATCATCACTAGCGGAAACATAACCGCCATCCTCTGTGACAAGCATAGTACTGACATTTGGGCAGTCCCTCTGAAAATGGCCAACGCCCTAGCACTTGTGGCAAATAATGTCACGTGAACGTCCTGTCGACCCCATAGATGAGGTCACACTAGCTGCGGGCGCCATAGGTCGACGCACCGGTGATGGAGTACTCTCCAGCTTCTTACTTGCGGAACTATGCGTCGCCAAATTACTTGCAGCCGAAGTGCTCTTGTTTGGTTGGCTGTTGTTATATGGTTGTCTCGGACTAGCTGAAGAATGTGACCAGACAGCCAACCGGGCGTCTTCAATCACTTGTCGCTCGGCTTCGCATGCTTGGTGCAGCAACTCAATCATATCATTATAGGGATGGTGATTGACAATGCGCTTGACAGCATGATTCATGCCAGCTAGAAATCTTACCATGGTCTGTTCTTCATTCTCGCGGACATCTGCATGTATCATGATAGTCTCCATTTCCTTATGATATTCATCAATTGATTTCATACCTTGTCGCATCCCTGTCAATTTCTCAAATAGTGAGCGCTTGTAGTGGCGAGGAACAAAGCGTGCTCGCAAATGCTGCTTCATTTGCTCCCAGGTTATAATCGGTAACTCATGGCGCTCCATGCGCTTACGGATGAACTACTCCCACCAATGTGTGGCATAATTATCCAAACCATTGGACGCAAGCAACAGCTTCTTCTCATTGGAATAGTTGTTCATCCAAAACAACTTATCAACTTTCAGCTCCCAAGTGAGGTATTGTTCCACATCTGTACCACCTGAAAATATAGGAAGAGTAAATTTGGGCTTAGCGACAAAATCCTTGGCGTCGTCGTGGCGAGGACGCTGCACGTTGTTGCGGTGGTGGCGTTGTCGTTCATCATAGTCATCGACGGGGAAATCATCATCCCAGTGCTCGTCCGCATCAGCCCAGCTACGAGGTGCACAATGCACACCTCCTCCGTGGGCACCCTGTGGTACACCTCCAACCTAGCCGCTGTTGCCTTGGCCCGGCCCATGTGCCTGAGGGTGTGCCGCAGCTGCCATCTCGACATTTGGTGGCACTGCCATGCGACGCGCCTGTCGCTCCTCATCCAAACGAAGAGCACGTTCCTCCTCGGTCTCATTGTGCAAAACGGCCGGAGGACCGTGCACATTTGTGGCATCAGCGGGTGCACCCCCACGTAGATTGTAGTGCACGAACATGGCATGCAGCTCCAGAAAGTTATTGTTGATGGTCGTACGCAATTGTGTGACCTCCTCCCCAAGGCTGTTCAGTCCAGTCTGAACTTCCCCGAGCTCATCGTGCACGCCATTGTCACCATCATGAAGTTGTTTTTGGAGCATCTCACGCAACCAAGTGTACTCGGTCCACGTAACCGGCGCCTCCGGATTAGGTGGATCCTCCTTGTGACCTTACATGGAAACAACTCACAAACAAGAAATGAGGTTATATCTGGGTTAGTAAAACAAAAGCTCTCTCTATACTTGCAACTTACTGTCCTGAAAACAAGGCAAGTTTATCGTTCCAAAGTGAATCAAGGACGGCAAATCAACACTTGTGATGCAAACAAAGGAATGAGCTAGGGAGAAGCAATCGAAAATAGAGATGAAACTAGCTCGTTTTGCACCAAGTACTAAGAGAAACTTTAGCCAATTGCAACTGAAAATACGAGGGCACAAGATTGCTCAAAGAAAAATTGAAAAACACAATCTGGTACGTTGCACACGGAGTTTGGAAGCTCGACAAATGATGTCGTTTACACGGGGAACCTTAGAATCACTTGTAAAAGGTTTCTGTCAAGTTTGAGCAAATTATGAGAAACTTGAATTTTTCTTGGTTTGCGGGCCCGTTTTGAAGCCCTAAATGACATTTTTTGGGGTCGAAGTTGCTGCACGTATGCCTGGAGGCTTACGCGGAGCTAAAATCCCCAGAATTCCAAGACTTGGAGTAGCTTCAGGTCGTCTGGTGAAAGCTCCTATCGCCGGCAATTAGCTGGAAATGCGGCGGCGAGGAAGAAGGTCGTGCAACGGCGAAGCAACCGGAAAAGAGAGAAAGGAGTGCTTTGTCATGGAAGGAAGAGGGGAAAGGCACGGGGAGGAGTTGGAGTTTCGGGCCCCTTTATAGGCGATGAAGGGAAGGTGGCCGTTGGAGCTCATTGAAGGTAGTAATTGGGGCAGAGTAACACTAGGCTGCAGCTAGCTCAACGGAGCGGCGCTAGGCCAGCTAGACATTGAAGTGGGGCGGGGTGCTGGTGCTAGTCCGGGTGGAGGCACCGAGGGGCGGAGGTGCAGGTGTAGACCGATGTCTAGCTCGGCGAAGTGAGACGACGCGCAGCATTGAAGGTAGGTAGAGGAGAGGGCTAGCTCGGCGCAGGGTCATGGGGAATAGGTCTGCGCTAAGCCGAGGGGGAGAGGGTGAGGCCGGTGGAGGTGACGGTGTCGTGTCCGCTCGGTATTAAAGCCGGACAAGACCGGAGTAGGGAGGGGTGCTAGCTCGACGACGCGATCGGCAGCAGGAGCGATGTGCAGGCGAAGCGTGGCGCTCGGCATTGAATAGAAGGGTGAGGTCGGTGGAAGGTCCTGCGCGATATTGAAGCCGGGGGAGGGCGGCGCTAGGGGTACGGCGTGGAGGCAAACCAAGGGCGGCGGAGATCCGGAGTGCAGGATGGCTGTTGCTTGGGGTTGGGCCACTGGCCGGGTGTGGAGGCAAGAGCTAGGCCGGCCACAAGCAAATGCCAGGGAGGAGGAGGGATGGAGGTCACCGAATCGAAGTGGAGGCGAGATGGGAGGAGCTGGGCCGAAGGGAGGAGGAAGAAGGGATGCAGCTCACAGGCCGGAGGAGGGAGGAAGGGGCTGAGAGCAGATTCAGAGCCAGCGGAGGGAGAGGGAAGCGCAGGGCAGGGAAGAAGGAGAGCTGGGCCAGTTTCAGAAAAGGATGGGAGGAGGAGCTTGGCGGCGGCGCTGCGATAAAAGGAGGAGAAGGAGAGGCAGTGGAAAGGAAAAAGGGGAGGCCGGATGGGCCTAGCGGGCCGAGAAAGAAAAAGGGCATGGGTGAAAAAGGAAGTTTCCGAATTTTGAGATTTTTCCACAATTCAACTTCTTGGCTGAATAATTAAGTGCCAAAGAGTTAGAAGGTCAACCTTAAATGTTAACATTAACTGCTAAATTTCAAATTTTGTTGTTTTCAGATATTTAGCTCTTAGAAAATTGAATTTTAGGTTTACCAAGAGTTTTGGGAATTTGGACTTTGATTATGAAAACTTGTTTCTCAATTTTGAAGTTTTGTTTATCTTAATTAAATTTTTGCCGTCAGAAATTCCAAATCAAGAACTCGGATAAACAAAATTTTTCAAATGCACAGAGAATCGAAAAAGATTTTCATTATTTTGCAAAATATACTAGTCCCGTATTTTTGGGATGTTACATTGAACACGCAAATAGCGCTGTTGCATGGTGCCCCAAGTAAAAGGAACACTCTTCTTTGTAAACTCATTTAGCGGTGCAGCGATGGTGCTGAAATCTTGTACAAAATGCTGGTAGAAGCCAGCAAACCTGAGAAAACTCCGCACTTGTGTGACCGTTTTAGGAGGCGGCCAACTCTGGATAGCGACAATCTTGGCCTAATCAACTTCAATGCCCTGTGGAGTAACAACATACCAAGAAACGATACTCGATCAGTGCAAAAGGTGCACTACTCAAAGTTACCCAACAAACGTGCATCTCGCAAAGCATTAAAAACATCATGTAAATGATTCAGGTGTTATTCATATGACTTGCTATATATCAGAATATCATCAAAATAAATCACCACAAATTTTCCAATGAAAGCACGTAAAACTTCGTTCATCAAACGAATGAAAGTGCTAGGTGCATTAGTTAATCCAAAAGGTATCACCAACCACTTATATATGCCGAATTTAGTTTTAAATGCCATTTTCCATTCATCTCCTAATTTCATTCTAATCTAGTGGTACCCGCTACGAAGTCAATCTTTGTGAAAATAATAGAACCACTCAACTCATCTAGCATGTCGTCCAACCTAGGAATAGGATGACGATACCGTATTGTGATATTATTAATGGCCCTACAATCAACACACATACGCCAACTACCATCTTTCTTAGGAACCAAAAGAACAGGAACAGCACAAGGACTCAGGCTTTCTCGTACATACCCTCGATCAAAAAGATCTTGGACTTGTCGTTGAATTTTCTTAGTCTCCTCTTGTAACACCCTAGGACCCACATTACCCTGAGATGCCACCAAGACACTCAACAGCTAGCCAAAAATTCAAGATAAATTAAACTAACAACAATTACTAGATAAAAAGTATCAAGCGGAAGCATAATTAACAAAGTTAACGCTATCAAGTTTCAATAGTCCAACTGTCCTCTAGTAGTTTAAAACCATTAATGGGCAACCAGTTCAACATTATTAAAAGAAAGAACATCCACGAACATCCGATCAAAAGGCTAGTTTCCTCTCAACTTTATTACAATCATAAATTGATGACTCAAGTGCTTTATTGTGGTGCCGCGCTACCCATCCCATGAATGCTCAAGAATCACCTGTAGGGGGAAAAACAAGGGTGAGATATACATCTCAGCAAGTAAATTATTTAACAGGTTCTTCAGACAAGAAGCAAAGCTACAACAATATTTAATTTATTACATGACCACAACCACATCCAACATCTTCATTCATTGAACCACAAGGACTATCACGAGTCCTGTCTCATAAGGTTTTTAAACCAATAACATATGAATGCAATACTTCCTTCATACTTTCAATGCATATGCATGCTATGCTCCACTGCACTCTTACCCAACAAGGTAAGAGTGTGCATCATCTACAAAGAATGTACGATGTCAGACTGACGGCGGTCATAAGCGGCGACATCCACAATGCAATGTCATGACATGTTATGTATGATATGACAATTATAATCCACATGAATTTCAACTTCGAAGGGGCATCAACATGATTAACATGAACTTAGCCTCAAAGAAACATCAACATAACCACCATGGGTACATAAACTTGTTCCACAATTGGCATAAATAGCAACTACCTCATGACTACGAGCAAGTCATTCAAAGCATAACATTCAACTGATAATTGCTGCTATCATCTCATTTATAAGTCATCCATCCATGGCAAAATACTCCAAGTTACGATTATCATGTAGATTGCAAGTAGTAAGAATAACCAATTAAACAATAGCATTAATGCTACAATCACTTGCCTGTACCGACAAAGCGACGAGATCACGCCCGATCAGAAGCAAATCCGCCTATCCAACAAGGTATCTCTTAGCACAATAAACAGCAATACAATCAGGACTCTCAAAGAAAAGTGTCGTCAAAACCCTAAACCCCACAACGAACCTCTCCACTTGCGGTCCTAACCTCACCCCGCTGCAGCAGCGCCACTTATTATTTTTTGTATCTTTAAGATTACTAAGCCTTTTACAGAGGGAGATGTATTTCTGGTTTCCTTACTCATTTTCCTACACTTTTCATGTTGATCACCTATTTTAATTTTGTTCTTAGCATGGTGTATCTCACTGCTCAAAACAGAGATCATCCTCTGTTCTGTCAGTCAGGACAGTCCATTTCAAACGTTTCCCAACAACAGAGTAGGGCTATAGAAATTCTGATTTTTTTACAGCAGCTAGCTTATCAAATTGTCTAAAACTTTCTCAATTGTGACCAAAAATATAAAATTCATCTTCTATCCCTAATTCCCCTCTGAATAGCGGTCTGTCCCTGTCTGCGCCCCTGACGGACAGCGATATTGCAGACCCTGGTACGCCTAAATTACGCGGCCAAAACTTCTGAAGAAAATACAGTAGATGCGTATCATCGTCCTCTACGTTTTTCCTTTTGGGGAGACCCTCAGGAAAAATCGTTTTAGGGGTCGAAACCGCAAGAACAGTAACATCGCGCGATTTGATCTACAGACAGCAAATCCGGATTCTCTAATCGGGGTTTTCTAAAATACTATCCCCTTCAAAACTGGGGCTAAGAACCCTAATTTTAGTATAAAACAGAGAGATTGAGGTAAGGGAGATTTACCTAGGGGATTGGGATCACCCTCTTCTTTCTCTCCTTCTCCTTTCCCTCTCCTCCTTCTTTCCTTCTCCTCCTTCTCCTTCTCCTCCTTCTCCTCCTTTTCCTTGCACAGGGGCAGCACTGGTTTTTTTGGGGGCGCAAGGGGCAGGAGGGGTGGCGGCTTGGGGAGGAAAGGGGCAGGGGGTGCGGCCAAAGGGGATAAAAGGGGGGCGGCTAGGGCAACAAGGGGGTGCGGCCACCCCTTGGCCCCCCCGGCCCAAGGTGGCAGCCCACCCTCCCTAGAAACCCTTTTTTTTATTTAAAACATATATATGATTTTTTTATTCTAAGGCTAACTCAGAAATTTAATTTTCCCTCTTCCCGCGATTTACCGATTAACCGGCGACTCCGCGTTTTAAAGTATATGTTTAAATATATAATCTCTTTCTTTTAAACCTACGCCAAAACCACGATCAGGGTATTACACCTCTGGATTGGTTCTATACGCCGCACGGTTTGGCAAAGTTACTCCCAGAATTAAGTCAATTTGGTGTTCAATCTCTCTAATAGGTGGCAGTCCCAGGGGTAGTTCAGCTGAAAACACATCCTCATATTCCTGCAAAAGGATAGTGACAGCAGACGGCAAAGAGCTAGATATATCATCAAGTGAAAATAAAGTGTCTTTGCATATCAAAGCATAGTATGGCATATCATTGTTGACAATTTCAGCAAGATCAGATTTGATTGCAAGCATGACACAACCCTTTAATTTAATTCCCTCAGTCCTAAAATTAGGTGCAACTTCTCTTTCTTATGTGGGAAAATGTTCTTCACTACTTACTGATTTTCAGATTCATGTTCATGTTCACGTTCTTTTCTCTTATTTGCAGCTATCTCTTTTTCACATTGCACAATTTCAGTAGGTGTCAAAGGTAGCAAAATTATTTTCTTTCCTTTGTGCATAAGAGAGTACTTATTACTTCTACCATGATGAGTTGCATCGGTATCAAATTCCCATGGACGACCTAATAAAAGTGAGCAAGCTTGCATAGGCACTGCGTCGTAATCAGCTACATCATGATTGGAACCAATGAAAAAATACACTCTCGCAGATTGTGTTACCTTCACCTTACCGCTGTTGTTGAACCACTGAATGTGGTATGGATGAGGATGTGCACGTGTGGTCAAGCCAAGCTTCTTGACCAAATCTAAACTCACCAAGTTATTACAACTCCCGCCATCCATTATGACACGAACATGGTATTCCTTGACAATGAGGAACATTTGAAACAAATTATAGCGCTGTAGCTTCTCCGCTTGCTCCTTTTGAGTGCTCAACACTCGCTGCATAATTATGGTCCTATAATTCTCCGTAGCAGTGATACCTAAAATTTTCTCCTCTTCGCTATGCTCCTCTGGATCATCATCATTACCTGCAAGGTTAGCTGCAAGAGTATATTCATCCTCAACATCACTAGCACTTATATATCCACCATCTTCTGTCGCAATGTACGCTCGCTGACTTGGGTAATTTTTCATGACTGTCCCATCCCTATACAACGGTGGCATATAATCCTTGTCGTACGACGTGTGGAAGCAACCGATGAAGAGCTCTGCGTTGGTGTCTGCACAGTAGTGGATTTGCTCACCTTAGGTACGCGTGACGATGGTGGCAGTGCTGCTGAACACGCCCTACTCATGGAGGGGGCAGCAAACCGAAAAGCAGCAGGTGGGGCAGACTTGATTTGCCCCGGTGTCGACCTCGATGCAAAAGTACTTCCATAGTTGCTCCTATTCTATTGTTGTCTTCCCTGCAATTCTTTTTCTACTAGACAAGCAAGCTGGAACAATCTATTGATATCATTATACTCCTCGTAATCAATTATGTCCTGAATTTCACGCCTTAAGCCCCCATAAAGACGAGCCATCTTATCCTCCTCATCCTCTACAACATTACAACGCAGCATGCCTATTTGTAGTTCTTGATAATATTCCTCAACAGTTTTATTACCTTGGTCTAAGTGCTGCAATTTTTTACGCATATCATGTTTAAAAATAGTAGGAATAAATCTAGCACGCGTAGCTACCTTCAATCTATCCCATGTATCAGGTGCTAAACCGGAATTAACTACTTGACTCCACCAAAGGATAGTAAAATCTTTAAATTCACTAGTAGCTTATCTGACTCTATGCACTTCAGGAACTAGATAGGTATTAAATTTTTGTTCAATTGTCATCTCTCAATCTAGATAAATTTCAGCATCATAAACACCCGCAAAAGATGGTATGGTAAATTTAACTTTAGCAAATGGGTCATCATTAGCACGAGCATTGTGATGCTGAAAATCATTACCTCCCATACCATGACGGTTGTGTTGTAGGCGGTGTCGTAGACGTGCATCTTGAGCATCACGATTTCACCTCCCATTATCATCTCCTACCTCAAGATCTTGGGGTGCATCATATTCATTCTCGCATCCGTTGTTTGGTGGCCGATTCACAATTCTTTCAAGGCGTGTAGTGAGTGCTGCAATACTCTCATTGATGGATCGCTACAGTATATCCGTCGTAGCTTGAAGCTTCCTATCGATGTCCTCATTAATAGTAATGTGTTGTTCATCTAAGAGCGTTATGAGCTCTCCCTTTGCAATACACTCTTGCGCGTCAGACGACTCACCTGCTATGGTTAGTAAAAACAGAAGACAACACAAAAGAATTATCCCTATCAACGACTAGGTGATGGAAAGGTGGAATCACACACTCTCAAGCGTCTTACCACACTCTAACAAGTGTTCTTACCAACGCAAACAGTAGGTGGTACAACCGGTGGCTGGTTCATGATACCGTGTCGAGTGTAGGTATGATTGTAAGAGGGAACCTGTTCTGATCAAGAGTAGGTGGAGCTTGGAAGGCACAATATGGTAGCAAAAGGATCAACAATAATCAGTTCAGTAAATGCAAGTTGAAAGATTGTTCAAAATACTTGTCAAAGTTGCCGATCCTAACCTAATCATAGTTAGCCAATCAAGCCCTATACAAGGAAGCGTATGTACGCACACGCAACGATCAATGTGACTTAATGTAAGCAAATGAGAGCCTCACAACAAATACTAGGAGAGACGCTAGCCCACTACTCAAACTTCTTTTTAAGGGCACAAGATTATTCGCGCGATGTAGAGCACAAAACAGCGATATCGGTAAAACGCGAACAGCCCTCTAGATTGAGCAGATACAACAACTAGTCTCAAGCGATGAAAAGGCAGAGTTATATGTGGCTTATATATACTCGTTTGAAAGGTTTCGATGAGATCTACAACTTTTTCAACTGGATGAACCCCAAATTCTAAAGGGAAAGCCGAATAAAACCCCAAAAATAGAAAACCAAAAACTTGCGATGCGGTTTCGGGGCTAAAGATATTCGATTTTAGGGGTCTTAGAGGGTGACTAGCTCAACAAAATTGTTTTTGTTCGATGCGCGTCATCGATAGCTTTCCAACGAGTACAAGAATGTCGAATTCTGACTCCGTATGCAAAAGTTATGCCTGTTTTACTGAAGGGGGGTCGGAAACAGACTCGAATTTGATTCGGTCTCAATTCAAACTGCTATAACTTTTGATCCCATGGCCGAACTTGCTCAAATTTGTTTTTGGAGGCTTATGGATGTATCAAGAAGGACTCCACCAAATTTCATTGGATTTGAAAAAGGTTTGACAACCTTTCAAATTTCGGACACAGGGGCACTCTTTGCTTCTTTTTTTTTTTGCTGTTTTTTCCTTTTTTTTCTTTTTTTTCTACCCGAAACCCTAATTTTTTTTTGTTGCGGCAAGGGTCGGCAAGGGTTGGCGGCAGATGGGGGGCGACGGATGGGGGGGCGGCGAAAGAGGGTAGTGGATGGGGGCCACGGCAAGGATGGAAGGCGCAGCTCGCGCAAGGATGGAAGGCGCGGCAAGGATGGAAAAACACACAACGATGAAGCTACGCAAAGGAACACGAGATGCAACAAGACAATGACGAACTGGGCTCTGACTAAACTAGTAATCAGCAACTTGAACACGAAAATGTAACCAAAAATTCAATGAGCAATACTAAAAAGAAAATTGCAATGGTACAAGGGGTGTTGGGACAGCGGAAGAACACTACGAAAAATTATTTTTGTGGGCTAATTTTTTTGGAGTTTTTAGGACGATGAACATAAACTAATCTAAAAGAGACGAATTACCTCGCGGGCAATCATTGCTCTGATACCACCTAATGTGACGATGGCCCGATCTTCCGAGAGGTACTGATAAGTCGATTGTGGAGAACTCGATGTTGATGATCCAAAGGCTCTGACCAAAACAGATCGATCTCCTCACAATCACTACACCACTACTCCGATGGTTATCAACCGTGCCGAACACAGTTGACCTCGCCAAGAAGGCTATCTCCTGCAAGCGAATCGAGAACACAAGCAAGAGAGTAGAAGATGCAATCTAAAATTGTATTGCGAATAAATATTGAGTTCACAAGTTGGGGTTCCTCAACCAGACGTGCGGTGAGACTGCTAAGCAAAAAAATCTCTTAAGAAAAACCTGAGGAAAAGTAAAGGGGTGCAACCTCCTTAAATAGAAGAGGGGGAAGGCACACTTAACTAATAAAAGGGGGTGCGGTACTATTGAGGGTCGGCCAACACACATGAAAACCGAACAGGACTCGATTACAAGGTGTAAATAATGGTGTAAATCCTGGTGGTTTGATGTCAATTGCTAGAAAGAAACTTCTAATAAAGAGGTGGCTAGACCAGTTTAAATGTTTGGATTGACTAGATGTTGGATTGGTCAAATCCGTAGGGAAAAGAAATAAGAAAAATAATAATATATGACACAATCTCTCTAATATGTGTGTATCAACCCTGGTGGATTCAAGCCAGATCTCAGAGAGACAATGGTATAAAGTTTCGGGTGAGAAATGGATAAATAAATTTTAAATGCTTGGACTGGCTAGACATTGGCTAAGCTAAATAAGAGGATCGAATCAAGTTCATTCCAAAATTCATTTGGGATTTCTTGAATATATGAAGGTACCAACCTTGGTGGGTTCATAATGATTCTCGGGAAATAAGTGGTACTCACTTTCGGGTGGAAGAAAATGGTCGGATTTAAAATTTTGATTAAACTCAGAAGGTGGGTCAATTTAAATAATTGGAGTGGATTAATAGGTGGACTTATTTAATAAGATTGGATTGGTTAAATAAATAGACCAATTGAATTCCAGAAAAAGAGGAAGTATGATCATAAATATCGAGTTGCACCCTTATTAGACAATGTGGATTTTGGAGGAATATGTACATGGAGAGATAATAAGGACATAGTTAATTATTAGGATTATTGGAGTATCTAAGAAATCGAGAAGAGTAATCATGGTTATCGATTTACATCTTTAATAAGCAATGTGAATTTCGGAGGAATGTATACATTATAGGATAATTGGATATAGCTGATTACTGAAGGACTACTAAGATATTTTATGGATTAAGAAGAGCAGGTAATAACCATTAGATTATAAACTTAACTAATAACCTTATTTTCGGTGGGTACTTATTGACAATAAGGTAGTTGGAAGAAAATGGGGAATGGTAGAAATTTGATTACTTGGTGAACAGATCATAACCATGCATCAATGACGGAAAAGCTTGGATTATTAAGGAAACATGATACAAATGGTGGATCAAGTAATAAAAGCATCACGGGGATATGTAGTTGAATGAATTGATCACTTGCAAGCCCAAAACTGGAATTGTAACCTTTGAAGAAACTTGGGATTCATAGAAAATAGATCCTCCTAAATTGATGAAGCCTGGGAATTCATAACAGGTAAATAATCTTGATCCGATTATTAAAGCCCAGAGAATAAAAGAAAAATATATGATTGGTGGACCAGATAAATGATAACCCTAGCTGATTATGGATTTTTAACAGCAATGATATTACAAACTAAGAGAAATGAAAAGATAGCATGGAGCTAGTCAAGAAGAAGCGAAGTTACTAAGGCCATGGATTATAAGCATGAATGGAGAATTATGAGAGTACATCCGCCCATGGATTGAGGTGGGAATGTTGGAGAATACCAGAGTACATTGCAAAAAGCCTTAGTTTCAAAAAAAAAATAGACTATTTTTGAAGCCACCTTTAGGAGGTTTCCAAAAGCCATATTCCAAAGTTTTCTACTTTTAAAACAGTGAAGGGAAGCAAGAGCTATGCTGCCCAAAAGCATTCCTCTATGCTCTCATTTCGTTACTTCTATCCACAAAAGAGATTTAGTGTTGGGAACCCTGCGCTCTCCTTTGAGTGTCACCCGCATAGACGTTCTTCTTTGCAAGACTTCATTTGGCCCCGTGCACTGCCTTCGTGCCCTCGGGCATCATATTTTGCAGTCATCAAAAAAGCTTGTTTATAAAAAATTGGTTGTTCTGTGTGGCTAGTGTGCTGCCCCAGTTCTCTGGGTGCACTCTCCATGAATGGGGTTATAGTATCTTATCCCTGTGAATCTCCCCGCACCTCATGTTGATTCCCTCTTTCCCTATTGCTGAAAACCTCGGCAGACCTTCAAGCAAGAATTGCTTGATATCCAAGTCAAGACAATTAAAGCTCGGAAGTTCAAAGGAAACAATACCTCAGAGAAAGATAACGGTTCAGAAGATTTGACCTGCAAGAGGATCAAGACTTAGACTCCACCTCACAATGGGCCCACCGATCAAATCATCGTCAAGCAAGCAATGCCCATAGACAAGACAGCTACCATTGGCCAAAGTAAGAGCAAGAGACAAATAATTGATGCTCGCTAAGGCTACAACCATACATACAAGTTGTCATCCAACCCTGCTCTATAAGAACAGTCAAAGAAAAGCCATCGTGATGAAAGGCTTAGCAGCATCATACCTGGCAAACCTAAAAAGGACATCAATTGCTTTAGTTGCAAGGATATCGGACATTATGCTAATAGGTGCCCTCAAGGGAAACCAGGCAAGAAGGTCACATGTTTTCACTATAGCAGCATAAGAGACCCGACGAATAGATGTCCCCAATCAAAGCTAGAGAAGAGCTATTCAGCATCAAGTACCCCCTTAAGAAGATTCACAAAAACACCAAATGTTTCCACTGCGGCATCATCGGGCACTACGCAAATAGATGTCCCCAAAGAAAGATAAACAAACAAGCCATAAGAGTCATCACCATCAGCCCTGGCCTCATCCCAATGAAATGTTTTAGCCCCAATATGACACCAAGGGACAAACTGTACTAGCCAAAGATCTGCTATCAGACCTGGCAAATCTGCCGACCACAGGCACGCCATAATGCCTCTATCGGCGCAGCATGGGGAATAGCAGAGGATGCTCGAGCAATCTCCTCAAGGCGCTCCATATGGCCTGCTAAAGAAGCGTTAGTGACGCCTTGCGCTCTCTCCATCGCGGCGAGCGTGATGTTTGTCTCAATCTGGGTGCCCTCAAGTTGAGCAAGTTGCTCATTCGTGATCCTGACATTCTTCTCAAGACCCTCTACATGAAGGTTCATGAGGCATTGGAAATGTTGTATGATTGGCTTCGTACGAGGAGTATGAGATGTATCCTCATCTGGTAGCTCTGCAGAACCTGCCCTTGTTAGCAAAAACACAGAAATATGTCCCTAACAGTAACTACTAGGATGAGGTGGTTCAAAAGTCGCTCACACTCAAGCCTTCTATCAAAACCTTACCAATTCTTACCAAGCAGACAGGGGTGATCGGCACCCAGCGAGGCCAACGTATCTCCAAAGATTGGGTGGAGCGATTGCCAGGTGAAGCTCAGCCAGTACGGTGTAGAAAAGGTGTAGCTAGGAAGGCTCAAGTATGGTATCAAGGAATAGCAATAATCAAATATGAGAATATGAGCTGAAAAATTGTTCAACGTCGGTTAGTGCTGGTCCTAGGCTAGGCCGTACTAGAGACGCGAGCCTAGAACACAAAAACGAGAACATGGCGTGGAAGTAATAGAGAATGTCGCACACACGGAGTTCAGAAGCTCAAAAAAGGATGTCATCTTCACGGGGTACCTTAGAATCACTGGTAGAAGGTCCCTGTAAATTTTGAGCAAATTCCAAGAAAGTTGATTTTTTCGACCTTGTGGGCCCCGTTTGAGGCCCTAAGCGATGTTTTTTGGGATCGAAGTTTTCGTGCGTGTGCCCGGGTGCGTACGCGTATGATAAAATCTCCGGATTTTTCAGACTTCTTTTTTCTATGTATCTTCTCGTGCCCTAGCCAACGGATCAAGAAACGCCCCAATCGAAGGTCGTATGCAAAAGTTACCTCTCTCTGTTTTTTTCTCTTTTTTTCCTTTTTTTTTTGCAAAGACCACGTTGTTTGGGATGTTCCTGGTTGAATTCGAAATCTCCTTGGAACAGAAACTGGGTCCTATCCGAGACCAACTAGGGCAAAGCTTCCCTCGATGGTGAGTCCGATTCCTGGTTGAAGTCGGTGTCCTCCTCCCCTTTGTATTCCCTTGCCGTGGTAGATCGATCCCAACCGCAATCGGTGAGATCAAACGTGAACAGAACTCGAAACTCCAAAGGAACTAGACACTAAGACCAACAAAGGACACGACGATGCAATCGAAAGTTCAACAAAGCAATGTATTGAAAAGAAATATTTTAATGACAAGACGGGTTTGGACAAGATGATCTACTACTATTTTTTTTGGTTTCTATGTGCTGTAGGTAATGAAAAGCAATCTAATCTATGGGTAATTGAAAATTCTCACCGAGCAACCTTGAGCTCTGATACCACTTGATGCAGACGGGGGTGCCTGATCTTTCGATGAAATTGATAACTATCGATTTTGGTGGAGGTAACTCTCGCGATCTGACTACAACCATACGACGATGCTTGAGCCTTAACAATCATTGAACCAACTCTGAGATGTTATTGACCAAGCTGAAAGCGCGATCAACCTGAACACGAAGTTCAATCCCTACGAGCAATCGAAGAACTAGTAAGAATAAGATATAGGCAACTGATATTGTGAATAACATGGTATTGAAAAACAAAGGTGAGATCCTGGAGATAGTCTTGACATGTGGTCGTCTGACACAACTGAATAATAGAAGTTTGCACAATGGATAAACCTAAATTCAATGAAATCCAAGTTTTGGAAAAGGGAGACAGTGGCTCCTTTATAGGGAGGCGAACGGGGGTGGCGGCCAAGGGAAGTGGGCACACATCCCTAGGGTTATAAGGCCCATGGGCCCAATTGGAGGTGGTGCAGCACCCTTTTGACTCGAACTTAGAAATAGACATGGACTCTTTTGATGACTATGGCTGGTTCAGGTGGAATTTAAAGATGTGGTTAGATCCGTTGGAAAGTAGACTTGATAAGCTTTCCATGAAGTCTAAGAACGTCCAAAACAAAGTCCGTATGAACAAGTTACGTCCGTTTAAAGTTGATACTATCGTGGCAGTCCGAATCTGAATCCAGAACAGGCTCAACTCCAACTCTTGCTTGACTCAACCCAAAGAGACGTAGTGTCCTCCATTGTGCCTTCCATGCATATCCATGACTCCACATGCCTCTCCTTTGTCCTTTCCTGTGTTCCTAAGCACAAGTAAATCAATTGAATTAGGTAGCGGTCTATTCTCAGAAATATATAAACCTTAAAACGAATTCACCTGGTAATTAAGTTAGTGAGCACGAGCTCGAGTAAGTGGACCTTGTAACACTTACTATGGATGAGTTGTGTGTGTAGGCATGGTTGTATCCATGGGAGGGATGTCCTCATCAATTCATAACTCACATTTTCAGTAAAATGCAACCCTCAGTTAAATCTCATAGGTTTGTTAACCATCAAAATAATCAACTCGTCCCAAATTATAGATGGTTAAATAACCAACTCCATACCTTAAGCCACAAGAATTAGGGATTTCAGTGCCCGGCAGATGCGACTCTCAAAGTACTCTCTTTAAGCTACCGTAAGTCCTGCCTAGCTCATGAAATTTCCTTAATAAATATAAATCAATAAAAAGGAAGCTATAAACAAGAGATCAAGCCTTAGCACTTTCTAATCGGCTATACCTGCCAATCCTCTTTGTCACATCGGAAACATCCTATAAATGTTTCTTTACCTTTCTCTATAAAAATCTCAGCAAGCAAACTGTTTAACAAGCTAATTAAACTACAATGTTGTTAAGCATCAATATTTATTTTCCACAATGACCAAAATTACAGCCTTAACCACATGTTCTACCAACAATAATAAAACATTAGCAAATGAATATTGATTGACTACTTCATATCCTCAACCACTACCACTACCAATGACAGGAAAACATTAATAGGTTTTACCTCACTATTTTTATTGTTTCTCATATCCACAACTGATATCAACAGTTACCACAAGATAAAAGAATCTCGTACCACAATCTCAACCCGCAAGTCAACAGGTTGCCGCTAAGATAGCAGCGAGATGTCATGTTTGCCACAGGGATTAGACTACCGGTGACATGACATTCAACCAAAGCTAAGTCGCTAGAATAGATGAATGAAGGAAGGAAACTGATAATCCTAAAGAACTACGGGGGCTGAAGAGGAAAGGGTAGAGAAGAACGACAGAAAATTTGCAGAAGGGAGCGAAGCAGTAGGTAGGGACTGAAGGAGAAGGGGAGACGTGGAACTGGATTGAGAAAGAGAGAAGCAGAGAGGCGACGAGAAGCAAAAAAGAATAGAGGTAAGAGAGATGAAGGGAGGTGAGGTTATAATACTAGTAGATAGAAGCAATACGGGGCTAAGGGAGATTGTTAGAGAGAGAAGAGAGGGAAGAGCAAAGGAGGGAGAAGGGAGCAGAGGTCGGAAGGTGGTTCGAGGAAGGAGCGAGAAGACAACTAACACTAATCTACGACTAAAACTACCACTACCCCTTCCTAACAAGCAACAAACAAAGCGATTACGGAAAAAAAAATCTGACTTAAGCATGACATAAAGCAGTAAATCTAACTAATATTTTTTTCTTTTCTAAATGGAATAAACAAAATAAGCAAACACAAAATTAACTCTAAGTAAAACATCTACTCTAAACATCAAGCAAAATCATAAATCTAATCTAATAGAACTATGGATCATAAAACAAAAATTATGAATAAACCCAGACATCACAAAAGACTTAACACATCATAGCATTAAAGTACTAAGATCCACTAAAGTACCACATGCACATCACAGATTTATCATAATAAAGCCACTGGACCAACAAGTTAATTCAAGAATTTAAGCAAGACAATTCATATCATAATGTTGCTACTACCAAATCCTTGCAATCATTTAGAAATATCACAGTCCATAATCACCATTCAGTCATTGTTCATAATATAACCACAAGAGCTAGTAGCAGATAGTTGACAAAGTTTTGAAATATTAAACCAAGGGACAAAGAGCAGTTGATGAAGGAAGTCTGTAGAGGCAGCAGTGCAGATCAGCAGTATGTTGAGGTAGAAGATGCAGAGGAAGTAGCAGTTCAGCAGCACCAATCCTTTCAGCCAGCAAGAAATCAGCAGTCATCCAGTTCGGTTCAGCACTTGAAGCACATCAGCAACGCAACAGTGGCATCACAACATTCGGTTCTGGGCAGCACTAGAGATTCGGCAACACAGGACAGCACTCGTTGGAGCAGAAAGTGCAGCACTGTTCGGTAGTGAGAAATAGCAGCAGATGCAGCAGTCGGCAGCAGGCAGTACACGGCAGCAAGTGCAGAACCCGAACAGCAGCAAATACACAGCAGATCCGGCAGCAACTTCAGCAGTTCGGCATCAGCAATCAGCAGGAGTGGGAGCAGATCTGTCGGCAGGAACAGCACACGTAGGGAGCAAGCAGCAGCCGGCAGCACATCAAACGGCAGCAGGGTGGATGAGCAGGGAGCTAGCGACCGGATGGAGGCAGTGGGAAGAAAAGGTGCTGGATTGGGGATCTGTGGAGAGGTGGTGCTGGTGAGGAGGAAATGGGGGGGAAAGGCGCAGTGGAGAGGTCTGGAGGGGCTGGTGGCGCAAGGAAGGAGGAGGATGGGGATTCGGTTTGGAGAGGTTGAAGGGGGAGATGGGTGGAAGTGGTCTGCTGTGTGGAGGAGGAGCAAACTGAGGGGATCTGGAGGAGCTATGGATGGAGCAGGGGGGTTTCGGCTGGATGGGAAGATGGGGCTAGGGAGGAAAGGTGTAGGCGCAGAAAGGGGGTTCGGTGCAGTAGGAGGCAGCAGAGGGCATCACGGCAGAGGCAGCACACGGCAGGGGGGAAGAAGCAGCAGGGGGCGCAGGAAGTATTGAGGCATGGTGGAGTGTTAGGGAAGGGTGAGGAGGAGCAATGGGGAAGATGGGGCTGTGGAGTGGAGTGGTGGCAGCTGGAATGGGTTCCAGTTTGGATTGCTCCTCTCTCCTTTTATATATGATCTTGAAACCATAGTTGCTTGATTTCTGTATTTAGACTCCTCACTTCTTCTCAATTCTCAACCCTAACTCCTTTTCTGGTTTTCTATGGATTTTGCGTCTCGTCGCGCCGATCTGCAATTAAATTACGAAACCTGTGAACTGTCCCATTTGAAGGCAAATATGCATATAATCAATGTATTATGGCACATTTTTGCTACTCAAAGTAGGGTTATAATATAAAAATAAATTGCAAAATGATGAATATCAGCGGCTCCAATGACGTTCAGGCACGGTAGTGTGGTGTCCTAGGTCGGTGGCGACGAGCTAAAGCTCCGGGTGCTGTCGTCGAGGCTTGAGACGAAGTGACCTAGCCGAAGGGGCTCACCGAAGTTGCTCGGCCGCCCAGAGAGAAGTGGCAAGCCGGGGAGAGCCGAGGGGCACGAGGAGGGAGAGGAGGAGGAGGTGGGGTGGGAGGAGGCGGTGCCAAGGGAGGCGTTTTATAGGGTCTCTGGGGAGGCAGCAAGGTGGAATTGCTCACCGGATTTTGTGGTCGACGACAATGGAAGGTGAGAGGAGAAAATGTGGATTTTGAGGGATTTGGTACCGGTAGCTCGTGCGGCTTGCAAATCCTAGGTGCGGCCGGAGGGAAAGCCAGGATTGGGTGGGATTCCATCGCCGACCGAATTAAGGAAAGGGGAGGGGAGAGAAAAGGAAAGAAGAGGAGGGAGTTTAGGGATGATAGGTGGGTCCCACCCATTGGTGAGAGATGAGGGAAGGAAAGGGATGGGCGAGGGGATTAGGGGCCGATGCGAGGTGGCGCAATCTTGGCAAGCCACTTGTCAGCCCAGGGAGGAGAGAGGATGTTTCATTTTTTATAATTCCAGAAATACAAAAATAAAGAAAAAACTCTAGAAAATTACAAAAAAATATAATTAAATTCCAGAAAATTCTTAAAAATTCAAAAACCAAAAAACCAAAATAAAATAAGTTTAACTTGTTTTAAGCATAATTACACAATAATTTCATAAATTTTCTCTAGACTTTAATAAAATATTTTAGATAAATGGATTTTTTAAATCTAGGAAAACTCAATTAAATTAAATAATAAAAACTCAAATTTTTGGGATGTCACAAGTATGGCCAAGATGAATATCAAGAACTGCGAGCTGTTCTCCAGTTCTCCTATGTTATGGCCATGTCTACCACCTAGCTTGCTCCCTACCTAATAATGGTACTACAAGTCTGCAACAACACCAAAATCACCAAATCAACATTCAACATGTCCTGTGATGAAGCCATGAGGATATCTGGTCATCAAACCCTATAGGTGTCCAAACCTCATCCATTCCCACCCTTCCTTCCCCTCTAAGATCAAATATTTCTCTAAGATCAAATATTTCTTAATCAAATAGCTAAGAACATGTCCAATTCCTGCTAAGAACACCTAGAACTAGATAGAAAGAGAGTAGGTCTGAGTGGTGCATTGGAATTGCAGAGATTAAGGATTTTTTTGTAGGGCACCCATAGCGATGGTGGCCCTCATGACGGTGCTGAAGAAGTAGGCAATGTGATACGTGGGTGCCCGATCTTCACGATGTAGGATCTCACTTGAAAGGTAAAATATGGCTAACCTAAAATCCTGTAAATTATAATGAACAGAAGCACACGATTGTCTATCTTGATTACAAACTCCCATATACCGAAATTCAACTAGCAACATGCTTTGGATCTCTGTCTTCTCACCACACCAAGATAGACAATGTTGTTAGTCTGTGAGGAACAACAAAAACATTGGTAACTAGTAATTTCATGGAATACTAACTAGTCAGCTTCCCAACTCTCATGGTAGCACATAGTATAAACCAAAGAGTAAGAAATTGTTTTAACTCAAAATTAACGTTAGAGAGTTACAAGGGACGGTGGCCAAGGCTTTATACCCTTGTACAAGCCAAGCCAGATTTAAAGTAGGAAAATAAGTGATCAAGACATCACTATTATCAAAGCTTCATCTACACAATCATCACCTCTATCATCATATTCAACAATAATGACAATGACATGACTAGTGTTGGACTAATAGCTAAAGCTTTGCAGCAATTGTACAAGGGACCAATCACTCAAGCTAGAGTAAGGGAACTCATTAAACAGGTGAATCTGATTCTAAGTTCCATTTATTTCACTTCTAAGGACAGCTCACTATCTATTGCTTTCACTTTATGTATTATCAGGTTATTAGAAGAGCAAGAACTTGATGCTACCAAGCTAGAGGTGTGAGAGGCCGGCTTACCAAGAGAACATCCAAGAGGAGGAGACGATGACACTTCACGTATATCAGTGGAAAAAGCCACCAAGATGCTGAAATAAAGTTTTTAAACTTTAAATTGAAGATTAGAGAAGACTACATTTTAGAAGCTTGATTGTGTCCAGTCTTCAATTCTGAGTACGTTTGAGTTTTTGGCTAAGTTCCATGTGTCATGAGCTGGTTTGTATTTGTAATAAGACATATTAAGGTTGTTTTGGACTTTAGTGATGCGGATATGCACGTGTCTTGTACTTTTCAGTTAAATATATTGTTTAACTGAAAAGAATTATTGAGCCACATGAAATATGGCCAGGTGAATTCTAATTTAATTGGGTCATTGTTTCTTATATTTGGAGATGCAGAACTACTATTTTATGTAATTGTATGTAGACCCGTACTCAATATATAGAAACCTAAAGTGAAGATGTGTGATGAGGACATCCCAACTACTTCCACATCTAGTGTGCATGAAAATGTTCACGAAGCTGAACCTACGATACAAGGACTAATGACTCGAGCACGAGTACGTTAACTTAACTATCAGGTGAATACGTTCCTAAATTTGCATACAAATGTTTCAAAGAATAGAATACTATTTAATCTTTGTGATGATTTAATTGTCCTTAGAAACTATGGAGGAGAACCATATGAGCCAAGTGTACAAGTGGAACCGTCAAGCATAAACCAAGTCCTGTTCGCGAGTTCAACTTAGATTCGGCCATCCTAACAGCATCTACTTCAAATGTGCATAACTTTTACATACGAACTCTGTTTAAGGTGTGCGAGTACAAAATAGAAAGAAAAATTTATCCACTTTCCAATGGATCTAGCCCACTTCCAAATTCCTTCTGTGCACACTGCAATTACCAAAACAATCCAACACTAATTCAGCCTGACAGGACCAACTTCAAATTCTCATAGATTTCGTATCAAGAGACCATTTGGAATGTGTGAGTACAGCATGGAAAGCTTATCTCGCCATCTTTCCAACAGATCTAGCCCCATCCCAAAATTCCTTCTGTGCGCGACGGAATCGTGAAAACAATCTTTCAGTTTTGGAAACAGAGCTAGAATCAGATATGATTTGATTGCTTTCCATGTGTTGAAAATATTTCATAAGCAAGGGTCTGCGTGCCCCTATAAATAGAGGATCCATTGGCCATGTAACTTAGACCACCTTTGAGAATAAATCTACTATTGTTCGTATTTGAGTTTCATGAAGAATTAGGGAGTTTCTTCAATCAAGATCATTCAGCCTTTCCGCTGGGAATTGGGTGCACGATAAATCTTCGCTTGGTGGTCAGCGAAATCGACGTGAGTGTGTTTTGGCGGATTAAAGAGTGTCCATCCCTTGCACTGACATTAGAGGATCATTACGATTCATTAAGACTCTTGCGAGTATCCAATTCTACGTCGAGAAGATCGGACAACCCCGTATGATTTAGTATTCATTTTGGTTTATTTTTGAGGTGATGGCAATTCCGAAGCTTCAAACGGGCTGAAAATGAATACTTGAGCCGCAAGAGAAGTTGTATCAGTCAAGAGAGTTGTGCGCCACCCTCATGGGCCAGCCACCACGTGGGGCCCACCTCATGGGCGTCCAAACCAAGGTGACCAGCCAGTCACTTCTTATTGCTTTATATTTAAATAAGAAATTAGAATAGGATTCTAGTTGTTTCTCTACTTTAAGTCCGGTTAGGCTTGTACGAGGGTATAAAGTCTTGGTCACCATCCCCTGTAACTCTCGAACATTAATTTTGAGTCAAAGCAATATCTTGCTCTTTGGTTTATGTCGTGTGCTACCAGGGAGTGGGGAAGCCGACTAGTTAGCACTCCACTAAATTATCGGTTACTGTTGTTCTTGTTGTTCCTCATAGGCCAGCAACATTGTCTATCTTGGTGTGGTGAGAAGACAGAGATCCAGAGCATGTTGCTAGATGAATTCTAGTACGTGGGAGTCTATAATTGAGATAAACAATCGTGTGGTTCCATTCATCAGAATCCACGAGATTTTAGATTAGCCACATATTTACCCTTCAAGTGAGATCCTACGTTGTGAAAATCAGGCACCCCCGTATCATCTTGGTATCAGAGCACCGGGTTGACACGATAGTTTTTCTTTTATCCTTAATTAGTTTTTCTTATTTTCTGCCCTATGCACAAAACCAAAAAAATCCTAGCCTTAGTTTTAAATTTGTTTGCATCTTGCGAGTTTTGTTAGTTTTTAATCTATTAGTTTTAATTACATAGTTGTTGTCCATTGTATCTTGTGTTTTCATCACATTGCTTAATCATTCTTTTAGGATTCTTAGTTTTTACATCTACAAATAGAAAATTCATGGGTTAGAACTCCTCTAATACGCATCAAAAAAATCATTGTAGTTTAGACTCCCTAAATCACAACCAAAAATATCTCTTTACCCTTCTGGAGTTGTTGAATCTCCTCAAATCCAAAATCCGGTATGTTTGATCCCCAACTTTGCATCTGTAACTTATCTTTGTGTTTGAGCTTACATTTGAAAGTGTCCCAGATGAGTGCAATATATTTACATAGCCTCCCATTGAGTTTGTTCCAGAATCCCACAAAGAAACCATGTAGAACTTTTCAAAAAAGTGATCACCATTCCAAAAGTTGAAAAGTATATCAAACTGATGGCAAATCTAGGGAAAATTGGTGGAGACCTTCTACAAACAGCCATAAATGATATGTCTAAGAGTGTGAATGCTACATTGATTTGTGCTTCATCTATGGATTCTGAAGTTACAAGACTTAGTGCTGAATTGAGCAAGGAGAAAGAAGCAACCGGTAATGGGAGAGATAAGAAAATCCTAGTTCATGCGGATGCTTATGTGATTCCTCCTTTGCGTAATGCAAACAAGATAGCAACACATGGATTTGGAGGTGTAGGTGGTGAAGAAAGAATGCTAGTTTGGCTCAAGCGGAAGACATAAGAACAATCAAATCTTCGTGCTTGCAGTTCTATACACAAGGTTCACGAAGCTTTCAACACCAATTCTGAGGTTTCCAATGCACATAAAACACATATTTGGAAAGCAAATAAAGTTTATTTTTCAACGAACCAAACGGCACTTGCTTTGGAGTATCCTACACAAAGATATGGTAATTTTATTGGACGCTGCACAAGCTGTCCAGAGAGACGCGCAAGAGATGCCAAACGTAATGAGTCCGTTCATTGCAAGGCAAGTGTGGATAATATTGGGCTACAACATGAATTTTTTAAGGTTGAGAAGGTTTTCTTTTCATCTACAAATCAGATTTCAAAGCCTCCTAAACCGAGAAAGAAAAGATATAAAGATTTGAATCCAACTTGGATTCGGTTTGGAACAGCCAGCAGGGCTAACCTTAAAACGGCCATAACTTTCACAAACAGAGTCCGATTTAAGTGTTCTTGAGCTTGTTGGAAAGATACTTTAAAGCTCTATACAATTCATAAGGTGCCAGCCACAAAAGCCTCCTGGACACAGCACAAATGGACAGAGAAACCGATAGGTATATTTTAGGTATTTTCTTCTTAATTCGTATTGGCGTAGACTTTTTGTGTTCGTGTTATAGTCAAGTTGGCCGTAGCTTTGGTGCTAATATTGATCTTAGCCCCATTGTAACTTAATCTATGACATGATAAGTTTTTACACTTATTGATCTTAGCCCCATTGTAAGATTGCGTGATTGCAAGATTTTCTCATTTGGAGTTTGCTGATTTGGTGCAAAACAAGAACAGGTGGTTCTTGAGATTGCCCATCGAATCTACAAGATTTATTTCATCTAATTCGTGTCTTCGTTGCTGAATTCATAGTTTGGGGAGTCGGTAGATTGCTTCTAGTGTGCACATTGCATACTAGTGCAAATCACCCTTATCAAGGTTGTTGACAACGTCAAGACAAGGAGAATACTCCATCCGCAAGAACTAAAGGAGAAGGAACCTAAATGTATAGGGAAAGATCGGGCCATCCCTACGCATCAACTAATTCTTAGTTGGTCTGTATCATCTTGGTATCAGAGCGTGGTTGATCGCGGTACATGCTTGTGTTTCTTGCTGATTTCAGGATGTCGGGAGCAAGTAGAAAAGGTTCGAGCGACTACCACAGTGATGAATTGGGTGAACCACTCGGGGATGACGTACCACCTGCTATACGGACCCGAGTCAAGGTGCTTGCCGACCACATCAAACACCGAGACGACGTCATGCGTACTGATTTCGATCAAAGCATCAATGGCGTGCATACAAGAATCACCGAGGTGCAAGATACGTTGAATGCTCGCCTCACGGAGGGCTTCAACAATCTAGAGGTGACACTTCGTTGCTTGGAGGGACAACTACTCCCACTGGGAGGAGCCAGCGCACAGCCTCGTGTTGTCAACTTTGTGCAACATGCGCAGTCGCATGACGACACATACTACTCTGAAGACAATAATGACATGTCCGATGGCCGTGGAAGCTATCCACGACCACCATGGCGTGATTTTGTTGACCGCCAGGTTGCTGCACATGGAGGGTACCTCGGAGGTGGTGTAGAACGTGTGGACTACAATATTAGTCACATCAAAATAAACATACCGGAGTTTAAGGGCAGAACTGATCCAGAGGCTTATTTGGAGCGGGAGATGCGTGTAAATCATATTTTCGACAACCACAACTACTCTGAAGAAAAGAAGGTTCGTGCTACTTCGATTGAGTCCACCGAATATGCTATTATTTGGTGGGATCAATTGAACCGTGCAGGTGAACATCCACACACTTGGGAGGCAATAAAGCGAGTCATGAGAAACCGTTTCATACCAGCATACTACACACGCACACTTCATACAAAACTACGACGGTTGAATCAAGGCTTCAAGTTTGTAGATGAATTCTATCAAGAGATGCAAGTGCTCATGATCCGTACCGAAATTTGTGAGACTGAGGAAGCTACTATGATAAGATTCTTTGAAGGGTTAAACGATGATGTGCGAAATCGTGTTGATTTAATGCAATATGACACCGTACAAGAGCTACATCACCAAGCGGAGCATGTTGAACAATGGGTAAAAGATAACTATCCCAAGATTGCCTGAACTCAAACATCCACTTGGAGGCGCCCACATTAGCAAGAGGGTGAAGGAGGTTCAAGTTCTAAGCTAGTTACATCCACTAAACCAGTTGGAACTCCATTTAAAGCAGCATCAAAGGTGACAAGTTCAGCAAATAAGGAGGCATCCAAATCTGATTCTAACGCCTTCTCTACCATTAGAACAAGTCAAGTTGAGTGTTTCAAGTGTAAGGGTAGGGGGCACATAATGCAGGATTACCCAAATGTAAGGAAGGTGTTACTCACACATGAATGATATGTCACAGAGGGCGAAAGCAATGAATCTGAAGATGATGATGACAAATCCAATGATTCTCCACGAGAAGGTGTGTATTGTGATCCTAAGGATGGTCCAACTTTGATGACTCAAAAGGTGGATGGTGACAATAACCTGATTGTTGAAAAGGGGCAACGACATGGTGTTTTTCAAACCAATGCATGATCAAAGGCAAACGATGCAAGTTTATGATAGATGGAGGAAGCTATAACAATGTGATCAGCAAGGACATGGTTGATGCACTCTCATTGACCACATGGCGTCATCCTAAGCCATACTATATGCAATGGCTTCACAATGTTGGTAAGTTGAAAGTTACTCACAGAGTTCGTGTGTCGTTTTCAATTGATGGTTATGAAGACAAGGTGGATTACAATCTTGTGATCATGCACATGTGTCACATCATGTTGGGACGTCAATGGCAATTTGATCGCAATGTTACACACCAAGGAAGAGCTAATCGCTTCACTTTTAAGTATAAAAGTGTGTTTTAATCTTTGCTACGGAAGAGAGATGAGGAGATTATTTCTGATATTGCCATCAAAAGCAAGGAGCTTGTGAAGAATACCACGAAACCGAGGACAGTTTTGCTTAAAGGGGGAGGGGATGATGTGGCGAAGAGTGTGATTGCTACATTGATTTGTGTTTCATCCATGTATTCCGAAGTTACAAGACTTAGTGCTGAATTGAGCAAGAAGAAAGAAGCAACTGGTTATGGGAGAGATAAGAAAATCCTAGTTCCGCGGATGCTTACGTGATTCCTCCTTTGCGTAATGCAAACAAGATAGCAATATATGGATTTGGAGGTGTGGGTGGTGAAGAAAGAAAGTTAATTTGGCTCAAACGAAAGACACAATAACAATCAAATCTTCGTACTTGTAGTTCTGTACACAAGGTCCATGAAGCTTTCAACACCAATTCTGAGGTTTCTAATACACATAAAACACATATTTGGAAATCTAATGAAGTTTATTTTCCAACGAATCAAACGGTACTTGATTTGGAGTATCCTACATAGAGATATAGTAATTTTATTGGACGCTGCACAAGCTGTCCAGAGAGACACGTGGGAGATGCCAAACATAATGAGTCTATTCATTATAAGGAAAGTGTGGATAATATTGGGCTACAACATAACTTTTCTAAGGTTGAGAAAGTTTCCTTTTCACCTACAAATTGGATTTGGAAGCCTCCTAAACCGAGAACAGAAAGATATGAAGATTTGAATCCAACTCAGACTCAGTTTGGAACAGCCAGCAGAGCTAACCTTAAAACACCCATAACTTTACAAACGGAGTCCAATTTGAGTGTTCTTGGACTCGTTGGAAAGATAATTTAAAGCTCTATACAATTCATAAGGTGCCAGCCACAGAAGCCTCCTAGTCGCAACATAAACTGAAAGAGAAACTGACAGGTCTATTTTAGGTATTTTCTTCTTAGTTTGTATTGGTGTAGGCTTTTTGTGTTCATGTTATATTCAAGTTGGCCGCACCTTTGGTGCAAATATAAGGCCAGGGTCTTAGCCCCATTGTATCTTAGACTATGATATGATAAGTTTTTACACTTATGAAATAAAGAAGAAAATCTCCATGATGATTGTTGGCGGCAAGATTGCGTGATTGCAAGGTTTTCTCGTTTGGAGTTTGCTGAGTTGGTGTAAGGCAAGAACATGACGTTCTTGAGATTGCCCATCGAATCTATAAGGTTCATCTCATCTAATTCGTGTCTTCGTTGCTGAATTCACGATTTGGAGAGTCGATAGATTGCTTCTAGTGTGCACATTGCATACTAGTGCAAATCACCATTATCAAGGTTGTTGATAACGTCAAGATAAAGAGAAGACTCCATCTGCAAGAACTAAAAGAGAAGGAACCTAAACGTACCAGGAAAGATCGGGCCATTCCTACGCATCAACTACTCCTTAGTTGGTCTGTATCACACAAACTTTCACATAAAATTTTAGCAAGTTTAGCCCACGGAATTGAAAGATATAGCAGTTTCAAGTTTAGTCCGAGTTAGTTTCTAGTCCGAATAGGATTCTGATTTCGAGGCACCTTCAAAAAAAATAGGAACATTTGCATGTCGAGTCCAGTTTTGACGTCCTTATACTCGTTGGAAAGCTAATGATGAGGTGCATCTTTTTGTTTCTTCAAGACCTCCAAAATTGGACATCTTTAGTCCCGAATGTGTGTTACAACTTTTTAGATTCTGTTTTTGACAAAAATTTTAATCTTTCCTTCGAAATTTGGGGTTTACCTTAACTACAAAGTTGTAAATCTTATCAAAACCTTTCAAATAAGTATATATAAGACATATAAAACTTTGCTGTTTTATCTTTTGAGATTAATTGTTGTTTACTACTTAAACTAGAGGGTTATTTACATTGCACCGTTAAATTGTCCTTATACTCTACATCGTGTGAACAAATCTTATGCTCTAGACAGAAGTTTGAGTAGTGGACTAGCGTCTCTCCTAGTACTTGATGTGAGAAGTTCCTTTGCTTACATCAAGTCACATTAATTGTTGCGTGTGTGTGCATCACTTATATCTTAGACATTAGAGCTAGGTTTTTGATAACTTTATGGATTGTTTACTAGCTTTATAATATCTTAAGCATTTGAATTATGGTAGGATTATACACTAACCCTATCCCATCTCCACATAAACTTGGTGAGTGCAGCTTCTATTATTGGTTTTCAGCTAGTGACATCTCTGACTTGTCTCTTACTGCCTAGGTACATGATATTGCTATTCATAGGAATTGACATGATACTTGGCTAGTGGTAGCATTAGGTGTTTCTTGCATAGTATATATCGTTTTTATTGTTTTCTTGATGTGCTAACCATGTCAGGGGATAGATCAGCTGAGAAGCATCCATCAGACGTCAAGCGAATTATGGAGGGGTTTAATGAAGTGCTTGAGGAGATTCATGTTGACTTGCAAGAACTAAAAGAATGGCGCAAGAATTTTGTAACTAACCCTGTTATAAGTGACAATACAACAGTGGAGCGTAGACTCGACGAGACCGACACAGAAATGGCTGCTCAAGTTCAACAAGAGGAAGAAGAAGCAGTTCGCAAGTGTGAAGAAGATGCTCATCTTGCTGTCAACACCAGCACGAAGAACAAGCATGACAAGCACGTCTACCACGCATAGCGTAGGATGTACGTCTTCTTCCACCAGGATCCGCACGACGAGGAGTCGCAGTGGGCGAGCTGCAGCACGTGGTGGCACCCGTGCAGGAGGGCTTGGTCACTACAGGCTAGGATCCGATAATGATGATGGGCACTATGTTGATGCCTTTGAGAAGGACTACAATGCCAACTAGGCACCGATAGATCATGGCCATCACCATGGCCATGTTGAACATGTTCCAATACCACACAAGGAGGATCTTCTCACTAAGGTAAAAATTTTCATGCCAAAATTTGTTGGTGGTACAGATCCAAAAGAATATCAAAAATGGGAGATGTGCATGGACAAGATCTTTCGTATGCACAACTTCAGCGAAAACTGTAAAATCAAACTTGCTTCCTTGGAATTTGAGGATTATGCGCTAATGTGATGGGAGAAAGTGCAAAACGACCGCAGGGACAATAGTCATCCTCCTAGTACAACATGGGAAGCAATGAAGCGAGAGATGCGTACTCATTTTGTTCCTTGTGAGACCCGGAGTAGAAACTCCCAGACCCCCTGTGTATTACTGTACTAGTCCCAGAGATCAATGCTAGTACACACAGTTCAAACAGAAAAGATGATATATTGCCAACAACGCTTTATTACAATAGTATCTGAAGTTTTACAAAGGCCATTGCCTTACTAAGGTTCACGTAACCACAAGCAAAAATAAACACGGCGGAAGCAAAGATAACTTGATAGACCCATCAACCGCCACACGGGCAATTGGTGGGAAGCGAATCCTAGGCATCCGGAATAATCCACCGCATCCACATTCGCGCAGAAGTCATACTCTCAGCTTGATCTTCTCCATTCTCTCGCTTTTATATTTATAGAGCAACGGTGAGTACAAAAATGTACTCCGCAAGTCTTGGGAAAATGCATAGATGTAAGGTTTCACAAAGGAAAGCTATATGGTTTATTTGCAAAAATCAGCATTTTATCTCAAATCTACACAATTACTTTAAAAGCCATTTTGTAAACAACATGTTTTCAATAATCGAAATTGGATGAGTACTTTAGTGAAGGTTAAACTACCAACACTAATATCTCGGGCCATCACGGCCAATTTTCAAAACCTCAGGTTACACCCCCTGATCCGAACATCACGAGAGTTATACTACTCCCGAGTTTTTCCAAATCATTTTGTTTTGAAATCAAAACCAAAACTCCTACCATGTGTATGCATTCTTTGCCGCCCTTGACCGTGGGCACGGCTATTCGAATAGTTTTAACTCTGCAGAGGTTGTACACTTTACCCACAAGAGATAAATTATCTTAATAGTCAACACGCTTCCTTTGGCATGAGACCCAGATAAATTATCACAAAGCCTTTCGCCTACTCCAAAGATAGTTTAAATACCACCCGCTAAGGTTTCACCACAACTCGAATCCACGAGTTGGAGCCCCTCTTGCGCCATATGAGTACTGATAAACCCTGTCCCTCACTATGAGTAACCAAGACACTCGGCACTCAATACACCACTGGTGATATCTAAACTACACTATTATAGAGTAGTTAGCTAGGTCGCACCCATATAGACTTGTGGTTGTACTGTTTTGCTCGGTTTGGACAAACACAAGCGTCGGTCCTTAATCGACTGTGGTGGCTCATTCACAAACCCAACAATTCTCGTGCTAATCGCACCACCAAACCTTCCATCCACCCTTGTCAACTTTTCCCTTTGATTTTCAAATTAACGGTGGTAACATCCATTACCACTTTTCAAACAAAATACTTAACAACGGTAACCTCCATTACCAATGTTCAAACAAAACATTTAACAATGGTAACATCCATTACCAATGTTCAAACAAATCATTCATCATAATATTTGATAAACATGCTACTTATTTGAACATTAATATGTTTATTTGCTATGCTAAGCATTTGCTAGTTTTTAAACATTCAACAATTATAACACTAACTTATTATTGAGTCAAAGGGATATCCTAAGTTGACAATGGTACAAGGTAAACAATTTTCAATGGAAGGTATAACAAATTGGATATTTAACTAAATTTTCTAAAATCAAATTATCACTTGATATAACATAAGCATGCAATAACTTTAAAATAAATACCTAATCATTTTATAAAACATTGGAGCAAGTTGATCAAAGGAAACTTGCCAAAACATAGGAGCAAAATGGTCAAAGGAGACTTGCCTTCACGTGTGCGGTTGAAATCTTCCCCAACTTGTTCTTGAGATTGCTCGGACAAATCGGTCTCTACACGTAAATCGAGAATTCCAAATAAATAAAATAAAATAAAAATTCAAAAATTAAAAATAAATATACCAGATGAAAGATTGAAATTTTAGATGAATTTAGAAATTTGAATGGACCAATTTGGAGCTAAAATGAGAAAGATATGGCTATTTGAAAATCTCAGATTTGAATAAATCCAGAATTCGGAAAAATCTCGACATGTGGGGTCCACTGGTCAGAAATTTCTTTTAAAATGAGTCTCTGACATATGGAACCCACTGGACTCGGGACCCACTTGTCAGCGGCTAGCGCAGAGGGGTGTCGCTGACGGGTGGGGCCTACCTGTCAGTGCGAATTAAAACGGAGAAAACTCAACCTCAGCGCGCGGAGCGGGGCTCGAACGCGCGCCGAAGGAGTGGGAGGGGGAAGAGAGCGGCGCTAGCCAAGTGAGCGGGGAGGCACTGCCTACCCATAATGGGTAGGTAATCCTCTTAAGGATTATCTGCGGGGAGGCCGGCGAAGCAACGTGGCACACACGTGGCTGACGCGTGGTCGCCGCGTGGCTGCCACGTCACTGCTTTTTGCCGACGTGGCCGCGCACGCGCAAGGTGGCGGGGAGGCGCTCGGGTGGCGCTGACGTGGCGCCGATCTGGCCGCCACGCCTGCTGCCACCTCAGCCCGACGGCTGACGGGGCTGGCGGCCGGTGGTGGCGCACGGGGACCTAGGGTCGCCGGAGCTCGTGATCGCGACGCCGCCAAGGATACCAAATGAAGAGGAGGATGCGGGAATGCATTGGTACCTTACGCGGAGACCGAGGGTGACCGGAGGAAGAATCGGCGAGAAGGGGCGGCGGTCGGAGAGGAACCTCACGGCGGCGGAGGTGATCCGGTGGCGCAGCAGCTCGGGGAAGAGGTCGCCGGAACTCGCCTTGGCACCAGCAACGTCGGGAAGGTGTCGGCGAGGAATGAGGAAGCCCGAGGCGGCCGGAATTGCTCGCCGGAGTATTTGAAGCCGCGGGGAAGAAATCGGGCGTAGGGAGGGCTCTGGCGCTCGGGTGATTCGTTCGAGAGGTGAGGATGGGCGCAGCGTAGAGGACCTCGTGGTGCGGGTTTTATAGGCGGGAGGGGTGTAATGATCGCGCAAGTTCGCCGGACTTGTAATCGTCGGAGGAGATGAATGCGGCGGTGATAACGGCCGCAATTAAGAGTGATTATGCCTCGGAGAGTGCGGGAGACGTTAATTTGAATGCGCAATGATGTGGGGGAATAAATCGGCAAGAAACCGAAGCTTTCAAAGCTTCGGTTTTCTAATCAATGGCGGCGGCAGCGGCGGTGATCGCGCGAGGAAGAAGGAAGATAATCGGGGACGGAGGACCTGACAGGCGGGGCCCGCGCGTCAGTGAGAGAAGAAAAAGAGAAGGAAATCAGGCGACGGTTGGATTAGTGACGTGTGGCATAAGGAAGAGATCAGGGCCGCTGGATCACGGGCGAAGGGGTAAGTGAAAGGGAACGATCGAGATTCAATCCGACAACACAGGTTAGATCTGAGCCGATGGGGTGTACTAAGTGGCAGCGGCGGCCGCGATTTAATCGGCAATCACGAACGGTCACGATGGCGACGCGCGTCGGGAGCAGCGGCTTTGACAGTGGGACTGCGGCGGTGAGTCCACAAGACCGGTCTATGACAGTGGGGCCCACTTGTCGGCGCAAATCGAAAAAGAAACTCAACCTCGCGCGCGAGCGGGCTCGAGCGCGCCGAGGAGCGGGGAGGAAAGAGAGCGCGGCGGTAACGATCGGGCGGGAGGATCAACCTACCCTATAAGGTTGATTTATCCTTTGAGTGTTAGCCGATGGGATGGCCGTCTGCCGTCGGATGCGCGACACGTGGCGCCGCGAGAGAGGAAGCGGGATGAGGCGAGACGGCGGGATGAGCTCGGGCCGGGAGGAAGGGTTCGGATGCGTGACAAGTGTCACCGAGGAGATTTGATATTTAAATCTTTTATATATATTTGAAATCATTAGGAGACTTTAAAATACTCGAGAAAAATACCAAATAAATTCCAAAAATTCCAGAAAAATTCACATAACTCACGATAATGTTTTAAACATATGAAAAATATTTCCAACTTATTTGGATATTAAATTTTCTTTTCAATGAAACTTTAACTTCGAAAATTCCGTAAAATTGGAAATTATTAATTTAAAACTATTTCTTCAAAATAAAAGCAAAAATTGGGATGTTACAAACCTACCCCCTTAGAAGGAATCTCGACCCAGAGATTCGGATGAACTGAGAAATAGATTAGGAAACTCGCTCAAGATCCTCTTCTCGTTCCCTGTGTTGCTTCGACTCGGGCGGTTGCTCCATTGCACTTTACTGAATTTGATAGTCTTGTTTCTTGTGCAGCGCTCTGCCTCTTCAAAATCTTGACAGAAATTCAATATGTCAAGTCCTCTTTTAAATCAACATCCTCAAAAGGTATCAACTCCTCCGTACTCTCAAACACTTTTTCAATCGTGATACATGAAATACATCATGTACACACGACAAGCGAGGAGGAAGTTCTAGGCGATAGCGACTTCACCTCTTCTTGCTATAATTAGAAATGGTCCAATATACCTTGGGGCAAGCTTACCATCGACTTTGAATCGACGCATCCCTTTCATAGGTGACACTTTCGGATACACATGATCGCTGGCGTAAATTCCAACATTCTTGACGATTATCCGCATAACTCTTTTATGCAGTGCGTGCTGTTTTCAATCGGTCTCGGATTAGCGAACTTGATCTTCCGCTAACTTTAAGACGTCGGTCCGAATACTTGACTCTCTCGGTCTCGACCAATATAACGGTGTTCTACATTTTACGCCATACAAGGCTTCAAGCGGAGACATCTTGGACTAGATTGATAACTATTATTATATGAGAATTCCGCATAGGGCAAACTTTTATCCCAAGCGGCTTTATTGGCTAAAGCACATGCTCTCAAACATATCTTCCAATATCGATTTACCGTTCATCGACCATCTGTTTGAGGATGATAAGCGATCTTGAAATTTAAATTGGTGCCCAAAACTTCATGAAGTTTCGCCAAAATCTTGAGGTAAATTGTGTTCCTCTATCGACACTATCCTCTTTGGAACTCCATGCAAACACACAATTTTTGACATATAAAGCTCGCCAATCTATCTCCGAATATGTAGTCTTTATGGTATAAAATGGCGACTTTTGTTAAGCGGTCAACTATAACCCAAATTGAGTCATAACCTAACTTGGTCCTTGGTAGTCTGTTATGAAATCCATTCCAATTTCCTCCCATTTCCATTCGGTATATGCAGAGGTTGCAAAAGACCAGTGAGCCTTTGATGCTCTGCTTTAACTCTTTGACATATATCACACAAGGCTACATATTCTGCAATTTCCCTTTTCATATTGTTCCACCAAGTAACTTTCCTTTAAATCTCGATACATTTTGTACTTCGGGATGAATTGAATATCTGATTCATGAGCTTCTTTTAAGATTAATCCTTTAATTTCCTTGTTCTCGGGTACTAGTATTCTCTTTCCAAACCAAAGAGTCCCTTCTTCATCTTCGAAAATCCAAGCGATTTACCTTTCTTCATATTCTCTTTAATTTCTTTAACATATTCATCCTCTCGTTGGGCTGCCTTGATTTGATCTTCCAAGGTAGGATGAACCTTCAATCGCACAGAATACCTTCGTTAACTATTTCCAAATTTAATCTTTGGAATTCCTCATGGAGGGTTAACTGCTTATCTGAAATTGACAGATGATTCATATGACTCTTTCGACTCAAAGCATCGGCTACTACATTAGCTTTTCCTGGATGATAGTGTATTCCCACATCATAATCCTTTATCAATTCGAGCCATCTTCTTTGTCTCATATTAAGATCAGGCTGGGTGAATATATACTTTAAACTTTTATGATCTGTATATATCTCACACCGATTACTAATTAAATAATGCCTCCATAACTTTAGTGCATGCACTGTGTGACTAGTTCTAAGTCATGAGTGGGATAATTTTCTTCATGCGGTCTTAACTGCCTTGATGCGTAAGCTACCACCCTTCCTTCTTGCATTAACACACAACCAAGACCTTGTTTTGAAGCATCACAAAATATCTCAAAATCTTTTGAATATCGTAAGTGCAGTGAACGGTCTTTGAAGTTAACCTTTTCTTTAATTCTTGAAAGCTATCCTCACAGGATTTACTCCATTCAAATTTCTTCTCCTTCTTTAACAGCTGGGTTAAAGGTCTGGCAATTTTGGAAAAACCTTCAATAAATCGACGATAATAACCGGCTAATCCCAGAAAACTTCGGATCTCGGTTACTGTCTTGGGTGGAGTCCAATTTAATACATCCTTAACTTTTCCAGGATCTACAGATACTCCTTCTGCTGAGATCACATGTCCCAGAAATTCAATTTCCTTTAACCAAAATGCACATTTGCTAAATTTAGCATATAACTGGTGTTCACGGAGTCTTTGCAACACTATCCTTAGATGACCTTCATGTTCTTTGTTATTCTTTGAATAGATAAGAATGTCATCTATGAAAACAACAACAAACTTATCTAAATAATCCATAAAGACTTTATTCATCAAGTTCATGAAATATGCCGGTGCATTTGTCGGACCAAAAGACATCACCGTATACTCATATAATCCATATCTTGTGGCGAAGGCTGTCTTTGGTATATCTTCAGGTCTAATCTTCAACTGATGATATCCTGACCGAAGATCAATCTTGGAAAAGACACTTGATCCTATGAGTTGGTCAAACAAATCATCGATCCGGGGTAAAGGATACTTATTCTTTATAGTGACTTCATTTAAAGCTCGATAATCAACGCACATCCGTTGACTACCATCCTTCTTCTTTACTAGAAGCCACTGGGGCTCCCCAAGGTGAAGAACTTGGTCTGATGAATCCTTTCTCATACAATTCTTGGATCTGTCTCTTGACTTCTGCTAAATCATCGGCTGACATCCGATAAGGTCTTTTTGATATTGGAGCTGTACCAGGCACCAGGTTTATAACGAATTCAACTTCTCGATCAGGTGGTAATCCTGGCAAATCCTCAGGAAAAACATCTGGGTACTCGCGAACTATCGTCACATCTTCCAAACTTTTTCCTTTTTAATTTGGTTAACATATCGTCTTTCTTTGAGTGCATAAGCGCCTCATGTCTTATCCGAATTCCATCGAATTGGTAAGGATAATGGCACGATTTGCACAATCTATCATCCTTTATACTTGATCAACCAATCCATACCAAGTATTATATCTATGCCATCGGAGTCTATTATAATAAGGTTCGCTAGGAACTTTACTCCATTTATAATTATGGTTGCACTAGGGCTAACCAAATTAGTCCTCAATTCTTTTCCAGGGGATTGGACTATCATAAGGTCCCTTAGCAAACAAATTTTCCAATTATTCTTTTCAACAAAAGCCTTTGTTACGAAAGAATGTGTAGCTCAGAATCAAATAATATAATTCTTTGATGCGAGTTTACTAGAAACTTACCGAACTACATCGGTGCATCTTCCATTGCCTCTGCGGTAACATGGTTGATCGCCCTCGATTCATGTTTTGTGGAGTCTTGGGAGTTTGAGGGCTTCACGTCCTTGACCATTAGTTGGAGCTCTTGCTGGTGTAGGGTCAAGATTGAAACGAACCGGGTTACCGCTGACGTTTACGTGGGCGATTCTTGGCATAGTGTCCCATATTCTTGCAATTGTAGCATTGCACTCCTGCGGCTACATTTACTGTTTTGATGCGGTTGGGCTGCATTTCCCGTTCTAGGAGCTTGAGGTAAAGGGCGAGTGCGAAATTGGTATCCTCGTATGATTATGTCTTGGAGGTCGGTTGTCTTGTGGTGGCGTGAATCGTGAGCCGCTTTCATGATCGCTTGAGCTTGGAACTTCCTCTTCCGGAGTCGAAGAGTTGGCGTTGAGCATCTTCTTGCAATAAAGCTTTATTCACTAGATCTGAAAAGTAGGGTAGTCATTGGAGACTAATTGAACCTTGAGGTTGGGGTCTATCCCTCCCATAAACCTCCAAATCTTTGCGGCATCGATCGCCACATCTTTAGGGCATATCTAGATAGTGAATAAATTTGCTTAAATAAGCGGAAGCGCTCGAGTTTCCTCTGTAGATGATGGAACTCCTTTCTCTTCATTTCCATAATACTCATAGGAATATGAGCATTACGGAAGGCTTCCAAAAATTTCGCCCAACCAATGTTACGAGCATCACGGTGTGCGCAAGAATTGTCCCACGGTTGGCAAAGCAACTCCTTGGAGTTGATGAGCAGCATATATAACCTTCTCATGTTCAGCACATTGAGCTAAATTCAGCTTCCTTTCCACTTCCTTAATCCAATCATCCGCCTCCAACGGATCGGCAGATCTGCGAAGGTCGGAGGTCGGGTCCTCATGAATTCCCGAGCTTAGATCTGCGGTGGGTGCACAGTACTTGCTGAGCTTGATTGACTTGATTTTGGGCCAAAGCCTGAAGAAGTTGTAGTTGCATGGCCATCATTTGTTCCATATTGGGTGCTTGGGTGGCGGAGGTGGAATTGGGGCCTCATTGTTGTTGGGGCTGGGTGGTTGTTGATGTTGCTTCTCGTGTTCACCATCCAAGCTCCATCAAGAAAAGTCTGTAAAAGAGGGAAAAGCATAGATGAGAGGCAGGCGGTTTATCATCCCAAAACAACACACAAGATTAACACAACAGATTGAGAAAACCCAACTTTTGAAATTCAAATTAACTTTTGAAATGGTTGTACCACAAACGCACAAGGCTTGGTACAATCCATTTTATAACATCATATCATTATAAAAGCGTTCTAGTATCGATAAACGACTGAAAAAGGGTAGTCTATCTAACATCTAATTATCCTCAATGATGATACGCTCCTCTGGCTCCTCCTCGGGATCCTCCTCTGAGTCCGACGAGTGACTCGCCCATAATCACGCAGCGGTTGTTCGGCGAACGCGACCGTGATCGGCTCTGGCTGAAAGTAAGTGATCTGGAACGGGAATGCTGGCGTCCTCGGCCGGATCCGTCGATGTCGAGGTCAGGTAGCGGACTGGGGCGTCGCACACTCTTTCTTGCCGTGAGCCTAGTGCGAGGTCCTGGGAGTCTGACTGGAGCAGCAACAGGAGCTGGTGGAGTCGGTGTAGTGGTGGCGGCTCGAAGACGCCCGCCTCGCCTCGGCGGCTGTCCTCGCTGTCTGGCGTCGGCGTGGGCGGATCGACTCGCAATACCGTGTGCTCGGAGAGTGTCGGAGTGGTCGTAACTCGACGTCAGAAGCATCCGGAGAAGTCCTATCTCCTGCTGAGCTCTGGCGTAAGTCGCGGTCGATGCTTGGGTGAACTGCACCTGATGAGACAGGCGTGGGTCGTCCACCACGATCTGGAAAGCCTCGGGGTGAGTTTGTCCCGTTCTGGTAGTCGGAAAGAAGCAGAAGGGCGACTGTCGTAACTCCCCTTTGTGCCTCCTGCACAACTCGCTATCGCCATCTTGGTGCATCTTGGATAGCGTCATGCAGTGGGTCGAGGGTGCTCAATCTGCGATGAGCGGGGTTAAGCTGCCCATCTGGAGCATAGATGAATACTTCCATGGTCCATGAATCCATAGTCATCACTCTAGTGTTCCGCCCTCTGAAAATGGGTGTTGATTATATTTCGATGCTGCATTAAGCGTCGTAGAAGAGTCGCAAAGCTCCTCACTCTCGCCATGAGAATGGTGATCCCACGGGTGAAGACGACGAAGAACCCGCCATCTATAAGTTTGAAAATAAGGAGAGATCAGAAAGATTTTTAAATAATGAGGTAGGACAAGAACAAGATACTAAGTAAGTAAAGAGTAGAAGCAAAAGAAACTTATATTTTTGTACATAAATTTTTATTAAATATAAATCCTTAAAGCTTCCCAAAACCTATGGCTCGTCCTACACCAAGATGGCTCGATACCATACGTGAGACCCGAGTAGAAACTCCTGGACTTCGTGTATTCTTGTACTAGTCCCAGAGATCAATGCTAGTACACACAGTTCAAACAGAAAAGATGATATATTGCCAACAACGCTTTATTACAATAGTATCTGAAGTTTTACAAAGGCCATTGCCTTACTAAGGTTCACAGAACCACAAGCAAAAATAAACACAATGGAAGCAAAGATAACTTGATAGACCCATCAATCGCCACAGCAATTGGTCGGGAAGCGAATCCTAGGCATCAGGGAATAATCCACCGCATCCACATTCGTGCAGAAGTCATACTCTCGGCTTGATCTTCTCCATTCTCTGCTTTTATATTTATAGAGCAACGGTGAGTACAAAATGTACTCGCAAGTCTTGGGAAAAATGCATAGATGTAAGGTTTCACAAAGGAAAGCTATATGGTTTATTTGCAAAAATCAGCATTTTATCTCAAATCTACACAATTACTTTAAAAGCCATTTTGTAAACAACATGTTTTCAATAATCGAAATTGGATGAGTACTTTAGTGAAGGTTAAACTACCAACACTAATATCTCGGGCCATCACGGCCAATTTTCAAAACCTCAGGTTACACCCCCTGATCCGAACATCACGAGAGTTATACTACTCCCGAGTTTTTCCAAATCATTTTGTTTTGAAATCAAAACCAAAACTCCTACCATGTGTATGCATTCTTTGCTCGCCCTTGACCGTGGGCACGGCTATTCGAATAGTTTTAACTCTGCAGAGGTTGTACACTTTACCCACAAGAGATAAATTATCTTAATAGTCAACACGCTTCCTTTGGCATGAGACCCAGATAAATTATCACAAAGCCTTTCGCCTACTCCAGTATAGTTTAAATACCACCGCTAAGGTTTCACCACAACTCGAATCCACGAGTTGGAGCCCCTCTTGCGCCATATGAGTGATAGAAACCCTGTCCCTCACTATGAGTAACCAGTACACCACGGCACTCAATACACCACCGGTGATATCTAAACTACACTATTATAGGGTAGTTAGCTAGGTCGTACCCATATAGACTTGTGGTTGTACTGTTTTGCTCAGTTTGGACAAACACAAGCGTCGGTCCTTAATCGACTGGGTGGCTCATTCACAAACCCAACAATTCTCGTGCTAATCGCACCACCAAACCTTCCATCCACCCTTGTCAACTTTTCCCTTTGATTTTCAAATTAACAAAGTGGTAACATCCATTACCACTTTTCAAACAAAATACTTAACAACGGTAACCTCCATTACCAATGTTCAAACAAAACATTTAACAATGGTAACATCCATTACCAATGTTCAAACAAATCATTCATCATAATATTTGATAAACATGCTACTTATTTGAACATTAATATGTTTATTTGCTATGCTAAGCATTTGCTAGTTTTTAAACATTCAACAATTATAACACTAACTTATTATTGAGTCAAAGGGATATCCTAAGTTGACAATGGTACAAGGTAAACAATTTTCAATGGAAGGTATAACAAATTGGATATTTAACTAAATTTTCTAAAATCAAATTATCACTTGATATAACATAAGCATGCAATAACTTTAAAATAAATACCTAATCATTTTATAAAACATTGGAGCAAGTTGATCAAAGGAAACTTGCCAAAACATAGGAGCAAAATGGTCAAAGGAGACTTGCCTTCCTGTATGCTGGTTGAAATCTTCCCCAACTTGTTCTTGAGATTGCTCGGACAAATCGGTCTCTACACGTAAATCGAGAATTCCAAATAAATAAAATAAAATAAAAATTCAAAAATTAAAAATAAATATACCAGATGAAAGATTGAAATTTTAGATGAATTTAGAAATTTGAATGGACCAATTTGGAGCTAAAATGAGAAAGATATGGCTATTTGAAAATCTCAGATTTGAATAAATCCAGAAATTCGGAAATCTCTGACATGTGGGGTCCATGGTCAGAAATTTCTTTAAAATGAGTCTCGACATATGGAACCCACTGGACTCGGGACCCACTTGTCGCGGCTAGCGCAGAGGGTGTCGTCGACGGGTGGGGCCTACTGTCGCCGCGCGAATTAAAACGGAGAAAACTCAACCTCGGTAGCGGGCAGGCTCGAACGCGCGCCGAAGGAGTGGGAGGGGGAAGAGAGCGGCGCTAGCCAAGTGAGCGGGGAGGCACTGCCTACCCATAATGGGTAGGTAATCCTCTTAAGGATTATCTGCGGGGAGGCCGGCGAAGCAACGTGGCACACACGTGGCTGACGCGTGGTCGCCGCGTGGCTGCCACGTCACTGCTTTTTGCCGACGTGGCCGCGCACGCGCAAGGTGGCGGGGAGGCGCTCGGGTGGCGCTGACGTGGCGCCGATCTGGCCGCCACGCCTGCTGCCACCTCAGCCCGACGGCTGACGGGGCTGGCGGCCGGTGGTGGCGCACGGGGACCTAGGGTCGCCGGAGCTCCGGTGATCGGCGACGCCGGCCAAGGGTACCGAAATGAAGAGGAGGATGCGGGGAATGCATTGGTACCTTACGCGGAGACCGAGGGTGACCGGAGGGAAGAATCGGCGAGAAGGGGCGGCGGTCGGAGAGGAACCTCACGGCGGCGGAGGTGATCCGGTGGCGCAGCAGCTCGGGGAAGAGGTCGCCGGAACTCGCCTTGGCACCAGCAACGTCGGGAAGGTGTCGGCGAGGAATGAGGAAGCCCGAGGCGGCCGGAATTGCTCGCCGGAGTATTTGAAGCCGCGGGGAAGAAATCGGGCGTAGGGAGGGCTCTGGCGCTCGGGTGATTCGTTCGAGAGGTGAGGGATGGGCGGCAGCGGTAGAGGGACCTCAGGGTGCGGGTTTTATAGGCCGGGGAGGGGTGTAACAGTCGCGCGAAGTTCGCCGGACTTGTAACTGTCGGAGGAGATGAATGCGACGGTGATAACGGCCGCAATTAAGAGTGATTATGCCTCAGAGGGGTGCGGGGAGACGTTAATTTGAATGCGCAATGATGTGGGGGAATAAATCGGCAAGAAACCGAAGCTTTCAAAGCCGGTTTTCTAATCAATAAGCGGCGGCGCGGTGATCGCGCGAGGAAGAAGGAAGATAATCGGGGGCGGAGGACTCGACAGGCGAGGGCCCGCGCGTCGGTGAGAGAAGAAAAAGAGAAGGAAATCAGCGGCGGTTGGATTAGTGGCGTGTGGCATAAGGAAGAGATCGGGCCGCTGGATCACGCGAGGGGTAAGTGAAAGGAACGATCGAGATTCAATCCGACAACACAGTTAGATCGGCCGATGGGGTGTACTAAGTGGCAGCGGCGGTCGCGATTTAATCGGCAATCACGAACGGTCACGATGGCGACACGCGTCGGGAGCAGCGGCTTTGGTGGGACTGCGGCGGTGAGTCCACAAGACCGGTCTATGACAGTGGGGCCCACTTGTCGGCGCAAATCGAAAAAGAAACTCAACCTCGCGCGGAGCGGGCTCGAACGAGCCGAGGAGCGGGAGGAAAGAGAGCGGCGGCGGTAACGATCGGGCGGGAGGATCAACCTACCTATAAGGTTGATTTATCCTTTGAGTGTTAGCCGGCTGGGATGGCCGGTCTGCCGTCGGATGCGCGACACGTGGCGCCGCGAGAGAGGAAGCGGGATGAGGCGTGAGCGGCGGGATGAGCTCGGCCGGGAGGAAGGGTTCGGATGCGTGACAAGTGTCGGCCGAGGAGATTTGATATTTAAATCTTTATATATATTTGAAATCATTAGGAGACTTTAAAATACTCAGAAAAATACCAAATAAATTCCAAAAATTCCAGAAAAATTCACATAACTCACTGATAATGTTTTAAACATATGAAAAATATTTCCAACTTATTTGGATATTAAATTTTTCTTTTCAACAGAAACTTTAACTTCAGAAAATTCCAGAAAATTGGAAATTATTAATTTAAAACTATTTCTTCAAAATAAAAGCAAAAATTGGGATGTTACATTCCTGTACATTTATTTCAAGATGTTCTTATTCAATTGCAAGAGCTAAAGTAAGGCGCACAATCTGTACAAGACTACTACAAGCAGATGGAGCAACTCTTGATTTGGGGTCGAGTTTTTGAGGACAATAAACAAATAATGGTGAGATTCTTGCATGGGTTGATATGATGTCCTGAAAATTTGATCTTTGGAAAGTATATATATTTTGGACATGTTATGAATTTTTGCATTTCTTGTTATTGTAATTTTATGGATTTTTATGGTTTTGATTAAGGTTCCTATTGTGGTTACAGACCAAACAGAGAAGGTGTGTAGTGGGGAGTTAGGTGAGATGTGTCCCCTCCGTATGGCTGGTATCATATATATATATCTCCTTGCGAGGAGCACCTTTACAAGAATACCCTTCGAGAGCATTCACGTCATTATACATGCCTCACTCGATACTTACGCCTTTCTAACAGGCCGGTTGGGTTTAGATGGGGCCCACCCCTACAACAGGAGACTCTCATGGTGAAGGGCTTCACAGGTCGGAGCCATATTGCCGAGTCCTTTGGCCCCCTCCATCCCTACGGCCTGTGAGCTACTGTAGATAAAAATGCAGTCACGTAGTGCAGACGTGCTTCGGTGAGGCGCCGAGACTCCGCTTGGTGCGAGGACTTCGCCTGGCGCTGGGCGGACCAGGCCTTCATGTGCAATGCGGAGTTGATGAGGTGAGCCTTCGCTTGGTCCGGAGTCGTCACGTCCCGCCAGCTACACGGGTCGGTGATGACGTCTTAACTGTTAGCGTGAGTCGCGCGCAGCGCTAAAAAGACAGGGGCGCGCTGCTGCGGCCGTACGCCCAGTCCCGAGGGAGAATTACACATGGTGCGGCGTGGTTGGTGCGGCGTGGTTGATGCGTCGTGGGATATCAGCGGTCGCATGACCGCGAGCCCGCGTCCCTTCCCGAGAGAGGCGGGACACGTGGTGGGATGGTACTAGTCTGTCTGCGACTGCCCTCCCCGATCGTGGGGAGCCGAATCGACGGGCTCCCACCAGTTAGGTTCCCGATCGTGGGGATGTGAAGGGTCTTTATAAAGCGTCATTGCCGGCATGCAGACGCATCTCTTGCCCGCGCGCCGTTGCCTGCTCCTCTTTCCTGCTATGCGAAATCTGTGCTTGCTCCTGTTCCTTCAGCCCTCCGCTTGGGAAGTAGGATGGCATGCCGTGGAGATCCCGGTCGCCGACTTAGCGGCAGCGCCTCGCCGAGCCAGCGCGGTCTGACGCCTCCACCCGCGGAATTCCCCCTCGTGGCTCGCAAGCTGTCGCGGGCCAACAAGCAGTACGACGCCATGCGGAGCTCACGAGAGCACTGCTGATGAGGACATCACTGACACACATTCACCTCCAGTGGCACGCACACCTGTAGTTGAGTCTACTAAAATTCAAGAGTCGACTAGTATACAAGGTTCAACAACACGAGCGCGTGCACTTCGCCTTGGACAGCAGGTGAATTCGTTTCTTGGGCAAATTAATTATTTAATTACAGAACAAATGATATTACCTAATAAATATTGTTTACTTGTTACTACATGTGAAGGAATTTTCGGAGAAGTTGTTGATCAAGATTTGGCCAATGCCCAGTTCATTGATTGCTGACAAATACCTTCAATTCTCAGCATTATGAAGGTCAACCTGTACTGTTTTAGCATGCATAATATATATGGATGGAAAGATAATTAAGTCTACTATCACCTCCAACAAACGGCTCGTCATTTGAACTTCCCAATAAAGAGTTATGACTATTTTAGTAAGGGCTGCACAGAAGACAAAAGGACACACGAACAGATCAATTCTCAGCATTATGAAGGCCAACCTGTAACGTTTTAGCATGCATAATTCATATGGATGGAAAGATAATTAAGTCTACTATCACCTCCAACAAATGGCTTGTCATTTGAACTTCCCAATAAAGAGTTATGACTGTTTTAGTAAGGGCTGCACAGAAGACAAAAGGACACATGAACAGATCAATTCTCAGCATTATGAAGGCCAACCTGTAACGTTTTAGCATGCATAATTCCTATGGATGGAAAGATAATTAAGTCTACTATCACCTCCAACAAACGGCTTGTCATTTGGACTTCCCAATAAAACGTTATGACTGTTTTAGTAAAGGCTGCACAGAAGACAAAAGGACGTGCGAACAGGCTGTTGGATGACCTTTGGGCTGGCTTATCTTCAAGTCTTTTTTCAAGAACTTTCACACCTAACTAGGAGGGTTGTTCCTAGTATAAATACCCCTGATGTTTCTACTAAGGGGGACTTGATTCTTGTTTGCATATTTGCTACTAGCTACTGCAAAACAATTGGGTCTCATCAATATTTCGTCTTCGAGTGAAACTCTTCCACTGTTGCTCTTGCGTCTTCTCTTGGATTTGCTAGAGCCGTTCTTTGTGAACAGGCCAATTGTGTTTGACACGGTTGGTAACCAATCGAGAAGCGGTGTAGCGATTGCAAGGTTGCTAGTCACGATCGGATTGTGGTTAGCCTCCCCTTCGTCAACGTCGCAACTCAAGTTATCGGATTTCTCCTACGATGGAAGATCGGACCAACTCACATGCACGCATCTTAAATCGAGGCATGTGCATATCAGGTGGTATCAGAGCCTATGTTGCCGGTAGGAATTCAACTATCCCCTAGTTTTGTTTGATTAATTTTTGTTTATCTAAAGTCCAGAAAATTAGCTCTACAAAATATTCAATTCCTAGCCCGTTGTTGCTTTCAATCTGTTAGTTTCAGTTTGCTTAATTGAATTTTCGTCCGTACTAGTCAAGTCTAGTTGTTGATCATTATCTTTGTTGAGCCCAAAAAAACAACAACCATACACCACCTAAAAACAGCCTCTGCCCTGTTTCTGCCAGAAATTTTCTCTGCACAGCCGACACCAAAAAATTCATATCTTTCGATCCAGATATCCAAATGCATCCAATCCACTTTTGTTAGCTTCCTAACTCAAAATCCCACCTTCGTGCAAAATTTGGTAGTGATTGGATCAGTATTGAGAAATCTGCAGGTGTTACAAGTCACCACCTAAAAATAGCCTCTGCCCTGTTTCTGCCAGAAATTTTCTCTGTGCAGCCGACACCAAAAAAATTCATATCTTTCGATCCAGATATTCAAATGCATCCAAACCACTTTTGTTAACTTCCTAACTCAAAATCCCACCTCTGTGCAAAATTTAGTAGTGATTGGATCAGTATTGAGAAATCTGCACGTGCTAGAAGTTATGTAGCTGCTGCTATCCTTTCAGGATCGACCCCTACTTGAGATTTCCATACTCGGCTGAGTTGCAATCTAGTATTGGTGCAAAAAAGGCAAAAGTAAAAAAAGGATTAAGGTTAGACAAAAAAAAGGGGGGCAAAAAAAATTGTAGACCAATTACCGATTTGCTGTCCAATTTGGTGTTGATCTGAAATTTAGCTAGCTATATTTGATCCTTCATGTTCTAAAGTTGCATATATTGATCACATTGTTTGTGTACACTCATATACACTTGACCATAGCCTATATCATCTTTGTTTGATCAACAACTTAGGCTACAAGCTAGTTACGAACTGTTATTCAATTTGTGCAATTTCTGAAATTACTGATTGCTTACTCCTTTGCTACAAATTTTTATCCCTGCCTAGAACTCTACAAATTTGCCATTGATCACATGTTCTGGTACCTTGCAATCACTTTACTGACTTCTGTTTGAAAGTTACCACGAACTAGCTGCACATGAGCAATCTTCGAGAAGGGTAAGAGCTTCTGTTGGTAAGATTTGTGAAAGCTGAGAGTAGTTCACATAAGTATTTAGTTTGTTAGTTCTTTTTGTTTTCTTCTAACCATGGCAGGGACAAGAAGTTCTCGTGATGGATCTCGTGATGGCTCGTTTCATGGTGTGGATGAAGGTGATAGTGTGGACAAATCCCAAGCAATGCTACTATCACCTCGGTCTCAAGCTTTGATGGATGCATTTGCCGGCACTTTTGAGCAGATGCTTTCTGATCAAGTACTTGTTCAACTAGACGGTATGGAGAATCGTATTGGAGGAATTGAAGTACGACTTGAGCACATTGAGCATACTCCCCCAAGACAGCACCCACCACCGCGAGGCCCTCGAGATCGAGTTGGAGGAAATCACAATGCTGCTGCTGCCCTTCTCCAACCACGGGCAAATTTGAACGCCGCATTTCAGCATGCTGCCCATGAGGAGTTGAATGGCAACTATATGGCTGATAATGGAGAAGACCTTGATTTTGACCGTGATCGGCAGCATCTTGGGCATAATCATCGAGGAAGGGGTGGTAATGGTGGACATGCGCCTCATTGTCATGAGGGGAGAAGAGATGATGGCTTGGGTAAGATTAAATTTGTTGTTCTTTCCTTTGATGGTAAATATAATCCTGAAGCATATCTTGATTGGGAACTACTAGTAGAACAAAAGTTTAATTGTCATGACTTTCCTGAAAATAGAAGAGTATGTGCTGCTACTAGTGAGTTTACAAATTATGCTTCCATTTGGTGGAGTCAATTTAAAAGAAGGGATGATGCACCTCGCACTTGGGATGAGTTGAAAAGGGTAATGAGATCTAGATTTGTTCCATCTTATTTTGAGCGTGATGTGATTAATAAGTTACAAAGATTGAATCAAGATAGTAAGTCTGTCGAGGAATACTATCAAGAACTACAAATTGGTATGATCCGTGCTAATATAGAGGAGCAAGAAAACGCGTAGATGGCTAGGTTTCTTGGTGGGCTAAATAAGGAGATTCAGAATATACTTGATTTTTATCATTACAATTCTTTGAATGAGCTGTTCCATTTTGCTTGTAAGGCTGAAAAGCATGTGCAGGATCAGAGACAAAGCTACACCAGGACGAACCGCAACTATTCTAGCTCCTCCATTCCATGGAAACCTTCCAGTACACAGATCAAGAAGCCCATAAACAGTTCGGGACACAACACAATGTCACCCAGCCAAGAACAATCAGCAAGGCGTCCTAATTCTTCAGCACATAGGCCTACTGATTCAAAGAAGACCGCTGCTGTCCCAACCACAAGTTCATCATCCATAGCTTCTACAGGAAGAACCAGAGAGATAGAATGCTTCAAATGCAAGGGGAAGGGGTATTACATGCGTGATTGCCCAAATCAACGAGCTCTTATTATTCGGGAAGATGGAGAGTACACATCGGCAAGCAACATAGAGGAAGAAGAATCTAACCATGAGGAGCAACAGAACATTTCAGGGTCCGATTCAGAGGAGATCACCTATGATACAAACCATGCAAACCTTGTCATTTTTCATGTTCTTAGCTCACAGATGGAAAAGGCAGAGAGAGGACAGCGTCACAATTTATTCCAATCAAAATTTGTGATCAAAGAGCACTCATGCAAGGTGATAATTGATGGTGGAAGCTGTAACAACATTGCAAGTTTAGAGATGGTTTAGAAGCTTGACTTGACTACATGATGAGGACATCTCCATTACATACTCATCTTCCACTCCAAGCAAGCATGAGAATGTCCAAGAACCTGTGGGCCCAATGACGAGGGCAAGAGCCAAGCTTTTAAACAAACAGGTGCTTTTGTTTCTTAAAGAGTTTCCTTTAATTGATAATGAACTTGGGATACTACCTCATGCTAGTATTTTATGTATTCTTAGGTATGACTCCTGTGAAGACTTGGGAGAGCTAAAGGGAGGAGCCCAAGGACTTAAACTACAAGTTTTGGAGAAGATTACTCAGCCAAATTCGTACCTCCCACAAGCACAATTGGATTCAAACTCGGATTCAACTCAGAATTCAATTCGGACTCGGTTTCGGACAGCCTGACAGGCAGTCACTAAAAAGGTCATAACTTTCACAAACGGAGTCCGATTCAGGAGTTCTTGTACCCGTTGGAAAGATAATTTCAAGGGCTACGCAATGGATCTGGCCCCAGCACCAAATTCGTCTCGGATAAAAAGTTATGACCGAAACAATATGATGGCTGTAAAATCTAGTTTCCTTTTTGAGAGAGTTCGTATCTAAAACCATATAGGGTTGAGTTGTATTAGGTTTGTGGACTCTATGGACGTCCCAAGGTCCTATATAAGCCATGTATTGGCAGGCTAAGGGCTCAGACCACCTTTGAGAATAATCGATCTATTGAACTTTGTTCGAGTTTATCATTGCTGCTGAAATTCCGTGAGGGAATTAGGAGTGTTCTTCAATCAAGATCGTTCAGCCTTTCTGTTGGGAATTGGGTGCACGATAGATCTTCGCTTGGTGGTCGGCGAAATCGACGCGAGTGTGTTTTGGCGGATTAAAGAGTGTTCGTCCCTTGCATTGGCATTGGAGGATCATTGCGATTCAACAAGACTCCCACGAGTATCCATCCTACGTCGAGAAGATCGGGCGACCCCGTATCATCTGGTATCAGAGCGCGGTTTACTCGGTAGGATCTTATCCCTTTACTTTTAGATTGATTTATTTCTGTCCTATAGTCCATGAAACCGAAAATTGCAACAAAAATCCAAACCCTAGTTTCGCATCTGTTATTTTCGTGAGTTTTATTAAGTTTTGATCCATTAGAAATTTTGTTTATGTGCTGATCTTAGTGTCCTTTTGCGTTGCTTAATCGTTGTTATTTTGAACCCTTGAAAATCTGCTAGTTGATCTTTCAATTAGCATCCAAAAAAAAGTAGATTCAATTTACCTTTTGAAACCTTGTTCTTGCTGTCCACATAAGATCTTTGTGAATCTTGAAAGAATATCGCATCCGAATATATCTTGGTTTCCTTTTTCTTGATTCATTTGGCCACAAGAATCTTAGTTGCACATATTCAGATCTTCACTTAAATCCTTTGAACCTTGAGACTAGTCGTTGATAATTGCTTTAGGGCTGTTCTAGAATTATCTACACATTGCTGAACAACTTTGGACTTACGAACAATTAAACCTAGTTCGGCCTTGAGTATAAAAAAAAGAGCCAAAAAAAAAGAAGGCAGCGAATTGAAAAAAAAAAGAGTCACGGCTTGAGCAAAAAAAAAGAAAAAGAAAAAGAAAGCAAGAAAAGAAAGCATTGGCCGAATTTAGATGAGTTAATTTTAGTCCATAAATTCAGATTGTGTATTTAATTTCTTTGGACAATCTTGTGCCCTCAAATTCATATTATTGCAATTGGCTAGCGTCTCTCCTAGTACTTGGTGCAAAACGAGCTAATATTCCCGATTGTTTCCTTTAGCTCATTCCTTTTGTTTGCATTAAGTCACATTGATCGTTGTGTGTGCGTTCATATACTTCACTTATATCATTTGGATCGGCACATAGGCAATACTTTCTAGCTTGAATTATTACTTAATTTTACAATATCGTGAAATTCAGATTGTGTAGGATAAATACTTCCTAACCAAACTCCACAAAATATCCTTTGTCGTGCAATTGTGAGTCACTTTTAAATCCGCTTGATCATCACTTGCTATTGTAGCCACCACCAAGTGTAAGTTTCTTTTTGGCCTCAATTCACTTCGGAAAGGTAAGAACTTTACTTGGGAGAGGAAAGAGTGAGATTGAGTGAATTCCACATATCATACATATCTTGGTGTTGTTTCGTGTTTCTTTGCGTAATCTAACCATGTCAGCTGGAGATGATAATATGGATGAGGAGCATGATTTGAATGTGCCGGTGACTCGACTCCACTTCCAAGCCTTGAGGGGAACTTTGCGCAATGAGATCACCGCCACTACTGACATCTTGGAAGGGCAATTCAAGGAGCAGATCAACAACTCTGTGCAAGATATGCGCATTGAGATGAACTAGCAAATGATTGTACTACGTACAAACATTGTTAATGATATTGTCGCGCGCCGTCCACAACAAGAGGAGGAAGCGTTCATTGTGGGGGAGCCATTCCTCCACGAGATGAGGGAGCAACCGCTCCTCGAGGTGGCCAAGAGGCTCAACAAAGGCGAGATCGCGTGATGGCAAATACCATTCGCCCACCCCTACCTGGGAGAGGTGAAGGGGGTGGCTTCCATGGTCCAGGGAGGGGCCATGGACATGGAGGCCGTGGTGGGAGAGCAATACACTTCGACGACGATGACTTTCTGCACTACGACGATGGCTACCACCGTCGTAATCGTTACGGCGATGAACGACCAAATGAGGATGGCCATGGGGGAGAAAGAGGCGAGGACATGCTTGGGGATGGGTATTGTGACCCCGAGTCCGGTCCTATCCTTGTGTGCACTCCTTCGGTATTGAGCGTTCAAGCCAAATCCAACCATGACCAGCGCTGCAACCTCTTCCAAACAAGAGCTCAGGTAAGCAAAGATGGTAAGTGTTGCAAGGTTATTATTGATGGAGGTAGTTGTCATAACCTAGCTAGTAAAGAACTTTGCAACAAACTTGGATTGAAGTATAAGAAACATCCACATCCATATCAAATTCAATGGTTGAATAATGATGGTTCTATGAATGTTGGATACACTGTTGATGTTACCTTTCAGATTGGAAATTACCAAGATACAGTAGAATGTGATGTGGTCTCTATGGATGTTTGTCATTTACTTTTGGGGAGGCCATGGCAATATGATAGGTCTGTGAATCATGATGGTAGAACAAATCAATATAAATTCATGTGGAATAGCAAAGAAATAATATTACGACCTATGACCCTTCTCAAATTGTCATTGAAAATGCTCAAAAGAAAGAAGTGCAAATAGGGGTGAGAGAGGGAAGGAACAAAGAATGAAATTCCACATAAGGCGAGCGCGAGAAAAATTGAAATTGAGTGGGAAAGCTAATATTGAGGAGAGAAAAAGTTAGTGATGATGGCAACAAAATCTGAGTTGAGAGATGAGAGAAGACCCCACTATGTTTCACTTTGTGTTGCTATATAAAGAAGCTTTGATGACTACTAATGACTTAACCTCTCTTCCTAGTGTTGTCTCCCAAGTTTTGCAGGCTTATGGCGATGTGTTTCGGAGGATGTACCGCTGGACTACCACCCATTCGAGGTATTGAGCATCAGTTGACTTGGTTCCAGGAGCCCTCTTCCAAACCGTCCGCCCTACCGCACCAACCCCGAGGAGACAAAGGAGATTCAGCGGCAAGTGCAAGCACTTTTGGACAAAGTGCGTGCGTGAGAGTTTTAGCCCTTGTGCCGTTCTGTTATTCTTGTTCCTAAGAAAGATGGTACACGCGAATGTGCGTGAGATTGTAGAGCTATAAACAACATAAGCTGTTCGCTATCATCATCCTATTCCTAGACTAGATGATATGCTTGATGAATTAATTGGTTCTACTATTTTTTCTAAGATTGACTTGCGTAGTGGATACCATCAAATAAGAATGAAACAGGAGATGAATGGAAAAGCGCTTTTAAAGCGAAGTTTGGCTTGTATGAATGGTTAGTGATGCCTTTTGGGTTGTCCAATGCTCCTAGTACTTTCATGCGCCTAATGAACCATGTTTTAAGATATTTTATTGGAAAATTTGTGGTAGTTTATTTTGATGATATCTTGATATATAGCCGATCTTTGGATGATCATGTTGAACACATCAAACAAGTGTTAGAGGTGCTTAGGCGAGAACAATTGTATGCTAATCTTGAGAAGTGTTCCTTTTGCACTAGTAAGGTTGTGTTCCTAGGCTATGTTGTTTCAGCTCATGGCATTGAAGTAGATGAATCTAAAATTGAAACTATTCGAAATTGGCCTACACCTGTGAATGTTAGTCAAATTCGTAGCTTCCATGGACTTGCTAGCTTTTATCGACGATTTGTGAAAGACTTTAGCACCATTGCTGCCCCATTAAATGAATTAACTAAAAAGGGAGTCACTTTTGAGTGGGGAGAAAAACAAGACAAAGCTTTGCTGAGTTGAAGAAATGTTTAGTGAAGCACCATTGCTTGTTTTACTGATTTCACCAAAACCTTTGAGATTGAATGTGATGCTAGTGGAATAGGTATTGGTGGTGTTTTGATGCAAGAAAGAAAACTGTTGCATATTTGGTGAGAAACTTCATGGTGCACAATTGAATTATCAGTTTATGATAAAGAATTATATGCTCTTGTCGTGTGCTAGAAATTTGGCAACATTATCTTTGGCCTAAGGAATTTATCATACATTCGATCATGAAGCTTTGAAATATTTGAAAGGCCAAGCAAAATTGAATCGTAGACATGCTAAGTGGGTAGAATTCATTGAAACTTTTCCTTACATTGTCAAATACAAGAAAGGTAAAGAAAATGTGGTAGCTGATGCATTGTCTAGAAAACATGTGCTTTTCACTCAATTGGAAGTAAAAGTTCGAGATTAGAAAGCTTGAAAGAGTTATATGCTTCCGATCATGACTTTTCAACACCGTATTATAATTGTAAAGATGGCAAAGGGTGGGATAAGTTTCATGTTCATGATGGTTTCTCTTTCGCATGAACAAGCTATGCATTCGAGAATCGTCCGTGCGTTTGCTACTATTGCAGGAGTCTCATGCGGGAGGACTTATGGGACATTTTGGAAGAGAGAAGCGTACATGATGTTAGCGATCACTTCTATTGGCCGAAGATGAGGCGAGATGTCGAGAGGTATGTTCAACGATGCATCACGTGCCATAAGGCGAAGTCGAAACTCAATCCACATGGTTTGTATACTCCACTTCCAGTTCCTAGTGCTCCTTGGGAAGACATTAGCATGGATTTTGTGTTGGGATTGCCTAGAACTAAGAGGGGAGGGATTCATTTTTGTTGTTGTGGATAGGTTTTCTAAAATGGCACATTTCATTCCCTGTCATAAGAGCGATGATGCGTCGCACGTAGTGACCTATTTTTCAGGGAGATTGTGAGATTGCATGGTATGCCCAGGACTATTGTTTCAGATCGCGATGTCAAGTTTATGAGCTACTTTTGGAAGACTTTGTGGGCCAAGCTTGGGACAAAGTTGTTGTTTTCAACAACTTGCCACCCACAAGCAGATGGACAAGCGGAGGTGGTGAATCGGACACTCTCAATGCTGCTACGAACAATGATCAAAAAGAATTTGAAAGAGTGGGAAGATTGTCTACCACATGTTGAATTTGCATATAATAGGGCAGTGCATTCTACAACTCAACTATGCCCATTTGAGGTGGTGTATGGTTTCAAACCAATCACGCCACTTGATTTAATGCCACTTCCCTTACAAGAATTACTAATATGGAGGCTTGAGCGTGCTGATTTTGTGAAGAAGCTCCATGAAAAGACTAAAGAGGTCATTGAAAAGAAGGTACGTGCTTATGCTTCTAAGGCTAACAAATCTCGCAAGAAAATGCTTTTGAACCGGTGACTTAGTGTGGGTCCACCTTCGCAAAGACCGCTTTCGGAGAAGCGAAAATCCAAATTAATGCCCGTGGTGATGGTCCTTTTAAAGTACTTGCAAAGATCAATGATAATGCATACAAGATAGAGCTTCAGGAGATGACTATGGGGTGAGCACTACTTTTAATGTTGCTGATTTATCACCATTCTTTGGGCAAGAAGACATAGAGTCGAGGACGACTCCTTTTCAAGAGGGGGAGGATGATGAGGACATCTCCATTACATACTCATCTTCCACTCCAAGCAAGCATGAGAATGTCCAAGAACCTGTGGGCCCAATGACGAGGGCAAGAGCCAAGCTTTTAAACAAACAGGTGCTTTTGTTTCTTAAAGAGTTTCCTTTAATTGATAATGAACTTGGGATACTACCTCATGCTAGTATTTTATGTATTCTTAGGTATGACTCCTGTGAAGACTTGGGAGAGCTAAAGGGAGGAGCCCAAGGACTTAAACTACAAGTTTTGGAGAAGATTACTCAGCCAAATTCGTACCTCCCACAAGCACAATTGGATTCAAACTCGGATTCAACTCAGAATTCAATTCGGACTCGGTTTCGGACAGCCTGACAGGCAGTCACTAAAAAGGTCATAACTTTCACAAATGGAGTCTGATTCAGGAGTTCTTGTACCCGTTGGAAAGATAATTTCAAGGGCTACGCAATGGATCTGGCCCCAGCACCAAATTCGTCTCGGATAAAAAGTTATGACCGAAACAATATGACGGCTGTAAAATCTAGTTTCCTTTTTGAGAGAGTTCGTATCTAAAACCATATAGGGTTGAGTTGTATTAGGTTTGTGGACTCTATGGACGTCCCAAGGTCCTATATAAGCCATGTATTGGCAGCCTAAGGGCTCAGACCACCTTTGAGAATAATCAATCTATTGAACTTTGTTCGAGTTTATCATTGCTGCTGAAATTCCGTGAGGGAATTAGGAGTGTTCTTCAATCAAGATCGTTCAGCCTTTCTGTTGGGAATTGGGTGCACGATAGATCTTCGCTTGGTGGTCGGCGAAATCGACGCGAGTGTGTTTTGGCGGATTAAAGAGTGTTCGTCCCTTGCATTGGCATTGGAGGATCATTGCGATTCAACAAGACTCCCACGAGTATCCATCCTACGTCGAGAAGATCGGGCGACCCCGTATCACTACACGTGCTTACCCGCAGCCATACTACATCCAGTGGCTCAACTCATGTGGGAAACTGAAGGTAACTACTATGGTAAGAGTGCCTTTTGCTGTTGGTAGCTATTCTAACTTTGTGGATTGTGATGTGATACCAATGCAAGCGTGTGCATTACTTCTTGGGAGGTCATGGCAATATGACAAAGACACAGTTCATTATGGGCGTTCCAACAAGTACTCGTTTATGCACAAGGGGAAAAAGGTTTCATTAGTTCCAATGACACCAGAAGAAATACTCAAGAATGATTTAGATAAGGCTGAGCGTGAGAGAAAAGAAAGAGAAATGAGCGACACCCACAACAAGGAGAATGAGAGCCACAAGCCCAAATTGAGAGAAAATAAAAAAGAGAGTGACAAGAAAAGAGACATACAACTAAAGGGACATGTTCTATTAGCCACAAAGAGTGAGATGCGAGAATTAGAAACACAATCCCAAGAGTGTTATGCACTTGTGTGTAAGAATGTTATCTTTTCTAGTAATGCTTTGCCCTCTACTTTGCCCGTTTCGATTGTTTCATTGTTGCAGGATTTCGCGGATGTTTTTCCAGATGAGATCCCAACAGGGCTACCACCAATGCGAGGAATAGAGCACCAAATTGACTTGATCCCAGGGGCATCCTTGCCTAACCGTCCTCCATATCGCACCAACCCTGAGGAAACAAAAGAAATTCAGCGGCAAGTGCAAGAGCTTCTTGAAAAAGGGTACGTGCGTGAGAGCTTAAGTCCATGTGCTGTTCCTGTATTACTTGTGCCAAAGAAAGATGGATCATGGAGTATGTGTATAGATTGTAGAGCTATTAACAATATTACTATTCGATATCGTCATCTTATCCCTAGGTTAGATGATATGCTTGATGAATTGAGTGGCTCTACTATTTTTTCTAAGGTTAACTTGCGGAGTGGTTACCACTAAATCAGAATGAAACTAGGTGATGAATGGAAAACTGCATTTAAAACTAAATTTGGATGGTATGAGTGGTTGGTTATGCCATTTGGTCTTACTAATGCACCTAGTATGTTTATGCGCTTAATGAATGAAGTATTGAGAGCTTTTATTGGAAAATTTGTGGTAGTTTACTTTGATAATATATTAATTTATAGCAAGGCTTTGGATGAACATTTAGAACATTTGCGCCAAGTTTTTACTGCTTTGAGAGAGGCGCGCTTGTTTGGTAACCTTGATAAGTGCACATTTTGCACAAATCGAGTTGTGTTTCTTGGTTTTGTTGTGACTGCATAGGGAATTGAAGTGGATGAACAGAAGGTAGAAGCTATACGAGCATGGCCTACACCTACAACAGTCACACAAGTGCGGAGTTTTCATGGACTTGCTGGTTTCTACCGCCGATTTGTGAAGGATTTCAGCACACTCGCTGCCCCACTCAATGAGTTGACCAAGAAGAATGTGCCATTCAAGTGGGGAAAAGCACAAGAAGATGCCTTCAATGTGCTGAAAGATAAGTTAACTAAAGCACCACTTCTACAGCTTCCTGATTTTGATAAAGCTTTTGAGATAGAATGTGATGCTAGTGGTATTGGGATTGGAGGTGTTCTCATGCAAGATAGAAAGCCCATTGCTTATTTTAGTGAAAAGCTTAGTGGTCCAACTTTAAACTACTCAACATATGACAAAGATTTATATGCCTTGGTTAGAGTATTAGAAACATGCAACACTATCTCTGGCCAAAAGAATTTATCATTCATTCGGATCATGAATCACTAAAGCATATTCATAGCCAAAGTAAGTTGAACTGTAGACATGCTAAGTGGATAGAATTTATTGAGACTTTTCCATACGATGTGAAACATAAGAAAGGAAAAGAGAATATAGTGGCTGACGCATTGTCTAGACGGTACACGCTGTTGTCCCAACTTGATTGTAAAATTCTTGGTTTGGAAAGTTTAAAAAAACTATATGCTACTGATTTGTATTTTAGAGACATTTATGCTAATTGCAAGGAAGGAAGATGTTGGGATAAATATGTGTTAAATGATGAATATTTATTTAGAGCTAACAGACTTTGTGTTCCCACGAGTTCTATTCGTCTTTTGTTGTTGCAGGAGGCGTATGGAGGTGGTTTGATGGGACATTTTGGTATTCACAAAACCGAGGACATGTTGGCCACGCATTTCTATTGGCCAAAGATGAGGCGCGACGTTGAGCGCTACGTGGGGAGATGCACTACTTGTCAATCAGCTAAGTCTCGCTTAAACCCATATGGTTTATATACGCCTCTTCCTATTCCGAAAGTACCTTGAGAGGATATTTCTATAGATTTTGAGCTAGGCTTACCAAGGACTAAGAGGGGAAAGGACAGTATTTTTGTTGTTGTTGATAGGTTTTATAAAATGGCTCATTTTATACCTTGTCATAAGAGATGATGCTACCATGTTGCTGATTTATTTTTCAGAGAAATTGTTCGTTTGCATGGAGTACCGAGGACAATTGTTTCAGACCGTGACGCCAAGTTTTTAAGCCACTTTTGGAAGACGCTTTGGGGAAAGCTTGGAACAAAGTTACTATTTTCAACTACTTGTCATCCTCAAATTAATGGGCAAACCGAAGTCGTCAACCACAAACTTGGTACCATGCTACGGGCTATACTTAAGAAGAATTTGAAGCTTTGGGAGGAATGCTTGCCACACATTGAATTTGCCTACAACTAGGTTGTGCATTCTACTACAAAGTTTTGTCCGTTTGAGATCGTCTATGGATTCAAGCCTCTTGCTCCAATTGATTTGCTACCTTTGCCACCTTCGGAAAGAGGTAATCTTGATGCTGAGAAGCGTGCTGAGATGATTCATAAGCTACATGAGGCAACCAAAATGAATATTGAGAAGATGCAAGCCCAATACAAGAAGCACGCAGATAAGGGCAAGAAGGAGATGGTTTTTGAAGAAGATGACCTAGTTTGGTTGCACTTGCGCAAGGATCGTTTTCCAGAACAGCGCAAGTCCAAAATAATACCACGAGGTGATGGACCATTTAAAGTGCTTACAAAGATCAACAACAATGCCTATAAGTTGGAGCTGCCCGAGGAATATGGACTGCGTAATACATTCAACGTTGCTGATTTATCTCCATATTTGGGAGACGAAGATGAGCCAGAGTCAAGGTCGACTCCTTTTCAAGAAGGGGAGTATGATGAGGACATCACTGACACACATTGACCTCCAACGGCACACACACCTGTAGTTGAGTCTACTAAAAGAGTCGACTAGTATACAATGTCCAATAACACGAGCGCGTGCACGTCGCCTTGGACAACAGGTGAATTCATTTCTTGGGCAAATTAATTATTTAATTACAGAATAAATGAAATTACCTAATAAATATTGTTTACTTGTTACTACATGTGAAGGAATTTTCGGAGAAGTTGTTGATCAAGATTTGGCCAAGGCCCAGTTCATTGATTGCTGACAAATACCTTCAATTCTCAGCATTATGAAGGCCAACCTGTAACATTTTAGCATGCATAATACATAAGGATGGAAAGATAATTAAGTCTACTATCACCTCCAACAAACGGCTCATCATTTGAACTTCCCAATAAAGAGTTATGACTATTTTAGTAAGGGCTGCACAGAAGACAAAAGGACACGCGAACAGATCAATTCTCAGCATTATGAAGGCCAACCTGTAACGTTTTGGCATGCATAATACATATGGATGGAAATATAATTAAGTCTACTGTCACCTCCAATAAACGGCTTGTCATTTGAACTTCCCAATAAAAAGTTATGACTGTTTTAGTAAAGGCTGCACAGAAGACAAAAGGACGCGCGAACAGGCTGTTGGATGACCTTTGGGCTGGCTTATCTTCAAGTCTTTTTTTCAAGAACTTTCGCACCTAACTAGGAGGGTTGTTCTTAGTATAAATACCCCTGATGTTTCTACTAAGGGGGACTTGATTATTGTTTGCATGTTTGCTACTAGCTACTGCAGAACAATTGGGTCTCATCAATATTTCATCTTCGAGTGAAACTCTTCCACTGTTGCTCTTGCGTCTTCTCTTGGATTTGTTAGAGCCGTTCTTCGTGAACAGGCCAATTGTGTTTGACTCGGTTGGTAACCAATCGAGAAGCGGTGTAGCGGTTGCGAGGTTGCTGGTCATGATAGGATCAAGGTTAGCCTCCCCTTCGTCAACGTCGCGACTCAAGTTATCGGATTTCTCCTACAACGGAAGATCGGGCCAACTCACATGCACGCATCTTAAATCGAGGCAGGTGCATATCAACTGCTCTTGGGTCCTAGGGCAGAGTCGGGCTACCGAAGAGACGATCGAGGCGCTCTTCCGGGAGAAGAAGATAGAGGAGCGCGCAGGGGCTCGTCTGCCTACCCGTGATGAAGTGGAGCCTCACCCACAGGAGTCGGAGGCGATTGTCTTAGCCACGTTTTTTGAGGCTGGGCTCCGGATGCCCTCGACACTCTTCATGGTGAGGTCTTGCGGGCTTACGGGTTGGAGTTGGCACAGCTGACCCCGAACGCGATAGTCCGCTTGGCTGTGTTTGCCTGGGCGGTCCGAGTAGAAGGTGTTCATCCCAGCGCGAATCTGTTCGCCCTTCTTCATGACGCGTGCTGTCAGCCGAAGAAGGTCGAGGGAGGGGCGTTGTCCAATTTTGGCAGTGTTCACTTCGTGGTGAGGTCGGACTGCTCGAAGCTTGTCCCCGCTCTGGCGACGCGAGACAAGTGGGAGTCCGGTTGGATGCGGAGGTGGTTCTACTATCGCCTGACGAGTAGTAGCAATCTTTAGTGCCGAGGTCAGCCAATAGCTTTCAACGGCTGTCCGGGAGTGAGGCCAGAGGGCAACGATCGACAGTAGGCGCGGAGGCTCGCCGGCGTCGCTCTCCAGTTCAACATGCGCGATCTCGCCGAGGAGTTTACAATGTACGGGGTGTCTCCTCTCTCCGCCCGGTGGAGGTATGAGTGAGATCACTGCTAGCGAGATGGCGTCCACACCACAGTATCTTCTCTGCAGCAACCCTCCGGTCGTGGTAAGTACTGCGGTTGTATGCTGCCTATACATATGTAGCTGTTTTGTGAATGAAGTGCCACTTCGCCTGCAGTGCTCTCGTTGGAAGATGCGGAGCGCGTAGTAGAGGCCTTCCTCGAGCCGTACACGGAGAAGGAGCACGCGCTGCGCGAAGCTGCGACCAAGCCTGCGAAGCTGGGGTGGATACACTGGGTGTGCGAGGTCCTAGGCCTCCCCGTACCAGCACACGTGGTGCCGGTGCGAAGTCTGACTCATCGCCGCGATGGCGCCGGCGAGGTGGGGGCGTCTCCCGGTCGGTGGAGGGCTCAGTCCAGAGCCGCCGTCCCCAACTCGCCAACCGTATTTGCAGCAGGCGCCGCTGAATCGGAGGGCGCATCGGGTGGTGGGTCCGAACACGCCAGTTCGGGAGGGCACACTGCCCCCAGTGAGGAGGGTTTAGGCGGTAGTGAAGCGGGCCTCGGTAGTCACGTTGCCGAGGACGAGGCCATGTTGCCGAGGATCTGCCTTCTACGTGCTCGCCACCTGCGACGGCCACCGCGGGCCTGCTGCCTGCTCCAGCGGTCGGGGATGCGCCCTCGCCACCTATGGCGGCCATCACAGATCTGCCGCCTGCTCCAGGCCTTACAGCTACTAGAGCAGCCGAGGACGCGTCGCCCGAATCCCTGAGGGCAAAGCGCCTTCGGGTACGATCACCCTCGCCCACGAGGCAATTCCATGTGGTGGGCGCGGTCGTTGGGGGCCTAGGGTCTGACTGGGAAGCCACTCCGACCGAAGAGGGAGTCATCGCTTCCCAGGCTGGTGGGGCGTCGGCGACCCAGCTAGAGGCTGAGCAGACGCCTCCCCGTGACCTGGCGGAGGGTACCGAAGGTAGGCGTAATTCTCTCCCCCCGGAACTTCGCGAGGCTCTCTCCGATTTGCTCGCTCATGCCGTCATCGACATCAGGAGAGACGAGATCTCCCAGACGCAGCCAAGGATCGAGCAGCGGAGGTGTCCATGAGGTCGCCGGCCTCGTTGCGCAAGAGTGACGTGGATGGCTGGTGCTGTCGCTGGGGCCCCGAGGCTCGCCGTGTCTGACTTCATTCCTCGTCCGGAGGTGCTGCGGGCATTGTCGTCGTGTGGGGGGATCTTCTGGCACTCGCGCTGGGCGCCTCGGAGATGAGGGTGAGTACCTGAGCCCGCGGTTTACCACGCTTGCTGAGCGCATATTTAACACTCGTCTCCTCCCGCTGTTAGACGGTTGCCATCAGCCGGGCCCCGGAAGAGGCTCGCGCCCGCGAGCGGAGCGCGCTGGAGGGCCAACTTCGTGCTGCCGACGAGGCTCACGCTGCCAAGGACGTGGCGAATGCAGAGAGCGTGGTAGCGGCGGCGCAACGCGCCGCGGTGGAGGAGCGCACCGGCTTGCTTGAGCAAATCAGCGCGCTTGAGGAAGAGAAGGCCCGGCTTACCATGGCCTTGGAAGAGAGGAACCAGACCCCGGGCGACGCGTCAGTGGCGGCGTGGAGGGCCATAGAGTCACTGGAAGGGGCCCTGCGGGACCTTTCCGTTGACGTGCCGGACCTTACGCATAACCCCGCAGACGTGGCACAGTGTCTAGCACGGATCAAGGAGGGCTCGAGCCTGGCACTCTGCGGTGCCAAAGCCTTCGGCGATCATTGCAGCTTCACCAGCGCCTGTTTCGTCCTTGCCATGCTCCATGCCTGGGGGTGTGAGCATGTGAACGAGCTGGCCGATCCTCAACTGGATCTGCCGGCCGGAGCTAGAGTAATGTCCGGCGCAGCCTACACCACTCTGCCCGTCGTCTAGAGTTTCTACGACCGGATCTAGGGCCACCTCGGAGAGGACGCAGCCAAAGTCCTATTGCGGCGAACGTTACACCGGGAAAGTAATTTCCTCCATTGGCTGGAGGAGGTCCGTCGGCGCAACGAAGGCGGCATGGCCCCCTAAGTGTGCTGTCAGGACCCGATGTGTTGCGCGATGTAATTTTTTGTATTTTGTTTTTTATGAAAGAAACAACCGTTGCCCCGAGTACTTTGTCGTTGCGTACTGCTTGTGTAGTCGGTTGCTGACGCGATGGAGGCTAGCCACTTCCAACCATCTCTGCTTCTCTTGACGGTCGTAGCACCTTGTAAGCGAAGTAGACATGCGAGCACTCCGTCAAGGTGGAGCTGGCGTCTAGCCAGAGTAGACGCACGAGCGCTCCGTCCCCTACCCCTCGGAGTGGTGGCAGCGGAGCTGATGCCTAGACGGAGTAGACGAGCGAACGCTCCATCTCCTACCCCTCGGAGTGGTAGCGGCGGAGCTGGCGCCTAGCCGGAGTAGACGCGCGAGCGCTCCGTCCCCTACCCCTCGGAGTGGTGGCAGCGGAGCTGGCGCCTAGCCGGAGTAGACGCGCGAGCGCTCCGTCCCCTACCCCTTGGAGTGGTGGCAGCGGAGCTGGCGCCTAGCCGGAGTAGACGCGCGAGCGCTCCGTCCCCTACCCCTCGGAGTGGTGGTAGCGGAGCTGGCGCCTAGTCTGCGCCCCGCAGAGATGCGTGGGGATGAACCTCTGGTGCGCTATGTCCGTGTCCTGCTGAGTGCGTGCGGAGGCGAGCCTCTAGTGCGCTGTATCCGCGTCCTCCCGAGTGCGTGCGGAGGCGAGCCTCTACAGCGCTTTGTTTACATTCCACAGAGTGCGTGGGAATATCAACCATGTCTTGGTTATACTCGGAAGGAGTACGCGTAGCGATGACGTCAACGCGTGCGTGGGACATCCGCGTCTTGTTTATACTCATTAGAGTGCGTAGGGACAACATCCGCGTCTTGTTTGTACTCTGGAGAATACGTAGGACTATCAACCACGGCTTAGCTAGGCTCCGGAGGATACGCCAACGAGCGCGCGGGACATCCGCGTCTTGTTTATACTCAGTAGAGTGCGTAGGGACAACATCCGCGTCTTGTTTGTACTCCGGAGAATACGTGGGATTATCAACCACAACTTAGCTAGGCTCCGGAGGGTACGCCAACACGCACGTGGGACATCCGCATCTTGTTTATACTCAGTAGAGTGCGTAGGGACAACATCCACGTCTTGTTTGTACTCCGGAGAATACGTGGGATTATCAACCATAACTTAGCTAGGCTCCGGAGGGTACGCCAACGCGCACGCGGGACATCCGCGTCTTGTTTATACTCAATAGAGTGCGCAGGAACAACATCCGCATCTTATTTATACTCCGTAGAGTGCGTGCAGAGGCGGACCTCGATGCTACGTCTTATTTATACTCCGTAGAGTGCGCACGGAGGCGTTCCCCCGCTGCATCTTATTTATACTCCATAAAGTGCATGCGGAGGCGGACCTCGACGCTACGTCTTATTTATACTCCGTAGAGTGCGTGCGGAGGCGGACCTCGACGCTACGTCTTATTTATACTCCGTAGAGTGCGTGCGGAGGCGAACCTCGACGCTACGTCTTATTTATACTTCGTAGAGTGCGTGCGGAAACGGACCTCGACGCTGCATCTTATTTATACTCCGTAGAGTGCGTGCGGAGGCGGACCTCGACGCTACGTCTTATTTACACTCCGTAGAGTGCGTGCGGAGGCAGACCTCGACGCTACATCTTATTTATACTCCATAGAGTGTATGCGGAGGTGGACCTCGACGCTACGTCTTATTTATACTCCGTAGAGTGCGTGCGGAGGTGGACTTCGACGAAAGGTTGGCGGACGATCGGCTTTATTGATCTCCCGCTTGCAAGAGCAAGCGTCTTACAATAGACAGGATGCTGCTGCTGCCACATGTTGGCCCTTGCTATCCTAGACATAATATCTCTGCAACCTGTCCGCATTCCATGTGTGGCAAAGCGCCTGCCCTTCGAATGTGGCGAGGCGATAAGCTCCTTACTGTAAAGCTGTCGCAACAATGTACAGGCCTTCCCACTTAGACTCTAGCTTGCCGACTGTGTCTGCGTGGAGTGCCATCTTGAGGACGAGGTCCCCCGGCTGGAATCCTCGCTGGTACACGGAGCGGCCTCGCATGCGCACCATTTTCCACGCATACTTTGCGACGTGCTGGGTGGCATTTACTCGCTCTCCATCGAGGAGGTCCAGTGACAACTGGTGCTCTTCTCCTGGTGCCTAGGCGAGGACCCTTCGCGAGCCAGCCTTGATTTCCTCGGGCGTCATTGCCTCATCGCCAAAGAGGAGTTTAAATGGCGTAAATCCTGTTGGGCGTGTCGCCATTGTGCGAAGAGACCAGAGGACGCTGTGGAGCTCGCTGGGCCACTTGCCCTTTGGCAATCCGACAAGACGCTTCTTGACCCCGGCGGAGATGGCGTCATTCACCCGCTCGACCACTCCGTTAGACTGGGGGTGCCCGACCGAAGCGAACCGGAGCGTGATGCCCATATTGTCGTAGAACTCCGTGAACAGGGCAGAATCGAACTGGAGGCCATTATCGACGGTGATCTCCTTGGGCACCCCGAAGCGGCATATGATGTTCTGTCAGAGGAAACACTGCATGGCTGCCGAAGTCACCTTGGCTAGAGTCACAGCCTCTGGCCACCTGGAGAAATATTCCAAAGCAACCACTATGAACCGAGGGTCTCCAGGGGCCTGAGGGAGAGGTCCCACAACGTCGATGCCCCACCGTGCCAGCGGCCATACGGGGGGAATGGGGTGGAGGCCGGTCGGGGGTCTGTGGATGACCCGCCCCATCCATTGGCAGCCTTGACATCGGCACACGAGGTCTTGGGCATCAGCGACGGCGATTGGCCAGTAGAAGCCCTGCCAGAACGGCTTGCCGACGAGTGACCTCGGCGCCAGATGTGAGCCACAGAGTCCCGCGTGGATTTCTGCGAGGAGGTGCTTTCCTTCGTCGCGTGAGAGGCACCATAAAAGCTGTGCTCAGACCCCTTTTTTGTAGAGCACTTCGTCGAGCACCTGGAAGGACCTAGCGCGACATTGTAGGCGACGAAGCTCGACGGGGTCGTCAGGCTCGGTGATGCCCTGCAAGAAACCGTAAATGGGCTCACGCCAGTCACCCTGCTGAGTGATCTGGTGGACGAGGGCCGCGTCACGGTTGCCCTGCGCGATAGCCGCCGCGGGCAGGACCTCGTAGAACGCTCCTTCGGGAGTGGGGAGCTATTGGCTGGCAGCTTTTGCGAGAATGTCGGCCTGCTCATTTTCTGCCCGGGGAATGGCCTTTACCGTGACGCCCAGAAAATGCCACTCCTTTGCTCACACGGCTGCCAGGTACTTGGCCAGTTCAGGATCCTTGGCCTGGTACGACTTGTCCACCTGGCCCGCCACCAGCTGTGAGTCCGTGCGGACAAGAACTCGTCACTCGCCCAGAGCTTTGAGCTTCGCGAGGCCGAAGAGTAGTGCCTCATATTCGGCGGTGTTATTGGTGGCAGGAAATGCAAGACGCACCGAGTATAACAGGCGGTGTCATTCCGGCGTAGTGACCACTACGCCCACACCTGCGCCGGAAACGCCATAGGCTCCATCAGTGTCAAGCATCCACACTGGGTCCTCCGGCTACTGGGCGTGCTGGGTTGAGGGAGTCCACTCCGCGAGGAAGTCCGCAAGGATTTGGGACTTGATCGCTGTTCATGAGGCATACGTAAGAGAAAACAGTGCGAGCTCGGCTGCTCACTTGCCAATACGTCATGTGGCCTCTTTATTGTGCAACATCTCCGCCAGGGGGAACGAGGATGGCACGGTGATTGGATGAGCCAGGAAGTAGTGTCGGAGCTTCCTCGAGACCATGACCAGCGTGTAAGCCAACTTCTCAAGCTCTGTGTACCGCATCTTGGCGCCTTGTAGGGCTTCGGAGACGATGTACACGGGGCGCTGAAGAGCGCCCTCCTCGAGGACGACGACGGTACTTACCACTGTCGCTGAGGCAGCGAAGTAGAGTAAAAGGGGAGCCTCTGGCGCCGGGGTGACCAGAGTGGGGAGGCTTGCGAGATGCCTCTTGAGGTCGACGAAGGCGCTGGCGCAATCGCCGTCCCAACGAAACCTGTCACAGCTGCAAAGGGTCTTGAAAAATGGCAGGCCCCGCTCCACTGCCTTGGACAAAAAGCGGCTCAACGCAGCTATGCGGCCAGCAAGTCTTTGGGCTTCCCTTGTCGTCTTGGGCGGCTCCATAGCGAGGATCGCATCGACCTTGTCGGGTTGGCTTGGACGCCTCGTCCAGACACTAGAAAGCCTAAAAGCTTGCCGCCCGCATACCGAAGACACACTTGTCCAGGTTGAGCTTGATGCCCGCCTTCCTAAGGTTGTCAAAGGTCTCTTTGTAATATTCCATATTAATTTTGTCCTTTTCGAGGGGGGATTTTCGAAAAATTTCAGCAACTTGGGCCTGGACTGTGGCCTAAGGGGGGAGGCACCCCTCCCCCAAACCCTAGCTTCCCTCCCCATGCCTTGCAGCCGCCCTAGCCTCTCCCCTACGGCTCTCTCTCCCCCGCGCCTCCCCCCCCCTGTGCGCCCTCCCCCCTACGCCTCCCTCCCCCCTGCGCCCCCCTGTGCGCCGCCCTCCCCCCTGTGCGCCGCTCTCCCCCTGCGCCGCGCCCCCTGCTACCTCCCTGCTGTGTTCATCCAGAGGAAGGGAGGAGAGAAAGGAAGAGGAAGGGAAGAGGAAAGGTGAGAAAGGAAGAGGAAGGGAAGAGGAAGAGGGAAGGAACTCATGGGGGATTCGTGGTATTCTTCGGCAACTCGTCAAGGGTAATCCCTGTTCTTCTCCAAATAGATGCATATTTTAGTTGGGGTAGATTTGTCGGTAATCTGAACTGCTAGGACAACTTTCATTGAACCGCTGTTTTGGGTTAGTTCCGTGAAGATTCAGGTCTGGGCCTCTCCTAGAGAGTTGTAGTGGTCGTCGTTATCTTTCCATGAAGTACTAGAACACGTTGATCCGACTTTTGTAGCAAAAGTTATGATTTTTCTTGTAGGACTGTTCTGCAGATCGACAGTTTTTCCCTCAGTTTTCGGTAGATTGGTTTTAGCGAATAGAAAACGGCAGAATAAGAGGTTCTCCATATTATGAAAGTTGTAAATAATTCTTTCATCTTTCCAGGAAGGTCAAGAAATTATTTTTTGGACACTCGGGCTGGCAGTTATGGCCTTTTTAGTGTGCTGTCCAGAGAACCCAACGTGAACATTGTTGTTTTACAAAACTAGGTGATGCGGGTAGAAGATGGCCGAATCAGGGAGACTCCCCAAATAGGTTTAGTTAGATAATTTAATTATCTTTCCAGAAAGTTAAAGAACATCCCATTCGGACTCCTGTGCCAATAGATACGAATTTTTGAAGTTGACTGTCCGCAGAGGTAGGCGGGGTGACCGGTAGGATGTGGGAGTTGGAACCGGGACAGACAAATTTACTAGGTTGTGTTCATTATTATTTGGGCATAGGTCCTCTATTGGTATCTTAGCGATTATTACAATGATGATTCAGGTGGAGGACGGATCCCCGAGGCAGCACCTTCTACACGTCCCCCGTTTTCCCGCGGTTAAGGCAAGTGCAACGATATAACATGAATGCAGGTATGCTCAAGGTTATAATAGGGATGTTTGGTGCTATTTATGGATGTTTGCGATTTACCTTGTTTATGAGAATTTCGGATGCATAAATTATGTGAATGTAAGAATTATTTTGTTGAGACATTCACACATATGCATCATGCTGATTCATTGAAGTCTTGGTCATACGTGACTAAGCGTCGAGGTCCCCGTCATGTTGAGGACATGACGGGCTAAAGGTCCCCACACTGGTGGAGTATGGGCAATTGGTCCCTGTACCATGTGGTACAGGCATGGGTGTGCACCAACGGATGCATACTTTGCATTACCGGTAAAATGCAAAAGAGAAAGAGATAAGGAGATTTTTGACCATCTTGCATAACATAAACTGTTCATATGGTTGATGGTTGGATTTTTTTGAAGTATTGTTTATAATTGTATTATCGATTATACTTGCTGAGTCAATGGACTCATTCTTGCTGTTGTTGTGTTTTCTTTTAGGTACCATCTTGAAAACGGCATGCATGGGGGGAAGGAACCGAATAGTTTTGTTGCACCTTACACGGACTACCCACCATAGGGGAGTAAAGAAACTAAAAGTTAATTGCCCGAGTTACCTAAGTTTTAAAGGATTCTTGGTTGTCAGTTTTGAATTGTAATAAAAGATTAGAACTCCCTTACGATGTTTCCCATCTTTACTTAATGGTTATACTTGTGGATGACTTGGAAGACTTTTACCCTACGGTTTTTATAATACTCTTGATGTCATTCATTTCTACTATTCATATTTATTGCAATCTCTATTTTTGTACTCCAATGTAGGGGAGGTTCTGTCGAAATTTCGGGTGCCTAGCATAGATAAATTTCTTTTGTTTTATTTCGAGTCGAGTGGCATTCCGGGTCATTGCTTGACTGGGGTGCTACAGTTGGTATCAGAGCGGGCTGTAGGTCCGTGGTTAATGAAGTATTAAACTTGACACACTAAGCACTATAGGCGGGAAGGGGGTTTGCATTGCATCTATGTTTCGTTGATTATCATAATTGATTGTCTACTTAATGTTTGATTTTGCAATTGATTGTGTTATAGAGATGGCAAGGGTAGAGGCGTGGTCGTGGTCGGCAAGGTGCGGACAAGGCACGGTGTGCCTCACTTTGAAATCGAACTCGTGGCGGGAGGCCGGTTACGTAGGATCGAGGAAGAGGTTGCTTGGCGGTTCGGGGAACCGACTCCACCAGCTGCACCTATTGCTACGCTGTGGCGCTTTGCAGCAGCATCGGCGATGGGTGTTATGGGATCGCACGATGGAATGTCACGAGGTTGGACACCTTCGATGGTTTGGGCACGCCAGTTGATGCTGCTAATTGGCTGCGGCACATAGAGAGGCACTTGGGAGTGTTGGGTTTGACTCCGGTGTCTATGTGGCCTTTGGTGAAGGGCAGCGGATATCGGTGGGAAGGAATCTGTCGGCGGGACCACCGCCCAGGACCGGCAACTTGGAAAGAATTTGTGGAGCAATTCGGGAAGAGGTTTTACCCTACTTCATTTGTGGAAAGAATGGAAGTGACTTTGGCGATTACCGGTAGGGCAAGATGTCGGTGTCAGTGCAAGTGGGTTTCAATAATTTAATCCGCTTTGTTCCATTTGTGGCTACCAATGAGGTGGAGAAAGCTAAGAGGTTTCAAAGAGGGCTCAGGCAGGAGTTTCGCCAAGTGTTGGGGGCCTTGGAGCTCCGTGATTTTGGTTCCTTGGTGGAGCAAGCTAGGGGCATGGAGCGAGATGCAGCTTGGGGAAGGACTGCAAGGTACAGGAGGTATGGTGGCTTCTCAGAGCGCAGAGGGCAGTCAAAAGAAGAGTTTTGGAGGAGATAGTGGGTCATCGCTGAAGCCAGTTCCCAAGAGGTTCAAAGGCCCACAAAAATCATTCAAGTCCAAGTTCATCCAGCCCCAGGCATCCTCTACCTTTCGATCTTCAGCAAATACTCCTATGATGCGTCCGGTTAAGGCGAGGAATGAAATGCTTCAAGTGTGGAGAGGGTCATCGTGCTGCAGAGTGCTCTTGGACTGGAGCATGTCGCCATTGTGGTCAGGAGGGCCACAAGGCTTTGGTTTGTAAGCGGAACCTTGCCAGCATCATTAAGTGGGAACCGGTCCGAGCATCATCTTCAGCGTCAGCGGCATCTTCTCGAGTCGGTCGGATGCTAGCACCGCTCCTACTCACCTTAGGTGCCACCTCCGCCTCACTACCCTTTTCACGGAGGATGCCACGAGATACTCTTGGCCGCCTCCCCGCGGCATTGTTTCCAGTGTGGCACCATCGGCACCTCCTCGTAGCGGCAGGCCTTTGCCATACCAGTGTTGGGGCACCAACCACCCCGCCCCATCCCCTACGCCATGCCGATCGCGAGTGGTGGGTGAATCGAGGTGGTGATAGGTGCGCTTTGGTGGATTCAGCGGAGGCTTTTGTTTTGTTTGACTCTGGGCTTGCATCTTTAGAATTTGCTAGCGGGCAAGTTTGGGTATGCGACAAATAGCTCGACTGTTCTAGTTAATTCGCACAGGAGTTCTTTCCAGTTCCACGATCTGTCAAGGTTGTGTGCTCTCTATAGATGGGGAGAGTTTCATTGCCAACTTGATGGTTATGAGGATGGAGCCATTTGATGTTATTTTGGGAATGGATTGGTTGCATAGTTACCATGCAGTCATATCATGCTTTTGGAAAACAGTAACTCTGCAAGCACCGTCGGGCCAAGAAATAGTTTTCCAGGGTAGTGCCCCCTCCTTTTCACCTTGTGTGCTGGCTAGTTTGTACCCTGGTAGTAGGGCAGCAAAGAGTGGATTTCTCCTGTCTCTAGTAGAAAAGTCGAATTCCTCCTTGGTTGCAGAGAGTATTCCAGTGGTTCAAGAATTCTTGGATGTATTCCCCGCAGAGTTGCCAAGAATGCCTCCACCGCGTCCAGTGGCGTTCAAGATTGACCTAGTGCCAAGTGCACGACCAGTTTCTATGACCCCGTACCGTTTGGCCCGTCTGTTTTAGGAAGAACTAAAGAAGCAGTTGGATGATCTGAGAGCGAAGGACCTTATTCGACCCAGTGTGTCCCCGTGGGGAGCTCCTGTGCTATTTACTAAGAAAAAGGATGGAAGTTGGCGCATGTGCATTGATTACCGTGCCCTCAACCAGCTGACCATCAAGAATAAGTATTCATTACCCCGCATTGAAGATCTGTTTGATCAGTTGAGAGGGGCTAAGGTATTTTCAAAGATTGACCTCCAGTCGGGATACAATCAGATTCCGGTCCGAGAGGAGGATATTGAAAAGACGGCATTCTCCACAAGGTATGGGCATTTTGAATTTAAAGTTATGTCTTTTGGACTAACAAATGCCCCTGTCGTTTTCATGGAGACAATGAATATGATATTGCATGAGTATCCGGATGACTTCGTAGTCGTCTTTATTGTGATATTCGATTTACTCAAAACTGAAGTGGATCATGGACGACATTTGAGGTGGTATTGGAAACATTAAGGGAGCATAAGTTCTTTGCTAAGTTAAAAAAATGTGAGTTCTGGGTGTCTCAAGTGGGATTCTTGGGGCATATCATCAGTGATAAGGGGGTATCAGTTGATCCAAGTAAGGTTTCCACGGTAGTAGAATGGGAAAGGCCGACCAATGTCAAAGAGGTGAGAAGCTTCCTTGGGATGGCAGGTTATTATCGCGATTTGTACAAGATTTTTCCATCATTGCCAAGCCTTTATCAAGGCTCACACAGAAGGATGTGAGGTTTCAGTGGGATGATGATTGTGAGCGTAGCTTTCAGATTTTGAAGGAAAGGTTGGTGACCGCTCTTGTTCTCACTGTTCCGGAACCAGGGAAGCGTTTCACAGTCTTCTCCGATGCTTCACGAGTTGGACTGGGATGAGTTCTCATGCAAGATGGTAAGGTTATAGCTTACGCATCGAGGCAACTGAAGAAGCATGAGCAGAATTATCCAACCCATGATCTAGAGTTGGTCGCCGTTGTGTTTGCATTGAAACTTTGGAGGCACTATCTATATGGTGAGTCTTGTGATGTGTTCACCGATCACAAGAGTCTTAAGTATATTTTTACCCAGAAGGATCTGAATTTGAGGCCACACAGGTGGCTGGAGCTGATCAAAGATTATGATCTCGCCATTCAGTACCATCCCGGTAAGGCTAATGTAGTGGCCGATGCTCTTAGTCACAAGGCGACGCCTGCTACTCTGGATTGCCTTATCACCGATTTCGGCCGTATGGGGATATCTTATTGCTATGCGGGCGCGGCGCGTGTGGAGACTCGATTGATCTTAGAGTCACCATTCGGGCGTGTGCAGCAGAAGCACAACAAACATGATCGCCATCTGCAGAGGGTCAAGAAGCGAATAGAGATGGGCAAAGAAGGGGATTTCAGTTTGGATGAGTCTGGTGCAGTGCGTTTCAAAGGACGCCTCTGTGTACCACAAAAAGCGGAAGTTAAAGTTGATATACTGAGAAAAGCACACCGCACCCCATATATTGTTCATCCAGGGGAGACAAAGATGTATCGTGATTTGAAGTAAAACTTCTGGTGGAAAAGGATGAAAGTGGATATAGCTAATTATGTGGCCTCTTGTGATATCTGTCAACAAGTAAAGGCAGAACATAAAAGACCAGCGGGGTTGTTGCAACCATTAGAGATCCCTCAATGGCCTTGGGATGATATTTCTATGGATTTCGTTGTTGCGTTGCCTCGGTCACCGCGAGGCAAGGATGCGGTTTGGGTGATAGTGGATCGATTCATCAAGTCAACGCACTTCATTCCCATCCGCACGACTAGCTCGGTAAGCGATTTGGCTCCTATTTATGTGCGAGAGATAGTGCGACTTCATGGTGTGCCAAAGACCATAATTTTGGATAGAGATGCCAAGTTTGTCTCCAAGTTCTGGGAGAGTTTGCAGAGTGCGATGGGCACCCAGCTCCGCCTGAGTACGGCATTTCATCCACAGACAGATGGACAGTCGGAGCGCACCATTCAGACCCTGGAGGATATGTTGAGGTCCTACGTGTTGTCCTGGAAGGGTAGTTGGGTGTTAGTGATATGCCCCAGAGGCAACATGGAGATGTTGTATATATCACATACTATGTTTATGATACATTACTTTGTTCCTTGGAATAGACATCATCATTATTGATCAATGAGTATGTGACTTATTCATGAGACTCTTAAATACTAAGATGTTGCTATTTCTAAATGATCCCTGATCGTATATCATATGAGGAACAAATATGATTCAAAGACAAAGATCAGCATATGTATTGATTGATGATCATGTCTCATGGATCATGGTATGGTGATACCAAATCAATAATATGGACATGTGTTAGTGAACATATGTTGGATAGACCTGCCATGAGACACTGCAGAGATTCCATGTGTCATCAGTTGGTCTTAAGTAGTGTTTATGTAGAATCCTTAGACTTGAGATCATCATGGTTCCCAACATGAGTAGTAGCTTATTTTGGAACTACTAAACACTACTCCGTAACTGGGTAGTCATAAAAGTAGTTTTCGGGTTTGCCATGAAACATGTAGTGGGATGTGAATGATCAAGATAGAATTTGCCCCTCCTTATGGGAGAGATATCTCTGGGCCCCTCGATGTAATGGATTATGAAAGTGTATGGCCATGCCAAGGTGATTGAGGAGTCAATCACGAGTTTATAATCCATCACGGAATCGAGAGAGTGATTGAGCTATTAAAAGGATGACACAGGTCTCGCCTTGAGCTCAATCTATATCGTGAGGCAAAGGGATTCGTACATGAGAGAACATTACAGTTCAGTGATATGATCTTTACATATACTTTGGGGTTAATATGTCTTACTAGAGGCCGCTATTAACATGGTGACGGAAAGGCATTTTGGTCACGACCAAGTATCGTGAACCTCTGTGGTCGCACGCTTAACGGGTTGGAACACTAATTCGAATATGATTCGGATATGGGCTCAATTCGGATAGAGATCCGAATAGACTCCTATTGGTCCTCGGTCCACGAGGCCCACGTGAGGAGGTCTATATATATGGAGGCGAGGGCGGAGGGGATTCGTCCCTGTTAACATCTAGCAAAACCCTAGCCGCCACCTCCCGAGCCAAACCCTAGCGCTTCACGAGTGCTAGTACACTCGCGATCGGTGTTCCAGCCCCGGACGTGTGGATACCGGTGGAGGCGCTGCTCGTTGCAGTGTTGATCGGCGTGCGTGGAGGAGACGATCTGTTCGGGACGATCGGCTACTTCCACTACTACCTCGACGCGCGTGATTGGATCGGTTTCCAATTCTTCTTCCGCTGCGCTGCGCGTCTAAGTGGTAACGATCCATGATCCTTCCTTAGCATGATGTTCTTGGGTGCGCGGTAGAAAAGTTTTGTTTTCTGCTTCCGTAGCCTACGCGTATTCCTTTAGTGGTATCAGAGCAATCTTGCTTAATTTGGAATCTGGATTAGCGCATATGTAGATATGCGGTAGTAGTAGATTGGATCTATTACAGTCTAGATCAGGTGGTTCATATGATGAATCGGTGGTAGCACGGGTTGATGAGATCAATCGGTCATAAGGGGTTGAAATAGGTATGAGTTGATAGCATCATAAGGCCAAAAAGATTAGTTCGTGCTCCTTCTTTGATGTACGCGCGACTCGCCCCTACCGGCTGGAATCACCATCGGGGCTAACTGCGCGCTGTCGATGAGATCGAGCCAACAGATCGAGGTCTTGTGTTGTGGTCTCCTCAAGTATACCGATCGCGATGATCAATATGATTGATCTAATAAAAATTGAGACATTTTGAATGGCTTGGATTTGGGTTGATTTGATCGGCTCGATAAGATTTTCATAGCGATTTCATAGATGCGATCTATGTAATTCTGTGAGGTTAACATCGTGTGTATCCCCCATTGTATAGCGTCGTGGGTTCACATCGTTAGGTAGAATGCGATTCTACGTCTAACTTGTTTTTGCAGGGAATGGTGTGAATAGTATGACCCTATAGCTTATTTGAATGTATGAGATGTATGTGATGCATGTAACAATCCGTTCATGGCTCGTGTCATGATTATTACAGCTATTGTTAGCTGTATATATATATTGTATTTAACGACCTGCGTGTCGACCTTAATGCTTGAATCTATCTTTGTAATCTTCAATTTCTAGCTATTATAGGTAGTAGCCTAGTTTTGAGGTTACAAGCTTTTAAGCATGGTGGCCTGAAGGGGTGATGTGGAGGATGGAGATCGTCTACACCTACTTGGAGTTGGATATCACCATTTTTTGGGCCATACTACTTCACAGTTAAATGTGTTTATCTATGATGTTATCTATCTTATTCTTATGCAATGATATATGTGATATGTTGTTTTGGTAGGATAGAATCCCTCTTAAAATTAGGTGTTAATGCCCTTCCATATGCTGCACCAAAAGATAATGATCACCGCATGGTAGGTCTACCAAAGTAGAGTGCCATCGGTTATCATCATCATTTGGGGTAGATGTCGGACATCTACATGCGGAAGTATTTGGTTTACTTAACAAGGTTATCAAAATAATTTTGGACCTTGGGGCATAGATTGGGGCCGAGGCATACTAATGTCACCCAAAGTAGAGTCACATAGGGATGTGATTAGCAAAGTGTTGCTTACCCATGTCACTAGTTTTCTAGCCGTGATGCCAAAGCTCACTAGGAATTAGTGAAATGAGGATCTTTACCCACTATGTAACTTAGAGGGAGTTTTTGTTGCAAAACTCATAGTGGGAGTCTTTTGCTAAATAGTTTAATAAAAGATGAACATAAACATAGTGCTAAACTTTGCATATTCTTGTGTTGTAGATCATGTCACTAACGCGCATCCAAGACTTTTAATTTGCGATCTGTTCTTGAGAAAGAAAAACTCAATGGAACAAACTTTTGGATTGGTATCGCAACTTGAGAATTGTTCTCAAGCAAGAGCGCAAGGAGTATGTCCTTGAGTCTCCTTACCCAAGACTTGCTCGATAATGCTCTGTGGCTGCACGGAGAGCTTATGAGAAGCAAGCGAATGATTGCCTTGATGTGAGTCTGTCTCATGCTTGCCACAATGTCCTCTCGAGCTTGAAGCAATATGAGAACACAGATGCCTACAATATCATTGTGGGGTTACGTGGTATGTTTGAGAACCAAGCAAGGGTGAGAGGTTCAATACTTCAAAATCCTTATTTGCGTGCGAGGCTTGCAGAAGGGAATCACACCCTCATGTGATTAAGATGATTGGCTACATTGAGAGTGCAGGAAAGCTTGGTTTTCCCTTAGCCAAGAGTTGGCTATCGATGTGATTCTCGATCGCTTCCCGAGCTTTGAGCCATTCATAATGAACTTTCACATGAACAACCTGGACAAGACCTGGTGAGTTGCATGGGATGCTAAAATCTACCGAGTAAAGCATTAAGAAAAGCGGCAATCATGTGATGATGATACGAAAGGCAAGGGCAAGCCCTATGTCAAGAGAAGCGCGGTCAAAGAAAGAAAGCTCCGATGCGATCGCGAGCGGTTCTAAGGCCAAGAAAGACAAGAAGGGCGATGCTCATCCCGATGCGATTGTTTCATCTTGTAAGCAATCGGGACATTGGAAAAGGGCGCCCAAAGTACTTGGAGGATCTTGAGAAGAAGAAGGGAAGTATGACTTCCACCGGTATAAATGTTATAGAAATCAATCTTGCTACTTCTTCCACTAATTCTTGGGTATTTGATACGGATCGGTTGCTCACATTTGCAAATCGTTGCGAGGGCTAATAAGAAGTAGAAGTTTGAGGTGGAGCGAAGTGGATCTTCGCGTTGGCAATGGAGCAAAAGTTCTTTGCGGTAGTTGTTGGCACCATGCCATTGTCTTTACCTTGAGATTAGTTTTGGAATTGAATAATTGTTATTGTATTCCATCTCTTTCAAAGAACATTATTTCGCTTCATGTTTGCAAGCGAAGGTTATGACTTTAAATCTATGGACAATGGTTGTTCTCTTTATTTCAAAGATATGTTCTATTGTCATACTCCATTGGTGAATGGGTTATCGTTCTTACTCTTGAAGGGTCACGGTCTATAATATTAATGCAAAGAGGCAGCGTCAGAATAATTTGAATCACACGTTTATTTGGCTTCGTCGCTTAGGTCACATAAATGAGAAACGCATGCGAAGCTCCATAGAGATGGTATTCTCGCACTCATTTGATTTTGAATCATTAGAGACATGCAAATCTTGTTTACTTGGCAAGATGACAAAGGCACCTTTCACCGGTCAAGGTGAGCAGGCAAATGACTTATTGGCACTCGTACATCTTGATGTATGTGGACCAATGAGCTTAACGACAGAGGTGGTTTTGATGTACTTCATAACTTTTCTCGATGACTTTAGTAGATATGGGTATATCTACGATGAAGCATAAGTCGAATCCTTTGAAAAGTTCAAAGAATTCCAAAATGAAGTGCAAAATCATTTAGGCAAGACAATCAAGTTTCTACGATCTGATCGTGGAGGCGAGTATTTAAGCCATGAGTTTGGCAATCATCTAAAGGATTGTGGAATTGTTCCACAATTGACTCTGCCAGGAACACCTCAATAGAATGGGGTATCTGAACGGAGAAATCGCACCTTATTAGATATGGTGCGCTCCATGATGAGCCAAAGTGATCTTCCGTTGTCTTTTTGGGGGTACGCTCTTGAAACAGCCGCGTTCACACTAAACAGGGTTCCATCAAAATCAGTAGAAAAGACTCCATATGAGATGTGGACAGGACAACGTCCTAGCTTGTCTTTTCTTAAGATTTGGGGATGTCAGGCTTATGTAAAACGTTTACAATCTGATAAGCTCACTCCTAAATCTAATAAATGCTTCTTTATCGGGTATCCTAAGGAAACAAAAGGATATTACTTTTATAATCAAGGAGAAGGCAAAGTGTTTGTCGCTTGGCATGGTGTCTTCTTAGAGAAAGAGTTTCTCCAAGAAGGGATAGTGGGAGCACGGTGCAACTTGAAGAAATTCAAGAAACACCGATAACGTTTCAGCTCCTACGAGAACCACAGCAGGATGAACAAACTGTTGAAGAACCTGTTGTGGACACACCAAAGACCACGTAGGTCGAGAAGGTCACGTCGTGCACCGAGAGGTACATGTTCTTGACTACTCAACAACGGGACATTTTGTTGTTAGACAACGATGAGTCTAAGACCTATGAAGAAGTAATGGTGGGACGGAGACGAGAAATGGCTTGAAGCCATGAGATCCGAAATTGAATCCATGCACAGTAATCAAGTTTGAAACTTGGTTGATCCACCTGATGGTGTTAAAACCATTGAGTGCAAATGGGTTTTCAAGAAAAAGATAGACATTGATGGAAATGTTCACATCTATAAAGCGCGATTGGTGGCCAAAGGTTTCAAACAAATTCAAGGTGTTGATTATGATGAAACTTTTCGCCATCGCAATGCTAAAGTCTATTCGGATCATTCTAGCGATTGCTGCATATTTCGACTATGAAATATGGCAAATGGATGTCAAAACAGCTTTCCTTAATGGAAATCTAAGTGAGGATGTGTACATGACACAGCCCACGGGTTTTATCGATCCGCAATCAGTTGGAAAGATATGCAAGCTCCAAAGATCCATTTATGGATTAAGCGAGCATCTCGGAGTTGGAACATTCGTTTTGATGAAGTAATCAAAGGGTTTGGTTTCATCAAGAACGAA